>JAJHZJ010000525.1:854344-3254344 GCA_023548195.1 Bettongia penicillata ogilbyi | reverse complement strand
AATGAAATATGTCTGGTTGGTAGGGCAGGATGTGGTGACTTACCTAGCTTTTGGGCATCTGCCAAGTTTGAAGGGCCCCAACTCCATGTGGGCAAGCTGTTTTATGCCTATAGGTGAACAGGAAGTCATGTCAATATAGCCTGAGACAACTAGGAAGCTAGAGCCTCAGGCCCCTGGAATAATCTAAGTCTTTGAGACAGCTTCCTAGACATTTAGTAAAAGCACCAGACTAACCTACATAGTGGTCCAGGAAGGAAGACCTTAACCTATTACAATCTTCATGCTTTCATTCATCATTTCATACACATCACTTTTCTTCCATCTCCACCTGCTGAAATCCTATCTATTCTTTAAAGGTTTCTTCAGATGCTACCCCCTCCCATACATTAAACACTTCCTGATTTTCTCTCTAAATCAGAAGTTGCCTTTCCTTCCTTAGACCTCATAAAACCATCCTTTTTACAAGGAAGACTGAGACTTCCTTGTAAGGAAGACTGAGAAGGGAGCAGGAGTACGAGAACAAATTACCCCTGATGAAAACTCCAGTGATCATTTAGTTGCACTCTACTGACAAGGGCTGCCTACAAAATGATTCATTGCCCAACTAGTAGACAGAACAGACTCTTGTAGGAGAAGCTGCACTTTCTGTCATCTACAAAAGTAAGGTAATAGATCAGTTAAGTCTTTTGACTCCCCTTTCACCCTCTGGAAATCTACCTTTCCTCTCCTTAGGAGCAGCTGGTAATAATAAGATAGAACCCCTGTGACAGATTAAACAACCTGAGAGGAAAATTCTGAGAGTAGACTTTACCAGTAGCTGAGGCACTAAGTAACTTACTGCAGAAGCACATGACAAAAGCAGATATAGATCTACTAATTTGGCCTGAGAGTTCAGTGAAAATATATCTGAATGTCAACCTCTTGTGAAGGGGAGGGAATATATTGAGTTTGTAGGCTGTATAGTTGAGATCTAGTCATTTAATAAAATGAGGAAAATTTCTTGGACAGTGTCATGCTTGGGGTCTAACTCACAGGAAACTATGAGTTACTCAGTGAGTGACTCATTGGGTCACTGGGCCTTCTAAAGAAAGAGAAGAATCAACTACATAGATTTTGAACAGTACCTCGTTTTGGAAAAAAAAAAAAAAAAAGGTTGCCCACATGGCAAATTGAGCTGAAAAATGAAAGCTATGTCACCGAGGGGAAACAAGATATCTGGAGCTTTTCCTCATGTATCACTATTATAGCAAGCTGTGGTGTAGGAAGGAGTATTGTCATTTAGCAACTTCAAAATCTATATTTCCCATCCAGAGTCATTTAAATCTTTACAGCGTCTGTGTGCTGGAACTACTATGAATTATTTATGTTTTCTGTATCTGCTTTTATGCACTCCTATGACTTGGAACTCATGTTTTCTCTGTTTATGGGCTGTGAATTCTGTGCATCTTCTCCAATTTTTGTGGAGTAAAATAAAGGCTGTTGTAATCTGATTTGCATTTCTTACTTTGAGTACAAATACTGAGGGCCCTGTATGTGTAAGATGGCATGGATCCAACTTGATATAGGCAGCCAGGTCAGAATCCTGGCCATAAACACTCACTCTGCTCTTAAATACCAGCACTGTACTTGCTCAGTGTTGACATCATTATATAACTATAGTTAATGTAAACTTATGAGCTTATTTTTGGCATGATGCCTTCTTTGTGTGCTTCTCTATAAATCAAACGAGCACTGGTCAGTGAATATGGAATGCTGGGGGTGCTGTAAAAAGGATGAATGCTATAGGAGCAGATGCCCCCATCTCCCTGTCTCACCCATCATCACAAGACATAAGAAAAAAAGGCATGAGAGACTTCCTCATCTCATCTAGACCTACCGCCATCAAGAATAAAATGATAGAACCCCCTTATCTGTGACCTTCTTTGTCATTTGTAGTCTGCGCAGATCCAATGAACCTGCAGGGAGCTGAGGAGCTCCTGTCTAACAACCTCTTAGCCACATTTGGGAAAATCTAAACATGAGGGATACGTAAACTTCATTTTGGAGATTTCCCTGCAATAAACTCTGGGTTGATAGCTTAATGAGCCAATGAAAGAAAATTACCTTCTGCCACAGGATTTGAACTGTTCCATGTGAATCCAAAGAGCTTTAGGGGGTCCTGAACTATAAGTCACCCATTTATCATGCTCTGTTTGGGGCATCATATCTTGCCTATTGTACTATAAGGTCTGTGAAGATAGAGAGCCAATATCACCACCAACTCTGTGAAGGACAAATTGAAAAGGGGAGTAACTTGAAGTAAGGAGATCATTTGGTAGGCTACTAAAATAATACAGGTGAAAAGTGCTCAAGGCCTGAATAAGGATGATGGCAGTGTTATTGGAGAGAAAGGAACAGATGCAAAAACATGATCTCTTGACCTCAGTAAGCTCCCAATCTAATAAAGAGACAACATGCAAATAACTGGAGGTATAGAAGATGTGTACAGTGCAAATGGAAGGTAATTTCAGAAAGGCATTTGCAGTGGGAGAAGAGGGATAGACATACAAACAAGAAAAGGCTTCCTTTAGAAATCTGATATTTGAGCTAAGACTTGAAGGAAGCCAGGAGGCACAGGTGAGAAGAGGTAGCATTCCGGACATGGGAGACCAGCCAGAGAAAAGGCATTGAGGTGGGAGATGGAGAGTTTTGTGCAAAAGAATATGAAGTAGGTCAAAGTAGCTGGATTATAGAATATGAAGATAGGAATAAAGCACTGTTGTCATTCTTAAGACCTTTCGGTCATGTTCAGTTCTCTAGGATCCCATTCGGAATTTTCTTGGCAAAGATACTAGATGGATTTGCCATTTCCTTCTCTAGCTCATCTGACAGATGAGGGAACAGAGTTGTTTGATTTGCCCATGGTCACACAGCTAGTGAGTATCTGAGGCCAGATTTGAATTCAGGAAGATGGGTCCTCTTGATAGCAGACCCAGCATTCTATGAGCTGCACCACTCAACTGCTCAGTAAAATATTAGAAGAGTAGAAAAAGACTAGAAATATAGGAAGCTTTCAAGCCATTTAGGGCTTTAATTGTCAGAGTATTTTATGTAAGACAAACAGCCAGAGAATGAATTGATGCAGATAATAATTAAAATATTGCTAAAATGGCTAAGCATCCAGAATACTAACAAATCAAAAAATCTTTTATCACATTCTTTTGGCTAGAAGGAAGGAATTTATTACTGTGATGCTAGTTGAGGTAATTTTTCAAAAATTTTTCAAAAATGAATAATAAAGTCACTATAACTTAGAAAACATTAATGAAATTTGATTATAAGAAATTTTATCTAGAGTGGATTTTTGATAAGGATTAATTCCTGTGACAAAATCCCTTAAGACTTATTCCTTGTCCCCCCAAAAAGAAAAAAAAACTAGAAAGATGGAGTCTTTGTCCGTTAGTGCCACAGAGTGCTATAGTGCTGAGAAGTCTCTTCTGTCTCCCACCCTTACCTCCTGTACTTACCTACATTATGTATTAATTACAGATTAGTCTTTAACAGTAAGTAAAGCTTAGATTCCAAATTTGGAAATAAAGCTTCAGAAATATATGCCCAAAATAAGGTAATATAAAAACTGAAATGTCCAAAACCATGTGATCATCTCAAGATAAAAAAAACTTTTGACAAAGTTTTTATACTAAAAATTTTTCTACCAAAAACCCTATGAAGTATAGACAGAAAGGGACCTTTGTACAAATTTGTATTTTATTTTTTCCTAATTACATGTAAAATCAATTTTTAACATTAGTTTTTAAATTTTGAGTTCCAAATTCTCTCCCTCCTTCAACCCCACTATGAAGGCAAATAATTTCATATAGGTTACGCATATGTAGCCATGTGAAACATATTTTCATATTAGTCATGTTGCAAAAGAAAGCATAGAACAAAAACCCCCAAGAAAAATAAAGGTTAAAAGTATGCTTTACCAATGCAACCAAGATTAGGATGGAAGCAGAAAACTCCGAGAGAATCTGTGTCTGTGACAAAGGTCTCATTTCTAAAATATATAGACAGAACTGAGTCAAATTTATAAGAATACAATTCATTCCTCAGTTCCTCAAAATGATATGAATAGGAAGTTTTCAGAGGAAAAAAATGAAAGCTATCTATAGTCACATGAAAAAATGCTCTAAATCACTATTGATTAGAGAGATGCAAATCAAAGCAACTCTGAGGTATCACATCACACCTATCAGATTGGCTAACATGACAAAACAGGAAAATGATACATGTTAGAGAAGATGTGGGAGAGTTGGAACACTAATTCATTGTTGATGGAGCTGTGAGCTCATCCAACCATTCTGGAGAGCAATTTGGAACTATGACCAAAGGGTTATAAAAATGTGCATACCCTTTGATCCAGCAATACCACTTCTAGGGCTGTGATCTCTAGGGAGATCATAAAAATGTGAAAAAGACCCACATATACAAAAATATTTATAACAATTCTTTTTGTGGTGGCCAAAAACTAGAAATTGAGGAGATATCCATCAACTGGGAAATGCACAAGTTGTGGTATATGAATGTAATGGAGCACTATTGTGCTATAAGAAGTAATGAACAAGAGGACTTCAGAAAAACCTGGAAAGATTTATATGAAGTGATGCTGAGTGAAGCGAGCAGAACCAGGAGAATATTATATACAGTAAGAGCCACGGTGTGTGAGAACTGTATCTAATAAACAGCTCTTCACAGCAATGCAAGGACCTAAAACATTTCCAAAGCACTCAAGATGCAAAATGTCATCCACATCCAGAGAAAGAATTACCAAATCAGAATGCAGAATGAGGCAGACTATTTTCTTTTTTGTTGTTTGGTTTTGTTTAGTTTTTCTCATGGTTTCTCCCATTCATTTTTTATTTTAGTTTTTCTATGCGACATGACTAATGTGAAAATGTGTTTAATAAGAACATACGTGTAGAACTCATATAAGATTACATGACATCTGGGGGAGGTAGGTGGGAGGGAGGGGGAGACAATTTAAAATTTATCTAAGTGATTGTTGAAAACTGAAAACTAATTATTTTTTAAGAGTATACTTTAATCTGTATTAAAACTTCAACAGTTCTTTCTCTGGGGATGGCTAACATTTTTTATCCTAAGTCCTTCCAAGTTACCTTGGATCATTGTATTGCTGAGAATAGTTACGTCATTTGCAGTTGATCATTTTACAATATTGTTGTCTCTTATGTACAACGTTCTCCTAGTTCTCTTCAATTCATTCTGTATCATTCATGTGAGTGTTTCCAGGTTTTTCTGAAAGCATTTTGCTCATTATTTCTTATAGCACAAGAGTATTCCATCACAATCATATACCATAACTTGTTCAGCCATCCCCCAATTAATGAGCATCCTCTCAAATCCCAATTCTTTGCCACCAGAAAAGAGCTGCTACAGATATTTTGTACATTATTCTTTTTTTTATTTTTGCACTTTTTTGACATCTGGGTCCTTTTACAGTTTGCTTTTTACTTCTTTTAGGATAGAGACTTAGTAGTGGTATTGCTGGGTCAAAGGGTATGCACAATTTCTTAGCTTTTTGGGAATAGTTTCAAATCATCCTACATAATGGTTGAATCAATCACAACTCCACTAACAGTACATTAGTGTCTCAATTTTCCCACATCCCCTCCAAAATTTATCATTTTCCTTTTCTGTCCTATTAGCCCATATAATAGGTATGAGGTAGTGTCTCAGAATGTTTCAATGTGCATTTCTCCAATCAATAGCAATTTAGAGCATTTTTTCATATGGCTATAGATAGCTTTGATTGCTTCATCCAAAAACTGACTGTTCATATCCTTTGACAATTTATTATCTGAGGAGTGGTTCTCATTTCCATAAGTTATTTTTCATGTTTTTATTATTTTTCTACTTGACGGTATTTTTTCCAATTACATGTAAAGATAGTTTTCAACATTAACTTTTTATAAGATTTTGAGTTCTAAATTTTTCTCCTTTCCTCCCTCCCTTCCCTCTTCCTCAAGACAGCAAGCAATTTGATACAGGTTAAACATGTGCAATTATACTAGACATATTTCCATGGGGAACAAAAAAGGGGAAAACCATGAGAAAGAAAAAAACAATGAAAATATAATGCTTTAATGTGCGTTCAGACTCCATAATTCTTTCTCTGAATGTAGAAAGCATTTTCCATCATGAGTCTTTTAGAATTATCTTGGATCACTGTATTACTGAGAAGAGCTAAGTCTATAATAGTTACTCATTGCATAATATTACTGTTACTGTGTACAGTGTTCTGGTTCTGCTAGCTTCACTCAGCATCAGTTGATGTAAGTCTTTCGAGGTTTTTCTGAAATCCCTTACTCTTCAATTATTATAGCACAATAGTATTCTGCTGCATTCATATGCCACAATTTGTTCACCCATTCCCCATCTGATGGGCATCCCCTCAATTTCCAATTCTTTGCCACCAAAAACAGCTGCCATATTTTTTTAATATGGATTCTTTTCCCATTTTTATGATGTCTTGGGGATACAGTTCTAGTAGTGGTATTGCTGGATCAGTGAGTATGTGCAACTTTTATAGCCCTTTGGGGGTAGTCCCAAATTATTCTCCAGAATGGTTGGATAAGTTCACAACTCCACCAACAATGCATTAGTATTCCAGTTTTCCCATAACTCTTCCTACATTTGTCATTTTCCTTTTCTGTCCTATTTGTCAATCTAATAGGCATGAGGTAGTACCTCAGAATTGTTCTAATTTGCATTTCTTCAATCAATAGTAATTTAGAGCATTTTTTCATAGGGCTATAGATAGCTTTGATTACTTCATTTGAAAACTAACTGTTCATATCCTTTGACTATTTATCAAGTAGGGAATGGCTCTCATTTCCACAAATTTCTCAGTTCTTTATACATTTGAGAAATGAGGCCTTTATCAGAGAAACTTACTTCAAAAATATTTTCAAGTTATGATTGCTAGTTGTATTTCTCTCCATCTCATTTCTTCACCCCCATTTATTCTATTCTCTCTTTCCTTTCACCCTATGGCTCATCATTGCTTCTGACTATGGCCTTCCCCAGTCTGCCTTCCCTTCTGCCAATCCCCCTTTCTGTAGGGTAGGGTAGATTTCTGTACCCAAATGAGTATGTATGTTATTCTCTCTTTGAGCCAAATACAATGACAATGAGGGTCAAACATTCCCTGTCATCTCCCCCATATTCCCCTCCACAATATAAGCTCTTTCTTGCCTCTTTTATGTGAGATAATTTACTCCCATTCTACCTCTCCCTTTCCCTTTCTCCCAGTGCATTCCTCTTTCTCATCCCTTAATTTTATTTTTTTAAGTATAATCTCATCATATTCCACTCACATTTGTGTCCTCTGTCTATATGTACTCCAACTGCCCTAATAACGAGAAAGTTCTTATGAGTTACAAGTATCATCTTCCCATGTACAAATGTAAACAGTTCAACCTTATCAAGTACCTTATAATTTCCCTTTCATGTTTACCTTTTTATGTTTCTCCTTTATTTGAAAATCTTTTATTTGAAAGTCAAATTTTCTATTCAGCTCTGGTCTTTTCATCAGGAATACTTGAAAATTCTCTATTTCACTGAATATCCACTTTTCCCCTGAAGGATTATACTCAGTTTTGCTGGGCAGATGATTCTTGATTGCAATCCTAAATCCTTTGCCCTCTGGAATATCATGTCCTAAACTCTCTACTCCTTTAATGTAGATCAGTATTTTGAGCATTTTTTTGTATGATTATAGATAATTTTGATTTCTTGTTGATATCCTTTGACAATTTGTCAACTGGGGAATGACTTTAGGAGATTTCTTTTAACCAACAAGAAGAGATAGAGGCAATTACGAAAGACAAAAGAAATAAATTTATTTGAAGCTGAAAAGTTTCTGCCAGACAACATTAATAAATCTAGGATAAAAAAGAAGGTGGCTGAATGGGAATGAAAAATTTGCTTCAAATTTTTCTGATAAGGGTTTAATATCCAAGATACACAAACAATTAATAAACACTTAGCTAATGACCATTCCCCAATAGATAGATGGTCAAAGGACATTAACGAAAAGCTCTTTAAAACGAATTGCAAAAGATTAACAACCACATGAAAAAATGCTCTTTATCATTAGGAACGAGAAAGATGAAAATCAAAACAACCTTGAGGTTTCAGTTCACCACCTGAAAATTCACAAAAATGATTTTTAAATGGCAACAATCAAAGCTACAGGAATTATGGAAATATATACACTAACACTTTGTTGGTGGAGCTGTGAAATGGTACAATACTTCTAGAAAACTATTTGGAATCATGCAAATAAAATTATGAAGCTGTCTATACTCTTTGAACCAACTATTCCATATTGGGTTTAACATCCCAAGAAAAACACCAATAAGAAAAGTCCCCATAGATACCAAAATATTTGTAGTAGCACTTTTTATGACAGCTAAAAATTAGAAACAAAGTAGATGCTCATCAGTTGGGTAATAACTGAACAAATTGTGGTGTACAATTTTATGTAATATCATTGTGCTGCCAGAAATGGTGTGTGATGAATACAGGAAAACATCAAGAGATGAATTGATAAAAGCAAAGTAAGCAAAACCACACAAACAAAATATACAATAACTTCAACAATATAAATGGACAGAATAACACAGCAAAAATCAAAAGTAAATGTAATAAAATTATAAAGAGCAAACAGAACCGGTATGGAGAGATATGAGAAGATTTCCCGCAAACTACCCCTTTGGGGAAGTGGGAGGTCCATAAGTGGTGTACATTGTATGTGGTTTTTGGTTGTTTTCAATTTGTCAATCAGTTGTGCTAACTGTATTTCATCAACAAAAAAATACTTTTAGTCATATGGGATGACTCTCTGGGAGTAGGAGGGGTAAGTGGGAAACTATGGTGATATAAGAAATAGAAAATATCAATGAAAATTTATTTCAAAAAAGCAAAAAATAAAGATAAAACATCAACTTAAATTTTAGCATGGGGGAAAAGCATTGGACCAGAATGCAGAGACCTCAGTTCTAGTAATTAATTTATTTTTAGTTTTCAACACTCACTTCCGCAAGATTTTGAGTTCCAAATTTTCTCCCCCGTCTCTCCCCTCCCCACACTCCAAGACAGAATGTCTTCTGATTTCTCTCCCAATCTGCCCTATCTTTTATCACCCCCCCTTTCTCTAATTCCCCTCCCTTCTATTTTTCTGTAGAACAAGATAGATTTCTATACCCCAATGCCTGTATGTCTTATTTCCCAGTTGTATGTAATAATATTTAAAATTCATTTTTAAAACTTTGAGTTCCACACTGTCTTTCTTTTTCCCTCCCTACCCACCTTCATTGAGAAAGTAAGCAATTTAG
The DNA here is from genome assembly GCA_023548195.1 of Bettongia penicillata ogilbyi. Lineage (NCBI taxonomy): Eukaryota > Metazoa > Chordata > Mammalia > Diprotodontia > Potoroidae > Bettongia > Bettongia penicillata. The sequence goes on along the minus strand of JAJHZJ010000525.1, from coordinate 3,244,943 downwards.
TATGGGTTATACAAGTGTAATCATGCAAAACACTTCCATAATAGTCATGTTATAAAAGACTAGTTATATTTCCCTCCATCTTATACTGCCTCTCATTTATTCTATTCTTTCCTTTGACCCTGTCCCTCCTCAAAAGTGTTTGTTTCTGATTACCACCTCCTCCCATTTGTTCTCCCTTTTATTATCCCCCCTCTCTCATCCCCTTCCCCCATTTCTTGTAGGGTAAGATAGACTTTCACACCCGATTGAGTGTATATATTATTCTCTCCTTAAGTAAAATTCAACGAGAGTAAGGTTCACTTATTCTCTCTCACATCACCCCTCTTCTCCTCCATTGTAAAAGCCTTTTCTTGTGTCTTTTGTGTGAGATAATTTACCCCATTCTACCTCTCCATTTCTACTTCTTCTAGGACATTCCTCTCTCTCCTCCCCTTAATTTTATTTTTTAGATATCATCCCTTCCTATTCAACTCACCCTTTGTCCTGTGTATGTATGTGTATACATATATATGTATATATACAGTATAAATACATATATGTATATGTACACATTATATATACATATATATTGCCTCCAACTACCCTAATACTGAGAAAGATTCTAACCTTGTCACTACTGCTATGTATATCTGGATTTCCTAAATAAGTCATTTTATCTCTGTGAGCCAGTATATTAATCTGTAAAATGAGAGGACTGGACTAGATATTCTCCAGGTAAGTTCCATTCTTCGTTTATAATTCATTCTAAGGTATAACTGACTGATAAGGTCAGTTCCTAAAAACAGTTTTTGATTGGAGATTGGGGAGAAAGAAGCATTGAACCCTTGAAAAGTGGGTTAAGGAGTTTTCTACAGAAATTGTAAGGAACTGAGGATGGGCATCCTGAGAACTCGAGTTTTTTCAGAGTATAAAGCATATTATATTATCTATTTTATTATAGCAATCAAGGGAAAAATTTCTATAGGTCTATTTTCTAATGTTTATCTATGTCTCTGGTCAAAAATATGCAGTCAGCACATTCTAAAAGGTGAAGACTATACCAGAAAGTAAAGATAAACGAGGTCGCAAGCAATGACTTTGGTGATTTTTTTTGTCTGTAGAAAATGTAATCATAATGTGCTTTGCATCTTCCACAACACAATACATTACAATTTGTTGAATGATTGATTAGAGAAGCCTTCCACTGAAGGAGGCAGTACAGTCCTTCATAAAAAAATCTATAAACTTAATTGACTAGAAAAATCAATAAATGCATAAATGCAAAACCAGACTAATTCTTGTCAAGCATAATTTTGATTGCCCCTCCCTTGCTTGAAAACATTCCATGACTACCTCATGACAACGCCCACGGAATAATGTCTAAGCTATGTAGCCTGACATTCAAGGTATCCTTGATGTAATTTGGCACCGCTTTACAAATTTGAAAAATGATGTGGGTGGAAAGAGGATTACTTTGGTATCAGGAGAGACTTGGGTTCAAATCCCATCTTTGAAACTTACTTATGTAAGAGTGGACAAGTAAGTCACTGAACCTCAGCATTCTTCTTTGCAGAGTGAGCATAATACCTTTAGTATTTCATAGGATTGTTGCAAAATTCAAAAGGGATAATGTAGGTGGAGTTTGCAAACTTTAAAGTACCATGTAAATGTCAATAATTATACCATGACTGCTTTCTGATAAATAAATATTTGGTGAAATTAAATTACTTTTAAAAAGATAAAATATTTAGAAAAAATAAAAATAACATTATGATAAAGGGTGGAGGGAAGAGAGAGAGGGAGAGAGAGAGGGAGGGAGAGAGAGGAAGAGAGAGAGAGGGAGAGAGAGAGAAGGAGAGAGAGGGAAGAGAGAGAGAAAAAGAGAGAAGGGGAGAGAGAGGGAGAGAGATAAGAGAGAGAAAGAGAAAGAGAGAGAGGGAGAGAGGGAGGGAGAGAGAGAGGGAGAGATGGGGAGAGAGAGAGGAAGAGAGAGAGAAAGAGATGGAGAGAGAGAGAGAGAGAGAGAGAGAGAGAGAGAGAGAGAGAGATGGGGGGAGAGAGAGAGGGAGGGGGGGGAGGGAGGGAGGGAGAATGCAATGTAGTGGATAGTGAATTAGCATCAGTCAGAAAGATGAGTTCAAGTTTCACTTCTGACACATATCGGCTGTGTAATGCAGTCAAGTAACTTATGCTCTCTGATCAGTGACCCCAGACACCTAACCTCTGAGGCTTTTAGTTGCAGAGAGGGTACTGATCTGCATTGGCAGAAATAATTCCTCACCAGGAGCTCCTTAAATGTATGAAATACAAGTCTGATTTAAAAAAAAAAGTTTAAAAAAATGTCTATTCACTCCACCCATGATCACGTATTACAGTGGAAAGAATAGTCGATTTATAGTCAGAGGTTCCAGGTTAAAATCTCAGCTCTACTGTAGGCTTGTATCACCTTGATCAACAAAGGAAGGAAAAAAAGAAACAAACATTTATTAAGTGCTTATCATAGTGCCTGGCACAGCGTTCTCACTATAAAGTACTAGCTTTTATTGCAATTATTATCTCATTTGATCCTTACAACAGCTTGGAGAAGTAGGTGTTATTATCCTCATTGCACAATTGAGGTAACTGAGGCAGGCAGTGATTAAATGACTTGCCCATGGACCAAAACCAGTAAGCGTCTGATTCCAATCACCCTTGAGTCACCTGCCCAAGGAAAAACCAGACCTTCCCAGTTTTCTTCACTACAACCTAATGAGGTAGGCAGTATAGTTATTATTGTAATTTTACAGATGAGGAAACTGGGGCTTAGTGAGCCAACTTGTCCTAAGGTGATAAATTGTTGGTGCCAAAATAAAAATCTAGGTTTCTTGGCTCCAAGTCCAGTCATTTTGGTTATATCATATTGCCCTGATAATTTCAGAGATGGCCTTAATGTCTAGGTTCAGGACATGAAGTGCTATGAAGCATCTGTTGAACCAAACACTGCACTGAATAAAATAATTGTTGATATTTTATGCAAGATATTTTGGAGAGAGGAGAAAGCAGGAGAAAAGACTGATGACAAAGAGTTTATTTGAGTGGTTCAAACATCGAAGTGTCTAAGACTCGGACTAGATAAAAGTAAGAAAAAGAAGCTAAAGTTAAATAAAACTAACTGTGTAAAGAGACAACAAATAAGGGGGAAAAGTAAGAATGAAGGGAAGAGAGCCACTGTGAATAAGTTTGCCTTAAAACAGATTAAACTAAAATAACTGAAGAGACATAGTACCATGTTAACAGAAGAAGAAGGAGAGAAATCCTAATTTGGAAACTTCATATATATATATATATGTATATATATATATATACGTACATATGTATATATGTATATATATGTATGTATATATACATATACATACACACATAAATATATGTGTGTATGTGTATATGTATATTTATGTATATATACATGTGTGTCTATACGTGTATGCATGTATGTGCATATATGTATGTGTGCATATACATATATATGGAAAGAAATGTAAACCTAACTTTTATAACTTCAAATATGAATGTAACTTTTAAAATCTAATGAAATGAAAAAGTGAAAGATTGGATAAGAAAATAAAACTCCACAATCCTATGCATACCAGAAACATATTTTAAAAACCAAAACATATAGAGAATAAAAATAAGGACCTAGAAGAAAATTTACTTAGTACTAGATGAATCCCAAAAAAAGCAGAAATTACAATCATGCTATCAAAAAAACTAAAATTCAAAATCAAAAAAAAGGGGGAGGACAAGCAAGGAAAATACATTAGGTGAAGGGGAACTCTAGATGACAAAACTAGTATCAACATTCAATGCCTTACCATCAAATGCTTTAAAACCTGAATTCACAATGGAAAAATTAAACGAACACTGACACTGACAATATAGTAGTGGCAGGAGATTTCATTGTCCCTCTCTTAGTTTTGGATGTCAATTACAAAGGTAAACAAAAAATAAAAATAGAGAGAGAGAGAGAATTAAACAAACTATTAGAGAAGCTACAACTGAAAACCTTATGATATCTTCTAAATGGTTCTGCTAAAGAATATACATATTTCCCAGCAGTAAATGGAACTTTTGCAAACAAATGTAAAGAGCAGAAATGCATCCTTAACAGACCACAATGCAACACAAATAGTAATTAGTTCATGAAGCAGAAACAAAAGACATAGATCCAAATTTAGACTTAACAATGAGCTCCTAAGTAATGAGTGAGTCAAAAACAAATCATAGAAACAATTTACCAAAATTTCTGGGGAAAATTATATCCCTGAAAACATATGTTAATACAATAAGAATTAATGAACTTAATATGTTTTTAAACATCAGAAAGTCAACTAATAAACTTCAAATAAAAAAAATCAACTTCAAATCAAAAAAAGAGGAAATTGTAAAAATTAGAAGCTAAATCAACTGTAAAAAAACACAAGAAAAATTGTCAAAGGTAAAAGGAGTAGGTGTGTATGTTCTGCAAGCCCCTCAAACTTTTTCTGGATCAATGCCAGAGACAATATTAGAAGACACATGAGAAGTCCCCTTATGGAATTACCTATCAGTAATATCAACACAAAGATAAAGGCAAAGATAGAGACAAAGAAGGTAAAGGGGAATTCTTTCATTTGTAAAGGAGCGTTTCATTCAAAACTATAGCAAGACCCATCTGCAGGCTATAAACACATATCCCTTCCATTTTTATCAATAGATATTTGAGGAATGGAAGAGTGTGGGAGAGTTAAGTCTAAGTGAAGGCAATGCAATGCTAGGCAGTGGGTAACAGGAGTAAAGAGAAAGGTAACAAGCTTGATTGCGGTTCTCTGGAGCTTTGTCAGCAATTCTGTAATTCAATCCACTGCATGCAGGATGCCAGTGCAATTGTCCAGCTTCCAGGCTCTGTGGAAGGTGATTAAAGGAGAAGGGTTGATTTGTCAGGTGTGTCATGGCAGTTTCTACAGTAGACTCTTCATTGGTTTTAACGAACTGTTATCTCACACTCCTTGCAGTGGAAAAATCCTCTCACCTCCCTTCCTTTCTCCCAGACCATGGCACTAGGAGCAATGACAGAACAAGTCCCCGCGATGTCATCCATGAGGTCACCCTCCCCACACAAATTTGACTATGGAGAGAGCCTTGGAGAGTCTCTGTTTCCTGTCAGAAGCCATCCTTTGGTATTGATGGGTGACCAGAATAAGTAGTTTAACTCTCTTAAAGCCACCTAACAATATCCTGGACTTGTTCATAGTGAATAAGGATGAAAGTCAATTAGCTTCCAGCAGACACAACAGCAGTGTTTAAAGCAGCATTCAGTTCTGTCACACCTTAGTGAATCTTTTGGTCTTATTTGGGGAGTTTGTCTAAGAATTTGTGGGAGGAATGTTTAAAAGTCTGTGAAGAAACACCATGAAGGCATTAGACAATTAAATTCAGGTTATGGGGGCATCCCCACCCTGGTTCCACCACAGAAATATCTTAGTCATGTGTTTCATTTGTAATTTCAAGGGAACCAGCCTCTGGATTTTCCCAAGCACACAGTCAACCAACCTTGAAGCCCACTAAGGGGCAATACCTTATAATCTCAGTGTAGCAACACATGGAGGAACCCATGTGGAAAACACCAGGTACTGTACTTACTTCTGAGAGATGTTGTATCCTGCTACCACATAGGTGGGAGGAGCCTCCTCCATTGTCTGCATAGCAGAACAAGCTCAGTCTTTAACACCTTGAGACTGGGTCAGACATTTTCTTTCCAATTGTGACCAGAAAAGTTCCCTTGAAGATGGGCAACATGACTTGAGCTGGGTGAGAGAAAGAGCACTCTTTCCCCTCTCCATTTTAGGTACTGTGGCCCTGAGAACAGATTTGGTGTTTTGTTCTAATCAAAAGTCTGTCCTTTACAAAGAGTGGAATCTCCATCAGATCCAGACTCAAGTCATGGGGACCTCAGATTCAGCTGGCCCAGATAGAAAACCCTATGAGGCTAGGAGGCCTGGGACTCAAGCCAAAGTGGGGCTTCGGCCTTGGAATTTGATAAGACTGTACTATATAGGAACTGAGTTAAGCTGTGGACCTCATTCCCTTCCCCTCTCAAGGGGCTGAAATAGGGGGAGTAGTAGGGGGAATTATGTCTGTCCCAGGTGTTTAGGAAGGGATGGGTTTGTCTGTTTGTTCTTGCTGTAGCTTTGAAGGAAATGGTTCTTTGTAAAAAGCTAATTTGACTGTTAAAAGGTTAAATGGAACTGGGTTGCTGGGGACCCCTAAAATCACATAAACACAGTTGGTTGATACTGGAATCGATGGCCAAGAGCCCCCATAAGGGTACTGGAGAACCCTGGGAGAGGGATGAGATGTAACATAAGCTTAGGAAGGCAGCTGCAGGGCCCAGACCACAGGCAAAAGCAATCCTTACTGACCTCAGGGCTCCATCTTCTTTGCCACTTGTTTTAATGCAGCTTGAGGTGACGTGGGGTTCAAAATCCCACAAAACAGTACAGGGAAGCACAGAGAAACTGCAAGAGAGACTCAGCAGAGAAGAAAGTAAAGCAAGCTGACTTTATTGAAAGGAAATGCTCACAGTAAGAAGGGAGGATGAAAAGAAGTCTACTGGAAGCCCCGGGTATAATTGTGTCACCAAAACTGGTAAAGTCCGGTGGATTTTTGTAGGATTTTTATCTGAGTCAAGAAGGATCTGACATTGGGTGAGGAGGGAGCAGAGTGATTCATTCCAGGAGTGGGGATGGGAGGAGAGACATCTGGAGAATGGCAGCTAATTAATATTCATGCTGCCCAGTAGCTGAAAAGGGAGCATCACTGTAGGCCTTGTTTTTACAGGATAACTCAGGGGGTTTGAGTTTCTTGGGAAATTTCTTCATTTAATAAGACAGCAAAGATACAGAAGTCCTTACAGAGTCAGCCCTCTCAGCTTCAAACGGAAATGTATCTGGTCAGTAGGACAGGGTTCTGATGAATTGCGTGGTAATTGAACTGGAACCATGCCAACCCTAGCAAGCCACATCAGCATAGCCAGAGGTCACCAGGAAACTGCATCAAAAAAGGCACAGCTTCAAACTTGCCCTCCAGACCCCTCCCAGTCTAGTCCCAGCTTTAAGGGAACATCTGACTTAACTGATGCTCTCTATGGGGGAGGGTGAACTCTAGTAGATTTTGGGCCTGTCACACCTGGTTTTGGTCCTTTTCATGTGATCTTGGGGAAGTCCCTTAACATGTCGAGACCTCAGCTTTCTCACCTGTAAAATGAGAGTGCAAGAGCAGATGATCCCTAAGTTCTTTCTTAGAACTAAAAATTTCTACGATTTTATGACTGAAAGTCAGGATATGCAGGGCTCTAATATCAGCTTTACTGCCCTTAATTCACAGTGTAACTTTAGGCATGCGATTTAGCTTCGGCTGGTAAGTAAAATGACAATAGTGACGCATGGCATATCTATCTCATAATCAATCAAGAAGCATTTATTAAGCATCTATGATGTTCCAAAAACTATGCTGGGGGCTCACATTAACAACGGTGACTCACATTAAAGCTGTATTGTGCCCACAAAAAAACATAAAAAGTAAGGTAGCACTCATATCATTATCTCCATTTTACAGATGGGGATACTGAGGCTCAGAGAAATTATGTAACTTTGCTCAATGTCACAGAGTTAATATATCAGAGCCTAGGTTCCAATTCTTCTGATTTCAAGGACAGTGCTCTTTATAATACTACATTCAAGTCGTTCCCAATAGAAGCTAGAGTTATTGTGATGAAAGGATATATAGTCTGTAGACAGTAATAGATGTTATCTTAGATAATAACCAGTTGTACTTAGGAGTAATAACATGTGGGTAGATTATATCAAGTTATAGTTCACACTTTAGCTATGTCAAACTTTCCAATGTATTATTCATCAGAAATGATAATGAGTTGGGAAGTTTCAGAACTACTTCATTTACAGTACTATCTAATTTGGAAGTATGCCCAACTTCAATAACCTCAAGCTCATTTTTACAAAACAAGAACTCAATTATATTCATTACTTTTTATTGCAAATTATCATCTTCAAATATTTCTAGGGTATTTTATATATTTGCTTCTATATGCGGTGTATCTAACCTGTTCCACTGATCAATATCTCTCTTTCTTAAGCAGTACTGAATTATTTAAATAGTAACAGTTTCGCAGTATAGTTTGAGACCTGGCACTGCTAGGCCCTATTCTCATTTCTTTTATCATTTCTGTTGAGATTCTTGACCTCTTAGTCTTCCATGTGAATTTCATTATTATTTTTCTAATTCTATAAAGTAATCCTTTGATAGTTCAATTAGTATAGCACTGAAAAAATTAATTAAGTAGTATTGTCATCTTTATTATGTTGGCTTATCCTACCCATGAGCAATTAATACTTTTCTAATTTCTGTCTTTATTTCAGTAAATATTGGTTTGTAGCTTTATTTGTAGCTTTTGTGTATCTCGAATTAGACTCAAAAGTATTTTTTCTACATTCTGTAGTTATTCTAAATGGAATTCCTCTTCCCCTCCTTTCTGGGTTTTGCTGATATTTTATATAAATGCTTATAATCTTGTGGATTTATTTTATATCCTGCAAATATAGCAAAGTTATTAATTGTTCTGAGTAATGATTTAGTTGGCTCTTTAGAATTCTTTAAATACACCATCATATCATCTGCAAAAAAAGAGATAATTTCCTTATTTACTAAGGCTCATTCCAACTTCTTTTACTTTCTTGTCTTATTACTATAGATATAGAATTTCTAGCAATACATCAAATAGAAGTGGTGATAAGAAACATACTTGTTTCAACCCAGAATTTACTTAAAATTTTCTAAGTTGTATTCATTGTAAATAATAGTAGCTCTTAATTTTATATACTTTTTATCATTTTAAGGAAATGTCCATTTCTTCCTACATTTTCTAGTGTTTTTTAATAGAAATGGATGTTATATTTTTTCAAAAGTTTTTTATACATCCATTGTCACAATCATATGATTTTTATTGTGCTGTTATTAATATGACTAATTAAACTTAGAGTTTTCCTCACATTAAACCAACCCTGCATTCCTGGTATAAATAAAATCCAATCATAGTGATATATCTTTGTGATTTATTTTTTCTAATTTCTTGGCTAATATTTTATTAAAATTTTTCCGCATTAGTGAAAATGCTATCTACATCCAGAAAAAAAATGATAGACTCCCAATGCAGATCCAAGTATATTTCTTTACTTTATTCTTTCTCATGTTTTTTTATTTTGATCTGTTTCTTCTTCCACAACTGTGACAAATATGGGAATATGTTTTACATGATAGCGCATATATAAACTATATCAAACAGCCTACCATTTTCAGAAGAGGAGAAGGGAGGAAAGGAGGGAAAAAGTTTTAGAATTCAAAATCTTGTAAAAATGACTGCTAAAAATGTTCTTGAAGAATAAAATAAAATACCATTTAAATTCACCAGAAAAGATCAAAGTAATACCCTAATGATCAGCAATATTAAATAACATCAATTCTTTTTGTAACTTGGCAACCTAACCCCAATATTCAGTTAATCAGTAAATTTTTTCTTGAGTCCAGATGTACCCTGCAGTTGTCTGATGCTTGGAAATAATAGACCTCCTTCTCAGAAAGCTCCAGAGTGGTCTCTTTTTTTTTGGGGGGGGGGGGTTCTTCTTTTTTTCCAAGTCATCTGCAGAGTGCTAGGCAATTTTACTAAAATCTTTTCCAAAACAGATCACAATACAATTTAATGGTGGTTAAGTCATTTCAGTAGTGTCTGACTTTCTGTGACCCCTGTAGGGGGTTTTCTTGGCAATAATCCCAGACTGGTTTGCCATTTCCTTCTCTAGTTAATTTTACATATGAGGAAACCTAGACAGATGGGGTGAAGTGACTTGCCCAGGTTCACATAGCCAGTAAGTATCTGAGATGGGACTTGAACTCAAGTTCTTCTAACTCTAGGACTAATGCTTTATCCACTGTACCACCTAGCTGCCCCAGTTTAGTATATTTTCCTAAATTTGCTTTTCCCAATAAGTAGGTCGTGTTGTGAAAACTAACTCAAACCTTGTGATTCTGGTCTCATTAACAATAAAGCCAAGGCGGAGCCAAGATGGCAGAGTAAAGGTGGAAATTCCCCTGCACTCTCCCGCAAACCCCTTCAAATACCTTTAAATAATGACTCTAAACAAATTTTGGAGTGGCAAAACATCAAATATCTTAAGGAGAAGAAATTTTTATATAATTTCAAACCTGGAGCACAAGCATATGAATCATAGAAGATTATATAACTAGAAGGAAAGATGAGTATTCAAAATTCAAAAGTTTACAAATTTCTTCAAATATTTATAAGATAAAGGAAACTAAACCAACTCCTAAGGAAATACAGAAATCTACAGATTCCCAAGACAGCATGTAACAACAGAATGGTTCAAACAGGAAATGAAAAATTTAAAAGAAAAATTAGAATATAAATGTAAGAATTTATAACCTACACAGTAGAAATAGTTAACAGAGTATAAAAACTTGGATCCTTAGTGACAAATCTTTTCAAGGAAGGGGCAAATGTAACCAAAGTTTTGGAATACAAATATCCTGAGCTCAAGAACAATCTGAAAGAGGAGAAACAAAAAATAAGAAGAAGAACCCATGATATCAATATAAGCATGAGTCCATCTCAAAAACAGGATGCACAGAAACAGCTTAGGAATCATAGATCTCCCAGAAGAAGATGACAAGTGGGAAAACTGGAATAGCCTCAAGCAAGAAATAATACAAGAAAACTGCCTAGAATTTGTGATTGTGGAATACAAAACATCAATCAGAAAAATCCATAGATCACTTGGGTTGGGGGGGAAGCCCCTAAGCTTCAAATTCAAGTATATATAGTCATTAACTTTAATAATGCAAGTGATAAACAACAAATTCTATGAGTGGTCAATAGAAAAGACCTTTAAATATAAAGGAAGAGAAGTCTGAATAATATGATTTTCTATACTCACTAGAAACCACAGATGCAAATGAAATAAGATATGACAAAAAAAAAATAAAGGCAATCAAATTGTAACCCAAAAAGAAATATTTTGAAACCTGAACATATCATCATTTTAAAAAAAAAGATGGACATTCAATAAAAGAGAGGTATTTGAGTCATTCCCTGGGAGGTGAGGGCAGGGAAAGAGAGAGTCGTGATCAAAAGATTTGACTTAGAAACTTCCTCCAAACAATAGAAATACAAGAAATGCAAATAAAAGCAACTAATAAGGAAAGAATAAGTGTTGAAATAAGTTATTCCACATCTAAGTTAAAAAAAAATAAAGAAAAAACAGGTTCATGGGATTAAAGAAAAACACCATTAAGAGATTTTTTTAAAAGGTAAACAAGGAAATAAAGATGGTAACAGAACATAAAGAAAGAGACAAAGTGATGACAGAGAGGCAGAGGAGTATTTCATAAAAGAGGATGACAATAATGAGACAACATGCCAAAACCTGTAATATACAATTAAAATAATTATTAGGAAAAATTTTTATATTTGAGAGAGAAATAGTAAATCAATGAATTCAGCATGAAACTAAAAATAATTCAAACAACAAATCAAAACACTAAACAATAAAGCAGAAAGTCTGAAAATTAAAGAAAAGATTAATAAAATGTGAAGCAAAGATCATTGAATTGATAAGCAAACCTAGGAACTGGTTTTTAAGTTAATAAAATAGAAAAACAGCTCATCTGATTTTTCATGAGAAAAACCAATTTTTAATATCAAAAATTAAAATGGAGAACTCACAAAAATTGAAGATGCGATAAAGGAAATTATCAGAAACTATTTTGCCCAATTATATGATGACAAAATTAAGTAATCAGAGTAAATTAATGAATCCTTATAAAAATATGAAATAACCAGATTACCAAAAGGAGAAACAGAATATTTAAATAACCCAATACCAGAAAAATAAAGGGAAACCCATGAATAACTCCCAAACTAAAAAAAAACTACAGAATCAGATAGATTTGCAAGCAAATGCTATTAAACATTCAAGCTATAATTAATTTCAATATTATACAAAACTGTTTGCAATAGTAAAGAAATCAGGCATATTTCTAATCTCTTTCTATGACAAAATATGGTCTTGATATCTAAACCAGGAAGAGATAAAGCAAACTCACATGCCCTAGACTAACAAAATTTAAGGGAACAGACAGATATAATTCTAGCCTAGTATTACATCTCTAGCTGCAGCTCCCTTCTTCCCCTCCTAGTAGAGTTTTAAAATTTCCCTTGGAGAAAAGCTGGTGGGTAAAGAGGGGGAAAGACAAAAGGCTAAACATGTTTTATGCCTCATCTCAAGACATACAACAACAACCTCATGCTACATGGAGGGAATAGCATGGGAGCATCATAGGCCCTTTACAACATATGGAGCTCACCACAAATGACATGTCTATAACCTTTGATCCAGAAATTCACTAGTACATATATACCCTAAGGATGTCATTGAAAAAAATAATAAAGGCTCCAAATATATCAAAATATTTGTAGCAGTACTTTTTTTTTATAGTGAACAACTAAAGGCAAAGTTGATTCCCATCAACTGGGTATGTCTAAATTAATTGTGGTCCATAAGTGTGATGGAATACTACTGTATGGTAGGAAAGGATAAATATAATGAATGCTCAGAAGCATGAGAAAACATGCAAACTAATACAAAGTAATGTAAGTAGAACCAGGAAAATGCTATACACAATGACAGTAATGTAAATGGAAAAATACAATAACCACAAAACAAGAAGGCAATTTCCCCACCCTTTGCAGAGGTAGGGGTCCAGAGGTGTGGAACATTGTATATAATGTTTGCTTTTTTTAATAAATTAATTAGTTTTGCTTAATTTTTCCCTCCTCTTTTCTTTTAATTCCTTGCTGTAAGAAATAGTTTTTTGGGAGTGGGGGAAAAGCGGATGTAAAGGAAAATACAAACAATATAAAAACAAAATACACCAATAAAAACTATTTTATTGGAGAAATATTATTTGTTTGTGGCTAAGCCAAGTCAATATAATAAAAAATAATAATACCTAAATTAATTTAGGAGTTACATTATAAGGCTAAAAAAAGTAATAGCAAAACTTGATCTGAAAAAATCAAAAGGCGAAAGATCCCAGGGGAAATAATAAGGGGAAAGGGAACGGAAGTGAGGCAAAACATATTGCCCTCTAATTCAGATTACACTAACAAACAAAATCAGAACTAGTCCAGATGTGGTTAAAGAATAGAGAGGCCAATTAGTGGAAGAGAGGGGGTATACAACATGAAGGAGCAAATGAATATAATATAGTGTTTCATTAAACCCAAACAAGTGGCAAGAACTCACTACTTGACAAAAACTGCTTATAAAACTCAAGAGGTGGGGTGGAGCCAAGATGGGGTGATTTACTTGAGCTCTCCCCCAAACTCCAGCAAAAACCTGTAAAAAATGACTCTAAACAAATTCTAGAATTGCAGAACCCAAAAAATGATGAGTGAAACAAATCTCCAGCCCAAGACAGCCTGGAAGGTGAACAGGAAGGGTCTATAGCACAGGGTTGGGAGTGGATCACAGTCCAGTGTGGGCCATGCTGCATAGAACAGGGTCAGAGCAGGCCTTAGGGGACTGAATCACTGGCAGCTATGGCTTTTTGTGACATTTTTACCTACAAACACCAAAGAGAGCATAGAAGATCACTGGGAAAACTCTGTCAGACCCGTGTAAGAAAAGAGTGTGGTCCAGTCCCATCCCCAGGTGGCCACAGAGGTGGTAGCCACAGCAGCATCAGGAGCGGTATCTGCTTCCAGAGCTTCAAGCCCACAGACCATGTGGGGATCAAGTAGCTGATCAGAGGGTGATCGCAGGGATCTCTTTGCTGTCTTGGAAGCAGTCTCTTTCTTTGCTCTGCTTGGATTTGGGTCACCATCCTGGGTGGCAGTCCTAGGGTGAGAAGAAGCCCTCATTAAGTGGAGTTTATGGTACAGTAGAGAGGGAATCTTCTTCACAATTCCAAGACAGAAAAGAGTGCTTGTGGGTACTCACAGATGAGAGCACGGAGCAGGGGAAGAGTAAACACTTCTCCTTTGATCATTTCACCTTGGAGGAACTGAAAATTTATATATCCCTAGAAGTATCTCTGAATACAACTGCACAAAACCCCTGAAATCTGGGACAGTACACCACCCCTCTCCCATTGGAAGCAGAGTCCTACCTTGACAAAGAGTTAGAAAACCAAGTATTTGACTGGAAAAATGAGCAAAGAGTATAAAAAAAACTCAGACTATAGAATCTTACTTTGATGACAAAGATCAACATAGACAACCAGAAGAAGATTACAAAGTCAAAGGTCCTACATCTAAAACCCCCCCAAAAAAAATATGAGTTGATTTCAGGCCATGGTAGAGCTCTAAAAAGATTTTGAAAATCAAGTAAGTGAAGTAGAGGAAAATTGAGAAGAGAAATGAGAGTGATGCAAGAAAATCATGAAGAACAAGTCAACAGCTTGCTAAAGGAGACCTAAAAAATACTCAAGAAAATAACACCTTTAAAAATAGACTAACCCAACAAAAAGCCAATGAGGAGAAGAATGCCTTAAAAAGCAGAATTGTCCAAATGGAAAAAGAGATCCAAAGGCTTACTGAAGAAAATAATTCCTTAAAAATTATAATGGAGCAAATGGAAGCTAATGACTTTATGAGAAATCAAGAAATTATAAAACAGAACCAAAAGAATGAAAAAATAGAAGACAATGTGAAATATCTCATTGGAAAAACCACTGGCCTAGAAAATAGATCCAAGAGAGATCAGTTAAAACTTATTAGACTACCTAAAAGCCATGATTTAAAAAAAACCTAGACATCATCTTTCAAGATATTATCAAGAAAAACTGCCCTATTGTTCTAGAACCGGAAGGTAAAAATAGAAATCAAAAAAAATCCACCAATCTCATCTTGAGAAGATCCCAAAAGGAAAACTTCAAGGAATGTTGTAGCCAAATTCCAGTGTTCCCAGGTCAAAGAGAAAATATTGCAAGCAATCAGAAAGAAACAATCTGAGTATTATGGAAACACAATCAGGATAGCACAAGATCTAACAGTTTCTACATTAAGGGATCAGAGGCCTTGGAATACAATATTTAGAAGTCAAAGGAGCGAGGATTAAAACCAAGAATCACCTACTCGGCAAAACTGAGTATAATACTTCAAGGGGGAAAAAATGAATATTCAATGAAATAGAAGCTTTTCAAGCATTTTTGATCAAAAGACCAGAACTGAATAGAAAATTTGACTTTCAAATACAAGAATCAAGAGAAGCATGAAAAGGTAAACAGGAAAGAGAAATCATAAGGAACTTATTAAAGTTGAACTATTTACATTCCTACATGGAAAGATGATATTTGTAACTCATGAGAGTTGCTCAGTACTAAGGTAGTTGGATGGAATATATATGTGTATGTATATTTATATAAGGGTTGGGGGTGTATATACACATAGAGGGCATAGGGTAAATTGAATATGAAGAGATGATATCTAAAAAATAAAACTAAAGGGTGAGAGAAGAATATATAGGGAGAACGAGAAATGGAGAGATAGAATGAGATAAATTATCTCACATAAAAGGGACAAGAAAAAGCTTTAACAGTGGAAGGGGAAGCGGAGGAGGTAAGAGGGAAATCTCATTAGATTTGACTTAAGGAGTGAGTAACATAAGCACTCAATTGGGCATCTTACCCTACAGGAAAGTAGGGGGAAGGGGATAAGAGGGGGGAAATGATAGAAGGGATGACAGATTAGGGGAGGGGTAGTTGGAAGGACACATTTTTGAAAAGGGACAGGGTCAAAGGAGAGAATAGAACAAATGGGGGGTGGGATAGAATGGAGGAAAATATAGTTATTCTTTCACAATATGATTGTTATGGAAGTGTTTTGCATAACTACACATGTATAACCTATATTGAATTCCTTGCCTTCTCAATGAGGTTGTGTGGGAAGGGAAGAAGAGAAATAATTTGGAATTCAAAAGTTTAAAAAAAAACAAATGTTAAAAATTGATTAATAATATGTATAGGGAATGGGGTATAGAAATCTATCTTGCCCTACAAGAAAGGGAGGAGGAGAGGGGTAGGAGTGTGTATGTGGGAGGAGAGAGGGGAAGGCAAACTGAGGAAAGGAGTAATCAGAATGCAAGCCATCTTGGGAGGGGGGGGAGAGAGATGGGGAGAAAATTTGGAAACTCAAAATCTTCTGGAAATGAATATTGACTAAAATATATAAAATACAAATTTTAAAAAACTGAAAAAGTGTCTGGCAGGATAAACTCCAAATGGATAAAAGTTCAAAAAACTTTAAAAAGTTTTTACATAAAAAAAGTTTACATTAAAAACAATTAGAGGATCAAAGAAAGAAATATTTATTGCAACTCTAAGTAGGGGAAGAGTTCATGAAAAAACAAGGAATAGAGAGAATAACAAAAATAATTGGATAATTTGGGTTACATAAAATTGAAGTTTTATACCAACAAAATTAATATAATTAAAATTTTAAGGGAAATTCTTAACTGAGAAAGTTTCTCTAATAAAGATCTAATATTTAAATAAGGAATCTATTCAAATTTATAAGGATGAGTTATTTCCCAGCATATAACTTTATAATAAAATATCATCTAAGAGGCACTTCTCATAGGAAGAAATTCAAGCTATGAATAGACATTTGAAAAAAAACACTCTACATCACTAATAACTAGAGAAATGCAACCTATAAAATTGGCAAAAAAATCCAACCAAAGAAAAACAATAATTTCTGGAAGGGTTGATGGAAGACAGGCATATTAATACCCTGTTGATGAATTAGTTGAGCCATTCTGAAAATTCCCCCCAAAGTACCTGGATATGCATATGCTGTTACCAAGGCTTATACTCCAAATTCAAAGAAAAAGATCCATATATAAAAATATTTATAGTAGGTTTTTTTTATTTTGCTTTGTTTAGTGGCAAAGAACTGGAAACTGAGGGAAAGCTCTATCTATTAGGGAATACCTTGTATGAACTGACACAGATTAAAGAGAGAACCAGAGGAACAATTTCTATAGTAACCACAACCCTTCCAATGTCTTCTAACCCCCAGAACTCTACTGATACTGCTCTTTCAAAGGTCACCAGTGATCCATTAGTTGCTAAATTCAATACATTTTTTGCAGTTGATCTTTC
Organism: Bettongia penicillata ogilbyi; assembly: GCA_023548195.1. NCBI lineage: Eukaryota > Metazoa > Chordata > Mammalia > Diprotodontia > Potoroidae > Bettongia > Bettongia penicillata. The sequence goes on along the minus strand of JAJHZJ010000525.1, from coordinate 3,227,693 downwards.
CCTATCTTTCAACAATATTAACCACCCACTGCTCCCGAACTCTTTCCTTGGCTTTGATGACAGTACTCTCACCGTGTTCTCCTCCCACCTATCTAATGACTCTTCTTTGCTGGTTCTTTATTATTTCATCCTACTCCTACTCCTTAAATATAGGTCTTCTTTTCACTTTGCTCTACATTTCCTTCCTTTGATGACTTTGCCTAATGAGTTACTTACACTGGTTAAATTATCACCTCTGTGCAGATGATTGCCAAATCTCTCCCTTGAATCCAAGTAGCCCAAACCATACACGTCCACCTAAACTGGCACCTCAAATTCAACAAGTTCAAAATTAAAGTCAATATCTTTACCCCTAAGCTGACTCCTCTACTTAAATTTGCCATTTCTCTCAATGACATCAGCATCTTCACAGAATTTGAGAATTAGAAGGGACCTTAATGGTCTTCTAGTTCAACCCATACACCAAAGGAATCCCCAAAATCTGATATATATCTGATAGATGGTCATATAGCTTTGGCTTAGAAACTTCTAAAGTGAGGGAACTTTCAAGGTAAACTTTTGAACAGCTCTAATTGTTCAATAAGGTTTTTTTCTGACATCATGTTTAAGCATAATAATAAAATCTAGCTTTTTCTTATCTCTATAATCTCTGCATTATGATAGATCTATTTCAGCAGCAGTTACCTATCACTAGAACTCAGAGAGGAGATACTTTTTCCGTAACAGTAGAAATGGACACTTTTTTTGTGTAGATCCTAATTGCTTGGCATTATGCACTGAAAGAATCATTGGAATACTTTCTACCCAAGACAGTTTTCTCATCTGAGAAAAGGGCAATGCCAAGTCAACCCCAGGCCCCAAATCCCTGTAGTAAGACCTCCGCATAGCTTGGAAAGTTCAGTGTGGATCAGATTTCTGTTCAAAATGGAAGCCAGTTTTCTTTGTCTTTGGTCTTTCTTTTGCTTGGGGGAGAGGGGGTTGGAGAAAGGTAGAAAAGGGAATGACTAAAAGGAATAACTCTGTCTTGCTAGTTTTAAAGACACAAGTAATTTATCAAAGGAGGCCATTCCGCTCACATTGTAGGGAATACAATGGGCTCCATGTCAAGCAAACAACATGCTCAAAAAGCCCCTCAAGGGTTAGGGTTTTAGTTAGAGCTCCTTCGCCAAGCTACATACAATAAGCTAAGGCTGGACCCCATAAAGCTCATATGAAAAAATTGTTATGATACTAAATAGAGACATTAACTCATACATTTCCCACTAAGTTGTCTGTCCTTCTTGGGTCGTGCCTCATCCTCTCCCCATACCAAAGTTATGACTGTACCAAAGATAGACCAATGCATGCCTGTAAAAATAGGTCATATAGATGTGGAAAAAGCCAAGAGGAAAAATATAGCAGTTGAAGTCATATCCAAAATAATTCAGAACATAGATTGGCTAGCCCCAAGAGGTGAGAAAAGGTATAATCTATGTCCAAAAGTTCCAAGGAAGGCAAAATTCTCAGGTGAAACTTGACCTGGCTGTCACTAATGTGGCTCAAATATCTCTGTGGTTAACTACAGAGCTTATTGGTCTACAGTATATAGTATAAGCCAAAGCCAAAAGCCAAGCCTTTGCATAAGGAAGTGGGTAATTTTCTTTGCCTGTTTAGCATTACACAATGTCTCTTGGGTACATGTTTCTTTTATGATTTGTAGCAACATTACATAATCACAGCAACACTGACTCAATGAGTGAACGAATAAATGAAAAGACACTAATAAATGTTTTAATAAGCACTTAGCATATACAAAGCACTGTGTTTTGGTATGGGAGGGCCAAAGGAAGTAGATTGCTGAAGTGGTTTCTACTTGAACATCAGGGAGCTTTTTTATACTATAGCACCAAAAATGCGTGATCTTCACCTCCAAGGTGACTTCTATTTGGTGCAAACCAAGACTGAACCCAAGGTGGACTGGAAAGGGGAGGGCCAAGAGAAAAAGGAAGAGGATTTTTAAATTTTAGAACTGGTATCCCAATGGCTTTACAAAGCCTTGTGTTTTAAGCTACTGACATTTGAGAGAAAGCAGAAGGATTGGAAAATTATGAGATCACAGAATTACAAATTTAAAACTGAAAAGAAATTTAAAACTGATCTCATTCAAACTCTTCATTTATTGATGAGGAGATTGAGGCCCAGAAAGTTTAAGTAACTTGTCCAAGTTCACACAGGTAGCAAGTAGAAGAGGCAGGTATGGCACCCAGTTCCTCTAACTCTAGATCCAACTTTCTTCCTACTACGCACTATCTCTAGAATACAATATCACCATAATAGCACTCCCTCAGGATACCCTACAATTTGCTCTTAAGGTGCTACAATGATTTAATCACTGAAGAGTTGCACTTGGGATTGGTAGTGTTACTAGTGAGTAAGAACCAACAAAACTACAAAATGTATGTTTCCGACACTGACTTGAGTAAAACCTACTTGAAATATGGCGGGTTTCCTGGATCCATCATGACCAGCTGACGATACTTCTCAAGTAAACATCTTTTTTAAGGAGTACACTGGGACTCTAACACTCTGTATATCCTTTGACTGGTAATACCACTACTAGACTTGCATCATAAAAAGATCAAAGAAAAAGGAAAAGAATCTGTATGTACAAAAATATTTATAGCAGCTCTTTTTAGTGGTGACAAAGAATTGGAAATTGAGGGGATGCCTATCTATTGAACAATGTCTAAAGAAGTTGTGATATATGATTGTAATGGAGTATTAATATGACAAGGGAGATGATTTCAGAAAAACCTGGGCCGACCTATATAAACTAATGCAGAGGGAAGTGAACGGAACCAGGAGATCACTGTACACACTGATAGCAATATTGTAATGTAATAGCAATCAACTGTCAAAGACTTAGCTACTCTGAACAACACAGTGATCCAAGGCATTTCTGAAAGACTCATGATGAAAAATACTATCTGCTTTCAGAGAGAGAAACACTGATAATGAACTCTGAATACAAATTAAAGTATAATTTCTTCACTTTATTTTTCTTGCTTTTTTATAGCATGACTAATGTGGAAATAAGTTTTACATGATTTCGTCTTCTCAATGGACAGGGTAGAAACTAGAGGGAAGGAGAGAATTTGGAACTCAATTTTTTTTATGTTAAAAATAAATAAATAATGAGATTTTTTTCAATGTAAAAAGAAAAAGTACACTCTCACATCCCATACCACCCAGGAAAGCTCAGAGACATTATTCAAGGAGGGATAGTAGCTTGTACCAGTATGGTGAATACCTTCAAGAAAGATCCACTGACATTCAAAAGTTCTTAATTTTTCAGGTTATGGGAATCATTGATAGTGAGTTTAAGAACCTACATGCAATGAACAATGCTTAACATAGCACTGGATAAATTAAATTGGTCTAGTGGAAGTCAGGATATACTAAAATATGTATTACCAGAGGTCACGAATATGGCAGTTACTCTCATACAGTAGTATAATAAACTTAAAGCACACTACTTCAGGAAGAGAACAGTGACACATATGCTTTGACATACGCTGTTAATGCTCCAAAAGTACTCGTAATACAACAATATTGTACATGGTCTCATGTTTAAGTTTACTATAAACTACCACAGTATGGCATAAGATGCAAATATTTCTCCAGTTCTCCAGAGACCAATAGTGCCTACTCACTTTCAAAGTGTCCTGCACTGACCTCCACATCCATATAGATGATTGTATAGGATGTGAGTAGGCTGTGTCTAACTGTACTAGAATTATTTATACAATCCATACACTTATCACCATGACCTGAGCTAGTAAGATCCAGTAAGATCATTGGTAGATTGAGGAAACCCTACCATATAATCTCCGTAATTTTATTTTATTTACCATGTTAGAATCCGTGCCTTAACATTGCTTCCTCTCTGCGTGATGCCACCAGATGGCAGTAGTTACCAAGTTTTACATTGTAAGTATTCCTTAATGTCACTTATGAAATATCCTGTATTAACTTGCCTTTTCACAGGGAATATTCTTTTAAATAACTAAAACAACTTCTAACTAAGCAGCATTAAATTACAGCCAACTTCAGAAGCCAGCTCCCCCTGCAGTCTAAGTGGGTTCCTGATATCTACCCAACACAGAGAGCTCCTATAGATCCCCCAAGAATACCCTTTGACTATATACCACTAGTGAGACATTTTCAACTGATTGTTCCTTAAGACCACTCCTATCCTGCATCTTATGTCACATCCTACTACTTTTCTCTTTATTGCGTGTTATTACTGACTATTTGAATATTATCTTTATCAATACATAGCATTTTGGGCTATAAAACCTCTACAGTCTAATAATGATAAGAACATCTAGGCCCATCAATCCTGAAATAACCATCCTTGTCACTCCACAGGCTATAAGTTATACATACTGGTATAAGTTATACATACTGCTTATCCCAAAAACCATCCCTACATACATAAGTTTTGGCCTGCCCAAAACGTTATGGAAATAAATGAAGACCAGGAGCCATTTCAGCTTCCCTGGTTGTACATGCCACTTGAGCCTAGAAACATGTACTTCATTAATTCAGGGTGTTGAAATACCATGGATTGTTAAAAATAACAACGACACATATGAAGGGTGGGGAACCTATGGACCGGAGGTTACGTGTGGCCCGGTAGGTCCTTAAGAGCACCCCTTTGACTGAATCCAAATTCTACTGTTCCCTCCCCCTGACCTCAGGCCATCAAGATCCTGGAACAAGTTGGGAGGGACCTAAATCCTTAGACAAATGAGTCAGTATGACTCAGTTTCCTTTTTGCCCTTTAGGTCAGTGACTAGTCCTTAGAATATGTCCAATGCGTACTGGCCTGGTTAGAATCCAACTAGGGGATTAATGAGACTAATTTCTGGCATGAATAATGGAGAAGCTTCCCCTGTCACCTCTTTATAACACATGTAATACTGCATCATGACATCCAGATGTTCAAGCAGACCATCTCTTATTCTCTTTCATGGCACATTTCAAGTGAGAAGGAAGAATTGCTACGAACCTCAGGATGAAAAGAGGTGGTGGAGCAGCTGCAGCAGTAATGAGGGCAGCTGCTTTATTTCCTCAGCATTCATCTAGCTTTGAACACATTCCACTGTTTCCTTTGTCTCTGTTTATTCTTTCCTGATCTTAGATGCATGAATATGGAGATGGAAAGAACCACACAACTGATGAGTTTCAAAAGATTTGAAGAGTCATAAGAAATTCAGCAACTGGAGTCAGCAGCCGAGACTTTCAGTAACCAAAAGAGCAATTCAGTGAGGAGCCAACCTCATGGAACAAATGTCTCCCCACAGTCAATCCTCAGGAAACAGACTATGGTCCTGCAAGTGAGGGAGTGATGTATCTATATCACATACAGAAGTGAAATTGGTAGAGACTCCTCAAAAAGGCTAAGGGAGTAAAGGTCTCCTAAACACAGGAAGTATGTCACTGCCAGATCGGGAGGAGAGAGGGGAAGAGACAACTGTGCACCAACCACTTTAAATCTGAACTCACTCTCCCTGGATACCAAGTAGGTACGAAGGAAAGAGTAGTACATTGTCATCATGTTCATCCTTCATTGCTGAAGACCAACCCTTTCTAAAAGCTAATTGATATCAACCAGTTAATTGATACTAGAGAACACACTGGATAGGGGATTGTGAGTCATAATACTTTCCTAATTTCTCAGGGTTACCCCCCTAGAACTTGAAGTAAGAAGTAAATGCCCTCTTGGAATTCACCCAGTCTGTGAAAGTGGAAGTTGGGTGGATAAGTCCATAGGGGATGCAACATGGAGGGGCTTCATCTGAGGCAGATATTGAACCCTTCACATTTTCAGGAACCCACTGGAGAAATTTTCTAATGGTGATTCTCATCCCTGGATATTCTACTTTTCAAGATTCACTGGAAGAATTATCATTTTTCCCTAATGTCTCATTGTATATAATTGTATAGTAGTCTTCATCAGTTTATTTGACTGTTTGATTGTTTGCATACCAATATCTATGTATTACTGTACCCAATAGGAATATTACAGCTAATTTAGTAGCATATTGGATGCCTAGGGTATAGAGACAGGAAGACCTGAGTTCAAATCTGAACTCATATATCTACTAATTTTCTCTGCCTCAATTTCCTCAACTATAAATTGGGATAACAATAGCATCTAACTCCCAAATGAAATATATTGTTAAGCTCTTAGCACAAAGGATGGCATATTGAAAGTGTTTAATAAAGGTTTACTCCCTTCCTTTCTTCCATTTTAAAAGTATGGATTTTTAATCACTCATTTTTGTGTTGTTTTTTTTCAAATAGACCTAACCTGCTAACCTTGTGACCTTATGGCCTGCAGATTCATAAGAAAAGATTTTCTTGTTGGCCTAGAAATGCCAAGTAATAACCCTGTGGGGTTAATCATGATTGGGAATCCTATCCATGTTTAGAGATTACCTAATCCTGTTTTCATTATTTTTTTCCTTTGAGCTTGCTTGTCCTACTTTTGGATGAGTTCTGAACGCCATTTGGATTGCCCTCGCAGTGACAAGGATCCATTAGGAAAACTTTTGAGTTGCCCTTTTTATATGAGCCCAGAGGAATTTTGCTTGGATCTCTTATCTATGGTATAGGGATCCCTGAAGAAATTTTGTCCAGATCCTAGTTGGGTAATCCTATATTCTAAGAGAATCATGAAAGAGTTTTTACCCAAGGTAGTTTGGTTTCTCAACTAAGCCTGAGAGGTGACTTTCAGTCAACCTCAGTCCTCTAAATCATTGTATGGAGAACCTCCCAGCTTTGTAGGGACCAAGCATTTCCTTTAAGAAGGGAGGCTTGATTTTCCTTCTCTTTTACTTTGCTTTTGGATGGTGGAAGCCCTTTCCAAGCACCCAAACAAGTAATAACCTATGAGAGCCTTACAAAATGATATCTGTTTATTAAGTTGTATCACAATGTGCTAGAAATATAGAAGTTATTAATTTCTGGGTTTATATATGAACGGTCCTTGAGGTTCTATAGTACAAGGCTCAGAAAAAGACAGGTTTCAATCTTCCCAAAGAATCTAATTAATCAAGTTGGGAAGGAATGAAATGCCCTGAGTCATTAGATAAAATCAAATGATGAAATATATTGGAGTTGGTTGAAAGAATTAGAACACCTTTGGGCCTATGCAGAGATTTCTACAAAATGCTTTGAAAATTAAGTTTTGGGAGTGCTTTGCAGACATATGCCCTTACACCTAAATACCACATTTTTCTTTCCCCATATCCTGCCGTCCTGATGGAGACTGGAACAGTTACAAATAATACATACAGCTGGGATCTGAGAGAGGTACAACCAGCCATCCTGAGAAAAAGAAGCTTCAGGGAGCATAACCTCTTCAGGACAGAGAGAAATGCAGCTTCAGGGCTCTTTGGTCCCAACAGAGAACTACCCAGTCCTGAGTAAGTCTGCATGACTGGGGGTCAAATAAGGTAAGTAATCCAACAGAAAGGGAAAGAAATTAAGTAGTATGCTAACGACAACTACTCCCTCAGTAGCAGCTTCAGCTTCCAAACACAGATTTGGTTTGCACAACTTTCTCAATCATCCGCTGCCTGGGCATTTGAATGGACCCACAAGACACAGTCTGTCTCTGTAGGACAGTTGGTCTGAAAAGTCCCTGGGTGCTTTCTGGGGACATGTGCAGGGCTGGTTGGGACATTTGAGGGATCTTCTGCAGCTAGAGAGTGTTGTGTGCAAAGGGGTTTTACATGTTCAACCTAAGCTGGGTGGAGGAAGTTGAGTCAAGTCTTGTTAATCAGATTCAAGTTTATTGTATTTAGTCAGGAGCAGAATTGGGGTGGAGTGGAGCATGATAAGGGACATTTTAGCACTTTAGCAAGTATAGTGGGAGAAATACTATTGGTCAAAAGGTCACCCTAAATATAAAGCACTGAGACCTAATCCTGAAATAAGGCATGCCATTTGAAGAAAAATAAGCCTAGGTTTAGCAGGAGAAATAAGCCTGTAGTGCTTTAATAGCCTTATTTTCAGCTTTAATATCACATAAAATTCCTAAAGAATTCTCAAACAAAACATTGAAAAAATTTTTATCCTTATAAATATGAAAACAAGTTCAATTTCTAGAAGACAAACCTATCTAAGTATGGACTTGTACCAAATAATTTTTTTTTCCACATAATTAAACCTAATTCTGGAATTTCTTGAGAGAAAATTTGCTTATATAACTTGTTATAAAACATCTTCATCCTAGGATGTTCTTGAAAACAATGCAAAAACATTTCAAAGTTAAGGTATATTAATGAAAGATTTTTTTAATCTAAAATCAGGTGAAGAATTTTCATATACAATACCTTTGACAATGTAAACTGGGTTTGTTCACAAAAATAAGGTTGACATTTTTAGAATTTCTTTTAATTTGATAGGCTATAAGTTCTTTGTATATTTTAAACTTTTAAAAAGACAACCCCCCAAAAATATATAAACTAATATTCTTAGCAAAACAGTAGAAATCTGTAACTAACAGTCAATGTACCAAGATAACTTAAGTTCAGTAATTCTGGGGTTGCAGATTTATAAGGAACTTTGACAATTTTCTTGGACATTAACCCTTTTAAAACATGACATCAAACTTTAGCTATTCTCTGGTGTATAAATAGCTGGTCATCGAGACAGTTTCATTTTCACTTTTTCAAAATGACAGTATAAAAGAGAAGTGAAAGTCTGAATAATAATGCAAATGAAAATCACAATGAAATATTAATTTGTACCTCAGGAAGCCACAGGGTATTTCCAGGCTGATGTCATTCATAGAAAGAATGTCATCTGTTGATATGAGGTCAAGAAAATTTACCCAAAGTCAAATGGGAAATTTAGAATGCATACGGGTTATTCCCAGCTAATGAAGTTTGGTTTTATAAACCAAGACATATTACAAAAATTAATCTGACTGTCAGATAATTCTCTTGATACTAATTTTAGCAGGCACTAAAATTATTTCTGGATTATATTTCTTAATTGTTTTCACCAAGGGCTACTTTCCTTATATGTACTATGGTGTTAAACTTTAGGCTGATTTGATATGAAGAAATGTTAAGAGATACATGGAGAAATAAGTTTTGTTAAAAATATTCAGAGAGGAGAAATATGTATTTTCCTATGGTCATTTTTCACCTTTAGAAAATAACATTTTATAACAAAAAATTGAAATGCATAGGCAAAATTACAACTGGCTATTTTAAGTCTCCCTCAAAACCATTCTTTTTTTGACTTAAATTTGAGTTCTTTCATATTTAAAAGGGGGAAACAATCCTTTTTATACTACCTTCTAAAAATGTAATAGGATTTTTATCCTAGATTTGTTATTTGTTATTCTTGATCCCTGGGATATATGGATACTTTAAGAACTCAAGGAGAATTCTAGATTCATAAAATCTAGTGCTGATATGACAAACAAATGTTTCTTTAAAGATTTCCTGAAGGTTTCTTTAGAAGCTAGGTAGGAGCTGCTTTATAATATCTTATTGCCTAATCCTTGTCTTTGGCTAGAGGGATTAAGTAATTTGGGCAAATGCCCCAAGTAGTCTCTTAACTCCTGATCAGAGCTCTTCTCCACATTAACTTTACTCATTTTGCTCTTGTCAGAGTTGTTTTATTCAGTTTTCCACAATTCTAATCTCCTCCTAATGGATTAAGTAAACACTACTCATGATACATAACCAGCATATGGTTCTACCAATGAGAATCCATTTGCCTGTGTAGCATTTGCATAGCCTTCTTGACCTAGACTCTCTTTTTTCTCTTTCCTGGGTCAACTATTAATACCTATCAAGTTCAAAGTTATTTTCTCCCTTTATCTATCCCATAAATCCTATATTTATTATAGTATTTATATAAATATAAATTTTATATATAATTTATATTATTTATAATATATAATATAATATATAACATATATAATATATATTATATATTTATAATATATATAATTCATATATAAATTTATATAAATAGTATTTATTGTAAAGTGAAAGAAAGATCAGCACAAATTCATACTCTGAGTCTTCCTCCTAACTGATCAGTGACTCCAGTTTCTAAGGCTCCATGAAAACTGGTTTGTGAACTTGACTTACTAATGGGTAATTAACTGAAAAACTATCTTGTCTATCCATCAGAAGAGTCTCATTGCTCCCAAGACCTAAGCAAAACAGGCTGGAATTAAAGAAGAAATGTAGAGATGACACATAACATCTCTTTAACTACATGGAATGATAGAGGTTCTCCAATCCAATTTTTTCTCTTCTCTTCCCCAAATCTTCATTCTTTCTAAGGCTGATCCTTTGTAATGTTAATGGGATTTAAGATCTTCCCCACCAATTAATAGGCTTCACATGGAGCCCATTAGAGGAAGCTTGACTAGGGGGAGTCTTGCTTGTAAGAAAACTTTCACACCTTTTAGTAATTAAACACTGAAGCATGTGGATTGTGATGTCTTCTAGCTCTGGGAAGTGTATATATACTCAGTTTGTATTCTACTTTGGGGGTTCTCTTATGAGAAGGGTCTTGTGATTCCCTGATTGAGACTCTGAGTGGTCATATGTTCAGAACTCAGATGTAAAGCTCTCTTGATCCAGGGATGGATGTAAAGATATAGCAATATTGCTTTGATTAAGGTGGTAGAACCCTGCTTGTTGGTCTTTATTTTTCTGGTTGTATTTTCTTTGAAGTTCAGGGTGCTGACTTTTCCCCTGAACTAGTGAATACAATTTAAAAAGATTGTTGACCCCTTTTCCTAGTAAAGTAGATCCAAGAACTTGTGCTAACAAGACATAATGGGTATGCTAGGGTACTTGCAGTTACATCCCCCTACTTACATCTGGATCTGATCTCTTCCCACCTCCATTGAATATTGCTCCATCAAAGACCCTTTCTTTGAGTCTACAAACCACAAGTATTTATTTATTTGTTAAGTGCTAAGTGCTGGGAATACAAATACAACATACATAACAACCCAATAAAGTTCTTATCCTGAAGTAATTTACACTATAATGAAAAATACATAAGAAGAAGCTAAAAATCCAAAGAGAGACTGGGGAAAAATCTGAGGGTCATGATGGTAAAGCCTTGAGAATGAAGTATGACTGATCTGGGTTCTCCTTCAAAATGGAGATTTTAGGGAAAATGACATTGTTCTGTCCTGATTATCCTCCTACCTATTTGACCTCTCTTCTCAGTCTCCTTTGTTAGATCTCCAGCCAGGTCACTCTTGTTAATCCTAGGTGTCCCCCAAAGCTCTATCCTGGACCTTCTTCTCTTCTCCTATATTATTTCACTTGGCAATCACATCAGTTTCTGTTTGTCCTTTTTTTCTTTCTTCTCCCTGTTGGGAAGCTGAAGTCTTTTTCCCTGGGCAACAGGAAAGGCTGTTTATCTTTATTTTAATATTTACTTTATCTTTATAAAGTGTTCATCAAAGACATTTGTCAATCTGGGTGAACTTATTGGAAAAGCAGTTGCTTTCTAGGTCTTCACCTAAGTTATTAATTAAGATTCTGAACAACATAGGTCTCACTCATAAAACGAAAGAGGCTAGCAGAATGAATTAGAAACCAGAATCCAACAATATGTTGTTTGCAAGACACACTTGAAATGAAAAGATACACACAGAGTTAAAATAAAGTGTAACAGGATCTTATAAAGTAACTCCTCACTTCTAAAGAAAGTGTCTACAAATAAGTTAAGGAGATGAATAGAATTTTAGATATAGAATTTTAGATAGAAAAGTTAGATATGATAGCTGTCTAGAGAATATTGAATGGGAATAGAAGGGAATACACCTATTCCAAACAGCATGTGACACTTTCACAAAAATTGACTATGGGGGGAGGGGGGAGATGGAGTCAAGATGCCAGAGTAGAAGGATGCACCTCTAGAAGCTCTCTTCCCACAGCCCTTAAAATACCTATAAAAAATTACTCTAAACAAATTCTAGAGCAGCAGAAGCCATAAAACGACAGAGTGAAAGAGATTTCCAGCCCAAGGCAGCCTGAAAGGCCAACAGGAAAGGTCTTTCATGCCAGGCACAGAATGAAGCCCAGCCTTGGCCATGCTGTGGCAAAGATAGGACTGGAGCATTGTTTCAAGGCATCACCAGCAGCAGCTGTGGGTCCCAGATTCCTCAACTCATAAACTCCAAAGGAAGCTTCAAAGGTCAGTGAGAAAGCTCTTTCACTTGTTGAGAAAGGAATGAAGTGGTTTAGCCCTCCACCCCAAGCAGCAGCAGCTTCCATTGTTGGAACCCTGGCCTGAAGCCCCTGGGGTTATTGAGCAACTGATCTGGATCTCAGCCCTAAGTGGCAGCCACCCTGGGGTGAAGAAGAGTGCTGGCTGGCATGGTGGAACTGGTGGAGGCTCAGGATAGGGAATCCTGCTCATAGACCAGAGTGCAGGCAAGAAGAGGAATAAACTTCTCTTCCTTGATTGTGCTACCTTGGAGAAACTGAGAACTTACAGGTCCCCAGAGTATATCCTCCCCTTGACAAAGAACTCAAAAGTCAAGTAACTGGCTGGGAAAATGTCAAAAAAAAAAAGAGAGAGAGAAAGAATAAGATAATAGAAGGTGAGTTTCTTGGTGAGCAGATATTTTCTTCCATCCTTTCAGATGAAGAGGAAAAATGAATACCATCAGAGCAAGACTTAAAAATCATGACTTTTGCATGCAAAATCTCCAAAATAAATATGTAATAGTCTCAGGCCATGGAAGAGCTCAAAAAGGATTTTGAAAATCAAGTAAGAGAGGTGGAGGAAAAATTGTGAAGAGAAATGAGAACAATGCAAGAAAATCATGAAAAGCAAGTCAACAGCTTGCTAAAGGAGACTCAAAAAAATGCTGAAGAAATTAACACCTTTAAAAACAAAGTCAAGTTAAAAAAGAGGCCCAAAAAGCCAATGAGGAGAAGAAGGCTTTAAAGAACAGAATTAGCCAAATGGAAAAGGAGGTTCAAAATCTCACTGAAGAAAATATTCTTTAAAAATTAGAATGGAGCAGATGGAAGCTAATGACTTTATGAGAAACCAAGAAATTACAAAACAAAATCAAAAGAATGATAAAATAGAAGATAGTGTGAAATATCTCATTGGAAAAACAACTTACCTAGAAAATAAATCCAGGACAGACAATTTAAACACTGTGGGACTATCTGAAAGCCAGGATCAAAAAAGAGCCTGGACATCATCTTTCATGAAATAATCAAGGAAAACTGCCCTGATATTCTGGAAACAGAGGTAAAATAAATATTGAAAGAATTCACTGATTACCTCCTAAAAGAGGCCAAAAAGAAAAAATCCTAGGAATATTGTAGTCAAATTCCAGAGTTTCCAGGTCAAGGAGAAAATATTACAAGCAGCTAGAAAGAAACAATTCCAATATTGTGGAAATACAATCAGGATAATACAGGATCTAGTAGCGTCTACATTAAGGGATTGAAGGGCTTGGAATATTATATCCCAGAAGTCAAAGGAACTAGGACTAAAACCAAGAATCACTTACCCAGCAAAACTGAGTATAATACTTCAAGGGAAAAAAAGTTCATGCAATGAAATAGAGAACTTTCAAGCATTCTTGATGACAAGACCAGAGCTGAATAGAAAATTTAACTTCAAACAGAAGAAACAAGAGAAGTATGAAAAGGTAAACAGGAAAGAGAAATCATAAGGGACTTACTAAAGCTGAACTCTTTACATTCCTACATGGAAAGATAATATTTGTAACTCTTGAAACATTTCTCAGCATTTGGGTAGTTGGAGGGATTATACACATATATATAAACAGAGGATGAGATGGTGAGATGAATAGGAAGGGATGATATCGAAATAAAATTAAGGGATGAGAGAGGAATATATTGGGAGGAGAAAGAAAGAAATGGAATGGGGCAAATTATCTCTCATAAAAAAAGCAAGAAATTGCTTTTTCAAGGGAGAGGAAAAGAGGGAGGTAAGAGGGAAAAAGTGAAGCTTACTCTCATCACATTTGGCTTAAGGAAGGAGTAACATGCACGCTCAATTTGGTATGAAAATCTATCTTATATCATAGGAAAATAGGGGAGAAGGGAATAAGTAGGGTGTGGGGGGATGATAGAAGGGAGGGCAAATGAGAGGAGGGGGATAATTAGAAGCAAATACTTTTGGGGAGAGATAAGGTCAAAAGAGAGTAGAATAAATGGAGGGCAGGATGGGATGGAGGGAAATATAGGTAGTCTTTCACAACATGAGTATTGTAGAAGTCTTTAGTGAAACTACACATATGTAGCCTATATTGTATTACTTGCCTTCTCAGTGGGGATGGGTGGAGAGGAAGGAAGGGAGAGAAGTTAGAACTCAAAGTTTTAGGAATAAATTTTGAGAATTGTTTTTGCATGTAATGAGGAAATAAGAAACATAGATAATGGGGTATAGAAATCCATCTTGCCCTACAAGAAAAGAGAGAAGATCGGGAGAAGGGAAGGGAGGAGTATGATAGGAGGAAGGTTAGATCGAGGGAAGGGGTGATCAGAATGCACAGTATTTTGAGATGGACGGACAAGAGAGATGGGGAGAAATTTGAAATTCAAAATCTTGTAAAAAATGAATGTTGAAAACTAAAATAAATAAATTGGAAAATAAAATTTAAAAAAATAGAAATTTACTATTAGGCCATAAAAACCTCACAAACAAACGCAGAACCACAGAAATGTTAAATGCATCTTTCTTCTGACCATAATTTAACAAATAATTATATTTGATAATGGTCTTTTGAAGCATGGATTTAAAATTCCTTTAAAAAATAACCAGCAATGAGTAGATTAAAAAACAACTCATAGAAATAACCAATAATTTCATTAAACATATTAATAACAATGAGACAACATACCAAAATTTGTGGGATACAACCAAACAAATACTTAGGGGAAAATTTATATGTCTAATGCTTACATAAATAGGGAAAGAAATAGCAGATCAATAAATTGAGTGTGCTGGAAAAAGGAGCTAGGCAAACAACTGGTTAAAAATTCCAATTAGATACCATATTTGAAATCCTAAAAATCAAAGGAAAATTAATAAAGTTGAAATTTTTTTAAATTGAACTAATAAACAAAATTAGCAGTTTTTTAGCTAATTTGATTTTTAAACATGAAAGAAGAAAAACAAATTACCAGTATCAAAAATGAAAAGAGTAAATTCACAACCAATGAATATGAAATAAAAGCAATTATTAGAAGTAATTTTGTCCAACTATATGTCAATAAAACCAACAACCTAAGGGAAATGGATGAATATTTACAAAAAACAGGAAATAAAATGCTTAGATAACCCTGCCTAGAAAAAAATAAATTGGACAAGTCATAAATAAGTTTCTTAAGGAAAAAAAAAAAGACTAGATGAATCTGAAAGGTGAATTCTACTAAACATTTAAAGAAAAATGAATCTCAATACTATATAAACTGCTTAGGGACAGGGGGATAGATAAATAAGTAGTATTACCAAATTTCTTCTATCATACAAATATAGTCTTGATACCTAAACCAAGAAGAGCTAAAACAGAGGAAGAAAACTATAGACCAACTTATTTAATAAATAAGAATGTGAAAGCATCCAAATAAAATATTAACAAGAAAATTATGACAATATATCACAAAGCTCATACACTATGACCATGATGGATTTATACTAAGAATGAAAGGCTGGTTCAACATTAAGAAAACCATAAATATTACTGACCATGTCAATAACAAAAATTAACTAAAATCATATGATTATTTCAATAGCTTCAGAGAAAAGTTGTTGAGAAAATATACTCATTCCTGTTTAAAATACTAGAGAACATAGGAATAAATGGAGCTTTTCTTAAAATGATAAGTAGTCATCTATCTAGAACCAAGGGTAAGCATTATGTGAAACAGGAATAAACTAAAAGTCTTTCCAGTAAGATCAGAGATGAAGCTAAAATGTTCGTTATCAACAATATTATTCAATATTGTACTTAAAATGTAATCCAAAGCAATAAGACAAGGGGAGAAATTATAGGAATGAGCAAAAGGAATGAGAAAACAAAACTATCACTTTATTGCAAATGATACAATGGTTTACTTAGAAAACCCAAGGGCATCAACAAAAAAACTAGTTGAAACAATCAGTAACTTCTGTAGAATTGCAGAATGTAAAATAAATCCACAAAAATCATTAAAATTTCTACATGTTATCAGCAAAACCCAGCAGGAAAAGATAGAAAAATAAATTCTATTTGAAATAACTATAGATAGTACAGAATATGTGGGAGTCTACCAGTTAAGACACACATAAGAACTATATAAATGCAATATTTACAAAATGAAAACATCTAAATTGCTGGTGAAATAATAATTTTTCTTGAGGAGGCAGAGCCAATATAATAAAAATTATAATACTACCTCAATTAATTTGCTAATTCAATGCCATGCCAAACTACCAAAGAATTGTTTTATAGAGTTAGAAGGAAAATAAAATTCTCTGGAAGAAAATAAGGTCAACCATATCAAAGCAATGAATGGAAAAAAATGGGAAGAGGGCCTAGCAGTACCAGATTTCAAATTATACTAAAAAAAATATAATCACCAAAACAACTTGGTACTGGATAAGAAATAGTGTTGATTGATGATTAGATTGCGCGTATGATATACAGAAACAAATAAGTACATTAGCATAGCATTTGATAAATCCAAAATCCAAGCTAGTGGGTCAAGAATTTACTTATTGATAAAAAATTCTGGGAAAACTGGAAAGTAACCTGGCAGAAACTGGATATAGACTAATATTTTACACCATTACCAAGATAAGCTCAAAATGGATACATGATTTAGACATAAAGGATAACAGCATAAGCAAATTAGAGGAGCATGAAAGAAATTTTCTGTCAGATCTGTGCATAGGGAAAGGATTGTTGACCAAACATGTGATAGAGAGGTTCACAGGAGGTAAAACAGATCATTTTGATTACATCAAATTTTAAAGTTTTTGCACAAACAAAATCAGGGCCTCTAAAATTAGAGGGGGTGGGGGCAAGCAGTAACCTGGGAGGGAAATCTTTATAGCAAGTTCCTCTGAGTCAAATTTACAAGAATAAGAGCAATTCTCCAAATTATAGTTAAAGGATGTAGAAAGATAGCCTTCAACAGAAGAAATCTAAAGCTTTCTATGCCCATATATTTAAAATGTTGTAAATCATGAATAATTAGTGAGATGCAAATTAAAACAAATCTGAAGTACCACTCCACATTCATATTGGCTAAGATGGCAGAAAATTATTAGGAGGTTATTACAACAGTCTAGATAGGATGATACAGGCATGAAGTAGAATAGTGGCCATGTAAGTCTAGAAAAGGGGAAGTATGAGAAACATATTGTGGAGGTAAAATTGAGAGGACTTAACAGTTGATTGAATGTGGGCAGTGAGGGAGAAAGAAAAGTCAAGGATGACTCTAAGGTTGCTAATCTGCAAGAATGGTGATACCCTAAATATATGGGACAAATTTGATATAAGCATGAAGGACAGCATACACAAAAGCATGGAGGAAAGAGACATTGGAATGAAATCAGAGAATAGAAGGTTGTTTTATTGATTAAAGCATGTAGTACATAATAGCAAGTATAATGAAGCAAACAATTGGAAAATGTATCCAGTGCAAAATTATTGGGAGTATTAGATGAGGCTGGAAAGACTAATTTACTCAATTAATTAAATTAATTAGTCAATTAAAACAAAATGTTTAAAGTACCTTCTGAACATAGGGCATGGACATAGTGGTTCTCAAAATTACAATAATCTGTCAATTACAGTACTCTGAATGATGTTTCCATCATGATCTAAGCTATCACCCATCATTTACTGGAAAAAGATAGTCTTCTGGCAAACACAAAATTCAAGGTCAAGCCATGCTGGTATCTAAATGAGGTTCCCCACTTCATATGAAGAAAAATGAAGCAATAGTACAGTGGAAAGTATGTTGGATCTGGAGTCAAAGAATCCAAGTTTCAAACTTGGATCTACTTCTTACTATATGCATGATCCTGGATTTCACTTAACCACTCTGGGCCTTAGTTTTCTTACCTGTAAAATGAAGAAGTTGGATCAGGTGATTTCTAAAATCCCCTGCAGTTCTCAATCTAGTAACTTCACAGATGGAAACTTAACTGTAATTTAAGGGGAGTAGGCCATGTTCTATCAGTTTGTGTCAAGAGCAGCATGGCTGGTCAGTAGGAGTGGAGTCCATGATATCATGGAGGGAATTTTTGTTTTGTTTTGTGGTAGCTAGCGAATTGAATTGGGTAAGTCCACAGGACATTTGTCTCACCAAGATATGCTATGGATCAAAAAGTTATGATAGTTTTTATACAACACTGAATATTTAGTATTTAATCCTCAAGCATAGGCTGTCATTGAACAGAGGGTGGTGATCCCCTATCTACCCTTTCTTTACTGAGGAGACTAAGAGCAAGTGGAATTAAATTGTAAACCAGATTTTCTCTGTTGGCTGGAGACACATTAAGACTGGGAGAGAAACTGGGGACAAAAATGTTTAGGTAAATGGGCTAAGGAGTTGAGTGACATAAGTGGATTCTGAAGAGAAACTTGAGGGGTACAAGAACATGAGCAGTAAAAAATCAGAGTTAATCAGTATCTGAAAATAGTAACTCAGCATTAACAACGTAATGAAATCAGCAGTATGTCATCTACCTCATTTTTCTCTGGGAGACAGAAAGTGAAGGATAAAACTGAAAGAGTAATTCTATTCAAATTATCTATAGTAATATTATTATTGGTGAATAATATTGAGAAAGGTCATCTATTGGGAAAGGACAAAGAAAAGTTAAATTTTCCTTCATTTCCCTAGCAAAAAGATGTTAAATAACATAACCCTATGATAAACTACTATGTCATTTACGGAGACAGTACAAGTGTGAAAAACGTTCATTTCAGACTCAAGTTTCCAAGATATGACAACCACTGAAAGGAATAAAAAGTGAGAAAAGTCCCCTGACACTTTCCTTTTTTAAAAAATGGCTTTAAACAAAAATGTTTAATAGTTGCAAATTCTTTGAAGACAGGACTCAGCTCCAGGAACCAATTTTAATAGCAACTTTAATAAAGTCCAGAAAAGGCATTTTCAACCGTCTTGTTTCCACAGAATAATGAAATTACTGGTTTGTGGAGTTATTATTCCCAAAGTTACTGAAAGGACTATAATCAATAGGGGGTGTCACATTTCAAAAAAAGTCTTTGATTAATTGGAAACCCATGACCTTTATATCACAAGAAATGAGAAGCAAATTAAGAAATTGCGGGTATCTTTCCTGGAGAATCAAAAATGGGACATAATAGTCTGCTTGAAGGGTGGTTATGTGAAAAAGGGATTATACATTTTATGAAGTCCAAGAGGTCAGGACTCAGACCAATGAACAAAAGTTTCAAAAAGACAAGTGTAGATTGATGTAAGAAAGAAACTTGCTAACAAATAGTTATCTCAAAGTACAGTAAGCTATGCAGCAAATAGTGAGTCCTTCCTTGGTCTTCAGTCAAAAGCTGGATAACACCTTCTTTGGAATGGTGCAGAAAGGATTCTGGTTCAGTAATAGTTTAGGCTATATCAGGGCTTCTTAAACTTTTTTCCATTCACAACCCCTTTTTCCATTTCAGCAGCATTAGTTGGTGTTGCATGGCCTGAGGGCATGCACAGCCCAAAGTGTGCATGCTTTGTGTTCAGAACCAAGGCTAGAGTGAAGTTGTGTGATATAACATGGGTGAGTGCTGCCAGAAACTCCTCTGATTTGTTATGTGTTTGATTTTTAATTTATTTTTGGTCTTTGTGCTTTCAGTAACCTTTTACTGTTGCCAAATTTATGGGGTTACCACTCAGTTTGAGAAGCTCTGAATGACCTCTGAGGTTCTTTTCAACTCTGAGTTTCCTGATGATTCTATGGGTAAAATTAAGTAAACAATACGTAATATGCCTAGCATTATATTAGTTGAGAGACAGAAATGAAACAGAAGGCCAGCATTGAAGTCAGGAAGTCCTGAGTTCAAGTTCCACCTTAAACAAAAAGCTGTGGGATAAACTTTCAGTGTTCTAAAGCAATCTGGTACTAACTAGCAAGAGGAATCTTCCTCATCTCAAAATTCCTTATATCAGCAAAATTGCAGGTCTAGTTTTTATATTAATTAAACTAGTCAATCTCAACATGAACTGGAGAAAATTAGTTTAATTGGTGGTATGGTTCTAGACTCCTTGGATGCATGTATGCCAAGGCTAAACCCAAAAATGAATATTGCTCACTCCTCACTTCTTGCTGGATTGGAACGGAGGAAAATTCTCTACATCCCTGGTCTTCATTCCTCACTTCTTAACAGACAATTTAAAAATGGCTTTATTTCAATTAGTACCAACTACACTGTTTTCTTCCCTTATGAAGAATTTTCCTAGTCTATATTATTATCTTCCCCTATGGGGAACAAGGAATTCTTCCATTAGTGTTAGCCACCTCTTGGTCTAAAATGCCATATAAGTTTGAGCCCTAAGGGTCTCCGGGCCTTCAACCAGAGTATAAAGTCATTGCCAGGTCTACGGTCCAGAAGCTACACTTACTGTGTACTGTCCTTGGCCAGAGGCAATGGGGCTTAACACTGAGATTATTGGCTATTGGCATCTGTCCTCCTCCTTCCTTGTAAGCAGTAATAAGGTTTTGTTAATTACTAATCAGTTTTCTTAATTACTAATCCTGTGTGGTTCTACTGCTCTTTGTCTAAACTCCTGTACCACACCCCACCCCCCAGCAGCTGGATGAAATTAGCTTTATAGCTTTCTGGAGGGAGGAATCCTTGGGAAAGGAGGTGAAGCAGAGATGGGAATCTTCACCAAGGACTGGGATAGCTATGTGTTGAGGTGTGTCTTGGACCCTTATGAGTAATTTGAGTGATCAGTTATTTAGAAATAAAACATGAACTCCTTAGGGATGAGAATTGTTCCCAATGGGTGTATGTCGTTCAGTCATATCTGAACAATTGTGTCCAATCACTATCCCATTTGGGGTTTTCTTACCAAAAAGTACTGGAGTAGTTTGCTATTTCCTTCTTCAGCTCATTTTACAGATGAGAAAACTGAGGCAAACAGGGTTAAATGACTTGCATAGGGTCACATAGCTAATAAGTATCTAAGGCCAAATTTGAACCAAGGAAGATGAGTCTTACTGACTACAGATCCACCACCATATCCCTAGCTCCTCATGACTGGGTGGCCAGTAAACTTAGATTGCAAGGGTATCAATGGCCAAGGGGCTCAGGACCACTCAGGATTTCCAGTGATGGATTGAGAATTGAGAGTTCTTTTTCTTGGCTTCTCCTCAAGGCAAAGAAGTAAAGCTGGTTGTTGGGAAATCAGAAAGAAGGAAAGGCCTCATCTCCCACTCCCTTCTCTCAATCCACCCTTAGTTTGGCAGTCTAGAAATAGGCAGGAGTAATGGGACAAATTAGAAAATACTGGTGAAGGGATTTAAGGAAGGGAAAGCAAATCACCTTTAGAACAGATTGCAATAGAACTCCCAAGTACTTCTGAGGAGGAGAAGCTAACTTAGGTTTGTGTTCCACTAGATTGAAAACTTCCAGCCCCAACCTTGATAACCCCTCTTTCTTCCAAAGTAGGTGAAGAAGACACTTCATAAATCCACCTTCTATCCTGACCTGATTTCCTTAAAATCAAGCAAAATAAAGAAAGGAAAGGGGCATGGTCCTCAAGCTGGCTATATGCCCAAGTGACTATCTAATAGCCAAATAAAGGAATAAGACTTTTTTTAGTTTCCTTGATACTGGAGCCCAAATGACTGTAGTACCAGGTTGCCTACATGTCAGAAGCAAGGGAATTCCCCTCAGAAGCTTCAGTTCAGCTCCCACCTTGTGTGGCACACAAGTGACTGTCAGAACTGTAGTAGCAGTGTTCCAGATTATGGAACTCCCACTAAAGAGTGCCATACTAGTTGGAAAGTCAATCTTGATTGATTTCAGTCTAGATGGGGATACTCCTGTAAGTCCACACAGCAGCCAAACTAAAGAGTCTGTGGCAATACAGTGTAATGGCGTGGCATGATGGAGCCATGTACCAGCTTGGGAGGGCTGTTAGTTAAGTTTTCTTTGTGACTGAGGAATCCAAATGGAATGATGTGGCTGATAAAGCCTGCACCTGATAAAGCTACACATCCCCTCAGTAGCACAATGGAACTATGCCTGAACCAGTCACAAAGATGAATATATTGTGCCAGACTTCTAAAGAGGATGCTACCTTATCCAGAAAAAGGCTAAGGAAGTGAGGGTAGCAGTACTTTCTGCCAGCTCCACTGCCATGTAGAAAAGGGACCACTGGGGAAGATTCTCTGGAAAGGAGAGAGTTATGATTGGCTAGATCTTGACAAGTGAATTATGTAGACCCTCTTACATGACCCCCAGGTCTACAGTCACAAAAGTAGTGGAGGAAAGGGAAATCTGGTGGTGATAAGTGGTCTGTGGAACTGGAAGAACATTCTGGATCCTGCTCACCAATCAGCCCACCTATAAACAATCAGACCCAAAAGAGAAGATAGTGGGAAGGAGAACCTGAAGCCTGGCCTGCATCCCTGCTTTGTTTTCACAACCAACACCAGAAATCCTCAGCATTCCCTGCCCAAGAGGCTCCTCCCTCCCTCTAGGATGGACATCAAAGAGCTTCTCCCAGATCCTTCACTATTTAAGAATGGCAACCAGGGAATTCATTTTCCACCTGACTATTTACTTTCATAATTTCCAGAATCATTATTTTGCAAGATTGTAAGGGAATTGCCAACCCCCAGCCTCTTGGACAGCATTCACTGGTCATGACTCAGGTAAACTGAGGGGAGACTGGTAAGGCATGAACAAGATGGCACTGGGAGGAAGGGTTCCGCCCCTGTTTTGCTCAAGACTATTTTCCCAGGCTTTTCTGAGAACAAAGAAGCCCAAAAATGTTTTTCTTTCTAGGGGCTATGTGTCCACCCTTGGCAGTCCTGGCTTAAGGTAAATTGCTTCCTTATATGGACAAACTACTAGCTGATAGGTTCACTTAGGGCACTGGTGTCAGGAAAGAGATAAAAGCACCGCTCACTGCTAGAATAAACAGAGTTCTTACTATCTTGTCTCCCGCCTCAATCATTGCTTACAGCCAAACTCCACGAGGGCCTACAGGCCTCTGCTGGTCAGATCAGCCTGTGGGTCCGAGAGATCGGGCTCAGATTCCCGGGGTCCCTAACACAAGATGAAATCAACTCATAAACTCACATTTTTTAAGCAACCCCTGTCCCTGAGGTGCCTCTCTCCCTCACTATGGTTGGAGTGGGTGACAAGTGGATGATGACGAGCTCCTCTCTAGTCCTCCTCCATTTAAAGGTGATAACCAGGGAATCCTCATCATCATTTCCAAACCCTGCTGCATTGCTCATCATGTCCCTTTGCTAGGCAACCTCTCTTGCCTCCTCTTCTTTTCAGTTTCTTCTTATGTGTGCTTTCCTTATTACACTATGAACCCCTTGAGGGCAAGGACTGTCTAATACCTTTCTTTGCCCAGCACTTAGCACAATGCCTGGTACACAGTAGGTACTTAATAAGTGTTTATTGACTGGCATTGGGAACTGATGAAGACACTATTCATGTTGACCTATTTATTTCCATTTGATCTTCAACTAACCATCACCTATACAGTAAAAGCAACTAGACCCAGCGGACACCATGAATGTGCTCCTGTTTTTCATGCGGCTTTTGGTTTGGGGTTTTTCCTCCAGGTACATCACTGAATGTCACTAAAGTCCTTGCTAACTTCAGCAGCAGATCATCTGCCTGTCACCTGGCTCAGGAATGGGTGGATGAAGGGCTTTTGAAACCCTGAACTTCCGCATGACAGTCAGTCATCATTCTGTTGATAATCTGCTGTGTGATGCAATGCATTCAGTACCAGATCACTGATATCTTCATTTTTCACCAGATTCTTTTAATTTTGAATAGTGGATACTGGGATTTCAATGGTAGATCATTGACTGATGAAAATTATTATACTGGTACAACCCTAGCCCCATAATATGCATGTATGCCAAGACTGATAAATTCAGAGGCTAGGCATTACCACCCTCCCCTCAGCCTCTTATTGGATTGACATGGTTGCCTTATATCCCTATCCTTCATTCCTCTCTCCTTATTAGGCAATTTAGAGAATATCCTCATTTTACTGATCTCAAGGTATCTTTCTGTTGGTACCAACTGACTCCTTGTTTAAAACTCTATATAAGTTTGAGCTCTGAAAGCCTCCTGTCTTTCAACCAGACTACAAAAGGCATTGCACAATTCTATATCTGGAAGCCACCAAGTGGGCAATCGAGCCTTGATCCTGAGATTTCTTCCTATTGGCATCTCCTCTTCTCTCCCTTATAGAAAGAAAGTTGTGTCAATTACTAACCCTCGGTAACTTTGCCGTTCTTCATCCAAACTCTCATGTATAATACCTGAAATTCTTCTCTTCCAGCTACCATCTAAGGTATGATGTAATGGAAAGTTCACTGGACGTAGAGACAAGAGTGGTTGGGGGTTCAAATCCCACCTTTGGCATTTACTAGGTGGATAACTATTTGGCTGCTCATAACCTCTATAAACTTAAGTTTCAACATCTATGAAATAAGAATAATAATACTTGTAGTAACTACCTCTAAGGGTTGTTGTGAGAATCAAGTCCTAGAAAATATCACATGTTGGAAATGTATCATTCTTCATTCATTCTGAATTTTCAGGGGTCTAAAGAAAAGCTTTGTAGAATAGCCCCCTCACTGAGGGTCAACATTATTCAATGGTTTCCTGAATTTTATAAAACTTCTCTGAACACAGGATATTTTAAATAGCACTTTCCTAATCAAAGGCCTGTTGTACCAGTTATCACAGTCCATTTGAAGCAGGATTAAACCTAGGAGGCTCTCACAGGATATTGGTGCTTTATTTTAGTGAATATCAAAGCCATGAGAGGAGACTGGACTGACTTTAATCTTCAAGTCCAAGGCCTTCAGACCTTATCCTCTTTGATTTCTTTACAGTGTATGCCACTGTGAACTCTTCTTGATACTTTTTCTTCCCTTGTCTTAAAACATCTCAATGTCCTCATTTTTCAACTGCTTTCTCCATTCCCAATGCCTTAAAATAGATATTCCCCAAGGTTTTACTCTTAGCTGACTTTTAAGAGACAGCAGTGGAACAGAGCCCTTGACTAGAAGTTAGAAAATCTTGACTCACATCTTTTTTTTATTTTATTTATTTTATTTTTAATTTATGAAATGAAATAAGCTATTCTAGAACATAGTAGAATCTTTTAAAAAGATGGTTGCACACGAAACTGCAAATCTGCTATGTACAACTTGCTATTTTTTTAAATATATGAGAAAGTTATATATATAAAATATATATTTTAAAAATTTACCATGTAAATTTATTTTCTTTTTTTTCTTCCCTCCCTCCCCCTGCCCT
The DNA here is from genome assembly GCA_023548195.1 of Bettongia penicillata ogilbyi. Lineage (NCBI taxonomy): Eukaryota > Metazoa > Chordata > Mammalia > Diprotodontia > Potoroidae > Bettongia > Bettongia penicillata. The sequence goes on along the minus strand of JAJHZJ010000525.1, from coordinate 3,202,093 downwards.
AGAGATGGCTATAATTAGACACAAATATATATATATGTAAAATCATTCTATACATACCTCTATTTATCAGTTTTTTCTCTGAATGCAGAGAGCATCTTCCCTCACAGGTCTTTTGTACTTAATTTGGGTACTTATAATAGTCAAAATGACAATCACAAAGTTGTTCTTAAAACAATATTGTTGTTACTCTACGCAATGTTCTCTTGGTTCTGCCCATTTAGTTCGTCATTATTTCATGCAAATCTATCCATGTTTTTTCTAAAATCAATGAGCTCACCATTTCTCATAGCACAATAGTATCCCATCACAGTCATATACCACAACTTTTTCAGAATGATAACGAACTCTTCATTTAATTTCTTATCGTCTCAGTTTCCTCACATCTAAATGGATATAATAATGCTCTACCTACTTTCCAGGGTTGTTATAAGGAAAGCAGTTTATAAATTCAATCATCTGTATGAATGTGAGTTAGCACTATTCTCTCTCAGTATTTTTCTCTCTCACTTTCAAAGCTTCAACCATTACTTCTATGCAGATGATGCTTAAATCCATATGTCTAGCCTTGATGCCCCTCCATATTTCCATATCTGCATCTTTTTTTATATGAATATTTGCACATACCTATGGACATATATATGTATCTTGCTGGCACCAAAGATTGAAAATTTCAAGAACAAAGATCATCCACAGCACCCCCAAAAGAATCCTCCCACTATTTCTTAATTTGCTTCACTATTTTTGTCATTTGCACCAATTATCCAATCTCTCACAGTCTTCAGGTATCTTCAATTACTGTCTTCAGTTCTTTTCCCTTTTCCCTTATCTCAAAGGATCATAAACGTTAGAAATGGAAAACAATTTTGAGATCAGTTATTTGAATGTTCCCATTTTGCAGATCAAGAGAAAAAAACCTAGAAAAAACTGTCTTACACAAGGTCATAGAAGTAATAAGAAGCAGAGCAACCCAGATCCTTTCATTCCAAATTAGATATTTTTAAAATTATTTTTAGTGGAGATGATACAAAATTAGGTCTGTGCACAAAGCATAGTCTAGCACTGATGTGAAAGATAGATTGAAAGTGATGGGGACAAGGGCAATTAGATGGCACAGTGGATAGAGCACCATTGCTGGAGTCAGGAGGACCTGAGTTGAGCCTCAGACATTTGACATTTACTAGCTGTGCGACCCTAAGCAAGTCACTTAACCCTGATTGCCTTGTAAAAAGAAAAAACGAAAGTGACAGGGAGAATGGAAACAGAAAGTTGTTAGATTATTACCTAGTTGATGGTCTTTTCCTAGAAAGGTGGTAATAAGTCCCTATTCTGTGGTCATCTGTGGATTTTGCACAGTAAATTTATTCTTTCTTACATCTAGTTGTTCAAGTCCATCCAAAAACTTTTCCCACCCCTATTTAATATCTCTCTATTGTCAGTCACATATAGGTAGAAAAAAAAGATTTATATTAGCAAGGTAAAGATGTTGAAAACAGACAATAGGATGGAAATATCATGGATATATAATCAAAGCAGGACTTGGGAACTAATTGAACATCATGGTGCAGCGAATAAAATACTGAATTTGCAATCAAAGGACTAGGGTTTCTTTGTTTCTCATTATCTTTATGACAAGGGTATTCAAGAGGACTAGAATCTCTGATATGAGGGATTGCTGAGCACTTTTCAAGGGTGCCCATCCACTTTTGGTGTCCACCTGATTCACCCAACTCTCACTTGTGGCTCCAAGAAGCTAAAGAATGCACAGAAGCTACTCCAAGTTGAACAATCTCCGCAGACAAGCTGAACCAGGTTGAAGGTAATTGACAGGTCTCAAACCTTTCAGTGAGGTAGGGGGATGACCATCCCAAGCATGTGAAGACTTTTCTCAATGAATGGGCAGATGAGAATAAGTTGTTCCAACAGTCAAGCAGGTGGCTTAAGCAGATGCTGTGGAATACTTAGAACGTGGTCAGACATTAAAGATGCCAATGTCATCCACTGTATACCAAGCCATGTTAGTCATCTTGACTTTTATCTTGCCACTGGACTTCAATGACTCAGGAAGAGAGAGTGAGACTGACAACTTGGGTCAACTCTGCCTCACTTAAATACAATTCACATGCAATCACCTGCGATATCATTCATCCTCTTCAAAAACAAAGGACAAAAACCAACACTCTTGCTTATGATCTTGTGTAATTCACTTTTCTCTAAGTTTCTGTTTCTTGGAGTTGGGGGCAAGAGTACCTGGACTGGATTACATTTGCTAAGGTTCTCCCACTGGTTTTTCTTACTGGGCATTCCCTATCTCAATGAAATCAAAGTCTGGTTCAATCAAGAAGCAAATCAGTTAATCAATCTAGGACTGAATCCAAGATTCAGCTATAAATCCAAAGCTGAAATTGCACTAGTACACCTGAAGATATCACCTCATTTGGATTCCCAACTAGAAATATCCTCCTCCTCGCCCTGTTACATTTTTTATGTTTTCCATGACTATTTCTGATAGTTCCTTTATAAGGCCTTGTATATAAGATCCTCCAGTTTTAATGACTCACGTGGCTCTCCCTGATCTTGTTATTATAGTTTAGTGAGAAACTAAGAAGTCCTTTGGCTGTCAAAAATCATAAAATTTTCAGGTAAAAAGGTGCCTCACAGATTCCCTAGTCCAACTCCCTCAGTTTACAAGAGAGGAAACCAAGACCAGGGAGAGATTGATCCAACATCACTTTGCAAGATAGTTCCTTGACTTCCTGTCATGTTCTTTGTACACTTTAGTTAGGAGGTAATCCTTTCAGCTATTACCATTCTGTTTAGTAATCCTGAAGTGATATCTCTTCTCCACTCACACGTATTCATATTGTACACAGTCACCTTGTTCACTAAATGTCCCCATGCCAGACCTAAGGAGACTGGTTCCTATATCCCAGGTAGTCTACAATGGAATTTCTCAGGAAGACTGGCTCCCTTCTCAGCCCCCAACAAACCCCACTTCCCCTCTCACTGAGTGGAACGCTTCACTGATTTGTCTGAGTTGGAAACACATTTGCCTGTATTTCCTTTTAGTTAAAAAACAAAAGTGAGAAAGGTTTCTTGCCCACATGGAGCAGGAAAGTACATAGTGTTTATTAAAGAAAAGGGGAAAAAGTGCATGTGGAAGGAGGGGGAAACACCAGTCCCCAGGACCCTGGGCTTTTTCTACATTTCCTTTAAAAATATTTCCCCCTCCCCCAAACTTTAAGTTACGAGAAAAACAGACAGGAAGGGGGAAAAGCAGTGGGGTTCACAGAAAAGGCGAACCGTTGGTTATGAGTCACTTTCAGCTGGCTTATAAAAAGGGTCTTAAATTAGTTGGAACTGGCTTCCTGAGCCCAGCGTGGGTGCCATGCTGCCGGCTAGAGAAACTGACCTGCTTGCAGCAGGGATGACGGGTAATTGCTGTCCCTTTGATTTACTTTTAGATTTCTTCTTTTCTTTAGAACACACACACACACACACACACACACACACACACACACACACACACACACACACACACACACACACACACATATTACGAATGCATTCGAGCCAAACAGAGGAAGTCTGTGGCCTCAGAAGCACTAGGTTTTGCCCGACTCGCTGGGAAGGAAGAAACTTTGCTGGGTGAAGCAGGTAGGTTTTTTATGTTTCTTATCCTCTTTCCTTCTTTCTTTTTCTTCCTTTTCTTTCCTCCTTCTTGTTGGTGAAAATATGCAATATAGAAAAGACAGAGTCAGACTGAGGAAGCAAGGATTGGTGGGACATGAGCTTAGAACTTCAGTTAGGTTTTTAGAAGCCCTGGAATGTATAAAGATTGTGGAGAGGTAGCTTTCCAATTGCCATCCAAGTGACTTCTTAGGAATGCAGTCAGGTCATCCTAAAGAGAAAGGACTATTGCACTTCAGCCCCTATAGCAGCCCATTCCCATCCCCACTCCCACCTGCCTTGCACTGTCAGGAGGACTCAAAGTGGAACTGGCAACCTAAACCTGCAGTTAAGTATCTCTCCTCTCTAAGGGGAGCAAAGACAGAAGGAATAGATGCTTCTGGTGCCACCTTCTCCTTTACTTCTAGTCCTACGCATTGACTAGTTTTACTGAATTAGGGGTTTTTTTTTCCTTTTTGAAATTTGCTATATTAGACTAGCATTCTGGAAATGAGAGGAATATGCTTTAAAAAAGATAAAAAAGCATATATATATATAAATTCTGAAATCTGTAATTTAAGAAAGGCAAAATTGCATAGAAATTTGGAAGGTTTTGTAATTTTTTAAGGGGTAGCTGACAAGGGAGAGAGGAGGGAAGGATAGGGGGCTAAAGACCCTGTATATTAAGAGGATTTGCCTTATCTGAATTTATATGAACTTATTAAGGATAGAATATATGAAAAACTTATGCACAAGAGAAAGCATCACCAAATTTTTTTTTAATTTTATGGACAGTGAATAGAGGGGCTATTCTTAGAGTCAGAAAATCCTAGGTTCAAGGAATGCCTTTGACACATACACAGCTGTATGAGCCTTAGCAAGTTATTTAATTTCTTAGTTCCCCAAGAAACTCTGTGACTAGAAGTTGCTGATCTGCAACTGGTAGAATTTCTTCACTGGGACTTTACATAAAAATGAAATCTCATCGTTATGGACCAGCCAAATTAGAAGAGGCAAGTAAAAGGACTTTACAAATATAGTTCAGAGACAAGCAGACACGATATAGATTACTTAAAAATAAAGCAATGTGAGACCCTAGAAATTGGTTCCAGATGACTTGGGTTCAAATGTCAGCCAGCTATTCACTCACTACATGTGTGACTTCGGGCAAGTCACAATTTCCCTGACTCTAATTTTCATCTGTAAAGAAAAAAAAGTTTTGCCTCTTTAATAAATTATCCACTGAATGATTTGAAAAAACTTTTTTCTTTTGAAAAAAAGTTTTAGCATATCAGATCTCGAAAAGACCTTAGAGATCATCTAGTATGAGTTCCCTTCCCCATTCAACTAATGAAAAGCCTGAAGCACAGAAAATATAAAATATAAACGTGTGTGTTCGAGCACCAAAATTGATGTTTATTATGTATTAATATTTCAAAATGCAGTAGAAAGAACACTTTAAGTTCAGCTCCAGGCACCAGTCTTCATGGGTCTTTGATCTTGAGCAAATAGACTAAAACTCCTTGAACCTCTATTTCCTCAACCGTAAAATGCAAAACATCCCTAGCATGCTTGTGATAAACAAATGAGAATGTATATGAAAATTCTTTGAAAACTGTTAAATGCTATACAAATGTAACGTATATGAACCCAGTAATTTATATATCCTAGGATTACCAGGAATAAACTTAAACTTATAATTTAGTGCTGATCTAGTAAAGCCTCATTTTACAGAGGTCCAAAATGGGAAGATATTTCTCTAGTATCACATAGCAGTTTGGTAACAGCCTCACTAGAATTTGGGTTCCCAAAATTCTAGAATCTAACCTTCTCTGAAATGTATTTATTTTTAGGGATCCTAACAATTTGGTAAAACATACCCCAAAATGATAAAATAATTGTCTACTATCTAATAAACAATTGTGGGGTAGTTATATTTTTAAGTTGATGTTAGACATATATAAAAAATCAAATACTAATAGCACATATATGTTAACATTTACAAAATTCATTCCTTATAAGAATCCTATAAGAAAGTTAGCATAAATACTACAAAAGTTGGGGTGGAGGGCATGTCAGGAAGGTTATACAACTAATGTCAGCAGCTACATCTTGAACTTAAGTATTCTGTTCCAACCAATGTTATTTGCATTATACTACATTGCCTTTCCACAGACTCAGTTTCACATATCCCTTTAAATATCACATATCATTTGTATCAATCAAATCAACAAGCATTTATTAAAATCCTGCTATGTGCCAGGAACTAAAGATCAAATGACAGAAATAAAAGTTCCATTTCTTGAGAAGCCTACAATCTAGTGAGAGGAGATAGCATGTCTTTATAAGTAGATATGAAATAATTTAGGGGTAAGATACGAACAGCTGAGAGATTGAGAGAGTAAAAAAAAAGACTTCATGTGGAAGAAGGTGATGTTTAAGCTGAACTTTGATATATGCTCAGTATATTCTAAGAGGAGGAATTAAGATGGAAGCAGATTTCCTGCATGGGGGTTGGGAGTAACCAGTACAAAAGTTAGTTAAGAGTATCATATGTGAGGAACAAATATTAGGAAGGAGAGTTTGGCTAGAGGAATAATATGTAAAAAGACTAGAAAGAAAGATGAAGCCAAGATGTGAGTGGCTTTAAATGACAAACAGATATATATGTGGGCATGTGTGTGTTCACTAAGACTTCAGAATTTTTAATAATCATAAGCCTAATTCAAAGAACATATCTGTGTGAAGTTTTAAATTTACCTTTTAATCAAGTAAATCATCAGAAGTGGGATGAAGGATAGATAATACAATAAACCATCTGAAGTTGGGGGTAACTGTCCAAAGTGGCAGGAGACTAAAGGATGAGGATTGAGAAAAAGCCTTTGGATTTAGCAGGTAAAACAGCATTGGTAACTTTGAAGACAGATGTTCTAGTCAAATGATGTTATCATTACAAAAGATGAAAAAGTGAATAGGAAGTGAGGAGTTGGGCAACTACAGACAACCTTTCCCAAGAGTATGGTTATGAAAGGGAGAGGAGATATAGGATGGTGACTTAAAAGAATGACAGGATTATATAAAAGGTTTTTTATTTGTGTATACATGTATATATTTTTTCATGGACATATATGTGTATATAAGTATATATATAGTATTTATGTATATTACATATATGTGCATATATTACATAAACACATATAGTATTTACTCACGTATGTACATATTATATTCACTCTAGGAAAAGGACGGACTGTCACTTTGTCTTTGTGTCTCAGGTGTCTAGTTCATTTGAATTGACTTGCATAAAAAGCCATAGTTCAAGTTATGCAATTCTGATTTTATAATACATTGTAGCAATTAGAATTGTATTATAATTTTTGCTATCTTACTTTTCTATACACAAATACAAAAAGTTTAAAAGTACTCTCATGTCTATTTTCTTTGCATCTTAACAAATCAGTATCCTAAAAAGATGATAAAACAGAAGTATCTATAATCCCAAACCATCATTTTGCAGATGAGGATATAAAGGTCCTAAAAATAATTTGACTTGCCCCAAATCCAAGTCTTCTAATTCCTAATTTAGGACTTTTCTTATTATACTTCAATCACTAGCCCACCCAGAATATCATATTTTAACTTTAAAAAGGTTACAAGGCAGAGTTCTTTTTTATTTTTATTTTGTTTTTATTTCTTTTTAAAATTCTCCTGTGTTTAATTTTCAATTCCAAATTCTCTCCTCCCCTTTTCTCTTTCCTCTTAGTCATTTCAAAAAAAAAGGAAAAGGAAAAATAATTTTTTAAAAAATATGCTTCAATCTGCATTCCAAATTCATTATTCCTCTATTTGGAGGTGGATAGATTTGCATTGTGAATTCTCTGGAATTGTGATTGGTCATTGTATTGATCACAGTTGTGAAGTCTTTCAAAGTTAGCTATTTTTACAATCCTATTGTTACAGAAATTGTTCCCCTGGCTCTTCATTTTGCATCTCCTCTGGTTTTCCTGAATAATAATGGTTATAAGAGCTAACATTTTTGTGGCATTTAGCATGTGCCAGACACTGTGCCAAGTGCTTTATAATCATTTGATCCTCATTTATCCTCACAATAACCCTCTGAGGTAGGTGCTATTATTATCCCTCTTATACAGATGAGGAAACTGAGGCAAACAGAGATTAACTTACCCAGAGTCATACAACTAGTAAATGTCAGAAGACAGATTTGAATTCATGTCTTCCTGACTATAGACTTGCTCTATCCAGTGAGCAAAAAATCTCCATCATTTCTTACAGCACAATAATATTCCATCACATTCACATACCATAACTTACTTATTCAGTCATTCCCTAGTTCATGGGCACCTTCTCAGTTTCTAATTCTATGCCACCATAAAAGAGCTAATATAAATATGTGTGTGTGTGTGTGTGTGTCCTTTTCCTTTCTTTTTTGACTCTTTGAGTGTAAAGACCTAACAGTGATATCACTGGGTCATAGGGTCACAGTAGGTGGATTACAGTTTAATGGCTTTTTGGCCATAGTTCCAATTTGCTTTTTAGAAGAGTTGGATCAATTCTCAACCCCGTAGGTACATTAAATTAAGTGTCAAAGAGAAATATGAGCCACTAATCTGTACATAAGGATTTCTGCAGACTGCATAAAAACTTAATTTTAAAATGCCACATATGTATTTTATTGTATTTTTATTTATTTTGTTAAATATTTCCCAATTACATTTTATTTTGGTTTGCACTTCACTTGGAAGTGCTGTGGGACCACCTGTTTGACACCTCTGTTTTCCCATGAGTTTTGTGTATGTGTGTGCTCTCACTTCATCTTGTGATAGGGATGACCCTGCATCAGGAGACTTGGACTCTTCATTTCAGAAGAGCCCAAGTTCTGGCAGATTCTACTAAGCTGACAAAGCTTCAAGTACTATTGTCCAACTCAAACAAGTTAAGAGAGAGACTCATCAACAAGATGGCTCTAGAACAATTAAATGTTTTTTCAGTATAACGATAACAAGTTAGGACTGTGATTTATATCAGGAAGATCTGAGTTTAAGTCCCACTTCAGATCACAACATAAAAGAGTTGAACCCTAAGGAGCATGCACTAGATACTTCCAGCAAAACATGCATTTCACTAGGAAAAACTTGTCGATTTGGGATGACAAATTAAACCAGTGTTATTTCTTCCCTACTCCATGAAACTTGAGGAAATAAGAGAGAGGAATGGTATTTCAAAGTTGAACCAGGTTACAATAGGATCATAACTTTAGAGCCGGAAAGGATCTTAGAGGTCATCTAGTCCATTCTTTTTATTTTACAATAAGGAAACTGAGACGTAGAAGAGTTAAATGACCTGATTGAGGTCACACAGAATAGTAAGCATCATAGTCAGGATTGGAACCCAAATCCTCCTGCTCCAGTTCCAGCACTCTTTCCACCGCATTGTTCAATAGCTGTGTGACCATAAGCAAGTCATTTAACACTGCTGCACCTCAGTTTACCAATATATCTGAGCCAGTGAAAAGCATTGTCCCCTGCCTTATTGTCCTCAAACGCACAACAGGTTCACTGCTAATGTTAGTACAAATGGATGGATTTCATTTCTTTCCATTTAACTTATTGTTTTAAAATTTGTTCTAGTTTCTAAAATTTAGTGAAATTTTAAAATTTCACATCTTGACTTTTTTTATAAACAGAAATTATTTAGCTAATTTCCCTTATAGTTTTATAATTTTTTAAAGTGCATCTTTCCTGGACATCTTTTTTCTTAAAAATATTGCATATATGAGATTCACTGGGGCAAACTTTGCTGACTCCAGTGCCTAGTACAATGCTCAGCACACAGCAGACATTGAAGAAAATTTCTTCTAATTAAGATGAAGTAATTGTTATTTTTTCAACTGACTGCCTTCACTTAATTTTCATGTCACAAAACATGGAGGCATTTCCCTTCAGCACTTTCCAGGTTTGCAGCAATCAAGCATTCTAAAAAAATAATAAATATCAGTATTTTTCTTTACTTGTACAGGATACAGATTTAATTTAATAAAGTGCTACATATTTTATAGAAGCCTAGTTATCCCACAGGATGTTTCTGTTTTATTAAGTCATTATGGTCTTCTAATATCTTTTAAATATTAATGTTATTCCCTCCCCAAAGGCACATTTGTCATTAAATTAGTTCATCTTAGCAATCATAAGAACATAAATTATTTCTTGATTCCCAAAAGCCACATTAGTAGCACTACAACATTTATAGACTATAAAGAGTGAGTACTTTGAACATGTACTGACAGAAAGGTAATGAACTTAAAATGCAGAAGGAGACATTCATTTACTGAGATGGGCAATATGGGTATTTGTTTTGCCAGACTGTAGAAGTATATATTCAGGGCTTTACTTTGGGAGGAGGACAGGGAACGTTTGTTGGGAGGGAGGAGTATGAGGGATAGATTCATAAAAGGAAAAAAATAAAAACAAAAAAATAAAAGATCCAAAGAAAACAAAGAAAATGAGAGAAGGAAAGAAGGAAGGAAGGAAGGAAGGAAGGAAGGAAGGAAGGAAGGAAGGAAGGAAGGAAGGAAGGAAGGAAGGAAGGAAGGAAGGAAGGAAGGAAGGAAGGAAGGAAGGAAGGAAGGGAGGAAGCTTTTCTTTAAAAAAAATGTTACTATATACAGTTTCTTCAGTTTGAAGGAGAAAGTTCTACACAGAATCTGAAAAATTATTTGAGAGTCAGAGAGATGTAAAAGAATGGAAGAATTTTATCAGTTGATTCATCACATTTCATAGTGACAATTCTGGGGAATAAGCTATTATTTGGGCTTAAGTCATGTATTTCATGGCATTTCAAGTGAAGAAATAAATGGAAAGGAAAAATATTTAAACCACATACAAAAAAAAATCACTAGATAACCTTTAAGATCCCCTCCAAATAGAAATCCTATCTTGTAAATCATACATAGTACAAAGAAAAATCACCCAAATTCTGCTCTCAACTTAAAATACATCACCATAGGTACTACCACTATATGTGAAAAACTTAAAGAAATCACATTAAGGAGAAATGTTGATATGGTTGTACTACTGATCTTCTTCAACTGATAAGATTTCCACACAAGTTTGCAGTGAATTGGCTTGGCACTTTTTTCTCAAATATGCTCATGTGAGCTTATGATCTCAGTGATTGGAGAGTTCCCTCCAATAATGTAGATCTCGATCCATTCATACTTGTCCATTCTATATGACTCTTGTTTCTTGTTCATGGTGTATGAGTATATGCCCAGGGGAAGGGGAAATCTCCTTAAGAGGCTGGAAGCTTTCCTTGCTTTCTCCTGACATGAAGAAGGAGACAGTAGAATACACGTGCTGCCTGCCTGTCATCACTTCATTCTTGCCATGTGACTAACCTACCTTTGCTTGCTGTCATACAGTTCCTTGGAGATGCTTCCTTATTCCTGTTCTTCAGAATTCCTTGTTGATTACTATACTTGGCATTCTAATTCTAGAAAAATGCACGGGCTTAAGGGAGGCTAGATCTGTGATTTCATTAGTATGGGATACTCCCAGGGTGGAAACTCCCTCCATTGTTTCAGACCAGCAACTCAATTAAAACTGATAATCTTAGATGTCTGAGATGCTTAGCTATCGGCCCACAGTCCCACAAGTAGTATGTTTGAAGGCCAAACTCTCCCTGACTTTAGATCTAATGGATAACTTCTACATTGCATCTCAGTGATGGAAATAAGAGGGTAAAAAAATTTTTAGAATGTATTTAATGACCATTACTCAATAGAATAAATTATCTTCTGTTGAGAAACTACATTAACAGAAACACAGATATAACAGGAGGAAGCTACAATTTGACTTTTTAGCAAATGGTATTTCACATCGTAAACCTACAAAAATTTTCAAAGGAGTGAAGATAAAAACTTGTTATTCATTGAGAGGAAAGGGGGATTCTGTGCAGTAGAAATGAGAAGGAAATACACTGCACATATAGGAAGCAGCCAGTGCCATGGCAATAGAAGATGAAGTGTTATATGTGACAAACAGAGAGTGAGTCTGGAACACATAGTGGAAGAGAGGAAATAAAGTGCAAAAAGACAGGAAAGACAGATTTGAGCAAGGTTACAAAGAGCTTTAAAAACTAAACAGAGGATTTTATGTTTTAGTCTAGCAGAAACAGGATGTGTTGAGACTTGAATGAATTAGGGAGTCATGTGGTCAGATACGCTTAAGGAAAATCAATTTTGGTATCTATGTGAAAAAATGAATTGTAGAAGAAAGAGGCATAAATTGAGTATAAAAATTGAGTCCTGCAATGACTGAATTAAAAGGTGGTGAGGACCTGAATTAAAGGAGGTAGCTTTGTGACTAGAAAAAAAGCAAGATATAAGAGATGTTGGGGAAAAAGAAACTGGCAACTGCTTGCATGTGTGGGATGAGAGAGATAGAGGAGTTAAGAATGATGTCAAAGTTACAGATCTAAGTGACTGGAAGAATGATGGTGCCTTCCACAGAAATCAAAAAACTTAGAAGAGAGGAAGGTTTGGTGGAAAATATGAGTTCTGTTTTTGACATGTTGATGCTTGAAATATAGATAAATCTAGTTTTGAACTATCCAACAGGCAATTAGCGATGCAAGATGGGACAAATATTGGGGCACTATATGTTAATCAATGTAATAATTAGACTTTGAGAGTTGTGACCAAATATATTCCTCAGACTGAGTCCAATCTGGATATAAACTTCTGAACCTAACTAGGTTGGCTCTTGGACAAAAAATACACAGTCCGTCACTTAGCTTATACTCAGTCTTTCCAGTTTAGTACCTTGTGCTCTGACGTTGTAGCTCTCTTGAAACTCAGGACCAGCAACAGACCACAAGGTAACAGGTTATGATTTTAATAGAGTTTTAAAACACTTTCCTGGTAAATTAACATTTTCCATGTTTTAGATATAAATGTTTATCATTTGTTTTGAAAACTAAACTTTTTTTCCAATTTTGAATTGAAGAAAAATATTTGAAAAAAAATTGCCCGTTTCCTACAGTAGTTTTAGGAATTCAAAATGCCTGCAAGAAAATCTTTCTGGTATTTCTGACATAACCAATCAAAAAATATTTATTCAACACCTACTCTGTGCCGGGCACTGTATTAAGCCCTAGGGATACGAAAAGAGGCAAAAGACAGTCCCTCTTCTCAAAGATTTTACAAACTAATGGGAGAAACAACATGCAACTGACCAAACAAATTAAATACAGGATAAACAGGAAACAATTAACAGAGGAAAGGCACTAAAATTAAAAGAGATTAGGGAAAGCTTCCTATAGAAAGTGAGATTTTATTCAGGATATAAAAGAAGCCTAGGAACTCAACAGTCAGAGCAGAAAAAGGAAAGCATTTCAGGCAATGGGGGTCAGTTAGAGAGAATGCCCACAGCCAAGAGATACTGTGTCTTATTTGTGGAATAGCCAGGAGGCCAGTGCCACTGATTTTGAAGAGTATGTATTAGGGAATAAGGTATAAGATGACTGGAAAAATAGAAGGGAGCTATGTTATGAAAGGCTTTGAATGCCAAACAGAGCATCTAATATTAACTCCTGGAGGCAATAGGAAGCCACTGGAGTTTACTGAATGGGGGAAGGTAGGGAAGGAGTGACATGATCCAACCTTGTTTTAGGAAAATCATTTTTTGGCTAAAAGGAGATGGAGTGGAGTGGGGAGACAGAAGGTAGGCAGACCCACCAGCAGATTATTGCAATAATCTAAACTGTGATGTGATAAGGATCTATGCTAAAGCAGTTACAGTGTCAGAGAGAAGGGAGATGCTTGGTAACAGTTTGGATATGGAGGGGTGAGAGACAGTAAAGAATCCAGGATGACTTGTAGGTCATGAAATTGAGGAACTGGAAGGATTATGCTGTTCTCTACAGTGACAGAGAAGGTAGGTATTAGGGAGGGTTTGGAGGGAAACATTTTGGACATATTGAATTTCCAATGTCTACTGGATATACACTTCAAAATATCTGAAAGGTAGTTGAATAAATATTAGCAAAGGCACCTGTGTGAAAATTTCGGGTTCTAAAATAGCTTTGGGGTTTGAACTAAAAAGTAATGAACATTGTCAAAATAATTAATACGTTTTACAAATATCAAATATAAAGGCATCTATGTATAAAATATGGAAAAGAATTCTGAAAAATGAGTTAATCAATTATTTATCTCTTATTGTAAGCACCTTAACAAGTTCATCTCAGATAACCAAAAGACTAAAAAGTACCATCATTGAAAATAATATATTTTCCTTGGTTTGGAAATTTCCAAACCAAGAGTTTCTGCCCTGTCAAAATCTACAAACTATAAAAATTCCCCCAATAAATTCATTTCTTTAGTACTGAATCACATTTCCATCTAGCTAGTTTCATTATGAAGTGAAAGAAAGAAAATTTCCCTCTTTTTGCTAAATGAGTCACATACTAAAATGACATTCTAATTTCTGGGTTCTGCAGTAGTATCACAGAAACCTGAATAATGTCACTCAGCATAAAAGGGTATCATGACTCCTTTAAAGGAAGCATTAAACTTTATCTTTTAAAAATAATTCCTTCAGAAGACAGTTGTTTATAAGACAAATGAAATTATATTTGAAACAAGATTCAATTCAACAAATTTTTTAAAACAATTATTAAGCACCTATACTATCTGCTAGATGCTGGTATTTTCTTTTTGTAGATGAGCATCACTGAAGAAGGATGGATGTTCTCGAGAAGGTAAAATAAGTGTCCCCATTTACTAAATCATATTTGTAGAAAAGTGTGGGAGTGAAAATAAATTTACTATAGAAATGAAATCTGACTAGAATTCTATTTTGCAAAACATATTAATTCAAAGTCTTTCGCTTTTTTTTACTTTTATTTACCAAGTTCTAAATAGGATTAAAGAAATATATATACATATATATATATATATATATATATATATCTTGTTGGAACACTCTTAAAAATATTCTTACAATTTTGGCATTTGGAGGACTTTATTGATAATGACTATCAATGACATACATCTATATAAATCAGTATTATAAATGGTCAAATAAATCAAATCAATTATATCAAATAAATGATCAAATAAATTAAATATGAAATTGATCTATAAATTTAACTCTAAAGTGTCAAACACTATGTTTCAAATTATAATTTAACAAGCTTTTAAGTAACCTGTTGACCAGAAAGTGCATTACTTTCTTTAAAAATAAAAATTTTGTATTAAGACATTTACTAAATTAAATATTTCCTTCTTCATGACCACATATCTATATACATTTTTTTCTTTTTTTGCAGGAGTTACAAACATCAAGAATGAAAAATACACCTGTGATTTGAATTTCTTATTCCTTATACTCTAAATACTGAAAATTAGCTATAGGTTTATATGTTGTTAATGCTAATCGTGATAGGGGTTTGTCTTTTTCACTTCTAGCTGACTCCTACATGTTAGCATTAACACTATATGGCCTATTACCAACATTCACATGAAACAAGTTCCTGCTATGGAAGAATAATAGAAGAATGTGTCACCCTACGGGAGAAACATAATTAATGTACTGTTTATAGTTGTATTTTTAACCATAGTTTGTTCATTGAGAGACATTAATCTGAAATTACAAGATTGTTACTATAAAGTGTTTAATTATGATTATCAGGACATTATAATTTTTATCAGCAAGATAAATAGAAAAAAATAATAAAAAGGTTTCTGTATCATTTGTAATAATATAGTAACATATAACAATAATAACACACTATTATAATTTAGCTAGAAGATGGATAATTGGAAACATTTTAGTAATTTATTTTTCACTTAAAGAATTAGAAGTACTAATTGCCTTCAGGTCAAACATGGATAGATATCTGGTTCTAAGTATGTTAGGATTTTTCTGCCAATACTTTTTAAAAGTTCAAAATTTTGTTTTCCCCATTTATTTCCTAGCTTCAAATTCTATGTTTTTTTAATCCAAAATAACAATCAGTTGTTCACCAGATTTTTAAAAAGTGAAGAATGTTAAAGTTAAATATTTAGTATGATTATTTATGGCTAAATAAGAGATACCTTTAATGACACAAAGATAAAATGGTAAGTAATCAGTAAATGAGCTAGGTAATAAGTGAAAGTAATGAGCAAAGAAAAGTTTTCCAGGTTAATCATCTTCTAGTTGTAAGTCATTAGATCTGATCCCACCATAATCCCTTTACCTCTCATTCCACCCCACCTGACCTTTCTTTAAAAACAGCTTTTAAAAGAATATATTGAGGATTTATTTCTTTCTTTTTCATGTTTAATATTCGGTTACTTAAGATAACCACCTAGTGGAGTGGTTGACAACACCCTTCCATCTCACTACGAAGCAGCTATGAGTGGTCCCTACACACTCTTAAGACTATTAGAAGAGGGGCTACTTTCCATTTGGTAATCTGTAAAAACTATTCCTTAATAAGAACTCAGTGATATTTATTAAATATTTATATTTTAATATATTATATATTAAATATATTATTTAATGAATATGTTAATATAAATATATTAAATATTTATATTTTAATATAAATTTATTTATTAAAATATATACTTGAACTATGTTAACTTTGCGGAATAAATGCTGCCCAGACATGTTATTCACAGATTAAAAAATGCCCTTTTTTCCCCAATGTCTGTTAACAGTGCAAGAGAAAACCATGGTTTTCCCCTTTTGTCTGAAGCAAAAGAAAAAACAAAACAAAACCTGAAAAATCCTTGTGCATACTTGATTTTTTTTTTTTTTTTTTTTGCTGAAGAGGTTTCTCTTTGCTTTCTATTGAGCTAGTGTAAAGCCAAAACATGAGGAAAGAAAAAGTAATGACTTGTCATACTTAAGAGACATGTTTTAATAGCTGTTACTGGAAGAAGACATACATATATTTCCTGCCAAACATTTTAACAATTTTCTTGTCGACCCCTTCTATATGGATATGTTTTCTTATTTGTATGATTTACTTAGGAAACCCTTATACGGAATGTACACATACACACACACACACAATTTATTACTGCTTTCTAATGTTTTTAACAGGAATAAGTGCTGGATCTCATCAAAAACTTTTTTCTGAATCTCTTGATATCATCACATCATTTTGATTGTTCTTGTTAATAATATCATCAGTGATTATATTTTTCCTAATATTGAAGCAGTTCTGCATTCCTAGTATAAATTCTACCTGTTTACGGTATATGATATTTTGCTATAGTCTTCTTGCTAATATTTTATTTTAAATGTTTGCATCAATATTCATTAGGTATATTGTTCTATGGTTTTCTTTCTCTGTTCTGACTCTCCCTGGTTTAGGTATCAAGACCATATTTGGACCATAGAAGAAATGTTAGGTTCCTTTTTTTTTTTAAAGTTTATTTAATGTTGACATTAATTGTCCTGTAAATGCTTATTAAAATTCACTTATAAATCATTTTATTACTGGGGTTTCCCTCTTGGGAATTTCATTTATTGCTTGTTCTATTTCCTTTTCTAAACTAGGGCTATTTATACATTCTATTTTCTGTTCTGTTAATCTGGGGAATTTGTATTTTTTGTAATATCCATCAAATTTAGATTATCAATGTTATTGGTATATAATTAGGTGAAACAGAACCTAATTATTTTCTTATTCATTTTCTTCATTTTTAAAATTCAAATTAGCTGATGGTTTGTCTTTGGAGAAAAAAGAATCCTAGTTCCTATTTTTATTTTTTATTTCAAGGAGGCTTTTTGCTTTAAATTTTGTTCATCTCTCTTTTGAGTTTCAAGCTTTTTAATTTGGTGTTTAATTGGAGGTTCTTAATTTGTTGGTTTTCTAAGTTTTTTTTAGTTGCATGTCCAATGCATTGATCAGTTTTTTCTCTCTTTTATTGATTAAAAAAAGTTTGGAGATATGAAATTTTCTCTAAGTACTACTTTGCCACCCACAAATATTTGTATGTTTTATCATTATTGTTATTATCTTTAATGAAATTATTAATTGCTTTTATGATTTGTTTGTTGATCCTGCCATTCTTTAGTATCAAGTTATTTAGTTGCCAATTAATTTTTAATCTTTGTTTCAAAGTCCTTTGTTGTAATGTAATTTCATTACATTGTGGTCAATAAACATTGCATTTAATATTTCTGCTTTTTTGCACTTGTTTGCACAATTTTTAAGATATGACATATAGTCAGTTTTTGTGAAGGTGCCATAAACAGCTGAGAAACAGGTATACTCCTTTCTATCCTTATTTAGTATTCTCCCAAGGTCTTATCATATCTAACTTTTCTAAAATTCTATTCATCTCCTTAACATGTTTTTTTTTTAGATTTGTCTAGCTTTGACAGGGGTAAATTGAGTCCCCTCTATTACATTTTTTCCTCTCTAATTCTCCCCCACTTTAATCTACCCTTCCCCTTACTCTTCTTCCCTTTAACCCATTTTTCTCCTATTTTCCCTGTTGGGTGAGATATATTTCAGTTGTGCTTATGTAAATTCTTTGACTTCTTCAAATGAGAGTGAGGTCCAAGTGTTGCCTGCTCCCCTAATTGCATAGACTTCTACTCATCAACTCTGTTTATGTGAGATAATTATCCCTAATTTTCCTCTCCCTTTGCCCCATTCCTGGTATATTCCTCTTTCTCACTCTTGCTATTCTTTTTAATGACCAAAACATAACAGTCTGTCCTAGACCCTCTATCTAATCTCCTTTTATAACCTCTGGTGTTGATAGATTTTGAGGGATATATTTATCATCTCCCCACATAAGAATGTAAACAGTTTAACCTTAGTCACTTATTCGTATTTGTTCATGTTTACCTTTTTATGCCTCTCCTGATTACTTTATATGTCAAATTTTCTACTCAGCTCTAGTTTTTTTCATCAGGAATGTCTGGATATTTCCAGGAACTGCTACAATCTGGTTTCAGCATACTCCTGATAGGGTACCTCTCCACAGCATCTCCTCCTCAATGGCTGTGGGGACTGAGTTAGAATCAAGGCTGGCTCGGAGCACACTGCAATTCCCAAGGCATTTGGGCTCAAGGTCCTGAACTGTCTCTATCAGGGTTTGAAGGGACATAGTGGCCAGCATGGTGGTAGTAATTTGACTTGCCTCACACATGCTGCCTCCCTTCCCTTCCTCAGGGTGCCCCAACATGTAGTCATTTTTTGGTAGAGGTGCCAGGTTCAGCCAATAAATATCCGTAGGTCTAAAACGTAGTTTGCTCCTTGATCTAATTTGTTTATGATATTTCTCCTAATAGCTACATCATTTGAAGTTTATTTTGGTTCATGGTTTGACATGTTAGTCTGTGCTTAATTTCTGTGAACCTGCCTTCCAGTTTTTCCCAGTTTTTGCTGAATTCTGATTTTTTTTTTTGTTGAATTTACTCTAGTAGCTAAGATCTTCTCTTTATCAAATACTTTCCTAGTTTCATTTTCTTTGGCATAATGTGTTTATAATCTGTTCCTGATTTGATATCTCTGTTTCTTTGGTAGTTTGGTGTGGCATTGAAAAAAGTAAATTAATCTAAGTAGCATTATCATTGTTATTACGTTGACTCAATCTACCTGTGAGTGCTTATTTCCACCCAACCCTTAAGCTCTATCCAAAATTGTTAAGGATCTCTTAGCTGTCTTTTCTCAATTCTCATTCTCTTTGACCTCTTTGTAGCCTTTGACACTGTTTATCACCCTCTTTTCCTTGATACTTACTCACTTCTGAGTTCTCAGAACACCATTTTCTCCCGATTTTCTTCCTATCTATTTAACCTCTCCTTTTCTGTCTCCTTTGCAGGATCTTCGTCCAAATCATGGCCTTTAACTAAAGGTTATGTCATGGGTCCTCATCTCTTCTCCCTCTATACTACTTGACTTGTTATCTCATCAGCTCCCATAGAAAAAATTGCCATCGCTATGCTGATGACTCTTGAATATACCTTTCTTGCCTCAATCTCTCTGCTGACCTCCAATTGCCTTCCACACATCTCAAACTGGACATCCAGTAGACTTCAGAAATTCAATCTATCCAAAACGGAACTTATTATCTTTTCTCTAAACCTTCCTAGCTTTCCTATTACTGTAGAAGGTAAGATCATCCTACCAGTCCCTCAGGTTCACAACCTAGAGGTCATCCTGGATTCTCCACTATCTCTCACACTCCCATATCTAAACTATGGCAACATATGCCATCTTTCCTCCTCTGACACCACCACCACTCTAATGCAAGCCCGCATCATCTCAGAGCTCGATTACTGCAGTGGTTGCTGGTGGATCTACCTGCCTCCTCCCTCCCCACTCCAATCCAACTTTCATTTAGCCATTAAAGTGATTTTACTAAAATTTAGGCACAATCATGTTACTGCAGTGACTTCCTATTGCTTCCAGGAGCAAATACAAAATGCACTGGCATTCAAAACCCTTCATAATGTAGCCCCTTACTACTTAACCTATGTATAGCTTATTAATTCATATTTGTTTGCTTATTGTCTCATCCATTCAATTATTAGTTCCTGAGATCAGAGATTGTCTTTGGCATTTCTTGAATCCCCAGAGCTGGCCAACACTCCTTTGTCTCTGTCTTTCTCTCTCTCTCTTTGTCTCTCTTTCCATTCCTTCTCTCCATATAAGGTACCACACCCTTACTTGTGGGTGCCCAATCCAAAGGAATATAAATTTTGATTGCTGAAACTTTTTTTTCTCAAGGACCATGCCTTAAACCCAAATCACTCTGGCTCTCATTTATTGACCAACAATAGGTCCCAGACCAAGCCCCCCTTGGTCATTTCTTGTACCGTGACTGGCTCAGAGTGAATGTAGATACCAATTGTTTCTGTTTTGACTGGAAACGCTGAGAGTTGTCCTTCCCAGGCTGATTTTTTTTTTACTAGGTAAAGAGGTCATTCTCTGCCTTAAATGCCTTAATTTTTTACCTAGCCTTAATCACTGAAAGGTATTGTGTCTCAAACTAAGACCTGTTAAAGACCTTAGCTTAAAAAGGCCAAGGTCTCCCACTACAGAGAGGGTTATATCCAGTTGTCATGATCTATATCTCACCACTGGGTCCATATGGCTCCAGAGGAGAAAGTGAGGCATGTATGGCATCACCTGGACCAACAACCCTCAATGAGTGCTGTGCTCTTCACAGGGTACAGAAGCAGCTTAGTCAGTGCTCTGCATACTTTCAGTGTGCCACAGTAGTCGGATCAAAGGCAAGCTCTGATCGCTGCCCTCTCGAGTTTTCCAGATTCCAGAACTGAGTTTCTATCCAGACACCATAGAAGCAATCTTGTCTCTGGTTGGTGCTCTTGTAGATCGTAATTGGCCTCTTCAGTTCAAGAGCATTGAAGACCGGGTACTCACTCACTTATAGGAGATCCTGTGTTGTTTGCTGGACCTGGGATGGGCAACTTGTGCTGACTCTAGCCATTCTTGGCCTGGGGTGAAGCCTTCAATGTGCTATGTATGATCCAGACCTTCTATGGCTTAAAAACCCTGTGGGGGGCTTAGTGCATGATCTCATCCCTTGTGGGAGACCCCTGTGCTGCTGTGTGGCCCCAGGACTGAGCATAATCACAGCTTACCCCTGTACTAGTTACTGCCCTGGTCACTTGTCTGTGGATTTTGAGCAGGAAGGTGCTGCATTGTGGTTTCTCCTTCAGTTTCCCCAATATTACTCAGATTGGCAGCCATCTTGAGGACTTTGTTCAAGTAGGTGTGGGGGAAATTAACTCCTCCTAGAGCACCATCCTGAATGGTCTATTTAAATTCCACTGCCACTAATGCATGGTTGATGGAACTGGTCCAGTCATTCTGTAAATCAGTTTGGAACTATGGTCCAAAAGCCACTAAATTGTGCGTACCCTCTGACCCAGCGATAATACAATTAGGCTGTAATAGATCTAGTGCTTCCCCACAGAGTTTTCCTCCAAATCATAACATTGGAAGACTACCTAAAAGACAAAGTTGCCCCAGGGACCCAAAAGGCCTAAGAAATTAGCTAACTTTCCCCATCCATCTCCCCAACCACCTCTTAGACAACCTGGGATAGGGCTAGAATAAAGCTGCCCTTGGAATTTAATTGATCCCAGCTTTGTAATGCACCCTCTTGGTCATCTAAGGGCAAAAATTCTAAGAAGGTTCTGGTAACATAGCTATACCACTGACATGCCTTATGGAATTTGGAGAAAATGGAATATTAAGTCATAAGAAATAACAAAATGGATAATTTCACAGGAAATTGGAAACACTTCTATGAAATGATGCAATGAAATGAACTGAATCAATACAATTTAAGCAATGGCAAAAATATAATACAGAAAAAAATCTTTGTAAGTCTTGAAAATTGTTTAATGTAATGATAAATTACAATTGCAGAAGACCCAAAGATGACGCTACTTACCTCCTGACAGTGGCTGATGATACAGAAGGATCTACACATTTTTAGATATGGTAAACGAGGGAGGCAATTTGCCTCACTGATCTATGCTTGTTAGGAGGGTTTTATTTTTCTATTTTGTTACTGTTATTCAATTCAATGTTATTCAGTTTGAGGAGTAGGAGAGTAGGGCAGGGAAAGGAAATAAATGCATGTAAATTGGAAAAATACTAAAATTAAATTGAAAAACACTTTTCAATTGCCACAAATCTCTGCATACAGGGGACAACTCCTCTCCAGCTCTCTTTATTCTTTACAAGCAGCTGATAGAACTTCAAGACTATTATCTGGTAGAAGCTCTAGAGAGAAAGCCAAAGGCGGAATTTAAACACATTCAGTGGAACATGGGCCAAGTGGCAATATGGAAGACATATTCCTGGTGCCGCTTCGAGTGAGGACCCAGGTCCTTCTCATGGAGGAACAGCTCAGGATGGTGTGAGGTCTTCTTGGACCCAGCTGCTTGGAAATGTAGCCTGCAGTGGGTGGTAAACTCTAAAGCTAAGTACTGGTGCTAGATTAATAGTCATTTTTAAAGTTCCAAGGGAAGGTTTAAAGGGAATTTGAAAGGAAATTTTGAAGACAGTTGAAGGTGTGAACCCACTATGAGATAAGTGGATGGAGTTCCCTCTCTCTACCTCATTACACCCTCTTTCTGACTCTACCACTTTCACAGGAGAGAAGAAAGATGAATGTTTTCCACTTGGGTTGAACAGATCAGAGAAGAAAAAATGATTCTATCCAGATAAACAGGCCCAGAATGCAAACCATGTTGTCTATCATTCAAGTCAATAGCATTTATTAAACATCTACTATATGCCAGGCATGTTGCTAAGTAGGGGGAGTATAAAGAAAAGGCAAAGGTCAGTCATTGCCTTCAAGGAGCTCATGATCTAATGGTGAAGAAGATAATAAGTCAACAAATATATATATCACCAAGCTATATACTGAATAGGAAAAAAATTAATGTAGGGAAGACATGAAAAATTAAGAAGGAATGGGAAAGACTTCTTGCAGAAAGTGAGATAATTAAATCCATAGGAGCTGATGAGCTCACTAAGTACAGTAAAGAGTGAGAGAGAAGAGAGGCCTTTGAGACATGTACAGTTGGAAGACCATACCTTGAGAAGGATCCAGCAAAGGAGACTGAGGATAGGTCTGACAACCAAAAGAGAAAGGTGTCCAGAAAAGCTAGAGGGAAAAAAGTATCAAGGAAAAAAGAGTGACCAACACTAGCCAAAACTGTAGAGTGGTCAAGAATGAGGGCTAAGAAAAGGTCATTTGATTTTAACATTAAGATCATTAGAAACTTTGGAGAGAGAAGTTTTGGTGGAATAATGCTTGGAAGCCAGCTTATAAGAGGTTAAGAAAGTGAGAGTGGAGGCATCAACTTTCTCAAGAATTTCTGTCACAACTATGCTCAAAGGGCTACAAAAATGTGCATACCCTTTGACTCAGCAGTACTGCTTCTAGGACTGCATCCCCAAGAGATCGTAAAAATGGGAAAGGGTCCCACATGTACAAAAATATTTATAGCAGCTCTCTTTGTGGTGGCCAAGAACTGGAAATCAAGGGGATGCCCATCAACTGGGGAATGGCTGCACAAGTTGTAGTATATGAATGTAATGGAATACTATTGTGCTATAAGAAATGATGAACAGGAAGACTTCATAGAGGCCTGGAAAGACCTATATGAACTGATGCTGGGTAAAAAGAGCAGAACCAGGAGAACTTTGTACACAGCAACAAACACAGTGTATGAGGAATTTTTCTGGCAGACTTAATACTTCATTGCAATGCAAGGACCTAAAAAATTCCCAATGGTCTCTTAAGGCAAAATGCTTTCTACATCCAGAGAAAGAACTATGGAATTAGATCGCTGAATGCAGCAGATCATTTTCTTTTGTATTACATTTTGGTTTGTTTTATGATTTCTCCCATTCATTTTAATTCTTCTATGCAACAAGACTAAGGGGAAAATGTATTTAATAGGAATGTATGTGTAGAACCTATATAAAACTGTATGCCGTTTTGGGGAGGGAGCGGGGAAGGAGGAGGGAGGGGGAAAAAATCTAAGTTATATGGAAGTAATTGTAGAGCACTGAAAACAAATAAAATTAAAAATTAAAAAAAATAATTTTTGTCACAAAGGGCAGAAAAGAGACACCAGGCGTTGCTGTGGGGTGTAACAAAGTCTTCCAAAAGGTACTTCTAATGGGATAAGTAAAGTCTATTAAGGGTTTCCTTAAGGATATGATTACTGATGCTACTGACAGCCTAAGTAGGGCATGCATTTTAAGGTTTCTAAGAATCTCACTTCCTTGTCCAACTCCATAACTAGCACAATTTAGTAAAACAGCTCTCTAGATTATGAAAGATATGTAGAAGTACAAAATTGAAACTGGGTCTAAGTCAATCAGCCACACAACTGCTTTCTCTTCTTCTAAATAGGAGTTTTAACTACATTTTTATCTAAAAAAGATTTTGATAATCTTCTGAAACCTACGGACTCCTCAGAATGTTTTCTCCTAATTGAAAAAAACTGCTAAATTACAACTTTTGCTGTTCAGTCGTTTTAGTTGTATCTAACTCTCCATGACCCCATTTGGGTTTTCTTGACAGATACTGGAGTTGTTTGCTATTTCATTCTCCAGCTCAATTTTACAGATGAGGAAACTGAGGCAGAGTTAAGTGACTCGCCCAGGATCACACAGCTAGTAAGCATATGAGGTCAGATTAGAACTATCTTCTGGCCCAATGCTCTATCCGCTGCAAAACCTAGATGTCCCTAAATTTCATTTAAAGGTTACTAAAAAATATTTCCCCATTCTAAATACCATGGACCAAATGTTAAGAATCTCAATTCTACAGAAACAGTAGGCTATGAACTGAATGCCTAGTCTCCAGGAAATTTCAGAAAAGATTCTGACAAGTAGCAGCAAGATAAAACAAAGAACGTAGACCTCATTACATAACTGGATTTTGTCTTTAGCAATTATATCGTGTATATGTGTGGTGCAGGGTGGAGGTATACATGTCTGCCTCTGGCTACTAAAAAAGAGCAAATGTTTCAAAGAGCAAGGAGAAAAAGTTGTAAATAACTGCATCTATTCTTGTCTGCTTCTGTTGGTTAAATGTAAATCCTCATTCTCTAAATGTCTTGAAAGAGCCTATTACTCAGCAAAGTGAAGCAAAGTTTCTGGAATTCAGAAAGAAGGTAAAAGTGAGATAGGTGCACCTCATATTTATACCTTAGGTCTCAATATCAAAAATAATTTGCAACAGCAGCCTGTCACTATTGATAGTGGGGATCTGCAAACTATTTCTGGAAAATTTTAGAATATATTAAGCAAATAATCTGTAAGCATAGAAAGGAAACAGGAATTACTAAAAGCCACCAGAGCTTGATCAAGAGACGGGCCATGCAGACTAACTTCATTTCCTTTTTCCTCCTACTAGGTATAGTAACAAAACTGTAGGTCAATTATCAACATAGTATAGAGTTCGGTAAATGTGGTCAGGTTGAGTAGGCCTAGTTACCTAGAAGATTGTAGTTGGGTGAAAAAGAACTGGTAGAATGACTGGACCCAAAGAATAGCCATAGTAATGCCAACTTGGACGTAGGCATCCAGTGATGAACTCCAAGGTCCTGTCCCTGTCTCTATGCTATTCATCATTATCACTGGCAACTTGGATGAAGCCACAGATGTTTTCATCAAATGTAGGAACAACACAAAGCCTGGAAGACAGAGTTCAGTTTCAGAAAGATTATGACAGTCAATAATGTCAAATCAATTTATCGTATCTAAGTAGGGTGAAATATAATAGGGGAAAAAACAAGCTGAACAAGTTCACAAGTGCATACTTACACAGCAGTTGTGGGGTTGCTTTAGAAAAAGACCTGTAGGGGGCTAGTGAAACTGCAAACTCAGTAAGTAACCACTGTTACATGACAGTCTATAAAGCTAAAGAGGCATAGAATATAGAAATATGTCCTCTGATTAGGTTACATATGGAATAATAATGTGCCACATTCTTAAAAAGACATAGACAAGGAGAAGGGTGATCAAGACGGTGACAGAACCAGAGAATAAAGATAGTTGTAAGGAACTGGAGATATTTATTAGCCTGCAGACAACCTAAGGAAGCCATTACAGACCTCTTCAATTATTTTAAGGGTAGTCATGTGGCATAAAAATTAAGTTTATTCTCTTAGTTCTACAGGGCAAACCTGGATCAATGAGTTGAATTTGCAAGGGGTAGATATATATTTAAGAAAAACTTCCTAAAAATTAAAATTACTCAAAAATCGAATGAATAGCCCCAAAATGTAGTAGGTATTTTCCTCTCATTGGAGGTCTTCTAAGAGAGCAGAAACTCCAGGTTATAATAATAGATGGCCTCTCAGGCCTCTTCCTGCTTGTACATTGTTAATAGCTACTTCTCTCTCTCTCTCCCTTTTTCTATACATATGTATGTATGTGTATATATATAAAAAATGATATATACCCACATACATACACACGTTTCATTAACACTCAAAAATCAGGGTTATTCATCATGATTAAACATC
Source organism: Bettongia penicillata ogilbyi (assembly GCA_023548195.1). Classification (NCBI taxonomy): domain Eukaryota; kingdom Metazoa; phylum Chordata; class Mammalia; order Diprotodontia; family Potoroidae; genus Bettongia; species Bettongia penicillata. The sequence continues at coordinate 3,175,361 of JAJHZJ010000525.1, read as the reverse complement.
AGCTAATTGCTTTGTTCATCATTGTCTCTTGACTAACTCATTATTTACTACTGGTAAGAAAACCCACCAAAAGTAAATTTATTTAGATATTTTTAGACAAAAGACAAACATTTTAAAAAATTAACTAGTCTAAGTTATCCTTCAAAATCTAAGATTAAATTTAATGTTTTATTTAAGATTGAAAATGGGCCCAGAAGAGACTGCACATTTTCCTCCTTCAAGAAAAAACCTGGCTAAGTTCAAAGGCTCATCACCATCTTGACGATTTTTTTTCTGCTATAGCAACTCTCAGGGATTGTCGTTTGTATTTGTGAAAGGGATCCCCCCTCTAATGAAACCATGCATCCATGAAGTGAAATAGAATTTTAAGATGAACTTCCAAATTAAATGAAAATGTTACTTACACTGTGTATTTCAACTTTCCATTAAGTCATTAAATGTCATATCACTATTATGAAGTTAGAATTAAGTATTCCATTTTTTCTCAGAAAGTTCTTAATTAAACTTATAAAATTTGATAAACCAAGTAAGTTATTTTTCACAATATGGTTGACATTAAGAAACAAAAAATTTACTTAAAAGTTAATAAAATGTCTTTAAGAGAAAATTCTAATCTGAAAAGGAATATAAAAAGTAGAAGAAAAAATAACTCACATTTAAATACTGATATACTACTTAATTCAGCTGAAGGTAGAAACTGTTAAGCTTATTTAAGTAAAACATAATATTGATAAGTTGCATTTGTATATTTTTATTTACAGTCTTATCATATGGTTATTATTTGTATATTTAATAAATCAATAAAAATATATTTCTCAATTTATTTTCTTGATAGCTAAAACATAAAAACTATTGCAGCAGAATCACAGATTTAGAGCTTGAAGAGATCTGAAAAGGTCATTTAATGCAGAAGTTCTTAACTTTTTCTTGAACTTTGTGAAGGCTCTGGATCCGTTCTCATAATAATTAATGTTTATGCTTGGGATTACAAAGGAAACCAATTAAACTGAAAGACAGTTTATCAAAATATTTTTTAAAAAACAAATTATAGGCCCCAGTTTAAGAACTCCAAATAAAGTGCAATTCATTTTCTGGTCAAACGAAAAAACTAAGGTTCAGATAAAAGTCATATAGACAAGGCTACATAGACATGAAGTAGCAGGGCCTGACACCATAGCCAACATTCTTTACATTGTACTACACTATAGAATTCAGTTTAAGCATTTTCATCTTTGACAACACATACAAACAAGTGCAAAAATATTTTTTAATTTTAATTTATTGTCAATATTTTTAAAATTCAGGAATGATCAAACGGCTACATTTTCTGCTGTTGCTTTATTTTCATCTTCTACTACCTGTAAAATATTAATAAATTAAATTAAAATACTTTATAGTAGCTTACATATTTACAACCTAAATCATTCTCAAAATTTCATTAAATGTATTTCATTATGTTCAGTCTAAATAAATAGCAAGTCAACTAGTTGCTTCTGCAGATATAAGGAAAGTGATCGCTACTGATCCTAGAAAAAATTAGTTGCTTACCAAGTATATTTAAGATATCATTAACTAAGATCAAAAAGGTAAGATCTATAAAGTTATTAAAATAATCATTCATTCATTTCTACTCTTTATTTTCTAGATATAGCAGCATTCACAACCATTCTCTTTCTTATTTTTAACCTTCCACCTATAACTCTATCTTGAGCACTCAGAACTATTCTTCAGATTTGTTCCTTTTTCTTATCTAAAACCATTACTGACACCTATTTAAAAAGGACATTGAGCAAACCATCCTTTTATATTAATTTCCTCCCCCTGCTTTCATAGATGCACTAGAATAAACAGTTAAAATAGATTATTATTACATATAAACAAGTATAAATGTTATGGATAATAATGAACTGGGGGTAATTTTCCAAAATTGAGAATACCTTTAATATCATTAAATATTAAGGCAGCTGGTTGGTGAAGTGGATAGAGTGCCAGGCCTGAAGACAGGAAAACTCATTATCCTGAGCTCAAATCCGGCCTCACACATTTACTAGCTGTATGGCCCTGAAGAAGTCACCTAATTCTGTTTGCCTCAATTTCCTCACCTGTAAAATGAGCTGGAGATGGAATGGCGAGTCACTCCAATATTGTTGCCAAGAAACCCCAAATGGGGACACAACTCAGAAACAACAAAAACCTTACGTATATATTCAGACACTTTATTTAGCTACTACGTATTTGTCTACTATGTGACAATACGATGTATTTATCTACCAGGTAACAAGGGCCAACCAGATAAGACATAATCTCTAAAAATAGTTACTGAATTAACAGTATGATCAAACGCTAAATGAAGATGCAAAGAGGAAAGGAGAGGGCACTCAAGAAAGGGAACAGCCAAAGCAATACTGAACCAGGACTTAAGGTAACATGGCCTGACAAAGCATCACAAGATCTACTTGTACAAACACAGTAAGGCCAAACTATGGAGGTCTGGTCTAAGTCCACAGTCTTCTCATGGAAGAACTTTTGCCATTTTTCTCTTTTGTTATGTTTCTTTCACAATATGACTAATGTGGAAATATGTTTAACATGACTGTACATAGATAACCTAAATCAGATTGCTTGCTATCTTGGGGAGGGGGTATTAGAGGGAGAGAAAACTTTGGAACTCAAAATCTTATTTTAAAAAATGACTGCTGAAAACTATCCTGATATGTTTTTGGAAAAAAATAAAGCACTGTTGATTAAAAAAAAAAATTTTGCCACAATGGAAAAACTGAAAATTATGGTGCCTTCAAACTAGAAAATGTACAATTAATACATACTTGTGAAATGCAAGGGGTTACAAGCTTTTGGTAAACTAAGAAGATTTCAATTCAGATACATGACTACAGTTGACACTAGAATGTACCCATGCTCCTTACTAGTGATTGCAAGCAACTTAGATCTCTTAGAATACACACTGAGTATGACAATAGTTTATTTCCCAGTGTGTAGGAAACACCTACAAAATTATAACTTTCATTGCTTAAATTTACAAAGAAAACTATCAAATATATCCCAAATTATGAAATATTTTAACCAAAAGTATCTTTTAACACCAGAAGTATTTTCTTAAATTCCCTATCTTTTCCAAGAAATAATAAAGGCTACCAAAAGATAATTCCCAAAAGATTTCCTTTGCCACAAAGTTCTTGAATATGCAATCAATTATATTTTTGGGTATCAGTGCAATGAGCATCTTCACTGGTTTGCCTTTGAAATTTTAACCAATTTCTGTCCTGGAAAACATCTAGTTAATTGCAACATACACTATTACTTACTATTTTCCGAGATCTTTCCAATAACTTGTGCCATATAGTATGATGCACCTAAGAAAGAAATACATTCAATGAACTGTAATCATAAAGACAAAGACAATGATAACGATGGCATTTAGAGTGTACTTGATAGCTTCCAAAGCGCTTTATATATTGTTTCACTTGATCTTTACAATGACCCAGTGAGGTAGATTTTACTACTCACTAATGCATGTAGGATAAGAAAGGAAGTGGTTGAATGGGGGCAAAAAAATCTTTGTATCAAATTTTTCCAATAAGGGTTTGGTATCCGGGTTATATAAAGAATTAATAAATATACTTTAAAGTATATTTTAAAGACTAATAGCTATTCCCCAATAGATAAATGGTCAAAGGATATAAATAAAAAGTTCTCAAAAGAAGAACTGCAAAGTACTCAAAACCACATAAAAATATTCCAAATCACTAATAAGAGAAATGCAAATCAAAACAACCCTGAGGTTGCACCTCACACCTTACAAACTGGCAAAGATGATAAAAAATGGCAATAGTCAATACTGGAAAGTCATCAATAAGAAAAAAGTCTGCAATTGTTCCAAAATATTTATAGCAACACTTTTTGTGACAGCTAAGAACTGGAAACAAAGTAGATGTCCATCAACTGCAGAATGGCTGAGCAAAGTGTAGTACACAAGTGCAAGGAATTATTACTCCACTGTAAGAAATGATGCATGTGATGAATACTAAGAAGCCCAGAAGGGCCTTTATGAACTAATGCAGAGTTAAATCAGCAGAGAAAAAAACAACAGAATACAACAATGAAGACAGAGGGCATAGCGACACATCAAAAAAAAATCAAAGGTACATTTAACAAAATTGTAAAGATTAAGTGGGATCTAAATGAAGCAATATAATTAGACATCCACTCCCCTCAACCTACCACTTTGTGGAGGTGGGAGGTTTGCAGGCATTACACAATTGCACATGTTTTTGGACTTTTTAAAAGTTATCAATCAGTTCTGTTGATTTTTTTCTTTCTAAAAAAAATACTATGTCATATGGGATGGTTCTCTGCGAAGGGGAAAGAAGGAATACAAACTATAGTGGTGTATGAAACAATAAATGTCAATAAAAACATATATTTTTAAATGCCAGCAGGCAAAGGTCAGTGTTTTAAGTATTTAGACTTTGAAGCAAACTTTTTATTTTAGAACTACTTTAAGGCAATACAATACAATGAAATTGAATTTATATTTCCCTTCAACTAAATGAGAATTAAGTTCAGAAAGTAATATTAATAATAAAGGAAGTTGTACTTTAAGTACTTACCCTTAAGTGAACTGGTAAAGAAAGGCCCTGGAATCTTCGTAGATGATCTAGCTGGGCACCCTGAAGGTTATGAACTGCTGAAACTTCATACTGGAAGCAAATACTTGTCCTTGAAATGAAGGGACCTTCACTAACATCCACGAAGTCACCAAATCTCATTTAATTAAAAAAACAAAAAAACAAAATCAGAGATATAATAAATGACTTTTTAATATTACTCTTTAAAAAAACTACAGAAAATTCCATTGCCTCTTTTTATAATCAAAAATCCATGTTCAGTTAGGGCCAGAATTATATATCCACTGGGAAACCCAGGGCTCTCTAAGTGTACAGAGCAAAAAAAAGGTAGAACAGAGAAGGGAAACAACACAAAGATCCTGATGCCTACATGTGCCAATCTGCATTTGGGGTGGTCAATAGGTGAAAACAAAGGACCTACATATGTTTTCTTTAAAAGTTTTACAGAAAGGAAAAATTGGTGGGTTTTTAGGAAGACAATTAGGGTCAAGTCAACACGCATTTATTAAGTACCTACCATGTGCCAGGCACTGCGCTAAGCACTGGGGATATAAAGAAAGGCAAAAATCAGTCCATGACCTCAAGGAGCCCACAATTTAACAGGGGGAGACAACATGAAAACAACTACGTACAAAGAAGATATATGCAGGATCAACTGGAGACAACAAAGGGAAGATACTAACATTAAGGAGGACTAGGAAACATCTTTCAGAAATTGGAATCTTAGCTGAGACTTGAAGGAGGTGAGGTAGAAATGATTAGGGAGAGAACTCCAGGAATGGGGGTGAGTCAATGAAAATGCACAAAGCTGAAAAATGAAACCCCTTGTGGGAGTAAGAGCATGGAGGTCAAGGTAAAAGAATGCCTCAAGGTAAAATTATGACTCAAATCAAATTCTGAAGTGGTAGAATCAACAAGTGGTCAAGGTAAGCCATTTTTCCAGCCTAAGAGAACTAAGGAAGTCAGCAGGAAAGGTCTGCAACACCAGGGTTGGGGCCAGTCTGGCGTGAGTGCAGTGGCTGTGACAGTAGCAGCAGTATCTTTGAGGGCTCTCAACCCAGAGACACATGATTAGGAAAACATTACAGGGACTATTTCTTGGTGCTGGGCACAGTTCATGGCTACTGGCAACTCTATTGTCCATATGCAGTTCTGGGTCAGTTTCAGGGCAGAGAGGAATGTTTGCAGTCAGTAACAAGGGAACGGGGCTCTGGTGCAGTTCCAAGAAAGAGAGAAACACTAGTGCCTACAGAGGACCAAGGGACCTGATCAGAGTTTCAGGGCCAGAAAGAAGCATTAGCACTTGCATCTACAGGAGAGCAGGAGGCCTTCCTGGATAAAGACCAGAGTATAGTTTAGTGACCACACCTCTCCAGGATCACACAATCTTGAAGCATCAAACACTTGCAGACCCCTAAATTAACTATGAACATAGCAGCAGAAAAAAATACCAGGTCTCCCTAACCCCAGGTGAGCAAAGTCCAACTTTAACATAAAGTTCAAAGTCAAGAAATAGGCTAGAAACATGAGCAAACCATAAAAAAAGAACCTGACCATAAAAATCTACTGTGGTGGCAGGTAAGAACAAGACATAAGCTTAGAAGACAACACCATGAAAGCATCTACAAGCAAAGCCTCAAAGAAAAATGATAATTGGACTCAAAGCTAGTAAGAATTCCTGGAAGAGTTAAAGAAAGAGATAAGAATAGAAGAAAAACTATGAAAAGAAGTTAGATACAAGCAAATTATGAAATAAGAATTAAAGTTTGGTAAAAGAGGCATAAAAAATACTGAAAATAATACCTTAAAAAACAGAACTGGCCTACTGTAAAATAGCCAAAACAATTCACCGAAGAAAAGAACTCTTTAAAAAGCAGAATGGGCTAAATGGGAAAAAAGAGTTACAAAGGCTTACTGAAGAAAATCATTGCTTAAAAATCATAATTGGGCAACTAGAACCTAAAGATTCTGTTACATCAAGAAACAACAAAAGAAAGTCAAAAGAATGAAAAATTAGAAGAAAATGTCAAATATTTAACTGGAAAAACAACTCACCTGGAAAATAGATCAAGGAGAGGTCATTTAAGAATTACTGGAAAGAGCCTAGACATCATATTTCAAGAAATTAACAAGGAAAACTGCTCCTATATCTTAGATCCTGAATGTAAAACAAAATTGAAAGAATCCACTAATCACCTCCTAAAAGAAATGAAAACTTCCAAGGATATTATAGTCAAATTCCAGAGCTACCAAGTCAAGCAGTCAGAAAGAAATAATTCAAGTATCATGGAGTTACAATCAAGATTATACAATATTTAGCAGTTTCCTTGTCAAAGGAACAGAGGACAAGGAATAAGCTATACCAGAAGGCAAAGAAGCTATCTAGTAAAACTGAGTATAATCTTTTAGAAGAAAAAATGGACATTTAATGAATACTAGATTTTTAAGGGACTCAATAAAGTTAAACTATTTACATTCCTATAAGGGAAGATGATTCCCTAACTCCTAAGAACTTTATCATTATTAGAGCAGTTAGAAGGCATCTACACAGAGGGGCAAGTTATGTTGGTCTGAAGTCAACAAGACTCATCTTCCTGAGTTCAAATCTTACTAGCTTTGTGATCCTGGACAAGTCACTTAACCCTTATCTGTAAAATAAGCTGGAGAAGGACATGGAAAATCATTCCAGTAACTCTGCCAAGAAAACCCCAAAAGGGTTATGAAGAGTCAGATACAACACACAGACAGAGGACATGGGTGTGAACTGACTATGCTGGGATGTTATTTAAAAAAAAACGAAGGGGGAGAAAGATCAATGCACTGGGAGAAGGGGGAAGGGAGAAGAACGAAGAAAATCTCAAAAAATGGATGTTAAGGAAGCTTTTACAGTGGTGGGGGAAAGGGGAGAGTAGATGGAGGGTAATGCTTGAATCTCACTCTCATCAGGACTGATTCAAAGAGGGAAGAAAATGAATATATATAAAGACATCTAGATAGACCTTTCTATCTGGATATCTACATCTATCTATCCATTTAACTGTGTATAATCTATCTTACCTAAAAGGGAAATAGAAGGGGAAGAAGATAAGGGGGAGGGGAGGATATTAAACAGAGTAGATTAAGGGAGGCTCTGGTCAGAAGCAAAACAGATTTTTGAGAAGGGATAGGATAAAAAGAGAGAGAGGAAGATAAACAGAAGAAAATGGGATAGAGGGAAATACACAGTTAGTAATCATAACTGTGACTGAATGAGAAGAACTCACCCATAAAAAACTAGAATCCAACAATATCCAACCCATAGGGGTTAAAATAAAGGGCTGGGGCAAAATCTAATATGCTTCAGCTGAAGTAAAAAATGTAGGAGGTAGCAATCATGATCTCACACAAAACAAAAACAAAAATAAACCTAATTAAAAGAGATGAAGGAAACCAAATTTTGCCAAAATGTACCATAGAAATGAAGTATTATCAAATGTTTTTTACAACAGGTTTCTCTGATAAAGAATTCAGCTCTCAAATATATAGGGAACTGAATCAAGTTTACAAAAATAAAGAGCCATTCCCCAGTTGATAAATGGTCAAGGAATATGAATAGGCAGTTTTCAGAAGAAAACAAAGCTATCTATAGTCATAAAAAATTGCTCTACATCACTAATGAAACTGAGATGTAGAAGTAACAAGAACAACCATCTGAATGAGGAATGAAGCTACAATAGATTCAGAAAGCAATAAAAATCTTTCAACATATAAAGCATCCATTTCATGAAGAAAGTAACAAGAATATAAAAGTAAAGTGGATAGATACCTATTTCAGTTGTATCTTCAATAAACCTTAGTTTTGCTAAGAGCTGTTTTTTTAAATTAGTTACCTGCATAGTTTTACTATTCTCTCAGGATTCTCTGATGCTCTCTCTTCTATAAACTGCATTTTGTACCTTAACAAAAATGAAGGAGAAAAAATTGTAGAGATGTTATTTTTTCACTCACATTAATGACAATGTTTAAGAAAACTCCCAAATTTTCCCAACAACTAGAAATGAGCTATTCCTACTCCACAGCACTCTGTACTTCTCTTATGATACTTAGTTTATGTCTTATTTTTTCATTTAGTTGAAAAAATGTCAAATATACAATATGGAAAAGTAAAACTTCCAATTTCAGAAACATCGTGACCAGAACTAAGATTAATTTATATGATGGGAATACCAGCAACTATGTTCTTAGTAACTTAGCCTCAACTGCTATAGTAAACCACCAGCAATTTAGAGATACTGGTCCCTATCAAACAGATCAACTCACAGAAAAAGGAAAACAAACAAAGTGAAAATATAACTATTAATAACTACTTTACAATAAAGTTAAGAAGCACCAAAATGCAATCAGATATTTACATGACTAGATGATGCCTGTGCCACAATCTGAGTTTCACCTGCACTTCTTAAACTGTGGGTTGCAACTCCATATAAGAAGAAATGAAGGCATTTGGATTCAGTTAAAGGGTCACATTTGAGGACCTAGAAGCCACACATGTCCTCGAGGCTGCAGGGTTCCCAACCCTGGCCAAACGGGTGGTGAGTGGAAAAAGTTTAAGAAGCCCTGGTCTAGGTTACTGGTACTTCCTACAATTTGATTTGTAGATTTGAGAAGGATACAAGGACTCCAGATCATTACAGGCACAGAACTATTCCTAAATGATTACATCAATTTTGAACAGCAGCCCTTGGAGTTTAGATCTATTCTAAGAAAGCCCTGAAAGTTAAGCTCAATCCCAGATTTTAGGAAAACTCCTAATCTTCTGGAAATTACCCCAATCAACAAGGAATACCCCACATACATCCCTGTTCATTTCGGGATCCTATAAGACTAAATATGATATTAAAGAAAAATTTACCTACCTATCCACATCAGTACACTACATCCTGGTGTTTGACTTCATCAAACAATAAAAGATTATGAAGTTACAAAGCTACCTTTAAAAATTCAAAATCACATGCATCAAATGTTTTGTTAACTTCTACTAATACTTGCAAGTTTTTAAGTCCACTTTTTAACATATTATCAATAACACATGTAATGCAACATTTGGATAATAATTTAATGATACTTTTTCAAGTATTTGCTGCCTTTTTTATAGAATGCTTTTTGTGTAACAGTTAAAAAAATTTAAATAATGTAATTAAAAGAAATTTAAGAGCTTTACCTGCTAAGATTAAGCTAAAATAACGACTCTAATCACCCCTGCTTTCCATAGATCAAATTCAGCTCTCAGCCCTCCAGGCTAGAGAAAAACCTAGTTGATTTTTAAAAATGGCACAGGCACTTTGGCAAAATTGCAGGTTACAAAATAAACCCACACAAATATTCTGCATTCCTATATATCAGCAACAAAGTCCAACAGCAAGAGATAGAAAGAGAAATCCCATTTAAAGCTAGAGTAGACACTATAAAATACTTAGGACGTTACCTGCCAAAACAAACCCAGGGATTATATGACAATTACAAGACACTTTTTGCACAAATAAAGTCAGATTTAAGTAAGTGGAAAGACATCAGTTGTTCATGGGTAGGCCGAGCTAATATAATAAAAATGACAATTCTACCTAAATTAATCTACTTATTTAGTGCCATACCAATTAAACTATCAGATAATTATTTTCTAGAGCTGGATAAAATAATATCAAAATTCATTTGGAAAAACAAAAGGTCCAGAATATCAAAGGGACTAATGAAAAGAAATGCTTGGGAAGGTGGCCTAGCGCTACCAGACCTCAAATTGTATTATAAAGCAGCAATTATCAAAACCACTTGGTATTGGCTAAGAAACACAGGGGTAGACAAATGGAATAGACTTGGCACTCAAGACACAGTAGGCAAGGAATATAGCAACCTCCTGTTTGATAAACCCAAAGATCCCAGCTTCTGGGATAAGAACTCACTGTTTGACAAAAATTGCTGGGAAAACTGGTTAACTGTGTGGCAGAAATTAGGCATAAACCCATGCCTGACACCGTACACAAGAATAAAGTCCAAATGGGCACATGATTTAGGTATAAAGATTGATACCATGAATAAACTGGAGGAGCAAGGAATAGTGTATTTATCAGATTTATGGAGAAGGGAAGAATTTTTTTCTAAAGAAATGATAGAAAGCATTATGAAATGCAAGATGGATAATTTTGATTACTTTAAACTGAAAAGTTTTTGCACAACCAAACCCAATGCAACTAAAATTCGGAGGGATGTAGTAAATTGGGAAAAACATTTTTACAGCTAAGCTCGGGGATAAAGGCCTCATTTCTAGAATATATAGAGAACTGACTCAAATATATAACCATCCAAGTCATTCCCCAATTGATAAATGGTCAAAGGATATGAACAAGCAATTTTCAGGGGAAGAAATCAAAGATATCTATAATCATATGAAAAAGTGCTCTAAATCACTATTGATTAGAGAGACGCAAATCAAAACAACTCTGAGGTACCACATCACACCTATAAGACTGGCAAACATGACAGAACAAGAAAATGATAAATACTCGAGAGGATGTGGGAGAGTTGGAACACTAATTCATTGTTGGTGGAGCTGTGAGCTCATCCAGCCATTCTTGAGAACGGTTTGGAACTATGCCCAAAGGGCTAAAAAATGTGCACACCCTTTGACCCAGCAATATCACTAGTAGGACTGTATCCCCAAGAAATTATAAAAATGGGAAAGGGTCCCACATGTACAAAAGTATTTATAGCAGCACTCTTTGTAGTTGCCAAAAACTGGAAGTCAAGGGGATGCCCATCAATTGGGGAATGGCTGAATAAATTATGGTATATGAATGTAATGGAGTACTATTGCGCCATAAGAAATGATGAACAAGAAGACTTCAGGGAGGCCTGGAAGGACTTATATGATCTGATACTGAGCGAAAGGAGTAGAACCAGGAGAACTTTGCGCACAGCAACGACCACAGTGTGTGAGAGTTTTTTCTGGTAGACTTGGAACTTTGTAATAACACAAGAACTTACTGAGAAAAAAAAAAATCCTAATGTCGGTCTTCTAAGGCAAAATGCCTTCCACACTCAGAGAAAGAAAATGGAAGTCATTCGCAGAATGTAGCAGATCATGTTTGTGTGTGTGTGGGTTTCAGTGTATTATGTTTTGATCTGTTATATGATTTCTTCCATTTATTTTAGTTCGACTACATAGCATGACTATAGTGAAAATGTGCTCAATAGGAGAGTATATGTAGAACCTATACAAAATTGTATGCTGTCATGGGGAGGGAGGGGGGTAGTGGGGGAAGGGTGGGAGGATAAAATCTTAACTTTAAGGAAATGATTGTAAAACATTAAAAAAATAAAATAAAATAAAATAAAATAAATAAATAAATAAAATAAAAATGGCACAGGCTAAAAATAATGCAATGGTCCTTAACATGTTGCTTTATTTAGGCTATATGGCCTATCTGCTTCCAAAAAAGATTTGATATGGATTAAAAAAATAAAGTACAATACTACTGAGAACAATAAAAAAAAAAACCAAATGAAACTTGTTAAAAGAGGAAAAAAGGAATAGATGCTATTAGATACCACATATAAACCTAGTTACTGCAGCCGAGAAATAAAACAAAGTTGGAGTTTTCTGGCAATAAAAAGGTACAAATAGGACAGTTATCAGTTAAGTGTTACAATAGAGGTTTAAACCTGGATTCCTGAAAACCTGAGTTCAAATTTGATCTCAGAATCTAACAGTTGTGTGATCCTAAGTAAATCAACCTCTATTTACCTCAGCTTCCTCCACTATAAAATGGAGATAATAACAGCACCTAACTCCTAAGGCCATCACAATGATCAAATGGGATAATATCTGTAAAGCACTTAGCACGGTACCTGGCATATAGTGAGCACTTAAAAATGCTTGTTTCTTCCTTCTGTCATTTTGATAAAAGAATTTCTCTTCAGTAAGTCAATTCCCTATTGATAGATAAAAATTGGCTTTACATAGCAATGAACACAAAGACATAAGTGTTTCTTAAAGTATTAATGAAAAGACCGAGTCAAATCTCAATCTAGCAGATGATGACGATGTTAACAGACAAGGTAAAAACAGTATGATCACAGGATTACAGATTTAGAGTTGGAAAGAAATTCAAGTAATCTAATCAAACTCCCTCATATTATTGATGATGAAACTGAGGTGAAAACAGAATCAATTATATAGAAAATTGCCCCACTTATCAATGACTCACCTCCCAAATAATCTTCATTCTCGAATAGCAGGCACTCCCATCCCAGGTGCCCACAGAAGATATAGCTTACAAGGAAGTCAATCCATTTACAAGTTCCTATCTACTGGCTATACCTTCCTCCTACATTTTTCCCTGAAACCTAAGCCTCCAGAGAACAACACCTTTCCTCTTCCCTCCACTTAAATCCTGTCCAAATGAGTTGCTACATAATGTCCTACCCCTCCTGATCTCCATCACACACCTTAGCAACGCAGAAGTGTATGCTACCAGAGCCCTCATCCACCAAAGTCCTAGCCCTATACTTTCAAAGTGTCAGCCCTTACCTGAGAGGGACAAATATGAGTGGGGGAAGAATGACATATTTCTTAGTTCCATATTTTTTTTAATGCGTACAAAGTGCCCATCTCATAAAACTCAGTGAGGGAGCATGAATACTGTTATTCCCATTTTATACATAAGGAGACTGTGACTTTAAGAGCTAAGTACTTTATCCAGAACCAAAGAGCTATGACATAGGAGAGAAACAGCAGAATCTACGATTTATAGGAGCCATATGATTCCTCCAAGGACAAGACGGCTACTCCTGTCCAACTGAGACTCTTGTGCCCACTGGATCATTCATCTAAGCCAGGAGGCCCTGTCCCCAACTAGCAAACTGGCCCTCTCAACCGACCTCAGGGCAAGAGGCTTCTCCCCTTTAAATCAACAGCTTTATCGTCACAATCCTGATCACCAAGGTCGAGTGTGTGACTTGACTTCCTAGAAATCAGGGAAGGGGTCTTCCATGTGGGAGGTGAAACTATCACCACTAAGATTACTGACAAGTTAGCTAAGGGATCCCTCACAAAAATTATATAGTTGTAATCCCAAGTTCCTGGAAGAAGGGGAGGAACTCTTCCTTACCACAGATGCCTCTAACTCATGATAAAGAATTGTTAATGTGCCACAGGTGTCATCAGGTGCTAATCCTGCACATCATTATTACTGTTTTACTTGGCATCATCTACTGTACAGACCAGATCACTGAAATATGAGCCAAGGTCCTTCTGATGTAGGAAAGCCATGGATCTCTTGTCTCCAGGTGTTTAGATTAAGCTAGTTCTTTCTCTTAAAAGCCAAGGAAGTTGTCTTTATGTCTTGATTAGCCCTGGGAGTAAGACTCAAACTACCTATTGCTGCAGTTTCCTGGCAGGCTCAAGTCAAATTTATGTGGTTTTCTGTTCACCTAAGGGCGTAATACCTATATTCATACCTAGTGGATGTCCAAAGGCAACACAAGTCACTGTTCCCTGCCTTGCTGACCAGATGCATTTTCATAAAGTGAAGAAGATCATGTGTATCTAGCTTTGTCAAATATCCTTTCCATGCTATGGCTAATGACCCGTGAGTATTTCACTTATTCTAACATTACACCTAAATTACCAGGGGACTATCCGCCCACCACAACATAGTTTCTAGTACTGCCCTCTAGCCACCTACCTCCTTCATCTAAATGTGCTTCAGAGGACACTAACCTAATTTGGCTACAACTCAAAAGTACACAGAGAGAAGTACTAAGCTTTTCATAGAAACAAATGCGATGGCTAATCAATCCACAAGCATTTTAAAACACCTGCTACATACCAGGCATCGTGCTGGGCAACGACGATACAGAAACAATAATGACGTACTGCTCCCAAGGATATTAGATTCTAGTTGGGTGAGAAAAAGAGAATGAAGATACACAGCTGGGAAGATCAGGAAAGAACTCATGGAGGAAGAGCCATCTGAACTGAGTTCTGAAAGAGGCTAGGCATTCTAAGAAGTGGAGGTAAAGAGAGTTTGCATTCCAGGCATTGTCAAGAGACTTGTCAAAGGCGCAGAGGAGGGATATGAAATATAATGCTAACTGCAATTCATGTTGCTTGTTTTTTCTTATTATTATATTTTGGGACAGGTTGAGAAGTGAGTCTTGAATGAGTCTTGAAAAAATTGTCTTTAAAAGAAAAAAATAGAGGAATAAAAAATCTAGCTTATCTCACTGAAGTAAAAGAGTGAAAAATAGTTTATGGGTACTTAGACTAGGAGTAAAAAAGATAGCTGAGGCTGAAAAGTTTCTTTCTTTTGTAGATATTATTAAAAAGGGTTTTAAAGAACAGGATTTCATTCATATCATAATTCTGGATCATTTAAGATCATCTCGGAATTTTCAAGAATGGGCACTTACTTGTTGTGTTGAAAGATTTCTAATGCCAATTTTGCTTCAACATCCAAAGTTTCAAATGGAAGATCTCTACTAATTAAGGCATGAGCATCCTTTGTGAAAGAACGCAGGTTTTCCTTTAAAATTAAAATATTAACATTCAGTAACATTTCACAACACAAAATTTCAAATAGCCTGAAATTTCTGTATACTCTTCTAATATATATGCCCTACAGACACAGACAATTCTTGGGGTACTGTATTTCTACACTATACAAATCTTGTACAACAAAAACTTAAAATCATTTGGAGTACTTCATGAGAAAACCATTCTGAATTACTGAAAAGTTAGAATTACAGAATATTTATAAAGTATATAAATGTAATTATGATCTGATATACACATGTAACAAAATTAGCCCATACTAATCCTTACAGAACTCATCTTATTAACTAATAATTTATAATTATGCCATTAGAGAAGTGAATGCTTCTATATCACAAGAAAAATTTTTTGCTTTTAATCATTCTTCCAATTATCTTATTTATAGTATCTGTGCCATGTAGAAAGATTTGATAAAAAACACAATTAATCCATTTCTAACATGAATTACAGAAAAATCCCATTTTAAAAATGGCTTTCGGTTGGTTTTATAAAATGGAAGTGGATGATTAGTAAAGCTCTCAACATGTAAATGCTGTTGATGGAAAGCTGCATTGACTTTTTATGTATCCTAATTAATAAAAGGAAAAGGAAAAAATGCTATCATATTTAATATACTTTTATTAAATGATTTTCCATCAAAATGTTTCATTTTCAAAAATATGCAGAAATTGAGAAGACTGTTACATGGCGTATCACATGCCTACCATTCAGCACATTGGGGAACCAAAAATGCTGACAAGCTGCCATCATAGGTGCTCTAGAAGAAGATGACATTTCTATTTCGAAACGTGAAAAAGGCTCAGAGGAGAGACAACATTACTCCTATGCCAACCTATGCAGGAGTTGAACCTGTGGCTTCACACTTTGCTGTTGTAACTGCATATGAAGAACATCAGAAAGCGACTAAAGGATTCAGAGAAGGAGAATTCCCTCTTACAGTAAAGACGGTCATGGCAGGCTTTTTGATTGTTTTTGTACCACTCATTTCTCTTCTCAATTTTTCCTCTACCTTTCTTACCTGTTTTTAAAACCAATTCACAATTCATTTTTTCATAAAGACCAATTCATATTTTTCTTTGAGGCTTTAATGTAGGAGTTTTGACTTGGTTGTCTTTTTCTGAGTGTGTATTTTGATATTTCTTCTCCCCACAGTAACTTTTTATAGTCAGATGCTTTTTCTATTGTGTGCTCATTTTTCCAGCCTATTTCTTGACTTTTAAACACTTTGCTAAAGTGGGGCTCTGCTTTCAGGTTAGAGGGTGTACTGTCCCAAGCTTCAGAGCTTTTGTGTAGCTGTTTTCAGAAATACTTCTAGGTTTCTAGTTTCTTTAAGTTTCCAGTTCTTCTAAGGTGGGATGATCTATGGAGAGGTGTGTTTACAACTCTCCTGGCTTGTGCTACAATCTATGAATGACCATAAACACTCTTTTTCTGCCCTGAAACTGTGAGAAGTGTTCCTAATCCACAATGGCTGCAAGCTCTTGTGTGCTAGTGCTCCTCTCAGCCATGTGACTGCCAGCTTGGACTGTGACCTGGATCTGAGTATGGGCAAAGCAATGCAGTCCTGCCCCCAGTGACAGCAAAGAGACTTCTGCAATATTCTTCTTATAAGCCGTTTGATCCCCTTACTATCTGTGTCCCGAGAGTTCCTAATACTTTTTGAAGGAGAGAATTAACTTTGTCATTCTATAAATCAAACCTTTCTCTATCCTTAAACTCATGCCAGCCACAATCTCTTCCTTCTAAGTCAAGAGTATTGTAAAGGAGGCACCAAAAATAGGGAAGCAAACAACACCTTGGAAAAGAGAACAGGCCAAATAGTGAAAAAAAAAAAAAAAAGACACAAAAATTCAACAAGAAAAAAGAATGTCTTAAAAAGCAGAACTGGTCAAATGGAAGCTAATGACTTTGAGACATTAAGAAATAATAAAACAAAACCAAAAGTGTAAGGGAATTGCCAACCCCCAGCCTCTTGGACAGCATTCACTGGTCACAACTCAGGTAAACTGAGGGGAGACTGGTAAGGCATGAACAAGATGGCGCTGGGAGGAAGGGTTCCACCCCTGTTTCACTCAAGGCTATTTTCCCGGGCTTTTCTGAGAACAAAGAAGCCCAAAAATGTTTTTCTTTCTAGGGGCTATGTGTCCACCCTTGGGCAGTCCTGGCTTAAGGTAAATTACTTCCATATAAGGGTAAACTACTAGCTGATAGGTTCACTTAGGGCACTGGTGTCAGAAAAGAGATAAAAGCACCACTCACTGCTTGAATAAACGGAGTTCTTACTATCTTGTCTCCTGCCTCAGTCATTGCTGACAGCTAAACTCCACCAGGGCCTATAGGCCTCTGCTCGTCAGATAAGCCTGTGGGCCCGAGAGATCAGGCTCAGACTCCCAGGGTCCCTAACACAAAAGAACGGAAAAAAATAGAAGAAAATATGAAGTATCTCATTGGAAAAACAACCGACCTAGAAAACAGATCCAGGAAGGATGATTTTAAAATGGCTAGACTTCCTGAAAGCTATGATCAAAAGAAGGACCTAGACATCACCTTTCAAGAAATTATCAAGGAAAACTGCCATGACATTCTAAAACCGGAAGATTAAAATAGAAATTGAAAGAATCTACCAATCACCCTCTGAAAGAGAGTCGAAAATGAAAGCTCTCAGCCACAGAGCTCCCAGATCAAGGAAAAAATATTATAAGCAACCAGGAAAAAAAACAAACAATCTAAGTAGCATGGAGCCACAGTCAGGATAGCACAAGATTTAGCAGCTTCTACATTAAAGGACAGGAGGGCTTGGAGTGTGATATTCGAGAGGGCAAAGGAGCTAGGATTACAACCAAGAGTCACCTAACCAGAAAAATTGATGGTAATCCTTCAGGGGGAAAAAATGGACATCCAATGAAATAGAGGACTTTGAAACAGTCTTGATGAAAAGACTTGAGCTGAATAGAAAATGTGACTTTCAAAAATAAAATTCAAGAGAAGCATAAACAAGTAAACAGGAAAGGGAAACCATAAGGTACTTAATAAGGTTAAACTATTTATATTCCTACATGGGAAGATGATACTCGTAACTTATAAGAACTTTCTCATTATTAGGAGAGGTAGGAGTATATACACAGAGAGGGCACATGTGTGAGTTGGATATGATGGGGATAATATCTAAAAAAAATAAAATTAAAGGGTGAGGAAGAGGAATGCACTGGGAAAAATGGAAATGGAGAGATAGAATGGGGCAAATTATCTCACATAGAGGCAACAAAGAGCTTTTACAGTGGAGGGGGAGAAAAGAGAGGTAGCAGAGTACATCTGAACCTTACTCTCATCAGAACTGGCTCAAAAAAGAGAATAACATACATGCTCAAATGGGTATAGAAATCAAATTTTACCCTACAAAAAAGTAGAAAGGAAAGGGGACAAGAGAAGAGGGGTGGTGTTAGAAGGGAAGGCTCATTGGGGTAGGTAAAAGAAACAAAAAATTTTTTGAGAATGGACAAGGTGAAAGAAAGAATAGGATAAATGGGAAAAATAGGATGGAGAGAAATATATAGTAATCATAACTGAAAAAAAATTTTACAGAAAGTTACTCTGATAAAGACCTCATTTCTTAAATATATAGAGAACTGAGTCAAATTTATAAAAAATAAGAGCCATTCCTCAAATGACAAATAGTCAAAGGATATGAACAGGCAGTGTTCAGACAAGATAATCAAAGCTATCTATAATTATATGAAAAAATGTTCTAAATCACTATTGATTAAAGAAACGCAAATTAAAGTAACTCTAAGCTGTAACCTAACAATCATCAAATTAGCTAATACGACAGAAAAGGAAAATGATAAATGTTGGAGTGGAAAAATTAAGACTAACACACTGTTGGTGAAGTTAGTTGTATATACCGTCTCACAATTTGTTTAGCCATTTCCCAATCATGATTTCTAATTTTTTAGCATAAAAAAATGACCACATTCAATGATTGTCAGAAGCTGCTTTCCACTTCCTCTTCACAATCCCTGCACTCTAGCTGTGACATCATTTGAAGGTTCAGTACATTCAACATTTGCTAAATCAGTCTCAGGCAGGAAATACACAAGCATACCTTGGTTAAGATAATGGTTGGTTTAATTATCAGGCATCATTCTTGTCTCTAGTTGCCTAAATTCCCCTCCTTGACTCCGGTATCTATTGTCTGACTTCAAATTTTAAACTTAGCTCCCCGGTATAGGCCCTGGACTGGGAAGACTTGCTCCTCCCTCTCTTACCTCACCTTGGCCTCTTGTAGAAACTGCTTGTTTTCCCCTACTGAGCTTTCTGAATGGGCAATCTAGGCTACCTGGCTAATGATATATCTGCCAGCTCACCTTCAGGCTACCTAAAATATATGATAATTCAGATCCTTTCCAGCTCACTATGTAATTCTATGATCTGCTTAAAACTGACCTTCTTCCAACATATATTGTCCTCCTTTCAGGCTTGTTCCATTCTGCTCAACCACATCAAATTGCTACTCAAGTCGTGGGCACAATATGAGCACCAAATTATGAAGATTGCAGAGTGGCTTGGGGAAAAAGGAAAGTAGGCTAACAGCCCAGGTTCTCCAGTTCCAACCTAGTCTCAAAGAGGCAACTGCCCTGACTAGTCTGGGTTCAGCTAGGATAAGATCAGCACTGAAGATCACTTGAGGAATAGAAAAAATACTCCTGTGGTAAAGGGTCACTAAAAATGGGAGATTTTGGAATCATAAGACAAAGTTAGGAAAGGGAGAGTCCTTTAAGACAATCAGGTCACTTCTGTGATACAGAAACTGACCCAGAAAGGGAAAGTGACTTACCTAAGGTCACAGTTAGCTGCTAAAAGAACAATTCCCTCTTACACATTTACTATTGCAAATTCTCCTTACCTACACGTGTTAAAAATATATGCTATGTATTTCAAACTTTTCAGAATGCAATTTTAAAAATACCATCAAATTCCCCAATACTTGTTTCTAGAAAGTCATTCTAGAAGACAAAATATTTCTACAAAAGAATTCTTCCCAAAGTAAAAGGCACTTACAGGTGTTGGAATCCATTCATCAAGTTTTTTGTCCAAAATGACATCATAGCAGAAGGCTCCAGCAATCACTAGAAATCCAAGCAAAATGAAAAAAATGTTAACTTTGGTAAGAAAACAATTTAAAAATTTATATTTCATTCTACAAAAATGTACAATTTCTCCCAAATTTAAAAATCAAAAGAACTGCCACAACCATCATAGTTGATGCCTGATTTCAAAAGCCCTCTTTACTTCAAAGGAAGCACTGTGTACCAAGTCATTTCTCACAACATTTAATTTCCCCTTCATCCCCTGCAAATCATCAAAATATATGTATATACCCTAAAGTACTAGTTCAAAGCTTCATCATAACGTGGATGGGATCTTGAGTTCTTGAAAGCATTCAAGCTCTGTAACATCCTATCACTACAGAAAGGTAATAAAAGTATAGATTTTGAGATGGACTGTCAATCTGTCTTCTAAGGACCCACCTAACTAAACTGAAGTCACTCATCCCCAGACTAGCTGCAGGGTAATAACTTTTCAGCCAGACTCTCAGAGTATTTACTCTCTGTATAAACAGGGACAGTAGAAAACTGTGTAGATAACAGAGACGAAATAGCAGATTGAAATAATACTGTACGCATATTCAGAAAGTTACAGTACTATGCAAGTATGCTCTCAATAAATTGGTTCCCAAAGGGCAAGGACTTACAAGTGCATCACTTCATGAGACTCTTTTCATATAAATAATGTGCCAGAGTGATAAGCATAGCATAACATATCTAACCTTGAAGTCAGAAGAATTGGAGTTCAAATCCTCTCTCTGACTCATGCTTGTGTGACCACAGTTAAAGTCCTTAACCATCATTGTGCTAAACAATTCTTGAACAGAATAAATGAAATTAAGCAACTGAATTAGTGAAGGGGCTCTCTAATATAGTTATTCCCTACACATATAAAATAGCATGTGCAAACAAAAACGAGGGGGGAAATAGGCTAACTCCATAAAGAAAGCAGCCAAAAAACCTCATACAAAACAAATTATTCCAAATAGTTTTGTGCATTTCCTGTAGTAAATTGCTTCAGGATGTGACCATCAAGTTTACACAAATTCTAGAGAACGAATACCCGCACTACCAAGTCACTTAGTCAAAGCTGCAGATAAAGGAAATGCGTTCTCCCGCTGAAACTCCACAGAAAAACTGATATCTGGCTTTCTGACACTCTTAAATTTCACACACAGTTTCTTCTAGAGAAGTACAACAAACATACCCAGTACATCCCTACATGCCTCCTTTGTATGACCTCATTTCCTCCATTCCTATGCCCAGCTAAAATATCATAAATCTATTGTTCTTGGCCAATGCAGAGCCCTTTTGCTTGACCATACATGTTTGTAAAAGGAGTTTTGTTTTTCTGGCTTTCTCAAAAAGGGGAGAGATGGGAATGAGAGAAATGAGGAATTGAAAATAAAATAGAATCTTAAAAAGTCTGCGGTTTTCAGTTTCAATCCATTTTAAGTCCTATGAATTTAGTCTCTTGAAATGTTATCTTCCACCTACTCTTTTATATTTAATTGTTGACCTTTGAAGACTGCTTTTTCTCACACCCTATGCTGATGATTTATTCATAGATATATTAACAGAAGAAATGTACATAGCTTGTTAAAGTTTGAAAAAATACTTTACCTCCTTTATCTCAGTTGATCCTCACAACCACACCGTGAAGCAAGAACTATTTATATTATCCCAAGAAAAGGAAACTGAGGCTCAAAGAAGTTAAGTGATCTATCCACAGTAACACAGCCATTATCAAAGGTGGGATCTCCACCTAAGGCCCTCTGATTCCCCATCGAGCACTCTTTCCACTATTATACCATGCTATCATTCTTGGTGACTGAATACCCCACATCCCCAGAAACAGGCACCCAAATACCAGACAATTTTTCTGAACTCTAATTTAGTTATTAGAATGTTTTTATTACCTGGAATTTCTGGTACTCTGACTAAAGTAACTGTGTATTCATCTTTGAATGCCCTTTCTATCACACATCCCATCATCATGGCACAAGAACGCCAATAGGCCTAAAATAAAGTAAATATAAATATATTACATTAAAATAATTCAAGTCAAGCCAACAAATCTTTATATTAAGCACCTATTGTGTTCCAGGCACTATGCTAAGCAGTAGGGATATGAAAGGCAAAAAATCATCGGCTCTTAAAGAGTTCATAGTACAACAGGACAACTTGCAAACTGCACATACAAGACATAGGCTACATTGGAAAAAAAAGAAGAGGGGAATGGAATTAGCATTAGGGAGATTAGGAAAGTCCTTGAAGGAACTCAAAGAAGCTAAGAGGTAGAGATGAAAAGACAGAGAAATCCAGGCTGGTGGGCGACCAGTGAAAACTTAGAGCTGAAAAATGGAGGATCTTGTTCAAGGAACAGCAAGAAGGCCAGCATCACTGGATCATAATGCATAGAAGAAAGTAAAGAATAAAAAGGCTGGGAAGGTTGGAAAGGGTTAGGTTATAAAAGGATGTAAACACTGAAGAATTGTACAATGTCAGAGAATCTGTACAACATTAAAAGCCAAGTCAGCTTTCATTTAGGAAAAACCTCTCAATTACTTTCCAGTTTCTACCATGTAACAATAGCGGGGAAGGGAAGGAAGGAGAATGGAGAGATGAGAAGGAAAGAATTAAACTGAAAAAAAAATAAAACTGAACTGAAAACAAACACAAAGCTGGCTTTCCAGCCTTTCCTTTGTGTACAGGAATAAATTCATCTCTTGATTTGCGTTCCCTCACTTTCAGCAGTTCTAGATGGTAACTGGTGGGAAGCAAGGTGCTATCTATTATTCTTATTTCTAGATCCACAACTTGAAATCTCTGAGTGCAGTAACTGGCTGAGGAGATTAAGAGGACAGGACTGCAATCTTCCTTGATTTCCCCAAGTTTGATTAACAAAGGGAATATGGAGTGTCTTACCTATGATGTCAAATGTAATGGGGCAGTATGAGGGAACTTCTCCATGAAGTCACTGTTAGAAGAAGGGGAGATTTCCTTGGGTAGTTTTCATGGTGAAAGTAAAGAAAGGGACATTAACTCTTTACATGTCAAGTGAGATTACTCCCTCAAATGAAGACTCAAAGGCCATATAAAAATACTTATGGCTTTTCTTCCTTTGAGTGAAGTGCTAACAGATTTAACAGATGAAGGAGAAATAACTTACAACATGTACAGGACCTAATAAGGTTTTATTTGTTACTATAGCTATGGTTAAATGAAAAGGTACACTGAAGTCAGTTCAGTACTAGTTTTCAAGAGCTGACTTAAATTTTCAGTGTGAGCACTTATGCCTGCTACGAATCGGGGCTTGATTTATTCTTCTGTGGATTGTCCAGGCTTAAGAAAATGACAGAGAAGATGTTAATGACACAGATTAAACTTACAAGTGTGTTATGAGTACATTTTCTTTTCAGAGAGCCAGTTATTAAACATTTTAGAAGGACATCACTGCACAAATATATATGTGCATGTATAGATTCTGTAAGTTATAAAACTCTAAAAACTAAAATTATATGTTTATACAATAACAAAGGCATATAAAACTAGAAAGAACAGAACTTAGAGCAGTTAAGTTTTGTTGGGTCTATTTAAAAAAAATGCTATCAACCATTCTCTTATCAGTCACTCATTTTAACACTAAGATAAGGTTACCTAGCTAATGAGCAGCTACAGGAAGTTGATGAGTGAAAAATTAATATGATTTTCCCCAGAAGACTGTAAACTCTTTGAGGGCAAGAACCATTTTCATTTTTACATCTGAAATGCCAAATACAATGCCTGGAGCACAGTGGGTCTTACTGAATCAAAATGAATTCTATAAATGTATAGCCTGGCTCGTTTTAAAAGTAAATAAATATTAGCACAATAAATAAAAAATTTCCTTCCTAAGGAAAATTCTAATTTACTTCCAACTAATCCTTAGCACAATGAAACTGATTCCCTTTATTGAGAGCATATACATATAGATAGCATACACATATAGATTCCAAAATTTTTCATCTTTATACCCAAAATGCCTTGCACTAATGGTCTAATTAAACACTAAATGACACTAATTAAATGTCTGTTGAATTGCTATTGTTGGTCAATTTCAACAGTAAAGTAGGCTTTAATGGAAAAGAAAACACTCAATTCAGAAATAATACTAACCTTGTTCACTTCCTCAGGATCTTCATCTTTAAAAGTAAGAAACTTAATTTCACATGACTTGGTCAGAGGTTTATTCATGTCCCAGGGTTGCCCATCCACAAGAGCCAAAATGGATTTCTTGCAATACCATTCACTTAAATCTAAAGAGTTAAATTAAATACACAACAGATCTAAGTCCAACCAAAATTACAAAAAGATTTACATTTTAAAATGTTACAATAGACATATTAGTGATCTTTTAAAAAGTCAATACATTCCAAAATAAAACAGTCCATTGCTAAAATCAATACATTTGAAGTATTATCTGTCATACACAAAATTAAATGGGCCATTTACAATATCATACCTACCTTGTGTATGACCCACAAAAAGCAAAATAAGAATGGCACTGGGCCATGGAAAAAAATATATTCCCCTCCCAAATAATTAAAATATTAATAATCTGACTGGTTATATTCAGCAAGAAATCAGTTTTTATCATATAAAGCTAGGAAAAACATAAGTCTTTATAGGCACACAATTCAGAATTATATGTCTTACAAGAAGGAACTTTGCTACAAAAAAACATAGCAATAGAGCTTGGATGTGAAAAACAGTCAAAAACAAAAGCTATCGTGATACTAGTTGATAACACTGTCATAATGTGTGAAGGACAGTACTAGAGTATAACTGTTACTGCTTCAAATATCAAGGCAATAGAGGAGTATGAGAATATGCCCCAGCGTACACTGATGGTGGTTGTCCTTCATCTTCAAAGAGAACCAAAATGACATCACCTTTGTAAAGTGAAATTTCAGTGGGGCCAACTGAGGCTGACCAGACCAGTAAGAGCTAGGAATGCTCTACCATGGGTTGGGCACAGATAGTCTGTATGAATATTTGGGGTGAATATCCCAAATTTGCGCATCTCGCGTTTACTTTGTGCTGTCTCAATACTGCTTTGCTCAAAGAGCACAGCACCCTTTCTGATGTGGGCACACCATGCTAAGGACTGCTGTGCCAGTGTCTCCCATGTTGCACAGTCAAATCCAAAGTTCCAGAGAGAGACCTTGACAGTGTCCTTGAATAGTTTCTTCTGGCCACCATGTGATCCCTTGCCCCATGCAAGTTTTCCATGAAATAGTCTTTTTGGAAAGCATACATTTGGCATTTGAACAACATGGCCAGCTCATTTGAGTTGCACTCTCTGAAGCATAGTTTGAATACTTGGCAGTTCAGTTGAAGCAAGTACTTCAGTGTCTGGTACCTTATCCTGCCAGGTGATCTTCAGAATCTTCCTAAGATAGTTCAGATGGAAGCGATTCACTTTCCTGGCATGGCGCTGGTAGACTGTCCATGTTTCACAGGTATACAACAATGAGGTCAGCACAACGGCTCTGTAGACCTTCAATTTGGTAGTCAGTCTAATTAATACCTCTTCTTTCCCAAACTTTTCTTCGGAGCCTCCCAAATACTGAGCTACCTCTGGCAATGTGTGCATCAACCCCATTGTCAATGTGCACAACCCTGGAAAGTAAACTATTAAGGTAAGTGAACTTATCCACAGTATTCGAAACTTCTCCATTTGTTCTAACTGATGGTTCCACATATGGATGGTATGGTAGTGGCTGATGAAGCAGCCACTGCTCCATCACAGCAACCACTATGTTGTTTTGGTGTTAGTTATTAGGCCAAAATGAGCACAGGCAGCAGAGAATCAATCCATACTTTGTTGCATCTCAGCTTCAGAGGCTGCACTGAGTGCACAATCATCTGCAAACAGAAAATCATGCACCAATACTCCCTCCACTTTGGTCTTGGCTTGTAGCCTTTTCAAATTGAAGAACTTTGCCATCAGTTCATCCTCATTGAAAGCGCTTGTCAACATGGCTGAAAACATTATGCTAAAAAGCATGGGAGTAAGCACATAGCCCTGTTTCACTCCAATGGAGACTAGGAAGGCACGAGAGCTTTGTCCATTACTCAGAACCTGGGCAAACATGCCATCATGAAATTGACATACAATATTGATGAACTTCTCCGGGCAACCAAATTCTGACATAATTTTCCATAAGACCTCACGACTAAGTGTCAAAGGCCTTGGACAGATCTACAAACGTTGTGTACAGACCTCTGTTCTGCTCCTGGCATTTCTCCTGGAGTTGTCATGCAGCAAACACCATATCAACTGTTCCTCAGCCCTTTCTGAAGCCACACTGGCTCTCAGGTATATGACCATCTTCCAGGTGAAGGGTCAGCCTGTTAAGGAGGACTCTAGCAAGAATTCTGCCAGCAATGACTAAGAGAAAGCTCTCCCTGTGATTGTCACGGGACAACCTATTCCCTTTACCCTTATAGAGATGGACAATGGAGGCATCCTTGAACTCCTCTTGCCATATAACCTGGAAAATTTCAACTTTTGTATGAGCAATGGTCCCTCTACCTTATAAAACTCAGCTGGAATAGAATGAGCACCAGGTGCTTTCCACATTAAAGGAGCCTAATGGCCCTCAAAATTCCTTCTTCAGTTGAAAGTTCAGCTAAGGAGGGATCGATTTCAACTGAGGTAAACAGTCAATGGCCTTAGCATTGACTGATAGTCTGTTGAGAACACTAAGTGTTTGGCCCATCTCTCTAGGATCATGTCCTTATCAATAATCAATGTGGCTCCATCAGCACTGAATAGTTGTGATGCACATAGGTTTTTGGTCCATAAATAGCTTTCAGGGAATTATAAAAGCGCTTTGGATTGTTACTATTAGCATAAAAATGAATTTCATCTGCCTTCTTACTGAGCCAGGAATCCTGCATCTCTCTAAGCTTTGCTTGTACTTTGCTTTGGATGGCATTAAATGCTGCCTTCTTAGAAGTGGATGAACTATCCTGCTGGTACATCCTGTGGAGTTCTCGTTTTTCATTTAGCAGCTTCTGAATTTCCCCATCATTTTCATCAAACCAATCTTTGTGAGTGTTCTGACCCAGATGAACAAATGCAGTGCTGTACACCCAATCTGTGAAAGCTGCCCACTCCATTTCTGTTACACTGTTACCAACTGTGTGTTGGCTCAACTTTCCCTCCAAGTCAGCAGCAAACTGTTCACACTCAGAGAAGCGCTCTAATAAACTGATGACTAGGTTATTAAATAGTGGTGTTCTGGGTTTTCTGAAAAGGGAAAAAAACACAACTAGACATAATGTTGGGTAATTAGTACACATGTTTGTGTTTAAATTACAATGTTTTTGTGTTTTCAGGATTAAAATATTTTATCATCACTACCTGAAATGATACAGCACACATACTGATCCATAGTTGGTAAATTTCCTATTTGTTGTTGCCATCAAAACTATGGACTGTTGTGCCATAAGAAATGATGAAAGGTACAGTTTTGTGAAACCTGGGAAAACTTGTATGAACTGATGCAGAATGAAGCATACAGAATAAGGAAAACAATTACACCAT
The DNA here is from genome assembly GCA_023548195.1 of Bettongia penicillata ogilbyi. Classification (NCBI taxonomy): domain Eukaryota; kingdom Metazoa; phylum Chordata; class Mammalia; order Diprotodontia; family Potoroidae; genus Bettongia; species Bettongia penicillata. The sequence continues at coordinate 3,147,425 of JAJHZJ010000525.1, read as the reverse complement.
ATTAACAATGTAAAAAACTTTGAAAACCTTAAGAACTCTGAAGAACACAAGGACAAATCCTGATTATAGAAGGATAAAGCATGCAACCCACAGATTATGACATACTTTTTTGGGCATAGCAAATTTGAGAATGCTTTTCTTTATTGTACATATATGACAAGAATTTTGTTTTCCTCTCTCATTTTTTAAAGGGGATGAGAGGGTAAGAAAACTGTTCAATGAAAATTTTTCTTTCATTAAAAAAAGTAAAATTTAATTTCAATAATGTACATGGGCTACTAGGGCAGGATGTCACATACATGTTTATTGTAACAGATATTCGTGCTTAACTGTTTTTCTTTTTAGATAAAAGGATTCAATTTCAGGGAGCAAAATGAAAAGCTCAATTAAGTTTTTCCTTAAAGAACATGCATAGAGATTGGTTTTGTTTTTAAAGCAAGAGTATGACCAAAAAAAGTGTGGAGTTTTTACTCTTCCTGGGTCAGAAGCAGTAAAGACAAGTTGCCACTTTGTGCTACCTTGCATGGGCTACTTGACTTCAGAAGGCTACAGATGGGGTTCTGGGCCCCAACAGAAAATATCCTGTTATAATTAAAAATTAAATAATTAACTAAAACAATATCCAACCATTAATAAGGTGAAAAGAACTGTTTCAGCAGAGTTGAGAAGGCAACCTAATAGGAGATTATATAAATTTGGGAGGAAGACGCATGGCACAATTTCCATAAAACTAACTGCAATTACTGATCGAAACTGATTTACTTACGCATAGCACAATTATAAGGAGTTGAAAGATTTTTATTCATCACAAATACAGCACCAGGGTCAGATTTTCCAACATGCTTAACTTCAATCTTCTCAGTTCGAGGATTGAGGGACAGCTGCCTCTTTTTCTCTCTTTCGAAGAGCTCATTTCGCACCTTAGCTACCTCAGTAGCAGATAGTTGAAAAGAAGGAGCTGTGGCTATAAATCCTGACAATTAAAATCCAAAGTTAAGAGACTTCATCTAAATTCCTTCCCCCTAAAGCTGCAAGATGAGATGGGGATCCAACAGCATTTTAAAATCAATTCCAAAAAGGTGGGCATCATTACAATATATTTTATTGTGTTTATGTATGTGTGCGTGTATGTGTGCCTATATGTGTGTATACATATTGTATACACATATACATATTATATACATATTGTATATATACATATACACATGTGTATACATATATGTACATATACACATATAATTTATATGGTATGTTATGCTTATTACATTGTTATATAATATGCAAAACATAACTTATAATGATATATAATTTATAATATAATGATATGGTATGTAAAATATAATTTGTAATATCATATATAAATAACTGAATACAATTTATTCTGTAAAATAGCTCAAATGGGAGGGCTTATATTGATGGAAATAGACAGAAAGTGATAGAAAGCACTTTTTTCATAAGCCTGTGGGACAGGGGGGTTATTAATCCTATTTTTTGGAAGAGGAAACAAGACCCAAATTTCAGATGACTCGTCCAAGGTCACATGCTATTTACGAATCCAGCTTAAGGCAATTCCACAAACCTTTCCCCCAGCTCTAAATCTGACTGCTCTTTACAAGGAGCGGGACTCCTCGCCAGGACCGTGGACAAGGGACCAGCTGGCTCCGGTGGCAGCCCATCCCCCTCTCGCCCCACCCCCTCTTCGCCCCTCCCCCCATGGGGCCCTGGAGAGCAGCCGCTTAAGGCCCTTCCACAGCCACCAGCTTCCGGGGCCACCCCCGGGCCAGAGACCCTGCCTCCTTCTGCCTCTTTCAATTTCTCCCCTCCCAAAGCAGTTCAAGACACTCACTCGTACCACTCCATGGTAAACGCAAGCGCCCCACCGCACGGCACGCCATTACTATCAAGAAAAAGAAATGGACCTTGTGTACTTCCGCTCCTCCTTCCCCCCGGAAACATCCGCTGCTCACTTAGGTTCCGGCTGGCTTTCGGCTCGCCGTGCTTGACGCTTCTTGGCCAGCAGAGGGCGAGCGCTCCCCTTTCGCGTATTCAGACCACGCCCAGAGTTCTCGGGTAAATTTCACAAACTGAGTGCTCGATCTCTCCATCCACGTGGGAGGGGATGAGTTCCTAAAAGTCTCCTATGCGCTGGAGCCAGTTGAAAAATTGTTCTGTTTGCAGAGGGAGCATTTATACTTCAAAAATGACACAAATCAGGATTGATTTGTTGTTTTGTCTAGGCTTAAAGTGATGGAGAAAATGCTGAGGAGAATTATATTTGAAAGTGTGTACTATGTGCAGTGTGAGAGCTGGTGGTTAAATATTTTTCAGCTCTCCACAGTGCATAAATGTCTTCCCAGGCTCCTGTGGGAGAAGGTGTTTTCTGGGAATCTCCATGAGTGGTCCGGCTGTAATTAATGAAAAATGTCTGGAAGCCTTGCTAATATTCATCTCACCCTTCAATTTTTTTTTATTAAGCACTGTGGAATAAACTCTGTATTTGAAAGGAGATGACCTGAATTCTATCTATGTGATTATTAAAACTTTTAACAACTCTAGACCTCAGTTTCTTCACCTATAAAACTAAAGGGTTGGACCACGATATTGACTTATAAGATACAGTATAGGACATTTTTTTCCCTTTTATTAACCTTTATTATTAAGGGCTTTGGATCATTTGTCCTTAACTTTGAGTTAACTGAAAATATGTCTTCTGTTAATATGAGTTTACCTGACCAAAACCTGATTTGTGGAATAATAATGTTAAGGAAAGATTGTTTGACATTCCCTCCGTAAAAGCCAAGGTGAGTTCCCTAAGGTGATTTACTTATTCATTACATTCTCCAGCTAAACTATAAGGGAGGACTTTTCCTGAGAGCAGGGAAGGAATTTCTGGATTATCTTGATGGCATGTATCAATCAATACATAGTGAACTCTCTAAATGCAGCTTAATCTGTAACTTGACTTAGTTTACCTATAGTCTGTTTAATTAGGTTTGTTTTCTTAGAGGATGAATGAGGTTATGACTTTGCTTAAATAAATGTTTCAACTTTTATGACACTGAAGAAAGCATGGGATTGTGAATGTCTTTAACTTTTATGACCTAAGAAATGCACAAGATTGCAATATTCTTTTACAAGAATTATTTTTCCATCACTGACATAATTTTGCCTATGTAAGGAAAGAAAGAGCTCTACATATAGGGAAGGAGACCAAGTATGGTAGGGCCTGTCTCATTTGTGGTTTGAAGAGAGAAAGAAGAGACATCTCTAGCCTTTTTCCCCCACCCCACCCCTTCCCCAAGGGAGACTTTCCTGCCTGCCCAGAGAGGAAGCATGAGGGTGCTGCTATAGACCATTCTGTTTTCCTCAGGGAAAGGGGAGCACCAGGTCACCTCTCTGTTCCTTTAAATATGGAGCATCTAAGGGATATGATCAGATTCCATCTAACTTTTTATCACTTTTTCGTTTTCGGGGAAAAAAGGGATTCTGTCCAATGATTGATCCCTTCTCCTTCTAATACCATTTCCACAGTGAACACGCATAGCAAATAGCAAAGAAATGCATATATCCAAATCAGTAGCAAAACAGAAATTAGAGAAGGTATACGTAGGAGAACATATACCAGACAATACAGAATGAAGGAGCTCTCCCATTGGGAAGGAGCTCAACCATAAGACAATACCCTTAATCTCACCCAAGGAGAAGCACTCTGAAGTCTCTAGGGTAAGAAACTGGGGATAGAAGCATGATGAAGAGATGATGGGCTCCTCTCATGTCTTCCCACAGTCTTTTCCTTCAGTAACCTGAAGTGGGCATGTTCTGTCTTCTCTCTGGAAGCTGCACATCAACTTGATGCTATGCTCAGAAAAAGACTCTCACTTGGAAAGTCCTTAAAGGAGATTCCCAATTCCTCAAAGGGGGAAACTAGCTGAAAACTGAAGTGTTCACCTCTCACCAACTCCACCCCATCCCTCAAGCCAAGCCAGGCCTTCATCTCCACCAACAAAAAGAGAGTCCCACATCAATGGACTTTGGGTTACTTCTACAGGAGGACTTATTAGAATGCTAATCTTCATTCACCACAATTTTATTATCTGTCAAACTCCAACACCAGAAAGCCAAATCCATCATAGTAACAAAGAAATCTATACACCATAACAGTGCAGAGGACAAGACCATCCCCAAGCCTTTCCTCTACTAGGCTTCCCACAACCAGCTCCCTTAAACAAATCACAAGCAAACTCTCACTCACACTGGCCAGTCGCCTGCTTGCCTGCATCTTCCTAGCTCTGACTGCTCTCTAACTTCTCAGCTCTATTGTTTCTGTTCCATCCATTCAGCAAGCTGCTCCTACCACAGGCTCCATGTGACTCAGACTTCCATGTGAGCCAGGAAGGTCACATGGGCCTATTAATGGATGGGAAAGATCTTCCCATTAAGAAGCAAAATTACATTAACTATAAGCAAAAATACATTATCAATACAATCACACAGCTAATACATATCTCAGGCTTGATTTGAACTAAAGAAGATGAGTCTACCTGATTCCAAGCCTGGCACTCTATCCTCTACACCACCTGGTTGCTCAGGTGACATAAATATAAAGACAAAAACAACATCCTCTGCCCTCTAAAGAGCTTATTGGGAAAATAACATGTATACATGAGCATAGCATCAAGTTGATGTGCAGCTTCCAGAGAGAAGATAGAAGATGCCCACTTCAGGTCACTGAAGGAAAAGACTCTGGGAAGACATGAGAGGAGCCCATCATCTCTTCGTCATTATCTCTACAAACAAAGTACAATGGAAAGTTGAAAAATTATCAGCTTGATTTATTTTTTACATACTTTTTTTCAATTAATTACCTTTTTTTGACCTTCCTCTACCAGGGGAAAAAGATGATAGCACCTTTGTAGCAAATAAACATTTACAAGGAAAATAAATTCTTATGTTGGACATGTCCAAATGTATAGTATTCAGTGATTATATAAATACCATAAATTGCACTCGTGGTTTGTCTGAATTCACTTTTAACCAGTTCAGGCAAGTCTGCCTAGGTTTCTCTAAAACAATATCTTTCTTCATTTTTTGCCATAGTATTAACATGCCTTTACACTCACAACAAAATTTGCTCAGTTACTGCCCAATTGAGGTACATTGCCTTTATGTAAAAGAACTGTTATAAACATATTTGTGCATAAGAACCTTTTCATTGATATCTTTGGAATACAGACCTAATAGTCATATCTCTGGGTCCAACAGCATGCAAAACTTAGTAATTTTTAGGCATAGTTCCAAATTATTTTCCAAAATGTGTGTAACAATTCATAGTTCAACCTACAGTACATAATGTGCCTATTTTTCCAGTATCTCCAACACTGTGATATTTTTTGGTCAACTTTGCCAATTTAATGGGTTACTTGATGTGCATTTTTCTAATTTGTCTTTTATAGCATTTTTTCATATGAAATAGTTTACAATTCTTCCCCTGAGAACTCTCTGTTGATATTAATTAATCATTTAGCAATTGGGAAATGGTTCTTTTTATAAATTTAATCAGTTTCAAATATAGGAAATGAGATCCATATCAGGAGAATATGATGTAGTTTCTCCAATTTGCCTACTTTCCTTCTAATTTTAGCTGCATTGATTTTGTTTGTGAAAAAAGTTTTAATTTTATTTACTCAAAATTGTCCATTTTATCTTCTGTAATCCCCTCTATCCCTTCTTTGATCATGAACTGTTTGCCTATCCATATATCTGAAAAGTAATTTCTTCCTTGTTCCTCTAATTTGTTTATGATGCTACCTTTGCACCAAAATCATATATACATTTGGAGCTTATCTTGGTATAGATAGTAAAGTATTGTTCTGCAATGATTTCCTGGCACACTGCTTCACAGTTTTCATTAAATAAGTTCTTATCCCATTAGCTGGATCTTTAGGTTTATCAAATGCTAAGCTACTGTGTGCATTTTCTTCTGCATATTGTGTACCTATTTTGTTCCAGGGGTGAACTTTTCTATTTTATAACCAGTACAAAATTATTTTGATGATTATTGTTTTGTAACATATTTATAGAAAGAGAGAGTATATAGTAATATAGTAAGTATATAGTAATATAGTTTGAGATCTGCTATTTTCTCTTTCCCTTCTTTCCCACATTTTTCAATGAATTCTGTGATTTTTTTCCAATTCTATAATTTTATAGTTGGATTGTTATAACACTGAAAAGTAAATTAATTTAAGTAGCATTATCCTTTTTATCATGTTGCATCAACCTGCCATATAACAATTAATATTTCTTTAACTATTTGTCTGTCTTTATTTGTGTAAACAGTGTATTCTGGTAATCATGTGGTTCGTCTCTGTATCTTGCTAGGTAGACTCCTGAGTGTTTCTCTAGCTACTCTAAATATAAGTCCTGTTTCTATCTCTTCTTGATAGGTTTTATAAGCAGCATGGAGAAAAGCTGGTGATTTTTGATGATTATTTATGGATTTATTTTATATATCCTACAAATTTGCTGAAGCTATTGTTATCTTTCAGTTTTTCAGTCCTCCATGTACCTCATCTTATCATCTGGAAAAAGCAATAATTTTATTGCTTCTTCATCTATTTTTATTCAATTAATTTATTTTCCTTTCTTTATTGTTACAGTTAGCATTTCCAACAGTATATCAAATAGAAGTGCTGATAATAGATACCCTTAGTTCGCTCCTGATCTGACTGGAAAAGGACTCTAGTTTGTTCTCATTACATATAATAACTCTTGATTTTAAATATAGATAGATAGATAATGTTTACCATATTAAGTTAAGGTACCTTTATTCCTGTGTTTTGTAGGGTTTTATTTTTAACAAAAATGGGTGTTATATTTAAAACATTTTCTGCATTGATTAATATAATCATATGTTTTTGTTCTTATTAACACTGTCAATCACTTTTATAGTTTCTTCAATATTAAATCAATCCCAAATTGACTCTAGTTTATCATCATTATGATATAGCCTCTTTGCTAATGTTTTACTTAAAATTTTTGCACCACTGTTCATTTGGGATATTGGTCTATATATTCTTTCTCTGTTTTGAATCTCCCTGATATTAGCATAAAGACTATATTCATATGAAAGGAAAAATTTGTTAACATCTCTTCTTTCCCTATTTGTACAGACTGTTCATAAAGAACTAGAACTTATTGTTTTAAAATAGTTGATAGAATTCACTTGTAAATCACCTGGTGCTGGAGTTTCTTACCTTGGGCATACATTTATGACTTCTTTGATTACCTTTAAATTAGGTGTTTAAATGCCTTATTTCTTGTTCTCTTACTGGGCATTTTCTTTTTTTTTTTTAAATGTCATTTAACTTCTTGGTTTTAGTGAGAAGGACAATTTTAAAAAACACATCAAACCAATTTCTAAACAAGATAAGCAACAAAAAGTCACAGTGACTCCTTTTTTCAGCCTAGAATGAGAAGTCTGCAGATCCTGGGTTAGCTAGGAGTGTGATGGAAGCAACACCAACTGTGGGCATGAGAGCCAACATAAACAGCATCAGAAGAAATACGGAAGAACATTAAGGAGACTGAACATATGGTCATAAAGAGATGTCATAGAACCTCTGTGCTAGCACTGGGTACAGGACCAGGCACCATTTGGCAATGCCATAATCCATTACCCAGTTCCAGGTAACAGTAACAAGACAAAGAGGAATGGTCCAGAAGGAACAGCGGCACTACTTGATAAGGAGCACATGGTCAGAAATAAAATAATCTTTTGAGGAGGGGAAGCTAAAAAGAGAGAGAGACAAAGGGAGGGAAAGAGAGATGATAGAGGGGGGGTGCATAAAAGAGAATGTGCTGTGTTTGTCCTTCGTTTTCAAAGAGAACCATGACATCAGGGAAATGATGACATGACTTGCAGTTGACTTTGATTTGAGGGAGGGAGGGCTGTGCAAGGTCACCAGCTTCACTTTCTCCTCTAGAGCCATCTGGATCCAGTGACCAGATATCAGGATGACTGGAGATGGCCCAGGAAGTAAAGGAAGACTCTGGTCCTTTTAGGCTAAGCCCTTTTCGGATACTCATTTAAAGTGAGGTAACAAGTCAGTCAAGGGATGACCTCTTTAAGAGGAAGACCCTCAGGGTTGCTGTTGCAAAGAGAAACAGTTACCATTGACATTCACTCTAAGATAGGAGGACCCAAAATACAGTCATTAAGTGAAGCTTGGGCAGGGACTAATTGTGGTCCAATCTATGACCTTCAGAGTGAACTGGGTTTAAGGTTTTGTGAAAGAGAGAGAAAGGGGGGGCGTAAGGGAGGGAGGGAGGGAGGAAGGAAAGAAGGAAGGGAGGAAGAAAGAAAGAAAAAAGAGGGAAAGAGGGAAAATGGAAGAAAGGAAGGAAGGAAGGAAGGAAGGAAGGAAGGAAGGAAGGAAGGAAGGAAGGAAGGAAGGAAGGAAGGAAGGAAGGAAGGAAGGAAGGAAGGAAGGAAGGAAGGAAGAAAAAGAAAGCCTAGGCAGTAAGTAGGGAGAGGACCAGTGGAGTCACCTAACTAGTTGGGTCCCCATTCAGGCAGCTCTGTCTGACTTGTAGTTGACTTTGATTTGAGTGAAGGAGAGCAGTGCAAGATCACCAGCCTCACTTTCTCCTCCAGAGCTCCTTAAAAAGAGAGACAGAGACAGAGAGAGAATAAGATGGAAGGCAATATGCATTTAGCAATCATAACTGTAAATGTGAATGGGAAGAAGTCACCTATAAAACAGAAGAGGATAGAAGAATGGATTAGAAAACAGAATCTAACAACAAGCTGTATAGGAAATATATTTGAAACAGAGAGATACATACAGGGTTAAAATAAGGGGTTAGAGTAGAATCTATTATGCTTCTGCTGAAGTAGAAAAGGTAGGGATACCAACCATGGTCTCAAATAAAGCAAAAGCAAAAATAGATCGAATTAAAAGGAATAATCAGGGAATTCATAGAAAGGCATCATTAATGATGAATTAATATCAATACTGAACTGCACTAAATGGCATCCCAACTAAATTCTTGAAGAAAAAGTTCAATGAAATAAAGGAGAAAATAGGCAGTAGAACAATACTAGTGGAAGACCTAAATTTATTCCTCCAGACCAAGGTAAATTTAATCATAAAACAGACAAGAATGAAGATAAGGAGATGAACAGAATTTTAGGAATATTAGATCTATCTCTGGAGAATATCGAATGGAAAAAGAAAGGAGCATAGCTATTTCTCAGCTGCACTCCCTTTACAAAATTGGATCATGAATTAGGGCATAAAAACCTCACAAACACAAAAAATCAGAAATACTAAATACGCAATTTTCAAATCATAAAGTAATAAAAATCACATTCAACAAAGAGTATTGACAGCATAAATTGGAAACTAAATCATCTACTCCTAAAGAATTAATAGTCAACAGACAAATCATAGAAACAATAATTTTAGTAAAGATAATAAGAACAATGAGACAACATCCCAAAATTTGTGGAATGCAGCCAAAGCAGTAGTTGGGGCATATTTATACCTCTAAAGACATACAACAATAAAAGGAAAAAAAGAGCAAACCAATGAATTAGGCATGTATAATATGTAAAATTAAAATTCCCAATTAAACACCAAAATAGAAATCCTGAAAAATCAAAGATATTTCATAAAATTGAAAGTAAAATGACCAATGAAGTAATAAATAAAATTAGGATCCGGTTTTATGGGGGAAAAATTGGTTAATTTAACTTGTAAAAAAAGAAAGAAGAAAACCAAATAAAAAGAATTTTTCAACCAATGAAAATGAAATTAAAGCAATTATCAGGAGTTATTTTGTCCAGTTGTATGGCAATAAAACTGCCCATCTAAATGAAATGGATTAACATTTACAAAAATGTAAATTTCCCATCCCTACTAATAGTTTTTTTTTTTTTCTAATTTGTTAGATTTCTCCTCTGAAATCTTCAAGACCAGATTTTGTCCTTGTTATTGTTGTTGGCTCTTCAAAGATATTTCCATTTCTTTTTCTGAGTTTGGATTATGTAAGATCTCTATTTGGTCTCCTGTTAATTTGAGTATTTCATATTGTTTGAGTATTCTTCTATTTATGTTTTCAATTATATTTATTTCGTGTGCTCAGTTTTATTAGCGTGTAATTGTACACAGTAGGTTCTGATCATTCTTTTTGTTTCTTCTGATTTTGTTGTGACTTTACCATTTTCTTTATTAGTTCTCTGACTTGACTTTCTGCTCTCTTTAATCAGGTGGCTAAAGGTTTATAAATTTTATTCGTTTCGTCTAATAAGAACTGGGTCTCAGTTTTATTGGTCATTTCTATAGTTGTTTTTTTTTTTTTTCCATTAGTAGCTAAAAATCTATTTTACCCCTAATCTTATATTTTCTCTTTTGTGTTCATTTTAGGTTTATTTATTTATTGACCTAATTTTTTAAAATGCATTTTCAGTACATTAGTTCTCTCTTTTTCTTCTTTGTTAATGTATGTATCATTCTGCTGTTCTGATCACAGCAAGCTTCTGTCTTTTGATTGCCTGGGAGGCAAAATGGAGTTCAGTTGTCTTTCAGACCATAGATAGACTTGTGAACCCCTACTGCAATAGGGTGGTTGAGCTGAATGATCACATTAGCAATTTGGGATTAGTCTTTTCTATTATTAATTCATTGGTTCGTAATTTTATTAGAGTCTTCGTATCTTAGACCTTGGAGGTAGCTAAAGTTATCTTTTGTGTATAATTCTTATTTTGGAGACATCATAAGAATTGGAGAATATTCTAATCTTCCATCTTATTGGTTATTTGACCCAGCCAGGAGTTTAAAAAAAAATTAAATAGTTCTTTCCCCATTCACACACAAACAAAAGGAAAAGGACATATATGTACAAAAAGTATTTATAGTAGCTCTTTTTGTGGTAGCAGTGAATTGGAAACTGAGGGGATGCCCATCAATTGGGGAATGGCTGAACAGCTTATGTTATATGAAGTGATGGTATACTGTTGTGCTGTAAGAAATAATGAAGGGCATGGTTTCTGAAAAACCTGGAAGCCTTGCATAAAGTAATGCATAATGAAGTACATAGAAACAGGAGAATAATCTACACAGTAACAACACTGTAAAAATAATCAACTGTGAAAGACTTAGTAACTGATCAATAAACTAACCCACTATAATTCAATAAGTTTTTGTACTTCCTTTTCCATTTGGCCAATTCTACTTTTTAAGGAGTTGCTTTCTTCAACAAATTTTTGTACATCTTTTTGCATTTTAGTGTTTCCTTTACCAAGCTATTGACTCTTTTTTTCATGATTTTCTTGTACCAATCTCCTTCCCCCCCCCCAATTTTTCATCTATCTCACTTATTTGATTTTTAAAATCCTTTTTGAGCTCTTCCTGGAGTTCTTTTTGGGCCTGAAACCAGTACACATTTTTCCTTCAGGCTTCACATGTAGTCTTTTTGACATTGTTGTCCTCTTCTGAGTTTGTGTTTTGATTTTTCCTGTCACAATTGTAACTCTCTAAGGTCAAGTTCTTTTATTTGTTGCTCATTTTTCCAGCCTATTCTGTGACTTTTAACTTTATGTTAAAGTTGAGTCCTGCTCCTGAAGTATAGGAGGGACTGTCTCAAGCTTCTTGCTTGGAGGGGTTGGTGCACAGGTTGGTGGTGGGGGTATAGGACTTTGCTGCTGGCCTGCACAAGGGGCATGGGGTCTTGCTGCTGTCCTGCCTGGACATTGCCTGTGCTGGATTATGCTCCCCTTTTTACTCCAGTGAGACAGATCTTTTCTGATGATCTTCTAAGTTATCTTGGGTTGGAAAATTGTTTCTCCTCATTCTTTTGTTGGTTCTGCCATTCTAGAATTTGTTTTGAGGTATATTTTACAGTGGTTTGGAGGTAAATTTGGGAGAGTTCAGCGAGTTCCTGCCTTACTCAGCCTTCTTGGCTAGGCCCCTACAAGATATTTCAATTAAATTCTCTACTCCAAAGGACTCATAATATTAAAATACTATTCAACTCCACATAGAGAACTGATGGACTAAGTATAGATTGAAGCATAATTTTTTCCTTCATTTTTCTTGCCTCTTTTCAGAACATGATTTATGCAAAAACTGAAAAAACATCAATTAGCACCAATACTATATAATCTCCAAAATTTTAAATAAAATTCTGAAGACAGATTATGGTTATTCATCCAAGAAATGATTCATCAAGCATATGTAGCATTATGTGATTGTGTGATTATGACAAGCATATGTGATATATTAATGATTTCAACAAAAAAAATTTGAATAGAAGCAGATCATAAACCTTTCACAAGATATGTGTTCTCAAGTAGATAAGAGGCCAAAGGACATGAACAAGCGCTTCTCAAAAGAATTATAAACCACTAAAAAACCTCAATATGAAGAAATGTTCCAAATCCATAACAAAGAAAAATGAAAATCCAAACACCTCCAAGGTTTCACCTTACACTCTGCAAATTGCCAAAAATTACAAAAGAAAAGAATAGTCAACATAGGAAAATTTGTGCACATATAGGAACAGTAGTGCTATCTTGGTGAAACTGTCAATTAGCATAACCTCTTTAAAAAGTAGTTTCAAATTAGAGAAATGAAATAACATATCCTTTCTCTACTAAGCCATAAGACATGGATTCAAATTCTACCTCTCAGGCCAGCTTCCTATATATTCTGTCAAATCACCACTTAGTTGTTCAATTTCTCTTCTATAATTACATATATATATACACACACACACACACAAACATATACATATATATAACATAATATATAATATTAAGCAGAGAATTTGCTCCCTAACTACTAACTAAATGAATGCATGAAATAAGATTTAATACTGCTTAGAGCTGACAGAGGGAAAAGTGGCTGAGAAATGAGCTGGTAGCAGCAACGTTAAAAGGGGAATCTAAAGGAAGGATAGTCGTAGCAGAAAGAGCCCGGATTTGGTGCTCACACCCTGACTTGCTACTTAATATCGAAGTGATCTCTAATAAGTTTTTGGATCTCAATTTCCTCACCTGGGAAATGAAAGCATTGAACTAAAATGATCAGCTTTGAATCTTATGAAAAAATGTTCCTATTAACTTTGTAGATCTCTATGCTTTGCCAAACTGCACTTCACCAGAAAAAAAAGATATTAAGATAATTTTTCTATTTCATTTCTCTGTTCTCCTACACTTTCTTTCTTTACCCCTCATGCCCCTATCTTCTATTGCTCCTTTCATCAATTGCTTCTCATTAATATGCACTGAGCCTCTCACACACTTTTAACAAAACATCAGGAAGTCTTGTATTTCATGGCTAAGGGCCTGTTGCCCAGTGAACCAGTTGAATTTTGCTATGTCAGCTACTTAAATCTATTCTACTTTTACCAAAGTAAAAGTCTTCAACCATGCCCTTGCCCTTCAACCCCACCCTACATTTAAACAATTGCAACTTTATTTCCAAGAACCTTGAAAATAATATATTTTATTAGCGAGTGGCTGAACAAATTGTGCTAAAAGAATGTAAAACGTGCTATGATTGTTCCAATAAAATACAAATATGAAGTATACAAAGAAATACAGTAAAATATGGAATGATGCACAGTGAAGAAAGAAAATGTTAAACGTTTATTTACAGTTACTCTCTAAATAATGACAGCAACAAAATCTGGAGGGAAATTTTTTAAAAGGGATATGGAAATAAGGAGGATGGTTTTATTAAAATTAATATTGACTTAAAAACAAACTAAATGGAATTGTACTTTTTAATATTAAATAATTTGTTTTGTTCTTGTTTGTATATCTGAATATATGGTCCTTGTGTATATAATTGACTCCCAAAATAGAAAGATTGAAGAGAAATAAAATACTACCATTTCAGGTTCTATCATCCTAAAAACTAATCCTCTCATATGTTGGGGAAAAGCCAGATCAATAGTACAACTGTGGATTCGTACATATTTTAAAACATACAATTACATTTGGAAAAGGTTCCCTTTTAAAAATACAGTGCCAAGCCAAATCTGAGACAAAAGGCAACGGTATTAATTTTTGCGTGTTAAATGACATAGAAGTGCAGATACTTAACAGAAATATGATAAATGTTTGACTCTGTATGTACAAAGATTAGCTTTGCACATACATAATGTCAAACACTCAAGAAGTCGGATTAACCAAAGATCCGGAGCTCAAACTGCTCCTTGGGGAAACTAATCCTTTTGAATCTGGAAAGCAGGAATATTACTGCTTGAAAAATAATCATACCAAAAAGAAAAAAAGCAAACCTCTGCATCCCCTATTTTATTGCCTTATATTTCCATCTTGGTATAAGCAAAGAAGCACCTTGGACAGGACGTGAGATTTCTTTTGATATAGGGAATTCCCTCAATCAATGGAGGGATGCAATTTACAATATTAGAAAATTGCTAAAGCACTAGGAGAGGAAGCAGATTTTGGGTCAGGGTCCCACAGCGCTTGGTGTGGGGGTGAGAAGGGGATGCTTGAATATTGGTTTTCCTGCCTCGAGGCCCACTCTATCCACCACACCAAAACTGCTTCACATCTCTTCTGACACTAGGACAAAAAGGAAATGAAATAAAACCCCAAACCCTGGCAGCCACCCCGACATTTCCCCCAAACCTTCCTCTCCGGGCTGGACTCTAAAGTGGAAAATTTTACCCCTGTCCAAGAGAAAGGTTCGAAGTGAGGAAATTGCCTTCCCCGGCTAAGAGCCTCCTAGCCGTCCGTGTGTCTGCGACGTCTCCGCCCCCGGCACAGCTGACTGCGCTTACAGGCTTGACACCGAGCCAGGCAGCCAAGTGCTCCAGGTCTTTCCCTCGCAGCTACTCGAATCCGTCTGGTTCTCTTTTCACTTAGTGACTGACTGTGGGCGTCTTCTCCCACCCCCCATCAGCACCTCCCCAGCCCTTCCAGACTCTGGATGTGGTTCTGAAAAGAAAGGGAAGCGGTCCCACAGACTTGGGTTACAGGAAAGAACCCGCCTCTAGTCATTTACTTTTAAAAAAAAGCCCACGAGGGCTAAAGTCTTCCCCCACACCCTTCTCCTCCCCCTCCCCCTTCCTTCCCCTCCTCCTCCATCTTCTTTGAGCTGCTGAGATTCTCCTCCGTCCAGCCGCTACGCTGTTCTCTGGAAGATGGCGAGGAGCCGCCACCGCTTTCTGCTCCTGCTGCTGAGCTACCTGGGGGTAGCCCTGGGCTGTAAGTTGTATAGGTTACCGCTGCTTTTCTCTGTAGGACCTATACTACTCCAAATTCTCTTTCTGCGGACAGACTTGGCTTTGCATCAGTAGCTCTGCCGTGCTCTCAGTCTATGGTACCCTCAGCGCTGGATGAGGAAGCTGTGCTGGGTTGAGTCCCTTTGGAGCGGAGCATCTGGCTTTCTGCTGGGCAAGTCAGAAACTGATTGTTTGCAGGATGGAGGGAAGGTGAAATGTGAAGAGTTTGTTTTGGGTTTTACCTGATTTTTAAATTTACCGAAGAAATCTTTCTATTTTTTCGATTTGTAATTGGAGAGAGCTAGTGGATCTTTTCTTATCTTCTTTCTTGTTAAGTTGTATGTACTTGTTTAGATTTAGGGAGGAAGGAAATTGACTAGAGTTTAAAACTGGCCACTTGATAAGTCTTAATAATACTGGAGATGTTGGAAGTAATGATTTCTGGAAAAGTAATGGGAAAACTTTTTCACACATATGGAGAGGCTTGATTTTCTTTATTACACATATAGACATTATATATGTATAGACATTGTATCTGTCTATACATATATATAAGACAGCACCTCATTTTATAGATGAGTAACTTGCCCAATATAAAAAATGACAGAAGTGGAGTTTGAATGCTGGTTTACCACTCCAAATCTTGGGTTTTTTCTAGCTTGAGAGCACTACTGCTTAACAATGAACTCTTTTGCCCAGTTCTCCCTGGTACCAAGGAAGAAAACTTGGCCATATCATTTCTTACCTATGGTTCACCCCCTTTTCTGCTGAGAGGAGAAACATATGTTTCACGTCCAGTGCTCTGAAGTCAGTATGGGACTCTGCATAGATCAGTTTTTCTGTCTTTCCATGTTGTTTTCCTTTGCATTGTGTTCATTGTATAAAAAGAGGTTGTATTTTTCCTGGTAATTGGGATTGTAGGATTTTGAAATGAAGGTAATTTTTGAGATCCCAGACTGTACAAACAGGAAATAGATGAGTTAGGATTAGAACCTAGGTTCCCTAACTCTTTTCCTCTATATCACCTGTCCCAACTGTCATGAGAATCTGCAGTACACTTGTCAGTTAGCCATTAAATAATAGCACTTAATTTGCTTATAGAGAGACTGCTGTGTACAGGATAGAGGGGCAACCTAAGTCGTACTTAATAGACCAGAAAAGGCCTTCTACAAGAGGGGACTCAACAAAGCAGAGTAAATGCATGACAGACATGGGAGACAGCCATTATAAAGGTGTAGAGAAAGGAGGAGTGTTCTGTGTGAGCAGCAAGTGCGAAGGCCAGTGTGGCTGGACCAGAGAGTATGTGGAGGGAAGTGATCAAGTCCCTAAATTTTTATTAAACTCCTCCTAAGGCACTGTGCTTAGCTCTGAGGGATACAAATAAAAACAGAGGACCTGCTTTTAATCTAATTGACGAAAACAATGCACAACTAGAAGCTGAAAAGAAGGAGGAGGAACCTGGGTTAGGGATGGAGACTCCTTGCCTAATTAGGGATATTGTGGCTAGTTGGGGGCATGACCTACTGAGGTCTCTATTGTCCTTCCTCTTTCTCTAGTGGGTGGAGATCACAAAACAAAACAAAGTTTGGAGAACAAAGTCTTCTTGGAAATAATGAGAATAGTTCTCGAGGGTTTTAGTCCAAGGTGAAGGACCAGTTCCATGTGACTTCCTTTCTCTGCATAGCTTGAAAAAAATAGAACATGCAAATTGCAGATCTAACTTATAAGATGCTTTGAGCCTCCCAGGCTTTCTGTTGATTTCCTCACATGATAGTGATATCCCAATCACTTGAATTTAGGTCAGTCAAATATCCACCAGTTTTCCTTCTCTCTTTCTCAAACTTCCTATGGCAAAATCCAAACTCCTCCTTTCTGTCTCAAACTTTCTACAGCAAAACCCAAACTGGATGTCACTAAAATTATCTTAATTGGATGATTTTTATAAAAAATAAATGTAAACTTTTCAAATATAAAAGAAAGCCTTAGTGATTAACCATGTCACCCATTTTTCCAGGCTATTAGTAGCAGAATGAAGTAGCCTTAACGTTGTTCCAGAAGCTTTTCTAAGAAGCCAGCATTGAGTTCCGTCCTCTGGATTCTCTTAATAAAGGTAGCTAGTGCTGTTAGCCAGGGAAAGGAAAAGGCTGTAAAAACTCAGAGACAGATGAGTCTCCTGGAAAGAAGTCTTCCATCCATCTGTTGCTGCAGCCACTCCCTCCTGCCCATATTCACTCTTCAGCTCTTCTCTCATCCCTCTCCAGAGAGGTTTGTAAATGCTTGTTATACCTGAAGTCCTGATCTGGAGATAAAGTTCTCAATTCTTGTCTTGCAAGAAATACATATCCCCAGGGTCTATAGTAATTTGGACTTCCTCAGAGACTTGCTAGAAAAGCATATTAATATTAAAAGCCTGGAATGATTGAAAGGACCTAGGTTGTGAAGAGTTTTAAATGCCAAACAGGAGTTTACATTGAATCCTAGAGGTAACAGGGAAGCATTGGTATTTATTTAATATGCAGAATGACTTGGTCAGACCTATGCTTTAGAAAAACCACTTTGGCAGCAATGTGGATGATGTTTTGGAGTAGAAAGAAGCTGGAGATAGATGAGAAATGATGAGGGATTGAACTAGTAGGTGGTGGCTATGTGCGTAGAGAAATGGACAAATGGAGGACATCCATTTTAAAATATCCAGTAAGCAGTGGGTGATACCGAGACTAGGAGACTAGGCTATATGATTTTGAGAATTGTTTGATAAATGGTAATTGAGTGCATTACAATTGATCAGATTGCCAAGTAAGAGAATAGAAAGAAAAATGAATTGGGCCTAGGATAGAACCTTGGAGGACACCCACAAGGGTGGGAAGAAGTTCCCAAATGACATTCAAAAGGAGCATTCATTCACACAGATAGGAGAAGAAAATGCAGAGATGAATTCAGGAGTAAAAGTGGTCAGTCATGTGAAATGCTGTTGTGTTTGTGCTTCGTTCTCAAAGAGGACGATGACATCAAGATGATGACATGACTTGCAGTTGACTTTGATTTGAGGCAGGGAAGGTTGTGCAAAGTCACCAAACTCACGTTCTTCTCCTGAGCCATCTGGAACCAATGGCCTGATATTCATCAGGATGAGTGGAGATGGCCCAGGATGCAATGTGAGATCCTGGTCCTTTCAGGCTAAGGTCATATCACATTCTCACTTTGAGTGAGATACACCCATTCAATGAATGAATAGGCTTGCAGAAAAGTCAAGAAGAATGACAACTGGGGAGAAACCATTAAATTTAGCAAGTCAGAATTCTTCACTAGACACTTTTTCGGGAGAGAATAGTCTCATTTGAATAATGAGGCTGGAAGAGCTTGTCAGGAAGAGTTTGTAGTTGCTGGGCCAGAATTTCTTCACATATACATGTAGGGGATCAGCTCAGGCATTTTCCTGGATCCTTGTTTGGGGTCTTTTGTTCTTATATTGATGATACCTCCTTGACAAGTTATAAATTATCCTGCCTCTTGGCTAAAACCTCTGTTTCAACCATGGGTGTTGAGCATTTAGATAGTGCATTAAGGTTTACAAAGTACTTTCCAAGTATCATCTTAGTTTGTCCTCACAACCCTGAGAGGTAGGTTGTGTTATTATCCCCATTTTACAGATGAGGAAATAAATGAAGGCACATAGAAATAAAGTGACTTACCCAAGATCATACAGCTAGTAATGGTTTAAGGCCACATTTGGGCTCCAGTCTTCCTGTATCCAAATCCAATATTCTGTCCCCTGTACCACTTAGCTGCATATTACTAGGAATTCTGCCAAGTGCTAAGGATGCAAATAAAATTAAAATAGCAAAACAATCCCTGCCCTCAAGGAGTTTACATTTTAATGGCCAAGATAACATGTAAAAGGGAGCCAAATGGAACTAACATCCAGTAACTGGAAGATGTCAAAATGACCAAATCACAAGAAGAAGTATCTGATTTAGAGGCACATGTGTATATATGTTTCAAATGTTATACAAATTCTGCATATGTACAGATACGTATAAATGTATATACGTCCTTGATTCAAAGTTTTCTATACTATGTATAAATACATCTTTAAAGTCAGATAGTTGGACTGAATGATTTCCAAGGTCCCTTCTAGTTCATGTGAGTCTCTGAGATTATTTGTTTTAGTCACTATTGGAACTTTATTCAACCTATTTCTCTTCTTTCAATATTCCTCATCCTCTGGGTTTGCCTTCCTTTAGCATTATGAACAGTTTTCCATGTCTTATCATTTCTTTAGGTTGCCATGGTTAGAACGCTGTAGGATCATGGTATCTGTTATTATTCATTATTGCTACATTATGGCTTCTAGACCAGGAACCTCCAAGATTAGAACTTCTTACTTCCAGACAGAACTAGGACCTTCATCCATCTGCAATAATTAGTCAATCATCTTCCATTTAGATTCATCCCCCAGCTATTTGTTCCTGCTGTTGTTGAATATGTTTGGCTCTTTCTGACCCCATTTGGGCTTTTCTTGGCAAAGATAATGGAGTGGTTTATCATTTCCTTCTCCAGCTCTTTTTATAAATGAGGAACTAAGGTGCACCAGGGTCACAAGTGTCTGAGGCCAGATTTGACCTCACAAAGATGAGACTTCCAGACTCCAGATCTGGCACTCTATCCACAGACACCTAGTTATCCATCTCCAGCAATTAGCTGGCATTAATAAAAATAGCCAGCACTGATATTGTACTTCAAGGTTTGCAAATGCTTAATGAATATTATTTTATTGATCTTCACAACAATTCTGTGATAGTATGAACCCTGGATTGGGGGGGTTGGGAGGGTGGAGAGGTATGGCAGAATACATCGAAGAAATCTTAAACACAAGATTTCAAAATTTAGCTCTGTCCATGTGATTTTTTTTTTTAAATCCCCATTTTACAAAAGAGGAAAGTGAGACTGAAAGAGGTTAAGTGATTTACCTAGGGTCACACAGCTACCAAGTGGGATTTGAATTCAGGTATTCCTGACTCACAAGTCCAATCGTTTATGAACTATGGCCTACTTCCTGGCCATCTTGCACTTCCTGTCCCAGTTATACTGAATCTCTGACTGCTTCCCTCAACCCCCAACTCCCAAGTTCCTGCTTGTCAGCCATATTCACCTCAAAACTACTCCAAACTCCAGTTTTGGCTCTCCCAACACTCTACTGTATTCTTGTGTCTTCATTCCATAATTAATAAACTTCTCTTCATTATAGATCTTCTCTGTTTCTTCTTTCATCTTCTGGCACTTGGACATCTTCTGGCTTCCCCCAGATAATATTGCATCTATGACCACCCTTTCCAGTATCAGTTACCCCTTCTTTCTTGACTTTCAAACTAGTGGTGTTAGAGAGCAAATGAGAATGCTCGGTGCTCCCCATTACCACTTCCAGACTCTCCCTCAGCCTTTCAGCAACCTCTCTTCCTTTGAGGTTCATTCTTTCTACATTTATCTCCCAATCCACATCCTGGTGGCTTTTATCTATGAACACCTTGAACATTCTCCCTAGTTTCTCAGTAAGTTCAGCACCTGGCTCACAGTCTTCCTTCCAACCCCGGGTCTTTACCTTATCTGCCATAATTAGTTAAGCGTCTTCCATTTAGACTCATTCCCCAGGAGTGAGCTACAATTAATAGCCCAACACATAGCTAGCAGCAATCTAGTACGTCAAGGTTTGCAAAGTATTTAATGCATATTATTTGGTATAATCCTCACAACAGCTCTATGATCCTGTGACTTCTACATGGGGGGAGGGCAGGTCTTCAGCATAGATATTGTAGTTTTTGATGTGTATCCTTGTTGAATATCCTTCCCTTGCTGTGTGACTAAGTAAACCTCTTTTTGCTAACTGTTCAATGAGCTCCATGTGTCTCATTTCATTCCAAGATGAAACCTAACCTACTAAATTGGTCCAGCCTGGAGCACCTTACAAAATCCCAACTCTGGATTACTCCAACATCTTCCTCCCGCAGTCTTACTAACCTGTTGCTAAAGGAAACCAGAGGAAATCAGTCAACTGTGCTGACTGGGTCTCCTACAAATTTGTTAGCTTATCTCCACTGGACCTTTAACATAGCAAAGCAATCCTTTACTTCCATCTAATTTGATTCTTTATTCCACTAATCACAATTGTTGTTCAAAGCTTTCTCTTCCCAGTTACCCATAACCTCCTCTTCTGCTTGTCCATAACTTGTTCGTAACCTCCTCTTCCACCATTTCAGCTAAGAACTTTGTATTCTACTTTACTGAGAAAAGCTAAGCCAGTGCTATGAGCTCCCTCTTGTCGGCTTCTTCCCCACTGTCAACCCCATTGACATCATCTCCTGCTATTTTTAATCTTTATTTTACTCTCTGATGAAGAGGCAGCCTTTTCTTCTTATAAGCAGCTGATGGCACTAATGAGGAAGACTGGATAAGCTAGCAGTGTGCTGGGGTGGGAAAAGAAAGGTTAGCACTTGCACTTCCTGAAGGGAAGAGCTTTGCTCTCAACCCCAGCCCAAGAACTCTTCATAGTTGTAAGAAAATGTAAGTATATACTTAACCATGTTCCTTGAAGCCTCACTGCCTCACCAGCCTGATGATGTAATTCTAGGAGAACCTGAATCTGAAATTCATATGTGCCAGCTTTGTACCATCTCCCTACTTTGCCCTAACATTTCTGGTCCCCCGTTGAGTCCCTGCCAATCAATCTTTTCATTCCTCCATAAGAAGAAATGCTTTCTCCTTTATTCTCTGTTTATAAGCTGCAGATAATATAAATAGCTAAGCATTTCTCTTTTTATAAATTGTAAATAGCATAAACAGCTAAGCATTTTGGGGGCCAAGTGGAATTTATAGTAAGAAAATGAGATTGTAAGCAACAGATAAAGAACTGACAAGCTTAGCACCTGGCTACTGAAAGGGGGTAATAGAGGTTTGTTACAGGGTTTGAAAATATCCTTCATCTGTTCCTTGGGCCAGTTCTCATTTTCCTAAGTGAGTTTGGGTGTTCCCACTTATTGGGACATTTTTCGGCACGCAACCTTCTTTCGAGCTCTGCTCTCTGGTCTTCACTTCCTGCTCTTTCCATCTCTAGTACTTTTCAAAGAGAAGAGTGGGGCAAACATTAGAGTCCCACCAGAAACAGGCTACTTTACATGGGCCAATTCCCCAACAAATGCCCTTGCTCTTCCAACCTCCCAGCAGATTGCCCCAGCTGTCATCACCTTTTTTTCTCTAGTCTACAGTCTTTCCTTATTTACTGGTCCTTACTTCTGATTACAGACACACAACTTTCCCCTATCTTTAAAAACTTCTCACTAGGCTACCATCTTTGCTAACTGTCATCACCCATCTCCTCTCCCTTTATCAGCCAAAGTCCTTTAAAAAGTTGTCTCCTCTTGTTGCTTCCATTTCCTCTTAGAAACACAGAATTTGAGAGTTGGGAGGAACCATCTAGTCAGGGGATTGCAATATGATCAGGAAATCAGTTTGATTTCCCTTCTAAAAGAGTTGGGATGAACTTTTAAGACCTTACTTATTTCTACCTGCAGGTCTTAACTATAGGACTTCTTTTGCCTCTAGCTATACCTTCACTTTCCCCCACTCTCTCTAGAGAACAGCAAGGAAGGGCAGTAACTCCCCATGCATCCTAATTTATTCAAAGCTTTTGGAGATATCAGACAAACTATTAAAATTATTAACAAAATTATAGTTCATGAACCCAGAAAGATAATACAGTCTATTCGGTAACAATTTTAGGCCAGGAATGAGAATCTCAGATTTGTAAAAATTACATAGGTATTCAAACAGCTGAAGTCCCCTCTCCCCCTTCTGCACTCCTCCATCTCCAAGACACTCAGGCTACAATTAAAATTAAATCCTCTTTATCTGGAGAAAAAAATAATTAAAGTGCAAAAAAAAATTACTCAAAATTTAAAGGAACAGAAAGACTGTGCCCTCTAGGCACAAACCAGAAGTTTGTCATCAACAGTAGGAGCAGATTCTTCTGACCCCACTTGGCAAAGTATCAGATGTATGAGGATCCTCAAATGGCCCCAGAAATGCTGACAAAAGCAGTGGAAGTGAAACTAGATGATGTACATTGTTACTGCCAAAGAACTTAATCTTTCGTTCTTCTGCAGAATTACTGTGAAGCCCTTGTAAAGGCAAAGAAGCCTCTTGAACTCAACCCAAATAATTTGACAGCCCTGCTAAAAAAAGGGATGGGTGAATGCCATGAACAGAAACACCATGCTGCTCCTCTGGATACTTTCACTAAAGGACAGAAATAAGATGATGTATATTACCTTCAGTATCTGGATTTTAAAGTTTTAAGAAAGTAACAATAAAATAGCCTCAGGAACCTGGAATGATGAAAAACTGCGAACTCGGCAATCAGAAATCAAGTATGACTGAGTCCTTACACCTGTGATCCAGAATCTTCAGAAAAATAGCTTAATGTAGAGTTTTCAGGAAAAGAGCTCTCTTCAGTGATCAGATTTCTGTTTGGAAAGACTACAGATTAAAGCTTGCACTTCCTCATCCCACAATCCCTCAGCAGTTAGACGGAGATACAGCTTAAAGCAAATTATTCCAGCAGGTCTGTTCAGATAGTTCTGAGGTGAGACATGCCGTAAGTAAATAATTTATGAGGTCTAGATACACAATTCTGGGTACCAGCTGGTCTGATATAAGTAAAAGGAAAGTAAATGTTAAGCCTCTTGAAGCAATAGAATGAAAATAATTCTAAATAAATCAGTTTGCTATCAATATGTTAAAAATAAAGTTTAAAAATTTAAGTAAAGAAGAAAGTAGCTAATCTATTTGTTAAACAGAGGTAAAGCAGAAAGGAAAACAGAATGAAGAAACTCGTCAGGTCTCAGCAGCATCTTGGTTAAGGCATTGTCAGAGTTTTTTCCAAGAAAATTCTTCTATAAGTGGATCAGTGAACAAGGAGAAAGGCCACAGAAGTTCACATTTATAGTCAGTTCCCCAAAATAATATTCTAGCCTTCCCTGTTCCTAGAGTCTCCTGGAATCATAGATAGATTTTTAAAAACTTTCTCAGTTTTAGGAACTTCTAATTCTAGAACAGTTCTTATCATGGATAAATCTCTTTTCATTCTGGGAAAAAATAATAGTTATCGGAAGCCCATGCAACTGTTGATTCAACACAAAGCTACAGTCCTTACTGAGGTTCAGAATTTTTCTTGAAAAATCTGTTGCAGTGTAAAACTGGCTTATGGAATTATACACAGTGGCATCAAAATGCACATCAGCACTTAACCAGGGCAAAAATGATCCACCCACTGTCACTAGTAATTACTTTAGGGGTTCCATTCACAGCAAGTATACGTGTATATGCACATATGTGTGTGTGTGCGTGTGTGTGCGTGTGTGTGTGTATCCACCACAGTTTAAAGCAATAGACAACACAATTCAAAACATTGTTTAGCAGGTTATTTTATTGCCTACAGGTCTAAATTACACTGCAGGATTATTATACGTACACATGGCAGAGAAATACATGTACATCTGAATAACGCAAACAAATATGCGTATAAGCAAACAAAATAAAAGTAACAGTAACAGCCTACAAAATAAAATAGAATAGCAAAGCTGTGTGCCTATAATTAACAGCAACATAGTTACCAGATTAATGTAAGTACATTATACAGATGTTTCAAATACAAAGTAAATAAACGTAAACAAGGAAAAAAGAAAATGGCACATGCTTAACCTATAAAAACCCATAAATTAGAGGCACAGATTGCATGAGAAAACATTAGCATTATCATCTGCCTACATGTGTAACTGTGTTATCAGTTTCATTGGAGACATTGTTCAGTTAGTCTGGTCACTACAGTCTTTGTTCTCTGAGATCTGCTGATATAACTGTCCCTGTACCTGTCCCATTTGATGGGTGAGCTTTTATCAAAATTCTCAGTCGAAGTATAGCCCTGCCTTCTTTCCTGATCATCTGCGTTCCATGCCATCTGCATTTGGAGTTTCTATCTCTGATAGGAACTAGGGCTTCTACCCCTATGATCCTGGATTTCAATTGGTGACCATTGAACTTATCCTCCTTGGTCATATACTACTTCCTCTTCATCTCCATGTCATGACAACCTGCGACCTTTGGTTAAGATAGATGACCATTTCTTGGCCCCATTCCAAACTGACACAACACTCACTACTTCTTGGCCATCTCTATGCCTTATTGCTATATGTATTTGTTATGGCATTCCCACCCACCACATCCCCTTTTCAATTCTGTTTTTTAGAACTGCTATCAAATCAACACTACCATTCCTGGAAAGTCCATACCAAGAATTTGCCTTATGTCTCCAATCACTGTTACCTTTGACTTTCCTATCCAGAACATTCCTCCTTGACCACCACTTCCATATATGTTTTATCTTCCTTTATTAGATTATAAGATCCTTACTTGAAGAGATGGATAAGTGAATAAAAGAAAAGCATTTAGGTACCTAGGACTTGGGATACAAATACAAACAAAACAATGCCTGCCCTCAATGAGCTTACATTTTAAAAGGAAAGACAACCTGTATAGAGTAGTGGGAGACAGGGAAAAGTGTTTTGGATAGACAAGTCAAAGAGAATGGTGATTGGAATCACAGAGCAGATGATTTGCATGTCCCTTGTAGGTGAAATGGTGTGGATCTGAAAACTGTTCTCAGAGCTAGAGTTGGAAGAAGAGCATGGTGCGCGCATATAGGCATGGCATGAAGGTGATAGAAAGGTAATAGGAGGGTGAGGAGTGGGCCTGAGACCAGGATGAGATTAGGTCAATACCAGTCGGAGCCTAGGGTCACAAGTGTGGGAGCTTGAGCTCTAATCGGAATCACAGGATCATAGAATTGGAGAGCTGAAAAGAAATGGTTATCTAGTCCAAAAGTTAAATAAAAGAAATCCCTCATGTACCATATCTGACAGTAGTCATCTAGCCTCTGCTTGAAGATCTCCAAAAAAGGGGAGCCCACCACTTTTTGAAGAAGCTATTTCAACTTTGGGATAACTCTAACCATTAGGATGATATGCCTAAATCAGCCACTTTGTAACTTCCACCCATTGCAATTGGATGCCAAGTAGAATAGATCTAGCCCATTCTCCACACGTCATATCATGTAATCTATGAAATCTTCTGTTCTCCAGCCTAAACATATCTAGTTCCTTCAGCTTCGTATGATATGATTAAAGCTAGACACTCTTCAGCTTTTTAATGTCCTTCTTAAACTGTGGTGCTCAGAACACAGTAGTCCAGATGAAATTTAATGAAAGTAGCCAACAGTGGGATTACCCTCCCCACCCCATCACCCCATCCTGGAAGCTGCATTCTTCTTAAAGCAGTCTACAAATATGTTAATCCATGTCACTGATAAAAATGTTACACAGCCAAACAGAAATCCTTGGGATACTCCTGTGTGTTCCAGTCTTATCTGACTCTTAATGATCATTTTTTGTGGTTTTCTTGGCAGAGATACTGGAGTGGTTTGCCATTTCCTTCTCCAGCTCATTTTACAGATGAGGAAACTGAGGCAGAGTAAAGTGACCTTCCCAGGGGCCCCTAGCTAGTAAGTGCCAGATTTGAACTCAGTATGCCATTTTAAAAAGGTTCTAGAGATGTAATTTCTGGATAATTTAATCATTTTATTACTAATACCAGCATGTGCATTAATAAAAATATAGTCATTTGGCTGGTTCTCTTTGAGACCAAAGACAATCATGGTGGCAGGCTCACAGTTTATCTGGTCTTTTGGAAGAGGAGTGTTCCTGAGGATAGCTATCAACTCTGAATGGTTGGTTAACAATGAGAGGTGGACTTTACAAAGAGAAGTGAGCTCACTCCAATGAGGGATTGAGACTATCCATATACTCAGACCACCCCAACTTTGAGCAATCTAGACAAAGAATCTATATCCCCCACCTAAACCTAAACTAGTTGGGTGGAGTAGCCAGAATATCCAGAATGAGGAGAATGTTAATCCTATCTTCTTTCATTCCTGTCCTTGAGAGACTGAACTAGGAAATAGGACAGGAAAAAAAGCTTTACAGTCTTAATAACTGGCTATTAATATGAGAAATTATCATTTCTCTCATCAGGGAGATGATGCTCTAAACACATATTGATAATGAATCATTTACAACAACTGGAATTGAGACAGCCACTTCTGAATTCTTCTGATTGCCTCATTATCTGATCCATATTTGTCCATCTTCTCCACAAGAATAGGATGTGATACTTTATTAAAAGCTTTGCTCAAAATCTGGGTAAACTGTATTCTTGGCATTCTCTTCATCTACTGGTTTAGTAATACTCCCCCAAAAAAGAAGACGAGATTATTCTAGCATGACCCCTTCTTGATGACATCATCCTGGCTCTTTGTAATCACCCTTTCCTTTTTTAGATATTTGTCAAGCAGTTTTGGGAATGATTTGTTTTAGAATTTTCCCAAGAATCAAGGTGAAGCTTGCTAGCCTATAGTCTGCAGACCCTACTGTCTTTCATTTTTTAAAATCCGGGCAGAAACAAAATAAGAATTCGGAAGAGCGATGTTTTTTCTCTGATGATAGTTGCCATTGTCCAAAACTTGGCAGACAAATTTCCTATCCTTTCTTTGATCCTCCGTTTCCTCCCCAAGTGGTTAAAATTCCTTTTGTTGTCCTTAGCTTTCTCACCAGCCTGAAAGCATTCTGAGCTTTAGCATTCCAGACACTATTTTAACAGGAACCATACCATGCTTTTATATTTCTTTTGTCTTACCCACTTTGCTTTCATCTTCTGTACATATTTCCAAAAATTCTAAGTTGGTTGATGAGTTTCCTTTACATCCACATTGGTCTTTTCAGAACAACCATGTTTTTCTTTCATTGGAATTTTTTCACTGAGTCTTTAAAATTTCTTTCTTGAGCTTTTCATGTCACTCTTAGGATTATTTTCACTGCAGTATTTTACTCTATGAGAATATCTTTCCTCTGAACTCTAAAATATGTTTTCTCAAAATCTAGATGATGAGGCTGGAGCTGAAGGTAGAAAAGCATGGAGATGGCTGGGAGGTGGCTATCACCTGAGGGCAGAGACTGACTTGCCTCTATTTGTATCCCCAGTACTTCATACATTCCTTATATGTATATGTGTGTGTGTTCGTCCTTCATTGCCAAAGAAGACCATGCCATCAGAGACATGATGACATGACTTGCACTTGACTTTGTTTTGAGTGAGGGAATGCTGTGCAGGTCACCAGCCTTACTTCTCCTCCAGAGCCATCTGAATCCAGTGACCAGATATTCATCAGGATGACTAGAGATGAGCCAGGATGAGGCAACTGGGGTTAAGTGACTTGCCCAAGGTCACATAGTGAGTGTCATCTGTCTGAGGTGAAATTTGAACTCAGGTCCTCCTGACTCCTGCACTGGTGCTCTATCCACTGCACCACCCAGCTGCCCTGCCACCCTCCCACCTCCGGGGTCTTTGGAACTTTGGTGGTTGGAGCCCCACCTGCTGAGGGGGAGCTGGGATAGTGGCGTCCAGTGGTCTTTTCTCTGGAGAGACTCAAGATGGAGAAGAGAACACCCCCCCAGGGGGCTTCCTTCTTCCTTTCCTGGTTTTGGGTCGCTCGTTTCTTGCTTCTCTTCCTTATGTATAGTAAGTGCTTAGTAAATTCTTTTTCAGTAGTCTCTTCATATCCAAATCTGAACTTGAGGGACTAGATTCAGCTTTAATGCCAGTGCCGTTAGTTCAGTTTCAGTGTTGAGATACAATAAGGCACTTGCAAGTCACTGAGAATTTAACAAAGTAGTTTTACTTTGCCCTAATACAGCAAAGACAGCAACAAGGATGTAGTGTTGAAACAGCTTCTGGCCATCTAGAAACACATCTGGTCAATAGGTTATCAAAGTTGGTGACTGGAGTCATCTTAGACACCCATCACATCCAAGCAGCACAGAGTCCATGTGGCTGGGACGTTTTACA
The DNA here is from genome assembly GCA_023548195.1 of Bettongia penicillata ogilbyi. NCBI lineage: Eukaryota > Metazoa > Chordata > Mammalia > Diprotodontia > Potoroidae > Bettongia > Bettongia penicillata. The sequence continues at coordinate 3,118,157 of JAJHZJ010000525.1, read as the reverse complement.
TTCCTAGATGACCAAGAAGCTCCTCAAGGAAGCTTGGGGCCATCTTTCTCCTATCAGCTGACGAGAAGTGTTATACTTTCTGGGGTGATGGAGTTATTTTGGCTGAAATACGAGACAGGAAAGGTGTTGCCTCTGAGTTCAACCCCCTTTCATTATTTGAATATTAAGTGAACATACTTCACTGAGTACAGTTCTTAGACTTTTTCTCTTGCAATCCCTGTTTCTGAGCCATTGGCTGGGATAAGCAGGCTTTAACTGTGTGGCAGGAGGTCTCTGGCTCAAAAACTACTGAGATGTGTCCATCATCTCAATAGACTCCAACTAACTCACTAGCTGGCAATAAGTGATTGCAGTGAATTGTTTTTATGGGATTCACCCCAATCTCTGGGGCTATTTTGTTACCAGGCAAGTTGTTCACTATTTCTACAACTAATATACAGTAGCTTTCCATTAGTTTACTAACTTGCGCATTACGTGAACACAGATTTCTCAGTGAATTATTGTTAATCCACAGTTAAGATTTTGTTCCATAGACCTGGTCTGAGAATTTCTCAGTTTTAGGCCAATTAAAAGTCAAGAGTTCTAGCCAATGAATGGGGTAAGAGTCTTACCGTTGCTTAAGCACCTGTTTGCAAATGCATCTGGTTTCATGTGACCATTACTCTCTTGGTAGACAACTACTCTTAAAGTCATCAACTTGGTAACAGTTTGCAGAATAAAAGGTTTGGTTGGGTCAGCGTAGGCCAACAGTGGAGTACATGTCAGGCAATAGACCAAGTCTTTGAAAGACTTCATAGCTGTCTATCAGTTTTGTTCTCTAGAAGGTTTTCTTGCCTTTAAAATAGCCACATTTCTTGTCCTTCTGCTTTTGTGCTTATTCAATCATTTTTGTTCACATAAAGTCATTCAGTGGCTTGACAATAGTTGCATTGTTTGTAATAACTACCAAAATGTGGAAATGTCCTTAGATCGTAAAGGTTCTTCCAGTGCAGCCAAATCAGGATTGCCTGTCTTCTCTGGGTCAATATATGCAAATTGTTATGATAAACATGAACCATATACTTGACAGAGAGTCTATAGAACTGGCACTTGTAAAGTGAAGATTTTAGAGTATTTTCTTCTGGTTTATCCCACTCTTTTATCAATCTATCTTTCCTCTTTCATCTGTGTTCTTCTCAAAGACAGCGTTATCCATGTACACCAAAACTTGCAGGTGATTCATGTCACCAGTTAATTTCTTCATCAGACCTTGGGAGGTAATTAACGAAGAAGGGGATTCTAAATTCAACCCAGCGCTTATTTGTCAGTCTCAAACTCCTTGAGCTCTGGGAAACTATAAACATCTATTGCTTCCAGCTGCTCAGCAGTCAAATAAGAATGCATGAGTGATTAAAGCTATTTTTGAAGACTTATTGTCAAGTTATTTTAGTTCAGCTGTTGAAAAATATTGCAAGGGCAACAATATTGTGTTAAGAAAGACTGATTTTAAATAATTCCTCATGTCATCCAACTATATTTGATTTATTATGTAAGACTGTGATCATGTAAATTAGTCAAGATGGAGATAAAGCCATTTGCACATAGCAGCTTGTGTGTGGAGATTTAAAGAAAGAGAAGACATTTCAGTCTATGATGCTAAAATATTTTGAACAACAATAATGCTGTTTTCATCATTTCTTCAGTATAGATCTGTCTTTAAGCACAATATTCTGTAATTTTTAAAATTTTGGTATAACTGTTACTAACTTGAATCCAAAAATACATTCTTATAATTTGTGGTTATATTACACCAAATAACAGATTTTAAAAACCTCATTTAAATTTTTTTTCATTGGGTTGGAACCAATTACCATATTTTACATGTGACTACAACTTTAAATAGTGCTAATTCAAATAATATACAAAATTAATATCAAAAGGAAATCCAGTAATCTTCTCTAAAAGTAGCTAATGCTGGCCTAAATCCAATTATAAATCAGAAGTGTAAAAAAAATTATTTCCATTAAATAGAAAAAAGAAAAATCAGGGATGTAAGAAATGATGAGCAGGCAGACTTCAGGGAAACCTAGAAAGACTAGGCTTGTATGAACTGATGCATAGTGCAGTGGGCAGAATCAGGAGAACATTGTACACAGTAACAGCCACATTGCGAGGTGACTTGACCTTAACAGACTTAGCTCTTCTCACTGATGCAACGATCTAAGACAACTCCAAAACACTCACAATGGAAAATGCTATCCACATCTACAGAAAGAACTTTGGAGTCTGAATGCAGATGGAAGCATACTATTTATTCTCCTTTTTTTGGTGTTTTGTTTTGTTTTGTTTTGTTTCTTCTTTCTAGTGATTCCTCCCATTAGTTCTAACTTTTCTTTACAGCATGACTTATGTGAAGGTATCTTTAATATAAATGTATTAGTAGAGCCTATGTCAGGTTACCTGCTGTCTTGGGAAAGGGGGAGGGCAGGGAAAGGGGAAATTCAAAACTCAAAATCTTATGGAAGTGAATGTTAAAAACTAAAAATTAATTATAAAAAAAGAAAATTCAGGAAAGAATCAAAATTACAATTATGCACAGAATGAATATTTCAAACAAAACAAGAATAAAAATTAGAAATGGTATTTAAAACTCCCAAGCAAAGAAAAAAATGGTACCAGGATGAAGTTCTCATTTCTAGCCAGTAGATGGTGCTGGGGAGGGAGAAAGTTTGCTCAATAAGTATATCTAGCACCCTTTAGAAAGTGGCAAGAAAAAGATCTCCAAGTCTATTTCCACACTCAGGTTTAACTTTGGCTCTTACTTTCCTTCTGGTTATACCCTTGTCTTCTCCTTGTGTCTCTACTGACTGGGAGGGATGGACATCATCCAAGCCCTTTCTTCAGAACTTCTAGGGATATCAGATAAACTCTTAGATTTTACTACAAGCTAATTCCCAGGATCAACCTTTATTGTTTTCTTTATTAGTTTAGAGAGCTTTAAAAATGTTATTAGTAATCAATTAATTTTTATTAATAACTAATATAAATAGTAGACTAGTTGGATCTCCAAGTTATAGAAGGAATTCTCTAACAACTTTTTCCAGGAATAAAGAAGAGTTCTGTGTGTATTATTTGTCTGAAGACTTCTCTCTACTACCCTCTTCACTGCCTCAATAGACAAGACACTTAGACCATAAACTGTAAATGAAAAAAAAAATCACTAAGATAAAATTTTGGCTAGAAAATTTAAAAGAACAGGAAAATTCTTAAGAGTAAACAATACTTGTTTGCCAGGAAGTGATAAAATAGAGTGGAAAAAAAGAATGAAAAAATTCACCAGGGCTCAGAAGCTTCTTGGGGTTAGACACAGTCTCTCAGTGTTTTTACCAAGTAGATTTTTCCAAAAGCGGATAAAGTAAGAAAAGGCTGTAGATAAGCTCTGCAAGCTTATGGTCAATTCCCAGATATAGCATCCAACATTTTCATTTCTGGCTCCTTTGCTTCTGTGACTGAGCCTCTGCTCTTGTTTCCCTGGTTACCCTTCAAAATTTTTCAGACACTGGAAACTTCTTCCATCAGCCTGAATTTTATAATGTTTTCACTACCTTTTGAAGATGAAAGCATCACTAAGGCAAGTCAGGCAGTTAGGTGACAGACGATAGTGTTGAACTTGGACTTAGCAGATCTGAGTTCAAATTCTGTGAGAGCCCACGTACATAATGCATCAGTAAAGCGTTCTACTTTATTATTTTTCAAGGCACTTTACATATATTATCTCAACAGTCCTGAGGTAGGTGCTATTAATATCCCTATTTTATACATTAGCAACTGAAGCTGAGAAAAGCTAACTTGTTCAGGGTTATATAGTCAATCTGAAAGCAAAATTCCAATTCAAGTCTTCCTGACATCAAATTTAGCACTGTGCACTCTATACAACTGCTACTTTGTCACACTCCCTTTTATTGTAAGATGTGTCCTTTGTTGTTGGTGGTGATGATGAGGTTGATATGTCCTACCAAAGCTATATTCAAGTCCTGAATCTCATTCCATTAAGTCTCAATGATAACTAAAGGTCAATTGTTTTATCCTATATTAGGATCTTTACTTGACTTTTTCCTCATTAAACTGTGAGCTCAAGACCTGAGAATGAGTACTATCTCTTACTTTTCTTTGTATCCCCAGTGATTAGCACAGTGCTTGGCACATAATAGGTACATAGTAAATGTTGGTTGAATAACTAACCTTATCCATTATGAATATTTTGTTCATTGTATAGGCATCTGAAGTAATGGGTCCTAGTACTAGAGTGCCCCTCAGATGTTATCTCTTTTGAATTGCTGAATATCTCACCACCATTTTTCTTCCTGCCACCAAAATACTCTCTGGCACACAGCTTTGCTCATATATAGGCAATTTTCTTTCTCCCCTTCTTTTCCAGTTTAAAGTCCTTTGATTATATTTACAAGATTCCATGCAAATATATTTTTATCAGCCCTCTTTATGCATACGCCATCTTTGACCAATAGTTTATCATTCCCAAATTTTAAAAAATAGCTCAGAAACCCAAATCTCGTTCCCAGCCACCATCTTCTTAAGCAGCACCTACATCTGTTTTTCTTCTAAAGACCCTACCTTAAAATTGGGCAGTAGTTATGAAAACAATACCCTGTGTCCTTGAATTTTTCAATTTCTTACCAAGATTTTGTAATATTTGGCAATATTTTATGTGTTCACTCTGCAATCAGTAAGTTACCATTTATTAAGTGCTTACTAAATGCCAGGCACTATGCTAAGTTCTGAGGCTACAAGGAAAGGCAAAAATAATGCATGCTTTAAAGGAGCTTATGATCTAATGGACAAGACAACATATAAACAACCATGCACTAACAAAACATAAAGGATGAATGGAGGAAATATCATTTGTTGCTCTGTGAATCTCCATAAATAGGTAATAATATATAACTTGTCCTTTTGGCAAATCTTGGGAGGTCTTCTGTAATGTTTTAGGAAGAGAGCAGACCTCTCTACTGTTTCTATCAGGTCAGCAGCTGTCATTGTATCCCTGAGTACTGTGTCACCAACCACTATTTTTCTCTTCTTCCTCTGCTCATTAGTGACTAATTTCTTAACTGATATCATGTTCTGAAATTCAGTCTGTGCCTCCTTCACGATTTCAGTTCCCTCTGTTCCTTTAGAGAGAAATTCCATTATTCCAAAATCTTGTGTCTAGGGATGATTAAAACATATCAGATTCACAAGATTTCAGTTCCCTCTGTTCCTTTAGAGAGAAATTCCATTATTCCAAAATCTTGTGTCTAGGGATGATTAAAACATATCAGATTCACAAGATTTCAGTTCCCTCTGTTCCTTTAGAGAGAAATTCCATTATTCCAAAATCTTGTGTCTAGGGATGATTAAAACATATCAGATTCACAATTTCAGTTCCCTCTATCCCTTTAGAGAGAAATTCCATTATTCTAAAATCTTGTATCTAGGACTGATTAAAACAGCAGATCTCTTCCAAGATTGTGGCTCAATAGATGACTCTAAGTAAATTTATACTAATTGTATTGCCTAAGCTTAGAGATTCAGGAAAGCCACCAAGACAGAGCTAAAAGAGGTGACAGGTACTACAAACCATTAAGACTGGACTTCTGTCCAGAAAGAAATCATCAGGGTGAACAAGGGATAAGACTCAAGTTCCTATTTATTCTTGTTGAATAAGGTCATGTTAATAGCCATCAATATCTCTTCATGAAAATGGTAAAAGATGAGAATTCTTGTGCAATAACTTAAGAGGTAAACTATTATATCCATTGTTGTTCTTGACTTTTCCAGAGCCACCTTGCTGATAATAAAAAATTTTGCAGTATTAATACATTTTAAAATAAAATCTTAAAATAAATTTTAAAAATTCATTTGATTTTTTTTGGTACCAATACTAGTCATTTTATGAAATTATTTAACAAAGTAAGTGAAGGGTTTTGTTACTGCGAAATGGCTAAGAACAACTAACCTGTATGAACTAGGTTAGATGATAATAAGATGAGAGTTTTGTATTTGGAATACCATAAGATAATTGATCTAGAACTTGAAAGGTCATCTGAAGTCATCTTGTCCAAAGCCTCTTTTTTAACTAATTCAAAAACTGGAGGTTCAGTGACTTGCTCAAAGTTACATAGGTAGCAAGCATCAGAGGTAAAATCTTACTATAATCAACACTTATTATATTCTACCACACTCACAAGGGAGTTGCTCCCATTTTGTTTGTGTATATTGAGATCATTATTTGTATGTAAAGTCTGAATGTATAATAGATTATTTTAATTTTGAATATTTAATTTTTTTCCTTTTCTACTCGGGTAAAGATCTCTCAATGACAAAATCATAAAGTTTTGCTGTGTATGTGACTATATGTTCAATGAATGGGTGGTCATCTTGATATGAGCATTCTGTTCAGTGGTTATCACAACCTATTCAACTTTCTCATCTTATGTGGTTATTGCTCATATCTTTCCATAAATCCTCAAGACAGGGTCCACCCATAGAAGATAAGAATCCACAGAGGATTATGGGGGCCTCCTCTAAGTCTATTAACATTTCATTAACCAGTGCAACACATGAGCTGCCCATCAATCGTGCTGTTCCTTACTCTCACCATGTATTTCATACCTCCTCTTCCAATTATACATCTCCTTGATAACATTTTTTATGCAACTCATTGGGAATAATTCTTATTTGGTAATAGATTGTGGCCTATTTAAACACAATATGAATCTCTCCATTGCTGTAGTGTTAGAGAGTTAAAGATCTTCCCCACCCATTAATGGGCCTGTTCATTAAGGAAAGCTTAATTAGGAGAGGTCCATATGTTTTGTTAATTTCTAATGAGGCACTGGTTCTCAAGGGTTGTGATGCCCTCTGGCTCTGAAAAGTGTATATATACTCTAAGGTGAGGTTTTGTTTTGGGCTTACTCATTGGAAGTGTTTGGCCAGACAAGACTTTGCACAGCCACTAAAGAGCCCTGCACCCCTTTGAAAACCCAGATGGTGGTACTTCTCTCTCTGGTAACTATGTATGTATTGCTTGTGGTTAGACTGTTGGAAGCCCTGTCTGTTGGTTGATATTTATTTCTCTGTTTGTATTTATGTGCTTGATTAAAATGTTTGACCCATCAAAAGTTACTTTTTCTTTTAGAAAAGCAGATCTAAGAACCTGTACAGCAGGACCTCTTGTGTATGCCAGGGTCTTTGCTGATACAATTGCCCTTTGAAAGACCCTCAATTTTGATTCATTAGAGATTAAAATTTGTAGCCACATAGTATTACCAAAGAATATTGGTACTAAAGAGATGGCTTTTGGTCTCAGAGAGAAATTGGGCACTGTTAAAATATTGCCTATTTTCCCAATAATAATCCAAGGCACTCTCTCCCATGTAGTCAGTTGTGGATGTAGACATATGTGCTAATGGGCAGACAATCATCTGTTCATGCAACTTCAAAGGGAGAAGTTTTGTTTGAATGATGAAGTCAGCACTCAGATTGTAGAGAGTTCAGAAGAGAGTGAAGGGAAAGAAAGTGGAGGCACTGGTTGTATATGGCCTCCTCAAGTTCAGTCACAAAAAGGAGAATAATTATGAGATAAAACTAGGTAGGGTGGACAAATCAAGTGAAAGATTTTTGAGGCAGAGAGAGACATGGGTATGTTTGTAGGCAGCATGGAAACAATGAATAGATAGGGAAAGATAGAAAACGAGAATGAGGATGATAGAGAACACAACACATTGGAAAAGACATGATGGAATGGGATTACTTGTGCATGTAGAGGGATTAGCTTTGGCAAAAAGAAAGCCCACCTCTTCATGGGAGATAATGTTAAAGGAGGAGAGAGTGGCAGGAGGCATCATTGTGATACAAGGATGAGAGGAGAAAAGAGAGCTCTCTGCAAATGGCTTCAAATTTTTCATTAAAATATGAGGCAAGTTTCTTAACTGAGAGGGTACGGAAAGGACAAACCACAGAGGATTACCTTAGTAAGGGCCTAATCAAGATCATGTAGCATAAATTTGTAGAGGAGCAAAGGCAGATGACGGTGCAAGTAATCTAGGGCTGAGCATAGAGATAATCATGGAATCCATGGGAGCTGATGAGATCTTCAAACAAAATCTATATAAGGAGAGGAAAAGGGAAACCCAACACAGAGCCTTCAGGGACATCAGCAGTTAATGGTTATGACTATGATGAAAATCCAGCCAACGAGGTTGAGAAAGAGTAGTCTGTCATTTTAGAGAGAACCAGAAAAGAACAGCATCATGAAAACCCAAGGAACAGTAATTATCGAGAACAGGGTGATCAACACTAACTAAAAGGAACTTAATTTTGTTAATTAAGAGGTCACTAGGATGTGTGTCAAAGATAGCAAAGCAGCAGGAAAAATTATAGCATGCTTCCCACAAAAAACCCTCCTCCAAACAAACTGAGAAAATGCAACAGACTTCTGGGGTTCTAGTTGAAGTTCCTTTTGAATTATTTTCTGAGGTTTTATTTTTACCTGCATAGTATTTCTGCATTGCATTCATTTTCCTTTGCTTCTTCATTTCCTTTGTCATCTCCTTCCTGCCCCTGCTCCCGTAGAGATGCCCTCTGTGGAGGAGGAGGTTGTTATTGACAGAGGAAAGGGGGGTTGTTGGTAAAGGGGTGTAATGATTGCCCACACACACATAAATACACACCTAGAGTTGGTGCCAAACTTCTCAACTCAGGACCTAATAGAGGTCTTTGTTTTCTCTCCATGGATCCTATGGTCCAGGACCTGGAATGGGGGTGGGGGCAGGGAACAGGCTCATCTGGAAGATGATTGTGCTGTTACTTAGCCTCTGGACTAGGGCAGATATTTTCCACCTTACCCATGTTGAGTCCCACCTTGACACCTTTTGTAACATTCCGAACACTTAGCTCCTACCACTAGCACCCTCAACCTTTGCTTCACACTGGGGAGAGCAAGAGAATTAATGACTTGATGACAGAAGCGGAGTGATGGTAGAAGTCAAAGTTCAAGGGCTCCAGGACATGCTTCAAGGGCTCCTTGCTGAGGGCAGCTGCTGATTCTCCCTGCTCTGTTCTCTGCTGGGTTATCTGTGGCGTGTTTGTGGATTAATTAAAATAAAGGACTTCCAAGCATTCCTGATGAAAAGCCAAGAGTTGTGTGGAAACTGATGTTCAAACAGAGAAATTAAGATAAATAGAAAAAGTAGACAAGAACGAACAATGATAAATGATTAATTAAGGAAAAATTACTTGTATTCTAATATGGGGAAATATTATAACTGTCCCCTAGGAATCCTGTCATTCTGGAGTCTAATTAGACAGAAGTCCTAAAAGTGGTTCTGCTAGGTGTAGATAATCTTAGGAGAATAGAAAGAGTGAAAAGTGGATTACACTAGAAGAGAAAAGGAATAGGAAAAAACAGGGAAAATTATCTCATTTTGGGTCAGCTGACATTTGAACCTCACTTCAATCTGATTTGAATGAATTGATCAAAGGAAGAACACACACACACACACACACACACACACACAATTGGGTACAGAAATAAATTTCCTCTACAGTGAAATAGAAGAGGAGAAAAGACAGGAGAATTAGAGAAAATATATAGTAAAAGAGGGGTTAGTCTTAAGAAAACAAACATTAATAAAGGAGGTACAAAAATATTTATATCTCTTTTTGAGATGACAAAGAATGGGAATCTGAGAGGATGCCCATAAACTGGAGAATAACTAAACAAGTTATGATACATAAACATGATGGAATGTTATTGTGCTGTATGAAATGATGAAAGGGCATGGTTTCAGAGAAACCTGAGAAGACAATAATCTGATGCCTAATGAAGTGAACAGAGCTAGGAGAACAATTTACAAGATGACAAAATATTATAAAGCTGAACAACTTTGAAAGATTTAGGAGTTCTTAGCAGTATAATCAGCCAATAATGATTTCAGAAGACTTATGATGAAAGATATAGACAAAGGACTCAGACTGAAGAATAACATATATATTATATATATTTTTATTTGTGTGTGTGTGTGTGTATATATATATATATATATATATATATATATACACACATATGTTTTAATGACCAATGTAGAAATTTGCTTTGCTTTACCACACAAGTTTGTAACAGTGAAATGGACAGACTGAGAATAATTCACAGGCAAGAGTCAATTAGGAATTTCGAGAGTGTCATTTATTAGCCAGGCTGGTGGCTGCCTCATGGAGAGACCCAGAGGAGACAGCCCTGAACTGAGGTGGGTGTGTGCATTTTAAGCATTTCGGCGCTACTCAGTACAGCCTTGCAGTTTCCACAACAAACAGAGTTCTGACAGAGCAAAGGGGGGAGGGGGGGCCTTGTTGTTAGACAAGAGCCCCCAAACAGAAGGGGTTGTCAGGGTACTGTTGGGCAGAGGACTCCAACAGAGAAGAGATGCCAGGAGAGGGACCAATCAAAGACTGGTTGTCATTCAACAAAAAGTAGTTGTCAGGAAGTGGGGTACTCAGCAAAAGGTAGTTGCCTGGCAAAAGGGGTCTAACATTAAGGGGGCACAGGTTGTTACCATGCAAAGGGACTAAGCAGAAAATGACTGTTAACAATTCATCAGATATTTCACAACCCAAAGGGGAATAACGTTTTGAGAGGGGCCCAACAAAAACCTGTTACTAGGCAGGTTATCCAACCCCGCCCAGTAACCTAACAGATATCTCTCAACCTAGGGGCCCAGAGAGGAATAATGTCCATTTCAACAGGAGTTTTATTTTTCTTTTGTTTTCAATGGTAAAGGAGAGGAAGGAGAGTCAGAGTGGGAGGGAAAGAAGGTGAATTTTTGCTGATTGAAAAAATATTTTTATAAGACTAATGGTAACTTCAGAGAGAGTAGTTTCAGTTAAATAATAAGTTAGAAGCTACACTGTAGAGAATTAAGCAGTTGAGTGTGAGAAGAAATAAAGTAGAAGTATTCACTGTAGATAACTTTCTCAAAGGGTTTAGCCACAAAAGGGAGAAGAAATGTAAGATCAAGCAAGGATAGATGGATCAGTCAAGGCTTTTTGAGGAGGCAGAGGTGGAATAGGGATATGTTTGGAGGCAGTAGGGAAGCAGTCAGTAGACAGGGAGAAATTGAAGATTAGTCAGAGACTGTGGGATGGAATGGAATTGCTTGTGCATGTATAGGAGTTCATCTTGAGAAGAAGAGCCAGCTTTTCATGTAAGAGAAGGATGAAGGAGATAGTGAAAGGCATCTGAGTGATACTAGATGATGAGGAGGAGGGGAGAAGATGGAGGTCTTGTTAAATGGCCTCAAGTTTTTCAGTGAAATATGAGGCAAAGTTGTCAAATGAAAAAGGGAGGACGATGAGAAGTCATGGAAGGTTTGAGAAGAAATGAAAAGGAATGAAAATGCCATCGTGATGAGCGAGGTTTAAAAGTTACTTTGATGCAGTAAGGGCATAGTTGAAATTATGTAATAAAAATTCAGAGTGGATCCATTCTGCACATTTTCATGATTTTTTCCTATCTTTGCTCAGCAGTACATGAATAGCAATAAAGACAGCAGGTTCTCGGAGAGAATAGCCCAAGACTGAGGTTTTGAGAGGCAAGTCAGCTCTAGGATAAAGAGACAAGAAACTTAAGAGAGATGAATGGTATAAAGTTGATGTGGTTCCCAAAGGGTCAAAGATGGGGAAGGGAAAAAATTCCTGCATATGCAGGTATGATAACTTGGGAAAGAACTTTAGGAAGGGATTGCAAATCATTGAGGATAAAGACTAGGCAAAGGGAGAGGTGGAATAATAATTTTTTTTAATTAAAGGAATTTTAGAATCCATAAACATGGAGTAGGACATTTGTTAGTGATAGCAAGATCAAGAGAATGAATTTCTCCATGTATAAATGAATAAAGTAAAGATCTGGGAGTAAAGGGTGTTGGAGAAAGTATTAGTTATATTGAAGTCCCCTAGTGTGAATTCGAGGAGGGTGAGGAGAAGAGAAAGACTGAGCCAAGCACTGAACTTATTGAGAAAAGGAGAGTATCCTGGAGGTCAATAGATAACAGTGACCAGAATCTTGATTTAGAAACAAATATGGATTTAAATAATAAAAACAGATCAAAGGAGGAGGGAAGGAGAAGTATTTATTAAGTACCTACTATGTTCCTGGCAGTATGATAAGCTCTTACAACTATTATCTCACTTTATCCTTAAAACAACTCTGAAATGTGTACTATTATTGTAATTTTATAGAAACTGAAATTGACATAGGTTAAGTGACTTGCACAGTGTCACACAGGTAGTTATTTCTGAGACTGGATTTGAACTCAGATTGTATTAACTCTAGAACCAATACTCTACTCACTAGATGCCTCTAGAAGGAGAGTTTATTGCGTGATGAGGACAGGAGAGCCTAGAAGTGACAGTGAGAAGCAAATAGTATTCAAGTCCTCCACCTGGACCAGCAAATAGAGAGAGTTTTGTCTGCTCTTTGTTAATGCCTTGATTTTTTTTTTTTATTGTATTGCTATTGCCAGCATTTCTAGAACTATGCAAAATAGTAGTAGAGAATGCATATATCCTTCCTTTATTCCTCTGCTAAGTGTATATCTCCAAGGAGGTCAATGACAAAAGAAAGGTCCAATATACATAAAATATCATTTTTCATTTTGCCAAAGAACCAGAAACGAAGCAGAGATGCATCAATTCTGGAATGGCTAAACAAGTTGTGGTAAATTAATGTAATGAAATCAATATGCCATATGAAATTATGAAAATGTTGAATACAAAAAAGTATGATATATGCACTCATACAAAGTAAACAGATCTAAGAAAGAAGTGTATTTATTGACTACAACTGTGAAAATTAACAAAACAATAATGACAAAACAATAAAAACTGAATGCAATGCAATTTAAGTGACCAAGCTTGGCTCCAAAGACGAGATCTGAAGAGATACTGAAAAAGCAACCACCTGACATAACACTGGAGGGCCTGCTATCGCAGGTTCTTAGACCTACTTTTCTAAAAGGAAAACAACATATGAGGGGTCAACAATCACTTTAATCAAGCACATATATCAGTCACTTAGTTCAGGGAAAGAGTCAGTACCTTGAACTTAAGAGAAAATACAAACAGAGAAACAAAGATCAACCAACAGACAGAGCTTCCAACTGTCTGACCATAAGCAATCATACATCACAGAACAACAGACAAATCCAACTGTCTGATCGTTGTACATAAATAGTTACCAAAGAGAGAAGCACCAGCATCTAGGTTTTCAAAGCTGGGGGTGCTCCTTAGTGGCTGCACAGAGTCTTGTCTGGCCAAACAAACACTTCCAAAGAGTAAGCCCAAAACAAAACTTCACTTCAGAGTACATATACACTTTTCAGAGCCAGAGGGCATCACAGCTCTTCAGAACTAGTGCCTCATTAGAAATTAACAAAAGATAAAGTTAGGTAAAGTTCCCTAAATGAGCAGGCCCATTAATGGGTGGGGAAGATCTTTAACTCTCATTAGCATTACAGATACCTAGCACCAGTTCTTGGCAAAGGTGGGGAGGAGAGATTATTGTGATGGAATACCGAAAATATCAGATTTATCAATGTTGTTGCTTAGATTTGCTGGACTGGTTTGTGTGGTTTTTTGCATCGTTTTTTCCCTTCATTATATAGGACACCTTTTGGGAGGGGGGATTCACAGGGAAATGTAGCTGCTGTAAAAGTAGTTATTAATGTACTTTTATTTAAAATAGAAAATAGCCTGGATCTAGATAGAATTAGATTTATTGAAATCTTACTAATCAAAATGACCCAGCCCCTGGGTGGGAATTTCAAGTTCATCCAGGGCTTAATCTTTGGAGGTCTCATGGGAGAGTCCAGTAGCACCAAAAGTAGGTTGAAAATTGGCCCGAGTGAAAGAATTTGGTCTTGAAGTCTAGTTATAAGCAAGGTCACACTTAGACTAAGAAGCCTATCTCCAGGGAAAGAAATGAAATTTTATGTTATTTGAATGAATCCTCTCTGGTTTGTCCTTTCAGATCACAATGCATATGGATTCTCTACCCCTAAAAACCATCAAGTTGTTACAGCGATAGAGTTTCAAGGTATGGTATATTTTGATTAACATTAATATCTTTTATTGTCAAATAAGAATGATGCTACTGGCATTCTTTCTTTCCCTAAATTAAGCTGTTTTTTGGTGATTTTAAAAATTCTTTACTACCTATGTAGGATTGAATGGTTAATGAGTTCTAGTAAGTATGCAGAAGCTTATGGGGTTTTTTCCCTATGACTCAGTTGCAACTCAAGTTCAACGGCCTAAAAATCCTGATTTTGTGTATAATTGATAACTGCTATTAGTATTGATTATTGACAACATAATGCTTTCTTTGGTGCTAAGTTCCACTTCTGTAAAACTGATAAACTAATTTGGCTCAAATGACATTTTTAGCAGTGGATATCTTGCTTAAACCATTGCAAAGACCTGACAGAAAGGGTAGCCACAGACTGTCAGGGGAAAACTTTGATCTATCCATACTTTCTGCCTGATGACTTAAGTGTATATTGTGGAAATTCAACAAACTTTCATATAAATATTAAGAATCAGAAGAGGGAAAAATGTCATGAGGTTTGGTGATAATAAGAATAATACCTGACTAAACTTTTTTTTGCGGCTGAGTGATCTTAGTAGACAGGAGAGATTTAACATCATAAAACCTTGCAGTTTAGAAGTACTATAGGGTTCATTTAGTTGAACTCCTTTTTAAAAAAGAGGAAACTGAGACCTAGGGAAGCTAACTTTAGATGAGTTCGACTATACTGAAGGAATATGGATTTTGATTGCAGATAGATAAATTTGTGAGGCTTGGGGAGCTCAGAAGAAGGGCACATCTAGGCAAGGTGCCAACAATGGAAGACAATACAGAGACCATTAGGAAAACACTGGGAATTTTCAAAGATAATGATTACTAGTGAGAGTGGGACCCAAGAGAGGTCATAGGCACCAGTGAAAGACTTTGCCTGCTTTGTCATTTTGCTACGTGTCTTGATGCCAACATTTTATGGTATGTGACTATCCACAGGCCACTGAAAATAATTTCTCCATTGTTATAGATTGCTGATCTGGTTTAAGCCATCAATAAGACAATTTTCCTTCCATTATAATCTTGTTATATTTTAGATCCAAGAACTGAGTTTTCGATCTAAAAATTTTTTCTAGGATTTTTAAATTTTAAATGATTATTTCTTTCATTTCTGCTGAAAATTAGTAAAATTTTTATTATTCACCTTTGATACTTTTAACAAATTATTATAATTATATATATGTATATACATATATATGTATATATAAAGGCTTAAACAAATGTTGTACTCTACAAGTGAAAGATGAGGGCTTTTTTGCTGTTTATTTTCTTTTCTTTATTTTATTTTCCAAATTATTTCTCAATGCAAATAAACAAGATACTTAGTAAAACTGTATAATGTTTTCTTAATTTCTAGCTCTTTTCTTCCTTTGGATGCATTCTGTGTTGCTCCTTCATACCATTTGTTTCTTTTATCTCACAGGGTTCAAATAGTGTTTAATAGTCGTCTTTTGTTTAGTGCTCTGATTTCATCTCTTCTCTTATTTGCAGAATGAAATTCTAATAACTGACAATTGCATCAAACTTTTAAAACTTCATCAGAAAGGGCCAATATAGGAAGTGTTTAGCTTCTGAATATTTGGTAGAACAGTTTGGTAGAATTCATTTTATTAATTGAGAACATATGCTTTATTTAGTTCTGATGAGTCTTCTAAATTTACTACTTTGAATAAATTAATTTGTCTGCAGCTTATTTTTTATCTCATGGAAGCATGTGAAAATTTTCAATTTAAGTTGACAATATAAAAGTAAAATGTTAGGTAGCAACAGAAAACACTAGCAGAATGGATATTTATAATGTTTCCATATATTTGGCTACTGAATGAGATTAAATTGTTTGGTTTTGATTTTTTAAAATTATTATTTATGCATTTTAAAAATTCTTTTCTTTTTAAAATTTTGAATCCCAAATTCTCTCTCTCCTTCCTACCCCATCCCTTGCTCACTGAGAAAGCAAGCAATATGGTGTCAATTACACATGTGAGATCATCCAAAGCATGTTTCCATGTTAGCCATATTTGCAAAAAAGGGCAAGAAAGATAAAGAAAAGAAGGAAAGCATACTTCAGTTTGCATTCAAGATTCATCAGTTCTCTCTTTGGAGGTAGATAACATTTTTTCATTAATGAGTCCTGTGGAATTGTCTTGGATCATTGTATTGATCAGAGAAACCAAGTCTTTCACAGTTGATCATCATTACAATGTAGCTGTTGGCTGTGCACAACAGTTCAGCTCACTTCATTTTGCATCAGCTTCTATGAGTTTTCTCAGACTTTTGTTATTTCATGTGGCACAATAGTATAATCATCTACCATAACTTGTTCCACCATTTCCCTAATATTGGACATCCCCTCAATTTCCAATTCTTTGCCACCACAAAAAGAGCTTCTATAACTATTGTTGTTCATCTAGGTCCTTTTTTCTCTAGGGGAGACAATTGGGGTTAAGTGACTTGTCCAGGGTCACACAGGTAGTAAGTGTTGGAGACCAGATTTAAACTCAGGTTCTCCTGACTCCAGGGCTGGTGCTATAGCCACTGTGCCACTTAGCTTCTCTTCTTTTTTATTTTCCTTTGATCTCTTTTGCTACAGACCTACTTAGTGATATTTTTGGATCAGAAGTTATACATAGTTTTATTACCCTTTGGGAATATTTCCTATTTATTCTCCAGAATATTTGAATCATTTCATAATTCTACCAACAGTTCATAAGTGTACCTATTCTTCCCTCATCCCCACCAGCATTTGTCATTTCTGCTAAGTATTAGGTAGCATCTCAGAGATGTCTTTGCATTTCTCTAATCAATAGTGATTCAGAGTATTTTTATATAACTACAAATGGCTTTTATTTCTTTTTCTGAAAACTGCCAATAATATTCTTTTGTCTTTTATCAATTGGAAAATGGTACATTTCTATAAATTTAACTCAGTTCTATACTCAGTGTATATTTGAGGAATGAAGTTTTTTTCAGACAAACGTAAACATTTTTGATATTACTTCATTTTCTGTGGTACCTTTTAGCAAAATGCAGTTTCCCAGATTATCTCTTTTATTTAGGTCTATTTTTGCTTTGGGGAGCAGCAAGGTAGCATAGTAGACAGAGTGCTGAGCCTAGAGTCAGGAAGACTCATCTTTGTGAGTTCAAATCTGGCCTAAGACACTTACTACCTGTGTGACCCTGGGCAAGTCATTTAACTTTGTTTGCCTCAGTTCCTTATCTGTAAAATGAGCTAGAGAAGGAAATAGCAAACCACTCCAGCGTCTTTGCCAAGAAAACCCCAAAAAGGGGTCATGACACAATTAAAAGTGATCGAACAATATTTTTGCTTTTGCTTTGTCAGGCATCATGGTTGCTATCCTTGCCCTTTGTAACTTCAGCTGAAACATATTAGATTCTGCTCCAGCCCTTTATTTTAATTCTGTATGTGTCTTTCTGTTTCAGGTATCTCTCTTGTAAGCAACACATTGTTGGATTCTGGTTTCTAATTCATTCTGCTATCTGCTTCCATTTTGTGGGTGAGCTCATCCCATTCCCATTCACAGTTATGATTACTAACTATGTATTTACCTCCATCCCATTATCTTCTGTTTTTCTGTTTCTTCCTCTCTCTCTCTCTCTCTCCCCTCCTCAAGAATCTATTTTGATTCTAACTACTACCTCCCTTAATCTTCCTTCCCCTATGTTATCCCCCCATCACTTTCTCCTCCTACTTCCCTGTTGGATAATTTATATTTCTATATACAGATTAGTGTATGTGTGTGTATGTGTATATATATATATATGTATATATATATATATATGTGTGTGTGTGTGTGTGTGTGTGTATGTATGTATGTGTGTGTATATGTATATGTGTTTTTTTTCCTTCTTTGAACCAATTCCATTGAGAGTGAAGTTCACAAATTGCCTGCCACTATCCCTCCCCCCAACTTACCCCTCCGTTGGAAAAGCTCTTTCTTGTGTGCCTCTTCTATGTAAGAAAATATTTCCCCATTCTACCTCTCCCTTCCCTCTTCTCTCAATACATCTCTCTTTCCTCTGTCTTAATATTTCTTGGAGATCATCCCAACATAATTGACTCATGCCCATATCTTCTGTCTATGTAAACTCCATTGGTTGGAGGAGAGGAAGGAAAAGGAAGGTTATAAAAGAATAGGAAAGGTTGGGTTATCTCATATAATCAGGGTGCACAAGTTTATACAGACAAGGAAGAAAGAATTAGAGGACTGGGTGAGAGTTGAACCTCATTCTCAAAGAATACACACCTACAAATTGTATACAAAATGGTATTTGTATTGTATACAAAATGGTATACAATTGTATTATATACAAAATAGTATACAATTGTGTACAAAATACATTTCGATCAACAAGGTAATAGGAGAGACAGGTGAGAAGGGAGAAGGAGGAATTAGAAGAAGGATATATTAAGGGAGTGATTAATTCTAAGCAAAATAAACTCAACTAAGGTGCAGAAATATTTATGGATATTTTTAAGTCACAGCATTAGAAATTGAGGAGGTGCCTGTCAGTTGGGGAATGACCAAAAGAAGTTATAATAATATGATGTAATTATTATTGTGCTGTGTGTGATATGGTGAGACCCCTACTCAAATTGACTACTCAGAGGCATCTCAAGATACAAACAGAAAATCCTTTATTCGGTTTTCGTGAGAAACAGGAGTCACCTTCACTAGGCAATCTAGAGAAGGGAGGCACAGTACAGAAACAGAAGCATTGTTATATATCCAAAAACCACAAATCCACCCCACCTTACCCTTTTAGTCAAGAGCCTGAGCAAACAACTTATTTTCAGAAATTTACCCCAGATACAAGAAATAAGGAAATGAAATTGAGCAAACAAGGGGAGAAAGATGGTAAAGTGGTTTCACAATTTTGAGCTCCCCCGTGTCACTTGATCCCCAAGAAACTGAAACTTAGGCTTAGATCAGATATACTTTACACTTAGTTCTCTGCGAAGTCTTCATTGACTTATCACATTAATGCTGTAAGAAGTAATGAAAAGAAAAAATTCAGAGAAACTTGGGTAAACTTGTTTGAACTGATGTGAAATGAAGTAAGCATAACCAGGAGAACAATGTACACAAGGCCAACAGTCTTGTAAAGTTGAAAAATTTTGAGAAACTTAAGAATTTTGATCAGTGTAATAATTAATCATGGTGCCAGAGAACTAATGATGAAATATACTACCCAGCTCCTGGCAGAGAGGTGAAGGACTCAGAATGTGGCCAATGTGGAAATATGATTTGTTTGACTTTATATGTTTGTAACTAACATTTTGCATTTCTTTCTTCCTCAGTTGGAGAAAAGGGCATAGGAGTGAGAGAGGGTAGATTTTTGTTCGTAAAAAAAAAGATTCAGGATGGAAGAGGCATGATTACACAGAAGTTTGTTTAAAAATTCTTTGGATTTTAGTAGACTGTAAGCTTGATATGTATTAACAGTAAACCTAGGTTTATAATATTAATCTTAGATTATATTAAGTTATGCTTAGAAAACCATTAATAAGAAAGTGATAATTGCTCTGTATTCTCTGTTTGTCAATCCACAGTGATAGTATTGCATTGTTTTAGGTATCACTGTTTCAGAATGCTATTGATAAGCTGGTTAAAGTACTGAGAGGAGAGGATAAAGGATGGTGAAAGGAGGAATTGAAGGAATTTAGGATATTTAGCCTGGGAAAAAGAAGGCTCGTGGGAGATCTGCTAGGTATCTTCAAATATTTTAAGAGTTGTCATGTGAAAGAAAGATTAGACTTGTTCTGCTTAGACATTCTTTTTTGGGTATGGGTTGGACAAGATGGCTATTTTTACACTCTCATTTCAAAAATTCTGGGATTCTGTTACTAGTTTTTCATAATGACACAGGCAAGAGTTACCATTCCTGAATGCAAATGAATGTTCCTTAGAAGGGAATTCAGTCCTTTGAGAAAAACAGTTTGGTACATGTTTTTATCTTCATTGCCTTTCATATGAACAAATAAAAATATTTTTATTCCAGTGCTTTGATCTGTTGCAACCGTCATCACATGCTACTTGTTCAGGAAGGTATTTGAAGTATTTGGGAGAGCAATGGAAAATATATCCGAAGTATATGTGTCTAAGAAGAGCTCGTCACATAGAGGGGGCAGTTTCTTTTTAAAACAAAGTAACTGTGATAGTAAAGAGAAATTCTTTATTTGGCAGAGGTGACAGAATGCGTTGAGGAAAAATTAGAATAGAAATGAGGCTGGGAACTAGAGCTGTGTGACATCAGTACATATTATGGTAATAAGAATCCTTGATTTCCACATTTACCCAAATTCTTGAGTAGATCTTATGATTCTAGTGTTTCTACTTTTCTTTAGCAAAACCTTATTTTTATGAATAAGTTTTTATTGATTTTTTTTCCCTTTCTTATATCACCGTAGCATCTCATATGTCCCTCCTTCTACCCTTCTCAGAGACCCATCCCGTGTGAAAAATAGTTTTTTTTTAGAGAAGGGGAAAAAAAAGGTCAGCATAACTGTGATACATTGAAAAAATCAGAAAAAAGCATAATATATAACATTTATGGAGCTCCCACCTACACAAAGGGGTAGGTTGGGAGTATCTTCTCTTATTTCTTTGAGTTCCACTTGATCTTTATAATTTTGTTACATTTTGTTGTTATTGTTCTTTCCATTTACATTTCTGTAGTTACTGTGTATGTTATTTCCTTGGCTTTGCCTACTTGATCCTGTATAAATTCATGTACATGTTTTCATACTTCTTGTATTCATAAACATCATTTCTAACAGCATGGTAACAGTTCATGTATATCCAGCATATTAATGTAACACAGTTTGTTTAGCCATTCCCCAACTTACTGGCATCTGATTTGTTTTTACAAAAAAAAGTGCTACTAGAGTTTTGGAGTATATGAGGACTTTTTTCTTATCAGTGCTATTATTACCCCAATTCCTTCTCGGAATGTAAGCCCAGTAATTGAGTCTCTGATTCAAAAGATATTTTAGTCATTTTATTTGCATAATCCCAAATTGCTTTTCGAAATGGTTTTACTATTTCACAGCTCCATCAGCAATTTCTTAGTATGCTTATCTTTCCACAATCCCACTAGTCAATGAAGATTAAGTGTCTACCACATTCCAGGCACTGTGCTAAGTGCTAGAGATACAAAAAGAGGCAAAAGACAAGTCTACACTCAAGGAGTTTATAGTCTTGTAGAGGGGATACATACAAACAATTATGTACAAGGCAAACTGGATGAATAGGAAGTACCACATTTCACTGCACAATCATCACACCCTGTTGTTTTTTTAGTCTAAAAATTGGTTTATAATCTTTTATCATGTAATTGTTGCATACAATTCTGTTTGTCATGCTGCTTTAAAGGTAAACAGAGCAGCGATGAATTCACCAGTGGCATATGGATATCCATTTATCTCTTGCACGTTGCAAGCCATGAGCCTAGAACTCTCAGCCCACATGCATGGTCAGTATTCAGTTTTGATGTATGTTCATGAGTATTCCATGCATCCTAATCTTGCACCAAAGACAGTTTAGAAATAAATGATTTTTAAAGTAATACCAACACTTTTTGAAAGCTTCACATAATGATCACATCCCAGTTTTTTTTAATTAACTTGTTTTCAGTTTTCAACAGTCACTTCCATAAATCTTACCTTTTCTTTCCCTTCCTCCCTTTCCTTTCCCCCTCCCTCCTTGAGATGGCTTGCAGTCTTATATGGGTTCTACACATACATTCGTACTAAATACCTTTTCATCTTAGTCGTGTTGTATGAAAGAATTAAAATGAATGGGAGAAACCATGAGAAAAAAACAAAAGAGAAAATAATCTGCTTCATCCTGCAATCCACTTCCATAGTTCTTTCTCAGAATGTGGATGGCATTTTGCCTTGAGTCCATGGGAATTTTTTAGGTCTTTTCATTGCTGTGAAGGGCTAAGTGTAACAGAAAAATTCTGCCCATACTATGGTTGTTGCTGTTTACAAAGTCCTCCTGGTTCTGCTCCTTTCACTCAGCATCAGTTCACATAAGTCCTTCCAGGCCTCTCTGAAGTCTTCCTGTTCATCATTTCTTATAGCACAATAGTATTCCATTACATTCATATACCATAACTTATTCAGCCATTTCCTGATTGATGGACATCCCCTTGATTTCCAGTTCTTGGCCACCACAAAGAGAATTGCTATAAATATTTTTGTACATGTGGGACCCTTTCCCACTTTTATGATTTCTTTGGAATACAGTCCTAGAAGCAATATTACTGGTCAAAGGATATGTACATTTTTGTTGCCCTTTGGGCATAGTTCCAAACTGTTCTCCAGAATGGTTGGATCAACTCACAGCTCCACCAACAATGAATTAGCGTTCTAACTCTCCTATATCTCCAACATTTATCATCTTCCTGTTTTGTCCTGTTAGCCAATCTGACAGGTGTGATGTGGTATCTCAGAGTTATTTTGATTTGACTCTCTCTAGTCAATAGTGATTTAGAATATTTTTTCATGTGATACAGATCGCTTTAATTTCTTTCTCAGAAAACTGCCTGTTCATATCCTTAACCATTTATCAATTGGGGAATCACACCCTACTTTTTTGAAACAGCTTTTTTACTGAACATGTGTCATTGTGAATTTTAAAAAATTATTAAAACTGGAAGAAAATAGCAATCTTTAAATATTTAAAGAGTTGTCATACGATTTCTTCTTGACCCCAGAGTGCAGGTTTCCAATCCAATAAGTATTTATTGTGCTTAATATGCACAAGGACTTTGGGATACCGAGACAGTCCTAAAAACAGTCCCTGCCCTCAATGAACTTATGTTCTAATGGTGGATAAAACATGATATATATGGATGTGAGACAGCCATCTCTTGTCTCTGATATTGACTTAATCCCCAACCACTTGTGTTCTCCCTGAATTTTAGCAGTACCTCCAATTCTATTCAATCACTTAAGATCAGATTAGCTTTTCCAAAAGAATATTTATATAAATACTTATAAAAGTATAGGTGAAACAAACATGTAAATATTTTCTATCCATTCATCAGGACTATAATCCCCTTTAACTACCTCCTTTCTCTGAATAGGGTAATGGGATTAGTTTCACATTTTAGCTCAGTTCCTATATGGAATTAGTACTACCAGGTTCCAAATCAAGGTCCCATTCCCTATGCTGGCCTGGGACCTTGGCTTCTCAGGGCTTCCTTAGTGAGCTGGTTGCAGCATCTAGCCTGGAGTTTTGAGCCCCAAGGGCCCCATAGCTCAAGTTTCAGGATTGGGCACTCCAATCTCTTTGCCTAGGACTAAAAGGGATAAACAAAACAGAATACAACTCCAATTCTATTTCTCAGGCACATGGCCAGGGGAAGGGGAAATTGACCTTAACAGTTTACAAATATGCTGTCACTCAGTGAGTAAACAAGTCCTTCACCCCTGGATGCTGCTGAAAGAGACTATCCAGTCCATCACTCAGTCTCTAAACATTTATTAAACACCTGCTTGTTACTATGCAAGTAACTATGCTAGTGCTAGGGATAAAAAAAGAGGCAAAAGCTGTCCCTGAACTGAAGGAGCTTACAATCTGATAGGGGAGACAACACATGCAAATAAATATATACAAAGCAAGCTATATTCAGGATAAATAAGTAATAGAGGAAACGCACCAGAATTAAAGAGGGCAAGCGAATGCTTCCCATAGAATTTTAGTTGTAATTTAAAGGAAACCATTGAAGTCAGTAACTGGAGAGGAGGAAGAAGAACATACTAGTCATGGGGGACACCTGGAGAATATGCCCAGAGTCGAGAGAATTTTGCTCACTGAACAGCCACAAGGCCAGTGTCACTGAATCAAAGAGTATATATTGGGGAGTAAAGTGTAAGAACACCAAGAAGATAGAAGGGTACTAGGTTATATAGGGTTATGAATGCCAAACAGAGCATTTTGTATTTGTTGCTAGAGGCAATAGGAAGCCACTGGAGTTTATTGAGTTGGTGAAGGGGGCGGGGGGGGAGGTGGTGGTGACATGATCAGACTTACAATTTAGGAAAATCACTTTTTTAGTGGATGAATGGATGATGTATTGGAGCAGGGAGAGACTTGAGGCAGGTAGATCCACCATCCAGCTATTTCAGTAGTCCAGATGTGAGGTGATTAGGGCTTGTACTAGGGTGGTGGCAATGTATGAGAAGGGAGTCTATTCAAGAGAGGTTGTAAAAGGTCTTGGCAGCAGACTGCATATAAGGATGGGGTGAGGGTGGAAGATAATGAGGAGTCCAGCTTGGGTTCTAGGTTGCGAGCCTGAGAGACTGGGAGGATGGTGGTGTTCTCCATATTAATAGGGAATATAGGGAGGGGAGGGTTTAGGAGAAAAGATTGTGAGTTCTATTTTGGACACATTGAGTTTAAGATGTTTATTGGACAATTCTAGATGTCTGAAAAGCAACTAGAGATGCAAGATTGGAAGTCAATAGAGATTGGGACAGGAAAGGTAAAATGATGTGCAGCCAATGAAAAGAGGCTGCTCCCAATCATGCAATAGCCAATGCAGAATGTCCACAGTCACCCCAGCCATCCTTGCTTCCTCGAAGTAATCCCTGACATTCTCTCTCCTTTGGGTGCCATGATCTTGTGTTGTGTTATTGTTGCGTTCATCCTTCATTGCTGAAGAAGACCATGCCATCAGAGGAATGATGACATGACTTGCACTTGACTTTGTTTTGAGTGAGGAGGGTTGTGCAGGTCACCAGCCTCACTTCTCCTTCTGAGCCATCTGCATCCAGTGACCAGATATTCATCAGGATGACTGGAGATGACCCAAGATGCACTGGGAGACCTTGGTCCATTTAGGCCAAGGTCTTTGTAGGTACTCACTTAGAGTGAGGTAACCCCATTCATAGAATAGGCTTGTTTAAAGGTATGGCCCCTTTAATGAGGCAAAGAAAAGGACATCAAGCTGGGAGAGAAACACAACAGTTACTATTGATAATGACTCTTAAGCCAGGAGGGTCCAGAAGAGCCCTTAGGCAGGGCTGCACCAAACAAGTAAACTTGTGTGTAACTATAAACACATATGTGCTTTTTGTATATGTTTACATACACACATTTACATATAAAGGTATATCTATATTTACACACATATATACACAAATATATGCATACATGCATAAAGAAATAATAGAGATGATAGATAAATGGAAAACCAGGAGTGCTAACAACTAATAGATGCAAGGAAGGTTTCCAATAAAAGGTAGCTCATGAGCTAAGCTAGTTGCAGCATCTGGCCTGCCCTGACCTCCAAGGTCCCTGTAGTTCAAATTTCAGGGTTGGGCATTCCACTCCCTTTGCCTGGAACTGGGAAAAGACAAACAAAAAAGATGAAAAGCCCAAGTTCAGTTCTTAGTCACCTAGCCAAGAGGAAGGAGAAATTGACCCTCATGGCCTTAATGGCGTACAACATGCTGTCACTCAGTGAGTGAACAATTAATTCCTTCACTCGGTGGTTCTAAGAAATGAAAATTAAAACAACTTTTATATATAACCAACCTCACCACTCATAAAAATGCTAAAAATAGTTTCAAGGATAAAGTTCAAAATTATCGAAAAACAGACATATTTGAAATAGACACTGTCTATACTCAGCTAATTTTGAAAAGAATTGAGGAGGCTGGAAGACTTGGGCACATCTGGTATGCTCTGGAAAAGAGCTAATTGTTGATTTTTAGTGTGGTTATTTCCACCTCATTAATCATAATTGCTACAAATGAATTTGTACGATTTATTGTTTTGTTGATTGTCTAGACTTTAAAAAGTGATAATTATGCATATTAACTTTAAAAATGTGCATGTCTGTGTGTCTATATGTATGTGTATTCTTCCCCAGTTGGTCAAGGGATTCTTCATGAAGAGGCAGTTTTCAGAAGAGACCAAAGCTATTAATAGTCATATGAAAAAATTCTCTAAATCACTAACAATAAGATAAATGTACACCTCACACCTATCAGATTGACTAAGATGGTGGGAAAGGAAAATCACAAATGTCGGAGGACATGTGGAAAAATTGGGACACTAATGTATTGTTGGTGGAGTTGTGAGTTGATCCAACCATTCTGGAGAACAATTTGGAACTATGCTCAAAGGACTATAAAATTGT
This sequence comes from Bettongia penicillata ogilbyi, assembly GCA_023548195.1. Classification (NCBI taxonomy): domain Eukaryota; kingdom Metazoa; phylum Chordata; class Mammalia; order Diprotodontia; family Potoroidae; genus Bettongia; species Bettongia penicillata. Next base: position 3,091,813 of record JAJHZJ010000525.1, on the reverse strand, counting down.
GCATACCCTTTGACCCAGTAATACTACTACTGCTAACCCAAAAAGATAAAAGGAAAAGGAAAATGACCACTATGTATAAAAAATATTTATGGCAGCTTTTTTTCTGGTGGCAAAGACTTGGAAATTGAGGGGATACCCATCAATTGAGGAATGGTTGCCCAAGTTGTGGTAGATGATTGTGATGGAGTTCTATTGTGCTTTAAGGAATGGCAAGGAGAATGGGTTAATGAAAAAAAAACCTGGAAAGACTTATATAAGCTGATACAAAGTGAAGTGAGCAGAAGTGGGAGATGATTGTATTCAGTAATGGACAACTAACTGAAAAAGTTAGCTCTCTGATTAATATGATGACTCACAACAGTTATAAGGGCTTATGATGAAAAATGTTATCGACCTCCAGTGAAAGAACTGTTGAGCTTTGAGTGTAGATTAAAGCATATTTTTTCACTTTATTTTCCTTGTTGTTTTTTTTCCTACCATATGGCTAATGTGGAAAGTGAGTGCACATATATTTTTTTCCCCTGGAGACCCAACTGTTAAAAATTTACCACCATGCCTCTGTATTGCTCTATAAACCTTGCTTGAGCTCAGTAAGCATTCAGTAGAAGGCTCAGGGAATGAAATCATAACCAGCCTGGATAACTGGTAAATTTAAGTTCATAATAATAGAAACAATACATAACATTTATATAGCACTTTAAAAGGTTTCTGAAATGCTTTGCATCCATTATCTCGTTTGAATCTCACAATATTTCTAAGAGCTGCTCATAACTTTAAGTCTACCACTCCAGAGAAAGGGTTAACCAAGAAAAGAAAAGAAAGACATGCTGGAAACCGTGAAAGCAGAGTAACCTGAGCTAGTGTTGAGGATGTCCAGGCTCAGGATGTGGAATTCCTGAAGAATTTTCAGAAATGAAGACTTGAATATGGTGTTGTGGTGTCTATTATATCCATTCTGCCCCAGAGGAGGAGATTGGGAAGAATAAAGTCCATCCATGCCCATATTCCAATCTATTTCGCCAAGGAGTTATACTGTAAATTGCTGGTGGGCTATGCCTACGGCCCACTACACACAGACCTCCTTGAGACCCTGTAAGACAGATAACACTAGCACATGGACTGCTAGCACAGGTTCTCTCTTAATCTAGTCAGACAGAAAAGACACTAAGACACCTTTGAAGGGGTTAATAATCTTACTTTATTCTGGTCCAGTTTTCTCACAAGGGCTACTGGTAATGGCTACAGCATTCCCTATTTACCCTTCTTGCAATGGATATTTACAATTAAGCAGCTTTACCCTTCATGCAGTGGACAGGAAGAAGAAGAGGTCCAGATGTCTTTCTTCTTGAACATTAAATAATTTAAAGAACTATAGGAATTGGCATCCGAAATTTACAGAACTGAAGTCCTACCCCAAAACAAGAGGTTAAAAAAAATGGAGTCAACAGAGCACAGTGCTTAATTTCCTTGAAGACTGTTTCCTAGAAGCTTCAGCAGAATCTTTCTCCATAATCCTTATTCTCCCCTTCATATAGGTATGGAACAACTTCCCAAGGTCTCCCCAGTAAGCCAACAGATTGCTTACCACTGGGGCCCTATTCCCCAAGAAGCAGGACAAAAAGACCATCAATTGCTTAAGGTCGGGTACAGCTGGTCCCACCCCTAGAACTGAACAAGCCTCTTCTGACCCAAAACACTTCTGAGTGAGCCAAGTAATCTGAACTTTAAAGGCAGGCCAAGGGACACCTCAAGTGTAGATCTCTAGAACTAGCATTTTTCCATCAGTTCCTGCAGATGCCCCCATAAAGAAATATAGCAAGAGGAAGAGAAGGCTCCCAGCCCTGAAGAATGAGCTTCAGAGAATAGCTGGGGTCCTTCTTTTACCTTGTTTGACCCAGCTGTGACCACTTTCCCTTTGATCTGGAGGCTGGTTCATGGTTGGGGATATTGCGTCCTGTTGCAGTTAGAAGCCAGTTTTTAGAGAATTGGGGGTTTCTTTGGCTTTGTTTTCAAAAGAATATTTGGTTATTGTTGGTAGGTTTTTTGTGGGGAAGGAGGAGAAGGGTTTTGGTTTCAGGGGAAGTTGTATGTGTGTGTTTATAAACACCATGGTTCATTCAAATGCCTATATCCTTAAGTCTTTCTATAGAAACATTCCAATAAACTGCATTGTTTAATGAAAAAAAGTAAAAGTAAAGTATAGATACATTCATACTTTATAGGTAGACTTGGAAAATGGTGAAGTGTTTTTGGAGAACAAGCTGGAAGTACGCTGTTAAAGTTATAAAATGTATTCTTTCTTCTAATAATCCTATTTGGAGGAATTTACCCAAAAAGGGGCAGAGATGATGCTGTATGTTTGAAGATATTTAGAGCCTTATAAAACCTGAGTTCAAATCCAGCCTCAGACACTTACTATCAATATGACCTTGGGCAAGTCACTTGACCTCTGTTTGTCTCAGTTTCTTTATTTATAAAATGGGGATAATAATAACACCTACTTCTCAGGGTTATTGTGAGGCTCAAAGGAGATAATATTTTAAAGGGCTGAAGACAGTACCTAGCACATAGAGGGGCTATAAAAATATTATTGTCATTATTATAATTATTAATATTAAATTATTGTAGAAATTTGAAACAACTGAGACTACCCTTCTATTGGGGTATGCCCTTTCTTGTATATTTAGAGTTAGGGTTATTGTATATTAGTATGAAGGAATCTTTTAATGCAGTGAAGATTGATAATTTTGAAGAATATAAAGAATCATGGCCAATTTATGTGAAAGAGTACTGTGAAAAGAAAGGAAATCTAGAAAAAGAAAATAGATGGACTGTATGTAAAAGAAAAATGTACAAATAAATGGACAAAAATCCTATCAGAATATATATGTTGAAATGTATATATTGAAATATAGTCATAAATATGTTTGGTTTTGTACATATGAAACTTTTCATTAAAAATTAATTTAAAGCAAACTAAAAAAGAGTAGAGCTTCAGATCATACTATTATTTTAGTATTACTAGTATTATTTAGCATCACATTTTACATTTAAGATCATATAGTAAAAGATGAAAAGTTAGAAGTTACAAATTAGTTGAGGTATGGGTGTGTGTTTAATTGTTGGAAGGAAATTTAGCTGAAATCCAGAGTTCAGGAAGACGCCACCCACACTTCTTGTTAAATAGTACGGAACTCCAAGTTTCCTCAGATAAATCCCCTAACACGCATTAGTCTTTACAACATAGTTATAGTACCATTGTAACAGGATATATTTTTGTAGTATTCGTATTTGTAAAGAATAACATCTCCCAATTAGATTGTTTTTTTCTGCTTTTTTAATCTCTGCCTCTCCCTTCCCTATTCTTCCAATTTTCTTTTACATGAAGTATATTCTTTTTTTTTAATTTTATTTTTGGTTCTAAGTTCTCTCTTTCCCTCTACCCCTCCCCCACCTATTGAGAGGGAAAGAAATATGATACCCATTATATGTTTATAATCATACACAAAGCATATTTCCACATTAGCCATGCTGAATAAAACGGCAAGAAAAATAAAAAGAAATATGTTTCAATTTGCATTTGGAGGTGGATGGCATTGATATGAAGAATTTTCTAAGAAACTTAAAATTCAATGCAACAAAAATATATTGTGTCTTTTATGTGCAAGGCACTGAGAGGTAGTGTGGGACAGTGGGAAGATTTGGAATCACAGACATTTTTGCTGGTCAGTCATTTTCACTCCTGTCTTACCCTTCATGACCCTATTTGAGGTTTTCTTGGCAAAAATAATTGGTCTGTCATTTCCTTTTCCAGCTCATTTTATAGCTGAAGAAACTGAAGCAAACGGGGTTAAGTCACTTGCACATAATAAATATCTGTGACCAGATTTGAACTCACAAAGAAGAGTCCTCCTGACTCCAGATTTAGCACCCTATCCACTGCGCCACCTAGTTGCCCATTCTGTAGGCACTATTATAAAGTTAGTCCTGCCCCATCTGCCAATCATAAAACTGGGAAATTGTGTCTAATGCAGCAGTTTGTGTATTTGTATCCCAGAAGGGCTCAGTATAAATTTCCTGTATTCATTTACTTTTATTTATTCGATATGGTTCATTTTTCATTTAAAGTTAGATTTATATTAAACTTTTTAGAGATGTATCCATGATATGAAGCAGTGATGGCGCGCTTGTAAACATGGTCATGGGGAAACTTCAATTAAGTAGAGTTTTGCCACAATCAATAAAAGCAACCCCCAACTTCCACAGTGGATCTCCCAAATACAACTAGCCTGGGATCAAGGTACTCTGCAGGTTTCCTTTATCTAAAGCAAGCAGAAAATAAACCATGCTTCACAAGTCTTCACAGATATGTTTACTTTTGCTAGTCAGTCAGAGGACACCGTTAGTTCAAAGCAGTTATGATGATAATAATAAACACACTAAGAGAAGTAGCAAGAAATATTTTGTGCCAACACTTTGAAACCCCCCTTTACATAAATATTTATAACATCAGTTGGAAGAGTGAATACAGAGACCATGTGTAGCTGGGGCAGGCATGTAGGAAACACATGTGGTCAGGACATACTTGGAGAGTCACCTGTCTCCAATATTTTCTGGAGATATCAAACTATTTCCATCGAGCCTGCTGGTTTTGTGTGGTCTACCTATGTTGGATGCATGACCTTTGCATGTAATCTGTTGAGAACTGACTTCTGCTTGTCTTGTATGATAACTCCGATAGCTCTTGTTCTTCTGGTCCTATGATCACTACTAGTTGTATCTGCAGCAGGTGCTCTGGGTACCAGGTTATGGACTTTACCTCTACTTCTAGCTTCTGGCATCAGCTGAAGTTCTTAGCTAAGATGTGATCTTTTTCCCACAAGAGGGGCCTCAGAGAGTAAGAGACAAAAGATACTGGAGTAGCAAGAAGTACAGTGAGATCCTCCCATACTCCCCCCAAAATAACAAAAACTCGCCAAACTTTCCAAGCAGGTGTAAATCACCAGAGTAAATCCTGATGATAAATCTAAGGACAAGTCACAGTAAATCACTTTTCCAGGTCAGGTCAGTATAGGGAGACGAGAGGTCCATGGACACAGAATGGGTCTGCCATGAAGAACATTCTGCCAGGAGCATGTAGGGATGAGAACTCTGGGACAGGGAATGACAACAGGGCAAGAGAAGGTCCTTGGCTCATTCTAGAGTGCCTTGTGCAACATGCAGGAACAAGTGCCAAGTGACAGCATTGTCACATAATACCCAGTCCTAGGGCACAGATCCATTATGGGCTGATTCAGAGATCATGTTCTGGGCTAAGGAGTGAGTTTAGGTCCTAGACTATGAAGAGCAAGGAGGAAGTTCAAAAGCAAGCAGTAGTGGTATAGCCATAATTCTACTCCCTAGCCCACTCTGAAGCCTGCAGTAAGGAATAACCAGGGCAGGAATCCCAAAAAGGGGAAACTTACAGTGCTTTTACTCCGAAACCTCCGAGCTTTCCAGCCGACTGACGGGGCTGAGTGCAGCAACATTCCATTGTGGCTCAGATCCAAACCCTGGTCCAGGACTTGCAGAGCTCAGATCAAGGGAGCTGCAATTAGACTTTGCCATAGATCAGACCACTTTGGATGCACTAATAGCTTGCAAGTTCCCAGTCTGCCCCTGACATTCTGGAATAACGTGATACTCAATACCCAAGAAAGCAGCCCAGAAACAGCCCGGACCTTCTCCCCGGAAGTACCATAGGACTGAGACCAAACATCAAGCCAAAGTCAGGAATTAGATGGAAGAATGAACAAATGAAAAAGAACCCATAAAGATCTGTTATGCTGGAAGGAAAATTCTAGACACAATCCACAATCCAGAAGAAAAGAAAAACTCCAAAAAATTTACAAGCAAGGCTTCGGGGGGCGGGGGGGAGGGACTTGGGCAAAATTTCTATTTGAATATTTGAATTCCTAGAAGAGGTGAACCAAGAGGGTTTTGTTTTGTTTTTAAGTTTAAATGTTTTTTTTAAGTGAAATGTGAGTACTAGGGAAAAAATACAAAAGAAATGAGAGCTATAGAAGAAAGAATTAAGGAATTAATAGCTGGGCACAAGAGGTATAAAACCTTGCTTATGCAATAAAGTTCAGGAAAATGAGAATGAACCAAATAGAAGTCAATGATTCCATGAGGCAACAAAAAATGTTGAAACAAAATCAAAAGACTGAAAACTTAGAGGCAAAGGTAACTTATCTCAAAATAAAACAAATGTGATCAAGGAGAAAAAATATACGAATCATTGGAGTGCCTGAAAGTCATGACCAAAAAAAAACTTTAGACATTATATTTCAAGAAATCTTAAAAGCAAACTCAACAAACTTAATAGAACTAGAGGACAAAGTGGAAATAGAAAGAATTCACTGGTCACTACTAAAAGAAATTCCCAAATGCAAATTTCCAGGAACATTTTAGTCAAAATCCTAAGTGAAATTTCAGGTCAGGAAAAAATACTCGAAGCAATTAAAAAGAAAGACTTCAAGTCCAAGGAGTCACAGTCAGGAGTAGCCACCACCCTAAAGGAACAGAGAGCATGGAACATGATATTTTAGAAAGCAAAGGATATATAGGCTTTTAACCAAGAATAACTTACCCAGCAAGAATGAGTATAAATGGTGCAGTGAGGGGGTGCAGTGGGTTAGAGCACTAACCCTAGAATCAGAAGAGGACCTGTGTTCAAATCCAGCCTCAGATTTTAGCTGTGTGACCCTGGGCAAGTCACTTAACCATGATTGTGGAAGGAAGGAAGGAAGGAAGGAAGGAAGGAAGGAAGGAAGGAAGGAAGGAAGGAAGGAAGGAAGGAAGGAAAGAAAAGAAGGAAGGAAAGAAAAGAAGGAAGGAAGGAAAGAAAAGAAGGAAGACTAGAATCCTACAGGGGGGAAAATAGACTTTTAAGTAAAGAAAGGACTTCAAAGCATTCCTGATGAAAAGACCAGATTTTCATAGAAATTTAAAATTCAAACATGAAAATTAAAAGAAACACAAAAACACAGAATGAACAATGATAAAAGACAAAACAAGAACAGACTGCTTACATTCTAATATGGAGAAATGACGCATGTGCCTCCTTGGACCCCTATCATCATCAGGGGGCACAAAGTGTACTTAGACTGAAGTCCTGGGAGGAATTCTGTCATTTCTCGATGATATTAAAAGAAGAATAGAAATAGGGGAAGAGCAATATGGGAAAGGAAAGTAAGGTTAGGGAAAATTATCTCACATAATTGAAATGGACAAGTAGAAGTCTATACACAAAGAAGGAGGAAGAGGTAGGGACAGTGGCTGACACTTGAACCTCACTCTCAACTGAATTTGTCAAAGGAAGGGAGAACACACACACACACACACACAAACACAAACACAAACACACAATTGGGTAAGAAAAAACATTTTGCCCAGTAGATAAATAGGAGAGAAAGGGGAGAAAAGGAGCAGAGTGAATTAAAGGAAGGGGTAGGTTCAGGGAGGCGTTAGTCCTAAGGTAAACAAACTAAATACAGATGTAAAAAATACGTATATACTTTTATTGAGGTGGCAAAAAACAAGAAACTGAACAGGCTATCATAAATTGAGAAATGATTGAACAGATTGTGGTGTGTAAATTTAATGAAGTGCTGTGGTGCTTTAAGAAATAATAAAGGGAATGGTTTCAAAGAAAACTGGGGGGGAGGGGTAGAAATGGAACCCTTGTAGAAAGAAGTGAACTTAACCAGGAAAACAATTTGTACAGTGAAAACAGCATTGTAGTGGAAAACATCTTTGAAAGATTTAGGACCTTGGATCAATATCATGATCAACCACAGTTCCAGAGGGCTAATGACAAAACATGCTACCCCACACACACACGTAGAAGTAAAAGCCTCCGAGTACAGAATGAGACACATATGTCTGTATGTATTTGTATGTACATATATGTGTGTGTGTTTATTTCTTTTTTCTTTTAGACGTGCAATTTGCTTTCCTTGACTGCCTGTTTGTAATGGGGATTTTGCTTTTTTCATTCCCAATTAAGGATAGTGGGGATAAAGGGAGAAAGGGTAGATTTTTATTGAGTCAAAAAAATTAAATTAAAATTAATTAATTGAAAAAAAAAGAAAAGCAGAAATATTACACAGTTATATCAGACCAAGAAAAAACATTTCATGACTTTTCCTCTTTTCTGTGCTGGAGAGGGTCATCATCATCTTCAGCTGGACTTCCGGTGTGTCCTTGGGAGTGAAGACAAGCTCCAGTCAGTCAGCACCAAACTGAGAAACTGCTTGTATTGCTGGGACCCTTGCAGATAAACAGACCATCTTACCTTCTTAGTCTAGCAGTTCCCAAGGGAAAAGAATGCTGCTTTTGCCATTGCCTTGCGCCTCCCCTTTTGGAATGATTTTATCCTTTTCCCACCTTAATTGCTCCTTTCCCCTTCCCATGACACTCTCCTCTTTAGGATGAGATTTCTATGTTCTTCTCCTCCCTTTGTTGTACTGTCATAAATATGTAAACTTCTTTATGGATGATGAACTCTTTACTCTGGCTTTTGGATCCCCATGTAAGAAACAATTGTCTTACCAAGAACTCCACACGTCCATTAATGAATTCAGGAGGAAATTTCTTGTGAATAGGTAAATTGACCAGCACTCCCTTGTGGTAAAAGGGAACCTCAAAGGCACACTTGTTTAAGACGAACACAGAGCTTCCATCCTATTTGGATTCCCATCTCCCTCCACTGTTCCCCATTAGCTGGGTATTTTAGGGTTCACAACTTATCCAAAAATGCCTAAATCTGCCTCCCCACCAGATAAGTCTCTGCCCCAGTTACATTTCTCATTCCCCACATTTCAGGCACTGTATTTTTCTTTATACTTTTTAGAACAATCCTTAACTCAAGATGTCTGTATCCCTCAGATTTTATGATCTCCATAGAATGAGAAAGGAATTTTCTCAATTGATAAGAGAATTGAAGCCCGGGGATGCCTGTGTTCCCCCTACCATTAACATAAGAAAAGTCCTGCTTTCAAGACAGTGTCTTGCCTCGAGGCACCTCATACTTAATTGAGAGCTATTGACACAGGAAAAAGGCCTTCTCAGAGAACAAAGAAATATCTGCTCTTAGGAATGCTGATTTGTAGGGGTCCACATCCTGATGAATAAAATGCTTAAACAAACTACTTTCTCTACACTTTATTTGTTTTCCTGTATTTGCTGCAAGTAATGAATAAGTAAAATACTTGTGGCAGGTATGAAGTCTTAGGTTTCATAAATTGTGTATTACATGATTTCTGTGGGAACACAAGTTCAATCCTCCCTTACACAGGTGCATCTTCATTTCTTTTGTAATAAATCTAGCGGCACAATGTCTCATGGACTTGTGATATTGTTATTGTTAACATCCCTTTGCTTTCTGTTTACTAGTTCTTTTTCTCTCCTGCTTTTATCTGGTTGTATATTTTTACCTTTTCTTTCTTCCTCTCTGTTAATCTAATATAGTTCCCCTTTTCCTTCCCTGAAGCTAATCCTGTTCATTAGTTTTTAGATTTCATTTTTGGTGCCCTTTTCCAAAAAAGAATTTCTCTCATTCTGTTCATTATTTATCTTCTGTTTCTGTTTACTCTAGACCCTCCTTCTCTAATTCATGACTCCTATAATGGTCTCACTCTTTTCTCTGTTTTCTTCACACAATTAAAGTGTCCAAGGGATTCATCCTAGATGCTACCTACTAGGTGTTTTCTGCTACTGCTTTGTAACACTCACTTCATATATTCCCCTTTTCCATAGTGCCTCATTTCCAGAACAATGCAGTTATTGTAAGCGTCATATAGTAGACTGTCCCATGGTATGGTCCGTCCTCTACTGTATCTCTGATTCTGCAGCCCACCACTGATCTGTAGCATCTCTTATTGACCTTTTTTTCTACATTTGCTTGGAAATCTTCTCCCTGTGTCTATGCTCTCCTACTCCTCTAGATTCCAGTTGCCCCCAGGGATTCAATCTCCAATTGCCATCTTAAGATATGTAGACATTTCAAGCACCAAATGCCACCAATATGAAGTCCTCATTTTCCTTCACCAGCCATCTCTCTTCATTTTTTTTTTCAAAAAGCTGGGAGAGTTTATTTTTTATCCTGCACAGTTTTCATTTATACAGCTCTGAAAAGATAGGCTTTTAAAAAACCCATTGCAAAGATGGCAGAGTGAGAACAACTAATCACCTAAGCTCTTAGACAAACTCCTTCAGATATCTCTAAAAAAAGAATCTGACCAAATTTTGGAGATGCAGAATTCAATAGGAGACAGACTGTGGCAGAGTCACAGACCAGGACAGACTGGAAGGTCGACAAGAAGGATCTATTCTGCCCAGGTAAGCCCACAGCACACAGCACAGTGCATCCCGCAGTGGCTCAGTCAAGCAGGAAACCTCTAGGGCAGCCTCAGGCACCAGCAACATGGTGGAAGGGCAGAGTGGCAGCCCAGGGCGGGAGATCAGTGGGAGCCTAGCGAGTGACAGCCACTGAGCCCCAGGTATCAGCCACAGCTGTTCCTGAGACTTTTAGTCCGCAGATTAAATGTCTGCAAGTCACCTACTTGAACTTGAGGAGCCAAAATGGCAGAGTGATCAGTAAATGCTGTCTCCTCCTCCCCTTATTGACCTCAAAAGAACCGTAAAATATACCCCCAGAAAAATCTTGGATCAGTGGAATCAACAGAAGGGGTAAACAGTCTCGTAGCACCTGAGGCTAGGAAAATCACTAAAGAATATTCCTCTTAGTACGGTAGAGGTGAACTGGAAGGAGAGGAGTGGGGGGGGGGGGGGGGTGGAAACTTGAACTAGGACCCAGGTGTGCCTAAGCACTCCAGGGAAATGGGAAGACAATAGAGCAGCTGGGATCACGAACCCCTGAGCTTGCCTTTGCTCCAGCTTAGCTGAGGAGATCTCCTGTGACCAGACCACACCTCCCCTACACTTAACAAGCTAGCTCCAGGGCTAATCCGAGAAAACATAAAACAAAAAGAAAAAAAAGGCACCTACCCTTTGCTTTTTCACACCAGTCAGCTCTACACCAGGTTCTCCAACTTCTAGCTGAAAGAACCAGAGGCCACAATACACAAAGCATCATCATCATGAGTAAGAAGAAGCAAAGCAGGAAGGAAAAGACCATAGAATCTTTCTATGGGGATAAAGACCAAAACACGAATACCAAAGAGGTCAGTAGTGACACTGTACTCCCATCTGAAACTTCAGAAGGGACTGTGAACCGTTTGTATGCACAAAGAACTCTCCTGGAACAGCTGAAGAAGGAAATAAAAGAAAAACTGGCCAATGATTTTCAAAGTATGAAAAAGTAATTCTGTGAAGAGAACAGCTTGTTAAAAAGGAAAATTGAACAAATGGAAAAGTAAGTACAAAAACTAACTGGAGAAAATACTCCTTAAAAGGAATAAATGGACAGATGGAAAAGCAGATGCAAAAGTTAACTGAAGAACACAATTTGATGAAAATTAGAATTGGACAAGTAGAAGCAAATGACTCCATGAGACATTAAGAATCAGTCAAACAAAATCTAAAGAATGAAAAGATAGAAGAAGATGTAAAATCTCTAATTGGAAAAACAACTGACCTGGACAATAGATCCAGGAGAGAAAATTTAAAAATTATTGGCCTACTAGAAAACCATGATGAAAAAAAGAGTCTGGACAGTATCTTCTAAGAAATCATAGAGGAAAACTGCCCAGAAGTGCTAGATCCAGTGGGCAAAATAGTCATTGAAAGAATTCACCAGTCACCTTCCAAAAGGGATCCCAAACTAAAAACACCAAGACACACTGTTGCCAAATTCCAGAACTATCAAGTGAAAGAGAAAATACAGCCAGCCAAAAAAAAAAAAACCATTCATATATAAAGGAGCTACCATCAGGATCACACAGGACCTTGCAGCTTCTGCATTAAAAGATCAAAGGAATTGGAATCTGATATTCTGTAAGGTAAAGGAGCTGGGACTACAACCAAGGATCAATTACCCAGGAAAGTTCAGAATAACATTTCAGACAAGGAGATGGACATTCAACGAAATAAGTGATTTCCAGACCCTCCTGACGAAAAGACCAGAACTCTACAAAATTCGATCTTCAAACACAAGTCTCAAGAGAAGCATGAAAAAGTAAACAGGGGAAAAGAAAAACTTGTTACTCAGTTTGGGCAGACCATTTACCTACCTATAAGAGAAGATTATACTTGTTAATCCTGAGACTTGTATATAAATTATGAAGTGTAAAAGGGATATGCATAGGTAGAGGGAATGGGTATAAAGTAAATGTGATGATAAAAATGTGATTCAAGCATATGAAGAATTGTAACAGGAGATTTGAAAAGGAGGAAGCAGGAAATGATAAATTACATCACAGGAAGAAGTACAAAATTATAGCAGAGATAAAGAGGCGAGGGAGATGAGCATTGTTTGAGAGGTCTCATCTGATTTGGTTCAAGGAGGGGCAATAAGCTTAATTAAGTATATAAATCTAATTAGCTCTATAGGCAGTAGGAGGGGAAGCTAAAAGGAAGGGAAGAAGTAGTAAGGGTAAAGGGTAGTAAAAGGGAGGGGGGCTGAAAGAAGGAAGGGAAGACTACAAAAGGAGGTGGTGATCAGAAGTGCAACCTCTACTGAGGAGGGGAAGGGAGACAGGAGAACTAAAAAACCCATTGCCTTTTAAATGGAGCTATTTGACTAAGCCTTTAAACCCAAATCACTCTGGCTCTCTTTGAATGGCCAATAATAAATAGCCCCTGCTCAAGCCTCAGGTGGCTCATTGTTTAAGTTTTAATGGCTTAGAATGAGTATAAATAGCAATTGTTTTCTGTTCTGGCCAGAAACTTGAAAGCCCTCCCAGATTGATATCTTTGTGATGCTAAATTGAGCCCCCTTTTGTCTCAACTTTTACCTAGCCCTTTGTCGTTGAATGGGCATAGTGTCAGACAAACTAAAACCTGGGAAAGACCTTAATTTAGAAAAGTCAAGGTCACTTACTGCATCTTGAGCCATCCCCAGTGGTCTTGACTTTTGTCTTGCCACTGGATTTACAAGTAGAGGAGAGAATGAGACCTTGTCTCTGTCTCAATATTTACATGCAAGTCAAAACATCACCCTCAAGAAGTCATTGGTCCTCCTTGAGAACAAAGGATGAACAACAAGGAACAGTCATCAGTGGAACCCCCTCCTCACCCATTTTTTCATAGGCTCTTTTTCCCACATACAGAGGCTACCTTCCTTTCATAGTTTTCCCTTTATTTGACTGTAAAAGGAAGGACCCCAGCATACACAGGAGGGCCTGCTGTGAAGGTTCTTAGAGCTGCTTTTCTAAAAGGAAAGCAATTTTTAAGGGGTCAGCAATCATTTTAATCAAGCACATACATCATTCACTTAGTTCAAGGGGACAAGTCAGCACCCTGAACTTCAGAGAAAATACAAAGAGATTATAATCAACACACAGGGCTTCCAACTGTATGATCATAATCAATACATGCATAGTTACCAGAGAGAGAATCACCAACATCTTGGTTTTCAAAGCTGGTGTGCTCCTTAGTGGCTTTCCAGAGCCTCATCTGGTGGAACAAACACTTTCATTGAGTAAGCCCCAAAGCAAAACCTCACCTCAACTTTTCAGAACCAGAGGGTATCACAACCCTTGAGAACCAGTGCATCAGAAATTAACAAAAGGTGTAGGTCTCCCCTAATCTAGTTTTCCTTAAAGGGCAGGCCCATTAATGGGTGGGGAAGATCTTTAACTCTCTAATTAGCATTATATTGACCCTGGCAAAAATTAGCTCACTGTTGTCTATGCCCATGCTTCTCTCCCTGCCTTGTGTAACTTCCTATGTTGGAATGTATTCCCACCGAAAAAAAAAAGCATTGATTCATATTTAGGCCAGTAGTCACCAGGTTCTATCCATAATACCCTGTGTCTTCTTATTCATTATTACTTCTACCAGATTCCTGCCTTTTTTTCTTGTGTACATCTAGAAAGAAGTCTCTTATTGGTCCCTTTAGTCTTTCTTGCTGTTATTGTCTTTGATGAATTTACTCACTTGTGCTGCATTTCTGTAGTTTGGGGTGTTCAAGGGGCAAATAATTTCTTCAATTTTGATTTTCTTAAAATATTTCAGATGTTTTAAATATTATTTTTGAGGATCCATATTTTGTCCTGTAGGGTTAAGCTCAGATTTTCAGGATAGATCATCAAGTTTTTGGGGAGTATTGGATTTTTACTTTTCTGGGCTTTCTTCTTTAACTTTCTTTTGGATTCTAAGTGTTCTAGACCATGGACACAGCTGACATTGCTTTAATTTTGGTGCATGATTTCTGCTTTGGAGCACTTTGAGAGATTGTGAGGATAGGAGAAAATACCTAGTCTATCATCCTGTTGTTCTTAGGAATACAAGTCCAGTGATTCTTAAATGATATCTTCTTTAACTGATTTACAAATTAGTTGATTTAAATATATTTTTCTTTTATTTTTTCCATTATTTTAAATTTGCTTTTAATATTTCTTACTGCTTTGTGGAGTTATTGATTTCTATTTGATCTATGAATTTTTAGGGATTTTATTTCAAACTATTCTTTTCCAATTCTTTCCTCTAAAGATCTAATTTCATTTAAAAAAAAACTTCTTGTTTAATTTCTTCTAGATATTCATGTAATCGTTATAGACAATCCATATTTTGCTTGAAGTCTTTTATTGTCTTCTCGGTTAGATTTTTGTATATCTCTCTATCACAGATGTGTTTCTTCTTCTTTATGTATTTAGCCTTAGTTCCTGAATTGGGGCTTTGTGCTAGTTCCATAATGATCAGATCCTTGTACACATTTAAGGCCATCTTGGTCTTCTCTTAGGTCATCTAGGCTCCCATACTGACCTCCACCCCTACGCTCTATGTTAAGAGCACTGTTAGGTTTAATAAGAAAATACTGATTGTATCTCCTTTTCCTAGAAGCAATTTTAACCTGTAAATACCAAAGGAAAACATCTCCTTCAAGATTAGAATGGAAGAAACTTGGACCCAGTGTCTCCTTTGTCTATTATCAGCAAGCTTTTCAAGGTAAGAAGTTACAGACTTGTGGGTCATTGGAAGAGGAAATGATGAAATACTATATATATATATATATATATATATATATATATATATACAGTGCATAATTTATATATAATATATATATATATATATATATATATATATATATATATATATATATATACACACAGTGCATAATTTTCTAGGAGACAAATGAAAAAGGGCACAGCTGGTTTTCCAAACATGTGAGAGAAATTTCAATGAATCTTTAAAGGTAATGGTCATAAATAGATATGTAAAAATAAAATGAATTATTTGTGTTCCTAAATCTCCCTTTTACATTTGAATCCTTAGCCGTACAGAAAATAGCATTTCCAACTGGTTTAGCAGCTCTGTGACTCACTAAGAGAAGGTAATAGGATATAATTTTTCAGTAGGGAAACAGGGTCTTTCAGCAATAGTGATATCACTTCTGTTCCTTATTACCACATGACATCTACTACATTAGTGATAATGCCCAAAGTTTAAAATAAGCGCATATGTCAATGGGAATAATAATAGTATATATATAGATATATATGTGTGTGTGTGTGTGTGTGTATGTATGTATATGTATGTATATGTATGTATGTATCCTAGGATTTCTCTAAGGATCAAATGAGATAATATTTGCAAAGTGCCTTATAAACAAACCTTGAAGTGCTATAAAAATGCTGTTATTTATAAGGAAGACCAAGCAGATTTACATTCTGCTGCTCCACCTCAAAGCAAACCATCAGACACTATGTTTAGGAGGGACAAAGCCACTTCAAGTGTTCACCTGGGGACAAATATTGAAGGTTTTTAAGAACCTAGGGTCACTTATATGACATAATGGGGCACTAGAGAATGTCTTTAATGGGGGAAATGTATAAAAAATTCAAAAAATTAAATAATATATCATGTAATATGTAAAATAATATGAATAAATAAGCTATAAAATAAAAATAATCAAATATTAAAGTGCAAATATAGAAAAATATAGGTCAAGAATATCAAAAAAATCAATGCAAAATATGGGAAAGAAAGGAGTCTGATCTTAAACTATACTACAAATCTCTAATTCTCAAAAAATATTTGGCACTGGGTAAGAAAAGAGAGGTTGAATCACACATATTTAGTACATAATATAGAGAAGCAAATGATCACAATAACCCAATGTTTGTTAAACCCAAAGATAACAGCTATTGGAGCAAGAACTCACTATTCAACCAAAACTAGAAACTCGGGAAACTAGAAAATAATCTGATGGAAACTAGATATAGACAAATACCTTGTATCATATACCAAGATAAGCTCAAAATGAGTTTATAGTTGAGACATAAAGGGTAACATTATAAACAAATTAGAGGATCAATTAAGAAGTTACCTGAGAGATCAATGGATAGAGAAAGAGTTCAAACAACAGATAAGTTCATAGGAGGTGAAACTGACCATTTTGATTTTGTAAAATTAAAAAGTTTTTGCATATACAAAACCAATGCAGTGAAAATTAAAAGAGAAACAGGAAATTGGGGGGAAATCTTCACAGTAAGGGTCTCTGATAAAGGCCTTATTTCTAAAATATATGGGAAACTGAGTAAAATTTACAAGAAAAAGAGTCATTCTCCAAAGATATAAAGAGATGGTTTTCAGAGGAAGAAAGTAAAGGTATCAATAGCCATATGAAAAAATTCTCTAAATCATCAAACATTAGAGAAATTAAAATGAAAACAACTCTTGAGATATCATCTTATACCCTTAAGATTGGCTAAATTGCCAACAAAAGGAAATGACAAATGTTAAAGGAGCAGTGAGAAAACATCTACTTCAATAAAATGTCATAGAGCT
This sequence comes from Bettongia penicillata ogilbyi, assembly GCA_023548195.1. NCBI lineage: Eukaryota > Metazoa > Chordata > Mammalia > Diprotodontia > Potoroidae > Bettongia > Bettongia penicillata. The sequence goes on along the minus strand of JAJHZJ010000525.1, from coordinate 3,074,857 downwards.
ATGAACTAATCCAACCATTCAGGAAAACTAATTGAAATTATGACAAGAAAGCTATTAAACTGTTTGTACTCTTTCACTCAATGATACTGCTACTAAATCTCTATCCACAAAGAGTTCAAAGAAAGAGGAAAAGGACCAATATATAAAAAAATATTTAATGCAACTCTTTTTGTTATGGTAAAGAATTGCAAACTATGGGGATACCCATCAATTGAGAAATGGCCAAACAAGTAGTAGTATATGCTTATGATGGAACACTATTGTGCTAGAAATGATGAGCAGAATGACTTCAGAAAAACCCATGTAGACTTATGTGACATGATGCAACATGAAGTGAGCAGAAGTAGGAGAACATTGTATGACTTAGCTGCTCTGATGAGCATAATGATTCAAGACAGTTCCAAAGAAGTTGTAGCAAAAAATGCCTATTTCTAGGGAGAGAATTGAGTGCAGATTGAAGAATATTTTTTTTTACTTTCTTTATTTGGAGGGGAGAGGGTTGTGCGTTTTATTTTTCCAAATGACAATATGGAAATAAATCCAACATGACTTCACCTATATAATTGATATTGTATCACTTGTCTTCTCAAGGAGAAGGGAGGAGGGGAGAGAATTAGGAACTCAAATTTTAAAAAAATTAATGTTGAAATATTTACATGTAATTGGGAAATATTTAATGAAATAAGTTAAAATATACCTTAAAAAACAAGTTATGGTATATGAATCTAATGGCATATCATTGTGCTCTAAGAAATTATGAAAGGGATAGTTTCAGAAAAACCTGGGAAGATTTGTATGAACTGATTCAAAATGAAGTAAACAGAACCAAGAGAAAGAATTATACAAGAATAACATTGTAAAAAAAAAATTCACTTTGAAAGACTGCAATGGCAAGCAAAGTAAGATCTTTTGCTGTTTTTGTTTTAGTATAATCAAGTGCCTCTGATTGAATTAAAGAAGATCTTCCCCACCCATTAATGAGCCTGGGAAGATTTGTAGGATGGCTCACACATTTTATTAATGAGGCACTAGTTTTCAAGGGTTGTGATGCCCTTTGGCTCTAAAAAGATTCTGAAGTGCGGTTTTACTTTGAGGCTTAATTTTTGGAAGAAGCTTTGTGTGCCAGATGAGATTCTGGGAAGCCACTAAGCAGCGCCCCCCCCAGCTTTGAAAACCCAGATGTTGGTGCTTCCCTCTCTGGTAACTATGTATGTATGTAATAGTCAGACAGTTGGATCTGTCTATTGATCCATGATGCATGTGTTACTTACGTCAGACAGTTGGAAGCATGTCTGTTGATTTTTATTTTTCTGTATTTTCTCTGAAGTTCAGGGTGCTGACTTTGCCCCTGGAACTAAGTGAATGATACATGTCCTTGATTAAAGTGATTGTTGACCACTCAAAAGTTGTCTTTCCTTTAGAAAAACAGATCTAAGAACTTGTGATGGCAGACCCTCCTGTGTATGTCAGGGTGCTTGCTTTTGCAAAGACTTTGTAACTCTGATTAGCAAAATGATCAATCACAATTATAAAAGACTCATGATGAAACATAACATCCACCATCTGACAGAGAGCAGATGGATTCAGAATGCAGATTTTTCACATATCTCCTCTCCTCTTCTCTCCCTTCCTGTTGTTTTTTTTTTTTTTGACAGGTCCAATTTATATAACTATTCATTTTATGGGTTTTATTTTTCTTGCTTTCTCAATGCGTAGAGGAAAAGGGGAGATGGAAAGAATTTGGTACTAAAAATAAAATAAAATTGAATTTTAAAAGATCTATTAAAATATTTAGCTTTTCTTATCCCACATTATTAAATATATATATATATATTTTGAGAGTATTTATTATTTCATTTTAAATATCTTCTATTTTTATGAGATTAATGTTTCTTTTTGTTTAAAGGTGATTTTAAGAATCGAGCTGAGATGCTCAATTTCAGCATCAGAATTAAAAATGTGACTAGAAAAGATGCTGGACAGTATCGCTGTGAAGTTAGTGTACCATCTGACCAAGGTCAAAACCTTGAAGAGGATATTATTGCTCTGGAAGTGTTAGGTAAAGAATGATTGTTTTTACATTAGGTATTCTAATATATGAGTGTGTTTCTATATATTCTCTTTAAAAATTTTTTAATTGTGTTGACTCTTTGAACCCCATTCCTATGTAAAATATTGTAAAAAGTGAAATAATGGTAAATTAAGTAAAGAAGTAACTCTCAATTTTAAAGATTGGCACAGAATTTCTTAATCTAGGGTCCATGAACTTGTGTATATGTGTATTTTTCTAACATGTAGATAATTATTTTTCAATTTAATAGGTTTCCTGTGTTATATTGTTCATTATATTTTATACACTTAAATAAATTATTAGACTACCAAAGGGATCTAAGATGCAAATAAGGCTAAGAACACTTGGTTAGAGGCCCACAAAGATAATGTGTCCTAATTAGAGCTTCTTAAACTTCTCCTATTCATGACCCCTTTTCACATTTTGGCAGTGTTCCTTGGTGTTACATGTCCCGAGGGCACGTACAGTGCAACGTGTGCATGTTTTGTGTTCAGAACCGAGGCTGCAATGAAGTTGTATGATTCAACATGGGCAACAGCTGCCAGATACACCTCAGATTCATTATGCATTAGATTTTGAATTAACTTTTGGTCATTGTGTGTTTAGAAACCTTTTACTGTTGCCAAATTTTTCACAACCCTCTATGTGGTTGACACCTACAGTTTAAGAGCTGCTGTATAACCTAGTTCACACAAGAGTTTGTGGCACAGCTGGTATTAGGACCAGCCTATTCTGATTCAGTTCAGTACTTTTTCCATCATCTGGTTTCTGCCCATTGGATGAAATAAACTCATCTCTTCCAACAGTGTGGCACAATCATAAGGCAAAAGGAATGAAGGACATTCTAAGAGAATCACTGTAATGTAATGGAAGAGATTTTATTTCAGAGTTCCTATGTTCGTGGCTCTATCGCTTGACTAGCTAGGTCATTTCAATATGACCTTGAGAAAGTCAGATTCTTCACTAGTTCAAATGACAGTGTTTGACTAAATAATATTCCTATTGGTCTTTGGTGCTCTAATATTATATGACTTTATTGTTTGTTTTTGGTAGGACCCATGATTTCATTCGTATAGGGAATTCTTAGTGAAGGACTAGACCCCAGGAAACTCCATCTCTAGTACTTACTAGCTGGATGATCCTGGGCAAGTTGTTTAAAATCTTTTCTTGACTTCAATTTCCACATCTGTAAAATGAGAATAACAATGAATAGTACCTACTTCATAAGGTTGTTATGAGAATCAAATGAGATAATATATGTAAAGAGTTTTGCAAATCTTAGAGTGCTATAAATGCTATTAGTGGTGGTAGTAGTATTACTACCAGTGTAGACCTGCACCTTCTAGTCTAAGACATAATTGTCTGGGACCTTGAGAAATTATGTAGTTAACCCAGAGGAGCATCTGCTGTAGGTAGATTCTTAGCCAGAGGTCCATCAGGAGGTCAATTCTGGGGTTTTCTTTGGGTTTGAAGTTGGTTTTAGCTAAGGCATATCATCTAGCCTGTAATCCCCAGGTCCCAGATTAGATCTGAACATCTCAACTCAATTTAACTAATCAACCTAGCTTCCAAGATGTCTTCTAAATGAACTGGGTTCTAAATGAACTCTGGGTTGGACTTTTACCTTTTTGTCTGGATAATGGTAATAACAATGGTAACTCATAGTTACATGCTTATTTATGGTTTAGAAAGCATAAAACACTTCATAAATGTAAGCATAAAACCATTAGATGGAGGGAGACCTCTTGAAAAACAAAAGAATATGTTACAGATATATAAATATTTTTCTGGCAATCAAAATTTACATGTGTCTAATAAAATTAATACTATATGTCATCTGTTGTTTAGTGGCACCTGGTGTTCCGTTATGTGAAGTCCCCAGCTCAGCTCTGAGTGGAACTGTAGTGGAACTAAAATGTCAAGATAAGGAAGGTTTTCCAGCTCCTGAGTACACTTGGTTCAAGAATGGTGTTCATTTACTGGAAAATCCTAAAAGTGGCCACAAAATCACCAACATCTCTTATACAATGAATAAAAAAACTGGAACTCTGGTAAGATTATTTTGTTCCTAAATTAGTAAAATGCTTACAACAATACTAATCTATTAATTATTATGTACTAGTCATTTGCATAGCTTAATGGACAGAAGACCAGCCTTGGAATCAGGAAGACTGGGGTTCAAGTCTTACCCTTTGACACATAATAACTGTGTGACCATAAACAAGTCACTTAACTTCTTGTTTCACCTAGGAAACTTTCTTAAGACTTAGTTGCCAAGGTATTACCAACTTGCTTTGGCGGAGAGATTTTTCCATACCAGGAGTTTCTTATCAGTTTCAGCGGTCCAGCCCCAGCCTTGTCCACACTTCAAAAAATAGACGAATATTAAAAATGCTAGAACTAAATTTATAGAGAAAGAAAGAGTCTGTTGTCCAGATTGCTGTTACTGACAGCAGGAGGGACAGTAGGGAAAATGTAATAGGAGCTCAGTACAGAGATAGACCCAAATGAGTAAAAATGAGGAGGAGGCCTGCTATGGTGGGGAGAAAGACATAAGGAAAGTTTAGCGTAGAATAGGTTGAGGCAGGGTCTACAAATTCTTTTGGTAGGAATTTCAAGGGGGTGGGTGAGAAGCTGCTTTTACTGTTCAATTCCCTATCTGCAAAAATGCAGAAAATGTAGTCTCCCTTATTACTGTTCTGACATCAGGAAAGTGATGCCATGAATTACAAGTGAATTGGATTTAAGTGAGAAAAGGCTATGCAAAGTTTCCCTTATTTAGTCACCAAGTAAATATCTGAATATCCTCAAAGCTATTCTGATCATTCACTACCCAAGCGATGAATGTCACAAACTATTTGTCCTGTTGTATTATCTGTACTGCTAATCTCCTTTACAGGCAATTCAGATTTGTCTATAATATGTGACTATTCTACTTTTGAAGTATATATGGGAATTGATCATTTTAAGAATGAAGTTTATGAGAATCTCTGGGTAATCTAAAAGTAAACAATATACTTGAAAATAATTTTTTTTATTTCTACATTTCTGACATTTTCTGAGAGGCAGGAAGGAACATCAGACTTTTATTTCTTAAAAGTGGCATTAAATATTAATTTTTAAATTGTGTTCCCCAGAATATGAAATTTTTAAAATCATTATTATTATTTTATAACTCAAAAACAAAAATGTTAAATCCTTAAAAAAAAATTCAACATCTCTTTTCACAAAAATGTATGTTTGTAATTAGAAAACTGCATTTTGGATCCTTAATCTGTTATAGGCTAAAAGTGTGCTTCTTACTGAGATCTTGTCCTCATCATTTTCAAGAGTCAGCAGGGGCCAGTCAGCAGGTCCAACAGTTCTTATGCTGATATTTATGGGAGAGAAAAAAAACGACTTTCACACCTTGCTATATTTACTTTTTCAATTTATTTTTTTCTCATAGCAGGTGATAGAACACAAAAGCATGTAAATATATTTTCCATGGATAGCTTCTGTCCTTGAAAGATCTTATGATATCGAAGGAATGACCCAAAAGTAAATTCATTATATAATTAAATAATGGGGGCACAGCTAGATGGCATAGTAGGTAGAGCACAGAGCCTGGAGTCAGGAAGACCTGAGTTCAAATCTGGCCTCAGAAACTTACTAACCGAGTGACCCTGGTAAAGACTCAACCCCATTTGCCTCAAATTCCTCAACTACAAAATGAGGAGAAGGAAATGGCAAACCACTACAGTAGCTTTGCTGGGAAAACACCAAATGAGGTCACAAAGAGTTGGACACAACTGAACAACAAATGAAATAATGGACAACAGAGGCAATGTACAATTCGTAAAGCTTGTAGTACATGATCAGTATATGCACAGTGACTTCCTTCTCACTACTCATTATAATTAGGAATGAATACCATTTTGTGGTTTTATTCTAATTTGTATTGTGAGAGAAATTATTATTGATAACCAATTATGGGAGAGATCCTGGTTTTTTCTCAATCCTATTTCCTTGTTCCCATCCCAACCTCTAAAAGACATTAGTGACCTCTGCCAAAAATTTACCCCACCCTAGACCATCTTTTCCGAGTAAATTCCGGCCCATGGTGTTCTACTAAGGTTTGGCTGGGGATAAATTCTTTGATTAAATTGTGCAAAGCTGGGGTGATTTGGAAGTAAATGACATGATCAAAGTCATATCCCCCAGCCCCTTATTAGAATATGTCCACTCCATTATAATATTCATTCTCTCTCATTACCTGTTAGCCATCAGAGTAAATTGCCATGAGGGATCTTTGGCATTCAAGAGTGTCACTGACCCCTTTTATTAATAATATGCCAGCAGTATTAATAGAATGATTAATTACCCAGAAATTTTGCCTCTCAAACTTTTTAAACATCACAATTATCAATGGCCATGAGTTTGTGGTCATTATTCTGAAAGCAGACTGCCTATTTTGAGAAAGAGAACAATATTCTTGTAAGGATGAAATAAGCCAAAACTATCCATCTCCATTTTCCTTTTTCTTTGCCATTAGGAAATAAATAAGAGGGACATGGTAGTGGTAGAAGAGAAAAAAGGAGGTATCAAGCCTAATAGTTGATATCTGACATATCAGGGATACTAGGAATAAAACAAAAATGAAAAATCCTTGCCCTCAAGGAGCTGTGTGGAAAATGTACATATTAAGTGTAAGGGGAGAAAGGGGAAAGTCACGGGGAGAAGCCTAAATCTCAAGTAACCACAAGATATAATCATAATGGGCTTTAATGAATTAACAAGGTATTAATAGCTTATTATATTTTTACAAAGTATAAACAATTTCTCTGAATCAGAAGGAAGCAACTGTCATTGGAAAGCATAAAAAATAAAGTAGGTCATGAAGGACTTCAGATACAAAGCAGAATAATTTATCTTTGACCCTAGAAGCAATAGAGAGCCACTGGAGTTTATTGAGGTGGGGAAGTGATGTGCTTTGGAAAACCACTTTGAAAAAAAACAATTAATCACATCTATGGCTAGGCTCATGACTGAATAAGAAATGGGTTCACAGGAGATAAGATGGATAATTTTTTGATTATGCGAAATTTAAAAGTTTTTGCATAAACAAAACTAATGCAGCTAAAATTAGAAGAGAAACAAGAAATTGGTGAAATTCTTCAACAAGTTTCTCTGATAAGGGTCTCATTTCTTTTTTTAATTCTTTTATATTTTTTTGAAAAAAATTTGAGTTCCATAATCTTTCCTTCCCTCCAGTCACTCCCTTCTCCCACTAAGAAGGTAAGCAATACCTTACTCATTATACATGTGAAATCATATAAAACATATGCCCATATTAGCTATATTATCAACAAAAGCAAGAAAAATAAAATGAGCATATTATATTTCAATTTGTACTCAGAGGTCATCAGTTCTATTTCTGAAGGTGGGTAGCATTTTAATCATAAGTCCTTCAGAATTACCTTGGATCATTGTGTATTGATCAGAGTAGCTAAGTCTTTCACAGTCAATAACCATTATTGTATTGCTATTACCATGTACAATGATCTCCTGGTTCTGCTCATTTTACTTTGTTCACATAGGTCTTCCCAGGTTTTTCTGAAACCATCTCACTCATCATTTCTTATAACATAATAGTGTTCTATCATAGTAATATGCCATAACTAGTTCATCCATTCCTCAGTTGATGGACATTCCCTCCATTTCCAATTTTTTGTCATCACATAAAGATGTTCTATAAATATTTTTGTACATATATATACTTTTCCTTTTTCTTTGATCTCTTTGGCATATAAACCTAGTAGTAATATTGTTGGGTCAAAGGGTATGCATAGTTTTATAGCCCCTTGGGCCCCAGAATGGTTGGACCAGATTTTGTTTGTCTGAGATCATTTGCTACCCCTACCTTTTTTAACTTGAGCAGACTCAAAATAGATTCTGCTTTAAAGTCCTTTATTTTAGCTCTGTATGTCTCTTTCTGTTTCAAGTGTGTCTTGCAAACAACATATTGTTGGATTCTGTTTTCTAATCTATTCTGCTGTCCATTTCTGTTTTATAGTTGAGTTCATCTCATTTATATTCACAGTTATAAGAAATTTCATATGTTCTACTTTTATTTCATTCTTTTGACTTTGCCTTATTATCTCTTGATGTCTCATAGAGTCATTAACTTCCCCTTGTCCAATTCTAATTTTTAAGGAATTATTTTCTTCAGTGAGCTTTTGTACTATTCCCATTTGGCCAATTCTGCTTTTTAGGGAATTCTTTTCTTCAGTGAACTTTTGTGTCTCTTTTACCATTAGGTCAATTCTGTTTTGTTTTGTTTTTTAAGTATTATGGTCTTCAGTATTTTTTGTGCCTCTTTTACCAAGCTATTAATTCTCTTGCCATAATTTTCTTGTATCACTCTCATTTCTTTTTTCCAATTTTCCCTCTACCACTCATCTTTTTCTTTAACTCTTTCAGGAATTCTTGTTGCGCTTTTGTTCAATTCGTATTATTTCTTTGATGCTTTGCTTGAAGCTATTTTCATGTTGTCTTCATCTGAGTTTGTGTCTTGATCTTTCCTACCACCATAGTAGCTTTTTTAGGGTCAAATTCTTTTTGTTTTTGTGGTTTGTTTGTCCTCCTGGTTTATTTATTGACTTTGAACTTTATGTTCAAATTGAACTCTGATCACCTGCAAATGAAAAGATGCTCTCCCAAGCTTCAGACTTTTTTTATGCTGATATTTTCAGAGCTAGTTCTGGGCATCTGCAAGTTTTTAGTGCTTCCAAGGCTGTGTGATCTTGGGAGAGGTGTGGTCACTGCTTTCCTTGTTTGAACTTTGGTCTTTACCCAGAATGGACCCTGTTCCCCTGTAGCCATACTCCTCTCTGCCCTGGACTGCATATGGGCAACAGAGTTGCCAAACAATACCAGGCCCCACATTCAGTGCCAGCAAAGCATCCCCTGTAATTTCTTTCTGACCAGTTGTCCAACCCCCTTATAATCTCTGGGCTGAGAGAACCTGGAGCTGTTGGTGCGATTATTATAGTCACCTCCAAGGCACATTACTAGTACTGCTGATGTGTGCATTCCAGGGAAGTCCTCACCTGGTTGCCACAGACCTGCCAATCTCCAAAGTTGTTGTAAGCTGAAAAAAATGTTTCACCCTGGTCTTTTGTTGACTGTGCCTTTTCAGAATTCAGTTTGAGACATTATTTTAAAGTTGTATGGAGGAGGATGATGGGAGAGTCCAGCTGAGTTGCTTCTTCTACTCTACCATCTTACCTCCACCTTCCCATTCTTTTCCCACATTCTAAAGGTCTCATTTCTAAGATATATATGGAGTTAAGTGAAATTTATAAGAATAATAACCATTCCCCAACAGACAGATGATCAAGGATATGAACAGGCAATTTTCAGAGGAATAAATCTAAGCTATAAATAGCCATATGAAAAAATTCTCTCAATCATTAATAATTAGACAAATGCAAATTAAAATAAATTTGAGATACTACTTCCTTCTCATCAAATCAACAAAGTTGATCAAAAAAGGGAATGACAAATGATAGATGGGAAATGAGAAACCCCATGCTTTAATGCATTGTTGGTGGAATTGTGAATTGATCCAACCATTCTGGAAAGCTATTTGGGAGTATAACCAAAAACTGTTAAGCTATGCATAGAGCTACTGATTCTAGATCCTCAAAGATATCAAAGAAAGAGGAAAAGGACCCATATATACAAACATACTAATGGCAGCTCTTTATGAGGTAGCAAACGGAGCAGTTACTCATCAATTGGGGCATGACTGAACAAATTATCATATATAAAGGTTATAGATTATTATTGTGCTATATGAAATGATCAAGAGGATGGTTTCAGAGAAACCTCAAAGGTTTGTACAAACTGATGCAAACTGAAGTGAACATAACCAAGAGAATAATTTTACTATAATTTACAATGATTATTGTAAAAATAAACATCTTTGAAGATTTTATAATTGAGATCAACACAAAGACAAACCACAGTTCTAAAGGACTTAATGATGAAAAATACTATTAACCATCAGATAGAGAGAGCTGATGAACTGAGTGCATATTGAATTATATTTTCATTTCTTCTGTCTGTTTTTTTTCTTTTGGGGGCATGACTAATGTGAAAATTTGTTTTGGTTAACTATACATACTTGGAATGAGTTTTCTTTTTCTTGCCTTCTCTATGTCTGAGGGAAGGAGAAAAGGAGAGAAGGAATTCAGAACTGAAAATATAAAATTGAATTTAATAAAAATAAGATAAGAAAAAAAAAGAAGGAAATCACTTTACCAGTTTTGTCAAAAATAGATTACCAAGGGGAGATAATTGTGTCAAGGTGACCCATTAGGAATCTGTTTTAATAGTCTAATCAACAGAAGGTGAGGGCTAGCCTAAATTAGAGGGATGACTGGCTATATTGCGTAAGAGAAGACAACACATGTGAAAAATGTATGGGAGGCTATTGTGGGAGATGTGAGGAGAGAAGCAATGGCCCATCTGTGTGGGAAATGAGAAAGAGAATCAATCAGGCAAGGGCAAAAGTACTGCTTTACTCTCATATGGACCCCAGTGAGATTAAAAAAGATGGCCACAACCTGAATTTCCTTTCCCTCTTCCTCAGCTGTTGGCAACAAAATTTCCCAAGGAGTTAAGATTTCCGCGAAAATCATATTAAAATTTTACTCAAAATCTTTCTCTGTTTATTTCTCAGTTGCTCTTTTTAGTCTTATCTCTTTTCAGGGTCATTTCATTATGATTAGAATATATAATAAAAACACTGAGTTAGATTTGTCTAGTGCTTAAAGAACTTCCTGGCAGAAAATTTGGCACTAATTTCATTAACTCTACTGTTGCAATGACTTAATTTTTTTTCCTTTGGAAAGTCCACATACTCACTGTCAGATTATGGAAAAGTAATTAATACCCAGGGATTCCTTTGATACTAGAGAAATCGGAATGCGTTCATACAATTTGTACTCAAACTTTGTAAATCATACGTAGACCCTTTATGTAATATCACTGGCAGAAAAATCCTACAGCTGTTAGCTTATTAGCTTGCTCTGTCAAGTTAAAGGATTTTTACTTATTCTGTGAAATTCTGGATGAGTTTTAAACTAGAAATAATAACACAAAATACCATATCATTTGATATAGAAAAATCTACTCTCCGCAATGTTATCAGACAACTCAAAATGTTATTGGACAGTATGATCTATTTAATAAGTTCACCATTTAATCAAAATGACCTTTTTTTCTCCATAAATAGCAATTTAACAGTGTTTCAAAACTTGACACTGGAGAGTATTTTTGTGAAGCTCGCAATTCAGTTGGATATCACAAGTGTCCTGGGAAACAAATGCAAATCGGTAAGCAAAAAACAAAACAAAACAAAACAAAAAACCAAACCCTCAAACAATTAGCTTAAGGGACAATTGAATATGTGTCTATATTGACTTGCTTAAAGATTTGGCATAGGTAGAATAAGCAGATAGTGGAATTGATATTTAGGCAGAAATGACTTTAGAGTTGCTGAGATTTAAATTATGCTCTTTCATCTATCTAAAAAAAAATCAGTATAGGAAATAACAATAACATGTAATTAATTTTTTCTTTATCATAAGACTCTGAAGGTTGTCTTATAATTTGACCTTTTCCCTTCAATTGTTCACATAGGTCCCTATAATTTGTAATATGCAGAGTTTTTTTTTAAGTATTTCAAGCAAATTTAGCAAGTGCTGAAATTTTTTTCCCTTTCTTCTTTTCCTCTCCAGTTTAAATAACTGGGAAAACAAAGTGTGTTTACCCTTAAAAGTATGTGTAGTGATTGGTGGGGCTGATAACTAAGAGAAAACTGGAGTGATATACTAGTTATCTAGTCCAAACCTTCATTTTATATATGATGAAACTGAGTCAGTGAAATTGACTTTCCCAAGGTTAAACAGGTGGTACATGGCAATGGTAGCATTCAAACCCAGGTCCTCCACATCCTGGACTCTTTCCACTGTACCATGCTGCCTCAGGAGGGTATTGTCCTCATCTTGTACAGGAGAAATAGTACAAAAAGATGAAACTCAGAGGAAGCATCACAGCAAGATAAGAATTATTGCAACAGGAGTCCTATGTTTGGTACCGTGAAATGACTGGGAAATTTATTTCGAATTTCATGATTGTTTCTGCAAGGATTTCTGCTTTGTTTTCTTCCTTATTTTAAAATGTTTTTCAGTAATGCTGTGGACGCTGTGATCAGTCTCAGTATACTAGCAAGGTACCATGCATAATTTTTTCCAGACTTCTTCAAATAGTAACCTGAAATAGTAAAAAACAAAACAAACTATAACAAAAAAAAAAAAAAGAAACCCAATATCCATCAAATTGTACCCAGGCCTTTCATCTGTGAGTCTTTGACAGAGGGATTGCATTTGGAGGGTTCATTCTGCATTCTGCATTAATGTATGTATGCTGAGTTCCCCAATAAGATCAAGCTAAAAGATAATCCTTGGAGTATATATTGATCACCTCCAGTGAGTAATCAGAATACTGTTTCATCCTTCCAAAGCACAAATCCTTCAGCAGATGTCTTGTACCTGCAAGGACAACTATGACTGCTTGTATCAAAGAGGAGTCATGATTGAGGCAGGAAGAACGCAGTACACTTTCAAAGGAGAAAAAATTTCAGCTCTTGACCTCTTCTTCCTCTGTCTTGAATGTGTTGGGTGGAACTCTCTCTTTAGGACTCCCCATGATGTGGATCCTCTCCATACCCCCCTCTATCCACCTGTCCACCTATAGAAGCTGTTTTCACATGACAACCGGCAAACTTGATAGCATGTACTCTGTGTCATTCTAACTCTCAGAGCCATGACAGTTAACTCACTCCAAATCATAGTCAAACTACTTCCATTCGAAATTCTATTCCATCTTAAAGCTAAAATAACAGTATCCATTGTCTCTGGGAGAGAAGCTGATATTGCATTTCTGTGGTTTATGAGATGCAGGAAGTCTTAACAATAGAGGTGACTAAGTCCACTACAGATTCGTGTTATCTGATCTCTTTTTGTTTGTCTATTTTTAAATCTATTCATAGAGTTTTTTCCATTTACATGAACTTAATAGACACGTTCTTAAAAATTACACTTAGATGGTTCATGAAAATGCCATTAGATATTATACAAAGCTAGCTATCATTTCAAGTTATTTCCCTGTTAACCTTTTTTTTTACAACACATGTATATTAGGCAAATATTTTTTAAAATCACCAAAACAAATAATCTAAATACATAAAGGGTTTTTTTGTTTTATTGCTGTGCTTAATATGCAGTCACTTTAGGAATATGAAATAACTTATTTTTACTGCATCTTTATTTATCCATTTGTTCATACCTTAAAATATTTGGGATAAGAACCCAAATAGAGGTAAAATAGATCTCTCATAAGTCACAAGTAAAAACTATTTGTGTGACAGCATGGATAACAAATGGTCTATGGTGTAAATTTTAGAATGAGGTAGAAAGAATTTGGAAGGCTGGTGTAGCCTCCCATCCCTCTTCTTCAGCTTTATTTCCTTGGGTGTCTGATGACCACAATATCAAGTTATGTCATTGTGAATGCATTATCTTGGCATATTTCTTCACTCAACAGATTCAGCAACAGCTTCATCAAAAGATGTCTTTGTGAGGGATCAAGCTTCCTCTGAAGAATTTAGGATCTCAAAGAAGAAAACACAGAAAAGTATAGGGCCAGACCCAATCTTATGGCATGTCTTGGTTGTATCTCCTTTTTGCTGATTCCAAATGCTTCTTGATATACTTGTTGTCATTGGTCAACATTTCCTTCCTTGTCATCACCAGCAGCAACCTCAACCAAATAATGCAGTCGTCTTGCATTTTCAAATAGAAAACTTTGCTTTCTGTTTGTGAAGCATTAGGAATCACAACTTTTCCAAAGGAGAATACATTATTGCAGATATCTTAGTTTATTCTCAATTTTCTCTTTGTATTCTTAGATCATTTGCTGGTTTTTCTCAATACTTTCCATCTTTTGCTAAATATTGAAATGACCCTTCAAAATGATGTCTAGACTCCTATGACATTTTTGTAAGCAATGGAGAGATTTCTCTACTCATTGAATAATTCAGTTCCTTAGTTACAGACTTCATAAAAGCTGGCATGTCATTATATTTCTTAGCCTTCTCAGTGTGTTTGGCCTTCTGAACCAGCTCCTTTTTATCCATGACTTAGTATTCTGTGCTCAGAGTGGGTAGTAACAATGACGAAAGGACAGGAGTTCAGTGATCTCTGGGAGAAAGCAGGGACCGTATTATCTGATCTCAATTGGACTGGCACAGATGCAAAACTGTATTAAGAGCGGCTATAAGCCTTATTTTGACCATCACAGAGAAAGAGTTCCCTGCCAATAGGGGATAGGCATCGGACCCAGGAGTTCTGGTCCTAGTTCTGGTCAGTGGCTCATGGATCTAGTGGGATACTATGGGAAGGGGATTCTTTTTCACCAAGGCCCTCAGCCTTTTCTCTCTTTTGTGAAGGTAGGAAAATTTGTCTATGAATGTATGGCTGCCAAACATCCTGGTCCCAGCCTAGGAAAGCAACTTATAGATCTAGGGAGAAGAGAAGAGAGTTCCCTATCACTAGAGGTTTGAATTCCCAGCTGACACTCTCCTAGCTGAAGGCATGTGGTCTTGCCCACAAAGGACAGCTGCTGAAGGTCCCAGCTGAAACTGACCCAGTCCTGATCTGTGGCTTACAGACCTTAAGGGAAAGGACTTCTCTACTAATGAAGCAAAAGGTTCAGTGAATAGTAGACCCTTGATTTCTCCAGAGAAGATATAGGGTGGCAGTAAAGCTGCCCTGTCCACAAACATCTGACTTCCAGGATGTGTAATCTTAGCACTGGTCAGTGGAATATGAACTAAAAGTACACATTAATGGTTCAGGCCTATTACCCATAAAAAAGGTTCAGTTAAAGTTTGACAGGAAAGAATGATCAAGGAGTCACTACGGAAGATTCTGTTAGTGGTAAATTGGTATATACCATTATGAGAGGCTGGCAGTTGATGTAAACAAAGTTCAAAGAACAGTAAAACCCATAGTGGTAGGGGAGTTTTGTGGGGGTGGAATGGAATAGTTAACTAATGCCCATGAATTAGAATTTTATCTCTGGCCTAGACAACCATGCAGTGGACTGGCAGTAATTGTTCCATTGACTAGGGACTTAAATGAGATTTATATGGTGATATTCAAGGATGTCCTCCTTCATAGTGGGCAGAGGAGCCCTAAATCCCTATGTATGATAAATGAAAGCCTACCTAAATGTTCTGACCTTGGGCATCTCAGACCTTATGCCCAGAAAAAGGGGTAGGGGATTATCTCTTATTGATATACAGTCAGGGAAAACCAAGGTGGAGGGGGTTTGACGGGAGCTGGTCAACAAATCAAGTAGTAAGTTTCCACAGAAAATTAAAATTTCATCACAAATCAGAATAACAACATGGACTGAGGTTACAAAATGAAATTTAAGAACCATCAAGGGATCACACAGTAATGCATATTTCCACTACAAAGACAATGCTTCTACTCTTTCTTAATTGATTCTCTATCAAATTCCCTCATAGGGACTATTTTAAACCTTTTCTTCTCTTCAAGATTTCCACCATGCCCTCACCTCCCATCCTCTCAGCTTATCACCTTTTTCTATTTATATTCTCTTTGAGTGACCTGATCAAGTCACATGGGCTCTGTTTATACTCTTACTTCATGACCTCATCATTTCTATGCAAGTGACTCCTAAACAGGGGTATGTTGGCAAATGTTTTATTATGTCTCTCTGGAAAAAAAGTGTACTCACTACTTTTCATACTTTTTCACCCAAAACATGAATAGATCACTTTTAAATTTATATATATATATATGTAATATATATTAATATAGAAATACTTATATATTTGTATAAATATATATATATCTGATGTATTAACACTTTCTCTATTACTGTCTTAAGTCTGGACAACACACAAAATAATAAATCAAGCCCTAATTTGTACTGTTTTGCTGATTTCTGAGGCATAAATACTCATACTTTAAGTTCCAGCCCACCCCTCCTCCTATACATAAATCCAGCCCTAGTCTCTTTCCTAAACTCAGTTCCATATTATCATTTGCCTGTTGGACAGTTTGAATTCAATGCCCCATAGGAATCTCAAACTCTGTTATGTCCAAAACTGAATTGATTCTTCCCCCCCCGCCAACCTACCCCCTTCAGAACTTCCCTATCACTGTCATAAGCACCACAATCCCAAGTTTTTTGCCCAATAATATGTCAATAAAATTGATAATCTAAGCTAAATGAATGAATATTTATAAAAATATAAATTCACCAGATTAACAAAACAAGAAAAAGAAATTGCATAAGCTATAAATGAGCTCTCCAAAGAAAAGAAGTCCAGTATCAGATGGCTATATAACCAAATTCTGCCAACGATTTAAAAAACAATTCTAATGCTATATAGACTATATGAGGGGAAAAAGGTATAAAGAAGGAGTCTTACCAAGTTCATTCTATGACACAAATATCCTATATCTAAACCAAGGAGAGACAAAACAGAGAAAGAAAACTATAGACCAATTCCCCTAATGAATTTTAAGGTAAAAATTTTAAATACAATGTGAACAAGGAACTACAGTGATATATTTCAAAAATCATATACTTTGTCAAGGCTGGATTTATACAAGACTGCAGCAATGGTTCAATATTAAGACAACAATAAACATAATAGAAAAAAATTAATAAAAAGTAACAAAAGCATCTCTATAAGAATGTAAACTGTTTAACTTCGTTTAATCCTGTGTGATTGCTTGCTCTAGTGTACCCTTTTATGCTTCTCTTGACTTTTATGTTTCTATGTCATATTTACTATTCACATTTTCAGACCTTCTCATCAGAAGTGCTTGAATGCTTGCTATTTCATTAAAAGTCCATTCTTCCCCTCCCCCCCTCCCAGGGTTGGATTCAGCTCTGCTGTATAGATTGTTCTTTGTCCTAGCCTAGCTTCTTTGCCTTCTAGAATAGCAAATTCCAAACTTTCTGGTTCTCTAAAATTGTATTGTTTTCATTCAGTCTTTTTAGTCATGTCTAATTCCTTGTGACCCCATTTCTTACCAAAGATGCTAGAGCACTTTGCCATCTCCTTCTCCAGTTCATATTGCAGATGCAGAAACTGAGATAAACAGGATTAAGTGATTTACCCAGGGTCATACCACTAGTAAGTGTCCAAGGCCAGATCTGAACTCAGGAAGAGACTTCCTGATTCCAGGTCTAGCACTCTATCTGTTGTGCCACCTAGTTGTCCTTGCATTGCTGTGAAGGGCTAAGTCTACCAGAAAAGTCCCTCGTACACTGTGGTTGTTGCTGTGTACAAAGGTCTCCTGGTTCTGCTCTTTTTACCCAGCATCAGATCATACAAATCCTTCCAGGCCTCTCTGAAGTCTTCATATTCATTATTATAGCACAATAGTATTCCATTACATTCATGTATCACAACTTGTTCAACCATTCCCCAAATGATGGGCATCCCCATGATTTCCAGTTCTTGGCCGCTATAAATATTTTTGTACATGTGGGACTTTTTCCCATTTTTATGATCTCTTTGGGATACAGTCCTAGAAGTGATATTGCTGAGTCAAAGGGTATGCATATTTTTTAGCCCTTTGGGCATAGTTCCAAATTGCTCTCCAGAATGGTTGGATCAGCTCACAGCTCCACCAACAATAAATTAGTGTTCCAACTCTCCCACATCTTCTCCCAACATTTATCATCTTCCTGCTTTGTCATGTTAGTCAAACTGATAGGTGTGATGTGGTACCTCAGAATTGTTTTGATTTGCATCTCTCTAATCAGTAGTATTTAGAGCATTTTTTCATATGATTATATGTAGCTTTCATTTCTTCATCCGAAAACTGCCTGTTCATATCCTTTGACCATTTATCAATTGGGGGAATGACTTGTATTCTTATAAATTTGACTCAATTCTCTGTATATTTTAGAAATGAGGCCTTTATCACAGACACCAGTTATAAAAATTCTTTCCCAGTTTTCTGCTTCCCTCCTAATCTTGGTACCAATAATCTTTAAGCACCAACTCTAATGGTCTTTTCTCCATCCTCATTACTCTTAACCTATATGTAGTTTTCAATATAGGTGATCACCTTCTTCCCCTGGATGCTTTCTAATATTTATTTCTAGGTTTCTGTGCTACTATTCTACTCCATTTCTCCTCCTACTCATCTAACTGTTTCTTCCTAGCTGGATCTTCATCTAATTGGTATTCAATAACTGTGGATCTCTCAAAAAGTATCTGTTCTCAGTCCTCTTTCCTTCTCCCTCAATATTATTTTTCTTGGCGTTACTTTATCTACAGTGGATTAAATTGGCATCTCTATGCAAATCATTCTCAGATCTGTTTATTCAGCCCTAACACCTCTCCTGACCTTCAGTCTCATATCTTCACCTGTTTATTGGACATCTGGGATGGATGTCCTGTAGACATCTTCAATTTAATTCGTCCAAAACTGAACTCATAGTCTTTCCTTCCAAACCCTCCTCTCTTTCTAACTTTCTCATTACTGTCAAGGCCACCACTTTCTACCCAGTAACCTAGTCTCAAAACCTCGACATCATCCTCAGCCTTGCTCTTACCTACCTCCCCATTTTCAATTTGTTGCCCTATTGTTTCTATCTTTGTGTCATTTCTCCTATACATTCCCAGATCTCTTCTGACACTGTCACCACCCTGGGCAAGCTTTATCACTTCATGCCTAGACTCTCGCAATAACCTGCTCATTGTTCACTTTGCCTCTCCCCACTCCAATCATCCTCCATCTATCTGTCAAACTGATCTTCCTTAAAGTATGACCATGTCATCTCTATGTTCTGTTAACTTTAGGATCAAATATAGAATCCTTGTAGCTTTTAAAGTCCCTCAGGAACTGGTCCCTTCCACCCTATCCAGTCTTCTTATACCTTATCTCCTCTATATTATCCCCTCTATCTTATCCCCTCTATGTACTCTCTAATATATTGACACTAGTTTCCTTACCGTTCTTCCCAGATAACTGTCCATTTCCTGACTTTATGTATTTCCTTGGCTCTCTCTCATGATTGAAACTGTCTCTTTCCTGATAGCCTCCTAGTTCCTCTGGTTTTGTCAAGTCTTAGCTGAAGTCCTATCTTCTGCAAGAAGCCTTTCCCAAGTTTCCCTTAACCTTAGTGTCTTCCCTCTGTGTTTATCTTCATTTTATCTTCTATGTACCCTTTTTGTATATACTTGTTTGCTTTATCCCTCCACCTACATTAGTCTGAGTTCCTGAGAGCAGCAATTACTTTTTGCCTTTCTTTGTAACCCCTGTGCTTAGCATCATGCCTGGAATTTAATAAGTATTTAACGAATGCTTCTTGACTTAACTTGACTTGATACTTGCCATATTGTATGAAATTTTGGTCTAACCTCATTTCTACCGGGCTACTTTCCAATCATCCCAATAGTTTATATTAGCTGGTGAGTTCTTTGCCTAGAGTCTTTGGGTTTATTGACCACTAGGCTACTATTGAATATTGTATAACTAATGTATAACACTGATCAACCTCTGTTTTTTAACCAGTACCAAATTGTTTTGATGATTATTGCTTTGTAGTATATTTTGAGATCTGCTACTGATACACCACCTTCTTTCCCACTTTTTAAATTATTTCTATTGAGTTAATGAAGAGTGCTACCTATGTCCTGATAGAAAGGTGATAGACTCACAGTACAAAAAAAAAAACCCACATATTTTTGGACATGGCTAATGTGAGAATTTGTTTTGTTTAACTTGCATATTTGATGTGAAAATATTTTTGTTTTTTTTTCTTTTGGGAGAGTAAGGAAAAGAGAGAAAATAAATGCTTAGGTAGGCAGCACACCCCTCTGCTCTCCCTTCCTCAAGGAACCCCATTTGACAGTAAAATTATTGTCAAACAGCCTGAGGGTGACTACCAAGTGTGAAGAACCTGGACTAGTGAGAGAGCCTTTTTATGACCTTAAATGACCAGGAATCCCTGTTAATATAGTCAAAGGCTACCAGGAAAGTGCATGAAGGTTGGTGCAGTGCCCCATCCACTCCTGGAGATGGCTTTGTCACCTTTTAGGAGAAGTTACCCTAATCCATGTTTCCTCAAGGAGAGGAAAACCCTGATAGATATTGGTCCTATTTCATATGACACTAAGGACTTGAACATTTAAAGCACCTTCTAGCATGTAGAAGATTTTACTGGACAACCCTCCAGTACTGGCAATACTAAGAGGGAAAAGAAAAAAAAAATAGCAGTTTCCTTAAAGGAGTTATCATAAAGAAAACAATAAGAAGAAAAGAAAAAAAAATGAAAAAAACAAAATCCATAAAGTCTATGTTTTTCTCGGACTTCTCTTCCTACCCTTGAATCTCAGATCTCTACAATCTGATCATGTGGTGGGTGATGCCAAGTCTTTGCAGTTTGCAGTGAGTCTTCTGATGTACGGTGGTGATGATAAGGCAGAGCAGCAACAAGAACATTAAGGCTAAAACACAGATGATGATGCTTCCGGCGTAGTCAACAATTCATCAACCTGTATCAGGATTATCTGTAGTACTATAACTAATACAAAGGTGGGGAACCTGCAGCCTCAAAACCACTTGCGACCCTCTAGGTCCTCAAGTGTGGCCCTTTGACTGAATCCAAACTTCACAGAGCAAAGCCCCTTAATGAAAGAATTTGTTCTGTAAAACTTGGACTCAGTCAAAAGACTGTAGCCAAGGACCTAGAGGGTCACATGTTCAAGGCCACAGTTTCCCTGGACTAAGAGGTCATAAGACTCTTGCATGCAAACTGTTCCTGGATCTAAGTTGATACCAAAACTCTTCCAATGCTACCAACCACTCAGTATTCCCTTGTCCACCCAACCAAAACCTCTTTTTCCCCAAGAGTCCAATAAGGGGATAATACCAAATCTTTAACATATGTTTAGAATGCCCTCGACTGATTCTTGAGCTGTCATTACTTCTCTGTATTAGACCATCAGAGAATTCTATCAGAGACACATAAGATAACCTTCATTTTGTCTAATAGGATGCTATGAATTTGAGTGGATGTTTTAAGGGAATTTTATTTTTAGATTCCTTTCTTTTTAAAATTTTATTCTGAATTTAAGAAATAAAACAATCATTTCCATAACAGAGTAAAATAAGGGGAAAAAAGATGAATGCACATGAAACTGCAGATCTATGTGCAACTTGCTATTCCTTCTAAATATATAGTAGTTGTTATGTAACTTTTTTCCTTTTTTCTTTCCTTGCCCCCTCAGAGATACCATTAGACACATACATATGCATACATGTATGTGTATATATGTATGTATATGTGTGTGTTTGTGTATAAAATCATTCTATGCATAGTTCTATTTGTCAGTTCTTTCTCTGGATGCAAAAGGGTCTTCCTTTATAGGTCCTTTGTAGTTAATTTGGGTATTTATAATAGTCAAAATTACTTCTTTGCTCGAAGTTGTTCTTAAAACAATATTACTGTTACTTTACACAACGTTGTCTTGGTTCTGCTCATTTCACTCTTTTTCTTATTTTTAATCGTTCATGGAGAAAGTGGTAAGTAATACGGTCAATTTACAGTTGCAGACCTACTTAAATGATCTTATTGTGTTTGGAAACACATTCCAAAAAATGAGAAAAATCCTAAGGCTACTGAGTAGTCTAATGTGTTTCATCAATAAGCAGCATTATTGCAGAGCATTTGTTAAAAATGTGAACCACATGATGTCTCAAAGGTAATTATTGACCCTGAAAGATAGAAGTACTTAGTACCTGTGCACATTAAAGGCATTTTCATGAACTGAAGACATTTCTGGAATTTGTTCATTTGTAAAAATCTACATCATGATTACAAAGTTTTTCAATAATCTCACCCAAGTGTATTTTAATGGAAGAAATCATATTGCTGATCTAAGCTGAAAATAAAGGAACAGTGTCTAGGAGAAGGAAGATTATAGATGGATGTACAGTAATATGAGCCTTAATCATTAATCCTCAATGAAGTATAAATGAGTCTGCAATTACTAGGAGCCAAGAGGTATTATCAAACCTCTCCATGATTTATAAATGGGTCTATCCACACCTTCCCTAGAAAGTCCCAAATAAAGATTCAAAGTGATGTTATTAATGGGGATGTTTATGCCCTATCAAATTAATCTGGCTCCACTGATCAGTTCAAGGAGGAAATGATGGTGAGATAGATGAAGTACTTGGCCCAACATGATATAGGGATCTAATGACAGCCAGAATTAGAAGTCTCTTAACCTATAGGCCACTGCTCTCTCCATTACAACCCCCTGCATGACTTGAATATAATGTCTTTCTCTTGATCACCTCATAGTATGTTCTCTTATGTACATCAAATGAGATAAGGAGCATAGAATATTTAAATATATGCAGTGATCATGACATCCTCATAACAACTCTGAGGCAAAGAGACAGACATATAAGGGTGCGTCTAACACGGATTGGTTTGTTCATGTTTTCTTGGCATATTTTTTCTCTTTTTTTTTTTAATCCAACTATATCATGTTTTACCAGAGCTATTCAGGTAATTCATTACATGATCTCTCTTGTATTTGGTTGTAAAGAATGACAGTATAATGCAATCCAATGACCATTTGCTACAAGCAGATGGCAAGTGAGTCAATGAACTACCTTTATAAAAACTTTTCAAGTTTCAGCAATAGATCTATTTCGTCTTACCCAAGCAGCCTTTAAGACGCATGGACTGTAATCAAGTCTTCTGGTTCAGCTTCTCTCCTTTGAGGAGAAGTGTGGTATAGTGGGAAGAGGGCTGAGTATGAAGAAAAAAACTGATTCCAATTTCTGCTTCTGATATTTATTAGTGGGGTGACCCAGGACAAGTCAGTTAACTTCAGTGAACTTCAGTTTCTTTGCTTGCAAAAAGATCATGCTGTACTGTCTACTCTTATAAGATTATTATGAGTAAAAAATATTGTTGTTCAATAATATCCAATTATTTGTGACCCAGTGGATCAACTGTCCATGAAGTTTTCTTGACCAAGATACTGGTTTGTTGTTTCTCTCTCCAGTTTTATGCAGGCAAAGGTTAAAGGACTTGCCCAGAGTCACAGCTAGTAAGTGTTTGAGGTCAAATTTGAACTCTGGTCTTTATGAGCTTATGACTCCAAGCCTACTACGTCATCTAGCTCCCTCTCCTCCTCCCACCCCCATCATAAAATATGAGCTGTTAATAGTTTCAAATGTTTTCTGGAGGAAGTAGGCACTCTAGTGGGAAAAAATAGAAATGGGAACAGAAAATCTGAGCTTTTTAGTTCTCCAGCTTTGAATTCAATTTGGCTAAATTGTTGAACCTTTATGAACTTAAGGTTAATCAAACAGTCACCAAACATTCATTAACTTTTTCTATGTTTTAGGCATTGTGCTAAGATCTAGAGATACTGAGAAAGGAAAAAAACAAAAGTCCCTGGCTCAAGATCTCCTTCTGCAGTTGTTTTTTTCTTGCTTTATTTTGTTTTTTAAACAGTCACCTAGTGGAAGGCAATATAGCAAAGTATAGAGACAGTTTTAAAACCAAAAAGACTTGGATTCAAGTTCCATTTCTGATACTTAGTGACTGTGTAAGCCCTAAACAAGTCAATTTCTCAGTTCCTCAGGCTGTCCTCTAAGTCTGCAAGATTCAGAGGTGATATTGACACAGAGTTTCCTCACCTGAAAATTCCCTATGCTAATTAAATCAAAGGTCCTGTCCCTATTTCTAACTTGCAGATATATGATTATTAAGAAGGGGTAGGTAACATATTTTAACACTAAATATGCCCTAGTTAATATTTCTATGTTCCATTGAAAATCTATACATTTTAAACATATGTAATAAGTAGTAGGAAATTCTGTAGATATTTCCTCCAACTCATTTATTTAATATGGACATAAATTTACACTACAAATATTAGAAAATATATCATGGTTTTTAAAAGTGGGAATTTAACAATTTTTTCCTACTGAAATGCAAGCAAATTATCTTAAGCTAATAGGTATTATAGACAAGTCAAATGGAAAATAGCCTAGAATTGAATCTTTTCATAATTTGTATTGGTTAAAACCTGTGAAAACATTTTTTCTATAACACTTCTCAAACAATTTGAAGCCAATTTGTAAAAATGAAAAAGTTGAGCAGAAATAGTTTCCCAGTAACGACTTTGTATATATTTCATCTATTTTATATTGAATTTATGTGGATTTTATTTTTCTTTGTAGATGACCTCAATTTAAGTGGTATCTTAGGAGCTGTAATAACTGTGGCCTTATTGATTTTATTTTGTGGCCTTGGAGCTTGCTATGCTCAGAAGAAAGGTTGCTTTACAAGTAAGTAAATTTTCCATATTATTACACATCTAAATGAAATGCTGTTTCTTCTACAAACTCATTATTGCTTCTAAATATTGTCCATTTATTTTCTACAATAGAAAAATGTCCTAAGGGTAACATGAGTATACCATGAAGAAACTAGAAAAATAATGATGAAAGGAACATTAGCTAGAGATAAGTTAGAAGGATATAGATTTGTGTTCAGGTGATTAGATATTATATATTTAAGAGAATGTTATTTTGAGAATAAGAATTGTTTTTGTGGACATAAAAATCCATTTCTGATCAGAATACCTTAGTAGGGGAAGGCAATAAGGTATTTAGTATTATATTTTTAAAAGAAATAGGCACAGTAGTAGAAGAAAATTAGTCAACATCAAAAGACAATTAAAAAATTGCTTTGTTGTGTTAAAATAGACCTGAAAGTGTGACAATTTTTCTTTAACTTTGGAGCCAGGTAGCTCCAAATACCTGGTAGGTAGCATAGTGTGAACAAATAATTTTCAGAGGATTGACATGCATAAAATACAAAATATACTCATATATGTAAGCTTACTTACTCTGGGAGACAGTGTAAAAGTTAGATGAAACACATCTAGAAACCTGGTATAACATGACAAACAATACCATTACCTCCTAATTATGTACCCTCCTTTAAGATTTTCTATGAGGAAAATTATTTTTTACAGAGTTTCAAAAAAAGTCCTTTGAGGTTGGTGTCTGAAAGATACACTACTGAATATCTTTCTCTCTGAATAGAGGTGTCATGAATATTTTGGAGGTTTGCAGAGTAACTGCTGTTGTACAATGAACTTTTGTTTTCTGGGAATTGAGGCCTCAAGAATATTTTAAAAAGAAAATAAACCTAAATTTAAATGAACTCTGATCATAATTATAGCATACCAAGATATGCAAAGGAATGTTATTCCAAGTGAGTGTTATTAAAGAGATATACCATAATTAAATTGATTTATAAAGTATCCAGAAGTGCACCAAAATAGGCTAATGAAAGTGATCTGACTCCACCTGCTGGATATCAACTGGTGTTTCTACAATTTGACTTTGTAGTTTTTAGCCCTAAGTCAAAGGACACCAGTCTTGAAATTCCTAAGGGAAACAAGAAAGATGGGACAGTGATTCATATAAAACCAGGAAAAATGACCGAGTTCCTGGGAAAGCTGACATACTTATGAAATCATTAATTATTTTCAGTGAGCAAGAGCTCATTTTCCAACTGTTAAGGAGTTTCTTCAAGAATATCCATTTTCTTAATATTTCATTTTGAAAATAAAATGCCAAGAGTTGAAGAGGATAAGAAGGTACACTTTATTTCAAAGGAGAGTTTTAAGAAGTCTTATTTTGTTTCAAATTAATCTTTATCATTCTGTATTTTCAATTGCATTAATGATATACATTTATTCTTTTGTAGAAGAAAACTCCTTTCAGTAAGTATGAGTCTTCTAAGTTTGGGGCTTTCTTTTTCCTAGCAAATCATTTTCCAAGTGTTATGGTATAAAAAGTGTAAAATGTGGTTACTTATGTAAGATTACTTCCCTTGGGAGTAAACTTAAAAATTAGACTAACCATTTCTAACTTAGATGCTTAATGTTTACAATGTCAGTGCAATTATGCCGAAGTCCTACCTCCTCATAACTCTGTGTTATCAGTCAATGAGACCTATAGACGCAGCCAACAGACAAATTCTTGTTTGATATTAAATCACTCAGTTAAGAAGAAAGTGACAGACAACCTAGGAAGACCTGTATAAACTAAAGCAACGTAAAGTGGACAAAACCAGGAGAGCAACAAGCATTTATTAAATATCTACCATATATAAGATACTGACATGGATTGGGAATATAAAGACAAAACAAAAAAAACTACGCCCATCCTTAAGGAATTAATAATCTGTCGGAATATATGTATATCTTAATAACTTTATTTTTTAAAATCTTCAACACAGAATGCTTTTATCCTAATTACTATATTATATTTAACTAAATTTTTAATGACATTATATTGAATATACAATTCCAACTATCC
The DNA here is from genome assembly GCA_023548195.1 of Bettongia penicillata ogilbyi. Classification (NCBI taxonomy): domain Eukaryota; kingdom Metazoa; phylum Chordata; class Mammalia; order Diprotodontia; family Potoroidae; genus Bettongia; species Bettongia penicillata. Next base: position 3,048,247 of record JAJHZJ010000525.1, on the reverse strand, counting down.
TGACATAAAGTTTGACCTCTTGATCCAGAAACATGCATTTTTATATAAATTTCATTTTTGTGAAATGGAAAAAAAATAAATTAATGCATACACACACATTTTTAAATGTCCCCATTGTTTCATAGTATCAAGTGCTTGGGTATCGATAATACTGGCTTAGGTGTTCAGTACTTGTATATAAAATTGCACACATATTGATGTTCCATTGCATGCCATCATAAAAAAATGCTGTTAAAATCAAGACTGATTTTTTTTTCTATTTAATCAAGACAACTTAGGCTTAACAATTAACTCCTATTAACCAAGAAATGATGTGTGCTTCAGAATGCTAGTTTAATACTTCAGAATCAAGAACTTGTGATGTAATTAATAATGTACCTTCCATGTCTCCCTAAATAGGAAGAACATTTCAGACTCTAAAGATGCTAAAATGAATGAATGTGTAAGTACTTTTTCAAATATGTTTTAGATAAGAGTATTTTAAGGAGATAGGGAGGGCTATGAAAGAATTAGATGATTTTTATTTTCTCCCATTAACACTACCAAATACCAATTGCCCATTTTCCTTTTTTCTTAAGGTAAAGGTTTATTTTTTTTTAATGTAAAAGTATCTTTGATAATATTTTAATTACATAGTTTTGGAGAGGACAGAAAATTGACCAAACCACTTGATGTTTTCTGCATATGCTCACCAGTATAAGAAGGAGAACACAAAAGAGTGAATTAACTCCTGTGCTATATGGAGTATGCTAAATTATTGTTCTTCAGTTTCAAAGAGAACTGAGAGGAAATGGATTCAAGTTAACAAGTGATTAGTTTTATAGAATTATAAAATCACAGGGTTAAACTAGGTCAGCAGAGTCAAAGGCTACAGAGAAGTCAAGTATGAGATTGAGAAAAGACAATTGAATCTGGTAATTAAGATATCATTGGTAACTGAGAAGAGCAATTTCAGTGGATTGATGAGGTCAAAAGCCAGATTGTGAGGCGTTAAGAAGAAAGTGAGAGAAAACCTGGGAAGACCTGTATAAACTAAAGCAAAGTAAAGTGGACAGAACCAGGAGAACAATCTACAATGTTGTACATATTGAATAATATTCTAAAGATAATCAACCTTGCAAGACTTAGTAACTGATCAACACAATGATGCCCTACAATTCCAGAAGACTCATGATGAAACATACTATCTACTTACAGATAAAGAACTGATCTACTTATAATGCAAATTCAAGCATAGTTTTTCCTCTTTCTTTTTCTTGCTTTTTTTCTTTTTTTTGGTGGGATAGAGAAGGAACATGGCTAATGTGGAAATTTGTTTTACATGACTATACACATTTGTAATAGGTTTTGTTTTTCTTGCTTTCTTATTAGATGGAGAAGGCAGGAAAGGAAAAGAGAAAATTTGGAACTGAGAAAAAGTAGAAAAACCTCTATATTTTAAAAATAAATAAACAAAATTTTTAGAGATTAAAAAAAGAAGAGTGAGAGGAGAGAGAGTGGAGGCATCTATTATAGACTGCCTTCAAGGAGTTTGGCTACAAAGAGTACAAGAAATATAGGAAAATAATTAATGGGAATGGAAATATCAAGGGAAAGGTTATTTTTTAAGATAGCAGAGACCTGGGTGTGTCTATAGATAATAGGAAAGCAGCCAGCAGACAAGGAGAATAAAGATAAGTGGGGATGGGAAGAGAAGGTGACAGAAGGAGCAATCTATGGAGGAAATAGAAAGGAAGGGGATCACTTGTGCAGGTAGAGAGATTTGTCTTGATAAGAAGTAGAGCCACCTCTTTGTGTAGGACAGGAGCGAAGGAAGGAATAGCGGTAGAGGCACCTGAGTGATTTGAGATGAAAAAGTGGTTAGAAGAGGAAACTCATGTTAATTGTCCTCCATTTTTTCTTTAAAATATGATTCAAGGTTCTCAGCTGAGAAGGTGGGAGAAGGAGCCATGGGAAATTTGAGGAGGGCTGAATAGATTTGGAAGAGCCATGACAGAAGGCGAGATAGTGAGTTGATAAAGGGATATGTGGAAAGATTGCCTTGGCCAATTGAGGGTCCAGTTGAGGCTGCATAACATAAATTTGTTTTGGATCCAGTCAGAATGATTCTGTGATTTCCTTCATCTTTGTTCATCATCAAACAGAGAGTTTAATTTCTCTCTTCAAATATTTGAAGATAAATATTGTATTTTTCCCACAAGTATTTTCTCCACGCTAAAAATGTACAGCTCCTTCAACCAATCTAGAAATGGTATGAACTCAAGGTCATTTACCATCTTAGTTGAACAATTTTTAATTTATGAATACCCTTCCTAAAATGTAGTGACCAGAACAAAATATACTACTCCATATTTGGTCTGACCAAGGCGGAATAAAGCAGGACTATTAATTAACTAGCCCAAGACGCTAAGGATCTCTTAAAAGTAGTTCAAGATTCCCTTAGGTTTCTTCAGTTCAACTCAACCAACATGACATTTTCTCCAGTTACGTTTTGAGATCCTCAAGGACAAGGACTATTTCATTTTTATCTTTGCATTCTTAGAATCTAGCACATTTACCATTTGAATGTCTTCATAACATTTACTGGAAAATTCTCCTTGGATAGACAGAAGGAGAAAAGAAAAGGGATAAAAATTATAGCCACACACCCTTGCACTCTGAGAGGTACTGGAAAGAAAAAGAAAAAATTGTGAAGAATGACAAAAGAAGTCATAGACTTTTCCTGTTCCATTCTGAAGGACCAAGTCTTAAACATCATAAATCCAGGACAAGTAGGAGATGATGCTACAGATTTGCTGTTCATCCTGCATCTCCTGATTCATGGTGGTAACCAATGAGTCTGTTATTTGGAGCAAAACCAAAAATATGAGGGATGTATAAAAGAAGATAGCGCTATTGATACAATCACGAATGCTTCTCCTGTTTTAAGGCAGTGATGATGGATAGGAGCAGCACCTGGAACAGGACAATTCATTATCAGTCATCAGAGTTATCTGTTGTAAAGTGGCAGAGGTTATAAGCTTCTTGCATGAAATCTGTCTTGGGATCTAAGTTGATCCCAAGGCCCCTCCTATATCATTACCCACTCAGTTTTCCCTGTCCCATTGAACCAAAACCTCTGCCCTAAGAGTTTGATTGGGGGATGATGTCAAATTTTTAGTGCTTTAGAGGCTTCAGTAGGGTGGGTGCCCTCTACTTCCACAGGGGCAAAATATAGACTGTTACACCTAGGAACTCAGAATTACCACCAACTCAACTAAGGAATTCCTTTTCTTCCAATTAAATTCACCATTCACCATCATTATATCAGTTTTATCTTCCCCAAACAAAGTGACTCCCAACAATTCCCACTCCTTGGCCTTTTATGGGAAGTTGTTGAAACCATTCTCAATGGAGGGAGACCTGAGCTACTGCACCAGGACCTTGAAGCTAAGGTAACTGTGTGGGAGAAGAATTAAGGATGAGACAGAGAGGGTCAGCTAGAATTGCACCCAAAAGTAATCCATCCTTATCAGTTAAGTCTTCCTGCAGACTGGATTCCAGAAGTCAGTGGATAGGAGAGCTCTTCCCCTTCCTGGTATCCCATTGATTTAAACATGGCTTCTGGACAGTTGGACACCTGACCTGGGCAATCAGGTACAAGATGATGAAGGGCCAAACCTTTTTCCCTAAAATGAGATAGTGCCATTCTGCCAGTTGAGGACAAATTAAAAACTGCTTGGATTAAGTAGATGCTTCGGGTGGCACAAAGAATGTAGTTGGGGGCAAGAATAGCTGTTTTGTCCTTAGTTAAAGAAATCATGTGGTCCTGTGCACCGCACAAAATGGCATAGCCACTCCACAGTCTTTTTGGCAAAGGGATGACTCCCCAAGTGCTGCTATTCTTGTGTGACCTCTGTCCCAAAGCTCATTGGTATAGTACTCTCTTATTACTATAGATGAAGACCCTTCCTTGCATGAAGGGCAGGGTGGAAATGGTGAGAATGGGAGAACTCCAGCCATTGTCAGCCTTATTTGGGACTTTCTTCATGCTTTGAGTTGCTTCTGGTGCTTCTGGTGAATGAAGGAGCTAGTAATCCCCATCATGCCTCTGCCTCTAGCTTGCTATATTAGAGACTATGGGGAGTTTCCCTTTGGATGAGGTTTAGGATGCTCTCTCTTGGTTAAGCTTAGTTATCTCATTCCCAACAGGAGAGATCCTTCACCTTGCATTTTCTGGTATATATTTTCCTATATATACCTTCCATGATATCTGTTTTGCTACAATTAACAAATTATAACAAAGGTTTCTTTACTTCACTGTATGTGTTCATTGTGGAACTGGTATTTGGTGAGAAAGGAGCAAAACCTTGGATATAAAGCCTGATGTCCTCCTTTCTCCTAATAATGAGAAAAAGAAATCAGAAATTAGACTGAACCTGATCGTATCCCCTAGATGCTCCATATTTAAGGGAGCAGATGGATATTATACTAGCAAGGTACCCCCTCTTTCTGAGGAGAGCACAATGGCCTCCAGCTCCAACTTCTCATTCTTCCTCTGGAAGAAATTAAAGTCTCTTTTGGAGAAAGGCAAGGGGAGACAATGCTAGAGATGTCTATTCTTCTTTTTAAACCTTACAATAATACATGCTTGCTAAAAGTTGGGGAACATCCTGAGGGCTCTACATGGTCTCTTACCTTACCTAGGGCATCTCTACTTTTATAATAGCTCCAACTTAGTTGTTTAGTAAGTCATATCTCTGATGGGGCCTGATAATGCTCCAGAAACAACTGAATGCAGTAAAAGGCGTAGGCAAAATTCCTCCATTGATCCTGACCCCAAAGGAAGGGGTGCTAGGCTCTCAAGAGGGAAAGAACAGGAAGTTGCTGAGGCAGGTATAGTCACAAAGGATCATTTCGATTAAACCAGCTTCCACAGATGGATTATACATACCATTCTGAAACTGGTCCCAGCTGGCAGGTCTGTTATCCATTATACAGTTTTGGGTCACAGATCCAGAATACAGAGAAGTAGTCACAAATGAGAGTGAGTTCTAGCTGAGTGCTGAACAGGGAACAATTTTGGAAACATAGCTGGGTGACTCTGAGCCCAGGAGCAGAATGGCAAAATATTATTATCTTTTAGCCCACCTATAAATGAACCTTGCAGTATAATAATGAGGGGAAAAGAAGAAAGAGGAGTTGCTCTGACCCTGAAGAACCTCCCAGAGGACTAATAGTGACTGAGCTCAGCAGCAGTCTATGAAAACTCATTCATACACAAAACCCAACCTGGATCAGGAACTGGCAGAGTTAAGACAAGGAGGGAAGTAAACAGATCTCTCCCCAGATCATACCATTTTGGGAACACTGAAACCCTCAGGCTTCCAGACTGAGTTGTGAAAGCAAGCCAAAGGACATGAAAGGACAGATGCTCATGGCAGACATTGCCCACCACCTGCCAGAAGTAAGCAGAGCCCAGCATTAACATAAAGTCCAAAGTCAAAATGTAATGAGGAAACAAAACAAGGATGAGCAAAAAAAATCCAAAAAAAAAAAAAAACAAACCCAAAAACAAAAATAAGAACCTGATCATAAAGAACTACTTTGATAACAGGGAAATTCAAGACAGAAACCCAGAAGGCAATGAATTGAAAACATCTATAAGAAAAGCCTTAAAGAAAAATGCAAATTAGACACAAGCCCAGCAAGAATCTCTAGAAGAGTTAAAGAATGTTTTTTTAAAGAGCAAAATAAAGTGTCATTTTTAAAATCAAATGAGAACAGCAGAGGGGAAAAATGGGAAAAGAATGAGAGTTATGGGAAAAAAAGATAGGAAAAGGGAATTAATAGGTTAGTAAAATAGGTAAAAAAATTTACCTTCCTGGGCATAGCAAACTGAAAAAAAATACTTATAGAAAAACGAAGGAACTTGAGATTACAGAGGAAATAGAAAGAACTAGAGTATGTGTTCCATTCCTTCCAGAGAAGAACTTTTAAAAATGGAAGAACTTAAGTTGAACTGTTCTTCTAAACATCCTGGAGATAATAGGAAACAACTGAAGTTTCTTGAACCAGATTATGATCCTTGGGGGGTACTGATGGAGTTGAGTGGTTAGTAGATGATATGGTCAGACCTATGCTTTAGGTATATCCTTTTGGCATGTGGGTATAAATCAGATTGGACAAGTGGAGAGAATAGAAGCTGGGAGATCAGTCAATAGACTATTGCTATAATTCAGACAAGAGCTATGAGTAGTACCAAAAATAGGTGGTTGCCGTGTGAATAGGAAAAAGGGGACAGATTTAAAATCAGAATCAATAGGACTTGGCAACTAAGTAGGTGATGGAAAGAGGGGTAGAAAGGTTAAAAGTTGAGGATGATTCTTAGGTTGTAAAACTGGGTGATTGGCAACATTTTCATGACCTAGGTAGGAAGAAATAAGGAAATTAAGATCACTGGTGGATTTTAGAAAGGGGAAAAGATGAGATCTATTTTGGGACTGTTTGTCTATGGGGCATCCAGATGGTGATATGTTGAAAGTCAATGTAAGAATGCAATTCAAGTGAGAAACAAGGTCTGGATATGTAAATGTGAAAGTAATCTTCATATAGATGATAATTGAATCTGTGGGACATATTGAGATCAGTAAGAGAGAATATTGATAAGAGAAAGAGATAAGTCCTGGAATAGAACCCTGGGGTACCCTCACAGGTAGGGGACAGAACATAGATGCTAAATCCAACAAAGTAGACATAGAAGAAATAGTCATTTGGAAGAAAAACCAGAAGATAATAATGTCAAGAAAATCAAGAGAGCCGAAAATAGCCAGAAAACAGGGATAAACAGTATCAAATGTTTTAGAGACACAAAGCAGCATAAAGACTGACAAAAGGTCATTGGGTTTAGCAGTTGGTATTGAGATCATTGGTAACTTTGGAGAGAGCAGTTTCAGGTAAATGGGGTTGAAAGCCAGATTGTAAGGGGCTGGGAAGTGGATGATATTTGAGTAAGAGGAATCAAAGGTAGTTGAAAGCTTTTTCTAGGACTTTGGTAGTGAGGAGAGATTTAGTATGGTGGCTTGAAAAGATGTCACATTCAGTTGAAGGGGTTTTTTTTCTAAGTATGGGAGAATCTGGGCATGTTTATAAGCAGCTAAACAGCGTTGAAGGAGCTAATAGGTAAGAGACGAAAGGTGTTTAATTTCGTTGTCAGTTCATATTGAGTTCGCAGTCTACTGAAACCACTAGATCTTTTTTTTTTAAAAGAAAAATGGCTATCTAGTCATTCTTTCCCTATCTTGCACTTGTGAAGTTGAGTTTTTGAATCCATGTATACAGTGTTGCATTTATATCCATTAAATTTCAACTTATTTTGATTCACTCATAAAGGAAGTAAGGCCAAGTGAATAAATGCCAACCTTGGAATCAGGAAGACTTAGTTTTATATCCAGCTTGTGACATTCACTGTGACCTTGGGCAATCCTCTTCACCTATATGTACCTTAAACAGCTGTTGGTGGAACAAGTCCTGACGCTTGATGAAATCACACATCCTTCACATATATTTGAATCCACTGTTTTTCCTGTCAACATGTTTTCGAATTCTATTATCTAGTGTGTCAACTATTACTCATCCAGCTTTCCTTCTTTAGGAAATTTGATAAATAAGTCATCTACGCTTTTCCCCAAGTTATCAAGTCAACATCTGCCTCTGCAACATGTAAACATACATATATATATATATATATATATATACACACACACATATATATGTATTCATATATATATTCATTTATTTATTTAGGATAATTTCAGAAAGTGCTTAAAAATAGAAGAGCCTAAGATAGAATGTAGTATCCTCTATATTATTTCTGTCTAATATCTTCAAAGGTTAAAGTTAGTATAGTACCTGTCCTTGGTTTTAATCACTGCATCTTCCTGTCATTCACTGAAGTAAATGTAGCACTCATAAGCCTTCACTGAAGACCAGTATTTCGAGAAGCTTACATTCTAATGGACAGCCATTCAACTTGGCCACCAGACAATGATACCATAAAATATGTATGAAGTTATTATCCATGTAGATCTTTTAAAATAGATCACCAGTCTTGGAAAGTTTAGTCATAATGTCTCCATTATTGGACTGTGAGCTCCTTCAGAGCAGGAACTGTTTCTTCCCTTTTTTTGTATCCCCAAAGCTTCACACGGTGTTTGTAATAATAGGTGTTGATAAATGCTAGCTGACTGACTGATTGATCTCCCTAGCTGTTATCACTTCCCTTGTATTTACTTTGTATCCATTTTGTTCATACTAATGTATGTATATGTTGTTTCCCTCAATAGAAGACAATCTCTTTAGGAGTAAGAACTGAATTTTTTTGGTTTGTTTTTATGTCCACAACTACTTAACACATTTTCTAGCACATAATAATCACTTAGTACTTGTCACATAATTCATTGATTGGTTTTCCTAAATTTACACAGCAAAATAGTGCAAAAATAAAGTAGTGGTAGAGTTAGGAACCCAGGTACCCTGACTTTTAGCAGATATTGACCTCCATGAAGTCATTAGCCTTCACCAAATGAACATTTAAGATTCCATACACATTATATGATTCTTTAAGGACTCTCTGGTTAGTTGAATCATTTTCAAAGAAGCCAAATCATTGAAAGTTGTATTTCTGAAAAAAGCTGAAATCAACAGTTTGGCATATGCAATACAGACATTTAACTGAATGTTTTTGAGCACATTTCCAAACACTACAATGATTCAAGAAATTTATTTCTCCCTTTTATAGTATACTGTTATGTTTTTGAACTTTCTATTTTATATATAGGGTGAGAAATTCTCTGGTACCTTCAAACCTTTTTCTGGAGCTATAGAGAAATGTAGCTGTTTTCTAGAAATTCCAGCTTCTTATCCTTCAGAATTACTTTCAGTTAAATTTCCCAGTAGTATTTAATTATTTTATCAATTGTTCTTTTAGAGCTGCCTGTAGAATCTATATGCATAGTCCAAAGACTGAAATGTTTATACTGGATAATGTGCTCTTCTCTTTATTGACCCTTAAAATTTTTGTCAATAATATCTTTTGTTTTTGTATTGTGTTTATTTCTGAATATATTTCTTCTCCCCTTCTATAACCCCATGATCCAGGCCTTGTAGCAAATTTCCATTTGTTGTTAAACAATTTAACATCTTGATTTTTAAAATCCAGTAGGATTTTTACACTTTAAATATTTACATCTAAATATTCATTATTAATTTTCAATGTCATAATGATAATGAATTTAGCAGGACCCATTTGGATCTTATTAAAACACATCTCAGGGTAAACATTTTTCATTTAGAAAACATCCTTACATATTCTTCACCTAGTCTGCTATTTCAGGCAGACTCCAGCCATGCTTCCCTTTATTTTTTACCCCCCAGGCCATCTTTTCCACAGTATCACCAATCTGACCTGAAACCATGCCCTGATAGTTTTAACCCTTTCATCTCTTGAACTCTTCTTCTGAAACAACCATGATCAAACCAACTATGGAACTGCTTACAGAAGTACTGTTTTCAGATAGCCTCATTCATTATCCCTATAATTTTCTGGGTCAAAACAGCCATCCTTAATCATCACTCATTTATTTCTAATTACTTCCCCTATTAGAATGTGGCCCCTTTGAGGGTAGAGACCATTTGTGATTTTCTAGTTGTATCCCTCAGCACTTGCCACAGTGCTTGGCATACAGACATGCTTAATAAATGCTTTTTAATTCCAAGGTGACCTTTTATTCACAGCACTGACTGTCTTTCTCTAATTGATATAACTTAAGTCAATATAGTCCCAAATATAACCAAGTATTTTTTTCCATTCCATTTATAAGCAATAAATATTAATTGCCTACAATGTGTAAAGTACTGGAGAAACAATGACAAAAATAAAATAGTCCTTAGGATAAAATAAATATACAGATATATAAATATGAGGGAAAAGGAAGGGAATAAACATTTATGTTGCACGTATTATGTAGCAAGCACTGTATAAATTTCATTTGATCCTCATAACTCTTTGAGGTAGGTGCTGTTATTATCTCTACTTTGTAGCTGAGAAAACTGAACTAAACAGGGATTAAATGTCTTGCCCAGGATCACACAGCTAGTAAGTAACTGAGGCAACATTTGAAGTCAGTTCTTCCTGTCTCCAGGTCTTGCTGTCTATCCACTGAGCCATCTAGCTGCCTGGAGGTATATAAAGTATAAACAAAGAAATTTTAAGAGAGAACTACTAGTTTAACTGCAACAGTGTGTATTACACTAACCAGGACAAATTAAATGCCAGCTTGATGAATTTGTATTTTTTCTGAGAGGTAATAGGGAGCTACTGAAGATGTTTCAGCAGGAGAGTGATATGGACAGATCATTTTACCCAGATTATTTTATCAGTTTGACAGAAGTATGAAAGACCTATTGAAGAAGGAAGAAATTAGAAGTAGGAAAACTAAATAAGAGACAGTAGCAGTAGATGAGGAGAGAGATGATAAAGGTTTTAACTAGGATAGAGGTTATGTGAGTGGAAGAGGGATACAAGAGACATTATGGAAATTAAATTGACAAGATTTGAAAACTGATTGGATATGGGGAGAATTGAAGGGTAATCAAGAATCATTACTATAAACAAAATGTTGGTGACTGGCAGAATGGTGCCCTCAACAGAAATTGGGAATTGGGGGGAGGGATAAGTTTTGGAGGAAGTATCACGAATTCTTTTTTGAACATGTGGAGTTTGAAATGCCTGTGGGACAGGTAGAAATGTCTAACAGGCAATTGGTAATATAGGACTGTCATTTGAGAGAAAAATTATGGCTAGTTTTATAAATTTGGGAGTCATTAGCATTTAGATGATATTTGAACTTATGGAAACAGATGAAATTAATATAAGAGAAAATGTAAAGAATAAGATCTTGCATAATAAAATTATATCATTCTGCCATTTACTGAACTAGCAAAATAAAATTCCTTTAGTAAAGCTTTATCCACCTGTACTGTAGTTCAGAAATGTACTTCTCAGAGTACAAAACACCAAGGAGAAGCAAATGTGGTACTTGGAAGGAGCAGGAAGTATGAGGTTGCTGAAGGATTTTCTTTTTTTTTTTTTCCATTTTCCTTCAGAAAGAAGGCTTCAGTGTGGAGCTCTTTAGGAATTCTAAGCCGATTCCAAGATGATGCAGAGACCCCCGAGAGGCAGGCTGAGACAGACAGAAACATAACTCTAGGGGACTTCTCTCCAGGGTTCTGAAATGTCAAGAGCAGTAACTTCAGAGGATACTAAGATCATAGTTTTAAAGCTGGAAGGCACCTAAGAGTCCTTTTGGTTCAGTTTCATTTTATAGATGAGGAAACTGAAGAGTAAGTTAAAGTGTAAGTAAAGAATAAATTAAGGTGACTTTCCTAAGGTCAAATAGACTGTAAGTGGCTGAGAAGGAATTTGAACCAAAAGCCTCTGGCTCCAGAACCAGTGCATTTCCCAGCATATCATGGGACTCCCCATCTTGGGGGAACTGGAATGAGCCAGATTCTTTGCCATGAGTTGGAATTACATGATGAATTTAACAATGAAATTTATTAGAAATAAATATAAATTCCTTTATCTCTTAAGAAACTCAATAGGACAAGTGCAGAATGGAGAAACTAGACAGAAACTCATGTGGGAAAAGAGCTAGGATTTGACATGGCTGACAGAGAAGGTAATGAGGTCTTCGTACCAGACTGTTTTTTGAAAGACATCCATAGTCTCTGAAATAAGGGAAATAATAGTTCCACTAAGCTAAGATGTTTAGATTATTTATCAGTTCGGGTGTAATATTTTAAAAGACCATTGTTAAAAAAGAAATGCATACTAAGAAGGGTGACCAGAATGCTCTAGTTATCATGTAGTTATCATGGGAAATGCAGTAACTACCTTCAGATGTGTGAAGGATTGTCATGTTGAAGAGGGAATAAATTTATTCTAGGATGATCAGAAAGACACAATTAGCGCTGGTGTGTATAATCTTCTACAGATATTACCATGTATTAGATATGGGGCTGTGCTATATGGCTGCTATGATACCTTTCAACTTATGTATTTGAGAACAGATTAATAATTAGTTTATGCAGACCTTTCTAACTGCTAAGACAAAAGAAGGGAAACAGATGTGGAAGATTACTAAAGAAGACTGTTCACATGCTACTATTTGCAAGTCTATTCCACTCAACAGTTTTTGACTCTCTTGACTCATGTGTAGTTTTTGTTTTTCTTTATTTAAATGTAACACTGGAATTCATTTTAGTTGAATGATTTTTGTAATAACAATAGCTAGCATTTATATAACACTTTAAGGTTTGCAAAGTGCACATTTATCTTTTCAACAACTCTGAGATTTAGATGTTTTTCTTATCCCCATTTTAGAGATGAGGAAACTGAGTCAGGCATAGATTAATGACTTTTCCTAAAAATCCCATATCTATTAAATGTCTGAGATTGGTTTTGAATTTGTATCTTCCTGACTCAATTTCCAACACTCATTCCACTGCACCACCTAGTTGCCTTTTTTGGACTTTTTACTGAAAAAAAAGGATATAGATTTGTAAACAAGGTATTTGCATAGCTAGTAATTATATATTTGTGAAAATTAAGTGAAATAATGTAATTAAATTTGCTTTCTTCTACCCTTAGGATTTCAAGCACACAAAGTCCTTTGTAATTTAGAAGACTTCTTACTTTGAGATATACCCAAACCACTGTTTGTTAAAAACAAATTATTAAAAATGATATTAAAAAACTGTGCTTTGTCTTACATTTAACAAAAGCCACATAATGAAATCAGAAAGATAATGTTGGTTAAAATTTTATCATGATCTTTATGGTATTTGAAACATTTTAAAAGAATAATCTTAAGCATTTAACGATGAATTCTGGTTTTGGTTTTGTTTGGGGTTCTTGTGTCATATTTATTAGTTACAAGTATCACAATGTCCTTGTATGTATACATTTCTATATTTCTTTCTGTCTTATTTGGCAACTTAGGGTATCTTCTCAGAGCTACCACTGTTTCTGAAAGAGAACATTTAAATAGCTTACACTGAAGGCCAAATTGTCCTACAGCCCAAGAAATCATCAGTCCAATATACCTTCTTTGTAGGTACCCATTTAGGGGTTGGGGGGAGGTTCCGGAACACACTCTGAAATAAAGAGTCTATTTGAACATGTAACAGCCAAAATCTTGTTCTTCTATCCCAAGACAAACCTTATTCACTTATATGAGTGAATTTGTGTAGAAGCACATCTGCATAAATTCCATACGCTTTATTTTTGTTTCTCTACGGCATACCAAAAAATTACCTTCAGGAAAGGAAGAATGCATGTTGTGTAGGATACCCTTCACAAAACCCGAAGCAGGAAAGACAACTGTTGGGATATACCTGGTTTCAAATCCCAATTCTGGTGCTTAACTAGTTGTCTGACTATGAACAAGTCCTTTTGCTCCTCAGTTTTCGTATCTCTCAATTTGGGAATAATGACGTCTACCTTATTTATCTTGTAGAGCTGTCATAAAGATCAAATGAGATAATATTTGTAAGGTACTTTATAAAACTTAAAGTACTGTATAACAGCTATAACAGCAACAATGTCAATATCCATTCCTTTTCTTCTTTCTCTTCTTTTTAATACATTCAGTGCAAGAAACTTGGAAGTAGGCAAGGAAGACAGCTATTTACGGCAAACTATGTTACAAGCAATACTTTTTTCATTATTGTTTTAAAATATACATGTTTTTAATACAAAAACATTCTGTTCTTCATGACATATTTATTTTGAGAAATCAAGTATTATAGTGATGGAAAATACAGCATTGTTTCCAAACCTATGGGGTTGAGAAGCCCACCAGAGTAACAGTTGTTACAAGGAATTCATCTCATTTAAATGAGTTAATATAATTAATAAGCAAACATATCTTCTCTTGGCTGAATAAATGGCACACATATATGTATTTTTAAAACAGATTCTTATTGATATATTTTGTTTTTATATCACCTATATTTCCCCATGTATCCCTCCTCCCACATAGAGCCATCTTTTATAACAATATTTCTAAGAGAAAGATGAAAAAAATTTCATCAAAACCAATCAATACATTAAAAATAGTTCCAAACTTGTGGACCCACAATTGTGTAAAAGAGCAGGGGGAAGTATACACTGCTATCTCTTCTTTGTTATTCCTTGTTATTAATATTTTCACAACATTCAGTTTTAATTATGTTGTGATTATTGAGCTTTCCATTGTTATAATCATTGTTTATATTGTTTTCTGGGCTCTGCTTACTTCCCTTTATATCAATTCCTATGTCTTTCCATATTCCTTGTGGTCGTCATTTTTGTCATTCCATAATATTCCATAATACAGCAATATTCCATAACATATATTTGGCCATTCCTTAATCAGTGGGCATCTGCTTTGTTTTCAAATCTTTGTGATCATAAAAATGCTGCTATAGGTATTTTATTGTATAGAAGATCCTTATTTTTTGATAAAGATCTATCTTCTTTTGGTAGATGCCTAGCAGTGGAATTTCTAGGCTAAAGGAAATTGGTATTTTAGTCATTTTTTTTGCATAATTTCAAAGTTTTCTACAATGGTTGTATTACTTCACAGTTCCACCAACATTGCATTGTCTATCTTTCCCCAACTCCATCAACTACCTATCTTTTATCTTTACTATTTTACTGGGTGTGAGATAAAACCTAGGGGTTATTGTGACGTTATAAGTGATTTTGAAACATTCTTTCATGTGGTTGTTAATAGCTTGAAATTCGTCTTTGGAGAATTGTTTGAGGAATGAGTTTTTGAAGAATTCCTATTTATGTTCCATATAAATATTTTTCCCTATTGATCACTTTCCTTTTCATCCTATATGTATTAACTTTTTCTGTGTAAAAGATTTACAATTTTATGTAATTATAATAACCTATTTTATCTTTTGTTATTGTCTTTCGCCCTTATTTGGTTAAGAATTCATTCCTATAATTATGAAAAGTATATGTGTTTCTCTTCCAAAAAATTTTATGGTATTATCATTAACATTCAGATCACCCAACTAATTTGAATTTGTTGTGGAACAGGACATAAGATATTGGTCTAAACTTAATTTCTGCCAAATACTTGCTAGTTTTGTGAGCAGTTCTTATCATACAATGAATTATTTCCTAAGTAATGTATGATTTCTGGTTTCTGGATTATTGAGTTGAATGAATTCTTATTCTTCTTTGTCCAGACTTTTCTATCTATCTGTTTTCTATTTTTAAACTGTTACCACGTGATTTTGATGATTGCTGTTTGATAAAATAGTTTATGCTCTGATATAGTTTATACCTTTTCCATTATTTCTCTTTACACTATAGGCCTTTCCTTCCTCCAAATGAATTGTGTTCATTTATTAGCTCCAGAAAGGACCCCTTTGGTAATTCAATTGGTGGAATACTTAATCTGGAAATTAACTTTGTCAGTATTATCATTGTTCTTCTGTTACCACACCCTAGCCATGACCAGTTCCTTGTCTAGCTATTCAATTTAAAAATGAAATTTGTATAGGTATTGAATGTACTTTGCCAGACTGACTTCCAAGTATTTTAAGTATTTTGTACTTATTTTTGTAGTAAGACTATGAACTTACTCTCCCAGAGCAAGTCTGACTATATATTGATCTTAGGGTTCTAGAGATAACCCTGAGGAGCAGGGCAAGGCAAGGCAAGAAGCATTTGTACGTTAACTAATGTTGCTGGCTCATGGTCCCTATTCTACTGTGTTGCTGGCATTGTTAGCTGCCAGAGATTAGGGTCCCATTTCCATTTAGTCAAATCAGGCATGGTACAAAGTGCTGAAGATACAAAAGAGGCAAAAGACAGTCACTACACTCATGGAGTTCATACTCTAATGGGAAAGATAACAAGCAAATATATACAAATAAGCTATATACAGGATAAATAGGAAATAACTAAGAGACCGAAGTCAGTAGAATTAAAAAGGGTTGGGAAAGACTTCCTGTATTAGATGAGATTTTAGCTGGGACTTAAGGGAAGCCACTCGGCAGATATGAAGACAGAGAACATTCTGGGTATGGGAAACAGCTTGAGAAAATGCCTGGAGCCAAGAAATGGAGTATTTTGTTCACAAACAGAGTTTCAGTGGATCAAAGAGTATGTGGTAGGTGTAAGAAGACTGGAAAGGTAAGTGGAGACTAATACGTTATGAAGGGCTTTGAACACCAAACAGAATTTTGCATTTGATCTTGGAGACTTTAAGTAGCCGGTGGAGTTTAACCAGTTAACATCTAGTAGCTTTTATGATGGGATATTTATTGCAAATATATAGCAAAAATGAAATTACAAACAAAAATCTTGGGGGCACGTTATCCCATTTATCACCTTTGTCCTTGAAAGGAGTGAGCTCAGATTTAATGCTGTTATACATAGCATTTATCCCACAAAGTTGACTTCCAAATGGAGCATAACTGAGGGATGGTTTGTTACCACTAGATGAGGCCAGATGGGTCATTCAGTACTTCGTTCCACACTTTCTGGATTCTAGCAACTCCCAGCATGAAGTCCAGCTCTTAGACGTTTGGCAGCTGGCTGTCCTGACCATAGGAATCTCACCAGATTATTGTCATTTTCAGTCTCATTCAACTAAAAACAGGAAAAACATAGACATTTTTAATGTTATCATCACTTAGTATTTGAATAATCTCCTTAAGGTTGGCAAGGCATTTTACATTTTACATCTCATTTGATCTTTACCATAACCCTGTGTGGCAGGTGTTGTTATTATCCCCATTTGGCAGATGAGAAAATTGAAACTCAGATATTCAATGACTTGTCCAGAATCAGTTAGGATTCAAAATCAAGTCTAATTCACTCCAAGTTCAACACTCTATCCAACGAACTACCTATCTGCTTTCCCAAAAGTGACAGAAGCAAACAGCAAGGACATGTTCTTTCAGCTTCTATGCTGGTTCCAGATAAGAATAAGTCTACAGTTCCTTCACCACTTGGAGGACAACAACAACTGGTCTTCCTTCAAAACTCCCAGGCAGGTTGGGAGGAGACAGAGACAGGGGAGTCAGCCTGTCTGGCTGATGAGTTTTGAATGCCCACTGGTTCCAGTTCCACAGCCAATCAGAAAGACTCCTCTTCATCGTATAAATTGATGGTCCAGAATGGCACAGTTACAGAATATCTGCCAATGGCCAAAGTCCACTTAGGGACTGCATCTATCAAGAGTGCAGTACGTGCTCCTAAGTCTTGATGTCATTGGACAATCCCCAATTACATTTTTAGTGTACTCCTAAATTTTGTTTTATTATACAGATTTCCTGTTGATTGTTATGGGTTCATTTGTGGCCTGCAAGTTAGTTTATTCACTGATTCTTTAAGATTTTCAAACTAAATCATTATGTCATCAGCACAGAGGTATAGTTTTGTCTCCCCTTTGACTATTTTGATTAATTTCTTTCTTTTGTCGCTTTTGTTAATACTGGTAGAGCAATAGTAAATGATAAAGGGGACATGATGAATCCTTGCTTACATCTGTATTTATTGGGAAAGCTTCTAATGTTTTCTCAGTGCACGTACTGCCTGTTTTTGTCTTTCAGTAGTTTATTATTATTTTTTTTTAAAGGTCCTTCTGGGGAACCTTTGGCCTCAAAGCCACAGAATTTTGGCAGAGGGCTATACTTGAGGACCTAGGGGGCCAATTATGGGTTTGGGGCTGCAGGTTCCCCACCCCTGCTCTAGGCTAATACTTTTTAACATAAATAAGTGTAACTTGTCAAAATCTTTTTCTACCGCTACTGAGAAAAGAGTTTGGATATTGTTGTTCGTTTATTTTAACATTATTCATTATATTGATTGTTTCCCTAATATTGAAGTATCCTTACATCCTTGGCATAAATTCAACTTGATAATAGGGAATGATTTCTTGGAAAAATTGGTGGCCTTTTTTTTTAACTACAGTTTCATTAAGTTTCTGAATGGATATTCATTAATCATAATGGCTGATAATTCTCTATGCTTTAATCTTTCCCTCCTTCAGTACCATTATATTTCTCTCATAAAAATAATTTGGTAAAGTTCTTGCAGTATAAGCATAAACTTACCTTTAAAAGTTTGATATAACTTGCTTCTAAATCCATCAGGATCAGAAGATTTATTCTTTGAAAGTTCCTTTATAGTTACTTCAGTTTCTATTTCTGAGAATGGGTTAAGAGCTCTATTTGGTATTCTATTAGGGTATTTTATATTTCTAATGGTAATGTATTTCTTTTGTGTTGTAGGTTTTGTTGGTCTATAGCTATGTATAATAGGTTCTAATAATTTTCATTTCTTCTGGTTTTGTTGCCATTACATATTGATCATTTTTAAAAATTTAACTTATTTGATTTTTCTGTTCCCTTCCTTTTTCATTAGGCAGGCTATAGATTTATCAGTTTTGTTTATCTTTCAAAAAACCAGCTTTTAGTTTTGATTAGCAATTAGTCAGAAAAATTATTTGTCCACTGATTTTAAAGATTTCCTCTTTTGTGCTTTCTTGCTTATTTATTGACTTGCAAATTTTTTAAATCTATATTCAAATAATCAATCTTATCTTTTCCTATTTTTAAAGATGTTATTAATAAAATTTTCCTCCAAGTCCTACTTTATCTACATCTCAGAAATTTTGACATCTTGTCTCTTCATTATTATTTTCTTTCACTTAATTATAATTGTATCTATGATTTGTTCTTTGATTTACTCATTATTTAGGTCTGTGTCTTTTTTTTTTTTTTTGGTGTTTCCTGACTTGATCATTACTTCTGTTACAGTATGATCTATAAAAGATGTGGTGTTTCTGCCTTTTTACATTTATTGAAATTTCTCTGTGCCCCAATACATTATCTATTTATTTTTATAATAGTGCCATGTAGTAGTAAGAAGACACATATTCTTTAGTGGTTATATTTAGAAGAAGTCAGAAATCATTTAGTGCTAATTTTAACTGTTTAATTCTATATTTTCTCTTTTTAAAAAATCTATTATATTTTTCAACTCTGTGATACCAAACTCTCTTACTATTATTGTTAATATCTACGTCTTTTTATAATTCAGTTCATTTTTTCTCATGATTTTAGATTCTGTGCCAATTAGAGCTTATGTTTAATATTGACATTATTTTATTGTTCAAGTATATCATCATTTCTTTATTTATATTATTATTTTTTATTTTTGCTTTCCCTGATTAGCATGATTGCTAGTCATTTATTTTTAATCCAACCTCTCAATTTTTGCTATGTGAGTCTTCTATTAAAAATATTAATGTCTTCTGCAATAGGGGTTGTCTTCAGAGGGACTCCCCCACATTGGTTTGGAACCTTCCCTTTTTGTTTCCCATTTCAGTCCCCTCCTTTGCTACCTTTCCCATTCTGTTTTAGTCTCTCTTCTTGCTAACAGACCACAGGAGTTATCTTTCCTTCCTTATTTACCTTTGGACTTGATTAGAGTACCTCACACATAACCCTTCTGTCCTCCATCTCCCTTCTACCTTTTTATATACTTTCCCATTCTGTAATTTTGCCCCCCACAATACATTGATTCATCTGTAGAAGACTGTGAATTTTAATTCATATATCAGGCCTGTTATCCTATCATCATATCTCCAGTTTCTTTAAGTTTAAAACAACCCACCACTTAATTTTCCACTCTGTTTTTGCTTGTTTTTTTTTTTTAACCATTCACATCAGTTTTTATATTTTAGTTTTTTTTTAATAATCTCTGGAGATGGAATGACATATTTCATAATTTGTTCTTTCTTTGACAGTTGTCTTTACTTACCTTTTTTCTTTCTGTTGCTTAGGGTGTTTGCAAGTCAAATACTCTACTCAAATCTGACTATTGGTTTTGTTTTTTGTTGTTGCTTGCAGGCATGCCTCAAATAAACACTTTAATTAAACATTTTTCTTTGTCCATTCATGATTAGGCTTAGGTTTCCATAGTGTGTCATTTTGCATTTTATCTTCAATTCATTCACTTTTTTGGAATATTTCCATCCCCTTATGGAATTTCAAATAGGTACAGAATAATCTTGTTTTACTCAAATTTCCTTTCTTTTGTATTTGAAGGTTTTTATGCTGGCTGCTTGATTTTCTTTTTGTTTTATTTGACATTAGAATTATTAAATTTAATCATTATTTGTCTTACTATTTATCATAGGCTGGTGGTGGTATTTTCTGCAGACAATTTGTAGATTCTTTCAATTGGAAGTTTGGGGAAATTCTCTTGTATTAAATACTGAATTACATTATTCAGGGTTTTTTGTTATTTTCTCCCAGAGTACCTGTTTTCAAAATCAGTTATTCTTCCTTGTAGAGAGATCAAGTATTCTTTTATTTGCTTCTCTTCTTCCAGATTGTTCTTTACTCAGTATATTTTTATCTAAATCTGTTGTTCTCACCTTTGTTTCTTTGGAGAGACTCACCACTGTGGATTCAAGTTTTTCTATTCTGTTATTTCCATTCTGTAGGCTATCAGTTTTGACATTCATTTTCTTCTAACTTCTTGTCTTGTGGGTTTCATTTGTCAGGAACATCTAGTGGTTCCATGCTGTTTTGGGATTGCATAGGGTTCTGTATTTCATAGTCATTGATTCAATTGTCTTTGTCTTATATTTGTTTAGAGTAGTTTATAATCTTTTTTTATCTTTTCCTCCTAATTTCAGAATCTTTTCTATTGACTTACTTGCTTATGCTCTGCTTTTAATTAAATTTTATGCTTTTTGAAATCTTTGGGTTTAGCTTTTTTTCCCTTATACTTCCCTGTCACCCACTTTTTGACTTCTCTCCCTTCAGTGGTGAGTATACCCCAGAGCTAGACTGAAATGCCTTCTCAGTTTCCTTCAACTTTGGGGAATTTACTTTTCACTAGTGTCATTTACTTCATTCATCAAGTAGTTTTGGAAGGACAGTACTGACCCTAACTGGATTTCAGGGTCCTTGTCTTGAGTCCTGATGCAACACTCATGCTAGCTTTGCCCTGCTTCCACTTCCATTTCTGGCCCTTATTCTTTCCTTCTCTGGCTGGGTTGAAACATATATATGTTACTATTTTTCAAATGTTTATAAATGCTATACTTAATAAAACACAAATACATTTTAAAGCATTACCGGATTCGTAACAACTCTTCATTGTTATTTTCTTACATTTACTATGGGGGTCTGTGAATTTTTTTTCATGTTACTTAAGAGACTTCATATCCAAAAAGGTTGCAGTTACATGTAAAGATAATTTTCAACATTCATTTTTAATAAGATTTTGAGTTTCAACTTCTTCTTCCTCTCTCCCCTCTGTCCTCCCCAAGATGGCAACAAACAGTCTGATATAGGTCATATATGTGCAATCATGTTAAACATATTTCCACATTAGTTATATTGTGAAAGAAGAAACAAAAAAAAGGGAAAAAACATGAAAAAAAGTGAAAATAGTATGCTTCAAACTACATTCAGACTCCATAGTTCTTTCTCTGGATTTAGATAGCATTTTCCATCTTAAGTCTTTTAGAATGGTCATGGATCATTATCTGTTATAACTGACCATCACATAATATTGCTGTTACTGTGTACAGTGTTCTCCTGGTTCGGCTAATTTCACTCAGCATCAGTTCATGTAAGTCTTTTCAGGTTTTTATGAAATCTGCTTTCTCATCATATCTTATACAACAATACAGCAATTCCATTACATTCATATACCACATCTTGTTCAGTCATTCCCCAATTGATGGGCATTCTTATCACCACAGAAAGGACTACTGTAAATATTTTTGTATATATAGTTCCTTTCCCCTTTTTTATAATCTCTTTGAGATACATACCCAGTAGTAGTATTTCTGGATCAAAGAGTATGCACAGTTTGATTGCTCTTTGGGCATAGTTCCAAATTGGGGAGGTATGATGTTTAACACCTTGCCTGGTATGCTTCTACTTCTCTGTCTGTCATCACTATATATATATATATATTTGTGGTTATGGTAGAAGGTTTGACAACACTGATTATGAGGGGGTGAGTGGGCAAGAAATTTAATGAAGGTGCTTAAATGTTAGATGTAAAATATAATAACACAAAACTCTACTTCTTCTGACTTAAAGTAAAAGGATTATTATTAGAATCTCATTGTAAGATTGAAAACTAAACACTATAAAACTGTATCTACATATGGTTTCTTTTTTCACATTCACTTTAAGAAGTTACATACAGGAGATTTCCAGCAATATGACTGACTGGTTTTATCTAAGCCAAATTCTTCTTTGGTCCCTTACCCTTCACTTCAAAATAGCATGAAATCTTCCAAGTAAAATTTTTTTAAAAAGGAGACGGAAGGAGAAATCTTTACAAGGAAAACACTCAGCAGGGGACTGAAGAAGTGAGTGAACAAAAAGGAGCAAAAAGGAAGGAGGAGGAGGAGGAGGAAGAGAAGAATCTCTAGACCAAGATGATAACACTGCAATCATAATTAGACCCCCAGGAGAGAAAATGTGACTAGCTCTAGTAGTAGTGCAGAAGCTAAATAAAACAAAACAATAAAAGGATTTCAGGAAGTGATTTAGAGCTCTTAAAATTTTGAAAAGAAACAAAAGAGTCAATGGTGTAGACTATATAGCAGAAAATTTTAGTATAACACTGAACAAGGGAATAGTAGATATACAGAAACATGAAACACAAAAATGGTAAAGGTGTAGATAGATACATATACATATCTATGTAGCAAAGCTACAAGACAATTAGAAGAACACTAGAGGTTTTGCAACTGACCTTGAGAATAGACTTAGATGAATAATCAAGATATTCAATGGGAAATTACTGTAAATGATTTCTTCCATACTATACCTGGACTAAAAATTAAGCCAGTAATCCACAGATAGTAGTAAAAGGAGACCAAAAACAAAACCAGCACAAGTACAGGATCACCAGAGACAAGAGAGCAACATGTTTAGCTTGCAGGGTTCTTCGTCCAATGGAAGCAAATACAGACTCCCTCCTACACCCTAAGAAAGCCTGAGGGTGCTTGTAAATTTACAGCAAGTCCTTGGGAAGCAGCAGCAACCAGTGCTGAAATCAGAACAGCCTAGGTGCCTGAGGATCCTAGATCCTTAGAATTCTATCCTGAAAGGACCCTAAAGATCCAGCACTCTGAACTTTAAAGATCCTAGGAGTCAAATCCCAGAAGGTGGAGGTTGGCATCAGAACCCAGGAGACCTAGGACAGCTGCTCCACCCAAAAACATATTGAGTGATGTATGTTGATCCAATTCAGTACTAAAGCTAGCAAGATAAATCAAAGAAAACATCAACCAATATAAAAAATTATTGCAAATTTTGTGATCATCCAAAAGGAGAGTAACTTCACAAAAAACAAGATTCAAAAGAAAAACATTCCACTATGTGTATACATAAGTGTGTGAATACTTAGAAGAAATAAGGCAAAAGATAAATTAAATGACAGATGTAGAAGAATTATAAGGAGAATAGCTTAAGAGATAAAGTAAAAATCTTACCGAAGCTACGGATTCCTTGAATAATAGAATATATCCCAAAAAATGATTCTTCAAACAAGCAATTTTGGGATAGAAGAACTGAAAAAATAGAAGAAAATGTAAGATATCCAATATAAAAAACAACTGACCTAGCAATCAAGTCAAGAAGAGATAATTTTAGAAGTACTGGATTTGGGGAACCAAGATGGTAGCATAGAGGAAGCATTATAGCCAAGTTCTCCCAACATTTCCTTCCAAACAATTTTAAAATAATTCCTCAAACTGAATTTTGGAACATCATAGTCAACCAAAGGTCAGGCTGAAATATTTTACCAGCCTAAAAACAGGAGGATGGAAGGAGAGGTCTATGACACTAGGGTGAGGGCTAGCCAGGAGTTGATATGGGGGCAACACCAGTTGTGGGCCTTAGAGGGGGGCACGACAGCAGCAGCAATTTCAGGAGCTCTCAGCCTAGAGATAGGAAGAACATTGGACAACTACTCAGAAAGAGATTATGGGTTACTGGACTCAAGACAAGACACTGTTTGGCAGTTCCACTGAACATAGCCAGTTGTGGGTTGCAGTTTCAGGGATACTTGTGGTCACAAGGCAGCAGCAATTCTGATCATAGTTCTAGAGAAGAAAGGAGCACTTGTAGCTGCAAGAAAACAGAGACTGTACCTGGGTAAGAACCAGAGAACAGACAAGAAGCAGTGACCATGTCTCTCCCTGGATCAAACCACACAGGATGGACTGAAGATCTACAAACCCCCTAGAACTAACTGTGAAAACAGCAGAGCAGAAAAAATTTGAGGCTTGGCACAGTGCCCCATGGAACAGAGCCTGAATTTAACATAAAGTTCGAAGTCAAGAAGTAATTTGGAAAAATAAGCAAACAACAAATAAGAACCTGACCATAAACATCTACTTTGGGGATGGGGAAGATCAAGACACAAATTTAGAAACAGACAATGATGTAGGTATAGCTACAAGCAAAGGAAAGGAAAAAAGGAAAAGGAAAAAAAGGAAAGGAAAGAAAAAGAGAAAAGGAAAAAATGCAGATCAAGAATTCCTGGAAGAAGTAAAGATGGGGGGGGGAAGACCTTAAAAATCAAATGAGAGTGGTAGAGGAAAAATTGAGAAAAAATGAGAGCAATGCAAGAAAATTATGGAAAGAAAATTAACAGCTGGTAAAAGAGGCTCAAAAAAAAATCTGAAGAAAATAACATCCTAAAAAGACAGAATTAGTCAAATGATAAAAGAGGTACAAGACTTCATTAATGAAAATAACTCCTTAAAAAGCAGAATTGGCTAAATGGAGAAAGAGGTACAAAAGCTCTCTAAAGAAAACAATTCATTAAAAATTAAAATGAGCAAGTGGAAGCTAATGACTTCACAAGACATCAAGAAACAATAAAACAAAGTCAAGAGAATGAAAAAATAGCAGAAAATGTGAAATATCTCGCTGGAAAAACTCACCTAGAAAATATAGGAGAGATAATTTAAGAATTATTGAACTATCTGAAAGCCATGATCAAAAAAGGAGCCTGGGGGCAGAGCCAAGATGGCAGAGTAGAAAGATGACCTGTGAGAGCTCTCTCTGCACAGTCCATAAAATACCTATAAAAAATGACTCTAAACAAATTCTAGAGCAGCAGAAGCCACAAAACAATAGACTGAAAGAGATTTCTAGCCCAAGGCAGCCTGGAAGGCCAACAAGAAAGGTTTATCGCACCTGGTATGGAGCACAGCCCAGTGTTGGCAGTGCATCTGGGCAGGGACAGGACCAGAGCAGGCTTCAAGGCACCACCACCACCAGCTGCGGTTCCCAGATCTCTCAACCAACAAACACCAAAGACAGCTTCAAAGGTCAGTGAGAAAGCTCTTTCACCTGGGTGAGAAGGGAGCAGGGTCATCCTGCCCTAGCCCTGGCCCCAGGTGGCCCCAGGTGACAGCAGCATCTATTTTTGAAGCCTTCAGCCTAAAGCCCTTGGAGGAATCAAGCTGCTGATCTGGGTCTCAACCCTATGTGGCGGCCCTGGGGTGAAGAGAAGTGCTGACCTAGTGGAGCTGGCTGCTTGCAATATTTTCTCCTTGACCTGGGAACTCTGGAATTTGGCTACAATATTTCTAGGAGTTGTTCTTTTCAGATTTCTTTCAGGAGGTGATCAGTGGATTCTTTCAATATTTATTTTACCTTCTGTTTCTAGAATATCAGGGCAGTTTTCCTTGATTATTTCATGAAAGATGATGTCTAGGTTCTTTTTTTGATCATGACTTTTAGATAGTCCCAAAATTTTTAAATTGTCTGTCCTGGATCTATTTTCCAGATTATTTGTTTTTCCAATGAGATATTTCACCTTGTTTTCTATTTTTTCATTCTTTTGGTTTTGTTCTTGGTTTCTCATAAAGTCATTAGCTTCCATCTGCTCCATTCTAATTTTTAAAGAACTTTTTTCTTCAGTGAGCTTTTGAACCTCCTTTTCCACTTGGCTAATTCTGCTTTTTAAAGCATTCTTCTCCTCATTGGCTTTTTGGGCCTCTTTTGCCATTTGAGTTAGTCTATTTTTCAAGGTGTTATTTTCTTCAGCATTTTGGGGGGATCTCTTTTAGCAAGC
This sequence comes from Bettongia penicillata ogilbyi, assembly GCA_023548195.1. Classification (NCBI taxonomy): domain Eukaryota; kingdom Metazoa; phylum Chordata; class Mammalia; order Diprotodontia; family Potoroidae; genus Bettongia; species Bettongia penicillata. The sequence goes on along the minus strand of JAJHZJ010000525.1, from coordinate 3,022,059 downwards.
TGTTGACTCGCTTTTCATGATTTTCTTGCATCACCCTCATTTCTCTTCACAATTTTTCCTCCACCTCTCTTACTTGATTTTCAAAATCCCTTTTGAAGTCTTCCAAGATTTTTATGTCTTCCTCTGATGGTATGCATTGTTATTTCTCATCCAAAAGGATGGAAGAAAATACCTGTTCACCAAGAAAGTAACCTTCTATAATTTTATTTTTCCCCCCTTTTCTGGGCATTTTCCCAGGCAGTTACTTGACTTTTGAGTTCTTTGTCAAGAGGAGGGTATACTCTGGGGACCTGTGAGTTCTCAGTTCCTCCAAGGAAAGGTGAGAGAGGAATATATTGGGAGGTGAAAGGGAGAAATGGAATGGGGCAAATTATCTCTCATAAAAGAGGTAAGAAAAACTTTTTCAATGGAGGGGGGAAAAGGGGGAAGACAAGAGGGAAAAAAGTGAAGCTTACTCCCGTTTGGCTTAAGGAGGGAATAACATGCACACCCAATTTGCTTTGAAAATCTATCTTACACTGCAGGAAAGTAGTGAAGAAGGGGATAAGTGGGGTGGGAATGATAGAAGGGAGACCAAATGGAAGGAAGGAGTAATTAGAAGTAAACACTTTAGGGGAATTTTCTTCTCATCTCCCCCCTCCCATCACCCCAAGATGACATGCACTCTGATTACCCCTTCCCCCAGTTTTCCCTCCCTTTTATCATCACTGCCACCCCAATTCCCTTCCCCCTTACTTCATTATAGGGCAAGACGGATTTTTATACTCCATTGCCTGTATATCTTATTGCCCAATATTTGGGCATTTTGCATGTAAAAACAATTTTTAATGTGTTTTTAAATCTTTGAGTTCCAAATTCTATCCCTTCTTCCTTCCCCACCCACTCTTATTGTGAAGGCAAACAATTCAATATAGATTATATAGTACAGTTATACAAAACATTTCCATAATAGTCATGTTGTGAAAGACTAGCTATATTTCCCTCCATCCTATCCTGCCCCCCAGTTATTCTATTGTCTTTTGACCTGTCCCTTTTCAAAAGTGTTTGCTTCTCACTACCCTCTCCCCCAATCTTCCCTCCCTTCTATCATTCTCCCCATCATCCTCTTACCCCTTACTTTCCTGTAGTGTAAGATACCCAATTGAGTGTGTATGTTATTCCCTCCTCAAGCCAAATCTGATGAGAGTAAGGTTCACTCATTTCCTCTTACCTCCCCCCTCTTCCCCTCCATTGTGAAACTTTTTTCTTGCTTCTTTTATGCCCCTTTCTCCTCCCAATATATTCCTGTCTCACCCCTTAATTTTAAAATTTTAAATAAAAAACTTGCAAGATGCTTTCAGCACTATCTCACAAAAATAATGCACTATGATCAGTTGGAATTTATACCTGAAATGTGGGGCTGGTTCAATGTAAGGAAAACTAAAAACATAAATGACCATATCAATAACAAAAAGAATAATATAATAGATGCAGAAAATATTTTTGTTAAAAAACAACAGCCATTCCTAATTTAAAAAAAAAAACACTACAAAGCATAGGAATGAATGGCACTTTTCTTAAAATGATAAGAAATATCTCTCCAAAGCAATACACAAGCATTTTTTTTTTTATAATGGGGATAACCTAGAAGCCTTGCCAATAAATTTAAGGGTGAAGCTTGGATGTCCATTTTATCATCACTACTATTCAATATTGTACTAGAAATGCTATAGCAATTAGAAAAGAAAAAGAAATTAAAGGAATAAGCCAGAAGGAAATAAAACTATTATTCTTTGTAGATGATATAATGGTACATTTAAAGAATTCTAGAGAATCAACTAAGAAAGTAGTTGAAACAATTTACAACTTTAGCAAAATTGCAGGAGATAAAATAAACCCACACAAATCATTGCTATTTCTATGTATTTTCAGCAAGATCCAGCTGAGTTAGAAAGAGAAAATCCATTTAAAATAACTGCAGACAGTATAAAATAGGTGGGAGTCTACCTTCCAAGATAAACCCATTTTTCATACACCTAGCTGCCCAATGTGGAACAGATTACATACAAAATAAACAGTAGTGTTTGATAAATCCAAGGGTCTAAGTTTTAGGGGCAAGAACTCACTATCTGACAAAAAATTCTGAGAAAACTGAGAAGTATTTTAGCAGAAACTAGCATCTTACATAGTATGCCAAGAAAAGATCAAAATGGATGCCTGATTTAGACATAAAGACATATCACAAGCAAATTAGTGGAGCATAGAAAAATTAGTGGGGCATGATAAATCTATGAAAACGGGAAGAGTTTATGACCAAACAAGAAATAGAGAGGATCATGGGAAGTAAAATGGATAATTTTGATTATGTAAAATTAAAAAAGGGTTTTCACAAAAAAACCAAATACAGTAAAATTAAAAAGAAAGCAGAAAAGTTGGAGAGGAGAAGAAATTTAAAGTGAATTTCTTTGATAAAGGCCTCATTTGTCAAATATTTAGGGAACTGAACCATATCTGGAATTGATATTTGGAATATGGGGCTGGTTCAATGTAAGAAAAGCTATAAGCACAAATGACCATATCAATAAGAAAAACAAAAATCATAGTAAATGCAGAATTTTTTAAAATAATATACAATAGCCATTCCTAATTTAAAAAAAAAAAAACACTACAAAGCATAGGAATAAAAGGAGCTTTTCCTAAAATGATATCTCTCTCTAAATATGAGAGCCATTTATAAAGAGGGCCTTTCCCCAACTGACAAAAAAATACAAAGAGGATATATGAAGGATATAAAGAGGCAGTTTTCAGAAGAAATCAAAGCTATCAATACTCATATAAAAAGGCTCTAAATCGCCATTGATAGGGGAAATGCAAATTAAAACAACTCTGAGGTATCTTAACTATCAGACTGACAAAAAAGGAAAATGACAAATGCTAGAGGGGAGGTGGAAAAATAATGCATTATTGAACTATTCCAGACATTCTGGATAACAATTTGGAATTATGCCCAAACAACTAAAAAACTACACATACCCTTTGACCCAGCAGTACCACTAACAGCGCTCTCATAAAGATAAAAGAAAAAAGACCTATATATACAAAAATATTTATAGAAGCTTTTTCGTGGTGGCAAAGAATTGAAGACTGAGGGGATGCCCATTAATTGTTGAATGACTAAACAAGTGGTATATGATTATGATGGAATACTATTGTGCTGTAAGAAATGCTGTAACAAATGATGACTGTTTCAGAAAAACCCGGGAAGGCTTATACGAACATACAAACCGATAGCAGCACTGTAACAATGATCAACTCTCAGACTTAACTACTCTAATCAATTAAATATCCAAGATAATTCCAAAAACCTCATGATGAAAAATGCCATCAATCTCCAAAGAGAACTGATAAACTGAGTACAAATTGATGCAAACTTTTTTACTTTTCTTGCCTTTTTTTTGCAATGTAGAAATGTCTTACGACTTCACACGTATAATTTATATATTGCTTGCCTTCTCAATTACTGGGGGAGGGGCTAAAGGGAGATAATTTAAAATTCAAAATTGTTTAAAAAGAATGTTAAAACTTTAAAAAAGCAGTGGACTTCCTGAAAACCATGATTAGAAAAAAAATTCTGGCCACTATATGTGTGTGTGTGTGTGTGTCAAGAAATCATAAATAAAAACTGTTTAAATCTCTTAGATCTAGAGGGCAAAGAGAAGATAGAAAAAATCCAATGATCAGTTCCTGAAGGAAAATGAAAAATTCCAACATCCAGAACTCCTTTATATCTAAGGAAAAATGTTTTAATCTTGCAGACAAAAGCAGTCCAAATTCCAAAGATCCACTCAGGATCACACAAGGTCTAGAATTTTTTACTATAAGAGATCTTGGCTTGGGATACAATATTCCAAAAAGCAAAAGATATACTCTTAAAATCAAGAATAATTTATCTTTAAAAGCTGAATATAATCTTATAGGGGGGAGCAAATGAATCCTTAATGGAACTATATTATGATTTAGTGCTAAAATTCTAATGAGGGAAGGACAAAAGGGTCCTTCAGAGCCTTAATGTCTTCAAAGGGTATCTAGGAAATTAAAAGACATCCTGTGGATTAATTCCATTTTAAGATTTTTAAATCAGGAAAGAGAAGGGGGAGTAAAAAGTACACGAGTATAGAAAGGTGAAGGAGATTGAATTTATTATTTCTTATGACTAGGTTGTTTAAAAGTGCCAAGAAATATGGAGGAAAAGAGTAGGAATGAGCCTTGTTAGAGACAAACTTAACACACAAAAAAGGTATCAAGAAAAATTTATAAAAATGGAGTTCAGAGTAGGGAAGGCCTAGGTTCCTTCCCCTGAAGGATCAGGTAGCTTCCAGCATGGACTACGACCAGGTCAGGATGAGGCAGGACCCTTATAGAATGCTGAACTTTGGATTTCCCAAGATATCGACCCCTGGCCATGTAACTTCATGTTCTCTGATAGGATCTTCCTCACACAGCTCCTTGGGCCCATGCATTAGTTTCTGACTTCAAAACTCTCCCTACTAGGTCACAACCCCCCATCAAAGTGTGGATATAAAACTTGCTTCCTGTTTTCCCATAACCTCACTCTTACATGTACCAGTATTTTGGCAGATACTGGAGTGGTTTGCCATTTCCCTCTCCAGTTCATTTTTACAGAAGAGAAAACTGGAGTAAACAGAGTTAAATGACTTGTTCAGAGTCACAAAGTCAGTAAGTGTCTGAGGTTATGTTTGAACTCACATCTTCCTAATTTCAAACCCAGAGCTCTATCCACTGCACCATCTATCTTCCCAGAAAGGGAAGAGTCACAAACAAAACTTCCCAATCCTGTTGTGGGGAGGGGAATTACAAGGAAGAAAGAACTAGAATGTAAAGCAGTGTAGTCAATAAAAGTAATCATCATACTCTACAGAAAACTAAATTAAAATTAAAAATGATTATCATAATCTATATAAGAAATTTTAAAAAATTTTCAGCAGAGTGCCTTAAACAGAAGCAGAAAAATTTATAGTGATATCAAGGTCTTAAAGAAAAATAGCTTTGAAACATTGAAGAACTTTGAAAAATGCAATAAATAATCATATCTCCAGAGGTCCTATGATGAAGCATGCTATGTACTTCCTGGCAAAATGGTGAAGAAATAAGCATTTATTAGATTTCTATGCTAAACTGTGTTTATTTGTAAAAAGGGTCTTCCCTCACTTCCTCTCAATTTATTGCTTAGGAAAGGTTGTGGTAAGATGGCAATACTATAATAGCAATACAAATGGGGAAAGACCATTGAAATTTTTTTTAAAATAAAGAGAACCTTAGTTCATAATAAAGCACCAGGCAAGCAGGTAGCATGAAATGGAGATTCACAAATTTCTTCGACAGTCCTTTCTTTGGGAATGTTATTAGAGGAAGGCCTAACACTAGCTCTTTCTTAAGGTTCAAGTTTGGGACTAAATGAGGAATTCATTGATAAATTAACAATAGAAGGTTTACTTTGCCCTAACAGTAAGCATATGGAACAAGATACAGTGGTCCTTAGGATGGATGGCCTTACCATGTTTTTATATGGAAAACATATGTCACCAGGACAGAGTAATTCAAGTAATCATCAGTATTCCACCAAATCAGAGGGATCATCTCCATGTGGATAGGACTTGTTTTTATGCCCTAAGTAAGCAGGAAGCTTTTGTCAAAGCAGACAGGTCAATCAAGCCCAGATATAGCTTTGTTGCCTAAAAGGAAATACTAACACCTATTAGAGGAAAATGGGAACCCCGGTCCTACCACATATTTTGGGTATTTTTGGTGGTTAAATTCAAAATAAGTTTAAAAAAAAAAAAGTTGGCAGACAGGTTTCCTGAACTTATGTCAACGCATACCAACACACAGAACATCTATGAGCAGATAGTGACTTCATGGAGCAGTATCTATAATGGGACTCACAAAGCTGCTATCTTTACCTCTCCTTTATTCCCAACATTGTTTCTTAATTGGCTTCACCTGCCAAACAACTCACACTCCCCAGGGAGACTTTATGAAAGATCTCTATATCCTGGCAGACACAGTATCTGCATTATCCTTGATTCTTTACTGTCATCAACTGATTAATGGCTTATCTTTGGGGTCAGTCTTTTACTAAGTCCAAAACCACCTAATTGCAATGTAGTCTTAGCCCACATCTCTTATCTTTTCCACCAGAATGATACATTTCATCAAATTCTTTGCTAGGTAAACCTTACCTTGAGCATTTCACTGATGTACTAGATTCATAATACTGTCAAAAGAGGAAATTTATCTAATCCAGCATGTTCTGTTTCTGTTGAAGCCATGGTGGTTCTTTCAAATCAGTTTCCTTTTCTAGATGATTACCAAAACTCCCTTGATATTATAGTTATTTTACAGGAAAGATAGTAAGTCCACTGGCATAGTTTAGACTCCATCCTTTCTCCTTTTATAAAATTGGAACAGAAAGGAACAGTTCTCTAGCCCACTTTCCAATTTCCCAAAGATAATTGTGACTACATCCTCCTGTTCTTAAGCTGCTAGATGCTTTTACTTTCTGCCTAATTTGAGTGCCTATAAGTGAATTGAACACATTAAGCTTTATTTTATTCCTATCAATCCTGAACATACTCCATTCTCCTAAATAATCTGAAGAGTGGAGATGTATTTCTCGAGGGATCTCCTCTAAGGGAGACTGGCATGAACTATCAGGATAATTTCTTTTTTTAAAGCAACTTGGCCAAGAAATACATTTTTCTCTGTGTTCACCAAAATTTCGTCTTGCTTATCATACTTGCTGGAATGAGTTGTTTTTTTTTTTCTTACTAGTATGTCCCCTGGAGAACTGGCCCTTTGTAGTTTTTTTGGGTAATGAATATGGGAAAACTTGAGGGACACACAATATAGTATGGGCCACCAATTCATTTAGCTGCCTCATTAAACAATCTAAAATCTTCCAGCTATATCCCTGGTTCTTTCCTGCAGACTACAGCAAATGAAGCCAATGAAGGGCCTTACCAATGTCGAATCCTTCCAGTAACACAAAAGCAGTACACATTCTTGGGACCAAATACACTGATGGGATGGCAAACAAACTGGGAAGGCATATAAACTCTCACAGTTGAGAAAGGCCAGGATTCCCAGACTATTGCAGGTAAAGTCCAAGGTCAACAATGTCAAACAAGCTTCTGTCAGCAAGGAAAACTGTAAGAGGGATCTTCTGAAGAGAATAGTAGGAACTGTTACTCAGAAACTTATTATCCTTGGGGAAGAAAGAGTTAGAAAAAAATATAGGGTGCTGAAACCAAGAGACACAACTCCCTTTCTCTTATTTTTCAATGAATGGTGCAGGAGTCTGTAAATAAAATTTCAGCTCAAGATTCAACAGAAAATCAAGGAAACTTCCCACTAGGAGAAATTGAAATTTGGTTGGGACAAGGCCAAGTCTTGTGTGTGTAAGTGCACACGCATGCGCGGAACAAGGCTGTCACATCGCAGTCAAAGCAAATTTTACACTATGGCTTCACTGTCACATGTCCGGTTAAGGTGGAGATCCATCATTTCACATCACTTTTTGCATTTTGGTTAGATGAATTTATTTTCAGTAGTAATGTGACTAACCTAACTATATGTTGGGTACCCTGTAATAATGTTGTCTTGGTGGTAGGATCACATGTCTAAACCAATCTTTTACATCAGAAGTTCTTATTCTTTTTTTTGTGCCAAAGATCCCTTTGGCAATATGGTGAAGCCTACAAACCCCTTCTCAGAATGATGTTTTTAAATGCATAAAATAAAATACAAAAAATTAAAAATGAAATCAATTATGCTGTAATACAATTATCAAAATATATGTATTTAAAAGTTTAGACCCTCCCCAGGTTAAGAACCTCAGTTAAACATATGTTTCCACATGTATTTTGACTTTTCCATACCTTCATAAAACTGTCCCCCTTCCTTGCCCCACCTCTACCCATGATCCCCTATTTTTACATTTTATGTAAATTAATTATTTATCAATTTCTATTCATTTGAGATATAACAATATAGAGACTAAATGGGATTTACTGCAGGAACAAAGCTGGAAGAATGCATCAAAAGTGAAAAAAACACTTTGCCCAATATATTCAAATATAGACACATAATTTATGTAATGAGTATTTGGAGAAAATGAAATTAAAGTTTATTGTTACTATTGATTAGTTGTACAACTAAATCATGACAAATAATTAAACAGCAATATACACTCTGTAGTTAATCCTCAAGACTGGGATTTGGGTGCCTCTTCAAATTTGGGATCTGTAAATGAGAAAAAAAAAATCTTCACACATATGACAAAGTAAAAAGTCAGGGAGAGAAATGGGTACAATTTCTTTGAAAAGCCTGCCCTGTGCATATAGTATCTGGAAGGTAAACACAGTCCAATTTTTTAAAGTTACTTCAGTAGCATGGAAAAAAAAGTCAAAACCCAAAACTTATAAGACTATACTGGGCTTCACTCTGCAGGGGATGATAACTGAATATTTGGGATATATTGATATGTATTATTTCCCAATATTTTAAATAGAGATGAGCAGCTGGACAAGACAAATTATATTAAGAAATCTATGCAGGAATCTGTTATAATCTTGAAATCTTGAAAGAATAGAGCTTTTTGCTAGGTTTTTTTTTTTTAAACAACATCTCAGATAGGAGAGATACCAAAAAGATGGTTAAAAAAATTATAACAACTTAATCATGGACCTGATAATTATTAGCCCTAAGAACTGAAGCAAATCCTATAACCGCTCTGAGACTCCATTTCCTTATCTATAAGTACAACAAAAAGGGATGGATGAGATGACTTCCAAGATTCCTTTACAACTTTAAATCTAAGAACCAAGGAAAAGGATAAACGTGGTTCTCCAAAGGATGTACTTTGTGAGGTATGGGGGAGGTCTGAAAGAAGCTATTAAGAGAGATAAAGATAGGTGCTTCAGAGGGATAGTATTTCTGACTAAGCATAGGTGATAAATGTTGTAGTGGAAGCAAAGAGGAAAAATCAGAATTAAATGAGCCCTTTTAACATTGAGCAAGCATAACAGTAAAAGAATTCTGTTAATGGGCTATTAACTAGTTAATGGTTTTACTGTGAATTAACACTAAGGGAAGTACTTAAGATTAAGTTTGCTGAAAGGGCAGTATGAAATGAGCCTAGGAAAGTTACTAAAATGGTTAGTAACCTGAAGTACCAGGTTAGGTGCATAGGAAATTGTAAGGTAACTTTCACACTTCTGTGAAGAGTATGACAGGATGAGTTCAAATGTCAGTATGCCAAGGGCCTTTAATTTCAAGAATTCCCTCCACTCAATGCAGATCAAAACTTTTCTATAATTTACAGTCTTAAGAATCATTTTGGTTTAAAGAGATAAAGTGATTTGTTTGTATTCATATAACTAAGTAATATGAGAGGATCTGAACTCAGATATCCCCAATTTCAAGTTTAGCACTATGTCATGCTGCTTTTTAAGGAGACCTCATATCAGAGTCAATATGGAAATAACACTAACAAGGCTATGATTACACTCCTCTCTAATTCTATCTCTTGTCCTACTACAGGATGTCCAAGATCCTCATTCCTCTCTATTCTCCCAGGCCATCACCCCATTTTTGATATTCTATATGAACTATTTCAGCATGGCATGATTCCTGTTCCCAACATCTACCTTCTCCTTTCCTATTCTACCTTTTCTATTCCTATTCCAGCTGACAAGGAGATCATGAAGCTGTGCTAAGCAGGTCCACTACGAAGTTGTGCAATTCAAGTGCAACTGAACTATTACTGCTGCACAGAAATCCTTCTCTCTTAATGACTCACATTCCCCGGAATGGCTCTTTGAAACCACCTCTTACCTCTCTGAAGTTTTCAGACAGACACCCTTCCCTTTTCTCAGTGGAAAGTCATCTAAACTCTCCCAGCTTCACTTTCCCCCCTTACAAACCCTCCACATTACAGCAGAACTGGAAACTAAGGGGATTCCAATCACCTGGGGAAAGGCTGAACAGATCAAGGCATGTATACTAATAAAATGGAACCCTACTACTATGTAGTGAGAAATGGTGAAAGACGATTTCAGAGAGAGCTAGGGAGCCTTATATGAGCTGATGCAGAATGAAATAGAAACAAGAGATTTATACTGTAACAATACCATTGTAAAAAAAATCAAACAGATTTGGAAAGACTTGCGAACACTCATTGATGCAACGATAGACCGAGACTCTAGAGGACCCAACAAACAGAATGCCAGCCACCTCCTGATAGAGAGAACCAAAAAACTGTAGAATGAGATGCACACTTATGGGCATGGACAACACAGGAATCTGTTTTGACTACGAATATTTGTTAAAAAGGTGTCCCCCTACCCTTTTCTGAGAGGAAGAGGTAGAAAGGAGAAATAATGTACTTCATAAGAGAAAAAAAATTCAACTGAAAACATTAAAAAGTTCAATTTTTTTTAAAAAGCCTATGTTCTTATCCATTCTTCCTTCCAGTTTTGAGTGGTTGAGGTTGAGTTTCCTCCTTTTATGACCTTGAGCCCAAACTTTTGTCACTCCATTTTCCTTTCTCCCATTCAGGACTTCATTTCACTAATTATTCTCTTTCTCAGTTTTTATCTCCTCTGCAATTAGCTCTTTCTCTAATCTATCCTGCATCATTCACAAAATATAAAACCATACTCCACTGCCCCTGCCAATTCACTAACAGACTGTCCCATGTCTTATCCCCTAAATCATAAAAATTTCAGATAAAGTATCTTTGTCTACCTGGCTTCTGTTCTGACAACTCTGATGGAACAACTTTCTCCAAAGTTATCAACTGCATCTTTATTGTGAAATTCAGTGACCAAGTGTACTCTCACCACTCCATCCTCTACTTCTTCTGCAGCATTTACCCACCATCATCCAAGAAGAAATCCAGCCTATTTTAGATTTTATTTTTTATATTTTATATTATAGATGTAGATATATTTTTTGATGGGGCAGAGGAGAAGTATGGAAAAAAGATGTAACAATATCTATAAGTCATCCAGATTTCTCTTGAAGACTTCCAAAAGGAAACCCACTCTCCTTCAAGAGTTTCAATTTTTAGGGAATTTTTCCTTAAATCAAACTTAAATCTCCCTTTCTGCAAATCTCATCCATTGGCTCTGGGTCCAACCAATACATATGATGCTTCTGCTTCACAGGAGTCTTTGGAAGCACCCATCATATTCATCTTTAAGTGTTTTTACTTTAAACATTCTGAGTCGTTTCAACTGACCCCAATATTGCATGAACTTGAGGTCCTTTTGCCACCCTGTTTACTCTCAGTTGAATGTATCTCTTAAAATAAGATGCTCAAAACAGAAACAATAGTTGGGGCAGTGTTCTGAATACTATTACTTTCAAAGCAGTCTGAGATTGCACTAGCATCTTCTCACTGCTGACTCAAATCAAGTTTGTAATCTCTGGCTCTTCCAGAAGAATTGTTATCTAGCCATGCTTCCCCAATAGACTATGAGTTTGAGAGCAGAGATTTGTCTTTTGCCTTTCTTAGCATGTATAGGACTTAGCAAGTGCCTAGCAAACAGCGGGTACCTAATGCCTACTGGCTGACTCGCACAGACTTAGAAACAGAAGTGACCTAATTAACCTACTACAAAGCAGGAGTTTGAGACCCAGAGAGGGTAAGCAACTTGCATAAGGTCATACACATAAATAAGTTTAGAGAGGGAACTTTCTGTTTACTGTACCAATCCAGTCTGACATCTTTTTAGATTCTGTTATATCAAGCATGTGAGCTTATCTGCTCAAGCTTTTAACCTCTGCAAACTGGATAAGTAGACTTTTATAAACACCTACACAACCTGTGGCCCACCAAAGGATTTCCTGCAAAAAATGCAGAGGGCCTAAAATCCTTTGGCAGACCACAGGTTGTGCAGGCCTGCTTTTATATATCTGGCCCTGGTCCCTCTCCTGAACTACACATGTATCATCAACTGCCTCCTGGACTACATGAACTTCATGCTTAATACAGAATTCACAAAACCCTCCCTACTTCCAAGTTTCGCTACGAAGGCATCACCATATCCAGGCCTACAACTTCAGTGTCATCCTTGACTCCTCACTCTCGCTCATTCACTCTGTATCCAATCCATGAACAAATCCTGTCATTTTTGTCTTCACTGCCGTTCCTATAAACATCTTTTCCTCATTCACAAAGCCACAAACCTAGTTTAAGCCCTGATCACCTCTCTTCTGGATTATTACTGTTAGGTTTCTATCTAGTCTCCTGGCCATATCTTTCCCTAGCCCAGTGTAGCCTCCAGGCAACTGACAAAGTCAGTTTTCTAAAGAGTTGTTATGCCCATGTCACCTCCCTACTCAATAAACTCCAGTGGATCCCTATTACTTCTAGGACCATATATAGAAGTCCTAGATCCAGCACACTGGCATATTTGTACTTCCTCCAATGCAACACTCCATTTGCCATCTTTGTACTTCTGCACTGGTTAAATCCAATGCTAGAAATGCTCTGTTCCCTCCCCTCCATCTCTTGGTTTCCTTAGAGACTTGGATCAAATGCCTGTTCCTGTAAGAGGCTCTCCCAGGTCCCCCCGTGTTACCTGTACTTTCCCCTCTCAGATTACCTTCTAACAATTCTGAATCTAACTTGTATTTACTTACTTTTCATGTTAATCTTCCCCACTGGAACGTAAGCATTTTAAGAGCATGGGTTATTTTTTTCCTCTCTTTGTATCATCAGAGCTTAGCAAAGGGCCTGTCACATAGTAAAGCACATAGGAAATGCTTGCTGATTTGACTTTTATCAAAGTCACTAATAAAAATGATAAACCACTCAGGGATATTGAATGTTGATGTCAACTCTTTGGGGCCAAATAATTCCACCTAATCATACACACCTATTCTAGCTAGTCTACAAGAACAGCATAGGGCTTTGTCAAACAAATCACTAAAATCTAGGTAAACTGTATCTAAAGTATTACCTGAACTACCAGTTTAACAACCCTGTTTTGTCTTGTTTTTTTTAAGAAAAAGGAAACCAATTTGGTCTGGCAGGCCCTGTTTTTGATAAAGCCATGCTGCCAAAATTGAAGTTCACTGGTCTACAGTTTGTAGATGCCATTCTCTTTCCTTCTTTGAAAAATGTGAACGTTTGTCCTTTTCTAGTTCTGCTAAACCTCTCTCATCCTTCAAGATCTTTCAAAGATCACTAACAGCAACTTATCAATAGTATCTCCCAGTTCTTTCAAGTATCACAGAATACTGTTTAACTTTATCTTATCAAGAGAAGTTCCTTTATTGCCTCTCAAATCTTTTTTAGTAGTCAAAATCAGAATCAAAATGTCTTTCTATATCTTCTGTTATCATAATGCCACCTACTGTAAGCAACAAATCTATCACCTCTATGATCCTCCCCTCTACCTATTCAGCTTAACACCAACTTCATCTCCTACTCCCTACAAAAGAAAAACTTTTTGGTTGTCCTTAGAATTCATTACTAGCTTCACCTAAGGGTGAGCTTTAGCATTCTTGAATGTGCCACATTTTTGTATTCATTCTAGTCTAGAGATGCAACCTCTCCTTTGCAAAAAGAGAAAGCTGGAAAGCCATCTTTGGAAAGCTACTCCTCTTCCTTAAGTTTACACTTATGATACCTACTTGGAAACTGACAAATCCTAATTTCTATCTATTCTGAGGATTTGAGTTGGCTGTCAAAAATGTCATTGAACACATTTCACATAGATGCCTAAGTTTTGCAGGTGAACTTTCTCATTTTCCCTTTCCTTGTTTAGACATTATTTTATCATAATTAGTTATTAGGAAAAGCACCTAACACCAAATATAGGTATTAAAATGGGTAGGAGAATGGAATCAGTTTTCCATTTTATTACAAGAGAAAAATTCAAGAAAGCTAGAAAAATAGCATTCCATCTATATTTTCAGAGTTAGCAAGAGGAAAGAACACAGGATTTAGAGCCAAAAGATGTGTCTCTACTGCTCACTGAGCAACTATGAACAGATCACTCAGATCTTTCTGGACCTCTATTTTCTCTTCCCTAAAATGAGGATAATACGATCTGCCCTAACTCAGTGTTATCAGGAGGATTGAGATAATATACATAAATAAAATGCAAATAAACTTTAAAACACTGTTAACAATACTGTAAGTAAACTGTTAAGTAAGTACTTAAACACCTAGTACCTGCTAACCAACTAAGAGAAAATAACAGCTAAGCTCAAATAAAAATGTTTCTAAAGCAACTTCTGGCCAAGATAAAAATAGCACTAGTTTCTCCACACTATTTTATACCAAGCAAAGGTTTCAATCTTTTTAGGAAAAGAATGCTTTTTCACACTAAATAGGAAAAATACTTTCAGTCACATAGTTTAATTGTGTCTTTCAATACCCTGGACAATCACTCAACAAGCATTTATTAAATACCTTCTATATGTAAAGCAATGTGAAATAACTCCTACTCTCAAGTTTACATGCCATCTGAAAAGACAAGTACATTTGTAAGTATATACAGAAGAAGTATAGACATAAAATAAATACAAGGTAGTTAGGGAGGGAAGACATCAGCAATTAAAAGAATTACAAAAGGCTTCATGAAGAAGGTGGTGTTTGAGCATAATTTTGAAGGAAGAGATTGTATGAAATAGAAATGAAAAGGGAATACAGGGGTGGGAAGCCAATACAAAGCCACAGAGATGGAATCTGGAGTGTGAGGGAGTACGGCCAGGACAGTTTGGACCTGCTGAAGAGACTGTGGGTGAGGCAGTGAAGAGGCTAAAAAGATAGGGCCATGACATGGACTTTAAAAACAATATGAAAGAATTTCTATTTGAACCTAGAGGCAATAAAAAACTGCTGGGGTTTAATAAGTAGGTAAATGACATGGTCCAATCTCATACTTAAGGAAAATCATTTTTTGCAGCTTAAGAAACTTAAGGGAGGGAGACCAATGGAGTGGCTATTACAAAAATCTAAATTAGAGGTGATAGACTAAAGCTGCATGAGTCCAGAGGACTGGAGTTATAAATGGCATGATTTCTCACCTAACTGGTGTGAGTAAGGCTAAAGAGTCAAGGCTAAAGCCAAAATATGAACCTGAGAACTGTAAGAACCTCAGAAAAAGGGAAGTATGGGAGGAGGTTTGGATGGAAAGATAATGAGTTCTGTCTTGGATATGGGAAGCTTGAGATGTCTCTGGGGTATTCAGTCTGAACTGTCCAAAAGGCAATTAATTAATGATGACAGCCTAAATGTGAGGATAGTAACTGGATATATAAATTTGCAACACTGATATGCTAATGAACCCTAGACTAGAAGGACCAGGTAAGTGAAGTGATGTTATAATTACTGACATAATTTACATTTATAAAATCTGTAATATCACTTAAAGTAAAATAACCCCCAGTTAGGAGGATGATGAACAAGCAAAAGAGACTAACAAGTGGTCAGACAGAAAGAGAACCAGGAGAAAGTAGCATCACAAAAAGAGAGATGAGGGAGGGAAGGAAAAGACAAGTGTCCAGGAAGAAGGGATAATTAATATATCAAATATCTCAGAAGCACAAAAATACTCTTCTCCCAATTTACAAACGCTGACTACATGACGGTCCATTTGCTACTGTAAGTTTCCATAATGTAATACTCAAAATGCTATAGTATACATAAACCACAGCATCCTTCTGGAGTGGGAAGATAATTCAATTTGTTTAAATACAAATCTATTTGACTAAACTTTACCTTTAAAAAAACACACAACAAATCTGTCAACAGCCAGTCATTCTGAAATTTCAAAATATCTCTGTGCCAACTTTAGTTTGCTTCAATGACTCTTGGAATGAAATGCTCTTCCAAATTAAATTTATACCTATAAATCACTAACCCAGGATTTAATTTGGAAATTAAACCTTACCTTCAAATTTGAACGTTGGGAATGTATTCATGTCTGCTTTACCATACATCTGCTTGAGTCTAAATAGTTCCCTCTCCAGATCTTGTTGATATTCAGGACCTATATCAACAGGTCCTCCAGCTGCTCTGATGTGCAAAAAAACAAAAATTCATTCTCTCAGTTATACAAAATAATTTTAATTTCACCAAGTAACAAGAAAATAGTATGTATCTGGAGATATGAAAATATACTTGGGGGAGGGGGAAACCCGGTCTGTGACCATATCAGTACAGAGAATTCAGCTTTAGACCTGGAGCACCGAGACACTATAAGATCTGCCCATGGTGTCACAGTCAGTACATGCCAAAGGGGAGGACGTAAACTCAGGTTTTCCTAACTACAAGACCAGCTCTCCAGTCATTAAACCACACTGTTTCTTAATGAACAGAGGTATCAACCTATTTCAAACTAATTGATTTAACTATTACCTGCTATAACACCAAGTAAAGAACAAAGAGGCAATTAAGTAAGAGCACAGTATAGGGAAGGTAGTGTGGTATAATGAAAGGAGCAAAAGAATGAAAGTCAGAAGACTTGGCTCTTCTACTAACACAATACCTGGAACTCAGTGCATTTTTAAGTACATGAAGAATAAGTATAAATTGAGAAAAAGTACAGATAAATACAAGTCACTTGTGGAAGGAAAGCATTAATACCTGGGGAATAAGGAAAGGCTTCATGAAGGTACTACGTGAATGGGGTTTTAAAGAGAGAGATTCCATGAGGTAGGGGTAAAAAAGGAGTGCCCTGTAGTTGTGGAAGGAGACCATAATCAAAAGCACAGAAAGGGGATGGAGTGTAATATACAGTATGTGAGGACCAAAGATAAAGTTACTTTTTCTTCTGGAGTAGGTGGGGTACTAAGATACAAGGAGAACGGAAAGATAAATTAGGGACAAGGAGTTTGTAAAGTTTTTTTTCTGGTTCTTCTAGCAGCCTTCTACTTTCAGATTACCTGGTATCTATTTTATATGTACCTTGTGTACATACATATGTGTTTGCAAACTTATAAATATATATAAGCACACATTATTATTTATTATAGATTCACTTTTAAAAGTTTCACCTAGATAAGTCTATACCAATTTAGTTACTGAATAACTAAAAAATAACTTATTATAAGGCAGTTATTTGCATACTGTATTCCCTTAAAAGCTTAACAGTTCTACAGGAGATTCTAATATATTTTAATACATTTGACAATCAAAAAGGTTTTTTATCGCGGTCCTGAAAGATACATTTTGAATATTTAGATATTTTATTTCTACTTACTGTCTCTTGGATTTATATTCTCTAATCTTGTCTACAAAGAGTTTTTGAACAGGGTCAAGTTCCTTGTTAAATGCAACAGCTGTAACACCAATGTTCCTTCGAAAATACAATGAAGTTGCAGACTGAACAAGAGATAAAAACCTGGAGAGTCTTTTAAGAGCCATGGTGATCCTAAAGATAAATTAACAGAATCAAACAATTAGGTTTAATGAATGGCAAATTCTGTACATAGCTGTAAAGTACAATGGGATTCTAATTATACCCTCATCCAAAAGTGTTAAATCACACCAAAACTTGATACAATGCCATGTAATATGCTTCACAGTACCAAGAACTTTTTATAGACAATGGTAAACGTCTGAGCACAGAAAACAATAATCCCCACCATTATTCCCATATTTGAGATCCTTTCACGTTTAAAGTCCCTTTCAGTTTTTTACGCTCCTATGCAAATGAAAGAAAAAAGGAGGTCAAAACATTACATGTTAGCACCAACAATCTATACATAAGAAAATGCAAGGATACTTGGGCTCCATTCCCAGCTGGAATGCTAGAGAATATATAACAAGCACGTTACCTCCAACTATCACATTCGTCAGCATCCAATTACGCTTCGTTCTATAGAGGTCCATTTTCGTACTAAATCTATTTTCTCTAAGTTCAGGTGTTGAAAAACTTCATTACAGGCTGGGTGCTAGAAAGGATCCCGAGAGAGCATCGAAATGCACCTGGTAGGGAGGAGGGCTCGGAAAGGCCCATCCCCTCCCCCCATCTATTCTGGTGCCCTTTGCACAAAAGCAAACGCGAAGCTGCAGGTGGGCCCTGGGACCTTCTCCTGACCACTAACTTGTCCTGGGAGTGACCTTGGACGCCCAACAGGCCACAGCCGGCCTTCCCCTCCCGATCTCAAAACAATCACATCCTCAGGCCTCACTCCGCCTTCCCCACCCCCACCCACGGGAATATTGTTATTTCCCCTAAAAAGTTAAGGGAACCGCGGCGCCCGAACGCCGGCCTGGGGCACCAAGGGCAAAGGGCCCGGCCCCTTCCCCAGAAGACACGAGGCCTCAGGAGGCCGCCGCTGACCCTCGCTGCTTTTCTGGGTGAGGAGGGGGTTAGAACCCGCCCTTGGACGCGGGGAGCTCCCAACGAGCCCGGCCTACCTGGCCCGACCGTTCCGCCACAGTCACCTTGCAGCCCGCTCCGGACTCCCGAGCGCTCGAAGCCACCAGCGTCCTACTTCCGGTCCTTGCCCCGCCCCCCTTGCCCTCCCCACCCTCCGAATTGCATTATGGTTCGCCGCTACCGCCACTGGCTCTCGCTGCTTACCGGAGAGGGAGGAACGTTGGAAACCCGCAGTGACTTTAGTCGACCTAGGTGAGATCTACGGCGAGTTTTTCGGGAGGAAACGGAACGGAAAGTGCTTCCGGGTCCTGTGACGACTACCCCGTCACCGCCATCTTTTTTTGTCCCTTCTTCCCCCTACCCTTCCTGCCCTTTCCCTCTCTCTTCCCCCCGCTTTCCACAACCCGCGCGTGGAAACCATTGATCTGTACGCATGCGCACTCGAGCTATTTTTCTCCCGGTCGCCTTTCTAGGTTGTTGTTTATACGTTTAAAGCAGAGCGTAGGAGAATGCATGTGGAAGGGTCCGGGATAGGGGGAGGCCTTGTGGTCCCGTGAACCTCCATTTTCCGAAGGGGGAGGACGGGGCTGAAGGGCTTGTTCCCCGCGGGTCCGTCTCTGGGGGTCAGGGGTGAGGGGTGGTTCTGGGAGTTGTAGTCTCGGGCCCGTAAGCGCCTGGAGAGCCGGAGGGGGGGCGGAGGGGGGGTGCTCCAATCTCTCTTTGGGTGCCGGAGAAAGGCCCCGAGGTCCGAACCTCGCCGGAGCCGTGGCTTTGCTCGGGGAGTCGAAGCAGGCAGAGCCGGAGGCGCCACGGTTGTCATTTGGCTCCGAGACCCGTGTAGGAGAGAGAGGCTGATTCCCACAGCGGGTGAGTGGCCCAAGTCAGGGAGGGGCCGCGGCCGGCGAGCGGGGGCCGCGGCCGGGCTCCGGGCCCGGGCTCGAGCCTTTCCCTCGCACTAACCGGCCACCGTCACTGTTTTGTTTCCGCTCGATCCTGACGCGGTGCCTCCTATTTCCGTTTGTGAGGCTGGAGGGAGAGGGACCTGAGCGGTGCCCGGGGAGGAGGCGCCGCGCTCGGCGGGGGGGCTGCCGCCGGACACCCCCCTTCTCCCCGGAGACCGCCCCCCATGCGCTTCGGCCCTCGAGCCCCCGTCGGGACGTCCCGGAGGCCGGATCTAGGGACGCTCGTCCCTCCGAATACTTAAAAACTTGCCTCCTCCCCACCCCCATGCCCACGTCGGTACCACCTCGGTGGTTTGCGGGGACGGACTCCGGGGCTGCCGGTGTCGGCTCGTGGCGCTGTTCGTGCACCGGGGCTCACCCGGGCCCCCCGCCTGCACTCGGCGGGTTTGGTTTTAAGTCATTCCGGTGCCCCTGGCATGGGTGCTGCCTCCGGAACCGTTTATAAGAGAGGGTGGCCGGCGGGGAGTTTGTAAACTTTAAAGATTATTTTCCTACGTCCTCTTAATTGAAATGTCTGGAAGCCTGCTTCGAAGTATAATCTAAAGTTTGGGTGATTAACTCCCCGAAAGCGGTGAATACCCTCTTAGTAATTCGCACCTAATGTTTATCTAATGATTCATCTCTAAGCGTTTATCAGAGCTTAAAAACCGAGAAAGTTATCACACGGTTGTTGTACATCAAAATAACGGGGGATTTGGATCTCGTAACTTAAGGGTAGCGCTGAAAAGTCCCTCAGACGACATCGTGTCCCCGCATTTTACAGCGGAGGTGAGGAAACTGAGGCCTCTTACAAGAGGTTAATTAGGTTTTTTAACTGTTGTCTAGCGGATGTCAAGTGTCTGTCAGATAAATGGCTGTTTATGGGTAATTGCAACAAAGATCATTTAAAAGATAGCAGTGAAAGACAGAAAGAGATTGTGATTAAATGAATAAAGTGTTGTTTAACCACCAACTGTATGCTAGGCACTGTAAGCACTGGAATCACTTTGAGTCTTCAGGGGGTTGAGGGGATGTGGGTGCAACAGAACATATTAACTAATACAAGGATGAAAGTTTTGGTTAGTGAATTAACAGGGCTTGTGAGTGGGTATGGGGGAGGAGAATAAGCATTTTTATAGCGTCTACTATGTGCCAGGCACTGTGCTGAGTGCTTTTCAAATAAGTATTCTCTTATTTGAACCTCATTACAACCCTGTGAGGTAGGTGCTGTTACTTTCCCTGTTTTACAGTTGAGGAAACTGAGGCAGGCAGCGGTCAAGTGACTTGCTCAGGGTTTCACAACTGAATTACTGATTTCAGATACAGGGCTGTATCCATCCAGCTGCCTCTGAGTAGGGTCATAAGATTTTCTAGTAGCAGTCTGCATGTTGATTCAATTACTGTTCCCAGGGCAAAGAGGGGAGAAGGGCATTAGCAGTCACGGCTGCTTTTGGAATCAGGGCAGATTGCAGGATGTGGGGCCTTGTTTTCCTGATAGATGGAGTGTAGTCTGGTGCCCTCTCCATACAGTCTATGGTTGATTAGGTGAATTTTCACTCATCCAACAATCAGGATATCTCAACTTCCAGGTGGACTACCAAAGCTAGATTAAGTATAGGAAGGTGTTATTTTTAAGGAAAAGGGCAACTGCAAAGCACAGGGCAAATAACTGTTAGTTTTAAAAGTCTGGAGACTTTTACTTCTCCCTTAAATAGCCAGATTTCTAGAAAAGCAGCTAAACTGATTGCTGCTCTATTGTCTCATTTTCTGCTCCTTAAGCCCTTTCATTTTCTTCCCATCTTTTACCACTCAAGTAAAATAGCTCTCTACAAGGTCACTAATGAACTCTTTATGGTAAAAACCAGTGACTTTTCCCTCAGTCCTCATCTTTCATTATTTCTCTGCAGAACTTGACACTCTGGAATATCCCTTCCTTATGGTTAGTCTCTCTGGGTTTTCCTAAACTGTCCCTTAGTTTTGAGTAAGCCAACAGGCATTAGGTGCTTCTTGTGTGCCAGACTCCATGCTTAGCACTGGGTGTGTGTGTATATATATATATATATATATATATATATATATTCCCTCAAAGAGGGAAGACAGCACAAATGGGAGCTGAAAAGTGGCAAGGTTAGAGGTACCTACATGAGGGTCAGAAAATGAAGGATGAACTTGGGGCCTTGAAGGCCACATGAGGCCATGTAGGTCTTCAAGTGCTGCCTTTTGACTGATTCCAAGTTTTACAAAACAAAACCTTTTATTAAGGGGATTTGTTCTGTGAAGTTTGGATTCAGTCAAAGGGCTGCAATTGAGGACCTAGAGGGTCACATGTAGCCTTGAGGCTGCAGCTTCCCCACTCCTGCTGGATCTTTCCTCAAAATGGAGTTACTGTCAGAGTAGAGAGAGAAAGCAGATGAATCTGTGGTCTTGTATTGTGTAGAGTTTTGAACTTAGCCCTCTTTTGTTCTTTTAGTATATACACTGTCCCAACAGTTTCCATGGGCTCAACTGTCATCTTATTTTAGATAACTCCCAAATTGTCCATCTAGCTGTCCTTTTTGTCCTGGGGTCCAGGCAGATATATCCAACCACTTGCAAAACAGCTCTTATCTGGATATCCCCAGTTGAAGGTGCCACCATCCTGTCAGTCTCCCACCGTTGGCGACATCAGTTATCCAGGATCCTTCCCTCTTCAAACCTCCGTATTTTGTTAATTGACAGGTCAGTTCTCCTCCAGTATCTCTTCCTATCTCTCCATTTATGCAGCTACCATCCTAGTTCAGGCCTTCATCATTTCTCACCTAGATTATTTTAAGAGTTAGTCTCCCCCTTCTAATAAATCTATCTTTCTTAATGTCCAGCTATCTTGTTTTACAGAGAAGGAACAAGTTCCAGGAAGGTTAAATGGCTCACACAGGAGTGTCACACAGGTACTAATAATGAGAGAACTTGAAACCAGGTTTCCTAACTCCATATCTGGTGCTTTTTCTATTATACAAGTGTTACTGTTTTTGTACGACATAGTTTTGGCCATACTATTATACTGCTTAAGTATGTTAATGGCACCCTAAGCTTCTAAGATAAATATGGCATTTAAAGCCCTTTACAATATGGTTCAACTTCTTTAAAAA
This sequence comes from Bettongia penicillata ogilbyi, assembly GCA_023548195.1. Classification (NCBI taxonomy): domain Eukaryota; kingdom Metazoa; phylum Chordata; class Mammalia; order Diprotodontia; family Potoroidae; genus Bettongia; species Bettongia penicillata. Next base: position 2,999,583 of record JAJHZJ010000525.1, on the reverse strand, counting down.
TTTAAGAATAGCAAATAGGTTGCAAATATCCATAAATAAGTCAGACAGAAAAAGAGACTTGTAAATGAAACTGCAAATCTGTTACATTCCTTTCGCTCTAAAGCAGCAGTGTCAAATTCAAATAGAAACTGATCCAGAAAACCACAATTAACATTATAGATGTTGCATTTGTATTTATTTTGTTAAGACTTTTCCAGTTACATCTTACTCTGTTTCAAGGCTGTCCTTGGGAGTTTTGCAGGCCATTTGAGGAGAGAGTTTGACACTTCTGCTTTAAAATATGTGATAAGACATCTGACCAAACTCTAAGCAGTCCACAGTGCTTGTTTCAGCTGCCTGGCCTTTGGCTTCAAGAAGCTGTAGCATGCCTCGTGGTCACACCCTGGTTAAAAAAAAACCAAAAAACAACTCAGCTCACTGCTAAACCAAGTTGAGGGTAACCAGTGGGCCTTAAACCTGTTGGTGAGTAAGGGGGATGTTTACCCCAAGAATGTGATCCCTTGGTGGAATGATTGAATGAACAATTTGTTCCAATGGCCGTGAAGGTGATTGAGGCGGGTTAGGTGGGGCGCTTAGAGCTTAGCCAAGTTCTAACTAAGAGGATTCAGTGGATGACCTTGTCTTCCATCTAACCAAGTTCTAAGTGCTCCACCGAGCCTGCTTCAGGCACCTTCATGGCTATTGGAACAAATTATTCTCATCCACACATTCTGTCAGGGAAAAGTCTCCACATGCTTGGGTTAGACACCCCCCTAACTTGCCAAAGGGTTTGAGACCCTTGGGTTACCTTCAGCCTGGTTTAACTTGTCTGCCAAAACCAGTTTACTGGGATGTGGCTTCTGTGCGTGCTATAACTTCTTGGAGCCATAAGTTAGAGATGGATCAGGTAGAAAGCAGTCTAGAAAAGGGCTCAGCAGCCTTCACACCAGAGTTACTGGTCTTCCCTGAACATACCCTATGCCCCTTTTGAGGCCTTGAAAGGGCATCACTGAATCAAAGGGTATACAGTTTTGTAACTGTTGGCTATCCCAGAGTGGCTATAATTACCATTTCACCAGTAGAGGATTAGTGTGCACATTTTCCCCCAGACCTGTCAACATTTGGCAATTTTGGTCGGCTTCATCAGTCTAGAGTGTGGGAGGTAGAACCTTAGAGTTGCTTTAATTTGCATTTCTCTAGTTATTAGTGATTTTGAGCATTCTTTTCATATGATTTTAGAGCGCAGGAGTAGGGAACCTGTGACCTGAAGACCACAAGTGACCTTCTAGGTCCTTGGGTGCAGCCTTTTGACTGAGTCCAAGTTTTACAGAACAAATATTTATTATTAAGGGGATTTGTTTTGTGAAGTTTGGATTCAGTCAGAGAGCTAGTAGGGGTATTGGTTTTCTTGCTTCCTTAATAGAAATATAGGAAATGAGAATCAAATTTTCATGAAAATAAAAATTTTAAAAGAATGAAGAAGAAAGTAAAAAAAGAAATGAGACCTGTATCAGAGAAACTTTGTTGCAAAGTTTTCCCCCCAGTTATTTCTTTTCTAATCATAGCTGTATTGGATTTGGGCACAAACTTTAATTTTATGTAATCAAAAATTATCCATTTTATCTTCTTTGATCTTTGATCTTTCTTAACAGTCAGTAAGCCCAGTGGGATCTTGTATTGTCTGTACCTTTCAATCAGTTTCGACTGGTCTTCTGTAGAATGTTATTTTCTAAAACTTGTCTGTTCTCTTTTCTTACTTTCAAGTATGGACTTGATTTATATGTAGATTATTTTTTTAGAGATGAGGAAGTTAGAAGTTATATTTTCTTTTTCGGTCCATGATTTGTTCCACAAGTTTGATAACTGCCCTTCTTTCAGATCCTCTGAAAATCAGTTCCTCGCATCCTCAAAATTGTTTTCTTCAGCAGAAATTCCTGTGGTCCATCTCCACTCTTCACATCTTTAGTTTTATCACTCTTAACTTCCTTGTGTAGCATATCAAGGATGATTATTATGTTAAGTGTCCAAGTGTGATGGCTCCACTGTCATTAGATAAAAAAGTTTGTTACAAAAATCTTCATATACAAGTGTCTTCCATTTTTTGTTTTATTTTTTTGTCCTATTTTCAGCCTTTAAAACAAGTTATTGGATAAAGATTTTAGAGGCTTCTGGCCAAGCTTTCTGTAAATTTGCTTCTCTCCCCCTGCTTTTCACTAGTTTCCCTGTGTTGACCTTCAATCATGAGGAATTGCTCATATGAAATGAGATAATAACTGTAAAGTACTTAGGCCAGTACTTGGCACATAGTAGTTGCTACTTAGGCTTGTCATTACTATCATTATCATCAAAGTATTTTAAGCCAATCAGTAAAGAGAATAGGGTTCTCTTGCCTGATTTGGAACTTCAGCAGGGCTACTTGTGTCTCCAAAGAGCAGTACCCTGTTATAGTGCTCCCTGTGCCCTCCTTCTTGGTCTCTGATTTATAACCATATCTAGGAGGTGGGTATGTGCCTTGAATTTCTGATGATGACAGGTAGCCTTAGGCCTAAGTCCTGGGAGAAAATGTGGCAGCCACTACAGCCTTTAACTTCTAGATCACTAGGGATGAAAACCTACCTAAAAGAATTAAAAAACCTCAGTGCTGCATTTTGTACCACATCCTAATACGGTTAACTGTTAAGCTATTTGACTCATAATCAGATGAGATAATATCTGTAAAGTGCTTAGCACAGTACCTGGCATCTAGTGTGTCCTTAATAAATGCTTATTCCTTTCTTCCCCTCCTCCACATCCTAAAAATAATAAATTTATATCTTCTTCCCTACCACTGTTTTCCTTTGTATCAACAATTCTATTCTCGGGGCCTAATGTGTACCATATTTAGTAACCCAGTGATTAATATGAAAAGGACTTGAGATAGATATGATATTATCTCCCTCTTCATTAGAAAACACTACCTCTATCAATAGAATCAGTCATCCAGTCCTTCATTCAGGCAATAACCTCAGTACTATTAATATTTGATGTTATTAAAAACACATACCTCACCAACCAATGAACCTTACTACAGTTCCCTACCTCATTCCCTTAAACTGTCAGAACACTATCCCAAATAATAAAATTCAGAATTTTGAGGCCCACTTGTGGCTTTAAGGTATTACAAAACTCAAGAATAATTCTTTATACTTGAGAAAAAAAAGTAACTCCCAAGTGAATTGACCTGAAAGGTCGTCAAGTCCAGTACCTTAATTCCCTACATGAGGGAACTGAAGCTCAAAAAGGTGAAGTGACTGGTCCAAGGTAAAGTAGGAAATTAGCAGCAGAACTGAAGCTTAATCCCAGGTATTCAAACACCAAGTATTACTGATGTTGTAGAAGTGCAGTAGTCTTTATCAGTCTCATGCCATTTAAATCACAGCCAGAATATGGTTCTTGTTCAGTGAAGTTAAATCTTATTTGGGAAGGGGAATAAGTATGGAAATTGAGTCAAAACGGTTGTATTCAACTGAGTTCATTTTAAACCTCTTTTAAAGCATCATCCTCTCAAAGCCTGTACATACCTCCTTTTCTCTAAGTTTCTTCCTTCAGGAATAATGTTGTACACTGTCCTCATTTTTTACCTCAGAAAAAATACTAACTTGTGGGATTTGAAAAGTGCCTCCTTCCTTAATAAAAATGTCAAATGTTATTTTCCCTGATTTGAGTTCTCTTCATGAATTGCATACCACCCTAGAATCTGGATCTCCTTGATAATATGATACAGTACCAGACAGGTGCTTCCCAGGAACATTTTCTGTAACCAGGGAGCAGAGAAAATAGGATGGTCAAAAAATATAATCATAGCTTACCACCTCCATAGACTTTCCACACTACTGGTAGGATTTTGATAGTCCTGCTTGTAGGCAAGTAGAAATTTCTTCTTTTTGAGATCACTACAAAGTAAGTTATCTTTAGGGGGAGGAAAGCACATATACACATTTTTCCCTCTTCCTAGATTCACTAGGTAGAAAGTTTACAATCCACATTGATTTTGGGCAGTTATATAAGCTACTTAGAAACCAACCAACCAAAAATTCTGTTTTATAAAAATATTCCTTGTCAACTCAGTCCTGATATGAGTTTTTTATCCTCCCAAAATATGAATCAGATCTCTGAGTTACTTTGTGTACTTTTATACCTACCCCAGAGGGTTGTTGTGAGTTAAATGTTTTGTGGAATTTAAAGGACAAATATAAATTGAGTTATTGTAACTTAAAAAAAATTAATGTGTATATCCAGTGATTGAATGGATGTGGATAATCTTTTCCATCGTTATATATTACATTGCGAATGTAGCTAGGCTAAGCCTCAGGTAAGAAAACATTGGAGGAAATGTGCATTCTAATCTGGTTTATATTTTCACTGTATCATCAATTTTGTTGTGTTTAGATTTGAACTTTAAAATCTAAATATTGCAGGACTGGTCTCTCTTTTTTTTTTCCAGCCATGACTAAAAGAGAAGCAGAAGAGCTGATAGAAATTGAAATTGATGGAACAGAGAAACAAGAATGCACAGAAGAAAGGTACAAATTACATTAAACTTCATGTATATCGTTTAATGTTCCTCACTGAAATCAAACCGAAGTTTTTATTGACTGAAAGGTTTATTTATTATTTTTTTCTCTTAACTAAATAGGTAGTATGTGGTAGTGTGTAGAGAATTGCTCTTGTAGCCAGGAATACTTTGAGTTTATGTCTTGCCTCTGACTGGTTCAGGTTTTGTGACCCTGGTCATATTACTTCTCAGTTCTCTAGACAACTCTCCAAGACTTCAAGTTACAGAGAAGGAACTGACCTGCGTTCATAGAATGAATATAAATGAAGTCATTTGTGAAGGAAGAAGAAAAATTCATCATAAATTAAAGGAGCAGAAACATAAATAAGAATCTAACATCTTAGTGACAGAAAATTACTAGTTGGATAGTCCCCTTTGCTCCCAGTATGATCTTCTCAAAACTGACTATTCAGAAAAATTTTTACAGATACGCTTGCAGAATGTATTTGTAAAATCTGGCAAATCTGCTAAGTATGTAACTGCTTGTAGACTTTCTTCCCAACTATATAACTGAAGATAGCGCTTTTCAGTTTACAAAAGCTAGGTTACATATTTTTGAACAGCAAGTATTTGATAATAAAATGTGAACATGCAGTCATTCAATTTCAACTTTTGTCTGCAGCCTTTTCTTTCTTGTACTTAGTTGTCTATTTCTAGACAAAAAAAAAATGACAATCTGAAAGATCTTTTTAATGTGACTTATTTATTTTTATTTTTCTCACTCCTGAATTTGGGGGCTAATTCATAGATCCACAGCAGGTTTTCAAGCTCTGGATTAAGATTAAAGCAGCATATTAAGATTCTACATCACAGTTTACCCAAACCAGAAACCTAGATTCTCAGTTTAGCTTCTCATTGCCTTGCTGTTTAACCTTGGTCAACTTGTGGGCTTTGTTTTCTTCCATTGCAATCAAGGGGCTAGAAAGGGGTGGGAAACCAGTGGCCTCAAGTCCACATGTGGCCTTCTAGGTTCTCAAGTGTGGCCTTTGGACTGAGTCCAAGTTTTACAGAACAAGTCCTTTTATTAAAGAGATTTGTTCTGTGAAGTTTGGAGTGTCAAACATAGGGCCCACGGACTACTTGCAGCCCGTAATACTCCCTAGTATTGTGTGTGGCCTAAACCAGATGAAAATGTAATTGGGAAATATTTAACAAAATAAGCAAAAATACAGTAAAACATTGATAATGTTAAATTTTAAAATATAAGTCATATATGTGTCCTGCAGGCATCTTTATGTATGGTTTATTGGTCCCCATTTCTATTTGAGTTTAATACCACTGAATTAGATAATTTTTAAGGGCTTTTCTGGTTCTGAAATTTTCTCGTCCAGAGTAACTGCCAGGGACAGATTGGCCCCTAAATTCACAATTGGAAAGATTGAATCATTCAGCAGAGAATTTAAAATTTTTGTCTTCTTATTGAGGAGGAAGGAAGAGAATTTGGAACTCAAAGTTTTAAGAAATGAATGTTAAAAATTTTTACATGTAATTGGGGAAATTGTATATTAAATTTAGAAAACTTTTTACTGAATAAAGCAAACAGCAGGGCTAGACACAGGTGCAGTTCTTCATATCCTTTCTAAATGGAACATACTTGGATCATGGACATAAGCAGCTTGATCATTCTGAGGAGTTTCTACTCCTTCTAAGGTACAAATCTCAGCAACATTTTTAACCGTATAGTGCCACATATAAATAGTGGAGTCTGGTTTCAGCAAATCAGGGATTTCCGGTGATCTTTCAGTCAGCCAACAAGCTTTTTATTAAGGACTTACTGTGTGACCAAACAAGCTCTTCACATACAGAGAAAGGTGAAACTAGTTTCTGACCTCATGGGTCTCACATTCTAAAGGAGGAGCAACATGTAAATAACTCGGTACATATAGGATATTTACAGAATAAAGGAAAGACAATCTGAGAGAAGAAGGCATTAGCAACTAAGAACATTTTTGAGAACACGATATAAATGTTCATTCCAAGAAGATTTATTTATCTCCATTCTAGTTGCCCATGACTGATGGTTACAAATGCACTAAAAATCATTAATGCCTTGTAGCTTAATCAGCCCCTTAGAGACTAAGCAAAATAAATAACAGTTGAGATATCCCACCTAGCTGCTTTTAGTCCCGTTTTTTTTGTTCATTCTAGGACCAAGATCATATTTCATGTCCAGGAATAAATAATGTAGACTTTGGTTCTAACTTCTTACAGATAAAACACCCACAGGGAAGAATGCATAAGGCATGCTCTCAGCAAAGGAAAATTAAGTGATCAAGGCCAAAAGGAGCCATCCCTGAAAGTCAGAACAGCTATGATAGTACCAAATCATAAACTTCAGAAAGTCACAATAGAATTGGAGGACATTCAAAGGTGGCACCATGATGACAATAGCCAGGAATAAAAAACTGACCATCAGGACTCAAGATACCTCTGCCCTCAAACATCTCCAAAATATAAAATCTGAAAGCAGAAGTTAAGGCTGTGTAATTCTCTAGTTTCAACCTGTCATGTGGCCTGAAATGGCATTTCTCTTCTCACTCTGTGACTGGTTTTTTAGCTGTCAATCCATAAACATTTATTAAGTGCTTCCTTCTCTAAGATATTTACCCATTGAACTATGCCCTTTGTCAACTCCAAGTATAATGATTCTGAAATTTTTGGTGGGTCTTGTTGCCCGGCCTTTTGATTAGGCAGAAAAATTGAGCAAAGCCTCTCTTGAGTGTGGGTGTCTACTGTCCTTCCTTTCATTGTTAAACTCTCCTGATGGCTTATGGGTGCTGAAAGCCATCTCTCAACTTTTCTTTCATATGGCCCTGAACGCCTCTTGGCTCTCAGAGATATGAGTTGTCCCAACTTTCCTGGGAGGAAGGTAAACATGAGATTGAAGGGAACAGCTTACTAAAGACAAAGTGGGTGCCTTGATCAAAGAAAATGATAAGTAACTATAAGAAAATAATCTGTCCACAGCATTATTCCAGTGAAGGAAATATGTAGTTAATGATTAATGCTAACAGGTCTGCCAGCCTACACATCATCTGAGTTCCTCCAAAAGTCCTACTTGATGGTCTGGTCATTGAACCTTCAGGCTTCCAACCACTCAGTGAAGTCCATACCAGCAGACCACTCAGAAGTCTGTCAAGACCCATGCTTCAGAGAGTCACCAGGGACAAAATTAAGCTTGAAGAACAGCAGAGGATACAAGCATACAATAAATGGAACCATCTGAAAATGAAGCACTAGACTGGTTGAGTGTCCAGATCTTCACAAGGACCAAAGCTCACAGTTGCAAGGAAAGGAGCCCACTGGGAATATTGCCCTCATGAAGGATCTTGGTACCAGTGGGCCCAGGCTGATCACCTTCCTGGGCTCTACCCATCCTGTTGATATCTGCTGTGAGAGTACCAATCTCAGCAACATCCTCAGGGATATAGTAATGCTGAATACTAGTGGAGTCTTCCAGTGGTCTCTTAATCATTCAGCAAACTTTTATTAAGTGCTTACTCTGTGGCAGGCATGGTACTGATGGGGTGATTGGGTGCTTGTGCTTGGACCCCTAATTCTAAAATCACATTTCTCTCCTCAAAACACTATCCCAGACAGTTTGTCCCAAGCTCAGGAACAGCCTGCCCTAGCAACAGTCATTATCTCTCTTCTTACTACAGTAGCCAGCTACACCTATAGAATTTATTAGTTTGAGCCAACTGTGTCTTGGCTTTGTACTAAGTCAACAACATTTACTATTCACTGACCAATCACGTATCCTAGACTTAGACATACATATATACTCCTTTACATTTATCTTGTTTAACAAGATAATTGATGAGAGCAGCCTGGTATTACTTAGTCCTGACCATCCCAAACTTCCATGTGGGCTTCACAGCCCCCCCTTGGGCTATTTCTTGATGAACTCTGGTAAAATACCTCTGCAGTAAATACTAAAAGTACATGTTCATTTAAAAACTAACAATTCCTTAACCACTCCCTAATCTAGCGCCCAGTCACCTAGTCATCACAGTTGACACGTTAGACTATAGAATATCCTATATAAACTTTTTTAACTGTACCTTTCTAAGGTTGCAAGTTCCCTAAGAACTCTTGACCACTGAAAAGCATAATAAATCTTTACCACCTTGATTTCAATAATGCTTGAGTCCACAAATTCATTCCAGGTTACCTGCCCCTGGTACTCCAGTCTTTGCGGGGAGGTCTCATCCCCTCTACCCTTCCAGCCCTCAACAGTGCTAAACCCTGAAGATAGAAAGGGAAGGCAAGTCCCTGCCCTTTATGGACCTTATATTCCAGTGGAAGAGACAAAGTGTAAATAACTAGATACGTTCAAGACATTTACTGAATAGATGGAAGGCAATCTGAGAAGAGAAGGCATTAGCACCTGGAGGAGACAGGAAAATCTTATAAAAAGTAACAAGCTGAGTCTTGAAGAAAATTAGGAGAACCAAAAGACAAAGGGGAGGGGGCAAAACCTTCCAGTTAGATGTACAGCCAGCTCAGAGGCATAGAAATGAGAGATGGAGTGTTATGGTCAAGAAATTACAAATAAGCCATGTTAACTGTATTTTAGGGTGCACAGAAAGGAGTAAAGTGTAAGAAGACTGGGAAGAAAAGAAAGGGTCACATTATGAAGAACTTTAAATGCCAAATAAAGAATTTTATATTGTATCCTGGAAGAAATAGGAGTCACTGGCATTCATTGAGCAGTATGGGAACATAGACCTAGCAGTTGACTGAAGGATGGGTTGGAGTGAGGAGAGACAAGACCAGTTAGAAGACTGTTACGGTAGTCCAGGTGAAATTTAATGAGTGCCTAAAAAAAGGTAGTAGATGTGTGAGTGAAGAGAAGGGGACATAGAGATGTAAAGGTAGCAAGATGATTGGATTGGATATGAGGGTTAAGTGAAATTAAGGAGTCGAGAATCAAACTGATATCTCGAGCCTAAGCTACTGGGAAGGTGATACTGTCTTTGATAGTAGTAAGGTAATTCAGAAAGAAGGAGAGTTGGGGTTAGGGGGAATATTAAATTCTATTTTAGATATGTTTCAGATATTTATGGGATGTTGAATTTGAGAAATACAAGAGGCATTTGGGGAAGCAAAACTTGAGGTTAGGCAAGAAAGTAAACCAGGTTGAGGGTAACTAAGAGACCTCAATCCTATCAGTGAATTAGGAGGTTGTCTACCCCAAGCATGTAAAGGCTTCTCTGGGTGGGTAAGAAAAGTTTGTTCCAAGGGGGGGGGGGGGGGGTGTCTGAAGCAGGTACTGTGAAGCAATTAGAATTGGTCAGGAATTGAAGAGGCCAAGGTTATCCACTGTATCCTGAGTTATTGCCAGTCATTTTGACTTTTGTGCTACCAGTGGTCTTTGACAACTCTGATGATTTTGTGCAACTCTGCCTCACTTAGAGCCAATTCATTCATGTCAGGATATCACTGTCTGATGTCATTGGTCCTCTTTGAAAACAAAGGACAAACAACAGTATGTACACCTGGAAATTGTGTAGAGATTGACAGTTGAAGCAGGGGAGATGGTATAGAGCAAACAGAGAAGAGGTCCCAGGACAGAACCTTGGGGAATATCCACAATTAGTGGGAACAATATGGATGAAGAACCAACAAAGGAGACTGAGAAGGAAGTATTGGATAGGAGGAGAACCAGGAGAAATCAGTGTCTTTGAAAACCCAGAGAAGAAAAGAGTATCCAGGAGGAGAAGGTAATTAATAGTGTCAAAGACCACAGAGAGGTTAGGATTGGGGTTGCAATTAGGATTAAGAAAAGTTACTTAGTTGTGGCAGTTTAAAAATAATTAGTAACATTAGAGAGGACAGTTTCAATTGAATAACAAGGTTAGAAGCCAGATTGCAGAAGATTGAGGAATGACTAAGAGGAGAAATGGATATAACTAGCATAGATGGCTTTCTTAGGGAGGCTAGCCCAAAGGAAAATAGCCATATCTCTGCTTAGAAATATGAACAAAATAAGAAAAATGGCTGAATTGACTACCATAGTTAGTGAATATGGTACATTAACTAGTGTAAGGTGGTTGCTGTTAAGTCATTTTTCAGTTATGTGATCCCATTTGGAGTAATTGAAGTGATTTGTGACTTCCTTCTCTAGCTCATTTTACATATAAGGAAACTGAGGCAAAAAGGGTTAAGTGACTTGCCCAAGGTCAGTCACACAGCCAGTAAGTGTCTGAAGCCAGGTTTGAACTTAGGAAGATGTCTTCCTGACTTCAGGCAAGGCACTCTATCCACTACCCAGTTGCCCTATATTGAATGCTAAGGCCTTGAGAAAGAAGCTTGAACACATCTAAGACATCTGTGATTTTGTATAATAAAGGAGACAGACAAGATGACAGCTGGGGGGAGACTGTAGGATCAAATGAGGTAAAACATGGCATTATTTATAGGCAGCAGGAAAGCAATCAGTAAAGATTGAAGATTAGAAAACACATGGGAATGATAGTAGGAGCAATCTGCCGGAGAAAGTGGGAGGGATTGAGATTAGGGAATTGGCCTTACAAGTACAAGAGCCAACTCTTCACAGAAGGGCATAGTATAGAAAAAGATAGAGTGAAGGAAGATTTTGAGTGATGGGGTGAGAAGGCGGAGCTATAGGCAAATGTGTGTGTGTCTGTCTGTGTATAGTATGAGTCAGAGTTCCTGACTGAAAGGGTTGGATTGAGGTGGGGAGCACAGGGAGAAGAGATGGTTGGTGGTTGTCCTTGATTCTGCAATAGGACCAGAACAATGTCCCCATAATAAAGTGAAATTTCAGTCTGTCTAACTGGCTTATCATATCAATATGAGCTCAGAATGCTCTACACAGGTTGAGCACAGATAGTCTGTGTGAATATTTGGGGTAGATACTCCAAATTTGCACATCCTATGTTTACTTTGTGCTGTCTGAGTTCTTCTTTGCTCATAGAGCACAGCACTCTTTCTGACGTGAGCACACCATGCTGAGCAGTCCTGTACCAGTGTCTCCCATGTTGCACAATCAAATCCGAAGTTCTTGAGAGTGTCCTTGTATCACTTCTTCTGACCACTTCTGTGATCGCCTGCCCCATGAGAGTTCTCCATAAAATAGTCTTTTGGGCAAGCATACATTCTGTATTCGAACAACATGGCCAGCCCATTGGAGTTGTGCTCTCTGAAGCATAGTTTGAATACTTGGCAGTTCAGCTTGAGCAAGGACTTCAGTGTCTAGTACCTTATCCTGCCAGGTGATCCTCAGAATCTCCCTAAGATAGTTCAAATGGAAGCGATTCAGTTTCCTGACATGGTGCTAGTAGACTGTTCATGTTTCGTAGGCATACAACAATGAGGTCAGAATAATAAGATAATAGGATAGTGAATAATTAGTGAGATTGTTTGCTTCCTGCAGTGAGGGCCCAGTTGAGTTTAAGTAACATAAATCTATATTGGACTCATTTGGCATGGTTTTGTGATTTTTTTTTTTTACTGTCTGAACCCTCTTTTGACATTTACTTTGTAATATCACCAATAGATATGCATATATATATTTATGAGCTAGAAGGGGACCATGGTGGTCATCTAGTCCAATCCCTTCATGTTACAGATGAGGAAATGGGCAATGTCCTCTCTATTCAAAACCAGTTACTCTGGTTTTTCCCACCAGCTGCACCCTTTTGAACTGGACTCCATCATGGCTCCAAGAAACCTTATCATCAAGAAACTCCTCATCCTTCAAGTTTGCATCAAGTCTGATGTTCATAACTCATCAGTACCCTCTTCTCCTCTGATTGGAGGACTGGAGAGTGGAATAAAGGACTTCTCCCAAAGCGTCCAGTTATAGAGGGCTCCCAGCCAACAATCATCTCTTCCACTGAACTCTTCTGAACTCTTTATCGTACCCTTGAGCCAGTACCTTCCCCCTTTTCAGCTTCTGTTTGTAGGTTGTCTTCCATGTATTTTAAGGTGCTTGAGGGTGGGGACCATTTTTCTTTTTGTTATTTCCCCAGGATATTTGTATTCCCCAGTACCTAGTTTAGTACCTGGCCCATAAGAGATGCTCAATAAATTAACTGAGTGATGCCACATCCTGTACTTTTCAAACGCACCTCAATGTTTAGTTTGGGAGATGTAGGGAGAGGCCATGTATAGCTGAATGTAACATTTTTGGTGAGGAATGGAAAGCGGACACACCTTTCCATTAAATACGGAAGGAAAATAGTCATATCTCTGCTTCGAAAATTTGAGAAAAATAAGGAAAAACAGCTAAATTGGCTACCATATTTAGTGAACACAGTATATTGACTAGTGTTTATATTAAAAGGTGGTTACCGTTAAGTAGTTTTTCAATTGTGACATGCCCAGGGTCGATCACACAGCCCGTAACTGTCTGAAGCCAGGTTTGAATTTAGGAAGATGAGTCTTCCTGACTTCAGGCCAGGCACTCTCTCCACTGTGCCCTATATCAGAAGCTAAAGCTTGAAAACATCAAACACATCTATGATTTTGTACAGTAAAGATTACCTGTGTGATATTGACACAAGTCCCAGGATCTGGTGGTGATCATACTGCTAACACTTACATTACTAATTAATTACATTTATACTACTGACATTTATACAATACTCCGTATCAGAGATAAACAAGTTGGAAGAAGGCTCCTCTTTATTCATTGGGACCAAGAATCCTCTGTGAAACCCTCAGAGCACCTAGTGTTACCTGAAAAATAGGTGCTTAGCAAATATTTGTACAGTGAATCAAAGAGGGTGATTTGCAGTGGAGGGTGTGAATCTGGACAGGAGATTCACTATGTGATACACATTTTAATTAGAAATCTGCATTTGGATGTGACTATCAAATTTTCTTCATCATTGACTGTATTTTGAACCTTTTATCCAGTCATCCAGAAGAAGGACTTATCTAACCACTTTGACTTAAAATACAGTTATAGTTAATGTTTATTGTGGTTATACTGAAGATTTTAAAGTACTTTCTGAAATGCATTGTACTTTAATTGTATTATAATTTGAAATCTGTTTCAAGTGAGCAAATGTTGATTAAATAGTCAATTAGCATTTATTAAACACAGATGTTTAAAAGGAAAGGTGCCAGGTACTGTTGATACAGAGATGGAAAATGATAGTTAAATCCCATAGGGATATAAGTAGGTGTTTATGTTATATGCACAAATATTATAGAAGATGGAATGTGAAACTGGAATAAGAGAAATCCAAAGTACTTCAGTAACATTTGAAGAGAAAGCATTTTAAACCGGGGATGGCTTGCTGGAATTTGAGTTAATTTAATTTCAATAGACATTTATTTTTGTGATATCTCTTATATTTTGCTTTATTTAACTTTCCTGTAGAGTTTGTTTATAGATAATAGATTTAGAGTTGGGAGGAACCAGGGAGGTAATTTTCCCTGATCTCTTTATTTTATAAATGAGGAAATTGAGGTCCACTTACCTGGAGAATACAGTGCAGAATAGGATTGGGGAAATGGTAATGAGGTTTGCCTGGAACAAAGAGGGTGGGAAGGGATGTAATTTAAATTAAGGAAAGGGTTCAGAATTTAAAGGCAAATCTTGAGGACTTTGGTAGCCTAAGGGTGTTTATGTTAAAGGCAGGCACCTAGGTGGTGCAGTGGATAGAGCACCAGTGCCGGAGTCAGGAGGACCTGAGTTCACATGTCACCTCAGGCACTCACTAGCTGTGTGACCTTGGGCAAGTCACTTAACCCCAATTGCCTCATCCTAGGTCATCTCCAGTCATCCTGATGAATATCTGCTCACTGGATTCAGATGGCTCTAGAGGAGAACTGAGACTGGTGACCTGCACAGCCCTCTCTCACTTAAAACAAGTGCAAGTCATGTCATTATTTCTCTAATGGCTTGGTCTTCTTTGGCAGTGAAGGATGAAAACATATGTTAAAGGGAAGTCACTGAAAGTTTTCAGGCTGAGAATTTGTAGAAAGACTTGTGTTTTCAGGCTGAGAAGTTGTAGAAAGACTTGTGTTTTCACAGCTCCCTGAAGGGTTTTAGAGAAGGGAGAAACTGAAGGCTGAAAGATCAATTAGCAGACTTTCTTATTAATGATAAGTGATGAATTCCTAAATGAAGGTAGTAGCCCTATGAGTGAAAAGGAATTACTGGTGTTGTAAATAAAATACTTTACCAGAGTTCCTTGTTCTTTGACTGTGTCAAATTTTACCGTGTTCATTTTTCTAGAATTTTATATTCTTAGGGTGAAGTAGTCTACTTAGTAAATTGATCACACAGGTTTTTGGTGATAATATTTGGGCTGTGTCAATTGAAAGTTGATACAGTTTATGTTGCTTCCATTAATGCATTTATGTTGAGATGGCCTACATTCAAATTTTGGGAAAGGAGTTAATCTTTCTTTACAAAAAAACTAAAGTAATTTAAAAATAGGATATTTTATAATCTAAATGTAATATTCCCATAAAATATATACATATAATAATGTATTTGTGTGTGTGTGTTTATATATATATGAATATATATATATTGCATGAGGGAGATGGACACAGATACTTGTATTGGTAATTTGGGAAGATTTTAAAATATGTATTGAACATTGTTGAGTTATAGTGGTAAGTTAATATTTCTTTAAAGTTGTTTTCTCAACAAAGAATTCAACTGTTAACCTTTGTATCCTTTGATATTTAGCATCGTAGAGCAGACCTACACTCCTGCAGAATGTGTGAGTCAGGCCATAGACATCAATGAACCAATAGGGAATCTTAAGAAACTACTGGAACCAAGACTTCAGTGTTCATTGGATGCACATGAAATTTGCCTGCAAGATATTCAGGTAAAGTAAAAAAGTATGGAGTTATGTTCATCAGTAGTTGGATTTTACCTAGAATATGTGAATGAATTTAGTTCTTTATTTGTGATGAAGAAAATATGTCTTTTTAGTAGTTTTTTTCCTCTGATATGATTTAATTATTTAGTAAATACAGACCTAATTCAGTTAAAGATATTATTAGCAGCTGTTGGTCACGTTGAAAATCTTTCCCTAACAAATGACTTCCAGTTTCCCACCAGCCTATGTTTTTCAAAGTGTAGATAGAGCATATAATTTAACTGAAAGGCACACTGGAAAAACACAAGAACAAAATAAAGATAAAGATAACTACCATGTTAATTTAAAGTTTACTTTTGAAAAGTGTTCTGTGTGTTACAGTCACAATTTTATAAGCAATCTTCTTTCTTTTCTTTGTTTATGGAAATATAAGTATCAAGTTCATAATATAAAAATATCTTTTTTTTTTCTTCTGAGTGCATTGGATTAGAATAAACAAGACCTGGAACTAATCTAAGCACTGCCAGTAGGCAGGTAGCTTTCTGACTACAGGCAAGTTATTTAATCTCTCAGTGCCCCAATTTCCTCATCATTTGAAATTTCTTTTAACAGGATTTCACCTATAGTGGAACTGTAACAAATTATCTTTGATATTCTTTCATAGTCTATCATTTTCAGTAGGGAAGTATTTGTATCCTTTTTAAGGAAAGGTATGTATAGAATTAAAGTTAGCTGAATGATTTTTGTTAAGGATCATTAAGCATGGTAGGCTAGAATTGATCACTATAACATTCGGAAATTAGGTCTCACTCTTATTGCATAGTTTCCTGAGTTATTTGGGAGTTTATCCTTCATGAAAAAAATCCTAGTATAATGGAAAGAGAACTGCTTTGAGAGTCAGGAAGACCTGAGTTCAAGTTCTTTCTCTGAGCTGTACTAACAATATCACCCCAGAGAGGCCTTTTAAATTCTCAGAACCCAAAGCCATTCTAAGATTATAATTTGCATAACATTTATAACAATAAAATCATAGATCCAGACAAAAAGCCAAAACCCTTTCATGCTCCTTTTACTTTTCCTGTATTACTTGACTGTTTCTTTGTTAGTGCTCCTATCTCAATAGATCCCAAGGCAAGAGAAGGGCATTTTTTAAAAAATTCAAATAAATCAGCTTGGTTTGGTACAAGGAACAATTCATAATTAAACTAGGTCTTTTAGTTATATGAACATAATTACTCATGACCTGTCCTTTTTATTTTCTTGTTAGTGTATGTAGCTATTACATGCAAAACTAAAGAAAACATCCTTGCTTCTCTTTTTAAACGATGGGAACATGTCATCTTAAAAAACATGAAATTTACATCATGAAGTTTTAGTGAAAGGTACCGTGACATCTGCTCCTCCACAAAACAAGATCCTGCCCACATGGTTTGCCTTGGTGTTCAGGTTGTTCCAATATGCTTTCAAAATCTCTTAATTCAGCATTACGTAGAAAAACTAAAGGAAAGGAACTCACAGGAAACTTCCTTACTCGCAGCTGTGACTAAAACATTTAACTTTTATTTAACATTTAACCTTTTGTTTTATTTTTAATGAGGCTACTTTGGAAATTATTGATTGAATGGGGGAGACTTACAGGAGGATAGAGGAGTAAGATGTCATGAGAAATCCCATTTCCCCTTTGTCACCTCAGAAACAGCAAAAGGACAAAGAACAACAAAGTGCTTATAATAAAAATTGCCTCATAGCAAGAAATATGAGGAGAGGAAATGAGGAACAAAAAATATATCCAGCATGAAAATAGGTATTAAAGAGTACACGTTACCCAGGAGGAGACACTGGGCAGAAACCCAGGACAGGAGGAGAGTGGAGTTTGCTGAAAAGGGGAGTGGGGGGTAGCATCAGAAATGAAACTGGCTGTGTCGGAAACAACCTCAGTCTTTGTAATAAACTCAAGAAGTAAAAATATCATGGTAATGTCATGTAAAGCTTGCCACACACTTTAGAAGTATCTCCTTTGATCCTTAAAATAACTCTGTAGGTGTTATTGTTATTCATGTGTTAGAGTTGAGGAAACTGAGGCTAAGGTGATTGAAGTGACTTGCCCAGGGTTACATAACAAATGAATCCACCACAGGATTTCGACAACTCACACTTTCCTGATCAGGGTGTGGAATAGTGGATAGAGAGCTGACCTGAGAGCACAGAAGATTGGGGTTACTTCCTCCACAGTCCTGGGCAACTCACTTAACCATCTCAGTGCCCAAGGTACTCTAATCCTAGAGGATGAATAGCTGACTCAATCAAAAAATAAAGGACGATTGTGTCAACAAAAAAGTTAAATCATTGTAGGAGAAACCACAGAAAAAGAATGAAACTGTGTATCTTTTTGCATAATTGTAAGAGAATCTTAATAAAATGGTGGATTGGGAATAGATTTGTTCTAGTTGAAAGACTAAAATAACTGAACAAGAAAAGGAAATCAGAAATCAAAACAACTGGAAGAAATTTCGAAAACTACAAAGGGTAAAGGAAGTAGATAGAACTGAGAGACTTAATTAACTGAGAGACTCTCTAAGAAAAAAATGAATAAAGAGAGAAAGAACTATGGATTTTGAGCTGGAAGGGACCCTAGAGATTATTTAGTCCACCAATTCTCAAACTTTTGGATCTCTGGTCCTCTATACTTTTTTTTTGTTCATTTTAAACTTAAATACAAAATGAGAAAAGGAAAAAGAAAGGTCCATATCCACAGCAGAACAGAGGAGAAGATTCAGTATAAAACAATAAATTTCCATTTCAAGAAAATCTATATAATAAATATATTATTTTCAAAGCTACCTAAACATTTTTTTTGGCTTCTAGGTTTTCGTTTGTTCACTATTGTGGGCTTCTTATTTATTTTTTCCCTCCCTCCCTTTACACCTCTAATAATTATTCAGGACCCCCAAGAGCTTTTGTTTATTATCTATCAGTATTTACCATAATAGAAATTAAAGTTGATAAAATTCTAAATATTCATTTAAAATAATAATGAACTCATAGCATGTTAACGTAAGTAAAATTTTAATGAAAAATACCTTTTCCAAAATAAAAAAATTTGTGAGAAAAGTAGCATTGTGTTACATTTTTGCAATCTCTTTAATATCTGCCTTATAGGAGACATAAGATTCTTATAACTATTTCTGTACCGAGTCTGTTTTGATAAGTTGTTTTGGTTAAAGTACATGAAGAAAATCCAAACTCTCACAGCTAAGTGTCTGGAAAAGTGAGGAATGCTTTAGTAGCTCTTTCTGATAATTTTGGACATTTTTCTTTGAGACTACACCAAAACTTAACAAGTGGTAATTTCTTAAGGTTAGTTGGAAATCTGAAACTACATCAGTGAGCTTTTTGTATTCTGTTATCTATGGGTCTATCTTGTATTTTGAATATATCTTTTACCTATTCATGATTTTGTAACCTTACACATTAGTCATTCGAAAAATACTGGTTTGGTGAATTATCCAAATCTTTAAAATGTTGTTGCATTTCATAATATAGCATCCAAAAAATCATATTGAATAGTATTATCGTCTATCCCATCAGAAAAGTCTTTAAATATGGAAAAGCTCTCAAGCCCGTGATGATAGATAAACATTCTCTAAAATTCTGATTTTTGCTTAAAAGATCAAATTTTGTCATTGGCATCAAATACCTTTTCTTGTTTTCTTTGCAATAAAAGGCTCACTTTGTTCATTTTTGAGAAAATATCTTTCAGATACTCAAGTCTGAATAACTGTAGTTTGTAATTTTTTTTATAAATAAAAATGGTGAAAAAAGGCAAGTAGTTCAACTGAAGCTCAATTCAAATGGTTGCACAAGTGCTTTTTTTGAAGACTACCATTGTTTTTAGGCTTGCAGCTATAAGTGTTTTATGTGTGCTTCCCATTTCATTACACAAAATATTAAAAAGACGTGCTCAAAGGTTGACATTTAACACAATTTACAACTTTTATTGCTTCACTGGGGACAGTCTTAAGTGAAATTGGCTTTTTTTAAAGTTGTGAGTGCATGGTAGTGAAGCATACATTGATTTCCAGTACAGTCTGGTGCTCCTGCCTTCTTTATGCAAAGGTGCCAACAATTTTACCCACCACTGCTTTTCTTCCTTCACTACAAATAAAAATCAACATAGTTATTCAGGATAAAACCATGAGATTCAAAAAAGTTATTCAGCACCTTAAATACCCCCTTGTTCTTCCTCATCACCTTTTTTGTTTGCTACCAAATGTTTATATAAAAGGTCTTCTGTGATTAATTAGTGCTAAGACTGGATGAATACAAGAAAATCACGAAATCCAGAAGTTAGCCCATTTGTGAGTATTATTGGGCAGATGAAATTACTAGTCTTCATGTTTGTAGTTAGTCATGGAGCCTATGGAAAATACCACTGAGAGAATGAGTGTGACAAAGGCAAATAATATATTAATATAATTGTGAAAATACTTTTGATCTTACAATTCCTCAAAGGCTTTTAGGAACTCCTAACCATTAATTTAATCCAGCCCTCTATTTTTTAAAAATGAGGAGCCTGAGTCTTTGAGATAAGAAGTCATTTGTTCAAGGTCACACAGCTGGTGACTAGGAGAGCGAGGATTCAGATCCAGGCTCATCCTCTTGTAACACCTTACCATGCTGTACTTCAGGGAGCCATGCAGAAATACATCTTTGAGTTGTTGCCTGTAAGATCTAGGATTTTGATTGACAAGAATCCACTGGACGCCGGCAGAAATGAATCCTAAATTCATAAATAAAATCTTAAATTATTCCAGACATACTGCTGTCAAAGCTGAAAATTTCAGTCACGAAGAATGAGGATCTAAACGTCCATGATAAAACATAACATGAAAAAATAAAACCTACCTCTAACACTTCTGATCTAGGATGTGAAATGACAGAAGCTGGAAGGTGATAGTAATAAGGGAATTTGGGCTTCATCTGTCCAACAAAATTGAGCCCGTCTTCTTTTTTGAAACTTTTAATTGATGTTTCTTGTTTTTCCATTACATTAATTCATGAAAATAAATCTTCTACTACCCTACTAAATGAGCTCTCCCTTGTAAAAAGATTTAAAAAGAAGAAAGCAGTTCAGCCAAACTCACGTTAACCTCATCTGATTGTGCATAAAGAATTCTATGTTTTCTAACCTCTCTTCCAGGTTATTATACTTATGGTGTTCAGTTTCTTCTATTGCTGTTGTTTACAGTTATGTTGTTGTAGTCATTGTACATATTGTTTCCTGGTTCTATTCATTTCATTCTTCCTCAGTTCATATAACTGAAGATCATAGCTCTAGAGCTGAAAAGTACTTTTAGAGACCATCTCTAAACAGACCGTGTCCCTATTCAGCTCTTTTACCTAACCTTTTAGAATAGACAATACAAAAAAGAAAAGAAAATACAATCTTCTGTATGATCTAGACACACTGTTGTCAAACTTGGAAGTTTCAGTGATGGAAGATGAAGATCTAAACGTCTAGTTGCTAGATGACTCAGTGTGTAGAGGCAGGAAGACACAAATCCAAATTCTGCTTCATATTTTAACCTTTCTCATTTTCCATTTCCTCACATGTAAATTGGAAATAATAACACCTATCTCACAAAGTTGTTGTGAGGACCAGATGAACTTAACATATATATAAAGGATTTTGCAGGCCGAAAACCTTTTTTATAAATGCAAGCTATTTGCTTTTATCTGTTCTAGCCCTTCAACGCACTCCACCATTTTATAGCTGTGGAAACTCAGGTCCAAGGAAGTTAAATGACTTACCCTAGGTCACATTGGTGGCTTCTCATGTTATCCTGTGGTATTCGCCTTAGGAAAGTCCTATGGTATAGGAATTCCATTACATTAACTTAACTGTACTTGATTTGGCCATTCACCAGTTAATGCCTACTTTGTTTCTAGTCAGGTACCTCCTATGTGCGATATAACAATTCTTTGATGTACTTTCTGGGGAAAAATATCTGAAAATATCAGTCATTTTTAAAGCATAATTCCAAGTTACTCGACAGAATGTTAAGATCAAAAAAAAAATCCACCGGAAGTGTATTGATGTACTTATCTTCAGCCTCTTAGTTTTTGTCAACTCTGACATTTGCTGGGAATGAGGTAAAAACTGAGTTGATTTAATTAGAATTTTGAGCATAACTCCTCAAGAGAAAGCATTTTTTGAAAACCAAATAACATGATTGTAGACATTCATACAAAATAAGCAGAGTATAGCCAGTACTGTGATAAGCAAATCCACACAAAACTGAGCCTTAACAAGGTAAGACAATTTTATAATAATGGATGAAAAGGAAGATTCAGCTTATTTATAGTTTGCTTTGAACAGAAAGGCCTTTGTTTCTTTGACATATTCAGCTTAATAGATGCATTTTAATTGATTTTGCAAAAGAATTTTCAAGAACACGATAGTTATGGCTTCTTTAACAAATTCTGCAGATTCCCATTGAAGGGGAATGGATAGAAACAAAAATGTTAAGGTGGGAGGGTATTTACATAGGAGAGAGGTATACTGTGAAGCATAGGTTTCACAGATGAAGATCAAGCAGGTATGGAGATGAAAGGGAAAGGATGACATGAGCAGTCCTAACAGCACTCCTGTTTGGGACTAGAAAGGAATGTAAGTCAAAAACTGTTTGTACATAGGTGCGTTGACAAAGACAGTTTTATACTATTGAAATAAGATCAATTGTTCTCCATATTGATAAAATGTTATAAGGCATGGCTGTGAAGAAACAACTTAACATTCTAACCCTGGGTGTAAACAGATACAAATCCTCTACTAAAGTGAAAAAAGTTACAAAATGGATAAAAAAACCCCTATAGTATATTTCCTGCTGGAAACAACAAAACCATTAGGATACATACACATTCAGCTTGAAACATTGCAATGCAGTATATCTCAGCCAATTCCCACAAATCAGGAGTTGCAGTGGATTAAGTTGAATTCAAAGTAATTAGAATTAATAGACAAAAGGGAAAGTATATCTTTTAAAAATACTAACACTTTTAGTATTGAATGTATACACAAGTTCCTTAGTAAATACTTAAAAGAAGAATTACCCGAAATGTAAAAAGGCCAGTAAGACAATACTGGAAAGTGACAATTTGACAAATGAACTAAAAATAAAGCTACAGAATGCTAAAAAACTGATTGCAAGAACTTTCAATATGGATATTAGGCCATGTGCATGCATATAATTCACATTGTTAGAGAAATTTTAAATATATGTTTTGTAGACCTTTATCCTATAAAATAATTGTGACTGAAGAAAACATGAAAAGATGCAAATCTAAAAAGATGTTAAAAAATTTAATTGGTACATAGTTGGTCATAGCCCAATGACAGTTTTTTAAAGTAAAGAGCAATAATCCACATTTCAATTTGTGAGATGCATATATTAAGCATATTTATATCTCTAACAATTACATTAATGAAAGGGACATTGAGTTGAACTTGTCTTTTTTAAAAATTAGAAAATTAATAAACCAAGAAAAAGTAATATAAATATTAGCCATGAAATAATCAAACATTGATTTAAAAAATAAAGACCAGTATAGGTACAAAATATTTGCTAACTTTAAATTTTTTAAAATGAGAGAACAAAGCTACCAAAATGCAAAGGGAAAAAGATATTAAAATCAATGGAAAGCAAATAGAATAAATTATCAGAAACTATTATATATAAGTTAAAATGGAATAGTTGAATGAACCACCTCTAGAAATATATGAAATACTCAAATTGTTAGAACAAAAAAAGATGACCCAAATGAAGCCATTACAAACATTGGATTATTTATCACTGATATAACCATTATCCCTCAGAGCAATAACAAAATAGCATAGAAATCAGATTCGTGAGGAATTTTATGAAAAATTAAAGTTTCATACTCTATACAGAAATTAATGTTAATAAAATATGTGTATGTATATATATATGTACATATATTTAAATAGAGTAATATGTCAGTCCTACATATTTCTATAAGACAGATGTGGTTCTAATGAGTAAATCATGGAAGGATGAGGTAGAGATAGAGAACTAGTGGCCAGTATCAGTAATGAACATTGATACAAAAATAGTAAGTAAAAAACCAGTAGTATATTCTAAAAAATATTCATTATAATCATGTTAAATTTTTAGAAGATTAGGATATTTAATCATATCAGTAATAAAAAATAATTGCAGCCAAATGATTACCTTAATAGAAGCATAGCAATTATTTTTGGTTTTTAAAGACATTTAAAAGCAAGGAATAGGAGGGTTTTTCCTTTGATTACTTTATTTGAACTTAAAAACCAAAATACTAGTTATAGCAGTAAGACAAGTAAAAGAAGTAAGAAATGGTAAAGCAGACGCTAATATATCTTTGTGGACAAAATGATTGTTTTCTAGAAAATCAAAAAAAGTGAAACAAAAAATGAGTGACAGTTTCAGAAAAATAAGTATACAAAAACAATTGGCTTTACTGTGTATCATAAAAACCAAAGAAATTGATAGCAGGCAATGAATAGCCATGCATGCCATTTATAATAATGACAACTTATTAAATATTTAGGAACTAGTCAAATGAAACTCACATGGGACTTTTATGAATACCAAACAATTTTTATGGAAATGAACTAAGTAATTGGAGACATTCAGTTTTCTTGGTTGGGTTATGCTAGTGAAGATGGTAATACTACCCTAGTTTATCTATTGATACACTCACAATGCAATCATAAGAACTAGTGGTACCAAGGGAAACACTGGTTAGGTTTGAACAGTAGATCTCAAATTGGAGTATAATTCAGTAATTTACCAAAATTATCTGACTGAGCATGGTGGTGTGTTCATAAGAGAACCACATTCATCTAGTGTTCAATAAATCTAAGATCACAATCACTAGGAAGTTCTTCAGCTAAATCTTTTGAGAAGACAATGGCAATTTCATAGAAAAATCTGGTGTGGACTTACATGTTACACCATATATCATAAATTTTATGTGATCAGTGATCTAAATTTAAAACATCATTAATGATAATTCAACAGTCTGGGATTGGGTCAGGAATACCAAGGGTGGGAAACCTGTGACCCTGAGGCCGCATGTGGCCTTCCAAGTCTTTGGGTGCAGCTTTTTGACTGAATCCAAGTTTTACAGAAGAAATCCTTTTATTAAGGGGATTTGTCTATGAAATGTGGATTCAATCAAAGGTCTGCACTTAAAGACCTAGAAGGCCACATATAGCCTTGATCCCTACCCCTGGTATACAGCAAGCAGACTGTAACATTCTCAAAGTTACGGGTTCTAAGGATATAAAAAGGCTGTTGTCAAAAGAAAAACAAACTATCAACAGTCACTTGAAAGGGGTTCCAATAGTAATAGGCATCCAAGTTAAAACAAACCTGACATTACTTGAATACCCCTCAAATTGTTAGTAGAACATGGTGCTTTGGAAATACTGACATCCTTAATAGACTTCCAGTGGAGTTTTGAATACGCTTTGGTCTTTTTGAAAAGCATTATGGAATATCACTCTTTATAAGAGTGAAAAACAGAATACAATGCCTGATAATTAGGTTAAGTTATGGTATGTGAATGTAATGAAATATTATTGTGAAATCAGTTATTAACATGAAGAGTTGCACAGAATAACCAGATGTCAGAATTGAAAGGGTCCTCAGAAATCACTTATTCTGAGTAATTGCTAAATAAGAACTTACTCTATAGTCTACCAACAACTGGTACTCTACCTCAGTGAGGCAGGGAGCTCACTGCTTCTGGAGTCATTCTATTTCACTAATAGCACTAATTGCTGGAAACTTTTTCTTTATTCATAATATAGCTATGTGGCAGTGGATAGGGTGCCAGACTTCATCAGGAATACCAGAATTCAAAATCCTCCCTAAGACACTTAGTAGCTGTGCAGTTCTGGGCAAGTAACTTAACTTCTCTCTGCAGAAGTTTTCTCATCTATGAAATGGGGATAATGGGATATCTTCTCCAGATGGTCGTTGTGGTGTTCTAGCGAGAAGATATGTAAAGCTCTTTGCAAACCTTAACGCACTGTGCAAATGTTAGCTGTCTTTTTACTCAACTGTATTTCTGACCTCATTGATTCTATTTTCTCCAGCAGTTCATTTTACAACTGTTCTAACTGTCTTTATTCACTCCCAAAGTCTGCAACGTAAGGTCCATCCATTGTGCTAGAGGTCAGCCTTGCTTTCTTCTGACATCACAGGAATACCATTGGCACACTCTGGCTGTCTCTTCTCTTCCTCTCATTGTTCCTTGATATCCTTTCCTCCTGATAGTTCCTTGTTGATTAGAAATTGCATACTGTTTACCCCCCACCGTGTTCCTCTACATTGCCTGCTGTATGATACTTAACTTTTTAATTCTAAAAATTAAAGAAGGGCTGTTTTGGCCCACATCTTGCTGACATAAGCAAATCTAGTAAAATGTTAGTATGAAGATGAACTTTTGCTTTCTTGGGAAGCTTGAGGTCCATAAAAGAGCTTTATAGTTTACCAAAATTACCCTGGCTTCTTCAAACCCAGGTATAGTTCATATATCTTATCTTAATCTATTCAAAATATAGATACTGATGAACATGTTCTCTTTTTTTTTTCCAGATAAATATTATTAACATTGCCATAGGTGATAAGTAAATATCCCATAAAATAATATTCTTTTTTGACTCAAACTATATGATAAAACCCATTCTGGCCATTCCTTTCTTTGCCTCTTCATTAGTAAGACATTTTGCCATTTAATTGTAATTTCCTTCTGGTCTCCCTTACATCAAGGCTAAACTTTCCTCTTTACAATTTCTACCATTTGCTTCTAATTCCTCCCTCTTAGGACAAGCAGAACTAACAATCCTTCCTTATCACAATCCTTTAGATGCTTGATGACAGTTTCTTATCCCTACTAAGCCCTTAAAGTTAACCACTATTCCTTTAACCAGCCCTTATTTTGCATGGATTCAAGATCTTTAACCATCCTACTTTGGGCTCTTTCTAGGTTGTTAATATTTATCTTAAAATTTGATACCAAGAACTGAATATGGTACTTTAAATGTGGTTTGACCAAAAAAGAGTTCTGTGGGGTCTCATTTCCTCTTTTATGGATACTCTTTTAATGTATCTAAAATTTTAATTTGCTTTTTTGGCTTTTATACGATGTTTTCTATCTGTGTTACGCCTTTGGTCCATTAAGACCACCAAATCTTTTCAGACAAACTGTTGTATGGCTGCTCCTGCTCCTCCCTCCCCACCCCCCACTGTGCACTTTTGAAGTTCCATCTTCTTAACCTAAAAAAAGGTAGATTTTTATCCCTGTTAAATTTAATGCTATTAAATTAAATTAATCTCCTACAAATTTGATAAATAGCCATAAAACAAAAAGTTAACAGCATTAGACTAAGCAAACATTTTAGGACACTACATTAGAAACCTCCTACCCAAATGACTTTATTTTGTTTGATTTGGTTTTTGAGACTCAGTCTCTTTTTGTGGCCGAGGTACAGCAGCTATTCATAGATCTACTCTTGCTACTGATCAGCATACTTTGACCTACTCTGTTTCTGACCCAGGGCAGTTCACCTCTCCGTAGGAAACCTGGCAGCCCCTCTACTTTCAGGGTTCACCATTGTTGGTGCCAGCTTCATTGTGGACATCCCATTGGTTAGACTAATGCAGCTCAGATCTTAACCTCAGGCAGTCCCCAAGTCTTCTAGTTATCAATGTGTATGCCACCATCCCCAACTCAATTGTATTTGAACCTTTTATCACTGCTCTTTGGAATCAGCCATTCAGTTAGCTCTGAATGTATCCAACTTTATTGCAGTTTATGCAATATGAAGATTTTTTTCCACAACATTTAAGCAAGTTGCAGCAAGATATAAAAGTGATGGTGAGTTAAGAAAGCAGAACTAAAATTAAAAAAAACAAAAAACCATGCACACTACAATGATACAAATGGATTCAGGCAGCACTTTACAACAATAAAACTCAAATGCTTAGGACTATTTTATTGCGTTGTTAAATCAAGTTAATGCATAGAGCTTTTATTTCTATTAAATAAAAGAAACTAAGGTTACATGTAGAATCCTTTACAGTCATTTTGTGCTGTTTTAGATTTCTTTACATATACATGCTTTGTGTTCCTATTCATATATTTTAATCTTTATACTTACTGATAGAGGTTCAAACAAAATTTATTAGTGGGGAAAGCAATTATTGATCAATAACTTGTAAAAGGTACCTTTGTCTGATTCCTATAAATAGCTACATTTTCTTATCTGAGGAATGTCTTCTAACAGATAAACTTTCCCATTTTAGTTAGACTTTTTTAAATTTCATTAGATTTTTTTTAAAAAATGAACATAAAATATCCATATTCTTAGATATTTATACATGTAGCTTCAAGATCTGTCTTGAGGTTTTCTTTTATATAGTTTTATAGAGACTAAAATAATAAATAAGGACTATTGCCTTGAAATATGTGTGAGCAAAGAATGTGTTCTGGTAATAAAATCTAGAAGGTATAAAAAAAAGTTAGTGTCCATCTAATACTTAACCTTGTTTTTATTCTTTAAAATGGTAATATGCCCCCTCCCAAAGAAACAACCCAAATGCTACTTTATTACTAGGAAATTGGGGAGACATCTGATAGGAATATGAGGTGTGTGACAGTGAGAAATCCTTGAACTAAAAGTAAGAAAACTTGATTTCTAATCAACTTCATTTAACTGACTGTGATCTTTCATATAAATGATGTTGGGCTAGGCACTACTTCTCTGGACCTCACTTCAATTTCCTTATCTCTGTGGAAAGAAAGGCTGGAATTACACAGATATTTAAGGTTGTTTCCTTCACATGTTTCTATGATTCTCTCTTAAAATCTGCCATCATTGACATGAATACTCTTGTAATTCTGAACTCCCCTGATGTATTTCATCTTGAAATTTTCACAAAACCTCTGAGCATAAGCAATGCGATAAATTTCCAAGAATAAAATGGTACATACAGAGTTCAGAATTAAATCACTTTTCTGTAAGTGACCAGTTTGTTTTATTCCAGTATAACAAGCACTAAGTACTCACTATGTGCAAAGCATTATGATAAGTGCTAGGTACACAAAGACAAAACAAAAAAAGGCTCTGACCTCAGGAAACTTACTTGAAGAGGGAAGGAGAGGCATATCCAGGCAGAATATGACAATTAAACTAGTGAGCACATACATTATTATTTGAGACTCATTTACAGTTAGGGAGAGCAGAAAAGCTTTCCCAGTAGGAGGTGTCACTTGAGTTGAACCTTCAAAGGGGCCAGGGATTTTAAGAAGCAGAAGTGAGTGTATTGAGACAAGGACTAGCTAGCCAATTAAAGGGTACAAAGGCAGGAGATAGAGTACCAAGTTTGGGGAACAAGTTAGCCAGTGAAACAGGTTCCAAAATAGGTTTCTTTCTTTTAAATAGTGATGTACTGTGACAGGTAGAGAATGTTGCATATGATGCCGGAAGTGATCTCTGCGTCAGTTGCTCTTACTTGGCCATGTTCCCTTGTTATTAGTGTGAGTTTGTGGTGAGGGAGAGGCGGATATTTGGAAAGGATGGTGTAGAAAAGGGAAAAGCATCGATAAAACAAACAAAAAAAATCTGCTTATACCAGACAAAATTTTGGGCTAGCAATTAAAGTAATTAAAATAATTGCTAACCTATTTGCAAGTTAACTGTTTATATCAGGTACCCTGTGTAACACAGTATCAAGTACCCTGCCTAACACAGTCAGATCAGGATATTTGTCTTGGAAATAAGTCCTTCCAGTATAAACACAGAAACTGAGTCTGGTTGTAGAACAATTTGCACAAAAACTAGTATTTTGTTCTGCCTCGTTCCTTTATTGCATGCTGTCTATTTAATACATGTATGTGGATTCAAGTATCTAGTGCCTTTGGAAATTTGTATTTCCAAACGTGTGCTTGAAGGAATGCAGGTATACTGTAGCCCATTTGCCCCAAAGATAGTGCTTTGCCCAGGTTTTTGAGAATTCACAAGTACAAATCTTCATGTTGTGCAACTTCAAATGAATGTCACCTGATGATTCCTAGACATCAAGAAACCCTTCACCCATACTAGTTACAGGAGTACAATGCTAGACTGAGATGCTATTTTTTTATATAACTAGAAGAGATGGAAATAAAGTATCTGACCTGCTTGCTTTCAGTGAGACCACCTTTCTTTTCCTTCTTTTCTCCTGTCCTATCCAATGCAAAATTTATTTTGCTTTAGCACATAACTAGTTACACAAAATTCAGTTCAACAGATCTTTATTACAAATACATACTTTGTACACGGCACTGTATTAGGCATTGAGATACATTTAAAAAATGAAAGAATCCAAATTTTGAAGGAGTTTGGATTCTCTTGGGAAGGATCCATCATGTAGGTGAGTAAATACAAGGTAACCCCAAGGCAGGAGAGAGCACCAGTTGGGAGAGTTAGGGAAGGCTTTGGAGTTAACACCTGAACTGATTCAAAAGAAGATAAAACTTCTGTAGAAGTGAGGAGGGATTGCA
This sequence comes from Bettongia penicillata ogilbyi, assembly GCA_023548195.1. Taxonomy (NCBI): domain Eukaryota; kingdom Metazoa; phylum Chordata; class Mammalia; order Diprotodontia; family Potoroidae; genus Bettongia; species Bettongia penicillata. Next base: position 2,969,574 of record JAJHZJ010000525.1, on the reverse strand, counting down.
TTCCAGGTGTGAGAAGTGCCCTGTGCAAAGGCAAAGAAATAGGAGATACAATTCTAGAGACTAGCTCCCAATCCATTTTTGACTGAGATGTCAAAGGGAAGTGTAATATGAAATGTCTGACAAGGTAAGTGGGAGATAGATTGTAGAGGACGAGCCAGACTGAGGAGGTTGTGGGGTTTTTTGTTTGTTTTTAAAAGAAACTGGAGGCTTTAAAGCATAAAAGTACTATTATCATACCTTTGCACTGAGAATTTTTTAAAAATAAGATTTCCTCATGTCTTTTGTTTTTGCATCGTTTTTCTTTCTTGTTCTCTCCTTTGACATTGCCAGTACTCTGGGCCAGGTTTTTATCCCCTCAGACCTGGACTGTAGGAATAGCCTGCTGATTGATCTCCCTGCTACAGGTTCCTCCTCACTGTAGTCCATTTTCCACTCTGCTGTCAAAGTGATCTTCATAAAGGACAGATTTAACCATGTCAGCCTCTTATTTGTCTCTAGGATCAAATACAAAGTTTTCTGTTTGTCATTTAAAGCCTTTCATAACCCAGCCTTCCTCTTACCTTTCCATTCTTTTACCTTGCTCAAGTAAGTCCATAATTCTCCTGTCCAGTGACATTGGCCTCCTGGCTATTCCTCCCATAGCACACTCCATCTCTTGACTCTGGGTAATTTTCCTGCCTGGAATTTTGTCCTTCCATCTCTGTTGGTCTCTCTGACTTGGTTCTAACTAAAATCCGACCTGCTATAAAAGTATTTTGCAGTCACCCTTAATGCCGGTGTCTTCCCTCTGTTGATGATATCTGATTTATCTTACCTGTCTCTCTGTCTGTCTACATTTGCAGAATGGGAAAGCTTAAAGGTAAAAATAATGCATTCTACATTATAATTGTAAAGTTTGAGAGACTTATGTGATATCCAGGGTTAACTGGGTCAAATGAAGGTTGATTGGTTTGTTTTTTTTTAATGGGAGCTACCTGGGTATATTTCTAGTCAGTGGGAAAGCCAGTATAAAGAGGGGAGAGGGAAAAATCACTATAATATGTGATGATTGTTATGTTGGAAATTGTGGTTAGACAATCAGAAAGATGATGAATAGCTACTAATCAGTAACATAAAAGCAGATTTGGTGTGTGATATCTGGAAATGCTGATCTGCATTATTAAGTTGCTGTGCTGTTAAATAAAATCATTGTTAAAAGAGTTCATGAAAGAAAAATATTATTTCCAAAATTGTACTCTTAAAAAAATCTAAATTCATTGTTAATTAATTACTACTTATTTGCAATTAGATTTCCCATTTTTGTAGAGGCAGACTTTGACCTTGAAAATTTGTTTGCCAGATGTGAATAAAACTAATGCAAATTTACCACCTCTGAGGAATAATAAGAAAAAGCCCATGTTTCACTAATAAGATATTCATAGCATCATCTGATGTATAAAGTACAGAATGAAGAAGAAGAACCTTTCAGTGTCATTGCAAGGTTTGAAGTGATCCATAAAAACATTCTCACAGAACTAAAAGGGTTATCAGAGGCCCGCTAGGCCAACCTTTGCCTGAAAAATTCTTTACACTATCCCTGACAAATGGTCCTCTAACTTATCATAAAAAGGACCCACTACAGAAGTCCACTCTACTTTTAGTCAGCTCTCTCTGGTCCTGAGGAAGCTTTTTGTTATTTTGAGTTGAAATCTGTTTCTTTGCAACTTCTTCCCATTGCTCCTAATTCTACTTTCTGGGGCTAATGAGAATAAATATAATTCTTCTAAGTGAAAATCTTCTTAATACCCAAAGTCAGTCATTGTGTTCCCCTTAAATGTTCTCTTCAAGCTAAATATTCCCAATTCCTTCACCTAGTATTCTTACAGCATGATCTGAAGGCTTTCACCATGCTTGTTGCCCTCCTGTCATCTTTAGTTTATTGATAATGTGGATCCAGGCTGTAAATAAAATAGCCTATATGTGATCTGCTTAGGGGCAAGACTTACCTTAGGATTATCCCTGTCCTCATTTGGTGTACCATGTCTTTCTTATTGTTGCCTAATATTGCATTAGATTTTTTGGCTAGGCTCTCACTGTTGAGCTTGCACAAGCTAATGCCTAAGTACGGTTAATTTTTTGAACCTAAGTATAAGACTTTGCATTTATAGTCATAGGAGGCAACATGCTATAATTGAAAAGGATGCTGGATATGAAGTCAGAGAACTTTGGCCCGGATCTCAGCTATGTTACCTGCTACCTACGTGACTTCGTAACATCTCTGGGCCTCAGTTTCCAAATAAAATTTCCATAAAAGTTTCCTGTAAAAAGAGAATCCTGAAGTCCTTTCTAGCTCTAAATGTTTAAAAATATGATCATTTAATCTTATTAGAGTAGATAGACTCCAATAAAGTACCATTATGTCTGGATGGCTTCCATTCTCAGTGTCCTGTTGGAAATGCCTAACCTAACTAGAGGAGCACTTCAGTGAGAGGGAGAGGAAAACTACATGATAGATGTCTTTTGGCCTCCTAGAGGCAATTTAATGGCATAGTGGATAGTGGTGGGTCTGGAGTCAGGACTACTTAAGTCCAAATCTAACCTCAGACACTTAACTTGCTATGTGACCTTGGACAAGTCACTTAACCTCTTTCTGCCTTCATTTACTCAACTGTAAAATGAGGGAAGTAATAGCTTCTGTCTCACAGAGTTGTGAGGATTAGATGAGATGTTGGTAAAGCACTTAGCATGGTAATATGGAAAATGATAGGTGCTTAATAAATGCTTATTCCTTTTCTCCTTCCACCCCCTTAGGGATCTTAAGGTTTGTCATGTAAAGGAGAGTGAAAATTTTTCTTCTCTTCATCAGAAAGCAGAACCGAAAACAAGATGTGGAAGTTACAGAGGCAAATTTAAGTGTGAGATAAGGAAAAAACTTAGTAATTAGAGTTGCCCACAGTAGAATGGCTCCACAGGTGCACCTCTTCAGAAGGTGCACACTATTCACCTTTCACTGTGAGAAATCTGAGTATCAGTATCATGTTATAGAGGAGTCATATTCAGGTTGGACGTGGACTAGGTGGAAATTCTCTGAGTAATATCAGATTTGACCCAGTGTCCTAACATGGCAGTCGGATGTATTAGCTGTTCTTCCCAGCCTTGTGTCAAATACATATCTACACTTTTATTCGAGTCATTGTTGAAAATTTTAAGCAGCCCAGTGTTAAAGAAAGATCTCTTCAACGTTCCAGATTGACGTTAAATGATTAATAAATTCTCAATATCCATCCATTCAGCCTGTTCTAGATCAGCTAGCTATTCAGTCTCATTATACTTCTTTTGACCTTCCACATAACTCCATAGTCCAACCAAACTGACCTTGCACTTCTGGTCCTTATATACAGCATTTATCTCACATCTCTGTGCCTTAGCACTGGCTAGGCCACACAGCTCCAGCCCTCACCCCCTCATGCCTGGAATGTACTCCTTCCTCACCTCTGTATTTGAAATCCTTATTTCCTTCAAGATTCATTTCGGTCATCATCCTCCCCAGAGTTACTTCGTATCTGTTTTGTATATACCTAAATATGTGCAAACCATCTCCCCTTTTAGATTGCAAGTTCCTTGAGATGAACTACTTCACTTTTGTCTTGGTGTCTCCACTATCTACCATGTGACTGGAATATAATAAGTGGATGCTTAACAAATTCTTCTTGGTTGGATGATTTATTGTACTATCTAACCTATATCTCTGTCTTCTTCACAAGGCTCACATGTGAAACTTTATGAAATGCTTTTCTGACATCTAGGGAAATTATATCTGTGGTATTACCCTGATATGCCCATCTACTAATTTTCTTAAAAGGAAAAGAGTATATTCTGGCAGGTCCGATTTTTGATGCTGGCATAGTCATTCAGCATTTCCTTTTGTTAAATGTTAACTAACGTTATCTTTGATAATTTGTTCTAGGATTTTGCTAGGAATTTAAATGTAAGTCAGTGGCCTATAGTTTATAGACTCCACTGTGACTAATCTAGAGTTACCACAGTTCCATTCTGTGCTCTTTTTTGAAAATTAGAACAGTATTTTGGTCTTCTCTAGTCCTGTGGCACTTGGCCTGTTCTCTGTCAGTTATGATTCATCTACGCCTGGTGAATTGAATTAATTGAGAGCAGTCAGGTGCTCTGAACATTTCTTTATTCATCTTGGGTTTCAATTTCCTGTTAGCCAAAGAGGGCTAGATTTGGTATCAGACAACCTAGGTTCAAACCGTACCTTTGCTACTTACTACTACTAATAATCTACTGTTCGTAGATTATAAAGAAATTGCTCAAGAAAACAAAGTCAGTGATTGAAATCAGACTAGATCCTTGCCTCTATCTCCAGTCTAGTGCTTTCTACCTTTTCCATACTGAATCTTTGACATAGGACTTAAAGAATTGTAACTCTTTAAAAAAAAAATCTCTTCAATCAGTCAAGCACACATTTAAGTGTCTACTCTGTGTTGAACACTGTTCAGGGGACAAAATGACAAAAAAGGAAATACTTCTTGCCTTTTAGTAGCTTATATTTTATTGGAGGAAACAACATACACCTGTATAAGCATGTGTTTTTAAAAATAAAAGGTAATGGGGGTGTTAGTAGTCAATAAGCATTTACTAAGCGCCTATTTTGTACCAGGGACTCAGCTAAGTGCTGAGTATACAAAGAAAGGCTAAAGACAGTTCTTACTCTCTCCAATTTCAGTCTAATGGAGGAGACAACATGCAAACCACTGCGTACAGACAAGCCATATACAGAATAAATTGTAGACAGTACAAAGAGGGAAGACACTAGCATTAAGTAGGATCAGGAAAAGCTCTGAGATTTTAGCTGGGACTTAAAGGAAGCTAGAAGATGAGGAAGAGTGTTTCAAGGCATAGAGGTCGCTAGTCTGAAGCAGAGGTGTATTGGTTGATAAACGTTTAACAACCAATTCTTGGACAGGGGAAAAGTGCATAAAACATTTTTAAAAGTTTGATCTGCATGATTAATGTTTACTCTGTAATTTCAAGTCTAGACAACAGAACAATAAGCCAAGCACCGATGTATAATATTTTCCATGTAATAATTAGCCTGTCAGTATAAGCTGGCTCTAGGACACCACTGAGATGGAGCTTGTGCAAGGAGCAGCAAGAAGGCCAGTATCACTGAATCTCAGAGTACCTGTGTGGGGTAAGGTGTAAGGAGAATGGGAAGGTAGAAGAGGATTAGGTTGTGACAGCCTCTGAATGCCAACAGGTGATCATATATTCAATCATGGAGGTGATAAAAGAGTCACTGGACCCGATTGAACAGAAGGGGGTGGCATAGTTGGGCCTGTACTTTTGGATGATCAGTTTGATGTGGAGACCAACCTGAGGTGGCAGTGTGAGAAAAATGAAGCAGGCATAAGTGAAAGATGTTATCGAGATAAAATAGATATTGGCAACAGTTGGATATGGGAGGGTGCAAGAGAGAATGAGGAGTCAAGGATGACATCCAGGTTGACAGTTGCTGTGATTGGGAGGAAGGGGTACCCTCAACAAAAATAGGGATCTTCAGAAGTAGGGAGGATTTAGGAGGAAAATAATGAGTTTGGTTTTGGATATATTGATTTTAAGATATCTACTGGACATCCAGTTAGATATCTAATAGATAGTTGGATATATGAGACTGGAAGTTAGGGCTGGATAAGTAGATTTGAGGATCATCGACATAGAGAAAAGAAACCAGAAGGTAGGGGGAGCTTGATCTTGCAGCATGGGGCAACGGAAAGAGCATTGAATTGAAACTGAGTTTGAATTCTCAGTCTGCTACTTACTACCTCTCTGGGCTTCTCTGAGATCCCTTACAACTTAAAATCTATGCTCCTAACATTTTTGATCCTTTAAACTTAATATTTACTCCAGCAGTTAAAATATTTTTAGTTTTGCATAAAAATTGAATGTCACATTTAGCTCTGTAACCTTTAAGCCATAGTTATGATGTATTAATACCCAGTTACTCATGGTTGTTGTGTTCCTGTTTCTTTATAGTAAACTGATTTATTTAAAGATTAAAAAGTTATAACATTTTATTATTTTATACTTATATCAAGCTGGATCCAGACCGAAGTTTATTTGACCAAGGAGTAAAAACTGATGGAACTGTTCAACTTAGTGTACAAGTCATCTCTTATCAAGGTTAGTATTCTTAAATTATTTTCAACTAAAAAAATTTATTATGTGTCAGCCATAATCCTAATTATTAAATATGGTTTTAACCATATTACTTGGCTATTTAGTAATTGTTTTACAAGTTAGAGGTTATCACTGGAAGTACTTAGTGTTTTCACAGAAAATGAGCTTATGCTGTAGTTTTAATAATTTATACCTAATTGAATTTTGCATATGTCAAGGAAACTTAAAAAAAATTGGGTGAATTTATTTTTAGGTCATAAATCAGTGATGTTCCTAAAGTAAAGACTTGGTCATGTCCCTCCTCTTCTCAATACATTCCAATTCTGTTTGGAAAAGCCCTTACTGATCTGCCTGCCCCCTGCTTTTGCAGGTGTTTTATGCCTTACATTCCTCTCCCCTGCCACATATTGGCCTCATTAGTGTTTCTCAAATTAGAAATTGCACCCTCAATTTTGGTAATTTTCTCTGAATGTCCCCTATACCCAGCAGTCCTCTTCTTCCTCATTTCTGCCGCGTAACCTCGCTGATACCCTGGGAGTTCCGACTAAAATCCTTGTTACAAGCAGCTTTCCTCATCTGCCTTAATCCTCGTCCCTCCCTCTGCTGAGCATTTCACATTTCTCCTGCATGATGCTTGACTGCACAGCGTCGCCTTCATGTTACCCTGCCATCGGACTACAAGCTTCCTGAGAGCGGGGGCCATCCTTTGCGTTTCTGTGCATCCCCAGTGTTTGTCAGGCCCTGCCTTACCACGTGCACGTGATATTTCTATCGAATGACCACATAGTGATTGTTCTTAATCTGATTTACTGTAGATAATTGAACAGAATTTAAACATTATATCACAGACTGAGGCTTGGCTAATTAATATTAAACAATTGCTCATTATTTCTGACTTGCTTGACAATTTTCTGAAAAGTAGAGATGCTCAGTAATTCTGTCAGATGACTAAGAGCCACTGAAGGCTTGATTTAATGGGATTTGAATATGTTCTAGGAAGTCATAACTTTAAAATATTGCTATCTCAAATCTCTTTATCTTAGGTATTGCTGAGAAACAGACTTGGGGTCTTTATAAGTTACGTAAATGAATTTTAAAGAATTAATTGGGCAGCAAAGTTTTAACTACTTTCAAGACTGATTTTCATTATTAATTCAACGTGAGTTTGTTTTTCTTACCAAAAAGTTTGCTATATTATATTTTAATTGAAAACTGCCAAAAGATACCAGATTAGGAAATAGCTGCTAACTGCACTATAATTTTTAGGAACCATCAAACAGAGGTTAAATGACTTGCCCAGGGTCACATGTCTAATAAGACTCTGAGGCTGGATTTGAACTCAAGACTTCTTCACTCTAGGTGCAGAACTCCATGCACTGCTCCACTAGCTGTCTTCAGCTGGGGATGGGACCACAGAATTTGAGGGATTTTCTAGCATGGAAAGGTTGCTGGGGCATGGAGGATCAATAATATATACAGATAGTTTTCAAGAGGCTCAGAAACTATTAATAATATTATGAAAAGTTGATCCAAATCATGAAGAATAACAAATATCAATTTAAACAACATTTAACATTTTATCTCCACACCCATGAAATTGGAAAGGATGATAAAGGAAGGAACAGTCCATTTTAAAGAACCCATAGGAGACAAGTGTACTGCTGGCGGAGCTGTGAATGGTCCAGCTATTCTAGAAAATAAGTTACCAAGCTATAAACCTTACTTCTGGGCAATATTCCAAGAGGTCCAGGACAAAGACAGGCCGCTGATATGACCACAATATAAGTAGTACTTTTTGTGCCATCCAAAACCATACTAGAAGCAAAGCATATGTGTGCATGTATACACACGCACCCTTACTTAGAGTGTCATTTAGTTGCTACTCCCTAGCTGCCCTGGCCTTCACTTCTGCTTTGGGGGAATGTCTCCCCCATTCTTAAAAACCCTCCCTTCCTCTGTCCATCCCTGCCAGTTGTTGTCCTATACTTCTTCCTTCTTTCATGGCTAAACTCCTTAAGGCCATCTACAGTCTGTGCCTCTACTTTCTGTCCTGTCTTCTTAGCTTTACCAGCTTAGTCTTTAGTTTGACTCCAACCTCATCATTCAACTGAAACTCTCCAGTTAAAAATGATCACTTAATTGCCAGATGTAATAATAGCCTTTTCTTAATCCTTATCCTTGACTTCTTTGCAGCCTGTGAAACTCTCCAGTTAAAAATGATCACTTAATTGCCAGATGGAATAATAGCCTTTTCTTAATCCTTATCCTTGACTTCTTTGCATTTGAGACCATCATCCTCTGTTCTTCAATGCACTTTCCTCCCTTTTTCTCTCCTGCTTCTCTTCCTACCTGTCCCTTCCTTCTCAGTTTCCTTTGCTTAATTTTCATCTAAGTCATATCTACTAACTATAAGTAATCCCTGAAGCTTTCCCTGGTTTTTCTCTTTTGCCTCTATACTACCAGTCGTCAGACTTTTGGGGGTCACGATACCTGTATAGTTACCTTAAGAAAAATTAGTCAGGTGAAAGGAGCTTTTGTTTATATGGATTTTAGCTGTTGATTTTTTACCATATTAGAAGTTAAAACATTTTAGTTTTTGCCATGAGGTACCCCCTGAAAGGGTCTCAGGGATCCCTAGTGGTTCTTGGATCACTGCTCTACGCTAATTTACTTAATTATCTCAACAGCTCCCATGAATTTAATTACTACTATCTCTATGCAGATGATTCTCAGCCTTAACTTCTCTTGACCTGCAGTCCTACTTATCAAATTACCTTATAGACATTTCAGACTGGATGCCCTATAGACATCTTAAAATCTACATGCCCCGGTCTGAACTCATCTTTGACTTAAAACCCTCCTGTCTTCTTCACTTCCCTATTTCTGTGGAAGGTGCCACCACCCTCCTAGTTACATAGGCTCCCCTAACCAGATACCATCCTTGGCTCTTCTCTCTCACCTCCTTTATTCAGTCTAGCGAAGTCCTGATGCTGCCTTTGCATCGTCCTGTATATATGTATATATGTATCTGTATATATGATCTTGTTAAAGCAGGTGTTCAAAGGGTATGAACAGACAGTTTTCCAGTGAAGAAATCAAAATAGTTGTGTGAAAAAATGCTCTAAATCATTATTGATTAAAGCACAAGTATGACCATGTCACTTTGCTAATCAGCTCCATTGGTTCACTTTACATCCAGGATCAAATAAGAACTCCTCTTTAGCCTACACAGTTTTTTATAACCTGACCTCTTCCTACTCTTACAGTCTTCTGTCCCTTCCTCCTCCCTCCCATCTACTGTGCAATCCAATGGTACCAGCCTCCTCACTATTTTTCACATAACACTCTATCACACAACTTGGTACCATTTCACTGGGTGCTCCACAGTGACAGTAAAGAAGCATGGAATCCCCCCCTTCCTTCTCTGCCTCCTGGCTTTCTTCATGTCCCCAGTTATTCTAATTTTTAGTGCCTTGTAACCTGTGACCTTCAGCCTGTCTAGCTTCAGTACATTCCGTTAGTACCTAGTTTGTACATGATGTCACTTTCTTGTAAGTGAGGACCATTAGTTGCTTTTATTTGTATCTTCAGCCCCTTTCACAATGCCTGGCACTTACTAGGTCTTTATTATATGCTTGTCAACTTGAATTTGGGTGTTCTAAGCAAGCCTGCCATCCTTAGGCAACACACTGTGTTCCCAATCTTTTTTTTCCCTTTTACATCACCAGAATGTAGTCCTTCTAGGTGACTGACTATTCTAACTAGTGGAAGCCTCCAAGATAATTTCAATAATGAAATATTTTTTAAAGTACGACTTTTTGAACATATATATATTTGCCCTGTGATCTCAGAAGTACTGAGATTGTTCATAGATATGAAAATTTAAATGTGTTAGGCACTGTTGTATGTGAATCATTACCATTTCATATTATAAGGGCAAGAAGCATGATATAGTAGTGGATAGAGAATCAGCTTTGGAGTCAGGGAAATTTGAGTTGTGACCAGGGTTTTGCTGGAACCAAATCTTTCTAGTTTTTGAGAGCTGATTGCTGAGTTTTCAGGGTGAGCATTTACAGCTTGAAAATTGGAAAAGATTAAAAATCAGGGCTTGATTATCTTTTTTTGATTGTCTAGACTTTAAAAAGTGATGGAGAAAATGTTAGCATAATGAAGAATGTGTTCATAATGCAGATTATAAAAGTAAAAGTGTGTTAGGTGTTTTTGGAGAACCAGTTGTTAAATATAACAGCATACCCCTGATTCCAGCATATACTGACCGGGTGAATGTAGGCAAGTCACTTGATTTCTCAGTACCTTAGGCAGCTGTATGAAAGTAAAAATTGCAGTAGGTACTTTTTTGTCTTGGAAGAAAACAATTTGGAACTATCTGTACCCTTAAAATCACAGGTCTGAGTTAAAACAAACATTGATTATTGTTAATAACTGTTATGTGCTGAGAGAAATTTGGATATGTTGCTACAAAATATTATAATAGCACTTTGCTGTATGATATTTGTAAGAATTTAAAATAAACAATATTATTTTAATAACTTACTTCTTTCTGTCAGGTTAAAAATGTTTTTCCATTCCTTTTTTAGGGATAGAGCCAAAGTTAAATATCCTTGAAATTGTTAAACCTGCTGAAACTGTTGAAGTTGTTATTGACCCGGATGCCCACCATGCTGAAGCTGAAGCACATCTTGTGGAGGAAGCTCAAGTAATAACCCTTGATGGCACTAAGCATATTGCAACAATTTCAGATGAAACCTCAGAGCAAGTGACAAGATGGGCCGCTGCTCTTGAAGGCTACAGGAAAGAACAAGAACGTCTTGGAATACCCTATGGTAAAACATATATATTAAAACATATTGATGAACTATTTTTAAAAACTTTTATTTGGAAAGTATGTGTTTATTTAAAAGGGACTAAAATTAAAATGGTGCGTATAATTTATTCAGAAATATTTTTTTTAATTTTAAAAAGTGACATACCACAATATATTTCACCATTCCCTGATTGAGCATCTACTTTGTTTCCCATTCTTAGCTATCACAAAAAAATACTGCTATGAAAATTTTGGAGAATATGGGGACTTTTGTTTTTTATCATCTGTGGTTTCCTTGGAGTATAAACCCAGTAGTTGAATCTTTGGTATAGATAATATAGATATTTTAGCCACTTAATTTGCATAATTTCAAATTGCTTTCCAAAATCATTGTACCATTCCAAGGCTTCACCAAGAATGTATTAGTGTGCCCTTCTTCCTACAACGCCTCTAACCTTGATTGTTCCTTTCTTGTGCCAGTTTGCAAGATGTGAGGTGAAAGGTCAGGATTGTTTGGATTTTCATTTCTCTTATTATGGATGTGGGTCACTTTTTCACGTAATTGTTAATACTTTGCATTTCTTCTTTTGACAACTGTTCGTTCATATCCTTTGACCATACATCTTTAGGAATATTTCTGCCAGTTGTTTGCTAATTTTCCCAGCTGTTTTTATCAAATAGGGAAACTTTCCCTAAGTAACATGTGTTTTGCACTTTATCAAATACGACATTATTGAATTCTGTTGTTTCCAAATCTTTCTTGTCTGATCCCTGTTCTTTAATAATTTCCAAATGATTTTGATGACTCTTGCTTTCCACAATAGTCTGAGGTCTGGAAGCACTATTCCCCTTCATTTTTCTTTTCATCATTTCCCTTGATATTCTACATCTTTTGTTTTTCCAAATAAATTTATTATTTTATCAAGCTCCATAAAGTCTCTCCTTATAATTTAATAACTATAGCATTAAAAGTGTAAATTAATTTTGGTAGTATTGTGATTTTTATTTTATTGATAAGGCTTAGCCAGGAGCACTAAATAGTCCCTCTACTTTTAAAGTTTTTCTTTATTTCTTTAAGGAGCCCTGTGTAATTGAATTTATAAAAAGTCTTTTGTGTGCTTTAGGACATTGATCCCTAAATATTCTTTGTAGTTATTTGGAATGAGTTTCTCTATTACTGATTTTTTTGTATTTTGCTACATAGAAATGTTCATTTTTTTCATTTAAATTTTTTTGTTACATTTTAAGTTCCAGACTGTCTCCTCTCCTTTCCCTCCGCACATTAGAGGTCACCAACACAAATATATATGTGAAGCCTTACTATGCATACAGTATCGCTGTTACTATATACAACATTCTCTGGATTCCGTTTATTTCACTTTTCATTATTTCATGCATATGTTTCCAAGTTTTCCTAAAATCAACCTGCTCATTATTTGTTACAACACAGTAGTATTCCATCACAATCGTACTACAACTGTTTAGACATTTCTCAGTTGATAGGCATCCCCTCAGTTTCCAGTTCTTTGCTACCACAAAGAGAGTTACTCTAAATATTTTAGAACATGTAAGTTCTTTTCCTTTTTCCCTGATCACCTTGAGAAACAGACCTAACAGTGGTATTATTGGGTCATAGGGTATAAAGAGTTTCATAACACTTTGGGCATAATTACAGATTGCTCTCCAAAATGGTTGGATCAGTTCGCAGCTCCACCAACAATGTATTCGTGTCCCAGTTTTTCCTCATATACTTCTTTTCATTTTTTGTGTGTTTTGTGTTATTATAGAGAAATGCTGTTCATTTTTGAGGTTGAATTTTATAGCTTGCAACTTTGCCAAAGCTATTAATTGTCTCAAATAGTGTCTTTGCTGATTCCTTGGGGTTTTCCAACTTAAATTGTCATATTATCAGAAAACAAGGATAATTTCATCTCTTCTTTACCTATCGATATGCCTTTAATTCTTTTCTCTTGTCTTATTGCCATTACTAGCATTTCCAGTACTATATCAAATAATAGTGGAGAGAGTGGGCATCCTTGACTCCTGTACTTACTGAAAGATGTTCTAGTGTATCCAAACTGCATGAGATGCTTGCTTTTGATTTTAGGTAGACACTTTTTATGATATTAAAAAAAGGTCTCTCTGTGCCTATACTTCGTAGGGCTTTTAGAATAAAAGAGTGTTGTACTTTGTCAAAGCCTTTTCTGCATCTTTTGAGATGAACATATAATTTTGGTTTTTAATAGTGTAGTGATTGTTTAATTGTGCTAATTATTTTTCTGAAGTTGAACCTTCCTTGCATGCCTGGTATAAGTCCTATTTGATTATAAGCCATGAGGCTTTTAAGTTCAGTTTCTCCAGAAATTTGTTCAGTTCCCTATTTTCTCTTTTGTTTATATTTCTGTTGCACTTTTCTAAAACTGAGAGTTCTCTTTCATTGTTTTGTTACTTTGTTTGTCTTCTTGAAGCTCAGTGTTTTCTTTTTGAATTTAGGTGCTAAGGCATTTTAAGTGTATAATTTTATTATTGCAAATGGTTTGTTATCTATGATTCCTTTCAGTGTAATAATAGTTTCCTTGTTTATTCCCTTTTTTTCTTGAATGTTTGTTTTTGATTTGTCTGATAGCATGATGATACAACTCCTGCTTTTTTGGATTTAACCATTGCATAGTAAATTGTTTTCCATCCTTCCAGTTTTATTTTGTGTATGTCTTTGGGGATTTTTAAAAATGTTTCTTGCAGGCAGCAGATTGTAGGGTTTTGTTTGCTCTTTTGTGCTTTATTGAATTGTTTAGTCAATTCACATTTAAAGTGGTAAAAGTTAGGTTTACATTTTCCTCTGTCTGTCTAAAATTGGGGTTCTTTTACAAGTGATGATTTTCCTCCTTTACTGTTGTAAGCATAGTATAATATCCTTTAGGATGACCCTGTTCTGCTGACTCTTCTCCTTACCCCGGTCCCCTTCTCTCATTTGTTACCCCTTTTCCTTAAGGGTTTTCTTTATTAGTTTCTTGCTTTTGTGTGGCGATAGATTTCTTTCCCCTCTTTGTCTTCTCAGTAAAGCAGATTCCCACTTCTCCTTCCCTTCATCTAGACCTATTTATTAGAGGGTTTTTTGCCTTTTTTAAAAAATTCATTCTTACACCCCTTTCCAAAAAGGATTCCTCTCACTCTCTTTTATTATAGATCTTCCCCTTCTGTTTATTCTAGACTCTTATTCTTTGATTTATGACTCCTATAATTCTTCAGTCTCCCTTTTCTCCATGTTCTTCATACAATCAAAACTTCCAGGTTCTGCACTCTAGACTCGGCTCTCTAGGTGCTTTCTGCCTCAGACTATTAAGCCATTAGTCTTACCCCATTTATTCCACTTTTCCATTATGCGTCATTCTCAGAACAGTGCCAATTATGGCAGGTGTCAGAGACAGTAGTGCCTGTGGTTAGGTCAGTATTGTTGTTCCTCACCCCACCCCCACCCCCACCCCCCCACCCCCATCTATACCCTCTCTTATTGACCTTTCATATTGACCTGGAAGTCTCTTCCCTTTGGCTATGCTCTCCCACTCCTCCAGGTGCTATTTTCCACCAACCACCTCAAGGGTTTCAACTTCTCTTTAACCTGGATTGGTAGATTTCACCTACGAAATCCCCTGCCTCTCTCATAGTATAAGACCTTCATCTTCCTTCACCTGTAAGAGCATTCGTCAGTGGAACCTCCTGCCATATCTTTTCTTCTCTTTGTTCAATGTTCCTCTCTACCTGCCACCTCTGTAGATTTTTGTCTTTCTAAGAATACAGAGGTCCCCTTTGCTTGATTTGTCTCCTGCTCACTCACTATTCCTCTATTCTCCCTTGACAAAAGAAGCATTCACTGGTAGGCAGAGTGTCCTCAGGTTCTGTCTGTACTGCCCTGTAGTACCTCTTCACCTCTTCACTGTTACCACTACCAGCTTTCTGCCTTCACTTCCATCTCTTGTACGTTTAGAAGGATATCTCTTACTGCTGTTTCTGTTGTTACACTGTTGCTGTCTGCAGTTACTCATTCCTCCTACATTTATGTTATTGAGGTGTTCAAGAAGCAAGTAATTTCTTCAACTCTCATTTTCTTTCTAAAAATGTTTCAGATTCTTTATTGTTGAATGTCTGTCTTTTGTCCTATATAGTTAACCCACATTTTCAGGATAGATCACCCTGGGCTCCATCCTGAGCCCCACAGTGTTCTTTGGAACACAGTATTCCATCCCTCCTTTTTCTAGTGGGTGCAAAATAGTCTTGTGTTGTTCAGATGTTCTTTCCTTTGTGTTTGAAAGTCTTTCCCTTGATGGCTTGCAGAACTTTCTTCTGGTAGTTCAGCTCACTTTCTGTGTTGATTTATCCTATTTAGGGCTAAATTTAAGTTTAACCCATTGTGTCTTAGAGCTTCTAGCCTTGAGTCTTTTTTTTTGTGGCGGTAATCTGTGAATTCATTCAATTTGAATTTCATTTTCTCTTATTTCCTTTTATTATAGTGTGGCTGTCTTTTGACCTGTTGTATTCTTCTTGGAGACCTACAGTCCTTAGGTTAGCTTATCTTTGAGATCCATATGTTTTGCTTGCATAGTGAGCATTATTATTTTTTTTTTTTTGCTTCTCTTCTAGGTTTTCCTTCACTTCTGCATATTTGCGTTCCCAGTCTATCGTTCTCTCTTTTGTTTCTTTGGTGAGGCTTGCCATTGCAGATTTCCTGGGTTTTTTCTGTTTATTATTTTTGTTATTCAGGACGTAAATTTTGTTCTCATAATTCTCGTTTCTCTTGTTCTCCTCAAATGTCACAGGGTCCTGTACTAGATAATTTTTCTTTATTCTGAAGAGTTTATTCATAAATGCCTGAACTCATTTACTTGATCTGGAAGCCATATTTCCTTCTGTTGGTACTGTTTTTTCTGTCAAGTTACCCAGTTTATATTCAAGGTTTTTGAGATTTTTTTTCTCCTGAAATCTTTGGTATTTTCAGTTTCTTCTCCCCCTACCCTTTTTCTCATTACTTCCTAACTCCCTCTGCCCTGATTGTGCTTCCTTGAGAGCTGAATCTCAAAGCATCTCAGAAATGGCCCCAGCTGGATGCTGTGCTCTTTCCCTCAACTCCCCACACATATGGTATCCTGTCATAGTTATCTCTCTTCTCTGGTCTGTGCCCTGGCACCAGCAGTTCAGAGCCTTCATTCTCCCTGGTGGCAGCTCAGAGCTTTGTAGCACTAGTAGTTCTGGATTTCAGTCCCCATCAGGCTTTTGCTCCCTAAGGGCCATGGCCAAAGCTGGCTAACAAAGCCCAAGAAGACTTCTCCAGAAGCCCAGGTATCTGGGACCAGAAAGAGAGAAGGGAGAACAGGTTACAGGAATGGGTATTGATGTAATCCTATGTCATGTCCTTGGGTCTGCTAGTACATCCTCTTTTCTAGTAGCATGAAAGATGGAGGATTGATTGCTGAGGGAGCTCAGGGGCAGTGAGTGTCAGTTCTTGGGTTTTGCTTTTGTCTTTTTTTTTCTTTTACTTTCTTTTGGATCTGGGATCGTAGACCATGGAAACAAGTTGCTTTATTTTGCTGCATAATTTCTGTTTTGAGGAGATTAGATAAATGGTGGGGATTGGAGAAAATATCTAATCTGTTGTTTTCTAATCTTTTAAATTCAGTTTTACCTTTGTTGAAAAAAATGGAGGGGATGGGGAGGAGGGGAGGATAGAGCTAAATGAATTGTAATTCTTTTTCTCACAGCATATATTTAGATCTTCCTGGCCTTTTCATTTCCCTTTCTAGAGCAAGACCAGCTTTCCTCTTTCCACTGTTACTGCTCTTCCATGTTGTCAAAGTAAATGTTATTGCCTCTTCTTTCATGTTATTTCCATTAATAAAATCATCCATTTCTGAGTCGCTTGATAGTGCTGAGAACTTTCTTTTCTAGTTCTTAAGTAGTTATGGCTGCAGTCTCTACCAGAGCAGATCCCAGGCTACATTTTCCCAGATGTTTCCTTCCAGGATGATGGCTAGACACTACATTTTTATTTTCAGCGCTCTTGGGTTCAGGGTCCTGGGCTGTTTCCCTCAGAGTCTGGAGGAATATGATAATCAAGATCCAGATGATCCTTTCCTGTTTGGCCTGATACATCAGGTCTCTTTCTTAGAGTGCCTTCCGACTTAGTGTAGCCTTGTTTTCCTAAGACAGCTGGTGATGCAGAGGATAGATTTTTTTGGCCTGGAACTTGGATGACCTGAGTTTAGATCCAGTCTCAGAAATAATTTGTAGCTATGTGGCCCTGAGCAAATCACTTAATTTGTATTTGTCTCGGTTTACTCAGTTGTAAAATGTGGTTAATAATAGCACCTGCTTCTCAGGGTTATGAGGATCAGATGAGATATCTGTAAAAAGCACTTCTCATATATGCCTGACACATAGGAAGCACGAAAAATAAATGCTTATTCCCTTTCCTTCCCCTCTTCTATGTGGAAATTGATTAACAGTTGGTAATGACTGGCTTCTTCTCCACAAGAGTTGCTTCCCTGGATGATGGCTATATCCAGCATTTTATCCACTATTACATGGTTTTGGGTGGGGAGGGGTTGGATTTTTTTTATCTTGGTTGACTTTATTACTGGTTATTTTTCATGTTGATAAGTTTTAATTATAAGAAATAGCATGTGCTATCTAATATGGAGATTTCTTACTTTGTTTTTAGATCCCATACAGTGGTCTACAGACCAAGTCCTGCATTGGGTGGTTTGGGTAATGAAAGAATTCAGTATGACTGATATAGACCTACCTACACTAAGCATTTCAGGAAGAGAATTGTGTAGTCTCAACCAAGAAGATTTTTTCCAGAGGGTCCCACGAGGCGAAATTCTGTGGAGTCATCTGGAGCTCCTTCGAAAATGTATGTTAAATCTGTCATATATTGTGTAATTTGTTAACTTCAGTCTTAATTTATAACTTTTATTTAAGATTCTATCTCAATTTTTATTTTCATCTCAAGTGCCATTTCAAACTTTCAAGGTTTTGTGTGTGTGTGTGTGTGTGTGTGTGTGTGTGAGTGTGTGTGTGTGTATGTGATATTTTGCAGAATTTTAGAGTTGGAAAGATCCTTGGAAACTATCTAACCCAATCCATTTGGCTTAATAGTATTCTTCTGTACAACAGAGTAGGCAACTGGTCATCCAGCTTTGGTTTGAAAATCTCCAGTGAAGGGGACCCCACTACTTCCAAAGGAAACCCACTCCATTTCAATAAGTTCTGATTGTCCAAATCTGTTCTTTACATCAAACCTAAATTTGCCTCTTGGCACCTTCTAGCCTTTGCTCCTAGTTCTGCCCTCCAAAGATAAGTAGAATAAATCTTGTCCTTCTTTTCATGGCAGTCCTTAAAAGATTTGAAGGCTACTATTATGTATCCCCTAAGTTTTCTCTATGCCAAACATGACCAGGGTCTTCGACCAACCCTCATTGTAGTGAGATCTCATGACCTTTCACCATCCTGGTTACCCTCCTATGAAAATGTTCTCTAGCTTCTCAGTGTCAGTCAACCCACATTTACTAAGCATATGCCAGGAACTTACTGATCTAAGAGATAGAGGTACAAAAAGGGCAAAAATCATCTGAGCAGAGAACAACATAGTAGGATTATCAGCTCCTTAGTCCTGAACATTATCATTTAATGCAGCCTAAGATCACATTAGCTTTTTCAGGTGCTGTAACTGCCACATTGTGATTGGTATTGAACAACTCCTTCATCTTATACTTGGTCATACTATGGTTTAACATAGTTATATACTTTTAAAGAACCATAGTTCTCAAAGTTAATTTCTGCTTGTTAAAATTATGTTTGTATATTATGTTTATTAAAATTATGTTTGTGCAATAGTAATGGAAATTTTCTTCCATTGCTAGTTATAGTTTATCCTTTACAAAAAAATAAAAATAATCATTTACTCTTGTTTGAAACAACAGCCAAAATCATCATTAAATTTTTTAGTTGTATTTTCTTCATTTTTCAAAAAACACATTTGGCTTCAGATTTACTTATTCATTTGGGGTTTACATTTAACAAAATTAAATGTTGATTAATTTTTTTTCTTTATTCTTCAGATGTATTGGCTAGCCAAGAGCAACACATGGGTGAAATAGCAACAGTTACCATTGATCAACGTGAGTACGTAGGTCTATATATAGTTTATCAGTTTAAAATGGGTTCCTCACTTAGAAGAAAAACCATTTTATTTCTTAAAATCACATTGCAAACCTTTTTGAATCAACTTTGTAAGTATCATTTACTGTATATAGCCTTGTTTTTCATTTGGTTTGTTACTTGCTAGTTCATATCTAAATGTAATGTTTTTAATTTTCCTGTACTTGAGAAATATAAAAAGTACAGAATATGTGATTGTGTAGTTACAGTATAATAAGCCATAAGATAGTACTGTTGTTGTTGTCTTCTAGCCAGACCTGTGATGTCATTAGTGTAGGAAGCTGACCGTGAGGAACCTCCTCTACCAAGACAGACCAGCACCTCTGAGATTTATGATATTTATGAGGTGCCTGATATGTGTCAGAGGTCTTGAACCGAGCTCTTGCTGACCCCCAAGAGCAGTTGCTTAGCTATTACATCACACTGCCTTTCATAGTTTAGATAAAGGGATTCCTATGGCCCACATATTAACTTAGAAAATCACAAATTAATAAAATCAGTGTTGTCCTATATTTTTATTTACATTGTTAAACATTTTTCAGTTATAATTTAATCTCGGTTTTGCAGACTTTTAGTGTCAGTTTTAGTCCCATATATATCATTGTGACTCATTTTTCAAAAGGAGAATCAAGTTGGATATTTGCCAAGTTATTTATATAAAATATATTATCATTATGCTAAAAACTTTGGATCTTTTTCTTGTCAAATTATCTTGTGACTGTCAAGAAAGTGTGTCTTTTCCTAAAACTAAGTTAAAGGAAAGGAATTAAAATAAATGTGCATGTATGTTTTCCCAGAATATTGTGCATCTCTTTAATTAGGAAATTATAACTGCTTTTTCCGTGTTTTTATGTTTCAGCTGTTCAGATCATACCAGCATCAGTACAGCCCACCACACCAACCACCATTAAAGTTATAAACAGTAGTGCAAAGACAGCTAAAGTACAAAGAGCACCACGAATTTCTGGAGAGGATAGAAGTTCACCTGGAAACAGAACTGGTATTTTCCCACCTTATTTATTATCAAGTATTTACATTCCTAATGTGTTGTCCAAATTACATGTGTGTGTTAGAATTGTATCTGGGAATTTTCTACAGATGAACTTTAGAGTGAAAGTGGAATTTCCCCTCAAGTGGGATTCAAGTAGTAACCAAGTATTTGTATTGCTAATGTTAGTGAATAGTAAACCAAGGAATATATTACTTATTTCCTCTGTTCCATGTATGAGAATAATAGTTATGATTTCTAATTCTGTCTGAATAGGAAATAATGGACAGATTCAACTATGGCAGTTTTTATTGGAACTTCTTACTGACAAAGATGCTCGAGACTGCATTTCCTGGGTTGGAGACGAAGGAGAGTTTAAGCTAAATCAGCCTGAATTGGTAGCACAAAAATGGGGACAGCGTAAAAATAAGCCTACTATGAACTATGAGAAGCTTAGTCGGGCTTTAAGGTAAATAATTTACTAAATTTTTGGAATTATTTTACAAAATGGTTATTGAGATTTGCTTTTCACCTATTACTATGTTGCAAAATTGCAACAAAGGGATTGTATAGACATAAAAATAGCTGTGTAAAAGAAATGTTATAAAAAGTATTTGTATAGTTTCTTTAAAATCCTGTTTTTGCCCTTTTCCGTTATTTCTATTTTTTTCCTGACATCAAACTTAATTTTTGCGTTAAATTTTCTAACATCCTGTTAGGACAGAGCAAGTCTAATTATTATTTTACATAATAGCCTATCAGATACTTGAAACCACATTATCACTTTTCCACCAATCTTTGAGTCATCTTTTTACTAAGCTAAATATCCCTTCTTCCTGCTGTCAGTCCTTGTACACAATGGATTCAAAATTCCTTCACTGTCTTGGTTTAGTCAGTCAGCAAGCATTTATTAAGTATTTTCGCCAGAGACTGTGCTAAGTATTGGGGATATAAAGAATGATAACAGAAATTCCCTGCTTTCAAGGAACTGACAGTCTAGTGAGGAAGACATTATATAAACAACCATGTACAACAAGATATACACCTGTCAAATTGAAAATAATCAACAGAGGGAAGGCACCTAGTATTAAAGGGGCATTAGCAAGGGCTCCTTGCAAGGTGTGAGATGTTAACTGAGACTTGAAAGTTAGGAGTAGAAATGAGGAAAGAGATCATTCCAGGCATGAAGAGTAGCCAGTGAAAATGCCAGGAATCAAGAGATGGCCTGTTATGTATGAGCAACAGTAAGGAAACCAGTGGTACTGGAGAGTTGAAGGGAGGGAAGGTGATATGTAAAAGGAGTAAAAATACTGAGATCAAAAAGGGCAAGGTAATGGAAAATTTTAAAAGCCAGACAGAAGATTCTATATTTGATTTTGGATGTAATGAGGAGCCACTGGGTTGATTGATTGGGGGAAAGGGTGATATGGTCCTACTTACTCTTCAGTAAAATTAATCTGATAGGGGCATGGAGAATGGACGGGACTGTGGAGAGACTTGAGGCAGGGAAACAAGTCAGAAGACTGTTGCAGTAGTTCAGGACCTAAGTGATGAGGGCTTGTACCTGGGTGTTGACTGTTAGAAGCGGGGCTGGAGGGTAGGGACACATATAAAAGATGTTAGAAATGACTAATTTGGCAGCCGATTGGATATGGTGAAGGGGAGGAGGGAGAGTGGGAATGTGGTTGAGAGAGTGAGAAGTCCAAGATGACACCTGGGTTGTGAGGCTATGTGACTGGGAGGAAGGTGGCATTCTCCACAGTAATAGGGAAGTTAGGAAGAAGGGAGGGTATTAGAAAAAAGATAGTAAGTTCAGTTTTGGACATGCTGAGTTTAAAATGCCTAATGGATACTTCAGTTCTAGGTCGTCTAATAAGCAGTTTGAGTTGTGACATTGGCGGTCAGGAGAGAGGTAGGTTAGGGCTAGATAACTATATCTGAGAATCATTTGCATAGAGATGATAGTTGAAACCATGGGATCTGATGAGATCGTCAAGTGAAATAATATAAAAGGAAAAGAGAAGAGGACCCAGGATAGAGCCTTGAGGATACCCTTGGTCAATAGTCATGACCTGAATGAAGGTCTATCAGAGAACACTGAGATGCAGCAGCTGAAGAGATAGATGCTTCTATTTCTATTTTGCCTTCTCACCAGGAGGAAGATGTCATGAAAACCTAAATAATACATTGCCCTCTAGTTTGTGACTGTTTTTCCTTTAACTATTCTTACTAGGACATGGTCACTGTCACTTTCTTTTGCTTGAAAAAAGAAAACTTTAAAAATTCTTAAAGCAAAAAAAAAATCATTAGCTCTCACTGCTAACTCATTGAGTTTTACAGTCCATCAAAACTCCTGGACTTTTTTCAGACTAATTGCCAACTGTATTTCTTTCCTTCTGGTATTTGTGAGGGCAGTTAGGAAAAAAAAGTCTTTCCTCCTTGTATTTGTGAAGGCAATTTTAGAAAAAAAAAAATTTCTATCGGCAAAAATCTATTCTCCCTCTTATTTCCTGTCTCCCCAACTGAAAATGAAAGAAAACCCGGGTTGCTAACATGTATAGTCAAGCAAAACAGATTTCCATATTGGCTATGATTAAAAGACTGTGTGTGTGTGTGTTTGTGTATATACACATATACATATTCATGTCCACATAGGACTCATTCTTCGCTTTGTATCTTTCACCTTTGTCAGGAGATGGGTAGCATGTTTCCTTGTCATACTTGGTGATCGGGCTGATCAGCATCCCGAATTTTTTTGAAGTCCTTTGTCTTTACCATATTATTGTCATTGTATGAATTATTATCATGATTCTTCTCACTTCATTCTGTATCATTTCATGCAAGTCTTCCTAGCTTGCTCGGAAACTATCCTTTTCATCATTTCTTACAATAGTATTCATTACCTTTTATACCATACTTGTTCGGCTATTCCCCAACGGATAGCCACTCCCCCTCAAACTCCTACTTTGGCACCTCAGAGAGAACTATATATTTTTGTATGTCTTTAGGAGATTGTTTTGTGTAGCACTAATCCCTCCCTTAATCTTTCAGTCTTCTAATTCCTATACTCCCTCTCCCTGTTGAATGAAATGTATTTCTGTACCTGACTGTGTGTGTGTGTTCTTTACCCCTTTGACCAGTTCCAGTAAGTGAGATTCAGGTGTCAGGTGTCCCACACCTCCCAACCTTCCTTGCCTGACAGATCTCTCCTGTGCACCCTGATTGGGATATCATTTTCCCTAACTTCGATTTTCCTTTCCTTCCCTTTCCATTCTTCTCTTAAGATCAAATATAACATAACCACTCCAAAATCATCTTAGGGTTGCTGATGATGGTAAGATTCAGAAGAGACACATATATCATCTCTCCATACTAGAATGTAAGCCATATTTGTTTACTCCTTTATCATTGTTTATTTTTGTTTACCTTTTTGTGTTTTTGCAGCTTTTGTAACTCCTGTATTTTAACTTCAAAGTTTTTATGTAGTTCTGATCTTTTCATCAGCAGTGTTTGAAAGTCCTCTATTTCATTAAAGGTCCATTTTTTTTTCTGTAGGATTCTACCAATTTTTTTAGATGAATTTTTCATACTTTAAACCTATATCCTTTGCCTTTTAGGCAAAGTTCATATTCCAAGTTCAATATTCCCTTATAGTGATGGCTAAGTCATATAATCCTGACTGACTCCTCAGTACTTTCTTTTTGAAAGTTTGTATTATTTTTTTCTTTGACCTGGCAGCTCTGGATTTTGGGCTATAATGTTCCTAAAAGTTTATATTTCAAGGTTTGCTTCAGGAAGTGACCAGTGATTTTTTTCTGTTTAGATTTTGCTCTCTGTTTCTCAGAGTTCTAAGCAGTTTTCTTTTATGCTATCTTGACTCTTTTTTTTGATCATGGCTTTCGAGTAAGCCAAGGATTCTTAATTTATCTTTCTTCAATCCGTTCTCCAGGTCAGTAGTTTTGCTGTGAGATTCCTAATCTTCTTTTTCTGTTTTTTCAGTCTTCAGACTTTGTTTTAATCTTATTATCTCATGGACTCTTTAACTTCTCTGTTAGTTCTGTTCTAATTTTCAGGGAATTTGGTGCTTTGGCAAATTTTTGTAGTTCTTGTGCCAGACTATTAATTCCCTTTCCACACCTTTTTATCCATAGCTGTTTTTGCCCTGTATTTTCCTCTGTAGCTCTCAGTTCATTTATAAAAACATTTTACTGTTGCTTTGTCTCCTTTAGAAATTCTAGTTGAATTTGTGCTCAGGCCAGAGGTTTTCCTTTGAGGCATTGCTTACAGATTTTTTTGGAGTCATTTTCTTCTGATTTTTTTGTCTTGAGCATCCCTCATTGCTTTTCATGGTAAGATTTTTTTTTTTGTTTTTTTCATAAATTTTTTCAGCCTACCTTCTGATTTTGTACTGTATATTAGGGTCTAGGTTCTGCACACATCAGGAGAGAAGATCTGGATTGGTCCTGTTGCAGCTTACTTGGGGGAAATTAAAGGTTGTATTATTCCAGGCTCTCATGGACATAGACTGGTGACCTGCAATCTTTCAATGCTCCCAAAGTGGTCTGATCTAGGGAAAAATCTAATCACCACCCCGTGGTCTGAGTTGTCAGTTCCTGACCTGGATTTAAGTCCTCGGGTATAGCCTTTTGACTGAATCCAAGTTTTACAGAACAGATCTTTTTATCAAAGGGATTTGTACTATCTAATTTATCCTTATCGTGCCTCTGACTTGGTTTGTGATCTTGAACATATCACTTTGTCTACCTAGGATGACAGTTCCTTCATCTTTAATTGGGGGAGAAAAATAAAAGTGACTTAGTGATCTCCAAGTTCCCTTGCACCTCTAGGTGTTCTATTTTTTCCACAAAGCAGTTCTGTATTTCAGAAATAAATTTGTAGTTTGGGCCATTAGTTAACAATGAACATGCATATGGACTAAAAAGGGGACTAATTCGTTTTCAGTTAGCAACACTCTACCTTCTCTCCCTACCTCTCCCCAATTTAGAATGAAAGTAAAACAGAACTTCTGTTACAAACACGTGTAGTCAAGCAAATTTTCACATTAACCATGTCCAGAAAAATTTCGTAATCTGCACTTTTAGTCCAACATTCCTCTATTAGGAGATAAAATCTTGGTTGGTCATTTATTGATCAGAGTTCTCAGACTTTCAAAGTTGATGTTAGTGGTGTTATTGCATAAATCGCCCTCCTGGTTCTACTCATTTCACTCTATCAGTTTCTGCAAGTCTTCTCAGATTTCTCTGAAACCATCCCTTTCCCATCTTTTTTTGTTTGGTTGGTTTTTTTGTTTTGTTTTGGTTTTTTTGGTGAGGCAATTGAAGTTAAGTGACTTACCTACAGTCACTCACTAGTGTCAAGTGTCTCAGACCAGATTTGAACTCAGGTCCTCTTCACTACAGGGCCATTGTTCTATCCACTGACCCACCTAGCTGCTCCTCCCATCATTTCGTATAACACAATAGTGTTCCATCACATTCAGTACTATAATTTGTTCGCAAAGTCCCCAGTTAATGGACACTTCAATTTCCAGTTCTCCACCATCAAATTTTGTGGTGCGGAATTTTGTCTAATTCAGACCCACCAGGGTTTACAATAGGGGTTTCAATAACTATAAATATTTTTGGAAATTCTTAGTTTGTTTTACTTTGGACTTATCCCTCCTTTAATATACCATCCTTATTTTTCCTCTCATTTCTTCCCTTTCCTTCTTCCCTGTTGAGTGAAATGTATTTCTGTACCCAGCCCTGTGTATGTATATATTTTTTCCTTCTTTGACAAGTTTACTTGAGAGTAAGGTTTAAGTGTTTTTGCTTTTGTATATACTTCTACTTGGACACTCCAATCAAGTGAGATAATTTTCCCTATTCTTCCTCTCCTCTCTGTCCCCTTTCTTTTTCTCATTACATTACATCCTTTCTTTTTCTCATAACAGAACCACTCCCAAGTCGTCTCCCTAATTAGACTCTCTCTGTTACCCCTCATGTTGGAAAGAGTTATCAGGGGACACGTATCATTTCTCCATAATATAAGCTATTTATCCTATTTAATCCCTCATGTTTATTATCCTTTTATGTTTCTCTTGGCACCTGTGTTTGCACTTCAGTGTTTCTGTGCACATTTGGCCTTTTCATCAGGAATACTTGGAAGACCTTTACTTCATTAAAAGTTTGTTTTTTTTCATCTACAGAATTATACTGAGTATAATATATATATTAATAATTAATTTATAATATATCTGGGTAAGTTATTCTTGGCTGTAAGCCTACATCCTTTATCTTCTGTAATATCACATTCCAAGCTCTCTGTTCCTTTATAGTGGAAGCTGCTGAGCATTATATTATTTTGACTGTGGTTCCTCAGAACTTGAATTCTTTCCTTCTGTCCACTTGCAGTATTTTTTCTTTGACCTAAAAGTTCTGAATTTTGCCTGTCATGTTCCTGTAAGTTTTCTTTTTTTGGGATTTCTTTCTGGAGATAACTGGTATATACTTTCTATTTCTGTTTTGTCTTCTGGTTCTCAGAGATCTAAGTAGGTTTATGATTTCTTAAATATTTCTAGACTCTTTTGAATGTGGTATTTAGATAGTCCAATGATTCTCAAATTATCTCACCTCAGTCTTTTTCCGTTCAGTTATTTTGTGGGGGTACCTTTACTTGGTTATCCATTTTAATTTTTTAGAGATTTTGTTGCCTGGGTAAAGTTTTGTACTTTTTGGGCCAACCTGTTAATTGCCTTTTTAATTCTTTTTTTTTTCCCCAGGCACTTAGTTCTTTTCTCATATCTTGCTTTAGTGTTCTCATTTGGTTTTTAAAGTAATTTTTTAGCTCTTTTTTTTAAACTCCTCTAAGAATTCCCATTGGGTTTGTGCCCAAGATATTTGTCTTTGTGGCTTTGCCTGTAGACATTTTGGAGTCATTCTCTTCTTTGTGTCTTAAGCATCTCTGCCACCATTAATAGTTCTTTATGATGAGAATCTTTTTTGTTTGCTCAAACTTCTAGCCTGCTTCCTGGCTTTGAACTTCATGTTGAACTTCAAAAATCTGTATTTCCAAGAAGAATGTCTGACTTGAGCTTTTGTCTTCTTGAGTCCTCCTGCTGCTTTCTTGAGATTTTCAGTGTTACATTGTATCAAAATTTCAGCAACAGCTCATATGAGAAACCTGCACATTTTCATTGTTCACACAGCATCGTGATCTGAAGCACAGATCATTGTTAGCCAGCTAGAGAATTCTGCAAGTTCAGAGACAGAAATGCAAGCTGTGCTTTGGCTTCCTTTATGTTCTTCATTCACAACAGTCCATCTCCCAATCCTGTTTTCACGGACTGCCCCCATGCCTGGGACCTTCTTCTACAACTCTCCCTCCCAGCTTACATGACTCTTAAGATCTCAACTAAGATTCAGCTTCTACAAAAAGCCTTTACCAGGCTTCCTTAATCTTAGTGCTCTCCATCTGAAGTTGCCGACAATTTATATTCTGTCTGTCTTATTCGTATGTAGTTATTTTGCTGTTTCCATTATTAGGCTGTGAGTTATTGAGAACAGGGACCGCCTTTTGCCTTTCTTTATATCTACAGCCTTGAACTGGGTTCCTGACACATAGCAGTCGCTTAATAAATGCTAGTTGATTGACTAAAGGCCCTGTGGCAGAATCATGTTTTTTGTGGGATTAAACTGAACAATGGGAAGGTAAATAAAAGGGGAGAAAATCAGTGGGAATGTATGATGTATTTTTATCAAGTCAGTGGTAAACAGTAAAGAGAAAATAACTCTTCTAATCTCTCAGGAAGAAAAGGACCTCTGAGGGAAGTAGTGAGGTGACAGGGAGAGATATAAATAGGATGAACGTGAGAAATCTTGACTGACTAGCAACAGTGGGTCCCAATAAACAGTACTTTCATGAAAAGAGAGAAATATTCTATAGTTAGACATGAAGACCTTAGGAATCTATAGGAATGGTTCCCAAAGATTTTTGTTCCTTGAGCCCCCTTCAACAGCTACCTCAACAAAAACATGTTAGAAACTCTTAGGGTGATTTCGTATGCTATTCAAAAGGCTATTTTAGATTTATTCATTGTGTGGAAAATAACTACGATGAAGACTTTTGCCCCCAAAAGCTCCAAATTAAATTTTTCATTATTTAACTATAATTGTCAAATCTTTTTATTCTACCTATAGTTATTAAAATTTTAAATATAAAATTAATTTTAACTTAATTATTTTATGTGAAGCATTCTATAAGAATTAAAAGAAATAATCCAGCAAGACCTTACATGCTTATTATTATTTACCAAATTTCATATTATATTTCTTTATTTTACAAATTTTTAATATAAGTAACATTTAATAAAAGTAAGTTCCGTTAAGTTACATGGGAAAATGTTTAATAATCTTGTGTAAACTTAATTTCAATGTTGGACATTTTCATTGAACATAGGTTTGCAATACTTGGCTCACCACCAGAGAAACACAGTTTTAAATCTTATTCTCCATCTAGTTTATTTCTATATTTTCATTTAAAACAAGAATAAAGTGAAACTGTTTGCTCACACAAATATATAGCAGAATTGGTTAGGAGGATTTCACAAGCTCTTGTGCTGAGAGATGGAAATTCATTTTTCATATTTAGCTTCCTAGCCAATCGAAAAATATCTAGTTAAGATACAAAATATTTACTTTCTTACTGGTTAATGACAAGCATTATATTAAATGTTAAATCTACTTAGTTTATTTACATAAATTGCTTCATTTTTAAAAATACTAATTTATAAACTAAACGTTGCAAGGAAGTAATCTTACTGGACATGACTTGTCTTCTACTACTGGCACATTGGCTACATTCTTAGAGAATTTAGTGTACAACTGAACAGCAGTGTTGTCAACAAGTTCATTTGAAAATTCACTAGAACAAAGAATAATAACGTAACTGGAGGATGGTCAAATTGGAAAACAGCCTTAATATTGTACAGTGTATAGAATGCAAATGAGGGTATATACATACATTTGACCATCTGTTGGGGATGGGTTTGTGGTCAAATGTTGAATCCTTATAGCAATTTGAAAACGATTTGATAAAGGATTTAGAAACTGCAGGAACACATTGAGCTTTGTCAGAAGTGGTTAGTATTTGATATAACTGCTTTACGAACTCCAAAATCATCGTCCACATGATCATGATAGTTTCAAATTACTGCAGGAAAAGTCCTTTAGTGTTTCAAACATCCATATGCTTGTCGCAGGGGGAAATACATATATATATATATATATAAAATTTTTTTAATATGAATTTATTTATTTAACTTTTTACATTCATTTTCACAAAATTTTGGGTTCCAAATTTTCTCCCCATTTGTCCCCTCCCCCCACCCCAATACCCCCAAGCATTCTAATTTCCCCTATCACCAATCTGCCCTCTCTTCTATCCTCCCTCCCTTCTCTTGTCCCCATCTTCTCTTTTGTCCTGTAGGGTCAGGTGACTTTCTATTCCCCCTTAACTGTATTTCTTACTTCCTAGTAGCAAGAACAATACTAAACAGTTGTTCCTAAAACTTTGAGTTCCAAATTCTCCCCATTCCTCCCTCCCCACCCATTCCCTTTGGGAAGGCAGGCAATTCAATATAGGCACTATCTGTATAGTTTTGCAAATGACTTCCATAATAGTCGTGTTGTGTAAGACTAACTCTATTCCCCTCCATCCTGTCCTGCCCCCCATTGTTTCTATTCTGTCTTTTGATCCTGTCCCTCCCCAAGAGTGTTGACTTCAAATTGCTCCCTCCTCCCATTGCCCTCCCTTCCATCATCCCCCCCACCCTGCTTGTCTCCTTCTCCCCCACTTTCCTGTATTGTAAGATAGGTTTTCATACCAAAATAGTAAGTGTGCATATTTTATTCCTTCCTTTAGTCGAATGTGATGAGAGTAAACTTCATATTTTTTTCTCAGCTCTCCTCTTTTTCCCTCCACTAAAAAGTCTCCTGCTTGCCTCTTGAATGAGAGATAATTTACCCCATTCCATTTCACCCTCTCTCCTCCCACAACATTTCTTTCTCATCGTTTACCTTAATTTCTTTTAAGATATGATCCTATCCTATTCAAATCACTCTGTGCTCTGTCTCTGTGTGTGCGTGCATATACGTGTGTGTGCATGAGTGTGTATGTGTGTGTGTAGTCCCACCAACTACCCAGATACTGAAAAGTTTTAAGAGTTACAAATATTGTCTTTCCATGTAGGAATGTAAACAGTTTAAACAGTTCACCTTTGGTAAGTCCCTTATGACTTCTCTTTGCTGTTTGCTTTTTCATGCTTCTTCTCATTCTTGGGTTTGAAGGTCAAATTTTATTTTCAGCTCTGGTCTTTTCATCAAGAATGCTTGAAAGTCCTCTATTTCATTGAAAGATCATATTTTCCCCTGAAGTATTATACTCAGTTTTGCTGGGTAGGTGATTCTTGGTTTTAGTCCTAGTTCCTTGGACTTCTGGAATATCCTATTCCACGCCCTTTGATCTCTTAATGTAGAAGCTGCTAGATCTTTTGTTATCCTGATTTTATTTCCACAGTACTGGAATTGTTTCTTTCTAGCTGCTTGCAATATTTTCTCCTTGACCTGGGAACTCTGGCATTTGGCCACAATGTTCCTAGGAGTTTCTCTTTTTGGATCTTTCAGGCGGTGATCGATGGATTCCTTCAGTACTTATTTTGCCCTTTGGTTCTAGAATCTCAGGGCAGTTTTCCTTGATAATTTCATGAAAGATGATGTCAAGGCTTTTTTTTTTGATCATGGCTTTCAGGTAGTCCCATAATTTTTAAATTGTCTCTCCTGGATCTATTTTCCAGGTCAGTTGTTTTTCCCATGAGATATTTCACATTCTCTTCCATTTTTTCATTCTTTTGGTTTTGTTTTGTGATTTCTTGGTTTCTCAGAAAGTCATTAGCCTCCATCTGTTCCATTCTAATCTTGAGAGAACTATTTTCTTCAGTGAGCTTTTGAACCTCTTTTTCCATTTGGCTAATTCTGTTTTTGAAAGCGTTGGCTTTTTGCACCTCTTTTGCTAAATGAGTGAGCCTATTTTTCAAGGTGTTATTTTCTTCAGCATTTTTTTGGGTCTCCTTTAGCAAGGTATTGACCCGTTTTTCATGCTTTTCTTGCATCTCTCTCATTTCTCTTCCCAGTTTTTCCTCCACCTGTCTAACTTGGTTTTCAAAATCCTTTTTGAGCTCTTCCATGGCCTGAGCCCATTGGATATCTATTTTGGATGTTTGGGATACAGAGGCCTTGACTTCTATGTCTTTCCCTGATGGTAAGCATTGTTCTTCCTCATCAGAAAGGAAATGAGGAAACATCTGTTCACCAAAAAAGTAACCTTCTATGGTCTTATTTTTTTTTCCCTTTCCTGGGCATTTTCCCAGCCAGTTACTTGACTTCTGAGATTCCTCTCCACCCCTGCCTAGATCCCCCCAGCCAGTGCTTGGGGTCTGAGATTCAAATGCTGCTCCCCAGCCTCAGGGCTTTCAGCAGCGGGCTGATATTCAGTGTGAGCTTAAGTTCTGGTGCTCGGGTGGGGGCTGGGCCACCTGCTAGACTCAGTTCCCTCAGGGAGTTTATGCGGAGGCCTTCAGTAATGGAGCAGAACTCCTGCCTGCTCCGGGAGTCCCGTGCTTCCACTGCCTCTGCCGCTGCCTCCCAAGGGGGCCTGAGTTATGGAGACACCCCGCTCCCCTCTCGGCCAGCCCAGAAGTCTCTCTTACTGACCTATAGTGCCTGTGGGTGGAGGGACCTTCGCTGCCGCTGGAGATTCCGTCCCTGAAGCCTGCTTGGATCTGCTCCTCTGGGGCCACACGGCCAGGGCTGGGCAGGAGTGGGCTCCACTGTCCGGTGTGCGATGAACCTTTGGGGTCAGTTTTTCAGGACTCTCTGGAACGGAAATCTCCTCCACTGCGTTGCTGCGTGGCTTGCACTGCTCCAGAATTTGTGGGGAGTTCTTTTTACAGGGAATTTGTGGGCTGTGGGTTCGGAGCTAGCATATGTGACTCTTTCTACTCCGCCATCTTGGCTCCTCCCCCGGAAAATATATTTATAACATTTGTTGCATAAAGATGCCATTAAAGATTTGTAACATATATCCTCTAGACCATTATTGTGAACCCTTAACAGGTTCTTGTAACAAATGAAAACTACTGATCTATAGGGATTTGGTACTTAAAGAGACCACTACCTCTGAGAGAGGATTTTAAATCCATGGATGGCATCTTTCCTTAGGAAAAAGGGAATTGCAGGTACTAGAAGCACCTGACACACAGAAGCACAGGAGGGCATGTACCTAAAGATGATATTTCAGAACAAAAAGGGGGGACATGATTATGAGGAAGGTAGGAGGTTATAATTTATTCAGGGACACAAAAAAGTTTCTAGCATAGGGCAATACTTTTATCCTGTCTCTTGAAGGAATTGGTACTTCCAAGAGTGAGGAGGACAAGATATGTAAGACAGTAACATCAGATTTCGAGTTTAAAAGGATGCCATCAAGTCCAGCCCTCTCATTTTACAGATGAAAAAACTAAGGCTGAAAAAGATTAAATGACTTGCCCAGGTCATACGGCTAGCAAGTATCTGAGGCAGGATTGAAACTCAGGTCTTCCTGACTCCAAACCTAGCACTCTATCCATTGTGTTACCTCACTCCCCCACATTTTTTTTTTAATTTGTTTTCAGTTTTCTACAATCACTTCCATATATCTTAGATTTTTCCCCTTCCTTCCCCACTATGTCCCCACTTCCGCCTTGAGATGGCAAACAATTTTACAGAGGTTCTACACATACATTCCTATTAAATACATTTTCAACTTAGTCATGTTGCATAGAAGAATTAAATGAATGGGAGAAATCATAAAACAAACCAAAACATAGTACAAAATAAAATGATCTGCTTCATTCTGCGATCAAATTCCATAGTTCTTTCTCTGGATGTGGAAGGCATTTTGCTTTAAGAGACCATTGGGAATTATTCAAGTCCTTGCATTGCAATGAAGTACTAAGTCTACCAGAAAAATTCCTCGCACACTGTGGTTGTTACTGTGTACAAAGTTCTCCTGGTTCTGCTCCTTTCACTCAGCATCAGTTCATATAAGTCTTTCCAGGTCTCTCTGAAGTCTTCCTGTTCATCATTTCTACTAGCACAATAGTATTCCGTTACATTCATATACCACAATTTATTCACATTCCTCAATTGATGGACATCCCCTTGATTTCTAGTTTTTGGCCACCACAAAGAGAGCTGCTATAAATATTTTTGTACATGTGGGACCTTTTCCCATTTTTATGATCTCTTGGGGTTACAGTCTTAGAAGCATTATTGCTGGGCCCCATTCTCCCAAATGTTGAAGGAGGCAGATATGAACCAGGAATCTCTTGACATGAATCAGTTATTCAATTTACAAGCATTTATTAAGCATTCACCATATGCCAGACACTGTGCTAGATATCAGGGATACAGATTTTAAGAATGAGACAATCCCTACTCTCAAAGAACTTACGTTTTTATGAAGGGGACAACAGATACATATGTTAGCATATACCAAGTATGTATAAATGAGTTAGTGGGACTTTCTTTTCCAAGTAAGTTATTTGTTGGGCTTTTGTTTGTTTTGATTTTTTTTTTTTTTACAAAAGAGAAAATGAGGACGCAATTTGAGAATTCCTAGGAAATAATTCTGTATTTAGGTTACATTTTGGTATTTAATCTGTTTTTGTATCTTACTGGCCAATATTTTGTCATAGCACTAAGGTCATCTTTGCAATGAGGTATGTCTAGATTTGAATTGAACAAAATTTTTGGCTTTTATATTAATGGTTGCTTTCAATATTTGTCACATTTGTTCATCAGATATTTATTGAGTTTCTAATAAATTCTAAGAAAATAATTATGGTAATTTGGCAAATAACCATAGATAATCTGCTAGATTTCTGTTTTGTAAAGTTATTGGAATGTATCTCTGTTATCTATCACAAGCATAATTCTAATGTGTGTTTTTTTCTTGTTAAAGGTATTACTATGATGGAGACATGATCTGTAAAGTACAAGGCAAGAGGTTTGTCTACAAGTTTGTTTGTGATTTGAAGACTCTTATTGGATACAGTGCAGCAGAGTTGAACCGTTTGGTTACAGAGTGTGAACAGAAGAAACTTGCAAAGATGCAGCTCCATGGCATTGCACAGCCAGTCACAGCAGTTGCATTAGCTACTGCTTCTCTGCAAACAGAAAAAGATAATTGAGCCCAGGACCTTATAGAAGCATGAGGCCTTTTTGAATAGTTAAAACAAGCATTGCTCTTTGTTACAGAATCTGAAGCTTCTTTTATTTGTAGACAGTACAATCTGATGCATGATTTTTTTACAGAGATTTCAGACTATTGTGAATTTGGATCTTTTTACTTTGAGCATATATTTCAGTGTATGCATATGTATGTGTTAAGGGATTAACACAATGTCTTCAGTGTGAAGGCTGTCCCGCTGTGGTTGGTAGTTGGATATCTGTCAGGAAAGCTGAATCTGGTCAGTACTAATTCAAAAAAATTTGTAGTAGCATCTAAAGAAGAAAAGTGAATGAAGAATCTACAGGAAACAGTCAAGGTTATACGTTAATAATTTTGGAAAATGTGACTGTTTCCCCCTCTGCTGTCTTAGATGTTACTTTAATTAAAACTACAGAATGGAATTTCCACCACTAGTGCATGTATGCCTGTTAGTTTCATCTTACCAAACAACTGAAATGAGAGATGTTATAAAGAAGTTGAATAAATTACTAAACTTGCGGTATCAAGTCCTTATGGCAATTTTTGTATTTGCAAGGGAAGTACAGTAAGAAGGTGACTAGCAGAAGGTCAGTGCTGAAGAAAGAGATCCAGGTTTAAATCTGGCTTAAGTCAAGCCAATTATGTGGATTCATTGTATTATGTATAGAATAAAATACATACATGAGACCAAGAATTTAAATTATTTTGAGAGATGTAAATTCTAATAGACCAGCTATTAACAGAAATCTTAATGATCTGTTTTTCCTGTCAGAAGTTTAAAAGCCTGAAAAGGTATACCTCAACCAGAAAATAGTTTTGTGTTTTATTACCCTACGGTGCTGGTTATACTAAGCAGGGCAGCTTATATATTCATTATGTTTTTTTATCTGAATGAAATGAAGACTTCAAATCAGTCAGTAGTTCCTTGCCATACAGGAAAATAATATTTTACTTGCACATATGCTTATGAAAAGCTGGAAATTTGGCTTCCAGACTTTTGGACAGTCTAATATTTTTTAAAATGGAAATAGGCTTTCGTTTATGCTTCCTTTTCAGTATCTTAAAATATTCTCATACCCTTTTCCTCCATGTAAATAACCATATTCCTACCATAAATTAACTCTGAACAAAAATATTTCATTATTCTTTAAGAATGTTCCTTGAATCCAGAACCAAGAAACTGATAAATATCTCTTCAGCTCTCCATGATGCTGAGTTGGCATCTTAGACATGATTCTTGATGCCCTACATCATTTTTAAACGTACTCTCATCCCTTTCCAAAACAGTAGCTTAATAATGAAAGATCTGTAAATGTTATCGACTGTTAATTGGGTAGAAGAGATCAAGACTCATAGGGAAGGTCATTTTCTTAACAGCTGATCCTGGAAACGGAAGAAATTTCTTAACTATTTTTCATCCTCTATCTTCTTCCATAATAGTTTCCACTACCAGGTTAAGAAATGCCTTACTCTAACAATCTAGCTTTTTAAAAAAAAGTTAATACCTTAATATCTTTTTTAATGTCTACAACACTTTATGTAGCTGAAGTATAAGAACAATAAAACTCTTTAATTTCTATTCTACGCATCAGTTTGTTAATGCAAGTGATATAATGACATTTGCCATTTAAGTTACATAATTATAAGGCTTTTCTCTCAAAGAT
Source organism: Bettongia penicillata ogilbyi (assembly GCA_023548195.1). NCBI lineage: Eukaryota > Metazoa > Chordata > Mammalia > Diprotodontia > Potoroidae > Bettongia > Bettongia penicillata. The sequence continues at coordinate 2,933,399 of JAJHZJ010000525.1, read as the reverse complement.
TATAAAAGGAGTAGTATGCATTTATAAATAACAGCATAGCTTCAATTAACCACTAAAGTTCAAAGACAGTAATAATACTCCTCCTTTTGTCACAGGGGAAAAAAATGACAAGTTACTTATGATTTTTCTAATTGGTAAAGAATCGTCTGGAGAAAGGGAGAAACCTTTCTATCTTTTTCGGATCCGACCTCTGACTAAAATACGCATATTTATTGGCTTGGGGAAAAGGATTGAATCTACTTTCTTTTTGTCTGTCTAGAACCACAATGATCCAATTTTTTTTTTCAGTGTTCTCCAGAAACATTTTCCCCCATAGAATTTCATCTTATTTCTCCCCATCAGTAGCCACCTTATTTGCCTTATCCACCAATATCAGAAATATCAGCCAAGAAAATTTTAGGCTAATTTTGGCTACAGCTTGGTCCTAACGTACATATTCACTTGGAAGGTTTATTAGGCAGTTTTGTTTTCAAATGTCCCTCTTTTTTATGCAGCAGTTTACATCTATAGCTAACATGCCTGAAACCATGGCAAAGATCTGGAAAATCATATGTTAGCATGTTAAATTAGAGGTGGGTTATCCTAAAGAGAGATGCTTTCCTGTAGTTAAACTCCACACTGAAATTAAAAGTTTCTTATCAAACCAAGTATATCATCAGTAAATTAGAAATAATTCAGGTTAATATTTGCATTTATTTTCTGAGCAATTACCTGAAACCCCTCCACTATAGAATGAGTATAACTTTCTTTGAAAGTTTGTTTCATTTATTTTTGGTAAGGTCTGCTGTTTTTCTATATTTGTGATTTATGCACTCCTCCCCTTTAAAAAGGGCTAGTGCAACTTTCAGATAGCACAAAACTGTTTTCCAATTTGTCATACTTGGAAATCTTTGATTAGCTAGGTCATAAGATCTAGAAGGTATACAGATATTAAGACGTTGATGATATTGTTCTGTTGCTACCAGGAAAAAATTACCCATCTTTTGTAAAGGGAAGCAGGATTTTTTGAATATGTTTTTACTCTTTAAATAAAGACACTTATACTGTCATAGTAACAATTATGTATTCGTGTTTTTTTAGTAATTTTAAATAAAACAATTCTTTTCTATTTTTACTCAGATACAAAAATATTTGTGCATAAAATGTCAAAATCATAAAATAAGAAGAATAAAACTGTTGAACAATAAATGTCTTTGATGTTTGAGGGTTTTTTTTCTAAATACAATAGTCTCAAATTCCTAAATGTAAGGTTGAAAATATCACATTCCTGTATCATATCTCAGCAATTAGCACTTGAAGCTCATACACAAATACAGGAAAGTGTAATTTCATTGGTACAGGAACTCCTCCCACTAACAGAAAACCTGTGATTTACTAGGCAATTTCTAGGAAATCACCTGCACAGCACAAAGATGAAATAAGTTGCCCACAGTCACTTGTATAACTAATAAGAGGCAAAATTTTTCACCCAGTTTTTCATGTCTCTAATCCTAGCATTCTATCTGATTTACCCTATGTAGTAACCTCAAACCTTGTGTTAAATAATAAATACAGAGAATCAGTGTCTCTAAACTAATTTGAAAAAAATACAAAACCAAACTAAAAGGCTCCTCTTTTCTGTGAATGTAAAGGACTACACTTTGGTCTTTGGTTTGGTTCTTGGTTTTTTTTGTTGTTTTTTTTTTTTAATAATCCTAGACAGTGCTTGCTTCAGACATAATGGTGATAATGGCTTATAATAAAACGTTTTTTAAATCATAAGTTTAAGCCTCAAAGTTAATAGGCATAGTATTAGAATCAGAAAAATGCTTAGAATTGTACTAAAGTTCAGATGAATGCCTGGTTCAACTCTTTGTTAAAGCTTTTTATGTACCCTTAATTGGACCATCTCACATTTCAGCTTTTGTTTCTGTTTTTTTTTGATTGAGAAAGGGAAATGCTTTTAAATGTGCTTATTTTCTACCCAAATGAAACAGGTAGTGTAATGGAAAGAGTTTTTTAAATTGTATTTAGAGTTACAGAGCCTAGGTTTTAATTCTGCTATTGCCATTTAACAACTTCTGTGATGTTCAGCAAAGCTATTTAACCTCTCTAGGCCTCCATTTCCTCAACCCTGATGGGCTTGGATGAGTTGACACCCATGGTGACTTTTAGCTTTATCACTGTCCTTTGCATCATAGCCTCATTTTAATTTTGACTTAATTTCACACAATGTTAGCTCTGGAGGCAATTTAGTCCAACTCTGTCTCAGATGAGCAAAACTGAAGAGGTTAAATGACATTTCGTACAGTAGTAAAGCTAAATTCACAATAATACGTCTCCTAATTCCCAGTACCTTCTTATTTCTTTGTCCAGCACTCTTTTTTAAAAGCTGGTTTAGAAGTCAATGGCAAGATTAGGAAAGTGTTGAGATATTTTCATTCATTGCAATTTGTGCCTAAGATTTTTAATTAACATCTTGATTGTATAAAAGTATTGGTTTTGTCCTCACTATTCCCATAATGTAGGTTAATCTGTAAATAGGGCATGTGTTTACACATGATTATACCAATAGTAAAGCTTGTTTGGCTAAACAAAGCACCCTTTAAAATATTTTTAGCATTAATGAGTAAGTTTGGATTTCAACTCAGGTTAAAAGGTGAAATACTAATATTGGCATCTGAAGATTTGTGTGCAAAAATATGGATATATTGCATTTCCATTTGCAGAGTATATAAAAGAAAAATTAAGTAGATCCATTTTCAAGTAACTTCTATGTGAAACAACATCAAGGACAGATATAAATGCAAAGGAATTGGGGAAGTAGGGTAAAGACTAGTAACTGGAGGAATCTGGAAAGACTATATATTCTTATATGTACGTATGTGTGTATGTGTGTGTGTATGTGTGTGTGTGTGTGTGTGTGTATGGAGAGAGAGAATTAGCACTTAAGCTGAACTTTCGAGGGAGATAGAGATTCTAAAAGTTAGAAGTGAGAAGTGGGCATCAAGGACAGCCTGGGCAAAGTCCTGGACACAGGATTATTGTGTGTACAGAGCAGTAAGTAGGCTACTTTGGGAAATTAAGCACATAAAGAGAAGTGATAAACCTGGAAAAGTAGGATGGAGCCAGTTGATGAAGGGCTTTAGATACCAGTTCAGAGACATTTTGTCTTTTATGTTAGACAGTAGCAGTCACTGGTGCTTCTTGTGCAGAAAGGAGTGGCATATTCAAATTAAGTTTTAGGAATATCATTTTGGCAGCTATGTGGAGGATATTGGAAAAGTGCTAGTAACCTTGACAGAAATAGGAAAATTAGGGGGAAGAATGGGGTTTGGAGGAATGATGACTTCTATTTTAGATATTGAGTTTGAAATGTCTATGAGAAAATCAGGTCGAGTTACTATGTATAATAGTAGTTAACAGGCATGTAGGTAGTTGAATGTGTAGGACTAGAATTCAGAGGGGGATGAGAGCTGGATGTGTACATTTGGGATGTACATGATAATGGAACCTATGGCATTTGTTGAATCCTGGGATACACCAACACATAGGGACTGAGACATGGATGATGAGCCTACAAAGGATACAGAAGAGGAAATGGATAAGTAGGAGAAAGCAATGTGTCATGAAAATGCAGAGGAGAAAATATTAAGGAAGACAAGGTGATCATCACTGTTAAATACTGCAGAGAGACCAAGAAAGATGGGGACTGGTAAAAGGGCATTAAATTTGTTTTTGTAATTGAAATCATCCTTTCATTTGATTAACAAACATTTGTTGACTGTGACGTTCAAAGCACAAGACAAAGATGGCAACTAGGTAGTTGTATACATCTTCACACTAGGTGGCATCATACAGAAACGTTTGTTAAAAGTATTAACAGCAAGGGCAGCTAGGTGGAGCATAAGTCCTGGAGTGAGGAGGATCTCAATTTAAATCTGGCCTCAGCCACTAGCTGTGTGGCTCTGGCTAAGTCACTAAACCTTGTCTCCCTCTGCCCCCCAAAAATATTAGCAGCAACACAGTACGGAAAATACAAAAAAATAAGTAAGCAATTGCAGTAGACACCTTTTATAAAAAGGGACATTATTAAGTTTTCACAAAACAAATATAATTTATCTTAGGAAGAATATCATCCTACTACAACAGTATTCAGTTTTTCATAATGAATTTGAGTATCTGGCATAAAATAGCCATGCTCCTAAAATAAAATCATTGTAAATGCACTACAGATCACTAGAGAAACTCTTCATAAATCACATTATAATGCAGAAAGCTGCTTTCTAATCTTATTTGTCATAAATTCAGATTTTCACCTTGTTAGAGGAATTTTAAGAAAATTAGATGTAATCTGGAGTTTCTTTAAAGAAAGCATATGTGTATACACACACACACACATTGTTGAGTCATTTCACTCATGTCTGATTCTTTATGATCCCATTTGGGGTTTTCTTGGCAAAGACATGGGGTGGTTTGCCATTTTCTTCACTTATTTTACAAATAAAGAAACTGAGGCAAACAGGGTATAGCGCAAATGTAATGTTCACAGAGCCTATGGCAGCTCCGAATATCCCGGTGCAATTCTGAATCATGAAATACAACAGACTCTCCACATGGAAGACAACAAAACATTCATTCTAACACCAGAAAGCCAAATTCATCACAGCAACAAAGAAATCTATACACAATAACAATGCAGAGGGCAACACTATCCCCAAACCTTCCCTCTGTTAGGCTTCCCACAAACAGCTCCCTTAGACAAATCACAGTCTCTTTCACTCACACTATCCAGCAGCCTGCTTTCTCTCCCTTAATTCTGACTGCTTGGACCAATTTCCTCTCAGCTCTGCTCCACCCAAGTCAGCAAACTCCTCCCACCACAGGCTTCATGTGACCTAGACTTCCCATGTGACCCAGGCAGGGCACATGGTCCTGTTAATGAATGGGAAAGATCTTCTCATTTAAATTACCACTACACAGGGTTAAGTGACTTGCCCAGGATCACACAGCTACCAAGTGTCTGAAGCCAGACTTATCTTTTTAACTCTTGTCCTGGCATTATCTACTGTGCACTGTGCCACCTAATTTCTCTCTTCTCTCTCTTTCTCTGTATACGTGTATATAATATATATATGTAATATATGTGTGTATGTTTGTGTGCATACACATGTATATATGAGTGTATATGCACACATACACACATGCACACATACAAATGTACATGTACACAAATACTTGTAGATTTCTTCACAAATGTATGCATACAGAGATTAAAAACATCACACTAAATATATGTATGTGTATATACACAGATTCAGTTATCTCAATATACTGTATAATGACAGTATTTCTAGCCTTTGTCCTTATACTTTCAAGCACACAACATCACATCCTGCTCTCCCAATGCAAAAACATACACACCAATACACAAACTTTCAAGGAATTATGCTTCTGTGTATGACAGCAGGTACTTTAATAAAAACCAAGTAACTGATACCAAGCCAGAATTGTACATTAATTTGTTACTAAAAAGCCCTAACAACTTCTCTCTCTTCTGAAAGATTTCAGTGGTTCATGATTGATAATTTTGAAGTCTTTTCATACAAATTTGGAGGTCTGGATTTTTTTTCATGAATGAATTGTATGAACTGTATTATACCTCTGCAAATAGGGCATTTTCTTAAGAAGGAACACATTCTTTGCATACTACTAGATGACCACAGGGAATAAATACAATAGAAACTTTTTTATTCATACAAACTTTATATGTTCTTTCTTCCTGTAATCTACTAAACTGTTTTTCCATAGGAAGACCTGAAACATCCTTTGGAACATGCGTTATCTTCCTTTCCACAAATTGTTATACAACACAGAATCAATTTCTTTGAGAAAAGTTTTAAGTATATTGACTACAGCAATTTAAATATATTGGCTTACATATATTAGACAATACAGTATATATAGGTTACAATATATTTGACTAAAAAGGTATCAGTTTTCTTGCTTGTAGGAACATCTTTTGTTTAATAACATTGTTCCTGCTCATTAATCACACCTGATGTTAAGAGACTATCCAGAGTAGGAAGTACATGAATCAAATGCTGAAACAGCCATTCTGTTCTTCCAAATTAATGTTAGGTCATCTGATGCCATTTGTTCAATGTGTCTCTCCTTCATTTTATAATCTTCTGTATTGAAGAGACCCTTATTGACTTCTGCATTGATACAACCTCATTAGCTACTTTATAATCATAACAATGTTAAGATTTTATCTGATCAGTTTCTTTTACTACACTTCTAATCATTGGAGTTTTCATCATGACTGATTGTTTTGCATTATTTTCTCCAGGTCCAAAATGAATAATTGTTAGATCAGCAACTTTGTCCCCTGGAGCGTCTGAAGTTGATGAAGAGATTCGGGCACTAGCTTGAACTTCATTAATAAACTCCTGACCTTTCATTTAGATCAAGTACTCACACCTTGGGAACCATTTGTCATGTTCACCCCAGAATCAATTTCTAATTTCCAATAGCTCAGAGGTTTGTCATCACAGCAAAAGCATTTGACATTATCATTTTGACCCACATAATAAAAACCAGTACTCACAAGCTGCTCTGGATGAACTGGAATTTGAGGTATTCACATCACAAATGTTTAAACATGGGTTACATGGGTTTGCATGCTCAGATTATGAACACTGAATCTTGATGTTTCTTGGAACTGATTTTCCAGCAAAGGACAGTTAGGAAAATGTCTCCTATGTTCTGACATGGAATCATCTTTTATTTCCCAATTACTCAGTTTTTCACCATAGGTGAAACTAGCTACTATAAAGGCACAGCTAGTATACAGTTGGGTTGTTTTTTTTTTAATATTTATCAGTAGCACTGTCCTCTTGTTTTCAGTTATCCAGCATTAAGCCACAAAAGAAACATTTAACTCTATCATTTGTACTGATATAATAAAATCCAACTTGAGTAATCCAGGCTAAGAAAGGCTTCTCTCTGAAACTGGATCATTGGGAAGTAGAATGTGTAGACATTCTGTAGAATTCACATGATAAATCATATTTCATTACGTGTGCATCACTTCATCAAATGTGGTTACAGCACACCATCCTCTAGCACATTTATAATTTAGTGCTTTGGGAATAAAATGGGACATCTTTCTCCACAAGGTTGTTTCGTGTGTGGTTTTGTAATGTTTATTTAGCTAAAAATGTACAAGTGATTTTTTTTTCATCCTTTTGCACTTAAAACACTAAGTGAATAGGTTTTTTGTGTTATAGAATGTCCAGCATTAGAATTACATTGAGTCACTTCTGAAAGAGGTAGAGTAATTCTCCCAGGTCATCTCAATGGCATATGGTAATATACTTTAGACATAATTTACTCAGACCTGTGGGGTACTAGTTTATCATCATGTTGCTTATTTATTACAATACTACTTCAGTGAACTGAAAGTTGATTAACTTTTAAAGATGTATACCTTAAACCCACATTGATGTCCATGTATGTGTGGGTATGTATACATATACACACATACGTATATGTTTGTATATTACTGTTTCATAAACATTAAAACCTTATTTTCCTAATGGCAATTTACAAGGGACCAAAAATACCTTAAACACTTAAAAGCAACTTTATGGTATTAGAAAATATTTAAAATTATATTTCTAAATTGAGAAGACTATGCTTGAAAAATTAATGGCATGTTTTACAATCTGATCTTCCTTTAACTTCACTTTAGAAGCACAATTTGCATAATCTTGGCTGAAGCCAAACTTGCACTAAATAAAAAGGGATATGATTTCAAGTGACCAAATTTTGCTTATAGTACACAGTTATTTTTCTGTCTTAAAGTAGAGTTTTCTGATTACTTCAATGTTTTCAAAAGTTGTAGTATTTGTTTGTCTTCTATTTCACTATAGCACTCATCCTTTCCAAAATTTTGAAACTACAGTTTTGTGCTTTGTGTAGACAACATATTTTTCTACAAACTTCAAAAAGGTGTTTAATTTCTGTAACAGAAGCTTTGCATATGTTTGGAACTACCATTTTAACCTAAGATATACCAGGTTACAAATAGTTAGAGTAGCTTTATAATGTTACCCTGTATGCTTAAAAACTGTTGCCCTAAAATTATTTTATAGATGTGTTTCTGTTATCATCCTTCACTTACTCTGAAAAAGTACCTTTAGAGCATATTTCATTATTTAATGTCTATTTTCAAGCATGAAAGTACCTCTCAGAATTTAGATCATGTCACTTTAAGAATTCTAGGTCTCCATATTGAGATTTATTGTTTTAAAGAGGAAATGAAAATGTTTACTACAGAAAGATCCTGCTTTTGTCATAAGATCTCAATCCTTGTGGTTCCTCAGGGCAAAGGAGTGGGAAAAGGAGGAACATATACAAATCTGTTTTCTAATGCAGCATATGGGGCCTCAGCTTAGAATCTATCACATAGGCCTGAGGTGTATGGGGCACTGGGACAGAGGCAGCTTTAGCTCCACACCAAATCTGGAGACAAGAACCCAAGCTTTCTCCCAGAGGAGGCTGATTGATCAAGACCACCACTGAGAAGTTATCAAGGCCACTGAAGTTAGCAATGAAAATTTCACAGGAGAACTTGAAGATAGCAGTTTTGGTTAGGTATGGGTTGGAATCCCAACTACAAAAGACTGAGAAGGTGAGAAAGTGAAGGCAATGAGTATATACAACTTTTTCCTAAATTGGCTGTGAAAAGAAAGAGAAATAGGGGATAAATTGAGGGGGATGATAGGGTGAGTGAAAGGTATAAATACATATATAGATATATACACACATAAAATTTATTTGTTTTCAGTTTTCAACATTCACTTCCACAAGCTATTGAATTCCAAATTTTCTCCCCATCTCTCCCCACCTCCCACCCCAGGACAGCATGCAACTCAACCACCCCTTTCCTAAATCTGCCCTCCCTTCTCTCATCCCCCTTCTCCCATGCCCCTCTCCTCTATTTTCCTCTAGGGCAAGATGGATTTCTATACCCCATTGCCTATACATCTTATTTCCCAGTTGAATGCAAAAGTAATTTTTAACATTCATATTTTAAGCTTTGAGTTCCTTATTCTCTCCCTCCCTCCTCACCCACCCTCCTTGAGAAAGCAAGTCATTTGATATAGGTCATACATGTGTAGCCATGCAAAACACATCCATAACAGTCATACTGCAAAAGACTAACCACATTTCCCTCTATCCTGTCCTGCCCTCCATTTATTCCATTCTCTCCTTTGACCTGTCCCCTCATAAAAGAGTTTGCTTCTGATTACCCCTTTCCTCTGTCTGCCTACTATTATCCTCCCTCTCCTATCCCTTTCCCCCTTGCCTTCCTGCAGGGTAAGATAGATTTCCATACCCAACTGAGTGTGTGTTATTCCCTCCTTAAGTTAAATTCGATGAGAGTAAGGCTCATTTATTCCCTCTCACCTCCTCCTTCTTCCCCTCCATTATAAAAGCTCTTTCTTCCCTTTTTTATGTGAGATTTACTGCATTCTATCTGTCCTTTCTCTTTCTCCCAGTACGTTCCTCTCAACACATTTTTTTTCAGGTATTCTACCTTCATATTCAGCTCGTCTTGTGATTTCTGTTTATATACATATACACATTCCCTCTAACTACCCTAATGCTGAGAAAAGTCTCCTGAGATACAAATATCATCTTTTCATGTAGGAATGTAAACTATTCAACTTTAATGAGTTCTTTATGGCTTCTCTTTGCTGTTTACCTTTTCATGTTTCTCTTGATTCTTGTATGTGAAAATCAAATTTTTTATTCAGCTCTGGTCTCTTCAACAAGAATGATTGGAAGTCCTCTATTTCGTTGAAATTCCATTTTTCCCCCTGAACTTTTATATTGTTTTGCTGGGTAGCTCATTTTTGGTTTTAATCCTATATCCTTTGACCTCTAGAATATCATATTCCAAGCCCTCTGATCCCTTAATGTAGGAACTGTTAGATCTTGTGTTATCCTGATTGTATTTCCACAATACTCAAGTTGTTTCTTTCTGGCTGCTTGCAATATTTTCTCCTTGACCTGGGAACTCTGGAATTTGGCTACAATATTCCTAGGAGTTTCTCTTTTTGGATCTCTTTCAGGAGGTGATTGGTGGATTCTTTCAATATTTATTTTGCCTTCTGGTTCTAGCATATCAGGGCAGTTTTCCTTGAGAATTTCATGAAACATGATGTCTAGGCTCTTTTTTTGATCATGGCTTTCAGGTAGTCCCATAATTTTTGAATTGTCTCTCCTGGATCTATTTTCCAGGTCAGTTGTTTTTTTTTTTCCAATGAGATATTTTACATTGTCTTCTATTTTTTCATCCTTTTGGTTTTGTTTTATAATTTCTTCATTTTTCATAAAATCATTAGCTTCCATTTGCTCCATTCTAATTTTTAAGGAATTATTTTCTTCAGTGAGCTTTTGGACCTCCTTTTTCATTTGGCCAATTCTTCTTTCTAAGACATTCTTCTTCTCATTGGCTTTTTGGACCTCTTTTGCCATTTAGTTGAATCTATTTTTAAAGGTGTTATTTTCTTCAGCATTTTTTTTGTGTCTCCTTTAGCAAGCTGTTGACTTGTTTTTCAGAATTTTCTGTCATCACTCTCATTTCTCTTCTTAATTTTTCCTCTACTTCTCTTACTTGACTTTCAAAATCTTTTTTGAACTTTTCCATGGCCTAAGATTGTTTCATATTTTTCTTGGAGGCTTTGAATATAGGAACCTTGACCTTGCTATATTCCTCTGGTTGTATGTTTTGATCTTCCTAGTCCCCAAGGACACCTTTTCACCAAGAAAGTAACTTATAGTCTTATTTTTCTTGCTTTTTGGTCATTTTCCCAGTCAATTACTTGACTTTTGAGCTCTTTGTTAGGTAGAGGGTGTACTGCCCCAAGTTTCAGGAGTTTTGTGCAGCTGTTTTCAGAGATATGTCTAGGGACCTATAAATTCTCAGTTCCTCCAAAATGGTATGATCAAAAAAGAGGTGTTTACCCCTCTCCTGGCCTGCATCCTGGCCTGTAAGCAACCACAAGCACTTTTTTGTGACCTGGAACTGTAAGCTTCCCTCTCCATAGTCACCACCAGCTGCACCATGCCAGAACTGCTCCTCACCCCAGGACCACCATCCAGGACTACAACCCAGATCAGCTGCTCAATTTCCCCACTGTCTATAGGCCAAGAGCTCCAGGAGCAGCTATCCCTGTGGCAGTGGCTGCTGCCACCCTGGAGCTAGGCCTGGGACTGGGGCCAAACCATGTTCCTCTCTCAGCCAGGTGAGAGAAATTTCTCACTGACCTTTGATCTGTGCTTGGTGTTTGTGGGTTGAGAAGTCTGGAAACTGCTGCAGCTGCAAGTGATTCAGTCCCCTGAGGCCTGCTCCAGCCCTATCTGTATTAGGACAGCCCACTCTGGGCTGCATTCTACTCTGAGCCTGGTGCAGTAGACCCTTCCTGTCAGCCTTCCAGATTGTCTTGAGCTGGAAATCTGTTTCACTGTCCTTTTGTGGCCTCTGCTGCTCTTGAGTATGTTTAGAGTCACTTTTTACAGATATTTTGAGGAGTTTGTGGGGAGAGCTCAAGCAGATTTCTTCTTCTATTCTGCCATCTTGGCTCCTGAGGGAAGGGTTATTTAAAGATGGAAAAGATCTAGGCATGTTTTGTAGGGCATCAGTGAAGATGCCTGTGGAGAAGAAGTAAAAAATTAGGAAGAGGATACAATGGAAGGATCAAGGTTCCCCTTCCCAGCTTAGAAATCTGTGAGACAGTAGGGACAATCATCTGATGCCTAGGTGAATAGGGGATACAAAAACAACAAAGACAGTTTCTGCTATGAAGGAGCTTACAATCTAATGAGAGAAGACAAAAGGAAGCTGAAAACTTGGATCAAGGTGGGCAGTTGGGGGACACATACTCAGCATAGATGGGAAATGAAGAGATAATAGCCTGGGCTCCCTCCTTAAATAGCAATTTTAAGAGGAACTCTTTGCCCTCCCTCCAAACAGAGAGTTCTGATAATGTTTGAGTACCAAGTCTGATGCAATCTTTCAGGATGATGAAATTCCTGAGTTTTTTAAAATTTTGTAACATTCATTTTTATTTTGAGTTCCAAATTCCCTCCCTCCAGCTCCTCCTCCCCCCATCAAGAAGGTAAGCAATATGATACCCATTATACATGGGAAATCATGCAAGACATTTCCTTATTAGTCTTGTTGTGAAAACACACACACACACACACACACACACACACACACACACACACACATATATACTAAGAAAAATAAAGTGAAAATCAATATGCCTCAATTTGTACCCAGAGTTCATCAGTTCTCCCTCTGGAAGCAGAGAGCATTTTTACACCATGAGTCTTTTGGAATTGTTATGGATGATTGTATTGATCAAAATAGTTAAGTTTTTCACAGCTGATTATCGTTACAATGTTGCTTCTACTGTATACAATGTTCTCCTTGGTTCTTCTCACTTCAGTTCACATCAGTTCATATAAGTCTCCTCATTTTTTTTTTCTGAAAACATCTCTCATGTCATTTCTTATCCCAATAGTATTTCATTGCAATCATATGCCACAACTTGTTCAGTCATTCACCAACTGATGGACATCCCCTCAATTTCCAATTCATTGCCACCCAAAAAAGAGATGCTACAAAATTTTTGTACAAATAATTCCTTTTCCTTTTTCTTCAGTGTCTTTGGGATACAGAACTAATAAACAGTATTGCTGGGTCAAGGGGTATGCACTGTTTTATAGATTTTTGGTCACAGTTCCAAATTGTTCTCTAAAATGGTTGAACCAATTCACAACTCCACCAGCAGTGCACTGATGTACTTATTTTGCCATACCCCTGAGGAGGCTCCTGTTGGTGAGACTTAGTGCCATGATAGAGAAGACCAAAGGAGTACAGCCGGTTAAGAAATGAAGAGCATTCAGTGCCTGACTCACAGTCTTTCCACTCCAAATCCAACCCTCATACTAGAGGGACTTCAGCACTGATGCTGCCTTATACACTCTGATTTCCCAGATCCTCAACTTACCAATTTCCTATGACCTATTTCTCCATTCCACCTTAGCCACACACAGATCACTAAGAGAGAAACACAAATTAAAGCAACTCTGAGGTTTTACCTCACAAGTCAAATTAACCTTCCTGGAGGGCTAATCTGACCATGTAATACCCTTCTTCAATAAATTCCAGTGGCTCCCTGTCAACTCCATGATCAAATTTAAAACTCGCTGACACTCAAAGACCCTCATAAGCTGGTCTCCTCTTAACTTTCTAGTGTTCTTATGCCTTACATCATATCACTCTTGCCACCCCCCCATCCTCCCCTCCCCCACACACATACATACACACTCTGAAATCCAGAATGGCTTTCCTATAATTCCTTAAATAAGAAGCTCAATTTCCTGGCTCTGGTTATTTTCATACCGTCCCTGTTCTAGAACTCTCTTCATCCTCATTTCCACCTTCTGGCTTCCCTGACTTCTTTCAAATCTCAGCTAAAATCTCACCTTTTCAGCAAAACTTTTCCTGATACTCATTTAAGGCTAGTCCCTTCCATCCATTAACTCCAATTTTTTTCATATATATATATATATATATATAATATATATATGTCTTTGTATGTATGTGTATATGTACATATACATGTGTATATATGTGTGTATATATGTATGTATATGTGTGTGTGTCTATATAAAATTTGTGCATAGTTGTTTTGTATTGTCTTTTCCTTAGACTGTGAGTTCCTTGAAAGGTGGTAGTATATTCTGCCTTTTTTTGTATCTCCAACACTTAACACCTAAATATTATATTGGAAAAAAAAAGACAAAAGAATAAAATGACAGTTATTGGAGGGACTGCAATTGATCAGGGCCACTAATGAATTAGTCCTACCATTCTGGAAAGCAAATTTGTAATAATGCTCCAAAAGTCACTAACCTGTGCATATACATACCTTTTGACTTAGGGACTTACTATACTTATAGCTAAGAAAAAAAATCAAAGAAAGATGAAAAGCAATTATAAGTACAAAAATATTTATAACAGCTCTTTTGTTATAGCAAAGAACTGGAAACTAAGGGAGTATACAATTGAGGAATGGCTGAACAAGTTAAAGTATATGAAAGTAATTGCATATTATTGCATCCTAAGGAATGGTCTGAGTCACTTTCAGAGAAACCTGGGAAAATTTGTATGAATTGATGCTGAGTGAAATAAGCAGAACCAGTTTATACAACAACAGATTGATTCATTAACTGATAGATTAATTTTTCTCCACCCTTTCCACTTTCCCCTTTCTTACTTTTTCTCCCCCCAACTTTCCACCCTCTCCTATCTTACTTTGTTGTTACTCATCTGTATACTATTTCTTTGGTCAAAGAGTCAGGATAATGCCATGTATAAATTTCTAGTAGGAATGACTCTTAGAAATCATATAGTCCAGTCTTCTATTTTTATAAGTGAATATACTGAGTCAGAGAGGTTAGATGTTTTCATTATCTTCTAAGTAAAAACTGTCTTATCTTCAGGGGATTAAGGAGTTAGGATATTTTTTCCTACCATTCTCTACTTCTTAATGGTAAGGTTCTTAAAGTCTAGAAGTCCTTAGGAAGACTTTAGGGATGTTTCTGATCAACCGTGACCTTGGGGATTCAAAACATCGCATATAAGCTGCACTAAAGGAGGAAAAGAAAAACAAAAATAGAGAGAAAAGTGCGAGCCAAGTTTCTCACTAAGCTTGGAGGATTTCCAGGTAGCTGCCTTGATGTGCCCTCAGATTGGTAGAAAGGGAAGGCAAGGAAACAAGCCTTTATTAAGTGCTTACTATGTTCTGGGTACCGTGCCAAGTTCTGGAGATACACAAAGAGACAAAAGACTGACCCTATTCTCAAGGAGCTCACAATCTGATGATCCTCACAATAATCTTGAAAGGTAGGTATTATTATCATCCCCATTTTACAGACAAGAAAACTGAGGCAAATAGAGATTAAGTGACTTATCCAAGGTCACACAGCTACTGCCTGAGGTTGGATTTGAACTCAGGTCTTCTTGACTGCAGTCTAAACATGTGATCCATTGTACCATCTAAGTGGTGAAAAGTGGCATGCTTGCATAATAGTTGGAGCTGGCCTGAGTGCTCTTGTGAGAAAAGAGATTTTCATAGAAAATTTTATATTTTCAGAAGACATTTGAGGTGTCAGATTTTCTTCAGGGTTAACTTTAACTTCAGACAGGTGGGCAAGGGGTGGAATATGGAGGAAGATTTTATATGTATGTATGTATGCATATATTTATACATGTATATAAACATGCATACACCCACAAATACATTAATATATAGAGAAAGACAGAGACAGAGACAGATAGTAAGAGACACACACACATACATACAGAGAGTGAGAGAGAGAGAAAGAAAGAGAGAGAGAGAGAGAGAGAGAGAGAGAGAGAGAGAGAGAGAGAGAGAGAGAGAGAGAGAGAGAGAGAGAGAGAGAGAGAGAGAGAGAGAGAGAGAGAGAGTTTTACCAAAGATAGAGATAGACTTGGAAGCTGCAGACATGTATAGAAAACTAGCTCTTCAACATTTTCTTGATTTCTACTTGCCTTTTTTAGAGACTTAAGGTTAATTTATTCTTGTGTGAGACTGGGGCCTCTTCTTTGGTTTGAGCCAAGATATCTCATTCCCAGAGGGAGAGCTCATTCACTCTATTTTCTGGCTTAATCTTTATAACTTCTCTGGTTTTTGTTTGCCATATGTTTGGAAAAATGGATTTACTCGGTATTTATGATTTCCCAACCAAAATTTGGTAGGAAGGAATTAAGTCTGTCGGTTTAAGCCTGGGATAATCCTTCCCCCTTTAAGGGATAACAAACAGAAAAGTGGCTTTTTGTTTTGAACCAAAATTATACACCTAGGGTAGCAATACTTGGAGGTGCAATAGATATAATTCTATAATAACTACCCCTTTCAAATGCTGAAGAAAAAAATGGCCAGTCATAGGGCAGATCACCTCCTCCTCTTTTTCAGGCAGGAGTTATTGTCTTTGTAGAAGGGTGGGTAAGAGTTCATTAATATCTATCAATGCCTCCCCCATGACCTGGGTTTGGAGAACTCATGCAGACATGTCTTTCTTATGTGGGGAGTACACATAGGACAATAATAAAACAAAAACAAAGAATATTGCAGCTTTCATTTCAATGTAATAAACATGTATTAAGCACCTACTATTGGCAGGCAAGGTGTTAAAGGCTGGGGATACAAATAAGAAAAAGGAAAACATCCCTTGCCCAGAAGGAGCTTACAGTCTAATCGGGAAAACAACCCACAAAAGGAAAGTGAAAGGGAGCAGGGGGTGATTGTGTGTCTGTGTGTGTCTGTGTATCTGTGTGTAAATGAAGTCCTTGGGAGTACCCCGAGTGGGGCACAGATTTCCATGGTATTGAAACCAAGTAGAGTCTTTTATGCAAAATAGTTACTTGGAAAGTTCTGAACACTCTAGAAACAACTTGGGAGGTTTTTGTGTCTCTTGCACTCCAGTTAGGTAGGAGAGGTAACTGAGGGAATTGCGAAGGTGATGAGTTTCAAAAACTGAGTCAGTCTATATGGGATGAGATTTTAGGTGATCAGCTTACCTTGGGGGAGGCATAATGTTCTATAGAGTGGAAACCAAGTAGAGCTGCTGATGGAAGATGGAGAATATGGGAAAACAAAGATCAGAAATTCCAAGCTTTGCCACCCACAAGCTTTCCCACTTGGGACGACTGATTCCTGGATCTAAATGATCTGGTCTATGTGGTGAGAGGGTTTTCCCTATTTTCCAGTTCAAGAAATCTTTTCAGTTCATATAGACCAGTATAAAGAGCTGAGGACATTGAGCAGGAGTATCACCAGAAACATTAGGGCTACAGTGAAGATGTCAACATTTCCTGCAGAGTTGGTGATGCTCATCACTGTCATGGTACCATGTGCTACACTCACTTAATGTTCACTGACCCACCTGTCAATTATAGTCTTGTTTTACAAGCCTTATGCAGGGAGAGGGAATAACAAAATTTTGCCATGTCAGATTAGTAATCTGAGAGATTACCTTCCTTCTTTTGTGGAGGGAGACACTTCTTCCATGGTTTGGTAGACACTTTCACCTCCCTCTTGGCTTCAAACAGTGAGGCACCTCCCAACCACGATACACCTCTTTGTCCTCCAACTCCTCCCTGGGGAGGGGTTGTACCTGCAGGAGTGCAGAGGAGGCAGACTAATTTAGTGGTGAGATTTGGCAAGCAATGAAAGGTTATTAGGAAAACAGAGGAAGTATCCAAGAACAGAGCACAGTGTAAATTTGAAATGGTTAATAGTTAATAGTTTAAGAGTGGAAAGGGAGGAAAGTGAAGTTAGAGAAGATGTAATGATCTGATAAAATACTGAAGGATGGAGGAAATAGAGATCTCGATGTGGGCAAAGAATAAATTTAGAAATAAGGCAGAAGGAGAGGTGGAATGGAAAGAAGGTTATGGTTAGAGAAACATTGAGTTTCTATCAAAGAAGCAGAACGCTTGTGGATAACATTGAGATCATGTGTGACTTTCTTACATGTGAATGATGTGGAGGAAAGAAAAAGTCATGGAAATGAAGGAAACAGAAATTAAAGAGTTAAAAGAAGCATTAATGCCAATGTTTTGAGAAGGGGAAATCTGTGAGCTAGGTGCTTTGGGAGCCTGGGCAAATTACTCAACCGAAGTCTGCCCCAGTTTCCTCAAATGTAAAATGGAGATAATCATTGCACCCGCCTCCTAGGATTGTCAGGAGGTTCAAAGGAGTTAATTGTAAAGTGCCTAGCACAGTGTAGTTATGGGAATCACATTGGAGGTGATTAATAAGTGTTTATTTTCTTCCTTCCATTCTTGAGAAAGAAAGGAGAATGATCTGAAGGACAGCATATAACAGCCACCATGATTTGAACTGTGCAGAAAAGTTTGAGGATTTTTTTTAGGTTGGATTTTCAACTCTAGAATGAGGGGATTGAGACAGATAAGGTATTTGATAAAATATTTTCCAGCACTTAAAATCTATGCTTCTCATACTTTAAAAAAAGTCACCTTTTTTCTAGTACAACATGGCTAATATGGAAATATGTTTTGCATGACTTCATATGAATAGCAAGTTGTTTACCTTCTCACTGGGTGGGGGAGGATCAGGAGGGAGAGAATTTGGAACACAAAATTTAGAAAAATGAATCTAATTTTTTTTACATTCAATTGGGAAATATTAGGGAAACAGATAAAATACATTTTAAAAATTTATGCTTCTATCCTTTGGTTAAGGGAAATTGCTCACTGATGATGTAGAAAGGCAATTCATACTTTTGTTAAAACTTTCTTTTCTTTTGCAACATGGCTAACATGGAAATGTTTCAGAGGACTTCACAGGTTGCTGTGTTTGTGGATGATGACATGACTTGCGGTTGACACGGATTTGAGGGAGGGAGGGCTGTGCAAGGTCACCAGCCTCACTTTCTTTACTTGTGTAATAGATATCGTATTGCCTGCCTTCTCAATGGGGGTAGGGAGTAGAGAATTTGGAACTCAAAATTTTAAAAAATGAATGTTAAAATTTTTTGCCATGTAATAATGTAATTTTTAAAGGCGTGATTGGGAAAATTTAACGAAATAAGTACAAATATATCTATATCTATTTTAGTTTTTTAAAATTTAATTTAATTTAAATTTTAAATTTAATTTTTAAATATCTCTATATCTATTTTAAAGTCTGTGTTTTTACGATCGGCTGAAGGAAAAATAGCACACAGAGTTAAGTCTGGTGAATCATAGGCAATTTTGTAATTAAGAAAAAAAAAAGAACAGGGAGGATGTTGGCAAACAACAGAAACGCGTCGCGGACCGCGCGGGGCAGCCTCGGGCCGCCTGGGCTCCTCCTCTAAGCGAGGGGAGGGGCGGGCGGGGGCGGGGCCTGCTCTAGTCCCTCCCCGAGAGGCCCAATCAGGCTCGCGCTTTCTCTTTCAGCGGAGCCAACCAGAGCAGGAGGAGGGGCCGGGGAGGAAGCGGTAGCGAGGTTGTGCCGGGGAGGGGGGAGATGGGACGTGGGACCCCCAGCTCCGGGTGAGTGATTAGCCGGAGGACTGCCTTCAGAGTGTGGAGGCGGGGGCCGGGACCTAGACGGGGAGGGCGAGGAGCGGGAGGAGGCGTCGGAAGCCTCGTGGCCCCCTCCACGCGTGCACCTGAAGCCTTTGAGTGGAAGGGGGCGAGGGGGAGTGCCCCGGGCATGGAGCGCTAGGCGCTGCGGGGCTGCGGGCGGGCGAGGGCTGGGGCCGGGCAGGAGCGGCGGGGGAGCCCGCGGGCCGGGGCATGCTGATCACGCTGTGTTACCTGTACCTGTGGGCGCGCTGGGGGGCGCGGCCCGCGCGCATCATCCGCAGCACGGTGCGCAGGCTGCACCGCACCCGCTGCTCCTTCACCTTCTGCAGCGGCGGGGGCAGCAGGCTTCAGCCGGAGCAGCCGCGGCCCAGCCCGGGGGCCCCGGGGGGCCCTGAGGACGGGATCTGCTTAAGGATGGGAAACCGAGTCTTCTTCATTGACGAGACCCAGGTAGTTCCGTGTTGTGTGTTGGGAATTGAGGGTGGGGGTGAGGGAAGGTGGCTTGGCTCAGCCTCCCATTATCTAGAATGGTATAGGGTCGGACTTGGACCCAGAAAGGCTTGAGAGTTCCAGCCCGTCTCCTAGATGAGCAAATCTTGGAGCCTCTGTTTTTTCATTCGGAAAATGGGGATGATAATACCTTTAGTACCTATCTCACAGGGTTGTTGAGAGGCACGAATTATGTGTAAACCTTTTGCAAACTTGTGAGAGTTTTTATCGACTTGTGGGAGGGTGATTCGGTAACTTGACCTTTGACCATATTTTCCCCCAGCCCTTATATTTGATGTTTATATGAATCATAGACACTTGCCACGACGGAAAATAAACTCCGTTTGTTAGGAGCTCTGCCATAAGGATGGAATCGTGGAAATAGCATGTACTTGCACTTAGAAGACCCAAACTTTAACTTATACCATTTACTGGCCAGCAATGGGACCTTGAAATAGTTGTAAAAATATTTATACAGTTTGTATGTTTCTTCAAAAGAAATTTTTACCTTATTGGGCTTATGTCGGGTACTGTTTAGGGAGAAGAATTGGAAACATCTACATACTATTTTCATTTGATTAAGGATGCAAATTAAAGTGGATGCAGGATAAAGTGCTACATGAAAAATTTAGTGCTGAATAATGTGAAAGTATAGCAGTGTGGCTCATTGGAAAGAACCTGAGGTCAAGTGCGAACTTTTGTGACTTTGAATAAGTTACTTAATTTCTGTGGGCTTCAGTTTGCTCATCTATAAAATGAGAGGGGATGAACTAGGTGATCTGTGACTCTTTGAAATGGAAATCTCCCAAACCTTCCTCAAGTGCCTCATTGTGGTATAGAGGAAACCATACTTTTTTGAAAGCTGTGCCAGTGGAGACTAGGTTCTAGTATTTTCTCTAAATCTAAAGGCTTCATGCATCATCCTTGCTGTTGGAGGACAAGGCTAGCCTAACATGGAAAAGCTCATCTCTGATTTGTTAGCTACTAAGTGACAAATTCTTTGACCATGATCTCTTAAAATGAAGATACAAAATAACATGCATTCCTAAATGATCCCCTTCTCTTATTTTTGATGACAGAAAATGGGGCTGAGGATACTGTTTTAAAATACGGTTTTAAACCAAATATGAATAATTTCTGAATAATTTTAACTGTTGGTGTGCTAAATGTGAGTTAAACATGTGTGCATAGAATTATATATGTGTATGTGTGATATTATCATTGTAAAGGAAACTGAATTGCTCAACAAGCTGTAGTTACATGCAAGGTTCATTTATTCTTTGTAGGTATATACAAATTAAAAGTTAGTGGAGATGGTTTCATACAGCCATAGGCAAGAAGAAATGTAGTCTTCTGGGACATTTGATAATCTTGCTTTGCACTGCTTATGATCAGCAAAAATAAAAAGACAGTAAGGAAGACAATTGATACTTAATATATTAACATCTATTGCACAGCATGAAAATAGAAATTCCCTGGAGAAATTAACAAGATCCTTGAAAATAAGTCAACTTGTACATTGATTTTTGATGACTTTAATGCAAAAGTAAACATGGGGAGGAGGGAACATATCTGTAACAAATTATTTTCATCATCCATGACTGTGGAACCACCACATTTTGGGTTCTTAACATTAGAGAGCAGCAATGTAGTATAGTGGAAAGAGTTTTGGATTTGGAGTCAGAAGTCCTCTGTTCAAATTCCAACTCATTCTCCTTAGTTTCCTAATCTGTAAAATGACGGAATTAGGTGATATCTGAGGTTCCTTCTCAGTTCTGTATCCTGTGATCTCAGGTGCTCCATAAAGGAAGTGAAAATGATATTAAAGAAGGAAAAAACAAATGGATCAGACCAGGCACACCCAAGAAGAAGAAATTTTTGTTGATGACACAATTTGAAGAACATTGAGAGATCAGTTATCAAGTGGCTGCAAGAAAGGAAGATGTTAAATGGTTTGGAAAAATCACACATGATCTTTCTTATCACCCAAAACATCAATTGAGAGGCACCAATATCTAGTTACATCTGCATTCACTAAATAGAAGAAAATGTACCCATTATCAGAAGTTTGTTGGATTTTTAGTGTGGATTCAGTAACTTTGATTGGACCAGATAGCGGAATTAATACTAATGGGGCTGATTTGGAGTACTTTTTTCTTTGACTTCGTCTTAGTTTTGCTGTTCAGTTCAGGCCAACATAGTTGACTAAAGGGCAGCTAAGGTGGTGCAGTGTTTAGACAAGGCAAGGCATTACCCTGGTGATGTGACTGATCCTCTTTGGAATGAAGGGACAAACAGCACAGTGGAAGCTGTAGACTTCCATCACTATAAGCATCCTGTGGTGTACCACATGTAGATTGTACATTGGAACTTGGTACAATGCAGCTGTGTCTTCAAATCTGGGTCTTCATGCATTCAATGGGCCTTGTACCTTAGGAAAAGATTTGTTTACGTGTATTAATAGTCTATGAGCTCTCCGGTGATAAAGATCACAATCCTCATGTGTCTGCCCTTGACCTTTGTTCTTCTTAAATTCGTCATTCAATGTGTTCAAAGACTTCCTTAGTGTCTCTTGACATTTTGAAAGTACCATTGAAGCTCTCTAGGTGACTACCTGAATTTCCTTGCTCTCACCACATAGTAAGCCCATCTTTTCTTCCTATTATAGAATTGCCTGAGGACATTTACTCCTGTCCTTTCAACTTCCTTATTGGTTATATATATCGCATCTTCCATAGGCCTTTCCATTGCTCTCTGTGAGAATTAATTTTTGGTTATTTGGAGACCAAGTGTCCCACTGTGGTGAAGGAGATCAGAGTCCACACTGAAGAGAAACTCTCTGTGGATGGTGAGGTGCTTTAAATATTCCTGTTTATTTTTGACATTATGGAAATTGCATTAAACTGTTGAATAGTCCAGAATCTTCTGGAAGAGATCTGTTTACCACTCAAAGGAATTTGGTCTGATCTTCTACATAGGAAAGACCAAGTGGTTGAAGATTGTCTATTGCCCATATTACAACATGCATTTGGAAGAATGTTCTATAGAGTTTGCCCAACATTGTGTATATCTGGAACATGGACAGTGAATTAGATCTTGAGTTGCACAAGAAGAGAACAGATCAAGATTGTCTTTAGGAAATTGCAGAGTTCTTTTAATGACCTATAATGACCTTTAAAGTTCCTATGAAATGACATGCTCATTTCTTTTGGTACCAACATTATATCCATATGCTATATGACAATGAAACAAATATATTTGCATAGTGCCTGGCACTAAGTACATATTAAATGTTCTATCTATGTTAATCTATGTACAAAATACACCAAAAAAGTTGATTTTCAACAAGGCTCTATAAAACCTAAGTATAATTTTAGAAACAAAGTTCAGTCTTGACTGAAATATGTTAACCCAATGTTATACTTTTGAAGTACTTCCAAAGTGCTGTAATTGAGTGAACCACAAAAGACCTGTGACTTTGTTGCTA
Organism: Bettongia penicillata ogilbyi; assembly: GCA_023548195.1. NCBI lineage: Eukaryota > Metazoa > Chordata > Mammalia > Diprotodontia > Potoroidae > Bettongia > Bettongia penicillata. Next base: position 2,910,234 of record JAJHZJ010000525.1, on the reverse strand, counting down.
GTGACTGACTAGTTGGTACTGACTGCAGTAGATTTTTAACCCTTCTGTACCTTAGTAGATGGTTTCATGAATTGCTATAGCCAAAAAACAATCAATTGTTAGCCTGGTAGTAATGCGTGTCTCTGAACCAACTTAGGTTTGTCCTAATTAGTCTCCCTGACTCAAATATACTCCTTCCCATCTACCTCCATTCTACACAAATGCCAAGGTGATTTTCCTAAAGTACAGGTCTGCCCGTGTTACTCACCTGCTCAATAAAATCCATTAGCTCTCTAATATCTCTAGAACCAACTACAAACTTCATTTAAAGTCCATCACAGCCTGACTGTTGCCTGTATTTTCAATTGTTTTATAATTGATTCTCCCTCCTGCACTCTTAGGTCTAGCCAAACTAGCCTTGTTGCCATTCGTCATATGTGCTTAGCTTCCTAGTGAGCCTGGAGTCGGGACTACTCGAATTCAAATCCAACACTTACTAACTAAATCGACACTTAACAGCTGTGTGCCCAAGGGCAAGACATTTAACCTCTGTGGACCTCAGTTTTCTTAACTGTGAAATGGCGATAATAGTAACACCTGTCTCCACGTTGTTGTTCGAATCAAATGAGGTAGTATTTATACAACCTTTGGCATAATTTCTGGAACATTTGTTGTTGTTCATTTGTGTCCTGCAGTGGATGACCTTGGTATCTTCAATACCTGATCAAGCTCTAAGTGCTTCACAGTGTTGGCTTCAGCCACCTTCATGTTACGTTGTAACATCATGGATGCTGGTTTGTTCCCCATAATGGGCTACCTAATGCAATACCTAATACATAGAGGGTGCTTAATAACAAATGCTTGTCATTTAATAGAATGGTCCTCAGACATTAGACAAATATTACTTCTCTGAACCTATATTCTGGACCTTTTCATCTTGGTAAAATCTTTTTGCAGAGATAAACATTGGAATTGAGGTTTAATTTAATAAGATAAATAGTATTTGAAAGCAATGGAACTCTTCTCTCCCTATTGATAAACTCCATTCCCAGAAGGATCTTGTGACTGAGTTATACTTCTGGATTAGAACCAAGTAGATGAACCAGTGTCCAGATCTTATTGAGCAGAACTGTTTTATCTCTGCTGTGAATAATTTAATAGAAAAGGGGACTCTGTATTGTATTTGGTTCTGTGATGGGAGAGCAGTTAATGCCACTGATTGTAGAAGATATCACTGAGCTTAAGACTTCTCTTACTTTTTTTCTGTTGGTCAGCAGACATTTATTAAGCATTTACTACATGCAAGGCACTGTGCTAAGCATTGGAGATACAGAAAAAAGGTACAACCATGGTCTCTGGTCTCAAAAAACTCACTTAGAAAGTGAGGGTGAGGGAAATAATATGAAAACAATGAATATACATACAAAAGACATATCACGTAAGTGAAAGGTAATATCAGAGTGAAGGGACTAGATGCAAAGGGGATTGGGAAAACCTCCCTACAGACAATGGTTTTTGAGCTGAGGCTTGAAGAAAGCCAAAGGAGAGGAGGGGAAGCGTTCCAGGCATGGGACATAGTAAGTACAAAGGCTTAGAGGTAGGAGAAGGGAATACTGAGTGCAAGCAATGGCTATTAGGTTGGTGTAGCTGGATTGTAGAGTCCCTAGAAGGAAGTAAAGCGTAAGAAGAGAAGAAAGGTAGGAAGTGGCCAGATTGTGAAGGGGTTTCTTTAAATGCCAAATGGGATTTTATATTTGATTCCAGAGGTCATAAAAGAGCCACTGGAGTTTATGGAGTGGCATGTCAGGCCTATGCTTTGGAGAAAGTCATTGGTGGGTAAATGGAGGATGGATTGGAAGAGGGAGAGAAACTTGACGTGTGGAGACCAATTAGGAGGCCATTTCAGGACACCAGATGAGACAGGAGTAGGCCTTATACAAAGGTAGTGACTTTATGAATGGAGAGAATGGTGTTAGAAAGAGACAAAGTTTGCCCTCCACAGAAAGAAACATTGATCTGGTAGTTATGTGATTGGGAGGAAATACTGAGAAAAAAAATCTCTAGGTCCTGCTTCAGCAGGAGACATGCCAGACTGAGGCGGGAGATGAGTTCACGGTATTCCCTGAACTGTGCTTGCTTAATAAGCTTCATGCATATTAACTGGCACACTCTGCATAAAATTATCCCTCCATTTTCTGAATATGGATTCTATGATTGGGGAGGGGAAACATGCATGTAATGGGAGTGTCAGAGAGGTTGTAACCCTAAGGAGTCTAGATCAATCCTCAATCTGAGGGGAGGTCTGGCCACCCAAACAGTATTTAAACTTGTTGACTTTGTACTGGGTGTCTTCTGTGTGAACAACACTCACAGCTTGAAACAAGTGGAATAAACCATCTTCCTCTGCCCACTCTATTCCTGAGTTATTTTCATGAGAATGACGTGTTTTTAACATGAGAGATTGGAAGGAAATAACATGATCTTACAGAAGAGTGCACATGTGGGGTGATGGCGAGTGAGGATCCCAGGATGACCCTGAGGTTGTAGCCTTGTTGACTGGGAGGATGTGGTGCTCTTGACAGAAATAGGGAAGAGGGGATTTGGAGGGAAAATAATGGGTTCTTGTTTTGTTTTGTTGAGTTTAAGATGCCCAAATCTCATTTTAAAAAGATAATTGGTGATGTGGACCTCAGAAGGGAGATTAGAGTTCATCTGTGTGGAGGTGACAGTTGAGTCCATTGGAGTTGATGATATCACCAAGTCAGAAGAAAAGGAAGCCACTCCAATGACTGACTACTCCAGTCTCTCCCTATCCTTGGGCCTCCTTGTTCCCTGAGATACAACAATATTGAAGAACATTACATAAAATTAGTCTATTAAAGCAGTGGCAGGGTTTGAGAGGATTGACTCCAATTTTGGAAGCAGTTCTGCAAGGGTTAAAATGCTATCAAATAGCATCAAATGCTACAGAGAAATGTTTTGTGAAAGAAGAGTCAAATGATGTGGCAAACTTCATTGTTTTATTTTAAGAAATTGCCATAGCCACCTCAGCCTTCAGTAACGACTGCCCTGATCACTCAGCAGCCATGAACTTTGAGGCAGGACCTCCATAAAGGCTCAGATGATGGTTTGCATTTTTTTTTTTTTAGCAACAAAGTATTTCAAAATTGAGATATCTTCATTGTTTTCGTAGATATCATCCTGTTGCACACCTAATATAATGTATACATTATTTATATATTTACAGTATAATGTAAATGTAACTTTTATATACACTAGGAAACCAAAACATTTGGTTGACTTAACTTTTTTGGGATATTTGCTTTATGGCGGTGGTCTAGAACTGAACTCACAATATTTCTGAGGTATATCTGTACTCAAATCACCTGCAACTGTACTGTTGGAATAATGATAATAGAAATATTGCAGTAATATCTTACTTCTTTTCCTTTTTTTCCTCCTTTTACCTCCTAGTCGATTGATGACTTAAATAAGTGGGCTCTACTTCTTGTTTCTCCTTTTATTTATCCTGAAGATGTTCTAGAAGCAGAACACATAGCATTTGTGATAGAAAGCATTTTGCTCCGAAGTCAGAATTTACCAGCACCATTTTTCCCTTCAGAAACGGTGAGTGACATTTTTCTTACATGTCTTGCTGAAGATTTGAGTTAATTAACTACACAGAAATAGTAGCAGTTTTAAGTATATTACTTAATATTCTACTTTAGTACTATGTATACCATTACCATGATGGAAAGCTAAATTTAACAAGGTAAATTGCTGTTGGAATTATTATATAGCCCACATTGGGCTCCCCATTGCCTGGCATATGCCACTTTAATGCCTTTTGTAATTACTACTTTTTTATAAAATTACCTCTACTTCATTGTATCTTCAAACAGCATTGCTTCTACCTCCTTGCTTTAAAGGAAACCTGGCTTTCCCTTTCCATTTCTCTTCAGTTATAATCACTCTAGATTCAAAGGATCATGAGAAAGGGAGAGAATACTTTTTTATTCTCTACTGCTTCCTTTAGATTGTTTAGCAGCTATTATCCCTCTCTGGCTTTTTCTCTTCAAAGGTTTTTGTAATTTATTTGTCCACCCTTCACATCCTTATTGTTGTTACGTACTGACTTCCAGATCATTCTTCCAGATTTTTCGGTGACTTTATTGAAAACTTCCTGTCAGGTTACTTAGAATTCCCTCTACTTGGAATGTCCTATGTCTTGTTCTTCATCTGTGGATTCCTTTTACTCAGTCTTTAAATGCTAACTTAAACGTCACCTCATCTAGAAAACTTTAGCTGATCCCCTTCAGCTTGCAATATTTTGTAATTCTCAAATGTATTTCTTTTTCTTTTCTTTCTTTCTTTTTTTTTGGATCTACTAATAACTGTTAGACCATTAACAAGACCCTCAATTTTTTTGAAGCCTTTATCCGTAAATTCAGAAATGCTAATGGTTGTACTAGCACAGAGTTGTCATGTGACACAGATTAGATAAAGCCTATAAAATGCTTTGTAAACCATCCAGACTGTATAAATATGTGATTTACATTATTGTAGTTTCCCTCGTATTGTGGTGGCATTTATCACATAGGCCATATCAGTGGAAGGATTCTGTTCCATTATTTGTGGGTAGAGTATGACTAGGGTAGAGTATAGTAGTACACTCAACCCTCTTCTTCTTTTTAAAAAATTTTTATTTTTTAAAAAATATTTATTTGTTTTCAGTTTTCTACAATCACTTCCATAAGTTTTAGATTTTTCTTTCCCTTATGCCTCAATCCCTCCCCGAGATGGCATGCAGTCTTACATGGGTTCTACTCATGCAGTCTTGTTAAACATTTACATTTTCACATTAGTCGTGTTGCATAGAAGAATTAAAATGAAATGGAGAAACCATGAGAAAAACTGAAACAAAACAAAAGGTAACATAAAAGAAAATATTTTGCTTCATTCTGTGTTCCAATTCCGTAGTTCTTTCTCTGGAAAATGCACTTACTTTTCAAAAATAGGTTTTTCTTTTAATGATACTGTAACTTTACTTAACTCTCTCCCCCTCCATGTAGGAAAAAATCCCCCACATTTAGATATAGCCAAATGACATATCCAGGTCCTATACTCGTAGGTCTTGCCTCTTTTCTTAGAGGAGGAAAGGTTGTTTCCCTGCCAGTTCCATTGCTGAGATTGTTCATTACAGTTTATCACAGTATGACTGATTACTACTTCTACTATTATTACTGCTACTACTAATTACATTATTATAACTGTTGCAACTATTGATCTTGTGGTTCTGCTTGCTTAGTCTGCATCAATTTCTAGAAGGCCTTCTATGGTTCATTGAAATACTCCATGATATTCATCATTTCTTGTTTTGCCTTATATGTAACATAGGTGGGGCATCTTCCAATTAGTAGGCATCCCTCTTGTTTCCAGGTATTTGCTACCACAAAATGAAATTCTGTGAATATTTTGTTATTTACAAGATGTTTCTTTTTTGTCATTGACCTCCTTCTTGTATATGTGTAGTAATGGGATCAATAAATCTAGAGGTACAAAACAGTCCAATGACTTCTTGTAAGTTATCAATTGATTTCTAAAATGATCTGATTCACAACTCCATCAGTCATGTGGTAATGTACTTGTCTTGCAATCTCTCTATCAACGACTTTTGTTTTCATTATTTTTAATGCACTTATGGGATATAGTACTGTTGTATATTGTGTCTATCTATTTGAGTATTTTACCCTTCTCACCCTGGGTGCAAAGACATTATATGTTGACTTTGTATTTTTTCCAGTGCTTATCACAGTACCTTGCATGTAGTATATGCTTATAAATGTTTGTTATATTATGTATCTAAAATCAAAATATTAGCCTTTTTTTTTTTTTGCTTCCAGTGGGGTTCATTTTATTATGAAGGAAATTCCAAAAGTTTGCATTGTGACTTTTCAAATTACCAGAATGCTTGACAGCTTAAAGTATCTCTCCCAAACCATCCCATAGAAGCAAGGAAAGATATACAAGTGGTTCTTTGTAATGCTGCCTTAAAATGTTTTGTCAAAACCATAAATGATCTTACTGGAGCATACCAGAGGTCTTTAAATAGTCCAAGATGTCTTTTAACCATATATATGCCGTACAAATAATTCTCGTGTACAAATTCTCATTGTGGTTAATTTCTAAGTTCGTGCTTTTCCCTGTAGATAGACTCACAGTCACCCACCCACTATTATAGAGAACTAGCATTTTATTTAGCATTTTCTTGTGAAAACGCTAGAGAATTTCATCTGCTAATCAATAGTAGTTACAGGCCTTTCTCCTCAATGATCTTCTTAGTGCTTTGAGTAAGCTGCTCATCTTTTCCCCTTGCCTTATGGAAATTTTTAATGTATGAGGGACACAGCCTGGAATCTAATTAGATCTTTTCCCTTTTATAAAACACATGCAGCAGAAATATACATACGTACAGACACTTTATACTCACAAAAGTGGTTTACCAGTTCTCATCGATCAGTTTTTGAGGACCAATCACAAACTGAGTGGACTGAGAGGGGGCTGGTCATGAAAGCAATGAGACCTGAGTTTTAGCTCAACACTTTGCAGAACCATCTCCCTACCAGTTTTGCTTAGTGCAGTACACTTCCTGTTTACTCTAAATTCCCATTTTCTGAACCCAAACAAGACTTTGTGTACCTTAAATGACATTATAAACTTTGTGGTTTTCTCCAGTCAGTTTTTGTTTCCATATTTTGTTGTATCTCAGCTTCAGAGGCTGCATTGAGTGCACAGTCATCTGCAAACAGAAAATTATGCACCACCACTCCTTTTACTTTGGTCTTGGCTTTTAGCCTTTTCAAGTTGAAGGATATACCATCAGTGTGGTAGCTGACCTTGATGCCGTGTTCATCCTCACTGAAAGCATTTGACAACATGGCTGAAAACATCATGCTGAAAAGCAAGGGAGCAAGCACAGTCTTGGGTCACTCCATTGATGACTGGGGAGGCATGAAAGCATTGTCCATTATCCAGAACCCTGGCAAGCATGCCATCATGAAACTGATGTACAATATTGATGAACCACTTGAACTAAACTACCACGCATTCAACCTCTCCTTGAGAGAGTGCAACTCCAGTGGGCTGACCATGTTGTTTGAATGCAAAATGTACACTTGCCAAAAAGACTATTTTGTGGAGAGCTCACACAGGGCAAGCAGTCATATGGTGGTTAGAAGAAGTGATTCAAGGACACTTTCAAGGTCTCTCTCAAAACTTTGGAATCGATTGTGTGACATGGGAGCCACTGCCACAGGACTGCTCAGCATGGTATGCCCACATCAGAAAAGGTGCTGTGCTCTATGAGCAAAGCAGAATTGAAACAGCTCAAAGGAAAGGAAGGATACACAGATTTAGAATATCTGCCCCAAATGTTCATGTGGAGTTTTTGTGCCCAACTTGTGGTAGAGCACTCCATTCTCATGTTGATCAGCCACAGCCGGACACCTTGAAACTTGATTCTAGCATAGAGAAGTTATTTTGATCTTCTTCGAGAATGAAGACCAACAGCCAACCAGTCAACCAACCAATTTGTTTCCATGAGAAACCAGAAGCTCCCTTGTTTTGTTTCTCACTGTTTTTTGACATGTGCTGAACCCCCCTAACCTCACTGAAAAAATGACAGAAAAAACCCATCCAGCCACAGGTTTAATGTTTTTCACTAAGTTTTCTACAATAGTTCCTGATCATGCACAGCTCCCAATATCCCCACTGGCAGTGGCTCTGACAAAGTGAATTTCAGATCTCTGGCTGTTTAAGTGACAGAGCTATACCCAATACTTAGCAAAAGTTTGACTTTTCAGGGCATCCTGTGCTAATAGTGGCTGGTACAATCCCCCAAGACTTGTTGTTTTTCAGTCTTTCAGTTGTGTTTGACTTTTCATGACTCCATGAACCATAACATGTCATGACTATGCATGGGGCTTTCTTACCAAAGATATTGGAGTGGTTTGTCATTTCCTTTTCCAGTGGATAAAGGCAAATAGAAGTGACTTGCCCAGGGTCACACAGCTAGAAAGTGCCTGAGGCTGGATATGAACTCAGATCTTCCCGACTCCAGACCCCATGCTCCATCCACTGAGCTACCTCACTGCATCTGCCCCTCAAGATTATGGAACCTTAAAAGTATCAGTGATGATAGCTCTCTTATATCATCCTCTGTAAATAAAAGGAATGGAGACACATTTGCTCTCCAAACCAACACACACGGCAGTGAGGTCTGTTCCCTACCTAATACCACTTCTTCAGATTGTTTTTTTTCCTTCCTTCCTTTTTTTTTTCCAGTAAAGTAGGAAGGATGAAAATTTAACCTGAGTTACAAGAACCAAAAGATGATAAAGGTTACAGAGGGCAGCAACCAGGACTAGCTAGGAGACTTCCCCTCTCTCCACACCCAATGTGCAGTGTTTCACACACACACACATACACACACACAAACACACTGGATTTACAAAATCCATTCATCCAAGGTGGCAGAGTGGTGGGCAGGAATGGCATGGGAAGAAAGACAAGGTGTCTAGCATAGACACAAGGCTGGCTGAGACCAGAAAAAATACCAGAAACATCTGTGATCACAGAGACACAATGCATTAAAAATTACATCTGGCATCAAAAATGTTCTGGCCTATACTCGTGGACAGTAAAACTCTGGATCCCACAGAGGACATGAGAATGTACTGACGGCCCTTGGCAGGGCCTCCTGCTTTCCCTGCTTTCACTAGCACCTCCCTTCAAATCCCTTCCTGCCTTCCTCCCTTTAGGGACAGCTCAGTGGGCTGCAGCAACCTTCAGTTTGTTAGAAGATAGGTGAGGTGAGGGGAGCTTTTTGGCAAGGTGAGTGGCTCAGGGCAGACTGCAGGTAGACTGTCTTTTGAAAGAGTCTGTTGCTTAGAAAGCCCACCAAGAAGAGGTGTAATGGGAAGAGGGATCTTTGTTTCATTGATGCTGATGATGAACAAGAGGGAGGATGACAGAGAAGAGGCAGCCTCTGATGATGTAAGGAGATTGCATTGCTCAGAGGATGGCCAAGAGTAGAACAGAACCGAAGTAGTAAGGTCACCTACTTTAAATGTTGAATAATCACTGATGCATTTCCATTCCTTCGTTGAACCAATGATGCTCAGAACAATATAATGAATAGAGAAGAGGCATATGTGGGAGACTGACCAGCTGGTTAATGAGATGGATTGGGAACAGACTGACAGATATACTCTGGATCAGGAAACATGGGCTCGTAGCAAGAGGTTAAGCAGCATGTTTGCAACAATCTTGCTGACGTTTGGGAATGGTAAAGCTTCCTCCCAGATACTAGGTCAGCAGCTTTATTGAGCACAAACAGGGAGAGCACCCAAAGAGCATTAAAGATAGAGGTGAGGATAAACTTGAGCGAGAACCAGACATCTCCATGCAGAGAGGGATCTCCAATAATTTGAGCAGTTACTGACTAAAACACAGACATAAATACTTGGTAAAACAAGAGGAATCTCAGCTAAAATATTTCTCCATTCCAAGTACAGCAGTAGAAAATTCTGCTCACTGTCTTTGGTTCATTCTCATGCTTTTTTTCTCCTTGCTTTGTCCTTTACTGTGCAAGAATGCTAGTTGTCCTTCTTCAGCTTTTTTCTCTCCTCTTCTTTTGGATCCAGATGTCTAATCTGGAGATGGTGCAGATGCCCCACATGAAGTCCTTGATTCCCATGACAAGGTCATGGAGAAAAGTTTTTGCACTGTCAACCTTCTCTATTTCTGAGTTGCTTTTGGCACTCAAACTATCAACTATAGGGAGAAGGGAAGAAAAGGACCCTAAAATCTCTCACTTTGAAAAGCTTGGAATGATAGAGTCTGCCCATGGTCTCACTTGGCTCTCCTGGCTCCAGCTGCTGGCACTGTTTCCCAGACTAGAGCACACCTCCTGCACTGGGCATGCGTGGGCTGCATGGAGCAGGTTCCCATTCTGTTACCTTGAAAAAATTATTCACTTCTTGGGGTTTTTGGTAGAAGCAGCATCTCCTAAGGTTTCCACTATATAGTCTAGATGTATTTTCCCCTAAAACAGGGATTCTTAAGCTACTTTTGCTTATTTTTTGCTTTATGGACTTCTTTGACAGTTTGGTGAAGCCATCTTTTCAGAGTAATGTTTTTAAATGAATAAAGTAAAATGCATAGGAAATTACACTATAATGATAAAATACAAAGGAACTATACAGTCAACATAATATTAAAAAAAAGTTCATGGATCTAAGTTAAGAACCCCTATCCTAACAGCTAATGAAACTATCCTTGAGACTTAATTCAGAGGACTTAACTCTTGAACTATAGGCACAGCTTCTTTTTTTTAAAATTATTTTATTCAAATGACGATCCATCTTTTTTCTTTTCTACCCCTTCCACATTCCCACTGAAAAAAACAAGAAAATTCCCTGTACATTCAAGCAAAACAAATTTCTTCACTGGCCATGTTCAGTGAAGTATGTTATAGTCTGTACTCTTGAGTTCATCGCCTCTCTGTCAGGAGGTGGGTAGCCTGTTTCATCATGAATCCACTGGATTGGTCTTTATATCGATAAGAGTTCCTAAGACTTTCAAAGTTAATTATAAGGTTGTTTTTGTATAAACTGTTTTTCTGGTTCTGCTTACTTGACTCTGCGTTAGTTTATACACAAGTCATTCTGGGTTTCTCTGAAATCATTCCCTTTATCATTTCTCATAGCACAATAGTATTCCATCATATTAGTATACCATAACTTGCTCAGCCATTCCCCAGCTGATGGGCACTACCTCACTTTCCACATCTTTACCATGCAAAAAAGAGCCGCTATAAATATTTTTTTGCTTCTTTAGAGTAAGTTTTGCTTAGGACTAGTCTCTTCCTTAATCTACCCTTCCTCTTATCTCTCTTCTCCCTTTTCTATTTTTCTTGTTATTTCCCTGTTGGATGAATTTTATATTTCTGTGTTCTGCGGCTTCCTAATTTTTTATCCAACTCTGTGATGTATTATTTTTGCCTCCTTTGACAAGTATAGGTGATAGAAAGGATCAAGTGTCACCTGTTTTCCCCCTCACTCTTGTTTGTATAGACTTCTACTTAGTTACCCCAGTCATATGAAGTGATTTTTCCCATGCTTCTTCTCTTCCCCATCCTCCTACCACCACAATGTATTCTTTTTCTCTCCACTTTTTAGTTTTCTTTTAAGATTATGAATATATAACAGAACCACTCCCAAGCCTCTGCCTAATTAGATTCTTTTTGTGACCCCTGATGCTAAGAAAGATTTCACCTATATCATCTCCCTGTATTAGAAAGTAAGCAGTTTATCTTTAGTTAGTCCCTTATCACCATTCCTGTTTACCTTTTTATATTTCTCATATCTCCTGTGTTTGCACTATGTGTCTCTATTATAGCGCTGACCTTTCCATCAAGGTTGTTTAGAAGTTCTCGATTTCATTAAAGATCTATTTTCTTTTCCTCACATAGAATTATCCTCAGTTTTTCTGGTTATGTTATTCTTGATAGTAAGCCTTTTAGAATGTCACATTCTAAGTTCTCTGTTCCTTCATAGTAGAATCTGCTGAATATTATATGATCCTGAATGATTGCTTGGTACTATAATTCTCTTTTTTGACTGTTTGCAGTAGTTTTTCTTTGACCTAGAAAGTCTGGATTTTGACTATAATGTTCCTGTGCGTTTTCATTTTGAGATTTCTTTCTGGAGGTAACCGAGGCATGCTTTTTATTTCTTTTTGCCTCTGGTTTTCAGAGATCTAGGTAGTTTTCTTTTAAATAGTGTGTCAAATTTATTATGTCTTTAAAAACCCAATAGCAAGATAGAAATTTGCATTTTCATATAGAGTCCTATTTTTATATTTTACTTTGTATGTGTAAGTGCTATTTATTTGAGGGGAGGAAGTGTTCAGTTCAGAATGAAAGAAAAAACTCCCAAAGCATTCTCAGTGACTTTCAGTCACATGCACTAGTTCTTTCAGTATCTTAGGATAGGTATCATTCATCTGGGCCTAGCAAGGCACACTGTTATTTATTTAGCTTTCTTCTTCATATAAGCCATTTTTGTTCTGTCTTTTGAAATAGAAAGATTATTCTTCTTGGAAGTGAAAGCAGAAGCAAACGTAGATTTCAGTCGTTCTGCCTTCTCTTCATAATCCTTTAACATAATTGAAACCAATCCAAGAAATGATACTAGTTGTACTTTGATCTTTTTCTTCCTGCATCTGTTCCCCTATCCCCACCTCAAGCACTTCTTTCCAAAGTTAGTTCATTATATCTTCCGGCCCTATTCTTACTGGATAATACCAATTTTACATTAATTTTTTTGTCACTTCATCTTTAATTTTATCCACATTCCTTTTCTTCATAAAAGAAATGATCTCTACAGTATATTTTGTTACAACACATTCCAACAAATACACAGATAATCTTTTTATAAATTACCTTTATTAATTGTTTCCTTAAAGTAGGAATGTATAATTAAATTACAGTAGTATGACTCTAATATTTACCATTGTCTTTGACTAGAGTTTCATTGACTCTCAATATTGACTTTATTTTACTGTTATACTCATTAGATATATTTTTCATTTTGCTCTACTTTTTCACCGGAACATATTTTCTTTAAATTTCTTTTAAAAGTTTTATTGATTCTCTCTCTCTCTCTCTCTCTCTCTCTCTCTCTCTCTCTCTCTCTCTCTCTCTCTCTCTCTCTCTCTCTCTCTCTCTCTCTCCTTTTCTGGTCCCAGGCAAGGAATTCTTTTTTTAATTAATTTTTTGAGGTTACATTTTCAGTTCCCAACTGTTTCCCTCGCTTCTTCCCCACCTTGCTTTGGCATCCTATTTCTAATCTGCCCATCCTTCTTAGAGTCCTTCCCTTATCTTATCCTCTCACCTTCTTATTTCTTAACTATACATCCTTCTATAAGTCTATCCCTTTGCCCTCCCATTTCTCTTTTAAGTTATGAAGAGTTTTACTGTTCTAGATGTATATGTGATTCCCTCTTTAACCTAGCTCCTTTGAGAATGAAGTTCTAATACTACAAGCCCTCCACCCCCTCCTGCCCTCCACTGTAACAGTTCTTTCATTCATGCCTCCTTTGTATGAGATAGTTGCTCTGTTTTACCTCTTCTTATCTAATGTTCTTTTTTTTAGTATCATCCCATCATAATCACTCCATCCCAAACCTTCAGTCTGTATATGCTCTTTCAGATTACCCTAGTAATGATAACATTCTTAAGAGTTACAGATAATATTTTTCCATATAAGAAGTAAACAGTTTGATTTTAGTAAATGACCTTCTCTTGTTTCTCCTGAACTGGAGTTTGGATCTTAGTGCGGGTTTTTTCCTCAGGAATACCTGAAAGTCCTTTAATTCTTTAATTATCCATTTTTTTCCCTTGTAGGAGTATTCTCAGCTTTTTTGGGTAAGTTATTCTTGGATACAAACCCAGTTCCTTTGCTGGATATCATGTTCCATGCCCTTTGATCTTTTAATATAAACACACTGCTAAATCTTGTGTTATCCTGATTTTACCTCCACAGTATTTAAATTGTTTCTTTGTTATTACTTGTAGTATTTTTAGCTTAACCTGGTAGCTTCAAAACTTAGTTGAAAAGATCCTGTGAGTTTTCATCGTGGGATCTCTTTCAGGTAGTGATTGGTGATTTTTTTTCCCCTTTCTGTTTTTCCTAATCATTTTAAAACTTGATGGTAATTTTCCTTAATAATTTCTTGATTATTCTTAATAATTTCTTTTTTGATTGTAACTTTGAAGTTGTTGAGCAATTCTTATGTTGTCTTTCCTTGATTTGTTTTCCAGTTCACTTGTTTTTATAATGAGATTATTCACATCCTTTTCTATTTTTTCATTCTTTTGATTTTGTTTTAGTATTTCTTAGTGTCTTAGGAAGTCATTATCAAACATGAGCCATTAGCTTCCCCTTGCCCAATTTTAATTTTTAAGGAGTTACTTTCTTCCAACAGTTTTTGAATCTCTTTCCACTTGGGTGATTCTCTTTTCATAGTTTTCTTAATTTTCATGCATTATTCTTCTTTTAGAGTGGACAACTGTTTCACTCTGATTTTTACTTATTTCAGCTCTAAAATTCACATTGAGATATCATTTTAAATTATTTGTGAGGGAAGTTGGGAGATTCAGTTAGTCTCCTTCCTTATTATGCCATCTTTCTAGTATTCATAATTCTCTTTTTTTTATATTACTGTCATTTCCTAGTTACCTCACCATCCAATAGAAATCTCTCTTGTAATGAAGAGGTACAGTTAAACAAAATAAATCCACACACAGGCCATGTTTGATAATTCATGACTTATTCTATACTTATATTCTACCACTTTCCTGACTTGAGACAAGAGGCATGTTTCACGTCCCATTAGAATATAAGTTCCTTGAGAATGTGGATTGTTTCGTTCTTTGCCTTTGTATCCTCAGTACCCAGCATGGTGCCTGACATGTAATTGGTGCTTAATAAGTGCTTGTTAACTGATTTGCCATCAGTCCTCTGAAGTTAGTGCTATACTGTGTTAGTCAGAGTTCTGAAGTCTTTAAGTTCTGCTTTCCTTTATATCACTGGGGTTACAGAATACATTTTCTTTCTCATTGTTTTGCTTACTTTATTCTGCATTAGTTTATACAGATTTAGCCAAATGTCTCTGAGTTCTTCATATTCATTACTTTTATGATTCATATTCATAAATTTTATGGTCATATTTAGCCCTTTGTTACTTTAGAAAGTGCTAGTATAAATATTTGTGTGTATATACTTATATTTAACCATTATATTTGACCTCTTTAGAGTATATTGCCTATCTGTGGTATAGGAATCCCTTTCCAAAAAGGGGCTCTACTGTGGGTTTGGACAGACTTGTTGTCATTTGAGGGTCATGACCCCTCAAGTCTCATATTTTTTATTTCTCTCTTGCTAGTTGACATCTAAGAGTAGAACTTAAGGGAAAATCCCCAAAATAATGCCCATGTCTAGGGTCAAAATATTTGTAACTTCTAGAAACAGTATTCTGAACAAAATAGGTATTAGGTACAGGACAATAGCTTATACTGTAGAGAATTCTTAGAGAAAAGATTCATCAAAATATATCAACAAATATAGCAACATAAAACAATAATCCATTGCACTTATTATGCTCTCCTAGTAGGTAAAACAGTTTTTGTGGGGTTGCTGAACAGACAGAATATATTTTTCGTTGACTTCAGACTTGTATTTTTTGAGGAAGTCATAAAATCTGGCTCTTCTGGCCAGAGGGAGAGCCAGGCATGGTTCTATATTGTTTCAGATTTTGGAATGATTCTATCAGTGGTCATTTCCTCTTCTGGGAAGCAGAGATGATAGCAAAATTACCTCCACCTGAACAGCTAACAGCCAACTTAGAAACGCTTAACCTCTTGGACTCATAAGTTTATTAGCAACAGGCCTGGAAATACACATGTCTAGGTGAGCCTGATTCCTGTCAGTTTTTTTCCTTTACATTTCCTTTTCTGAGAACAAGTCAGCAACTAGTGATCTGAGAAATAGGCATTTTCAGCCTTGTTGCTAAACTTATGAAGAGATGAGCACTGATAGAATCATTCTGAAATATAGAGAAATTTCCAAGAAGAGAATTTCTTCATGACTCCTTCACTCATCATCTCTAACACTGCATTCCAGTCAGAGGGCAGCTAGATGGTGCAGTGGCTAGAGCACCAATGCAGGAGTCAGGAGGACCTGAGTTCAAATGTCACCTCAGACACTTGACACTCACTTAGCTGTGTGACCTTGGGCAAGTCACTTAACCGCAATTGCCTCATCCTGGGTCATCTCCAGTCATCCTGACAAATATCTGGTCACTGGATTCAGATGGCTCTGGAGGGGAAATGAGGCTGGTGACCTGCACAGCCCTCCTTCACTCAAAAAAACAAAGTCAAGTGCAAAGTCATGTCATCATGTCTCTGATGATATGGTCTTCTTCAGCAATGAAGGATGGACACGCCTAACACTGCATTCCAGTCATTGGTACATAGTGGTCAGCCAAGTGTTGCATATCCTTCAGGGGTGAGCCAGAGTGCACATACACCTCCATGCTTCTTTTTGACAAAGGTCAATTAACATTTTTCTTTGAGACTTTGTTTGTAATTGTTTTCATCGTTTTCTTCTGAGTGTGTGTCCTGGTCTAAACTGTTTTTTGTTTTTTTGGGGTTTTTTTGATTCTTTTTGGTTTTTATGATCAGGTTCTTTTTTTTTTTTTGTTCTTTGCTCATTTTTTTCCCAGATAATTTCTTGACTGAACTTTATGTTAAAGTTGGATTGCTCAACTGGGGGTAGGAAGACACTGTTCCAAGCTTCAGGCTTTTTTGCACCATTGCTTTCACAGTTAGTTCTGGGACTGCTTCCAGGTGGTATTATCCTGGGAGAGATGTGGTCACTGCTCTCCTGGTCTGCACTCTGGTCTTTACACAGGTAGGGCCCTTATTCCCCTGCAGAAGCAAGTGCTAGTGCTCCTCTCATCCCTTGAACTGTGACCAGGTCCCTTGCTCCCTTGCAAACACAAGCCTTCCCATGTGCCCCAGAACTGTGATCTGGAAGTGCAGTTGCCAAACAGCTTCTGGTCTTCTGCCCAGTTCCAGTACAGGGTTCCTTATGTTGCTTTTTGTCTGACCAGCTGTCCAGTTTTCTTACTGTCTCTGGTCTGAGAGCTCTGAAGCTGCTACTACTGCTGTCATTGCCTTCAGTGCTCACCATTGGTGTTGCTGCTGTGTGTGCTAGGCTAGCCCCAATGCTGGTAACACAGACCTCTCCTTTGGACCTTCTAAGTTGTCTTGGTCTGGAATGTTTTGTTGGCTATACTGTGCCAGAATTTGATCTGATGCATTATTTTAAAGTTGTTTGGGGAGGAATGTTGGGAGAGTCCTGCTGCCTCTTCTGTCACCACTTTATGATTTCCTGAAATATGATGTCTAGGCCATTATTTTTGGTTGTGAGTTTCAGAAAGTCCAGTGATATTTAAATATCTGAACTCAATTTGTTTTTTAGGTCAGCAGTTTTAGCAGAAATACCTTGTATTTTCTTTTATATTTTTGCAGTCTTTTACCTTTGTTTTTAACATTTCTTTTTGTCTCACGGGATCATTAACTTCTTAGAGCTATTCTAATTTTCAGGGAGTTTGATACTTGAGCAAAACTTTGTGCCTCTTCTGACACAGTGTTAATTCCCTTTCCAAATCTCTTTTCTCCCATATCTCTCAGTCATTTTCCTATGTTTTGGACTTGTGTTGAAGCTGAATTATTATTATTTTGTGGCTTTGCTTGTAGATGTCTTGGAATCTTTTTTCCCCCATAGGTTGAGTGTCTCTGTCCTCAGTAATAACTCTTTATGGCAGGAATTTTTGTTTGTTCTTTCCTGACTGTGAACTTTATGTTAGGCCTAAGCTCTTTGTACTTCTGTGGAGAACATCTAGCCTGGGCTTTGTCAATTTGAGTCCTTTTCGGGGTATTGAGTGTTGTCCTGTCTCAGAATCTCAATGTCATCTCAGGCTGGTGACCTGCAAGCTTTCAGTGCTCCTGTAGTGGTGTGATTCGAAGCAAAGTTTGATCATTGCTGTCCTTCCCCTTGCTCTGCAAATTTGTGTTTGGATCTGCACAACACTCTTGTTGGCACGACCCTGGTTGGCAATTCATGTAAAATGCTGCCAGACTGGAAAATCTGCAGCTTCAGAGAGATAGAAGTGTCCTGGGATTCCTGCCATAGTTATTCCATTGCCAACTTCAGACTGGGCCAGAAGCTGGAACTAAGACACTGTTCTGCTTCTGAGGTCAGAGCCATATAGCTGTTTTTCTTTCTTTCTTTCAAAATGCTTTATTTTTTTTTCTAATTACATGTAAATGTTTTTTAACATTTGTTTTTAAAAATTTTGATGTCTAAATTCTCTTCTTACCTTTCTCCTCCTGCCCGATATTGAGAAGGCAAATATTTTGATGTAGGTTATTGATATTCAATCATGCAAAGCATATTTCCATATTAGTTGTGTTATGAAAGAAAATACACACATACATAAGAAAAAGAAAGTGAAAAAAGTATGCCTTGATCTGCATTCAGAATCCATCAGTCCTTTCTTTGGAGGTGGATACAGCTAGTGTTCTCTTCAGAACTTGTTGAATCAATCACTCAATACTTATTAAACATATATGCTTAATATGCCAGGCACTGTGCTAAGTTTTGGGGATACAAAAGGAGGCAAATGACAGTTCCTCTCCTTAAGGAGCTTACAATTTAATGAGAAAGATAACATGCAAGCAAATCTGTACAAAGCAAGCTGTAGAAGGGATAAATGGGAAATAAAAACTGGAATTAAGAGGGGTTAGGGAAAGGGATTTTAGTTGGGACTTAAAGCCAGGGAGGTCAGTAGTTGGAATGGAGGAGAGAGAACATTCCATGCATGGGGAAAATGTCAAAGAAAATGCCCAGAGCTGAGAGAGAGAGTTGTCAGGAAGGAGTAAGGTATAAAAGACTGCGAAGGTAGGAGGGGGCTGGGTTATGAAGGACTCTGAATACCAAACAAAGCATTTAGTATTTGCTCCTGGAAGCCTTCGGAGTTTATTGAGTAGGTGAGTGACATGTTCACACTTGCATTTTAGGAAGATCACTTTAGCGGCAGAATGGAGAATGCTTTGGGAGTGGGGAAAGACTCAAGGCAGGCAGACTCACTGGCAAGCTATTGCAGCCAAGATGTGGTGTAATGAGGGCCTACACTAGAGTCATATCAGTGTGTTATATTTAAGAGAGTAGGTAGAATTGACACACCTTGGCAACAGCCTGAAGATTGGTGTGCAGAGTGGGGTGAGAGATGGGAATCTAGGATGAAGGTAGCATTCGTGGCAGCCAGATTGTTCAGTGGATAGAGTGGTAGGCCTGGAGTCAGGCCGCCCTGATTTCAAATCCAGCCTCAGACACTTACCCTGGCAGAAAACTGCGAGGTCTTAACAACCCCAGCAATCGAGGCAATAGAGCGATAGAAAAGAGAAGTACTTGATCTGAATAAGAAGATAAAAATCAAGTGTGTGATTTGAAGAGTTTTGAGCTTAGTGAAATAGGTTAGGTGTTGAATCTGGGGAGTAAAAATTTGGCAAGATTTTGGATAAAATGAGGAATGCTTGAAGAACAATTTCCAGGTCCAGGTACTGTTTCAGATTCTCTTTATAAGAGAAGCAGGATCAAGGTCAAATTGGCCAAACTGGTTTAGGAGGATAACCTGAATAGTGGGTAATTGACCAGACTAGGCTAGATAAGTAAAAATGTATGTTGATTCAGTAGATTAATGGGTGGGGTAAATTGGCAAAAACAACCAGAGGTTTGTGCTGTGCTGAAGGGGAGGTGGGTGTGGTTGTGTAGTTGAGACAAAGGAAATAAATTGAATAGAATTTTCAGTTTTTTAAGAATTGATAATTGATTGTAAACTTTTAATGGCACTTAAGGTTGAGATGAAAATCTCACAACCTGAAACTCTGGTTTCAGGAATCTGGGCTAAAAGTATGATTCATTATAGAGTAGGGAAAATTGCAGTGATGTGCTTGTGTATAGTGCTTGAATTCTTCTCCAACTGACTGTTCTCTGTGTAGGCTATTTTTCTCCTGGAGGAGAGGGTAAAGGGACCCAAAGAACAGATCACCTCACTTTAGGTTGTTAGTGAGAATGAAAGGTCCCAAGAAGAGAAGCAAGGATTCAGTCAAAGGAAAAGGCAATCAGAGGTGTAGGAGAGACTTGACTACTGTGTATGATGTCTGGTGAAAGAGTGTTACAGAGAGGAGAAAGGAGAGGGAAAAAAAGCATCTGTATAATTAGAACTTAAAAACAGAATTATGGCAATTTAAAAAATATAAATAGCACTTTATTTTTTCTAATTACATGTAAAGACAATTTTCAACATTTACTTTGTGAGGAATGATTAAAAGTTTTGTTTCCAAAGAAATTATGTAATATGTGATTTATGGAATCTAGGGGATCCATACCTCTGCCTTGCAGCAAGTGCAAGGCAAGGAAAATAAATTGATTTTAGAAAACACTATTAACATAGGTTAGTACTAGAATTATATTCTAGCTGAAGAAGAGGGAATTTGAGAGTTATAACGGAGACATTTGTTTCCATAAATTTGGAATAACAGTCAGCAGACTGGGAGGCATAACAAAGGAGTCTCATACAGAAGATAATGGGCAAAGCAAGGATCCAACTGGTTTTTATCTTGTTTTGAGTTTAGAAGTCAGCCAAGTAGAGTATAGGTTAAGTCTTGCTTAGAGTGCTCATGTGTAATAAGCTTATGAATATTAACTTCTCCTCTGGGAGGGCTGAAGGTTCATTTACATGCTTACAAAGCATGAAGCGAAAGGGGGACATATAAAGGGGAACCGTGTAGTAGGCATATTGGTATACTCTGTATTGCCAGCCAGTGGCGGGGACAGGAGAGGGACTTTATGGTTGGACATAGATATTTAGGCTTGCTTTTGTTTCCATAGAGATAGCAATATCCAATGAGACACCTGCCACTGCAGTTGCAACTAATAAACTTTTCTTCTATCTTCACCCCTCCCAAGCCTGAATGAATTATTTCTCACAACTTTTTATGAGATCTTGAGTTCCATAATTTTTCCCTGTCTCCCTTTCCTCCCCTCTCCCCAAGATGGCAAGCACTCTAATATAGGTTATACATGTGCACTCATATTAAACATGTTTCCACATTAGTCATGTTGTGAAAGAAGAAAGAAAACAAAAGAAAAAATCATGGAAAAAAAAACCCCAAAGAAAGTGAAAGTAGTATGTTTTGATCTGCAATCTGACTCCATCAGTTCATTCTCTGAATGTGGATAGCATTTTCCATTTGGCAGTTTTTGAAGAGAAAAGAGTTGGATGCTCTGAGGAAGGAGAGACTTCTAAAGTAGAGTCCCAGGAGCTATATGTTGAGAGATCATCCAATAAGGGGGCAGAGAAAGAAGTGAAGAATAATAGTAAGTGGTAATTTCCTACTCAGGGTCACAGAGGCCCACTATTTGTTGACCTGAGTGATAACTACATAGAGATCAGAATCAGGATAAGTTTGAAAGTCACATGTTGAATTTATTATAGTTATAATGAAAAGTGAGCTGTACTTGATAGAGACTCATAGTTCCATGTTCTTTTCTCTTACGTTCTTCTTTGTATATGAGGATATATGTACACAAACATGTGTGTCTATGTGTGTGTATATACACACACATACATTATATGGAAATGTTCATTTTGAGTTCATAATTTAAAAAAACTCAGTAGATGTCTTTATTTATCAAAATGTTGATAACTACACATTTTTAGTCATTCACATGGGCACAAATGACATTTCCAGAAGGAACTCAAAACACATTGCTAACGATTGCTAATGAACACTTGAGCAAGAGACCGACGACTATAGGGACACAGGTTGTGTTTTCCTCGTTGTTCATTGAAGACAAGGGATATAGAAGAGAAATGTTAATATGGGGAAGTGGATGCCTTGTTTTGGTGATCTGAAAATGGGATTTGTATTTCCACATTATAGATTACAACATAGGATTGACAGATTCTTGAGTAGAGGCAGTGTGTGCCTGACTGTACACTTCATATATCAATGTATTTGCCAGGTATTTTGCGAGTCAAAATTTTAAAATATCTTTAAAACAAAAAGGATGGGAGAAGGAAAAGACTGCTAGCATATCCCCAAAGTTATATATTATAGAAAGTAGATACAAAGAACGAAAAATAGCAGCTGAGACACCCACAGATTGACAAAAAACAAGATGCAAAGAAGGAGCCAATAGGGAAGCCCAAGATCTTACTCCTTAATGTCTATGTATAAATATTAACAATTTGAGCAACAAGCAAGCAAACTAAAGTGAAGGGAGGGAGCAGATTTAACATCACAAATGTCATTTAGATTTAGTGGGATGAAATTTAGGATTATCACTCTCAGTGGGTGCATTTTATTCAGAAGAAACCTGATAGATAAAAGAGAGGGTGGGATAACCATGATTGGCAAAAGAGAGGGTGGAGTAGAATTGTATATTTCTTCTCGTGGGGAAATCCAGGAACTAGAGGGAGGAAGTGTGATGGAGAGTATTGGGTGAAGGTCAAAAGGGAGAGAAACAGAAGTGATTTTGTCACTGGAGTAAACTCTAGGCCACTTGAACAGTAAGAGGAAATAGACGAGGAGTTCGGGGAACAGGTAAGAAGTCTGGCATAGAGACATCATTTAACAGAGATGTGAGACTTTAGTTATCTGAGACGTTTGTTGGATTTCTTTTTCTCTTATAAAAACAGAGGAGCTAATAAATTCCTTCATTTATCTAATGATAATTTCATCCTTCAAAAAGTGGAGAAACCAACAAGGAGAAATTGTCCACTATATCTGATTAATAGGAACTGTTTTTTGGAGGCAGAAATGATGGGAATCCAGTGCAGAAGTGACTTTCCTATTCTCAGGATCATGATAGAGGAGAAGACATCTATGCATAGTCTTAATTAACATGTACCCTAGATTTTCAAAAAAGAGATTTTTGGAGATTTCAAAGCAAAGATAAGGAAAAATGCTTTTGGGGGAGTCAATCCAAGAAGAATGGAAGAGGCTCAAGAGTGAACTTTTGAATACACAAAGGAAAATGATTCCTTTGAAGAGAAAAATATAGAGACTAATGAGTGTGTACAGAGAACTCACCAATCAATTTCAATTTTAAAAGAAATTTATAGAAGATGGAATCAATGCCAGATAAGAATATGTGAATGAAAAATGATCCTCTAAAAATAGTGTCAGGAATGCAAAAGCTCAGAATGAGCTAATGATAGAAATCAAGGGCAACAACAAGGTTTGTTTTTTAACTTTGTTGGCAGAAGGAGGAGGATCCAAGGACAGATAGAATTTTTGCCTATGGAAGGGAATGTCATGATAATAACTGACAACTCATTTTTTATTTTTCTTCTGTTTTCTCTGCCAAGGAAAATGACTTGTTTTAGTGGAAATGACAGAACAAAAAAAATGACTAATAGGAAGTTGATACTTCAGGATAAGTAGGGAAGATTGTAAGTGAGCACCTTGCTGTTTCTGAATGTAGGTCACCTTGCTGAGAGGAGTGATGTTCTTGAGTCCTGAAAGCACTGGCAAATGTTATTGCTGAGCCACTGTGTGGGAAAACAGGAGAGGTACTACAGCAGTGGAGAAGGGCAATAATCTTGATTTTCAAAAAAAGGGAGATAGCAGAGACTGTAAACTAAAACCTAATGAGCTTGGCTTTGATTCTTGGGAAAACTCTGAAAAGGATCATTAAAGAAATAGCTTGTGAACATGTAGAAAGGGAAATAGAAATAACAGACCATTAGCCTACTTCATTAAGAACAGGGGATTCCAGTTTAATTTTACCTACCTTTTGTTAGATTATGTACTAGACTAGGAAATGAGAGAAATCATATAGATATAGTGTCCCTTGAGTTGAACATTTGCCCCCTCTCCACTGTGCTTCTGACTTTCCAGACCTCAATTATATACTATATCTTTATTACTCTTACCCTGGAACATTCATCAGTTCTTGTGGTCTTCTCACTCTGAAATATTTCTCAGCAGTGTCAACTCCTTTCTCTCACTGATCAGTTCCTCCTGAGGTCTCCATTTTGTGGAGGGGTCCAGGCAAGCTAACCTTCATTCTCTTTCTGGCTGTGCTTCTGACTTTTTGGACTTCAGCACCATGCCCTTGAGCCAAATACCTTTATGTCTCCAATTTCACCATTTTTTTTTTTTAGTTCATTTTGAGAAACTCATAAGGGCAAGGACTGTATTTCTTTTAGCTTATATTTGTTTCCCCAGTGATTAGTACAGTACCTATGCTATTAAATGTTTGTTGTCTTATCTTGTTTTGAACAAAGCTTTTGATGAATATCTTATTATTTTTTTATGAGAAAGATGGAAAGAGAGAATAGGTGATAAAACATAGATGTATTCACAGCTAGTTGTTTAGTGTCTGTAGGTCTGTACTTGACCCTGCATTGTCATCATTTTTACCAATGATTTGGAAAAAGGCTTACCTGGTATACCTATCAGATTTGCAGATGACACAAAACTGGAAGTAATAGTTACCACACTGAATGACAGGATCCAAAAGGATCTTGATAAGAGATAGAGCACTGGACTAAGAAGAAGATATTCTGTAGAGATGAACAGTCTTGCACTTGGGTAAAAAAATCAACCTCACAAGCATAGGATGAGAGAGTCATAGTTAGACCATCAGTTCTGAAAGAAAAGATCTTAGGGTTTTAGTGGATGACAAGTTCAATATGAGTCAGCACTATGATATGGCAGCCAAAAAACTAAGCTAATGAGATCTCAGGCTACATTAGGAGCAATATAGCTTCCAAGAACAGGGAGATGATAGTGTACTTTGTACTTTGCCCATGTCAGCGTATGTGTGTGTGTGTTCATCCTTCATTGCTGAAGAAGACCATGCCATCGGAGAAATAATGACATGACTTGCACTTGACTTTGTTTTGAGTGAGTGAGGGCTGTGCAGGTCACCAGCCTCACTTCTCCTCCAGAGTCATCTGAATCCAATGACTAGATATTCGTCAGGATGACTGGAGATGACCTAGGATGAGGCAATTGGGGTTAAGTGACTTGCTCAGGGTCACACAGCTAGTGAGTGTCAAGTGTCTGAGGTGAGATTTGAACTCAGGTCCTCCTGACTCCTGTATTGGTGCTCTATCCACTGCATCACCTAGCTGCCCCTCTTTGCCCATGTCAGACCATCTGAAGTATTGTATTCCAGTTCTGGGCAACATGATTTAAGGAAGGACGTTGATAAACTTGAGAGCATCTGGAGTGGTCAGTCAGGTTGGTGAAAGGGCTTTTAGTTCATGGTATATGATGATCAGCTGAAAGAACTGGGAATGTTAAGCCTGAAAAAAATAACATTCAGGGAGAACATGATAGTTTCCTTCAAGTATTTTAAGGTTGTCACATGGAGGAGGGCTTTAGAACCATTTTGTTTGACCCCTCAGGGCCTTATGTTTTGTACATGTAGATATTTTTCCTTTTCCTTTGATCTCTTTTGGATAAAGGCCTAGTAGTGGTATTTCTGGGTCAAAGGATATATATGCTTTTATAGCCCTTTGGGAATAGTTCCAAATTTTTCTCCAGAATGGTTGAGCCTTATCATAACTCCACCAACAGTGCATTAGTGTCCCAATTTTTCTACACCCTCTCTAACATCTGTACTTATCCTTTTCTGTCATCTTAGTCAATCTCAGAGAAATGAGGTAGTACCTCAGAATTACATTAATTTGCATTTCTCTGTTAGTAATTTACAGCATCTTTTTCTTATGACCACTGATAGCTTTGATTTATTCTGAAAACTGCCTGTTCATCGCCTTTGACCATTTATCAATTGGAGAATGACTTATTCTTTTTTTTATAAATTTGACTCAGTTCCTTAGATATTTGAGAAATGAAATCTATATCAGATAAACTTGCTATAAAAAATTTTCCACATTTTCTTGCCTTCTTTCTAATTTGGCTTTATTGGTTTTGTTTGTGCAAAAACCTTTTAATTTCATATAATCAAAATTATCAATTTTATTTCCCCTGTTCCTTTCTATGTCTTATTTGGTCATAAACTGTTCCCTTTCCATTTGATTGGTATATTATTAAAAGTGTAAATTAATTTTTTTATTAAATTTATTTATTTAACTTTTTACATTCATTTTCACAAAATTTTGGGTTCCAAATTTTCTCCCCATTTGTCCCCTCCCCCCCCAATACACCGAGCATTCTAATTTCCCCTCTCACCAATCTGCCCTCTCTTCTGTCATCCTTCCCTTCCCTTGTCCCCATCCCCTTTTGCCATATAGGGCCAGATAACTTTTTATTCCTCATTACCTGTATTTCTTATTTCCTGGTAGCAAGAACAATACTCGACAATTGTTCCTAAAGCTTTGAATTCCAACTTCTCCCCATCCCTCCCTCCCCACCCATTTCCTTTGGGAAGGCAGGTAATTCAATACAGGCCATATCTGTGTAGTTTTGCAAATGACTTTGATAATAGTCGTGTTGTATAAGACTAACTCTATTCCCCTCCATCTGTCCTGCCCCCCATTGTTTCTATTCTCTCTTTTGATCCTGTCCCTCCCCAAGAGTGTTGACCTCAAATTGCTCCCTTCTTCCATTGCCTCCCTTCCATCATCCCCCCCCACCCTGCTTATCTCCTTCTCCCCCACTTTCCTGTATTGTAAGATAGGTTTTCATACCAAAATGAGTGTGCATATTTTATTCCTTCCTTTAGTCGAATGTGATGAGAGTAAACTTCATGTTTTTCTCTCAGCTCCCCTCTTTTTCCCTGCACTAAAAAGTCTTCCTGCCTGCCTCTTCTATGAGGGATAATTTACCCCATTCCATTTCTCCCTCTTTCCTCCCAATACATTTTTCTCTCACCGCTTAACTTCATTTTTTTAAGATATGATCCCATCCTATTCAATTCACTCTGTGCTCTCTGTCTCTGTGTGTGTATGTGCATGTGTATATGTGTGTGTGTGTGTATGTGTGTGCTGTGCTGTGTTATATTTTAAAGAGATTTTCAACATTAAGTGTTCAAACAGGAATTTCTTAATGATACTCAGATTATCAGAAAATTCACTTAAATGAGATGCTTTGTTGCTTGAGCATTCTGGATAACCACTATCTGGCTGTGTAGCTTTGAAATTAAAAATGGGTTAGTTTGATGTGATGAAATGACTTTCTGCTTTGTAACCTTTGGGGCTAGGGAGAGTAGGAGTACATTTTCATGCCTTTGGGATTATCTATCATCTATCTCTTTAGTGTGGTATATACATCTCCCTTTTTTTCACTCACACAGCCCTAACACTAATTTATTAAGCTTTTATCACCTTTCATATAGACTATTGCAGTAGCCTTCCACCTGATTTTCCTGCCTCAATGAGCTCTCTTTCTACTCTTCCACTCAAAGCTGCCAAGGTGATTTTTCTCAAGTGTAAGTCTGACTATGTAACTCTGTCCTGTCTGCTTCCCCTCCAATCTGCCACCTCCTCCAGTCTCACTTCTTCATTTTGTTACCTTGGCTTCCTTCAGAATCAATAACAGCACCATCCTCCATAATATAGTGCTTTAAGGTTTGCAAAGCACTTTACAAAAATTATTTTATTTGATTCTCACAACAGCTCTGGTAGGTAGGTACCATTATTATCCCCATTTTACAAATGAGGAAACTGAGGCAGACAGTCTAAAAAAAACCCAAACAAACCAAAAAGTAAAAAACCCAAGCTAATGAAATTATGTAGCTTGTTTTATGAAAAATGTGGGGAAAGGGCATGACTTTTTTGTTTAAAAAAAAAAAAGAATTTGCAGCTACATTAAGGTACCACCTCTCACTTCCAACACTTAACTTTAGTTACCCTGTGCTCATGTACCGTCTGTCTAGGAGGAAAGCGTCTGATAAGTGACTAGTATATACTTCCTCTTTCAGAGGGGTATTTGTATTGTAGAAGAGAAAAACAGAATGCGTAACCCAAAGGAATATGTGTCAAAGTGTTAAGTTGTAAACACTAAAGCAACTGAGTTGAAAAGTTTTGGGTAGGAAAACCTTATACTGGGGCCTTTGAAACTCCTGTTCATGTCAAAAATCACAGTCTCCTCCTGGGTTGTCAAGTTTACCCTATATTTAGTTATAGTGGTACTTGAACATATGAAATCTGCAGATAATCTCCAATCATTTTTTTCATCCTTTAAATTTTTTTCCCCCAAGCTTTTCTCACAGCTTCTAACAATTGGCATTTAATTTAACTTCTTTCTATTTTCCTGATCATCTTGGTGGTAATGTGACAGGAGCTAGTGAGGAAGAAGGCAGTAATGAAGAGCCTACGTGGAGAGTCCATCCATAGTGTAGTTAGCCTGGATAACGGAGGTGTGGTTATGTATATATTATATAATTGAAGGATGGTTATTCACTACAGTTGTTTACTTGTTTTTTTACTACTAGTAAGCATTATTCAGTTCTTCCAGAATCTTGGGGTTCTTTCTTTGCAGTTAAAAGATGGCACTTGGTTTGTATGCTGTGCTTTTAAATAGAAATGAGAGCTTTCATAATGAAATAATTTCTGCATTTGAGAAAGCTAAACTACAGTAATTAATTCTGTTGGGTGGTAGTGGAGTTACTGCAGAGCCGAAACAGTCCTCATTGGTACTATGGGAAAGAGATTTTTTCTTTAAAATGTCTGCATTACTGTCTTGCTTTTTATTTCTTCTCGTCTTCCTTTAGATTGTAAAGTGGTCAGACTGTTGTTTGCCATTAGCCTGCAGACCTGGAGAGCCTTATAAGCTATTTGCTGAAGCAAGTATAGAAAATTTCAGCGAGTTGGGCATTGCATTCATGGAAAACAGGCTCCAAATGGATAATGGAATGGTACCACAAAAGATTGTCTGTGAGTATCTTCATGAATGTCCTCATAATAGTAATCTGTAATAAGTTATTATTTTATCCGAAAGGCCTATCTTTTCCTCTTTAATTACTAAGATTCAAGACCAGTGAGCATGTTCAGTCTAATTCAAAATATTGTAAGCATTGGGAAAAGAAAAACCCAAAACAAAACATTTAACAGGGTATATGA
This sequence comes from Bettongia penicillata ogilbyi, assembly GCA_023548195.1. Classification (NCBI taxonomy): domain Eukaryota; kingdom Metazoa; phylum Chordata; class Mammalia; order Diprotodontia; family Potoroidae; genus Bettongia; species Bettongia penicillata. Next base: position 2,881,521 of record JAJHZJ010000525.1, on the reverse strand, counting down.
TGCTTTTATCTTATAGTAGTGTAATGCTCTCTCTTTCACCTCTTGACACTTAGAATCCCTAGCTTCATTTGCAATTTAGCTTAAGTGCCACTTTCTGCAGGAGGCCTTACCTTCTGTCTCCTACTCTGTATTACTCTTGTATGTACTCATTCATGTATATGTTTTCTCCCTGTTCGAATGTCACCTACTAGAGGGTAACAAGTGTTTTCCCTTTTTCCACCCCAGGTGTGTCTAGCATATAGAATTTGCTTAATGAAACTTGTGGATTGATTCATTTATCATGCTTAATTGAAAAGCTTACAGAATACCCTTACAAGGGATTTCCTCTTGCCATTCTTTTGAGGGTGCTGTCTTTAAATTCAGAAGCCATGATATTTTTGCTGTCTCAGAATACCTTTCACTTAAAACCATTTCTTAGCCACTTTTGTGCTTCTACTTATTAATCCATTGTTTGATTGAAGTTATAGTAGTCGTTGACATCTCTAAACTTAATGTCTTCTTTTTTTGAAATTTTCTTTCAGTGTTGTTTTTAAAGTGCATCTTGAAATTTTTTTTAATCCAGAGATCTTTATTAAATTTATGTAGTGTGAAAATGTTTCTTCCTTAATTTGGAAGAGTCTGTAGTTCTAGTGAATTTGCTGTCTATGAACAAGTATCTATCATGTGTAAGTTCTTGAACTTGTATAAATTGCTTTGCTCCTTGGTTTGGAGTATAAATTTTAAATTCAAGGTGTTCAGCAAATATCAAAATGATTCATTTCTATAAATCATTCTTGGATTTATAGGATAATAGATCTGTAGTTGGAAGGGATTTCAAAGGCTATCTGGTCTACCTCCCCCCCCCACAATAAAAACAAGTGATGAGACATACAAAGTGTATAAACTCTTACCTAAAATCTTTGGCATTTATTAAATTAGAATCAAATGAGCTATAAAAAGCAAGTGTGGGGAACCTGGGATCTTGCCGCCTTTTGACTGAGTCCAAGTTTTACAGAACAAATCCTTTTATTAAGGGGCTTTATTCTGTGATTTTTGTATTCAGTCAAAGAGCCACACCTGAGGACCTACAGGGCCACAAGTGGCCTTGAGATGGCAGGTTGCCCACCCCTGTGCTGAAAGCTGTCAGACAGATAAAAAATGCTTTTCTTCTGTGTTTCTTTCCAGGTTGCTAGCTTTTCTTTTTTTGTCTTCTCTCTCTTTTTTCCTCCTTCCGTTCTGTCTTTTTTTCTCTTTGACTGTACTTGCAATCAATGTTTACAGTTGTGGTTCTGCCAATTTAGTTTTGAGTCACTTTGTATAGGTTTTTGGGGGTATTTTTATCTTCAGATTTGTGTGATTTATGTAAGAAAAAGCTGTGTGGAAATTTCCCGTTTAATCTGTGTGGGAAGTTCCTTGGTTTTATTATGTGGTTGAGGTTATGAGTAAATGAGTTATGAGGAAATGAAGAAGTGGGATGCCTACTTTTGGTTGTATTGCTTTAGCATGAAAAGTGTGATTTGGGTGTAAAATCTGAGAAGTCTAAAAAAGCCGAAACTATAAATTATAGATACTAATTGACTTTTTTCTAACTTTAAATGGTTTAAAATTTAGATCAAATTCACTGAATGTTGATGCTGCTAACTTTATAAAGTCTATACTTGTTCTTTTTTGAAGAAAGGTTGCATGTAATGTTGGTTGCAATCTCTTTTGTATTGTTTTACTTAACTTATAGAAGATAGTATAATGTGGGGAATTCATTCTGGAATACACTGGGAATTTAGAAGATGTGCTAAAAAGAATTTTGTCAGTAAAAATAAAAACAGTTCTTTTCTCCTCATGCCCTAGCTGTACATCTTCAGGATTCAGTGCTGAAAGAGCTACAGCAGTTGACATCATCCAAGATCACAGAAGTGGAAAAATTAGCTTCCGCTTCATCTTTTAAAACCAAGCCTGAATGGAAAGAGACAAAGGATTTAGTCAAGAATGACCAAAAGGTTCAAGATGAGGAGAATAAAGGCAGTGCTTCTCTGGAGAAACCCACCAATGCATCAGAAAAAGGAGCTGACTTGGATGAGCACCATCACTTACATCTGTCGAGCTGCCATGAATGTTTGGAACTAGAAAGCAGCACCATTGAATCTGTCAAATTTGCATCTGCAGAAGACATTCCTGATCTTCCTTATGATTTTAGTGGCAACCTAGAGGACAGCGTTAACATAGCCTGCCATACTGGGCAAGGGACAAGAGTCAATATGACTGGGAAGCCACCAAATATTTTACTCTTTGTGGGCTCTGACTCCCAGGAAGCACATCAAACGTTCCAAGAGCTCCGTTCCATTCTGAATGACTGTGTTGACACTGACAGTTACACAGTCTACCACTTGAAGGAGAAGAATGTGCTCAGTGATCCATGGCTGCATAACTCTTTACTCTTGATCATTGCCACAGAGGAACCCATTTCTGAAGCAATTTGCCAACAGTTCATGGTGTACCTCTCCCAAGGTGGGAAGGTTTTGGGGCTGTCTTCCTCCTTCACATTTGGTGGGCTACAGCTGAGCAGCAAAGAGGAACTGAAGAAGACGATTCAGACGTTGGTTTTTTCCAAGGCTGATGACAGTGAAATGAAACTGAAGGTTCTGACCAGTGGCCGCATTTACGAAGAAGGAACTGGGGAACTTCACGGTCCTGGAAAGCTCACGGGTTACTTAGAAAATATAGAGAAAGACAGGATGATTGTTCATTTGCCTTTCGGAGCAAATGGAGGAGAAGCTGTTCTCTGTCAGGTATTAAGGATAGAGCTTGTGAGAAATTTCACTGTTTTTCGAGGGCTTTTGACTTAACAAGGTTGAGAAAGTTTGCATTTTGAGGATCACCTTGACTTAATTGAAATGGAAGGTTCTTTCTTGGCTCATGTTGAGCTACATAGGTGTACTTTAGATTACCTTTTTGTTTTGTGCGTACATCTTGAATAACCCAAATCCTTTCAGTGGTAGAGGTGTTTGAAATAACTTTCTGAGGACTTGAGGGTTAATTAGGAAACACTTTTTATTTCAAGCTTTATTGTGGAAACATTTCTAAAATATATCAATCCACTTTTCTGAATTAGGAAGAAGAGCATAGAGAACATGATTGATCCTTAGTATTTTTCAATGCCTCAGGCTTATTACCGTTTTGAATGTAGGTTATTATCATCATCTTAAGATGCTGGGAAATTGGGCTGACTTTTTTTTTTTTGGAGGAGGGAGGTGAGGCCATGGTGGCTAAGTGTCTTACCCAAGTAAGTGTCAAGTGCCTGAGGTGGGATTTGAACTCAGGTCAAGGGCAGGTGCTCTTTTCATTGTACTACTTAGCTGCTCCTTGACTGCATTTTTAAAAAAATTCTTAATTTTCAATTTTTGTTTTTTTCAATTTTATTTTATTTTCTGTTCTGAATTCTCTCCCTCTTACCTTTCCATTCTCCACTCACTGAAGAGGCAAGAAAAAAACAACTCTGTTATAAATATGTAGGATCAAGCAAAACAAATTCCCAAACTAGCTTTATCTGAAAAAAAGGAAAGAAAACAAAATATGTTTCAGGCTACACTCTGCATCCATTATTTCTCTGTCTGGAAGTGTTTTATAATGAATCTTTTGGAACTGTGGTTGGTTATTGTATTGATCAAGGTTCCTATGTGTTTCAAAGTCGTTTAACTTTATAATGTTGTTATTGTATAAATTATTCTTTTGAGTCTGCTCACTTCATTCTGCGTCAAATCATAAGTCTTCTCAGGTTTTCTCTGAAGTTATCCCTGTCACCATTTCTTATGTCACAAGAAATATCATCACATTCATATACCATAACTGATTCAGCAATTGATGGCCACGTCTTCATTTTCCAGTTCTTTGCCACCATGAAAAGAGCTACTGTAAATATTTTGTGTGTGTATATATATATATATATATATATATATATATATATATATTATATATATATATATGAATCTTTTGCTTTTTTCTTTGACCTTTTTTAGACTATAAACCTAGTAGCAGTATCATTGAGTCAAAGAGTATGCATGGTTTAATAGATGCTTCAATGTATATTGATATCAGAACACATTTTGGCAGTTAGAGACTTTATATCATGTATAATCCATGATTTTAGGGTTTGGATTTTTTTAAAAATTTATGATTTATTCATCTCAGTTGACAGTTGGTGGAAAGAGAAACATTGAAAGTGTCACTCCTTTCCTAAGACTGGAGTTCTTAGACGTTTTTTGTCACAGATCCCTTTGACAGTTTGTTAAAAGTCTGTGGACTCTTTCTCAGAATAATATATTTTTAAAGGCATAAAATAAAGTATATAAGATTACAGAGGGAGTCAGTTTTATTAGAATAGTTATAAAAAGAATCCCCCTCCTCAAGGTTACAAACCTCTTTTTAAGAACTGTACTAAGGTTTTGATGAACTCCTTTTAGATCTAATTTTTTTGGCTCTTCTTTCTCCTTTTCAGTTTTTTTTATTAGAAAGATATCGTATCATTATGTTAATTTAGCATCTGATCCATTTGAGGACTTATACAGAGGTTCTTACCTTTTTTGTGTGTCATGAACGCTTTTGGCACTGTAATTTTGGCCCCCCTTTTCAAACTAATTTTTTAGAAAAATTCTTAATTGAGGGAAATACTACGTTTCACTTAGAAGTTGGTGAAAAATAATGATGTAATTTAAAAAATTCAGGTCCTTTTGTTTCTTACAAAAGAAGATATTAATTTCTTTGTTTTTCTAGAACTTTCATTTTCTCTTAAAACATTTAAAGCAACATTAAAAAAATTTTTTTAAACCAAAATATTCTTGTAGGTCAGGAAAGATCTAAAATTAACAAGTATTTTTCCAGTTTTGCTGCAAATTACCTGAATTAATTTTCACATGTTTTTATTATTTTGTGTGTAGTTATTTGAAGTATCCTTCCCTTCCCAGAGGAGACAAATGTTTTTTACAGAACAAATAAAATCCGTATAACAGACCAATACGTTGAAAATGTCTGAAAGGATGTTCAGTTTTTAGCATCTGTGGACCCTTCACCTTCAAGAAGGAGTAGGTTGGGGTGTCTTCTCATTGCTCTTCATTTGAGTCTTGCTTGATTTTTATAATTTTTTACATTTACTTTTGATGTTCTGGTGTATCATTGTTCTTTCCATTTATGTTGTTGTAATTACCTTGTATGCTGTAGCATGGGAGTTGGAGGAGTGCTGACTGACTCAGGGTCTGTGAGCATCAGTTTATCATTGTTGTTTTTTGCCTTCTTTTGTATTCTTGTGTACTAGAACATGGAGAAAGCTGAAGTTACTTTAGCTTTGGTTCATAATCTTTGTTTTGTAGAGGTTTGAGAAGTCATAGGAATCAGAAAATATTTGCCTAATCCTCTGTCTTGTCACTCGTGACTCTGCAGTCTCTTGTGAATTTATTTTTAAAGATCTAATGAAGAATTATAGCATCATAGATTTAGAGCTGAGATGGGCCTCGGAGGCCATTTAATCCACACTTTTTTTTCTTTTTCTCTTGGCAAATACATTATCCCAGAAGGAACTCTATTTTCTTTTTAGAAAATTGCTGTCCATCTCAGCTTTCTGGAGCTATAGTTTAGCTTTGCATAACACATTTTTAACCCTCCCACCCACTTCCTGACTTCTCTCTTACTGTCAATGTCAATATCCTCCTCCCAATATCTCAGGCTCACTAGCTAGGTGTCATCCTTAACTCCTCACTATATCTCACTCTTCATGTCCAGCCTGTTGCCAAGGCCTGGTGATTTCACCTTTGCACCATCTCTTGAATACAACCCCTTCTCTCCTCTGACGTTGCTACCATCGTAATACAGACTCTTGTCATCCCATAACTAAATTATTACAGAAGCTTGCTAGCGGATAACCATGCTGCAGGTCTTTGTTCAAACAATCCATCTTCCACCAAAGTGCTTTTCCTAAATCACAGGTCCAATCATGTCACTTCCCTACTCACTGACTCCAGTGACTTCCTGTTGCCTTCAGGATCAAAACCAGAGTCCTCTGTTTGGTAATTCGGAACCCTTCATAGCCTAACCTCCTCCTACCTTTCCAATTTTATTTTTTTTAATATAAATTTATTTATTTAACTTTTAACATTCATTTTCACAAAATTTTTGGTTCCAAATTTTCTCCCCATTTGTTCCCTCCCCCCCCCAATACACCGAGCATTCTAATTTCCCCTCTCACCAATCTGCCCTCTCTTCTGTCCTCCCTCCCTTCTCTTGTCCCCATCTTCTCTTTTGTCCTGTAGGGCCAGATGACTTTCTATTCCCCCTTAACTGTATTTCTTATTTCCTAGTAGCAAGAACAATACTCGACAGTTGTTCCTAAAACTTTGAGTTCCAAATTCTGCCCATCCCTCCTTCCCCACCCATTCCCTTTGGGAAGGCAGGCAATTCAATATAGGCCATATCTGTGTAGTTTTGCAAATGACTTTGATAATAGTCGTGTTGTATAAGACTAACTCTATTCCCCTCCATCCTGTCCTGCCCCCCACTGTTTCTATTCTCTCTTTTGATCCTGTCCCTCCCCAAGAGTGTTGACTTCAAATTGCTCCCTTCTCCCATTGCCCTCCCTTCCATCATCCCTCCCTCCCTGCTTATCTCCTCCCCTACTTTCCTGTACTGTAAGATAGGTTTTCATACCAAAATGAGTGTGCATATTTTATTCCTTCCTTTAGTCGAATGTGATGAGAGTAAACTTCATGTTTTTTTCTCAGCTCTCCTCTTTTTCCCTTCACCAAAAAGTCTCCTGCTTGCCTCTTGAATGAGAGATAATTTACCCCATTCCATTTCACCCTCTCTCCTCCCACTACATTTCTCTCTCACCATTTACCTTAATTTCTTTTAAGATGTGGTCCCATCCTATTCAATTCACTCTGTGCTCTCTGTCTCTGTGTGTGCGTGCATGTGTGTATGTGTGTGTGTGCACGCATGTACATGTATGTGTGCATGTGTGTGTGTAGTCCCACCAACTATCCAGATACTGAAAAGTTTTAAGAGTTATAAATATTGTCTTCCCATGTAGGAATGTAAACAGTTCACCTTTGGTAAGTCCCTTATGACTCCTCTTTGCTGTTTGCTTTTTTATGCTTCTTCTCATTCTTGTGTTTGAAGGTCAAATTTTCTTTTCAACTCTGGTCTTTTCATCAAGAATGCTTGAAAGTCCTCTATTTCATTGAAAGACCATATTTTCCCCTGAAGTATTATACTCAGTTTTGCTGGGTAGGTGATTCTTGGTTTTAGTCCTAGTTCCTTTGACTTCTGGAATATCCTATTCCATGCCCTTTGATCCCTTAATGTAGAAGCTGCTAGATCTTGTGTTATCCTGATTGTATTTCCACAATACTGGAATTGTTTCTTTCTAGCTGCTTGCAATATTTTCTCCTTGACCTGGGAACTCTGGAATTTGGCCACAATGTTCCTAGGAGTTTCTCTTTTGGGATCTCTTTTAGGCGGTGATCGATGGATTCCTTCAGTACTTGTTTTGCCCTCTGGTTCTAGAATCTCAGGGCAGTTTTCCTTGATAATTTCATGGAAGATGATGTCTAGGCTCTTTTTTTGATCATGGCTTTCAGGTAGTCCCATAAATTTTTAAATTGTCTCTCCTGGATCTATTTTCCAGGTCAGTTGTTTTTCCCATGAGATATTTCACATTCTCTTCCATTTTTTCATTCTTTTGGTTTTGTTTTGTGATTTCTTGGTTTCTCAGAAAGTCATTAGCCTCCATCTGTTCCATTCTAATTTTGAGAGAACTGTTATCTTCAGTGAACCTTTGAACCTCTTTTTCCATTTGGCTAATTTTGCTTTTGAAAGCATTGTCCTCCTCATTGGCTTTTTGAACCTCTTTTGCCAATTGAGTGAGCCTATTTTTCAAGGTGTTATTTTCTTCAGCATTTTTTTGGGTCTCCTTTAGCAAGGTATTGACCCCTTTTTCAAGCTTTTCTTGTATCTCTCTCATTTCTCTTCTCAGTTTTTCCTCCACCTGTCTAACTTGATTTTCAAAATCCTTTTTGAGCTCTTCCATGACCTGAGCCCATTGGATATCTATTTCAGATGTTTGGGATACAGAGGGCTTGGCTTCTATGTCTTTCCCTGATGGTAAGCATTATACTTCCTCATCAGAAAGGAAAGGTGGAAACATCTGTTGACCAAGAAAGTAACCTTCTATGGTCTTATTTTTCTTCCTTTTTCTGGGCATTTTCCCAGCCAATTACTTGACTTCTGAGATTCCTCTCCACCCCTGCCTAGTTCTGTCCAGCTAGTGCTTGGGGTCTGAGATTCAAATGCTGCTCCCCAGCCTCAGGGTTTTCAGTGGAGCCGATGCTATTCGATGTGAGCTTAAGTTCTGGTGCTTGGGTTGGGGCAGGGCTGCCTCCCAGGCTCAGTTCCCTCAGGGGGTTTATGCAGAGGCCTTCAGTAATGGAGCAGAGCTCCTGCCTGCTCTGGGAGTTCTGGGCCACTGCTGCCTCTGCCACTGCCTGAGTTATGGAGACACCCCGTTCCCCTCTCGGCCTGCCTAGAAGTCTCTCTCACTGACCTGTAGCACCTGTGGGTGGAGGGAACCTTTGCAGCCGCCGGAGGTTCTGTCCCTGAAGCCTGTTTGGATCTGCTCCTCTGGGGCCACGCAGCCAGGGCAGGGCAGGGGTGGGCTCCACTGTCCGGTGTGTGACGTACCTTTGGGGTTGGTTTTTCAGGGCTCTCTGGAACGGAAATCTCTTCCACTGCAGTGCTGCACGGCTTGCACTGCTCCAGAATTTGTGGGGAGTTCTTTTTACAGGAAATTTCTGGGCTGTGGGTTCGGAGCTAGCCTATGTGAGTCTTTCTACTCCACCATCTTGGCTCCTCCCCTGCCAATTTTCTTATACATTACTCCCTACAACATACTCTTTGATCCAGTGACATTGGTCTCCTTGTCATTCCATGACATTTTTGGGACATTTTCTCTCTATCCTTCATGCCTGGAATGCTCCTCCTCCTAAACTCCACCCACTGGCTTCCCTGGCTTTTGTTAAGTCCCACCTAAAAACCTTAATTCTAGTGCCATCCCTCTGTTAATTATTTCCTATTTATTTTGTATATAACTTGTTTGTTTATATTTATTTCTTGTTCCATCCTTTAGATTGTAAGCTCCCTGGAGGTCAGGAACTGTATTTTACCTCTTTGTATCTCTGGTGCTTAGCACAATGCCTAGCACATAGTAGGTACTTGATAGATTTTTACTGACTGACAAATTTTACCACTGCTATGTGCATATTTGTTCTAGAAAATTGTTCTCCATTTCTCTACCTTACATAGTAAAAGCTGATAGTGCTACAACATTAAATTATACCCTAGTTATCATAATATAACTTGATGATTGCAGAGCATTGCCATAGAGAGAAAAGCTATAGAATAGACCCTCAAAAAAAATAAAGTTAAAATAATTAGGAATTTGTCCTTGATTTTAGATGTTATCTAGTCTGCATATGATAGACTTTATATTAGGACTACATAAATGGGGCAATATCAGTGACAACAGCCAATCATTAATTCAGGCCAGTTAATTTGCTCTGTGCAATTTAAAATCTTCACCTCTTGTAATATAATCTTTTTTTTAAAACCAGATCTTTAATTTTCATTAATGTGTAGGGGTAGTTCTGGTAAGAAACTACTTCTCCCAATGCTGACCTGAACGTTCTTTGCAATTCACCTTCAAGATTTGTCTGGGATACTGAGGTAAAGCTTCACAGGCCTGCATTGATCAGAGGCAAGGCTGGAACCAGGTCCTCTTGACTTTGAGGCTGTTTTTTTGTACACTAAGTTACACTACCTCTCTGTAATATAAATATAATAATAATAAATTATTTAATGCCTTGAGAAAGATCGTTTTTTAAGGATGAAAGAAAATGTATGATTCTGTGAGTAGTCAGGTAAACTTCACATTTGGTACTATTTCCAGTAATTATAAAAAAGAGAAAAAAATGTAGCTTTCTCATTCTTACTACTGAAAAAAGCTAGAGGAACCAGGTTACAGACTCCAGATTCATACTAAAAATGAAATAGGAAAATGATTAAGACTTGTCAGAATCTTGTTCAGTAAAGTCCCCTATTTTAATTTAGAGAAAGATATTATTGCTGGTCAAAACTGAGATCAGACTTGTGTTTGTTTTTATAATGCTCTTTGATTGATAATTGAAATGAAAGTCATAAGAAAACTGAGAGATACAAGGCTGACTTTTGCTGACACTTTCTCTGGGGAGATGAGATATTAAGTGCCCTAAGTGTTTTGTACATATTACCAGTTATTGCTGTTATGCCATTTATTTCATACTAAATAGATGGATTATTCTCATGGAGACATCACATTTGGAGTTGGAGGACCTGGATTTGAATTCTGGATATAACACGTTACCTATGTGAATGATGGGCAAGTAGCTGAATTTTTCTCAGTCACAGTTTCCTCATCTATAAAACAGAGGGTTTGATTAGATGGCCTCTAAGGTGTCTTACAGCTGTAATATGTGTTGTTGTAATACGTGATCATATAGTCTTGAAACTGTGACAGTGAGCCCATTTAAGTCAATTTGTATTGTCTTAGCTATTTAATTAAATATACTCTCTTTCCTCATGAAGTCCATTTTATGTATATGTTGAAGCTGTAGATGAAAAGTATTTATACCTAGGTCTTTAATATTGCTTCTTGACATTTTAGAGATACTCTAAACATTTTCTTTTACCAAGCTTTCTTTTTTATTTTTTAAAAATTATTTTTTCAGTCAACAAGCCTATTTTTTTCATTCTTTCCTTACTTCAAAAAAAAAAAGAAAAGAAAAAAATCTTTGTAAAAAATATAACTGGTCAAACAAAACTCTAGTTTCTACATTGGCTACATCCCTGAAATATATGTCTCAGTCTTCACCTGAGTCCAGCATCTCTTTGCCTATAGGTAGGTACCAGTTGTGGATCTTTCTCTGAAATAATTTATTTGGAAAAAATTAAGTATCAATAAACATAAATGATTAGTTATGCAAAAATATAGTTTTATATCTGATTTTATTCGTGACTATATACAACAGGTGTTTTAAAATTAGGACTAACCAATTTAATGGACAACACACAGAGGAAAGAATTTCTTTGATGTCTTCTTACCAGCCTGTCTGTAATGTGTCTATTACCTTTTACTTTGTTTCCTTTTTTATGTAGTTGTAGTCTTTGTATTCACTCTTCTTGTTCAGCTAAACTTTTGATTGTTTCCAATTTTTTGTTATTTCAAGTAGAGCAGCTGTGAATATTTCTGTGCAGATGGCTCCGTTTCCTTTTTACATCTTAGCAGTGAAACTGTTGGGTTAAAGTGATCAGTTTTGTGACTCTCATTAGATATCTGTCTGACATCTTTCACATATAAAATTATTAAATATTTCTTTGCATGTGGTTTTTGACAGTGATTGTCAGCCTCTTCTAACACACCTCCACACTGGGAGAACCTACCACCTCTCATGGCAGGTCATTCCACTTTTAATATGCGATCATCAGGAAGTTTTTAATAACATCCATCTGAAATTTATCCCTTTTTATTTTTCACTTATTACTCTTGATTTGGTTGCCTGAGACCAAACAAGTCCATTCTCTCCTTCATGTGTCACTCTAAACTTGAAGCTAGCTAAATAGGCCTAGTTCCTTCAACTCATCTCAAGTCAATTAAGTGCCTTCTGTATTCTGGATGCTCTGCTAAGCACTGAGAGTCCCTTCTCTCGAGGAGCACACAATCTAATGGGGGTGACAGTATGCGCATAGCTGTACAAACAAAATAAAAATGGGTTAAATAGTCTCAGAGGGAAGGTACCAAGATTGTGGAGGAACAGGAAAGATCCTTATATGTCATGGGCTCACACCGCTTCATCATCCTTCTTGCCCTGGGGCAGAGTACAGTGGGACTGTCATCTCCCTATTCTTGGAGGCTATGTCCCCCTTAATGCTGCCCAGGATTGTATCAACTTTTTTATCATCAAACTGCTGACTTGGCATCCTCTAACCCCTAGATCTTTTTTCAAAATATATGCTGTCTATTCATCCCTCATCTTTGTTCCTGTGAAGCTGATTTTTTTATCCCCAATGCCAAGGCTACATTTATCTCTATTTTATTTCATCTTATTAGACTCATCCTAATGTTGTAGCTTGTCAGAATCCTTGTGGATCCTGATTCTGCCTTCTGTTATATTAGGCATTCCTCTCAGCTTTCTGTCCTCTGCAGATTTGGAGAACAAACTACAGTTATACCTTTATCCAAGTCATTGGCAACAATGTTAAACCACTTGCTGTTAAAATTATGCGTTCCCCTTCCTTGTGCAGAAATAATTCACACATACTGTCTCCTGTTCCCCCAAGTTCTATTCCAAAACCTCACTGAGATATGGAGGTTGTCCTATGGCAAGAGGATACAAGCTCTGGAGTGTCATAGACCCAGTAGTGCAAGGGACCTTAGAGTTCCTAGAACCTGTGGACTCAAGATCAAATGGGGCTCTCTAGGTCCTCAAGGATGGCTCTTTGAATCCAAACTTCACAGAACAAATCCCCTTATGTGTTCTATGAAGTTTGTATTCAGTCCCCCTTTTGTTAAGCTTATGACTAGATAGGCTTCATTTATTTCAGACCAGGGGCATGTATGGTTTGTATTTGTCAGACTGTAAGGTAGCTAGGTAGTACAGTAGAGTGTTAGACCTGGAGTCAGAAGCACTGAGTTCAAGTTCATAAATGGAGCAGTATCAGTGACATCAGTCTTCAATCTAGGCCAGTTAGTTTTCCCTGCTCAACTTCATGGTCTTCACCTCTTGTGATGTAATAGAATTTACTAATTGGGTGACCCTGGGCTTGTTGTTCCTTGGTTTTCTTATCTGTCAGGTGGTGGTAATAATAGCACCTACCTCCTGAGGTTCTTGTGCAGGTAAAATAAGGTAACATTTATAAAATGCTTTGCTATCTTTAAAGTTGGTGTATAGATGCTAGCTGTCATCGTCGTCATCATCATCATCATCATCATCATCATCATCATCATCATCGCAAGATATTTGAGTCCAGGAATGATGCATTTCACTGGGTAGTTTCCTGCAGCTGTCTTGTCTGGCTCAGAGCTTTATACTCTTCAAGTATGACTTACTCTAGGAAAACATAATTTGTGAAGCAGGCTCTTAGTTCTCCTTCTCAAGCAACAATGTCCTTGATCTCTCTGTACCGCTATCTCATTCTCTCCCCCTGATTACCAATCCTATCCCAATCCCCACTCTGAGCAAAATCTATTCTCTGGACAAATATATTATAAGCTTAACACAGTAAGGCATAAAGCACAGTAAGGCTAATGTACATAAGATTTAACGTGTTATCTTCCCAGAGAGATTTGTATTTTAATAGGGCAGCAGTCATAAGATAAAGAAATGGTCTGATTTTGAAGTATTTGTCATCAGCCAGGCGGCATTCTATTTGGGAAGGCAAAAAAAAGTCCCCTTTTTTGGTACCCCCGAAATAATGCCATGCCTATGCATTGGGGCAGGGAACCTTGTGAACAGTTCTATATGCTGGTTAAGTGTATACAAATACTTACTTTGTACTTATAATTTTTAGTTGAGGGAGAGTATCATGGCAATATGACTTACTATCTTCCAGGCTTAGGTAGGTTATTTAATCTTTTTTTTTTTTCCATAGAACCATTTTTTCTTTATTTGAAATATGCAGAGAATAAAATTTGCATTGGACTTTTCTTTCTTTTTTTTTTAAATATAAATTTATTTATTTAACTTTTTACATTCATTTTCACAAAATTTTGGGTTCCAAATTTTCTTCCCTTTTATCCCCTCCCCCCACCCCAACACACCGAGCATTCTAATTTCCCCTCTCACCAATCTGCCCTCTCTTCTATCATCCCTCCCTTTTCTTGTCTCCATGTTCTCTTTTGTCCTGTAGGGCCAGATGACTTTCTATTCCCCGTTAACTGTATTTCTTATTTCCTAGTAGCAAGAACAATACTAAACAGTTGTTCCTAAAACTTTGAGTTCCAAATTCTCCCCATCCCTCCCTCCCCACCCATTTGCTTTGGGAAGGCAGGCAATTCAATATAGGCCATATCTGTGTAGTTTTGCAAATGACTTTGATAACAGTCGTGTTGTGTAAGACGAACTGTATTTCCCTCCATCCTATTCTGCCCACCATTGTTTCTATTCTGTCTTTTGATCCTGTCCCTCCCCAAGAGTGTTAACTTCAAATTGCTCCCTTCTCCCATTGCCCTCCCTTCCATCATCCCTCCCTCCCTGCTTATCTCCTTCTCCCCCACTTTCCTGTATTGTAAGATAGGTTTTCATACCAAAATGAGTGTGCATTTTATTCCTTCCTTTAGTCAAATGTGATGAGGGTAAACTTCATGTTTTTTTTCTCAGCTCTCCTCTTTTTCCCTCCACTAAAAAGTCTCCTGCTTGCCTCTTGAGTGAGATATAATTTACCCCATTCCATTTCACCCTCTCTCCTCCCACTACATTTCTCTCTCACCATTTACCTTAATTTCTTTTAAGATGTGGTCCCATCCTATTCAATTCACTCTGTGCTCTCTGTCTCTGTGTGTGCGTGCATGTGTGTATGTGTGTGTGTGCGTGCACACGTGCACATGTATGTGTGCATGTGTGTGTGTGATCCCACCAACTATCCAGATACTGAAAAGTTTTAAGAATTACAAATATTGTCTTTCCATGTAGGAATGTAAACAGTTCACCTTTGGTAAGTCCCTTATGACTTCTCTTTGCTGTTTGCTTTTTTATGCTTCTTCTCATTCTTGTGTTTGAAGGTCAAATTTTCTTTTCAGCTCTGGTCTTTTCATCAAGAATGCTTGAAAGTCCTTTATTTCATTGGAAGACCATATTTTCCCCTGAAGTATTATACTCAGTTTTGCTGGGTAGGTGATTCTTGGTTTTAGTCCTAGTTCCTTTGACTTCTGGAATATCCTATTCCATGCCCTTTGATCCCTTATTGTAGAAGCTGCTAGATCTTGTGTTATCCTGATTGTACTTCCACAATACTAGAATTGTTTCTTTCTAGCTGCTTGCAATATTTTCTCCTTGACCTGGGAACTCTGGAATTTGGCCACAATGTTCCTAGGAGTTTCTCTTTCAGGCGGTGATCGATGGATTCCTTCAATACTTATTTTGCTCTCTGGTTCTATAATCTCAGGGGAGTTTTCCTTGATAATTTCATGAAAGATGATGTCTAGGCTCTTTTTTTGATCATGGCTTTCAGGTAGTCCCATAATTTTTAAATTGTCTCTCCTGGATCTATTTTCCAGGTCAGTTGTTTTTCCCATGAGATATTTCACATTCTCTTCCATTTTTTCATTCTTTTGGTTTTGTTTTGTGATTTCTTGGTTTCTCAGAAAGTCATTAGCCTCCATCTGTTCCATTCTAATTTTGAGAGAACTATTTTCTTCAGTGAACTTTTGAACCTCTTTTTCCATTTGACTAATTCTGCTTTTGAAAGCATTCTTCTCCTCATTGGCTTTTTGAACCTCTTTTGCCAATTGAGTGAGCCTATTTTTCAAGGTGTTATTTTCTTCAGCAATTTTTTGGGTCTCCTTTAGCAAGGTATTGACCCCTTTTTCATGCTTTTCTTGCATCTCTCTCATTTCTTTTCCCAGTTTTTCCTCCACCTGTCTAACTTGATTTTCAAAATCCTTTTTGAGCTCTTCCATGGCCTGAGCCCACCGGACATCCACTTCGGATGTCTGGGATAGAGAGACCCCAACCTCCATGTCTTTTCCTGATGGGAAGCATTGTACTTCCTCATCAGAAATGAAGGGAGGAAGGAACATCTCCTCCCCAAGAATGTAGCTCTCTATGGTCTTATTTTTCTTCCTTTTTCTGGGCATTTTCCCAGCCAGGTACTTGACTTCTGAGATTCCTCTCCATCACCACCTAGATCTGTCCAGCTATTGCTTGGGGTCTGAGATTCACATGCTGCTTCCCAGTCTCAGGGCTTTCAGTGGCGGGTGCAGCTGCTATTCAATGTGAGCTTAAGTTCTGGTGCTTAGGTGGGGGCAGGGCCACCCTCCCAGGCTCAGTTCCCCTCAGGGGGTTTATGCAGAGTCCTTCGGTAATGGCCCTGAGCTCCTGTCTGCTCTGGGAGTTCTGGGCCGCCGCTACCTCTGCTGCTCCCTCCGCCGCTGCCTCCCAAGGGGGCCCGAGTCACGGAGACACCCCGCTCCCCTCTTGGCCAGCCCAGAAGTCTCACTGACCTGTAGCACCTGTGGGCAGAGGGACCTTCATGGCCGCCGGAGATTCCATCCCTGAAGCCTGCTCGGATCTGCTCCTCTGGGGCTGCGGGGTCAGGGCAGCACAGGAGTGGGCTCCGTGGCCGGAGTGTGAGGGACCCCTGGCGAAGGCTTTCCAGGGCTCCCTGGAACGGAAATCTCTTACACTGTGTTTCTGCGCGGCTTGTGCTGATCCAGAATTTGTGGGGAGTTCTTTTTACAGGAAGTTTCTGGGCTGTGGATTCAGAGCTAGCCTATGTGAGTCTTTCTACTCCGCCATCTTGGCTCCTCCCCCCTAGGTTATTTAATCTTGATCTCCAACTTAGGGAGTAAGAACCTTTCTGGCTTTTAATACACTTGCTGATATATGTAGAGAGATGATTTTCTTAGACCTCAGAAATTCAGCATCTTCGTTGTGGCAATGTTATAAAAACCCTTTCAGGCATTTTTCCAGCCTGGAAAAAGATTGTCTGGTGTTTTAGTAAGACTTTTTGAGTTTTTTTTTTTTTAAATTTACTCATCATTGAAACAGCGTATGAAGTTAATTATCTCAGCCTCTAAATTGTGGCATTATTCGTTGTTAGATAAGTGTGCATTTTTTTTTCTTTTGTCTAACTAATGAATGTCTATCTTGTAACATAGAAAGGCATCCTAATTCTCTGTTCTTTTCTTTAGGTGCACTTGGAAATATCTCCCAGAACGTCAGTACAAACTCAGGAGGCCTTTGATTTGTTGAAATCAAGTAATTCCAAGAGATATGAAGTCCTTAAGGAGATCTTGACTGTCCTTGGCTTAAGTTGTGAATTAAAGAAAATCCCTCCCCTGACTCCTCTTTACTTGTTCACAGCTGAGGAGGTGAGTGCATTTAGAAAACCTCAGTTTGTGATAAGTGAACTTAATCTAGTAAATTCTAAGAGAAGCTGATGCTTTTTTTTTGGTCTTTATCAGCTTTAGTGGTTATTTTTGTCCCCTCTATCATCTTTAAATGGCATACACACACACACACACACACACACACACACGGCTGTATATATATTTCATTGTTCAATTCCACATGATACATTTCACCTGTTTTTCATCTTTAAAGTGCTATTTTATATATGTAACAGTACACACATGCACACAACAGACATGTACATATATACGCATGCACACAACATACCTGTATATGTATACGTATACATGTGTGTATACGTATACATGTATATATTCATTTTATAAGAAGGGATTTTATTTCATCTGAATGTCCTTTTGTTTATTGATACATGGAAAATCTAGCATGTCAAAATGTGACTCTTGAGATTTTAGGGAAATTCTTGGGGTAGCTTTTTTGACTGCAAACATGTTAACCTGGGAACACACTTTATTATTTTTGTATTTTAACTTTATTTTGGTCCTGTCTCCAAATCTCTGTGAGAAACTAGAGCATTTGATTATTTCATTCTTTTGAAGTCTGCCACCTAGTGGCATGTGAAACTGAGATGTTCAGTTATCATGTCACTACTGTATGGGTGAAAGAAATCCCCAGACAGTTGAGCATTTTACTAGGAATCTGTCTGTTCTTGCTCTCTCTCCTCTGTCCCTCTGATCACTCAGCTTTCTTGATTTTTTTTGTAAGATGTAGAATGGCATTTTTTGTTTCTTTGAATGTAATTGAATACCAAAATCTTGGGTGGAGTCTTTGATTCTCTGCTACTGATAAACTTAGGATTTAGGTTTTGTTTGGCTAGAGAGCTCTTCTAACAAGTGTTCAGAGATTGCCTTAATTGTGCCCGTTGTACTCACCTACCTAGGCAAACTAATGTAGCTAGTTATTTTAAGAGAGGCTTTGATAATCTAGATAATATGTAATAAATGTTTGTGGATTTGTAGTTTGATACAGGCAGCTAGGCGGTGCAGTGGATAGGGTGCTGGATCTGGAGTCAGGACGACCTGAGTCCAAATCTGGCCTTAAGGCACTAGTTGTGTAGCATAGGCAAGTCACTTAACCCTGTTTGTCTCAGTTTTCTCATTTCTAAAATGAACTGGAGAAAAGGCATGACAAAGCACGTCAGTGTCTTTGCCAAGAAAACTTCAAATGAGGTCACAAAGCAAGGGATGTGACTGGAATGACTGAATGACAAGTTGTTTGAGCTAAATTTCTTGTTCATTTTGTCCATGAAAAGCTTGGTCTTGGAGTCAAGAAGATTTTTTTTTAAACTAATATATTTGTTTTTAGTTTTCAACAATCACTTCCATAAGTTTCGAATTTTCTCTCCGTCACTTCCCCTCCTTCCCCAAAATGGCATGCGATCTTATAGGGGCTCTACACATACATTCTTATTAAACATATTTTCACATTAGTCATGTTGCATAGAAGAGTTAAAATGAATGGGATAAACCATGTGAAAAACCAAAACAAAACATAACAAAAGAGAAAATAGTCTGCTTCATTCTGTGTTCTGACTCTGTAGTTCTTTCTCTGGATGTGGATGGTATTTTGCATCATAAGTCCTTTGGAAAATGTTTTAGTTCCTTGCATTGCTGTGCAGGGCTAAGTCTATCAGAAACAGTCTTTGAGCACTGTGGCTCTTACTGTATATAATGTTGTCCTGGCTCTGCTTACTTCACTTAGCATCAATTCATATAATTCTTTACAGGTTTTTCTGAAGTCCACCTGTTCGTCATTTCTTATAGCACAGTAGTATTCCATTGCATTCATATACCACAACTCATTCAGCTATTTCCCAATTGATGGGCATCCCTTTGATTTCCAGTTCTTGGCCACCACAAAAAGACCTACTATAAATGTAAATACAAATATAAATTTGTACATGTGGGTCCTTTTCTCATTTTTATAATCTCTTTGGGATGCAGTCCTAGTAAGAGTCAAGAATATTTGAATAAAGGTCTTGCTGCTGACAGACAACTTTTGTGTGATTATAAGTGGGGCAAGCCATTTACACATCCATGCTCTTACCAAGGTTATTATTTTGTGCCTTCACATCATTTCTTCTATACATCTTTGTCTCTCCATTCACATCCACCATCCTGTTGCAGGCTGTCATTACCTTATGCCTGAACTGTTGCAATAGTCTTTTGATTGTTCTTTCTGCCTCAAATTTCTCCCCTCTCCACCTCATCCTCTACTTTGTTGCCAAAGTGATCTTCATAAAGTGAAAGTCTAACTAATTCAACTAATGTCATCCCTTTGCTCAGAAAATTCCAGTGGCTCCCTATAACCTCTAGGGTCAAATATAATTATCTGGCATTTAAAGCTTTTCACAATGTGGCTTTTTCCTATCTTTCTAGTCTTCTTTCATTTTATTCTTTTCCATGCATTTTCTGCTTTGCAACACCTGTGTTCTTGCTGCTACACAACACTGCATCTCCTGACTCCATGTCTTTTCATTGGCTGTTCTTCCATGCCTGAAATAATGTCCCTCCTCACTTTTGCCTACTGGCTTGCCTGTCTTGTTTCAAGACATAGATCCATTCTCTGCTTCTCAGGAGGCCTCTCAATCTCTCTCACTCCTGGACCCTTTCTTCTGAGATTGCTTTTTATTTACTATATTATATACGTCTTGTAAGTACATAGCTATTTGCATGTTGTCTCATCTGTTAGAATGTGAGGGCATGGACTACATTTTTGCCTTTATTTTTATCCTCCAAAATACTTTTCACAATTCCTGATACATAGTAATTGCTTACTAAATATTTGTTGACAGACTAAATGAATGACAACTCTTAAGACTGAGGTACACAATAATTGCTGATCTGTTTTGGTAGAAGTTTCCATAGTTGGGGTTCCCCACAGCAATGAAGTTGTAGATCTGGACAGAAATGGTTTTTTTTGAGTTTCTTGTCCCACGTGAAATTAACTCCCACTTATACAGTGGTCTGTAATGTTATTTTTTACAACAACTTTATGAGAGAAATAGTGCAAGTATTTCTGTTCTTTTCACTGTAAAATAATTAGGGCTCAGCTTTTTGACTTTTTTTCTATTGAGTTACAGCTGTCCCTGAAATGACAGTGGCCTTTAAAATGAGTCACTGAGGATTGCACATGTATAGCCTTTGTTTGCCATCTCAGAGGTTGGGGAGGGGAGAGAGGGAGGGAATGAGAGATGTAATTTGGAGCTCAAAACTTTAAAAAAAAGTTAAAAATTATTTTAATATGTAATTGGGAGAAAATAAAATATAAAAAAAGTTAAAAAAAAGATCACCAGCAAAAAAAAAAGCGAGTCATTGTCATTTGTACTTTGTCACTTTGGTAACAACACATTTCGTTGGAGGTAGCATTGTGGTACAGTGGAAAAAAACACTGACTTAAGAATCAGAGAGGTAGGTTCATATTTTTCCACTGATGCTTCTTAATTGTGTGACCTTGAGTAAGTCACTTAATCTCTCTGGGCCTCAGTTTCCTCATCTGAAAAATGAAGAGGTTGAACTAGATGATCTCTGTCAGTTCTAAAACAAGAGAAGTGTCCATCAGGAATCAGTCTTAACATGAAGCTAATACTGGTAATTGGACTGGGGAAATACATCTATTCCTTTGTTCATTTTACCTCATTTGAGCAGTCTGAGAGAACTATATTTTAACTTGCCCACTTGGAGAGTGGAAAATCCATTAAAAACCAAGGTTATTAGGCTAACAAGGTAGTGGTATTTTTGAAAATTTTATTTATTTATTTTTAATTTTCAGCATTCACTTTTATAAGATTTTATGTTCTAAATTTTACCTCCCTCCCCAAGATGACATGCAGTCTGATATAGGCTATACATGTACAGTCATATTAAACATATTTTCATATTAGTCATGTTGTGAAAGAAAAATCAGAACGAAAGGGAAAAACCCTGAGAAAAAAGAAAATAAGAGAAAATAATATACTTTCATCTGCAGACTCCATAGTTCTTTCTACAGATGTGGATAGCATTTTCCATCATGAGTCTTTTGGAATTGTCTCAAATCATTGCATTGCTGAGAAGAGCTAAATCTACCAAAGCTGGTCATTTCGCAAAGTTGCTGTCATTATGTACAATGTGCTGGTTCTGCTCACTTCACTCAGCATCAGTTCATGCAAGTCTTTCCAAGTTCTTCTGAAATCTGTCTGCTCATCATTTCAAATTTTGGAACAATAGTATTCCTAACAAGACCATGACATCAGGAAGATAATGCCATGAATTGATTTAAGTGAGGGAAGGCAAAATCACCAGCCTCACTTTCTTCTCTGGAGCCATCTGGGTACAGTGGCAACATATAAATGAGGAAGACTGGATGTAACCCCTATGGGATGTGTAGAAAGAAGGATGTAGTACTGGATCAATTACCTCTTGTTTCCAGATTTTAACATTTGGAAGATTCCTTCATTGTGTTCATCCTCAACATTTCAGTTGTACAGGAAATAATGACTTGGTAAGATTGTGAAATAGGTATATGGCAAAACAAGTCCCATAAGACTGGGACTCTTCTAGTGACATGCCCACACTGAACTTTATGACCAGGAATGCTGTTAGTTGTTTAAAAGTTCTTTCCCTATCTCACTGTACTTTGCATTTTACTATTGCTATCATGTACTTCAGCAAGGATATACTTTAAAGATAGAGAGGCAAAGCATATTCTTTTTAATCATAGAGTGTGTGTGTCTCAAAGGACTTTATAAATTCCAAGAGGCTGTTTTACAAGAGGCTAATTATAAATGAGAACTTCTTTGTGGTTTGGTAAGTCAGTTTAGTCCTCCTACCTGGATTTTTCTACTCAGGGCATCATTTTACTGTTGTTTCAGGCTTAGCATGTTCAATCACAAACTTTTTTGGCTTCATCTTTGTCCATAGATTATGTTCTTTAAATATAGTTTTAGTAATATTGGTCTTGCAGCATATCTTCAATTGTAGAATAAATTACAGAATGTAGAGGCATAGTACATGTGGTAACCTATATCTTGCCTCATTAATTCTTGGAATTCTCTCAAGGGATATATTTTCCTGTTAAGCAGGCACCCCTGTTATTTGACAACCATGGGAACAGAATATATGATTCAACTCTAAAAAGTCCACAGAAAGTTTCTCCTTATAAACAATAAATTGCATCAAATGACTGTTGAGTGGAGCAGATGAACATTTAATAATTAAGGCACTTTGTAAGCTATAAAGTACTGCATAAATATCAGCAGTTTACGTTGATATATTTGTATTGTACCAACAGAATGATTTTTTTTTTACATATTTCTAAACTGTTTGGCAGTTTAAATATGGGTAAAGTTTTCTGATTATGACCCTTTTTTCACCTTTAATATAATTTTTGCATCTCTATATTGGTCTGTTTGAGGAAGAAAAAGTCTTTGATTTATTGTTACTGACCATAACTTAAGTGTAACAGGAAGGTGCTATCTTAGTCATTAGATATTTATTGGAATTTTAAAGGCTTGAGTTAATGGAAACTAGGAAAAGTAGTTGACTTTGGTTATATGACAGTTGAAGAACTGATTATTAATTCTGCCATTCTTCCATTCTTTGTAGTAAACAGGTTTTTGGTTAAAAGAATTACTGAATTTATTACCAGTAAATCTTTTTTCAACTTCATTTTTGTTTTGGAGGACAGGTTGTATATTGCTTATGCATATTGAAAATGGTTGACGGGGTTTCAATCTAGTTAATTTGTTGAGTATTTAAGGAGTATATTGGCTCTAAATAGCCATAGTAATAGAAGAAAATATAAGTGTAAAATTTTCCTTTCAGAATGTGTTGCTTCTTAAGTTCTTTTTTCGGATTCTGACATTGAGACATTCAGAGCTCCTATCTTTTTAATTGAGCTTGTGGATATTTGTAGAAAGCAAGAACAGGGGTTTAGAGCAGAATTTTATAGGTAAATGGTGCAGTACAGTGGAGTTAGGAAACAAACCTTAGTTTGAATTCAGCCTCCAATAGTTGTGTAAACCTGGGCAGGGCACTTATCTTCAATTTTCTCATTTATAAAGTGAGACTAATAAGAGCTTCTACCTCCCAGTATTTTTGAGAGGATAAAATTATGTGATGTGTATAGTGCTCTATAAATGTTAGCTGCTTTGGTTACGTTTTGCTACATCCCCTCTGAGTCACACTGAAAAATTACAAGGCTTAAATATATGAAGTACACTCCCACACAGTGATGATTGTCTCTTCATGTAAGGAGGCCAAATGCTTTTTGGATTGAATTCATATATCACTGTCTTGCTGCTATAGATGCCCTTCATCTAATCTTTTGCCTCATGAAATGCTCCAGAGTTGGGGAACCTGCAGTCTCGAGGCCACATGTGGCCCTCTTGAGGACCTAGAGAGCCACATGTGGCCCTCTTGAGGCTGTACGTTCCCTACCTCCTGTCAAGACCCTGGTCCCTAATCTTTTCTAGGACCTACTTGTGATAGTTGAAAGAGACATGTTTGAATTCTGTCTCTGATACTAGCTAAATAAGACCTAACCTTTTTTAACCTCAATTCATCTATGCAATAGGGTATGTATCTTACAGGGTTACTCTGAGAAAGCACTGCCGAAATATGACCTCTTATTTATTTTCCTTATTGTTATTAATAATGTTATTTCATAGGGTTGTTTTGGGGGAAAAAAATCAAAAACCTTAAAGTATTGAATAATTGTGAGCTGTTACTTTATGTTAAAATGTCTTGCTGCTGCTGGGAATCACTAATAGTCTTTTGCCACAAGGTGTCACAACTGAGTTAAATTGACTGTTAGTAATGATGTTTTTTGGAGCTGTGAAAGTCAGAAAAATTTCTATCTCAGAAAAAGAAGATATCCGTTAGGCAAAGTTCAGTTTAGTAATTTTCCATTTTGTTCATTTCACTGTTTTTTAACATCCTTAAACAGGGTGAATTATTTAAATATCATAATGAGGGCTCATAATATAATAAGAAATATAAAATGTCAAAATAAAAACAAGTATTTTCATTGCATACAAAATATATTTATATAGTTGTTTTACTATCATGCTGTAGTTCTTTATTTACTGAATAGTCCAGATGGTTTGGGAGGTACATATGTGTTATTTATGTTGTCACAATATCACCATACAATGGAAATGATTCAATATTTTTAGAAAAGAAATCAAGCAAATATCAATATTTCATATCATTCTTAAAGTTGCTGAATTAAGACTGCATGTATCAACCACTGTGGCAGGTTTAGCATTGCCAGTAAAATCGCTTTTCTCTGTTACCTATTCTGTATAAGACTCCTTATAACTTTAATGATTTTTCAGTGGTGTTGTCTTTTGTCTTCTTTTACTAAGCATATTTTCTCATCTTGCTTGGAAACTAGCTCGTATATTCATTTATAATACTGATAGTCACATGACTTGGGTGTACTTGATTCCAGTAGAGATCCTTTAGATCAGAAATAGAATAAAAACAGAAAAAATTGTAGCAGTGTTTGTGACCCAGCAAATTAAGTAACAACCACCAGGTACAGGATAGATTCTAAAATGTGCAAGTCAGCTAGTTATGGTATGTGTTACATATGTAGGGAGTTTAATTATTATTTTGGAGTCTTTTGAGGTCCAGTCAAAATGCTTGACTATAAGCCACTTCAGAGGGACATGTCTCTTAGCTGTCATTCTTCTCTAAGTATTGAGAGGAATGGAAAATTCCCAGGTAAAAAATGGCTCTATAAAGTCTGAAGAATAAACTTAGTTGTTCATCATTTTTTATGATGTACTGTCTCCTACTGATGTGGGAATATTACTAAGTCATTTTTAGAACTGAAGGGACTTTGGAGATCTTGTAAGTTTTGGTTTCTGCATTATTTATTAGATACTCTGCCTCTTCTCAATTTCCAGTGCTACCACCGTGATCCAGATTCTTATCAGCACCATCCTGGATTATTATAATAGCCTAATTTTTTAAATTGTTGCGTTTTTTTTTTGTTTTTATGGCACCTGTATTTCCCAATGAATTCTAGCCCTCTATGTCCATCTCTTTCCCCTTCAAAATCATCATTCACACCACTATCAGACTTACTTTATCTCTCCAGAGACTTTAAAATGCTTCAGTAACACCTTGTATGTAGCATGAAATCAAGACTCCTTACCTTAATATTCAAGTCCCTTCATTATCTCTTTTCTGTTCTTTTAGTTTTTCAAGCTTTTTTTTTCTAGTTCTGAACTTAAATATCGCCCCCACTTCCAGAAAAAAGAAAGAGCATTTCTCCATATACAGCAGGACACAAAAGAGGTTTCTAGATGAAGCTCTGAATTTGAATTCCTTTATGGCCTTTTCTCATGGTATTTTATATCTGCATAATCTCTACTAAAGCCAAAATAGAATGCTCTTAGTCCTCCAGACACATTGCAAGTTTTCCTACTTCGGTACCTTTGCTCATTGATTTTGACTTTGCTTCTCAGTGGAATCTGTGGTAGAATTTCATATTTAGAATTCTGAGGGGAAGAAAAAACATAAGCACCTCTCTGGGGACTTCAGTTTTTCTGTCTTAGACAACAGTCCAGTGCCGTTCCTTTGGCAGTGGTTGGATGATTTAAAAAGATGAAACTCCCAGGGAAGATTTATCCCCATAGCCATGGATAATTAACATCTTGTTAATGTTAACTGTTTCTTGCTTTTTGCTTTCATCCTCAAAACCAGTGGAGACAATTCCCCTCTCTTTGCCCTTCTTCCCAATTTCATAGGTCCCCTTCTAGGTCATATGGTGCATATGGCACCTGGCATCATGGGTAAGACCATCCATAAGCTCCCTTATTACCTATTGTTGAATAAATTTGGAAATATTTTACTCTTATATTCCCATTACCCTCAACTGATTATTGTGCTGAAAAGTCCCTCCCTCCTTTCCTTTCCTTCCTTCCTTCCTTCCTTCCTTCCTTCCTTCCTTCCTTCCTTCCTTCCTTCCTTCCTTCCTTCCTTCCTTCCTTCCTTCCTTCCTTCCTTCCTTCCTTCCTTCCTTCCTTCCTTCCTTCCTTCCTTCCTTCCTTCCTTCTTTTCTTTTTTCTTTTACCCTGGGAAAGGCAGGTCTCACAAGCATGAAGATTTTCCACTTCACAGGGTGGACCACTGGCCTTGGAGGAGTCACGGGTAGCTTAGGTCAGGGAATGGCAGTCTAAAGTGAAGTTGCCAAAGATGGCAGCGGAACCAGTTGCCGTCATCATACCTCCCTCTCTCCCTCGGGAGTGTCAGTTGTCAGTGTCTCCTGTTCCCCTCCTGTCATACCAGAAGCACAAGGGGATTAACTTTTCCATACCACTTTTTTGCAAGATTGCTGACTGCTCCTTTAGGTACTAAGGTCTCCAAATTTGAGGGTTTTTTCCTCTTTATCCATAACTCTAGCCATTGGAATATGCTGTCTATTAAAGTATGACGTCTAGGATTTGGTGAACATGAGATTTTTCTAAAACTCTAAAGCTTGATCTGCGTTCTGACATTCCTTTTGGTCTGTAGCTAATTACGAGTGCTCGACCTGAGTAATAGAAGCAAGCTTGGCATTGGCTGTAATCTTGTGAGATGTTCTCATGTTACTTCCCCATAGATCACAGATGGAACTTCATAACAAGAAATGACAACTGTGTTATTAAACAAACTGGGTTAAAGTGATAAAGTACATTTTATGCTCTTTTTTAACTTTGAAAGCAAAGGAACCGTAGGATTTATACTCAAGGAAATGGAATCCATGAATTCTAAAATTTAAAGAAGACTCAGAAAATCAGTGTTTTGTTACTGATATTTTTCTTTGTTCTTTTATATTTACTAACTTCCTTAATCACTCCTAGAGTAGCCTCATATACAGAAGGAATATTCCAGTCTTTTTCAGGATGATAATTTCATTGGAGGGACTTTTTTTATCTCTTCTCTTTACTTTATCAATTTAAAATCTTCTAATACATTAATCTTTTTTTTAATGTGTGTTATGGGCCCCTTTAGCCATTTGGTGAAGCCCATGGACCCTTACTCAGAATAATGTTTTCAAATGCTTAAAATAAAATACATAAGATTACAAAGAAATTCAATTATGTTGAAATACAGTTATTAAAATGTTAACAATCCAAACAACTTCATGGATTCCAGGTTAAGAGCCCATGCTCATACAGGTAACTTAGAACTCTTAAGATTTTGTTGTTAATGGTTATTGGGTTAAAGTTTAATATGTGCCAAATATTGAAACAGCATGTAGAATAAATTCCCTAGGATGTCACTGATGGTCAAGATAAAAATAGATATATGTGACTGACTCCTATTTCCTTCATAAAATAGCTCTTCCTTTTGAGAAATAGTCCTTAGCATGGTATTTGGTGTGAAATTTTTGTTTTTAAATCTGGGTTTTAAAATTGCTTAATGTGCTAGAGAGAGAGAGAGACTTTCTGAATTATGTTGTAAGCATTACTTCAAGAATCAGTTAAATTTTAGAAACATAAATTAGGGAAAATCCTCAAATCTCAGTGTATGCATTTTGTGATACCACTTACACAACCATATGTTCAAGGTTTTACTATATACCACTAACTCAACGTTCAGCCAGCTGGTAGATTGAAGTAAACATTTGAAAGCAATGAATTTTTAAATATCCTATTGTATCTCTTTCTCTGCTTCCTTTTCTTTCTTCCTTTTAGTTTGAAATAGATTAGAATTTTATGAATTTTAACTGATTGTTATTAAGTTTGTAATACCCTTCGTGAAGATGATTTGATGAGACCTAATATAGAAATGTCAAAGAAATCATACTTAATATATTTTACTTTGTACACTATGTATTTTTTTGTTCATTCAAACTACTGTACTCGTACTTTTTTTTCTACAGGAAGACTTAGACAGCTATTGTTGATCTCATATATACATATATGCAAATATATGTATATATATGTATGTATGTATGTATGTATGTGAAATTCAAAAGAGAGTAGTAAAATCTCCAGATTTTCCCAAACATTGTTTTGACTGGCACCTTTAGTGTAGTGTGTTAAGGCAGATCTTAAAAAAATACATGCACACCCACATAATGTGCATGTATGTCTATACATATGCATACATACACATGTATATGTTATGTATGTGTGTGTCTGTATCTATTTATGTAAATCTATATCCTAAAATCTTTTTGGAGGCTTTTTTCCCTTGATCCTCAAATATAAAAGATCTTTCTTCCTTCCTCTCTGGGTTCTACTCCTGATTCTCCTAATGTTTTTCTTCGCTATCCTAGTAACCTCACCCTAGAAGAATGGGAGAAGTCATCCTGCTCTTACAGCCCCTTCCTTGGAACCTTTATTTTTTAAAAAGTGCCCAGGACAGAAGTGTTCTGGACTCCATGCTAGACTCGTTAGACTTCTTTTTCCACCATTCTATACTTTGGGTACTTTCTTTGATTCTCTTTCATTCCCCTTTTCACCTTCTTCTTTAGTATCATCTCCCTCCATTAGAATATAAGCTTCTTGAGGGCAGGAATTTATATTTCAGGAAGTCAAAGTGTCTAAAACCAAACTAATTTTCTTTCCCCCAAACCCTTCTCATCCCTGCAACACCATCCTTCCAGTCATTCTGCCTCACAGACTAGGTGTCATCCTTGACTCTATCTCACACCCCCATATCAAATTTGTTGTTAGGGCCTTGGCAATTTCAACTTTCCAACATATTTTGAATACATCCCCTTCTCTCCTCTAATGTTGCCACTGATCCAGTTCAGACCCTCATCACTTCATGCCTAGAAGTTTACCTGTCTCTTAAATCTCTCTCCACTCCAGTCCATTCTTCATTCATAAAAGTGATTTTCCTAAACTTCAGGTCTGATCCTGTCACTCAAAGATCAAAAATAAACTCTTCTATCTGTCTCAAATATAAACTCCTCTGTCTCAAAACCTTTCATAAACTAGCTCCTTCCTGCCTATCCAGTCTTCTTGCATCTTAATCCGTACCCTGTACCCTTTGATTCAGCGACATTGCCATCCTTGAACATGACACTATATCTCTTGAGTCTGGGCATTTTCTCTGTTCCCGATGTCTGTAATGCACTCCTTTCTCTAGTCCACATACTGACTTCCATGGCCTTATTCAAGTGTCAACTAAAGTCCCATCTTCTAGAGGAGACCTGTACAACCTGTGGCACACCAAAAGATTTTCCCTACATACAAAGAATATTTTCCTCTACATTTTCCACAGGCTGCCCAGAATCCTCTGGCATGCTACAAGCTGTACAGTAAAGTCCTGTGGGCTGCAGATTGTCCTGGCCTGTTCTAGTGGAAACATTTACAACCTCTCTTAATTTTAGTGCTTTTCCTGTCTTATTCTTATTTATCTGTATTTAATTTATTTGTTCATATTTATTTGTACGGTGTCTTCCCCATTGGATTTCGAGCTCATTGATGGCAGGGATTATTTTTTACCTCCTTTTTTATCTCTAGCACTCACTACAGTAGGTGGCACATAGTAGGCATTTAATAAATATTTATTGCTTGAACTGACTTTTCTCAAAGCTTAGCTAGTGGCTGGCACACAGTAAGCACTTCATAAGTGATTTTTGATTTGTATCTTAATGGAAGTAAATGTTTTCCCATATTATTTTAATTTCTTTTTAAGTGTTATATTGCATCAGATATAGATGTGTATTCCTCCAAAGTTTTCATTTCTTTTGGTTAATTTTTGTCTTAAAGAAGTTACAGTTTTCTTCCTTATCTTTGTGATCTTGAAAATTTTGGCTGGCAACTCATGTTCATCCTAAAGAGAATTTTTCTCAAAAAGCTTAAAAATAGCCTGTATTTCTATGGCACCTTAAAGTTTCCATATTATTTTCTTAAGAAAAATGATATTATCACTTTTGTAGAAGAGGAAACAGAAGTTCAAATAGATTAAGTTACTTGCTCAGGGTTTCTTAGATTCTACGTGTCACAATTTGGATTTGAATCTGTTTTTTTAAAAAGAAGACTGTTATTCTTTTCATTGTGCCTTGTTGCCTCTCCACTTTCTTGGAGATGATGGTTCAGAAGTGGTGATTCTACTCATATTATTTATTTGTGCCTGTTATTTACAGTTATGTGTTTGTGAATGCAGGGGAAGTCCTTCTGGATTGAACATATATGCAGATCTTAAATCTCTCTCTTTCTCTTGTTTATTTGTACCAACTCTGTAATGGCTGCTATTAAGTATGATGAATGTAGCCTGAGAACACATTCTACCTTTTCTCACCTTCATGCCAATGATTAGAGAACATGCCTCTGAAGTTCTTGTTTTTGCAAAAATATGTTCTCAGAAATTTGAAAATTTGAAACCAAGTAGCAGGTGACTTCTAACGGATTTTAGACCTTCCTGAGTATTTTGTTTTCCTCCATAAAGAAAGGACAAATAGAAATTGAGCACTTTAATTTTTCTTGTCACATTTTAGATTCCCGAATCAGAGTAGATTTAGATGCTAAGATGGAGAAATGTATATATTTTTAAAAGTTTTCTTTTATGTCTTTTCATTTTAAAATCCCCATAATTTCCTGTGGTATCTATCTTCCCACACCAGATAGGCATGCCAAATAAAAAAATAGTATATTTTCAAGACATAAAAAAGTGAAAGGAGAGAAAAAAAGACAGCATTACTGATTAATATATCAAAGAAGCCTGAAAGTATGCACAACATATAACATTTGTGATAGTCGAGATCTTTTATTTTTCCAAATGAATTTTATTTTTTTGTCAAGTTCTATAAATTATTCCTTTGATAATTTGTTTGGTGTAGCATTGAAAGTATAAATTAACTTTGATAGTATTGTCATTTTTATTATGTTACTATGACCCAGTCATGATGACTGAATATTTTTCTAATTATATTTAGGTTGTTCTTTATTTCTTTAAGGAATACTTTGTAACTGAATCTAAACAAGTCTTTCATATGCTTTGATGGATCATCCCCAGATACTTTGTATTTTGTAGTTGTTTGGAATGGGATGCCCTCACCCCTCTTTAATTGCCTTCTGGTTGTTATATAGAAATATTGCTGGGTTTTGAGGGCTTATTTTGTAGCCTGCAACTTGACTGACATTGTTTCAGTTAGTATCCTTGCTGATTCCCTTGGTTTTTCTGAGTAAACTATCCTGTTATCAGCAAGCAGGGATGTGTACATCTAGATTTTGTTATTATTTTACTGAGGTATATAAAGTATCCCTTTGATATATCTGTTGCTACAGCTTTAATAAAAAATTTATGTCATGTTGTTAGTTTATGTTTGTAGGAATATGATTTTCCCCCTGAAGACTGCTTTAGCTACACTCCAGAAATTTTAACGTGTTGTTTCATCATTATCATTTTCTTTCACATTATTGATTGTTTCTTTCTATGGTTTTCCCCTCACTAATTGTTTAGAATTTGATTTTTAAGTCTCCATTTCTGCGTGTGTGTTTCTTGAACTTATTACTGTTTTTTACTGCATTTCGTCCTGTAAAGAATGTTGTTTATTATTTCTGTTTATTTGCATTTATTTGCAATATCTCTGTGCCTTAATATGTGGTCATTTAAAAAAAGTTCCATATGTCACTGAAAAATATGTATATTCTTTGACAGTCCCATTTAGAGGATGCTATAAGTCTTTTAGTTTGGGTTTACCTGACAGTTTGTTCAGTTCTATATTTTCCCATTTCTTTGTCTTTCTGTTTGATTTATTTGAAACAGAGAAAGGAAAATTGAAATTGTGTGCCACTATTGCATTATTGTCTCCATCTTTTTATAGTTCATGTAATTTTTCCTTTATTAATTTAGATGTAAAGGCATTTGGAGAACATATTTCTTACTGATTTTGGTTTGTCGCCTATGATTCCATTCTGCTTACTGTAGTTTCCTTGTTAGCACTTTGTCTCTTAACTTAATTTAACTCAATCTACTTTAAGGCAACCCTTGTTTTACTGACTCTGTTTGTAAGCCCTTTCCTTAGTTTTGGAGTTTTGCCTGTTATTTTCTTTTTCTTCTTCCTTTTATCTAGTTATTTCATTCTCCCACCTACCCCCTTCCCCCCTCTCAGTTTCATTTCTTCTCCCCTTCAACTTTAGTCATTAGTTTTTTGAAAAGAATTTAATTTTATTTACTGCTATCTAAAAATATCTTTCTGTTATTCTATTCATTATTTATCTTGCTTTATTGTGTATTCCTAACTTTCATTCATGGCCCTTATACTTATTTAATCTTTGTATTCCTCATGAACTGAAAGTTTCTAAGGTATTTCTGTTGGGTTCCCTTTCCTATTTAGTTTCTATATTATTGCCTTGTCTTTCTTGTCCTCTGACCTTTTTCTTTTGTATCTCACTGCTAGAAGTATTAGTTCCTGCCATCATAAAGTGCATATTGCTGTGTGATAGAAGATTTTCCACATCTCTGATTTTGCAGTTCATAACCTTTGCCTTCCCCATGAGCATTTTTCCCGTTGTTTGTCATGCAGGCTTGACCCTAGGTCCATATCCTCCCACTCTTCTGGTTGTCAGTTGCCCCTGCAGCTCTGATTTCCCTTCTTAGACTGGATGAGTGGTTTCTCTAAGTAGCGAATCTCTGCAGATTATTAACTGCTGAATTTCTTTACCTTTCTTGTATTTATGTTGTTTTTCAGGTCTGTTTTTCTTTCTAGGAAGGCTTTGAATGTCCCTTTTCACTCATCTCTGCGTCTTTAGTGCCTGTACCCCTTGGAACATATTATTTAATTTCCACCTGTAGTTTCTGGTGGGTGGTAAATAATCTTGTATTACTCGAATTTTCTTTCCCTATACATTTGAAAGTATTTCTCCTGGTTGTTTGTGGAATTTGTTGCTTTTTATTGGAATTTTATAATTTAATTAGTGTAGATCTGGGAGTTTGCAGAATAGGTTCTTTTCCTCCCCGTGGAGGCAATTTGTTCACTTTTTTGATGAACATTTTCCTTTCTTCGGAGAAGTTGTGGGCAGTTTTCATGTTTTATTTCTTGTATTATAGTCCTTAGGTTTTTTGACTTGAGGGGCTTTTCTGGGAGTTCTTTAATCTTTCATTTGTATGTATGCATCCTGCTTTTAAATATGTTTTGCTTGTATGAAAATCAGGTTTTAAAAAAAGGTTATTGCCTTTTGTTTCTCTTTTTTCCAGATTACCTTTTACTTTTGTGTATTTACATCCCAATTATTTATTCTCTGTTTCACTTTTCTGGCCACCACAAATTCAAGTTTTGAATTTGCCACCACAAATTCAAGTTTTTATGTTCTTCCACTTATTTGGCAAAATAAATTTACTTCCTTGATTTTTATTTCTCTTTTTAAGTATTTAGAAACACTCTGTTGTGTGGTTTTGTGGTCTTTTGAGGACCCATAGTTTTCTCTGCCTTGTCAGGGTTTGATTAATTTTCTTTTGTCTTCCAATATTTATTCATAGATGGCTGGGCTCTTTTAGTTGATCTGGAGGCCATATTCTTTTTTCTTAGTACCTTTTTTCTTGGTTTCTGTGCACTACTCAAAGTCCTCGATTGAGGTTCTTCCCTCTGAAATCTCTGGTAATTTCAATCTTTTATCCTCATTTTCCTGTTGCTCCCTTTCTGATTCCCTCTCCATTGATGGAAGTTGTCTTGAGGGCTGGACCTCAAAACCTTCTTATCCTCTTCCTAGAATTGGCACTTTATGTTCAACACAAGGCTCAGTCTCTGCTCTGAGTTATTTCTGTTGAGATAGAACCCGCTTTCTCCTTCTGGCTTAGTGGAGTGACACGCAAGAATCTTGTCCCAATTCTCTGTTTCTTTTAGCTGAGTTCTAATAAGATATGGAGTGCTGCCACTCTCTGTCCCAACCAAGGCGGGTCTCTGCATTTTAGTTTTCCCAGACACTGTGAAGAGAGAGATTTTAGAGTTAAGATCTATTGCAAATCTGTTGCTTGTTTGGACACCACTGCTCTTCTGGTGGGTCCTAGGAGAGTGAGTATCTAGTGATCATGTGAGAAATAAAGAATTAGTCTTCTCTATTGGTTGTTCACAATGTTTTACATTGTTTGGGTTCTCAGCCTCCAGTAGAAACAGCTGAAATTGCTTTCTCTCTCTTGCATTGGAGAGATGAGAAATCATGAATATCAGAGAAAGTATTTAGTCCTACTTGTGGTCAAGTGACCTGAAAGCCTGGGTAGATTTATTTTCCACAGGAAAGTGGGACAACTTTAGTGATAGCAAACATTTGGGAAAAATGTCACTGTTTTTGGAAGAGATGAGACAGTTATGCTTATTGTATTTCTAGAATTAGATTTATTTAAAACATCTTAATTTCCTCATTGGTGACTGCATATTTTCACCTTTAGGTCCACTGAGTTAAATAAATAAGGATATTTGTGTGATATATTGAGTGATATTTGTGGTGTTTTCTTTGTGTTTCTAATTTGGTAGTAATTTCTTGTACTCTGGATCTTTTTCCTTTCTAAACACTTTCAAAACTTCTGATTTGTTTAGTAATAGAATTTTTAGTGAAGACAATAGTTTGGAAACAAGATTTGTCAAAATTATTGCTGAAAGAACAATTTTTAAGAAATTATTTCTATGTAGATTCCACTTAATCCACCTAGAAAATTAAGGAGATTTTATTTCCTTTTTTTTAAATGGATTTTTAGTGATATCTTTTGTTTCTGAGATTTCTCCTTAGTCTTTTTCTGTGTTCCCTTCCAAAGAATCAGCCGTCGAAGAAAAATAATTATATTTATTTCCACTGTGATTAGGAATGTGGGTGTTTTTAATGTCTTCTTAGACTTAAAACTGTTTTATATGGCCCTTGAATTTTGGGGTTTCTTTATTTTTGGTTTTTTAAATACAGACCAATTTAGCACAAAATGTATCATTATTTTTCCTTCAAATTCAATGATCTTTTTTTTAGCTGGAATAATTTTTGGTATTAACTTCAAGAAATGCAAGTTGCTGTAATTGGAGGCCTTTCCCCCGCCATGAACATAATAAAATATCTGTTGTATCTGGAGATCTCAGATCTTAAAAGGAAATACGTTCAATTTTTTTTCACATCCTGTAATTTTTCTTTTTTGAGTGTTACATTTTCTCATTTCCCCCTGACGGATATACTTAGAGAACTATAAAAACAAATGCAAATGAAAAAGTAATAGGGAACAAATGTAGTATAATAGATCACTCCTTCAGTATAATGGCTTAATATGTCTTTTATTCCTCTTTGGGAGAAGATGATTTTTAATTTTCTGGCCTAGTACCTCTTTTAGATCTAAGTTCACATTCTAAATTGGATTTCTCGTGAAGGTGAGTTTATGTATTGAACATTAGAGTCAGTGAGATTTCTATTTTTGGAACACACAGATGATTTCTGTTTTCATATTGAGAAATCGTAATCAATGCCTGTATTTTCTACACTTGTTTATTCATTCTTTGTACCATAGCACATGAGTATTGATTAGTGCTTACTATTTGCTAAGTGCTTGGGATACAAATAGAAAAAGCAAGATAGCCACTGCTCTCTGGGAGCTGATACTTTAATTAGGCAAAACGACACATCCAATAATATTCATCTGTGGATAAATGTAATGGAAAGCCTCCAAATTCCTAAGTGTTCAGTACTGGGGTGGATGGCAAGGCCCAGAGGTTACATGTAGGTTAGATCACAGTGAAACACATGGAATCAGGGCACATGGTAAGATCTGATAGTCTTCCCTCTCATTGGAAGGCATGGAGTTGCTGACTAACAGTTTATCTGAGTATTGAGCAGTCAGGCATCCAGGTCAACGTGGGAAAATAAGGGGGAGAATAGGACCCTGATGATTGTGGATTTTACCATTGCCTCACTATAATTTCTGGGAATGATTCCTGAATGTTTCTATTTCTGAGAAAGTGTTGATACAGGGTAGAGGAGCTGGAAGTGGGGAGGCAAAGGGGCAAGGTCACCTTGGTTTTTTATAAAGGTACCATGAAAATTTGAGAAATTTTTATTCTCGTTCAATAATCACCATGGGTCTATCATGTCTATCTTTTCTAAAATGCTGTTGAGGTCATTGGCACCATTTTCATTTGTCTTTTTGTTACATTTGCTAGATCTGAAAGAGTCATACTGAAGAAGTCACACTGAAGTTCCTAATAACTATTGTTTTAATGTCCACTTTCCCCTATAATCTAATTAGTTTTTCCTTCACTTACCTAGATCCTCTACTATTCTGTACATTTGGGTTTATTATTGATAAATATACAGCTAGATGGTTCAATGGATAGAAGGCTGTGCCAGGAACCTGGAAGACCTGAATTCAAATCCTGCTTCTGAAACTTACCAGCTATGTGGCCCTAGTCACTTAACTTCTCTGTGCCTCAATGTCTTCATCTGTATAATGGGGATAATAATAGGGCCTGCCTCCCAGGGTTGGTGTGAGGATCAGATAAAATAGTCATTGTAAAATGGCTAGCACGGTCCTGATGCATAGTAAGTGCTATAGAAGTGTTAACTATTGTTAGTAGTGTTATAGTTTTACTGCTTCTTGTGCCTTAAAGCATACTGTACTTCACCTGTTTATCTCTTCTTAACTGTCTTTGTTTTTGCCATTGCTGTATCCAGAATCATCATTGACATCTCCTGTTTTGTTGGATTCAGTTGAGGCATGATACATTCTCCTCCAGGCTCTCATTTTAATTCTGTATGAATCTTTAAATTTCAATTGTGTTTTTTAAAAATTTGTTTGTAACATTCTTTTTTAATTGTGATTTCCAAATTTTCTCCCTCTTGTCCCTCCCCCACCAATTGAAAGGCAAGCAATAAGATATCAATTATACATGTGCAATCATGCAAAATATATTTGCATATTAGTTGTTCTTCATCGTACTTCAGTGGTTCTTTTACTTGAGGTGGATTGCATTTTTGATCATCAGTCTTTCAGAATTGTCTTGGATCATTGTAAAGAGTAACAAAGTTTTTCACAGTTAATCATTAAAGACACTAAAATTTTCCCAGTAGTTTCTTGCATTTCTTCTAATTTGGAATGCATTGGTTTTGTTTGTGCAAAACTCTTTTCAATTTCATTTAATTGAAATTATCCATTTTATTTCCTCTGATCTCTTTTATCTCTTGTTTAAACTCTTCCCCTATCCATAGATTTGACAGGTAAATTTTTCCATGTTTCCTGAATTTGCTTCTGATGTCATCTTTTATAATTAAATCATGTACCCATTTTGATCTTATCTTGGTATAAGATGTGATGAGATACTGGTCTTGGCCTAGATTTTGCCATATTGCTTTCTGGTTTTCCCAGCAATTTTTGTGCCTCTGTCTGCCTCTTCATTGTTACCTCTACCAGATTTCCACCTTCATTCCTTTCTCCTTGTACACATTTGGAAAGACATCTTTTACCGATCTTTCTGTATCACCCTGTTGTGGTTATCCTGGCCACACTTCTACATTTCTCTTGTTTGGACTGTTCAAGAAGTAAATAATCTCTTCAGTTCTGGTTTTCTTTATAAAAACATTTCAAACTCTTCTTTGTTATTGAATATTGGACATCTTTTGTCCTAAATAGTTAAACTTAGATTTTCAGGGAGGTCGCCCTGGACTGTATTCTGAACTTCACTGCTCTGTGGAACTCATTACTCCTCTCTTATTTTTCTAGTGACTGAGGAATAGTCTTATGTTATTTAAATGTACTTAAGAACTTGTTTCTGTATTAAATTGTTAAATTTAACCATTGTGTATCTTGGAATTTGCAGCCTTGACTTTTTTTTTTTTTTGGAGGCAATCTGTGAATTCTTTCAATTAGAATTTCATTTTATGAGTTCAGATATTCTGGGCAGGTCTCTTCTATTAGTTCCTCCATTATGATAATTCTTGTTGTGTTGTGTTCTTCTAGGAGACCTTTGATCCTTAGATTGTCTCTATACATCCTGTGTTTGCATTACAAACTTACACTTGCATGGTGAATGTATTTTCTTTCGATGTTACTTTTTTTTTTTTTGCTTCTTCTGGGTTGTCCTTCACTTCTGTGTATTTGTATTCTCAATATCTTGTTCTCTCTTGATTCTTTGGTAAAGTTTGTCATTACAGATTCCAGTTTTTCTATTCTGCTCATTATTTTTATTGTGCAGGCCATAAATTCTGCACTCAAAAATTCTCATTTATTTTTTAAACCACTCAAAAACAGTATGTTGTTGATTCCTGTTCTCAAATTCCGTAGGTTCCTCTATGAACTCACTGCCCCATCAAATGTTGGGTCATTTTCTTTTATTTTGTTTCCCTTATCAGAGAAAGGACTGCCCCTTTCCACTTTTTCATTAACCTTTATTAAGAAGGGGATATCCATTCTCTGAGTCACCAGATAGTCACATGCAGCCTGGCTTTCATCCTCAACTCTTTATTCTCACCCAATTCTATCAATTGGTAAAACTTCTTATTTTTATCTTCCCAGCATCTTTCATATATATCGCCTCCTCTCCATTCATGCAAACAGCATCCTGTTGTAGACCCTCATCATCTGTCACCTTTTCACGTCTCTCCTAACTTTATTCACTCGGCTCAAGTTCTACCTTGTCAGGAATACTTTGCTGTTCTTTCCCCTTTCTCCTCTCTTTCTAGTACACTCCTTCCCAGAGCTATCTTGATATTAATTTTGAATGTATTCTTTATATAGTTTTGTCTGTACATTCAACTTAGAATGTAAGCTACTTGGGGTCATGGACTTTTTTGCCTTGTACTCCCAGTCTGACATGTATATAGTTAAAGTCTTAATAATAAATGCTCCCTGATTGCTTGATTGACTAAGAGAAATTTTTTTTTTGCTAACCTGTCCACTAGGACCTGCTACCAAAATGTTGTAATTGAACTCACCTCCCATAATACAGGTTTTTTTTTTGCCCAAATCAGTAAATTTTGGTAAGCTTAAAATTCTAGTTTCAAAAATTGGAATCTTTCTTAATATGTATCTTGATATCTTTCTTGATAGTGTTCATTCATTCTACATGCTCAAAGATTCATCAATTCCAACCATATATTTTGTAGAACTTAGGAAAAATTAAAGATCTAAGACCAAGATTTGTTTTTGTGTATTTAAATCTGTGCAAATAAGCTTTCAGTAAATTACTGATTTCTTACATATAGAAAAACCTAGTGAAATTGCATAGGGATGTGAACAAATCCTACTTTGGTGATCTAACAGATTATTATTAATGGTTACAGAGAAATTGTGCTGGTAAGGATCCTGGCCTAGGTAACTCCAAACTGGGGAAATGGCTCTATTTTAAACACTGCCAAACATTTTAGTTAGTGTGTAACCTGGTCAGAGTACTTCTTGCTCTTAGAGAGTTACTGAAGAAAATTACAGAAACACAACAAGGAACAAACATTGGTTTTTATGAGACTCAGTTTTAATAATATGGTTTTGAGGAGTTACACAAAAATCTCCTTTTTAACAGTGGCCAAAGGTATCTATGGTTTTGAATGGTTCTAAATGTTTCTCCAGACAGAATTTGTCACTCTGTTTGGGAATTGGCATTTTCTTGTCTTCAGATGAGTCTGGTTCTAAATACTGTGTTTGTAGAGTTTTCTCTTTATTTGGATCTATAATTGAAAGATACAATGCAGATAAGTGAATCCTAGAACTTATAAACTGTCTTTTTCAATCTTGTCAAAATAACTAAACTGTTAGTTAATTCCACCACATTTTTAACTTCCTGCTTAGCTATTGTGGTCCATTCAGATCCAATTTATAAGTTGAATAGCCCACCTGTCTCCAATCTGTGGGATTTTAGTGTGAAGTTATGTATATATATGAATGCATTTTAGAAGTATTAGTTAATATGACACTTAGTTAGATGTAATTAGCCACTGGCTGCCTGTGTAGTTGGAGATCATTGATTATTTTGACTTCTTCGTTGACACTAACATAGACGTTGTCAAACTTTGTTCCCTTTCTCCTGTATTATGCTATCTTTATGTGAACCACTAGAGGTTGCTAGGAGGCAGGCTAGCAGTTTACCTTAGCATGGTATTGCTTATCTTTTATTAGTTTGTGTGAAGAAGTTTGAAGTCTATTCAACTTTTTGGTGTGCTATGTAAAGGTAGCAGTATAACAAATATATATATATATATATATATATATATATACATATATATATATAAATGATAATAGCAATATAAGAAATTTTATGAGAAAG
Organism: Bettongia penicillata ogilbyi; assembly: GCA_023548195.1. NCBI lineage: Eukaryota > Metazoa > Chordata > Mammalia > Diprotodontia > Potoroidae > Bettongia > Bettongia penicillata. The sequence goes on along the minus strand of JAJHZJ010000525.1, from coordinate 2,841,172 downwards.
TTGGGTGCTGGTTTCTTTTATCGATTTGGAGAATATTTCTAATATACATGCTTTTGAATGCAAATGCATTTATTTTCCAGTGGGGAAATGGACCTTACACAAAGGGGAAATGAAAGAATGAAAATAAACATCTAATGTTTATTATTTTTAAGGCATTAAAAAAGAATTTGACTCAGTAGGGTCAGATAGGTGGCATAGTAGATAGGATGTAGGACTTGAGGTCAGAAAGTGAGGGAATTCTAATAGTAATTGGTAGTAGGAATTGAGTGAGCCACATTTCATCTTGTGACTCAATTCTAGAACTGGCTCAGTTCCTTTTCTGTTCACTTACGGGTCTAGTCCAGTTTCTGTCCTCTGAGAAAACTTTATTCAATTGTGTGAATCACATGTGAGAAAACCTTATTGCATTGTTTGAACTCTGAGTGTCCAGGAAGCTGGACCACCTTTACCTACTGCTTTGAGACCCTTAACTAAGGACCTACGTTATGCAGACCAGAAACCCAGTTGCACCTGAAAATTGATGCAAGGAGTTTTCTAGCAATTACATATCTCAAGCAAACTATGTGTCTCATCTGAAAACTGGCCCCATTCTGGTCAATCTGGTCAGCTGTTGTTTCCATGTTCCTTTGATGGAAAACAGATATTTGGTGGGGGGAGTGGGACACCTCTTTTTCCCATCCCAACATGTAAAGTTCCTAATCTTTCCTCTGATTAGAAATCAGATCACCTAATTTTGATTCCTGATTGTTTTCTTTTAACTAATTGGTCTTATTTGAGTAATTGCTTTTAATGCATAATAATCTGTCTCCCTCTGTATTTTGAGTTCAGTGCCAAAGCTAAGTAAGGCCACAGGTGCCAGTTTGCTATGTAATTGGCATGCATTACTAAATACATTGATATGCTCAGAAGCTCAAATCTTTGTTTCCTCAGGCATTTAATCTACCACGGAAGATCTGAGTTTGAATCTTGCCTCACACAGTTATTAGGCATGTGACCCTCAGCAAGTCTCTAAGTCTCTCTCACTCAGCCTCGGGTTCTTTATCTATAAACTGAGGCTAATAATAGTCCCTCCCTAATAGCGTTGTTATGACGATCAAATGAAATGACATATGTAAAGTGCTTTGTAAACCTTCAAACATGATATAAATATTGTCATTATTGGGAACTTTAAAAGCTTTCCTCCAAAGGAACTGCACTGCATCAGATAATCTGGGTCCAGATTCTGGTTCTGTACTTATTCCCTACATGAGCATGGGCTGTTTCCTCAGCTCTAACATAAGGGGTTTGGACTAGGTAAACTTTGAGGCTCTTTTTTGCTCTAACCATATGATCCTGTGATCCATGCATGTGTTCATTTCACATTTGATTCCTTGATGTAGGTGGAACCTCACAAACAGCTTTGCCAAATGATCCTCTGATTGCTTTCAATGAAGGCATTTAAACATGGAAAAGCATACTTGCCGAAGGTGTTCATAAGCCTATCATAGAGGATGTTCTAGGAAGAGTTCAAATGGAAGAAGGAATCAAAGAGAAAAATAATCAAACAAAAATCTAAATGGATCAAGGATGCCTGTTATTTAGATGATAAGATGCAATTAGATGGGCCATCTGAGTTTAATTCTTGAATGAATGAATGAGCATTTATTAAGTGCTTACTATGTGTCCGGGACTGTGCTGAGCCCTCAGGGTCCAAATACAAGTAATCAAGCTAGGCCTTGTTCTCAAGAAGCTTAAATTCTAATAGGGAGGAGGAGGAAGGAAGGAATAGACAGAACAAGAACAAAAAGGGGAATTGTAAAAGGTATGCATGTGGAGGTGTGGTTTGGAAATGGCTGGAAAGAGAAATTTGGAGGCCTGGCTCTGGGTAAGTTAAGGCAAAAAAAAGAAAAGAAATCAAGGGGAGAGTTCAGTATATTTATCTTAGATAGAAAAGTATGGGCCATGCTAACTTAGCGTGGTCAAGTGGTTCACATTTGGTGTTGAAATGAAATGAATCCCTTACAGACCAGTCTGGCAGTTAATAGAAGATTTATTAATTAATAGAGTAGAAAGGATATTCAGCAAGAATCTCCTCAGTGAGGCAAGATTTCCATACCATGTCACCTCCCTTCCAGCCTTCATTTTCTTCCCCACTGGAAATTTGAATTCTTCCCCTGGGACCACCCTGGGCTCTGGTAAGTGGCCTTTTGCCTTATTTTGCTTGGACTCAGGATTTTACCTCACCTCTTAGCTATCTCTATACCACGCCCCTTATGCTTTCCTCTACTCCTTTAAGTGTTATCCTCTCTTTTTAGAATATCTACTTCTTGAGGGCAGGAACTGTCTTGTTTACTTGTATTTATGTTCCCTACCACTTAGTGCAGTGCCTGCCTGGCACAAGAGGTGCTTAATAAATGTGGGTTCTTTCTGTCTTTCTTTGTCTCTGCCTGTTTCCCTTCTTCCTTTCTTCCTCTTTCTCCCTGCTTCTTTTTTCCCTCTGTGTTTTCAGATGCTTCCCACAGTGTACTGCAGTAAGGTATCTTAATGGTCTCCTAAATGCCATATTAAGTGTCCCACATGGATAATTCAGAATAGTTCTTGGACAGTTCCCACATTAGCAGTCTCTGTGGAAGGTCCAGGCTTACCACAGGTGGTGGAATCAAGATTACCTCCAAATACAAAATTAGACCAGTTCACCAGATGACATTTTATCATATTTATCATTTTGGGCATATGTTCTCAAATATCCTGGGGACATATCTCTAGTTGTCAAATGATCTTCGACTAGTTCAGTGAGATCCCCTCCTGGGTTATGTAGGATATAGGGTTAGTAGCATAGTCACCACTGAATGTGAAGATTCCTTGTTGGGGCCTGTGGTCACCTTCCTCTGCAAAAACCTTTTCCTTCTTCAAATTTCAAAATTCAGATTTCCAGTGGGGAAGAAAATGAAGGCTGGAAGGGAGGCCACATGGTATGGAAATCTTGCCTCACTGAGGAGATTCTTGCTGAATATCCTTTCTACTCTATTAATTAAGTCATTTGGATCCAATTCTGCCAATTAACACTAACTGTTGTAGACCAGGCCTGGTTCAGTTTTGGGACCGAAATGAAATGAGATGCTGATAGAGTAGTTAATTGTTAACAGAAACATGAAAAGGATTTTTGGCAGGGAAGCAACATTGATTCAGTTGGACATAGATTGCCTGCTTTTTCATTTGCTATGTTGATGTCAGTAATAGTCAGTAAGCATTTATTATGTGCCAGGTACCGTGTGCTAAGGGCTGGGGATACAAATAAGAAAAAGTCCTTGACTTCAAGGAGCTTACCATCTAATGGGGGATGACAATACACAAAAGAAGCTGAAATGCCAGGGGTAAGAGGGTGTGCCAGAGGGGACCTGGAGAGGGGCATGCAATCAGAGCAGCTAATGGAAAGTAAAGAAAAATAGAAACTTCTGAACACTATTAAGGGAAGGTTTTGGGAAAAGTTTATTACTTTGCCTTTCAGCCCTCCATTTAGAGGGGTGAGGCAACTGAGGGTATTGAGTATCAAAGCTGGATCAATCTCCATGGTGACATGATTTTAGGTGATGAGATTATCCTGGGGAAGGTGTGATATTCCTGGAGGTGAAACCAACTGATGGAAAATGAAATGAAAGCAGCTGATGGGAAATGAAGATATAATACAATTAACATTTATTAAAGTGCCTACTATGTGTCAGGTACTGTGCTCAGCTGGAGATACAAATAAGAAAAAGAAATTCTACTGTCTAGGAACTAGCTGGAAAGCAGGGGGTGTATTATGTTCTGTGGGTTTGAAACCAGTGGAACTGCAGATGGAAAGTGTGGGGTAAGCTGGAAAGTTCAGGTCCTAGCCCTCTCCAAGAAAAACTTTTGAGAGGTGCTGTAACCCGGATATAAATGTATGTCAAAAAGATGTCTCTCAATACCTTTTTCTTTCCCCCCACCTTACCCCAGATAACTAGCTCATCTCTAACTTCTATGTCTTTCCAAAACGTTAAGGGCAAAAATTAAACTAAGAAATGAATATTTGCTAATAGAACAGCACTAGGAGAGATGGTTTTATCCAGGCTACCTCCTTTTTACTAGTGACTTTTTTTCTCTTATCAAGTCATATGCATTTTAACTGTAGCCTCTAGGAAGAAATGTCTCTGCTTTTGTTGTCTGACTCAGAGGATTGGTGTTAGTGTTGAGAATTCTACAGCAAGCAGGAAGATAGCAGATGTATACACTAGGAAATTCCATTATGGGAAATATTTTTGGGGATAAGCATTTCTAAAAATGAGACTATGTTGCCAATCCCACTCTCCACCTATGCGTGACTGATCCTGTTGCTTTTATGCCTTAGAGGTGGCATGTTATGTGTCGGTTGAAAACTTTATCAAGATCCTTGTGTTAGACCCTTTTCATTGTTTATGATACTAGAAACCTGGGTTAGTATATTGGAGAGATTTCTTGGTTTTTCATTCAGTCCTCTCTTTCCTTCCAACCCGCAGCATTTCCCCTTCCCCATGTCTTTATTTTTGACTTAGAAAAATTGTGGGGAATTTTACAGAGTCTGGCTTAATCAAGACTTTTGGATACTTATAAGCCTAGTTTGTTGAAGTTAGTCTTCTGTAGGAACTTATTTCTTGAAGAAGTCTTATAAAGCTTCTCTTTTTTCTTTAGCTCAGTTTCATAACTTTCACTCATACAGAATAAATTTAACCTTAGAAGTGAGCATTTAGCCCAGTGGAGGTACGATGCTTATAAAATCAGTAGCCCTTAATGCTGTGTAATTATAATGACCAAATTTGGACCTGGAAAAGATGAGAAACTACATCTTCCTCTTTTGGACAGGGGGGGACTGTGAGTGTGGACTCAGTTGGCATGTTGTTTAATTGCTTTTTTTCCTTTGTTTTTGTTACATGGAATGGCTTGGTGGGTGGGAGAATGCTATATTCAGAAAGAAAGAGTAAGTTTTAGAGGAAAACTAAACTTAGTTTTTATACATGTTGAGCTTGAGATCCTTATGGGACATGAAGTTAGAGACATTCAGGACTTAATTAGAAATCTCATTTAGGAGCTCAGGGTTGGAGACAGATGTGGGAGTTATCTGAATAAAAGTAATCATTAAAGTCAGAGGAGTAGCAAAATCCCAGAGAGAGAAGAAACTGAAGAAAAAAGAGGTGCTGATGAGGGCAGGAAAAGTCAGGCTGAGGAGAAAAATTGGAAAAATCTAAGAGTCGTAGACGTTCAGAAGAAGGTACATTCATTAAAAAGAAGAAGAATTGCTTAATAACAGTGTGAGGAAAACATGGGGAGGAGATTCCCTCTCTCGGCTGCCCTCTGGATCTCTTCTACTCTGTCCTACCTCTTCATTCCGAATTCCCACTCCAGCCCGGAGTTCACATATTGGAAATACCCTCTGACCCTATGGCTTCTTTCTCTCATTGGATGGCTCTTCCCAGAGCCCCCATATAATGAAGGCACCTAGACCAGCTCTATCTCATTCCTCTCCAGTCTTTATACTGAACTTCCTCTACCATGTCTTCATTAGGAGTACCTTTTCGCCTTCCTTTTTTGGTGTTGTCTCCTATGACAATATAAGTTCTTTGAGAGAATTTTTTATTTGTAGAGCTACATGTGTTTGTATTCCCAAAACTTAGCACAATGCCCGGCACACGATTGGTTGGTTGGGTGTTGTCCTTCATGCTTGAAGAGGACCAAAATGGCATCATCCTGCTGGGGTCAAGGTTCAGGGTGTCCAGCTGTGGCTGATCAAACCAATACAGACCTGGAAGGCTGTACCACAGGTCCGACACAAATAGTCCCCATGAGCATTTGGAGTGGAATGCCTCTGAATTTGCGCGTCTCGTTTCTTTTGACCTGCTGTCACTATGCTTTGCTGTTTGATTTGGGCATGCCATGCCAGTGTCTAATCTGGCACATGATAAATGCTTAATAAATACTCGCTGACTGATTGTTGGTTAGCTAGTAGATTCACATATAAGCTGTTTTTCCAGATGGAAAGACCCGAGTATGTTTAGTAAGAAGGAAGCATTGGAGAAGGATGATCCAGTAGGAAAGATAAGGGTGGTGGTTGTAGCAGGGTCTTGAAAAGGAGGGGACTGGGGACATAGAGGAGTTAGCTTTTATCTGTAGAGCCATATCTTTCTTTGAATCAGAAGGAAAAAAGGAACAGATGGGTGACTGACCACACAGAGAAGATGTGAAATGAAGAAGGAATTGAAGGGGCTTAAGTTGAATGGCTTTAGTTTCGTCAGGAAAGAAGAGGTCAAGTTCACATGTTAAAAATTGTGAGGGTGGGTGAGTAGAGTGAGATTAAGGACTGAGGAGACAGTATTTATTACAAGCACTGTGGGTGATTTGATCAGGAGTTGAAAGATGAATGAAAGGATTTTTGAGCAGCATTGATGGCTTAGCTGAGTTTAAATGGGGTGAATTTATAGTGGATGATATATAAGATGTTGCTATTAGAGCTGAGAGTGGGCAAAATAGAAATCCTTGTAGAGTGAAAAAATGCAGGGATACACACACACATATGACATATTTATGATATACACACACATATATGTATATATATATATATGTAGGTAAAACACTTAAACATAATATATTAACTTCCCTGGTATAGGTTAAAGCCATCCTCAACTTCTTTCATCTTTTTTCTCTGCCCACCTGTAGCCACCAACTCCCTTTTTAATCCTTCCACCCAGAGATCTTGTGAGCATCTCAAAAGTACTATGTTCCAGGTGGAGCTCATTAATCAGTCAATCAATAAACATTTATTTAGTAGCTAATACGTACCAGGCACTGTGCTAAATGTTGGAGCTGCAAAATGGCAAAAGATAGTCTCCACCCTTAGGGAGCTTACCATATAATGGGGGAGAGAAAATGCAAACAAGTATATACAAACAAGCTACATTCAGGATCAACAGGAAATAATTAACAGAGGGAAGGCACTGCAATTAGGAGAGGTTAGGACTTTTGTTGGGACTTAAAGGAAGCTTAAGGGGTCAGTAGTTGGAGCAGGTAGGCATGGGGGAGGATGAGGATGAGGAGAGAGGATGCTCAGTACTGGGAAAGTATTTTGTTTGTGGAACAGCCAGGAGGCCAGCATCACTGGATCAAAGAGTACATTTTTTTGATTAAGTTGTAAAAAGACTTTTAGGAGGAGATAGGAGGCAGGCAGAGCCACCAGCAGACCATTGCAGTAATCCAGGTCTAAAGTAATGAGGACCTGTACTCAAGTGATGGCAGTGTTGGAGGATAGAAGGGGGTATATTTGAGACTTGTTGGAAAAGAGAAATGTTCCGGTCTGGGCAATAGATTGGATGGTGGCAAGGGAGAAATAGTGAGAAATCCAGGATGCAAGTGTGAGGGACTGGGAAGATGTTATTGCTCTTTACAGTAATAGGGAAGGTGAGGAGGGGAGTTTAGGGGGAAAAATGTAATGAGTTCTATTTTGGATGTGTTGAATTTAAGATATGTACTGAACATACACTTTGAGATGACTGTAAGTCAGTTAGAGATGTAAGATTAGGGGTTTGCAGAGAGATTAGGGGTTTAAGATTTGAAGATTTGAGAATCATCAGCATAGAGATGGTAGTGAAATCTGTGGAAGCAAGTGAGATCACCAAGTGAGGCAGTACAGAAGAAGTGAAAAGACTCAGGGCAGAACCCTGAGGGACCCCCTTAGAGCATACGATCTGGAGGAGGATCTAGCAGAGGAGACAGAAGGAGAAGTTGGATAGGTGCGAGAACACCCAAGGGAGCATGGTATCCTGAAAATCTGGAGAGAAGAGACTGTTGAGGAGGAGAAAATGATCAACAGTGTCAAAGACCGCAAAGAGGTCAAGAGGAATGAAGATTGCGAAAAGGTTATTGGATTTGGCAGCTAAAAGATTACTGGTAATTTTGGAGAGAGCAGTTTTGGTGGAAAGATAAGGTCAGAGACCAAACTGTAAGGGGTTAAGAAGAGAATCACGAGAGAAAGGGGAAGCCTTTTTGAGTGTAGATGCAAAGGGTAAAAGAGATATAGGATGATAATTAGTAGGGATGTAAAGATCCAGTGAGGATTTTTCCAGGGTTAGGGAGACATGGGCACGTTTGTCGGCAGTAGAAAATGAGTCAGTAGAGAATGAAAATAAATGGAAGATTGGGGATAACTGAGGGGGCAATCTGTTGAGGAGATGGTATGGAGTGGGATTACTTGAGCAAGCAGAAGGGTTAACTTTGGTAAGGAGTGAGATTATTTCATCAGGTGAAACAGAAGTGAAGGAGATAGTGGCAGAAGGTACTTGAGTGATAGATGAGTAGATGGGACAAGAAGGAGCTCATGGTAGATGACTTTAAGCTGAGAGGATGGAGGTGGGGAGGGGGAGTCATGGGAAGTCTGAGGAGAGATGAAAAGGTTTGGAAGTGATAGTGAGTTGACAAGGGAGGGAGAGAGTAGGATAGCCTAGTGACAGTAAGCATCCATTTGAGGTTTGTAATGTAAATTTGTAGTTTACACAAATTACAAGTCATAATAGTTGCATGATTTTCTCCACCTTTATTCAGCAGCACTTGTGTAGGAGTGAAGGCCATGAATGGTGGGAGTGATCCAAAGCTGAGGCTTCCTTGGGCGTAATAGAAGATATGATAAAGGGGCAAGACAATGTAGAGTTGAATTGATTCACCAAGGAGTCAAGATGGGCAGAAGAGGAGAGAATGGCAATGTAGAGGAAATGACCTGAGAGAGAGTTGAGGGGTCAAGAGACTGGAAGTTACCGAGCAGATGAAAAGAAGGATTTTATTAGGGAAGGCAGAGGAAGGGGTGAAAAACCAATAGATTCTGGTTGGATGAGAGGATTTCAGGACTCAGGAATGGAGAGGTCGTGTATTTATGGGTGATGGCAAGATAAAACCTAAGATTATCTTTCTGTGTGGCTGAATTTGGGTGGAGGAATAGCTCATGGTGGGGGTGGTGGTGGGGGTGGAAGAACTGAATGGTTAAGGCATTTGAGGGAAAATCAGTATGTATGTTGAAAGGTATGTTGGGGAAGAGAGAAAATGTATAAGCTAGATAAGATATCAGACTCATTGAGGACGGAGAGTCATCTGTGGGTTTGTAGCCAACAGCTACCAGGATTTTGATTGGCTGGTAGATAGTAGTATGAACCTTAAAGGAAGAGAGGTTACTGAGTGATAAAGTGGGAGAAGCTGAAAATGGCAGTGGGGAACATGGAGCATTCCAATTCTGCCATCTTGAGTAATGAGCTGAAGAGAATGCATGAAGGAACTGCTAGTAGAGCCAGTAGATGGAAAGAGTAGAAGAGGAAAAGATTTAAAGGGAAGAAAAGTTTGTTGCCTATAAAACAGGCATCCAGAGGGGGCACAATGGAAGGGCTTGGTGGAGTTAGGATGCAACTTTGGGATAGGAGAATTGAGCGGGGATGGAAAGGAGGAATCAAGTGGCAGGAGGTATGGATATTGATCCATAGGAGTTTAGAGTCAGTGAGATGTGTAGAGTAGAAGAGGTATGAGAATGTCCATCAATGAATGAAGAACACCATTCTTCCATTTCACAGAAATGTGCGGCCGATGAGAGGTCTGAGTTCCAAGGAAGGGTTGCATTTCTTTACTCTGGAGGATCTCCACATCCCACTTGGGAGACTGGATTGCCAGCAGGAGGTAGAAGATGCCTTTTGCCAGTAGGGATAGAAGTGGTTGCTTCTGATCATTTATATGACCGTTAACCTAGTTCAGGCCCATCATCACGCTTGGCTTGGACTATTCCAAAGGCTTTCTCTATTTTTCTTCTGTTTATTTCATATTCTGAACTTAACAAAAAGCAGGTTAAATGAATATTCCATTTATATGAGAATTATAATGCAGAAGAGACAATTGTGCACAAAATGGTTAGTTTCTCGGCCAGAACTTTTTTTTTTAATTATGTTAAATTCAATATGGAACTTTTGAATTCCTATGTTTTTTGTGGTTTCTTCTCATCTCCTTTCTGTTTAATTTTCATTTTGGGGAAGGGGGTTCCTATTCTTAACCCCACATTTCCTTTCTTCCCTCCCCCCCAAAAAAAACCCAAACAAAACTCTTGTAACAGATACGTGAAATTAAGCAAAACAAATTTCCATATTGGCTGTATCCTAAACATGTGTGCCTCACTCTGCAACTTGAGTCCATCTGACAGAAGGCTGGTAGCATGTACTTCACTAGCAATAATGTGGAATTGTGGTTGGTCATTAAATTGATCAAAGTTCTTAAGTGTTTTCAAATAGTTTTTCTTCAATTAATGTTGTGATAGTACTAATTGTTCTCTTGCTTCTCTTTACTTTGTATCAGTTCATTTAAGTTTCCCCATGTTTCTCTGAAACCATTTTTTCCTTAAATTTCTTATGGTTCAGTTGGAAGGGCTTGGTGGAGTTAGGATGCAACTTTGGGATAGGAGAATTGAGGGGGGATGGAAAGGAGGAATCAAGTGGCAGGAGGTATGGAATGGGGTTTGGGTATTGATATTCATCTATATTCATCATTGAGTCATTCCCCAATGGATGGGTATCTTTTGATGGGACAGAGCTTTAGAAACATCACAAAATTAAAAACTCAGAACATTTTCAGGTCTTCAGTAGTTAAAAGGACATCAGTAGTATTTACCTGGATGGTTCTGATATTGTTTAAGAGCAGTAATCTATCTGATTTTATTCATTTCCCTTATCACAGTTTAAGTACTGTGAGTTAAGTACAGCTGGGAAATCATCAGTTAGTTAAAAGATTGTATCCCTCTCCTTCTCCAATCTCCCCCGCACCCCACCAAGTTTTATGGGCTACTTTACCTTTTTTTTTTTTTTAATGGTAATGCTAACTATACTGACTGATAGCCCTCTGGGAGAATCTCATTCTTTAGACACTGGATAGATATGATTGGTTGTTGGAACAAAAGTGAGAACATTTAAATAGCATAGATCTCACTAAGAACACAGTGATTTTTGCTATGAAGTGTAGAAGCTTCCCTTCAAGAAAAGGTCATGACTACTTTGTATGACATGTTTGGAATTCTACAGGAAATTTTGTTGTTATTCTAAGCAAACAAAAAAGATAGATGGAGTCATACTGGGGAGGAATTTACATGTCAGGCTTGCCGGAACATTTTGCTTTTTAGTCCTAGAAGCAATCTGGAGTTACCAAAAACTTGGGCAGAGGGGTGACAGAGTAAAACTGGTGCATTTTGACAGCTGTGTGGAACAGAGAGGTTAGTTAGATGTTCTTGCAGCCATCCCTGACAGTTACTTTCATTTATAGTACTTAAACATAAAACACGATGGGGGAAATGAATAAAAACAGACGACTCCTGCTTTGAAACAATTTCACAACACTCCACATGATACCACTTGCCTGTGCTTATAAATTTCATCAGTGAATAAGGACTAGAAATGAATTTCCTAATGTCCATGTAATCGCCAAAAACTGAAGGTGTTCTAAGTTTTTAGTCTGTGATGTTTCTAAATCTGTGTCTATTGAGAGGAACAACAAAGGAAGGTCTTGGCAGAACAGAAGTGCTATATCCTTGATGTTCAGGTTAAATGATAGACAGCCTCAGTACACAGGCGTGGCCTGCATGTGGCCCCCAGCAGTTCCGAGAATAGCCAAAACCAGAATAAAATGCAGCTGGGAAATATTTAACAAAAATAAATAAAAATACAATAAAACATAGGTAATGTTGGACTTAAAAACTAACAGTATGCAGTCTGGTTCAGTTTTGTGGTCCCTGTGAGGTTGATGCCATTTTGCTTGTTGCTGTTGAGTTGTTTGCATTGTTTCTGACACTTAATAGCTTTGTGATCTATGGTTTAGTTCTCTCATATGTAAAACAAAGAATTTTGAGGTCTCTTTTCATTGACTGTCCGATGATTATAATGTGTAATATTCGTAGGGAGTGCAAATTTTAAATATTATCTACAGTGTATAAAAATTGTTCTGGTTTTTATTCAGTACCACCTCATTCTGGGTTTCTGTCCTTTAATATCTCATAGTACTTTGTACCTCACTCACTCTCATTTGCCTTTGTTCAATAATCGTCTGATTATCGTTGTCAGCTAAGGAATATAATAGGGAGATGTTTGCTTAAAAAAAGTCTTTGCCATTGTCATGGAGAATGGCCAGTTGTTTAGCTATGTCCTACTTGTGTCCAACTCATATCTGATTCTTTGTGACCCCATTGACCCCATTGGGGTTTTCTTGGCAAAGATACTGGAGTGGTTTGCCATTTCTTTCTCTAGCTCCATTTACAGATGAAAAACCTGAAGCAACCAGGGCTAAGTGACTTGCCCAGGGTCACACAGCTAGTGTCTGATTGAGGTTTGAACTCAGGAAGATCCTTTTCCTGATTCCAGGCCCAGCATTCTATCCATGTTGCCACCTTGCTACTCTAGAACATCTAGTACAGACTTCAGAAAGTAAAGGAACTCTATTGATAGTAAGGTTCTCTACTTGGTACTGTTTTCAGATGGCATTGTGCTGATTGCATCAAGCTCCAGAGGCCCCAGAGCCTCTTCAGTGAGATCCTTGAGATTGACCTGATAATCCCCACAGGAAATATCAAATGGCTGAAGAATGTCTATTGCTTAGATTATGAACTGCATTTTAATAGGCCACCTTTGAGTTAAGTCCATCAGTACTCATGTCTTAAACATGCTGAAAGTTGATGAAGTTCACATAGAATTGAGCTGATAGAAGAGAAGGCTGTACAGTTTGGGAATTTGTACTTGCAGTCATCCCTAGAAGCTCTTTGATTCAAAACCCCATGTTTTTAAAACCAGTATTCTCTTGGCACTGTTATTTAGATGGTTGTAGTTCAGTTTCTAAAGAGTCAAATGGGAGTAGCTAAGTGGAGCAGTGGGATAGAGCACTCACCCTGGAGTCAGGAGGACTGGAGCTCCAATGTGGCCTCAGACAATTGACACTTAAGAGCTGCATGACTCTGGGCAAGTCACTTAACCCTGATTGCCTCCAAAAAACAAAAACAAAACAAGATTCAAATGGCAGGTGGTCCAAAGGAGAATCAGCCAATTTGTGTGGGATGCCAATAGACTATAGCATACTGCTAGCTTTTATTTGTTAGAAGTGGCATGAAAGTTATTATCAAGGAAGTATATGGTCAGTAAAGGAGATAACTCCAACACTATAAGCAACTTAATGTTAAAAAAAAAATCTAAAGGAAAATCTCCCTCTGTGGAAGACATGGACACAACTTACATGAGATTGAAAAGTATGCATAGGTTACAAATGGAACTGGTGGAGGAAATGCCCATTTCACTCAATTTTGTAAATTCTACTGATGTCTTAAAGAATGATAGCTATTTGAAAATGTGTCTGGTTCCTACTTGAGTTTAAAGAGCTGTTTTTGTTATTATACCTAGCACCTGCTCTCCTTATATAGTAGGTACTTAATAAATTTGTTGAATTGAAATGATTCAGATCTTTTCATTTCTTCCTTTTAATACAGGAAGCTCGAGTTTCCTTTATGCAGTGGCTTGCCAGAAGTGTGGATCCTGAAGGAGTAATGACATTCAGGAAGTTGACCCTTAAATTTGTTTCATCCTATAAACCAGAATTGGAAGTAACTCCATCTCAAGTGCCAGTTGTCACTGCAACAGAGGAATTTGCCTCAGAACATTTTAACCTGGAAATCTATCAAAAAAATTTGCAGACAAAGCAACTAGGAAAAGTAGTTCTATTTGCTGAAGTGACTTCATCCACAATGAGTCTTCTAGATGGGTAAGCTTTTGGATGAAAATTCATCAGAAAATAGTCTGAATAAAGATTTATATAGTGTGATGTTAATTAGTGCTTTCAACTAAGTTTTAAAACACATGATTTGTAGAACAAGGAAAGAGAGCCTTCCATTTCAGAAGAATGTAGCAGTGGTTGGAAAAGTAAATTTCATCTTAAGGCTTCAGCAAGGTTTATATTTTTAAGAATTGGTGGTTGTGGATCTGGTGACGCTCTCTTTGTATAAGGCTTCTTAGAATGGTCTCTGAAAAAATGAATTACTATCAAAGAATAATCTAAGAAGTAGAATTTACTCTCTAGGCTATTTTTTCTCCTTTTGTTCTATCTTACTTTGAGATATTTTGCAGAAGTATTTAGAATAGCACATTTATGTGATGTCTAAGATGTGTTTAATCAAGATAAAAGCAGAATTTTGCATTTTTAAACCTGTTTTCTACTATGTTCCTTTCTAATTTTCATTTTTTCAACCTAACCATTTTTGGATATTTGAGCACTGACTTTCATTGGCAGGTTACTCTTCTCAGCCCCCTATTTCATGGACTTTGGTTAGAGGTTAAAAATATAAAACAGATGAAAAACTTTTTTTACCTAGATTAATTAGCACAACTTGCTGCTGCATGATGACGAGTATTAAGAGTGTGCCTGGCTGAAGCACTGTTAGTTCAGGTTCTATGCTGGGATAAAGCAGGCACTTGCAGGTCATTCAACAGTTAATAAAAGGTTTACATAGCCATACCATAGTAGGGGTATTCTGTCAGGATACACTTAGATGGGGTAAGATAAAACCTCTTTCACTTCTTTTGAAATAGGGTCAGCAGATCAGGGTGTTGTGACTAGCATAGCTTTAATAAAAGTACTGCCAAGTCTAAAGGGTCCCAATATCTCTCTCTCCCAGTCTTGCATATGGGTAGATCTTTTCATGCTTTTTATGTGACCACAAAGCCATGTCAAGCTTGGCCAGAGGCTAACAGGAAGGTGAGTCAGTTAAAAGAGACAAATACTTGGGATATGTGTCACTTTTTAGAGAAAAACTAACCTAAGCCATATATAGCAGGAATACCAGACAAGGGAGAAGGAAGAAGAAAACTGATAGGTATTGGTCCTGTCACAATGAGACATAGTTTAGTAGACTTCGTCTGTAGTGTAATGGTGATCTAGCACATGAGCAGACTTTCTCAGTTTGGGAAGATGACATTTACACTTGGAAGACACATTTCTGATTGATGACATATGAGAGAAGTTCATTTGTGGACATTCTGAAAGTGATTCAGTTTGGCCTACTATGTGGTACCCAATTTTTCCATTGGCTGCATAACCAGAAGATAATGTCAGTGTGTTCCAAAGGGCCTGAGACTTTTTGCTTCCACTTCCATTCCCCTTACTCTTTTTCTTAATCTGTAATCTTTCTGTAATCTGGCTTCCAGCCTCATCATTCAACTGAAATTGCTTTCTCCATAATTACCAATGATTTCTTAATCACCAAATCCAATGGCCTTTTTTTCCCAAGTGGACTTTTCTCAACCCTTATCCTTTTTGACCTGTGCAGCTCAGGCTCTTCTCCTCTAGGTTTCCATAGCACTGCTGTCTCCTAATTTTCCTCCCACTTATCTGATCAGTCGTCCTTCCTCTTCTTTGTTGGGTTTTCATCCAGGTGACATCCTCTAAACACATGTATTTGCCAAGACTCTCTCTTAGACCTTTTGCTCTTCTTGTTTTGTACCAGTTCATTTAGTGATCTCTTCAGCTCCCATGGATTTAATTATCATTTCAATGCAGATAATTTGCAAACACTTTTCTAGCCCTAATTTCTCTCCTGTGCTTTAATCTTATATCTTCAACTGCCTATTGGACATTTCAAACTGTACAGACATTTTTAAACTCAACATGTCCAAAATTGAACTCATTATCTTCTTACCCTTCCTCTCCCGCCCACCCCACCTCCCCATGCCCTCTTCCTAACTTTCCTATTATTGTTATCAAAGGCACCAGTGTTCTCCCAGCCATTCATGCTTCTAGGCTTCCAACCTAGTTATTACCCTCAACATTTCACTCTCCTTCACTTCTCTGTCCCCCCTCACACCCCTCTGCATGCAATCAATTGCTAAGTCCTGTCATTTCTACCTTTATAACATCTCTTGTATATGGCCCCTTCTTTCCTCAGACCCTAGTACTACCCTGATGCAGGTCCTCATCACCTCATGTAGCAATATCCTGCTGGTTGGTCTCCTTGCCTCAAGTTTCTCCCCACTCCAGTACTTCCTTCACTGGTTGTCAAATTGATCTTTCTAAAAGCACAGGTCTGCCTATGTTGCCCCCCTGTTAAGTGAACTCCATTGGCTTCCTATAACCTCTAGAATCAAGTAGAAAGTCCTTTGTTTGGTTTTTAAAACTCTTCATAACCTGACTCTTTCCTACTTTTCCGTTCTTTTTACACCTTACTCCCTCTGTGTTGAGTGATTCAGTGACACTGGTTATCTACCATTCCTGGATTTCTGTCCTTTTTCTCTGCCTCCTGATTGCCTTCTAGTCTCAGCTAAAGTCTAACCTTCTTCTGCCTTTAGCAGTTTTCCTTAATTTTGGTGCCTTCTCCCAGAGATGATCTCCATTATATTCTGTATGTATCTTATTTGTGCATAGTTGTTTATATGTTGTCTTCCTTGTTAGACTGTGAGCTCTTTGAGAGGAGAAACTGTCTTTTCCCCTTCTTTGTATAACCAGTGTTTAGCTTAGTAGATGTTCAATTAAATTCTTGTTGACTCACTGATTGATGTTATATACCTAAGTAGAACTGGGAATCTTAGTCCATGGCTCCTTGAAAATGGGGAAATACCATTGGTGGGGACCTGAGCCACTGTAGTAGAAAAAAAAAAGGTTCTCGGTCCCCTCAGGGAACTTTGAAGCCTCTTGGGGAGATATAGCAGACCTGGCTCTGAGAGCTTTGGGCCAGAACATCAGTGTTAAAATAGAATCCTAGATGTAGTGGAATGTATTGATAGGGAAAACATTTGTTTTTGCATTAGTGCAAAAATCTAAGGATCATATGCCTCAAAATACAATTTGATCGAGTGTTTTCAGGTAGAGATATACTCTTATTGAACTACCCAGGTTTGAATGGGTTTGATGGAGTGTGTACATACTATATACTTTGCTGAAGAGACTTTTAAAGGAGTAAAAAGTTTTAGAATTAATCATATATTTAATGTAAGATGATGTCATAACTAGTATTTTCTTGGCTACCGTACTCCATTTGTTGAAAGGGGATTTAATATGGTTTCAGCTTATGCTATTTGTGTTCATAGCTTTGATATTTATTGTTTTGGGACAGTCTTGGGAAAGAATCCAAGTTAGTTAAAATTTTTGCTTAACTGAGTTAATTTATACCTCTCAGGTGATCAGTCTTTTTTTCATTGCTTTCCAAATTCTCCAGTTTATGATCTAATGCAGGTGAGTGAGAGGTGATAATTTACACATGTAAATCACTATCACTGATCTTGAGAAGCAAGTCAGACCCCTCATTCTCCCCTGCACCATTACAAAAAACCTTCCTGTGCATAGAAGCAATAATTAACATTTTAATTTCTGTGACGATAATAGGAATTGTAGTAAAGACGACACCTGTGATTTAGTTGGCATAGGGAACACCTTGGTGTGGAAAATCCCACTACCAATGCAGCTTGGTACTTTTTTTTTGCAGTTTATACTGTTATAGTGCTACAAGCACCTCTTAGTAAAGTCACTAGGGTCACATAGTCAGTATGTGTCAGAGTGTGGACTTGAACCCTTCCTAGTTTCTAGACCAGCTTCCATTATGCTATGCTGCCTTTTGTTAATAATGTTGATGTTTGTATCAATCAATCACTAAATATTTAATAAGCACCTATTATGTGGTAGGCACAGGGCTAAGTACTGGGGATACATAAAGAAACAAAAGACAGGCCCTGCCCTCAAGGAGTTACACTTTAATGGAGGAGACAGCATAAAAGAAATATATATACAAAGCAAGCTGTATGCTGGATAAATAGGGAATGATTAAGAGAGGAGAGGGATTGGGAAAGGCTTCTGCTAAAAGGTAAGCTTTTAGTTGGAACTTTTAAGAAGCCAGAGAAGCCAGTAGGCAGAACTGAGGAGGGAGACCATTCCAGGCACTGGGGAGAGCCAGAGAAAAATGCCTGAAGCTGAGCAGTATCAGAGCAGGGAAGGAGGAGTATGTGAGAGATGCTGCAGAGAGGAAACCTACAGGCCTTGGCAGTAGCTTGAACATGAGGGGTGAGAGATAGTGAGGAATCCAGGATAACTCCTAGGGTGCAAGCCTAAGGGCCTGGGTGGATGGTATTACCTTCTGCAGGTAGTGAGAAAGATTTAGAGGAAGAGTTCTAATTTGCAAATTTCGATTTTAGGATGTCTACCATACATCCAGTTTGAGGTGTCTAAAAGGCAATTGGAGATGTAAAACTGGAGGTCAGCTCAGAGGTAGGGGCAGGAAAGGTAGATTTGAGAATTATCAGCATGGAGATGGTAATTAGTTCATTGGAGCTGAGAAAATCATAAAGAGAAATAGTGTAGGAAGAGAAGAGAGGAAAGAACCTTGAGGAATGCCTGCACTTAGAGGGCATGATCTGGATGAGGATCTAGCCTTGGAGACTGTGGGGTGACCAGATAGGTGGGAGATGGGAGGAGAACCAGGACAGTTGTATCCTGAAAAATTAGAGAAGAAAGTCAAGGAGGAGAGAGTGATCGAGAGTATCAAAGACTGCAGAGAATGAGGATTGAGAAAAAGCTACTAGATTTAGCAACCGAAATATTGTTGGTAACTTTGAAGAGAGAAGCTTTGGTAGAATGGTAAGGTAGAATGACAGATTGTAAAGAGCTGGAGGAGAGAAAATTGAGGCACATATTGAATGTGGACAGCCTTTCAGAAGAGTTTAGCTACAAGGGGGAGGAGAGATATAAGATGATATTTCTTGAAGATGGATCAAGTAAGAATTTTTTCAAGATAGAGGAGACATGGGAATGTTAGTAGTGAGTAGGGAATTTACCATTAGATGGGGAGAGATGAAAAATAGGTGATAGACTTGGAATGACAGAGTGAGTATCCTTTTGGAGGAGGCAGAATGGAATGGGATTGCTTGGACAAGTAAAAAAGTTAGCCGTGGTAAGGAGTAAGGACACTTCATCATGTGAGACAGGGGTAAAGGAGAGATAGTGGGAGAAGTCACTTGAATGACAGGAGATGAGGAAGAGGGTAAAAGATTGATTCATAGTGAATAACCTCAATTTTTTCTGTAAAATATGAGGCAAGGATTTCAGCTGAGAGGATGGGGGGAGGGGAAGCCAAATACTAGAATGTTTACTGTATATGGAATTACTCCCACTTTACTGTTTAATAAAAGAGTTTTATTTTATTTAGTTTTATTTATTTTAGTTTATTACTCATTTCCAGTGCTTAGTTTATTACTTTATTACCCATTTCCAATGCTTAGCACAATACTTACAAATAATAAGTTCTTAATCCTTGCTGGCTTGATTACCCCAACTCCAGCAAACTAAGTAGGGTGTATGCAAAGCTTTAGAAATAATATACTCAGTTTTTCCTTTCTATCTTCATATATATGTAGCTTTTCTTATCATAGGACATTCTTTTATGTGCAGAAATAACCATGATGGGTGTAACCTGAGTCTTACATAGGATATCCTTGTGAGTTATTTAAATTCACATACATTTTTTTGGGTAGTATTCCATACCAGTTTTCACGGACTAAACAGGATTGGATCCAAGAGGATAAAAGGGGATTAAAGACTAGCCTTGATGTCAGGAAGTCCCAGAGTCAAATCTTTCTTTGAAATATACTGGCTATGTGATGATGGGCAAGCAAGTTACTTATCTTTTCTGCCTTCCTGATAAGTCTCTTAAGACTATATATTACTGCAATGTTTTGAAGAGAGTTCCCATACCAGGAACTACTACATGACTGAAATTGCAGGTTTGGTTCCCCTCCCCCCCAATAAGTTGACTTTTGACTATTTCTCTACCTCTACTCCCCAATCAATTCATCAAATCCTATCAGTTCTTCCTATTCTTACAGTCATCACATCAGGTCACATTCAGGTCACCATTCTCTGTTGCCTGGACTGTTAGAATAATTTCCTTATCAATCTCCCCTGTCTAGTCCCTCCTGGATAGCACTGTCAAGTAAGACTTCCTAGTTCATAGTTACGATCATACCATTCCACTAATCATAAGTATTAGCAACACATTTTGGAGGAAATTTTCTTTCCCCCTCATTTAGATGAAAACCTTTGTCTAGCTTGTGATCCAGCCGAAGTTCTATGAAGTAAGTTGTCAAATGAAAGATCTCATTTGATCCTATCGTATGAAAGTCAACCCATCTTGGAGCAATAAAACTTGTCACCGATACCAATGATTCACTGTAGTTGGAAGGAACTTAGTTAGAATTAAACATTGGGAAGGTGGAATGTTGGAAGAAGCATGGTGTCATGATGTCATGGAATTGCTCCTTTCAGAAATGTGTGTGTGTGTGTGTGTGTGTGTGTGTGAGAGAGAGAGAGAGAGAGAGAGAGAGAGAAAGAAAGAGAGAAGGCTTCTGCTCATATATTTTTGTGGGTACTCTGACCATATTCCACTTGTTGCTCCTTATTTAGCTGCTTTGATCTTTTTTTTTTTTTCATTTTCTCTTAAATATGTTTTAACCATGAAATGACTAATGAGTATTTGGTAAGCCAAATGGACTTACATGCTACATAGTGTATTATTTAATATCTATTTAGAGAAAATATGAAGTTAGCATAACTTTGGAGAAGCCAGAATCATTTTGATAGCTGAAAGTCATGGACCAGCAGGAGGGTTTAGCTGAGATGGTAGGTTTACAAAGACTAGTGTAGCTCGAGGAGTCCACTGGATATTTTATGAGTTTAAGTTGGACCCATGAGAAGATCCAAATACCTGTTCTCCATTCCAGCTGACTCTGCTTTAGAGGGAGAAGTAGAGAGAGGCAGAGGGCAAAAAAGGAGGGGGGAAGTGATAGAGATACTGTCTTAATAGAAAGAGCACTGGATGGGTTGTCAAGAGATTTAGGTTATTGTCTCAATTCTGCTACTAACTCATTGCATGACCTTGGGCAAGTCATTTTATTTCTTTGCGCTTCATTTTTGTCATCTGTGAAATTTAAATATTAGCCTAATGTTCCTTCCAACTGTAATAGATATTTTGATAGTCTAAATTAGAATCTAAAACTTGAACTCTCCAGCCCACTCCCTTATCCATTCTGAGATATCGCTTCTGAAAATATATTAGAAATAAAAATTTAACTCTGAATTTTTTCTTTTTGAAAAATGACATATGGTAGTTCCCTTTCTAAAACATTAAGAGAATATTGTTTACCCTTACTGCCTCCCTTCCCAGATCAAGGTGTGTCTGTGTGTGGAAGCTTGGTATGCCTGGAGAAAATAATCATTATTATTTAATGTTGACAGTATTTCTCTTTCAGTTTCAGACTTTAAGGTTAATTAGAGTTTAATTCAATATCAAACCTTTGTCTCTTTCTCTTTTCCCTTGTGCTACTTTACAATTTCCCCCTTTTCCCCCTTCTCCACTTTCCTCCTAATCTGCATTCCAGTCTCTTCCCCCCCACCCCTTACTTTCCAACCCCCCTACTGAGGTTTCCCCTACTCCAGAGGGGGGAGGGGAAGATTCAAGCCCTGAGAGGACAAGAAATTGGGCTGGAACTAATTTAATGGCTGAGTGACCTCACAGTAGAGAAATCGCTAGATCCTAATAGAGGTCTTTGTCTACATTTCCACCCTAGCTGGTAACATGCCAGTCAAGAGTCAAGCTAGAGAAACAGGTGGGAACTATTAGACCTGTCATAAAGTTTGAAAAATTGATTCAGGAGTTGAAGTGAATAGATTGAACTTGACAGTGTTGTCCTAAAGATTCTAAGACAAAACTCTGTAGTTTAATTTTAAATCCCTTGATTATTCATTAGCTTTCCAGATGGCGTTTGTTGATATTTTGCATATTAATGCTTATATTGTGTCATCAAGTACTCTTAATTTGGACTAAGGTAATGAGAAAACTATAAATATACCTTTATCTTAAGTTAAACAGATGTTAGTGAAGTTGTAATATGAAAGACAACTAAAAAAAGCTTACATGACCTGTTCCAAAGCAAGAATTTTTTAAAAGCTTAGAATTTAAGTTAGAATTTAGTTTCACTTTTATTAAAAGTGAAAAAATCCTTTAAAGACTTTTAGTTACAAAATATTGATTTTTATAAGTTTATTTACAAAGTTATATCTGAAAAAACAATTCCAGCTTTTTAAGATGATTTATTTAGGCATCCCTAGTATCATTCCAGCAGGTTCCTCACATTTTAGTAAGATAGTTTGTCTCAACTAATTATCTGAGCAAGTTAATCTTTCAAGTGCCAAGCTCCTTTGGGTACAAGATTTAGTAAAGTCCTTTTTCTCAGATGGCATGGTAGTGGACACATAAGCAATTCCATATTATAAGAGACTGTAGAATAGTGAATTTTAAATAGCTCTTTTCACTAGAATTATTACTGATTATATAAATAAAATGGACTAGTACCTTGTACTTAATAAATTGAATTATTTGAAAGCATATTATTTCTATAGTGTAATTGGGAAATATAACAATATTTGGTATATTTATTTCATAACCAGCACTCAGTTTCTTTTCAGTGCTTTGTAACATATTACTATTGGGAAACCTGAAATTTCTCAAGAATTTTGAAGGGCACAACATTTATTTGACTGTATTAATATTTATCAAAAACTTATCTCAGTACATTATGGAATACCTTAAAATGGTTATTTCACAAGGCTACATAGACTTTTCTACAATGCATTTTTGGAAAACCTTTTCAGAAATTGCATTCAAAGTTTGTGACACATTCCTTTGAATATGATGTCAAATCTCTATCTTTTGAGAGTAGATTTAGTTTTTGAAAAATAGAAAAAAATATAACCAAATCTGTTGAAGGAGGTGGATATTCATTTTGATCAAAACTAGTTTCTCAGGAGGTTTCATTGTGAGTTAGGTAGTTGTCGTTGTAGAGAAGCTAGCCGCTGGATTCCATCTATTTCTCCCCTTCCTTGCTCAGAATCTCTCGCAGGCTTCAGAATATTTAAGACTTTAGCAGACTGGCTGATTGATTTAGGGGAATGGATTCTGCATGAGTAATATCATTACTTTTAAAAATAAGTTTATATATTTTTTTTGTTTTTGCAATGTACTTTCATACTATTACCCTTTATTTTCTTTAAGAGATATTCGTTAAAATGAAAAAGAAAAGCGCAAACAAGTTCTACATAAATAACCAACATATTAAAAAGAGTCTGATGTTATAAGCAGTATCGCACATCAGTGATGTCCGGGGCCTAGTTTCTTCTTGCTTATCTTTTTGGGGACCAGGCTTGGGTTTTTACACTTTTGCATCATTTATTTAGATTATTTTGTACTTGTTCTCATTTTCAAGGTAATTATGCATATTTTCCTGATTCCGTTTAATGTACTTTGCATATCAGTTCAAATACATCTTTCAATGCTTCTCTGTATTCATATTTACTTCTTATAGCACAGTAACATTGCATTATCTTCATGCACTACAATGAATTTAGCCTTTCCTAAATAAATGATCATCTGTATTTCCAGTTCTTTGCTAATAAAAAGTGATAATTTTTTTTCTATATGTGGCCTTTCATTTTGCTCTCGCTCCCTATCTATGACTAGGAGTGAAATCTTTGGGTCAAAGTATATGGATATTGTTTTTACTTTTCTTCATCTGATTCTAAAATGCTTTCCAGAATGATTGTTCACATTTCTGCCAAAAATGCACTAGTGTGCTTATCTTTCCACACCCCCACCAATATTAACTATTTCTATCCTTTGTCATCTTTGTCAATTTGTAGGTTGTTTGGATTTAAATGCCTTTTAATTGTGATTTGGGGCATTCTTTAATGTGGTTTTTAGGAGTCTGAAATATTTTTCAGCCTTTTCTTATATCCTTGAACTTTCTATTATTTATCTATTGAGGGAAATACCTTTTAATTTTATGTATTTCTGTTAGTTATCTATGTATCATAAATATCAGATTTTAGAAATATTTGATGTAAAGACTTTTTTCCTGCTTAGCCATTTTTTTAAACTAGGTGCATTAATAGTTTGTACAGAAGCCTTTCAATTTTATGTAATGAATTATCTATTTTATCTTTTGTAATCCCCAGTGTCCCTTATTTGGTGAAGAATTTATCTATTACATGTAGTTGTAAGTGGCATATAATCCCCTTCTTTTCTGATTTTTATGATCTGATTTTGAACCAGGATCATGTTTTGTGTCTTGCATATACTGAGTGTGTTATCCTGGGCAAATCCTTTACATCCCATCACCCTGAGCAACTCTAAAAGACTATAGGTTATGAGAAGGTGCTGAACGACACTGATAGTTTCCTTCTCAGAAAGTTACTAAATCTCAAATCTAGTCCTAATCTGTATCCCTATTATCTTTATTCAAGTCATGTATCTACCTTGAATTTATCGTGATACATAGTATAAAGCACTGATCAGAAACCTAGTTTCTGCCAGAGTCCTTTCTGAATTTCCCAGTAATTCTTTTCAGGAATCCAGGGAATTCTTTTCTAGATAATTTCTGTTTTCAAACTTTTGAACACTTGGTTATTGAGTTCAATTATTTCTGATTCTTTATCTAGTGTTTTCCAATGATTTACTTTCCGTTTTATGACTAGTATCAAGTCGTTCGATGAGTATTACTTTATTACATGCTTTGAAGTATGAAAGTGCTATTATCCCCTTAATTATGATTTTTTTCACTATTTCTATTGATACTCTAGATTTTTGTCTGAATGAATTGTTATTAGTTTATCTTGCTTTGTAAAATATCTCTTTATTATTTTGATTACATAGCAACACACTTTGTAAATTAACTTCAACAATGTCATTTTTATTATATTTGCGTGGTCCCCATTGAATATCTCTCCAATTTAATCTAATTATTGTTCTTTATTTCTTTAAGGATTATGTTGTAATTGTGTGTGTGCGTGCGTGTAAAAACTAAAGTGTTAGGGTAAAAAATATGAATTTGTGTTCTTTTAGCAAGACGGTTACATTTTGTACACATGTTGATTAATCAAGCAACTATCTATATTTTCTCTCTGCTTTCTGGTTAAAATGGATTGTTCCAGATTCATTGAAATACTTCTGAAAATCACATGAAATATTTTTGAAATAAAATTAAATACTTATGATGGAAGTAAGAAGTGATTTGGACAAAACTATCTAAAAATAGTTTACATATCCATTTATCAAGCTGAACCCATTATCTGTTCTGAAATACTCTACAGATATATATTTTCCTCTTAGTTACTTTGGATAATGAATCATGTTCTGTTTCTGCATGAGGGGTATTCTGTCACTTTAAGATCTAAAACCTTAAATTTTTTCTGCATTGCACAAGGAATCATTCATCATTTTCACTTTTTTTTTCTCCCACAAGAATAATCAAATTAGTGAGCAGGAAAATGATGAAATCATATTTGGCAGTGAGTGACTTATTAGTTATTTCAGACTTTTTTTTTTTTTAGTGATGGAGGAGAAGTAGGGGAGCAAGGGAGACAATGAAGAAACAGTGCATGTACATTATGTTCAGGTGTGCTCTTTCCTCCCTCCGTCATCTTGCAGCTTTTCCCCCCTCCTGGATTATTAATGTTTTGAGGCTTTAACATGGATATAGACAGATAATATTCCTGTATACAGTTCATAAAAATGAAACTTTATGATTATAGCACAGTAGGATTTTAATTTTATTAGATATAGATCAAGGATGCTGATTTGGAGACAGAGGACTTGACTTTCAGTCTCACCTTTGTCATTTATCATCTTGGATAAGTAACAACCTTTTTGGGTCTCAGTTTTTTTATCTGTGTAGTGAGAGCTTTGGTGCCTAAGAGTCCTTTCAGATCAGAAACTATTATTCCACATGTGCAAAATTATAATGTTGAAATTCTATTCTCAGAGCAGAAGTGTGAAATAAACCATTGGCACCAATTCCATGAGGAATGAAGTAGCCTACTCTTTTTAATTATTACTAAGATTACTATTTAAGAGAACTAATACTGGTATATGAGTTTAAAAGTCTTTAATTAGAGAACAGGAGGATATGCCTGAGAGGGAAAAACCTATGCTGGGAATCTGTCCTGTGATGTAAACACTCAGGCTTCAAGGGTGGTATGATCTGTGATAAATGATGCCTGTCATGGGGAAACACTGTCTTGAACCAGATAGCTCATTCAAAACTGACAATTACTGTGAATTTTTTTTAAAGATGAGGATGGGCTGCAGAAGGGGGAAAAGGAGAAGTATTGGAAGGAAAGAAAGATTATTGTAGAACCATGACAAGATATTATTGAATGAACTAATTTTATTTTAAGTACAACCAAAAAACTTTTTGCTGGGTTCTTTCTCTCTCAAATTTTCTAAGATGATCATATGCCTTTTTAATTTTAGATTTAGTCTTTTAGATTTAAATCTTTCTAATTTTCTCTAATTTTATCTCAAAAGAAGTATGGATTTTAACCTGTGAGAATGGGTTGGGTTGTGTGTTTATGTGTGTGTGTGTGTGTGTGTGTATCCTGAAGCAGCTTTTCTAGAATTGTAAGACCTTATTTTGTGTTATAATTGTAGAACCATCATTTCCTGACACCTTTCCCTTCTCCTAAATCTGAACTATGACATAACTGTTTCAGTATAAGTTAAAATTAATTTGATTTTGAGAATTGGAGGATGGCAGGCTTGATTTATGACATATTTAGAGACAATAGACTACCTAGGGTCTTATAAACTTAGGGTTTGGTATAGTTGGATTCAAATCCAACCTCAGACCATTAATGGTTCTGTGACCCTGGACAAGTTACATAAACTCTCTGCCTCAGTTTGTAACCATACGTAAGATGTAAAACGAGGGCATTGGACTCAACCTCTGATACTCCTTTTAACTGTGATTCAATGGTCTTTAACCTACTGTGTCTCTCTGAGTAGGGCGGTAAGATTATCCATGCTAAACTAAGCAGTTCCACTTTGTGATGGATTAACATTTCATAAGATATGACATCTCAGCAGGATGAGTTGATCTGCTGTTGCTTCTTCTTCGGTTTTCTGCTTCTAAGCCTTTCCTTGCTGTCTTGAACTTCTTTTCCTGCGGCATCTGTAGTATCCACCACTGCAATGACTCTTATTCTGATATTGACAAAAACTTGTCTATTCCTTAGCCAGAGGTTCCCAAACTTGTACTGCCCCATTTTTAAAAAAATTACTCAGTGACCCCTGGAAATAATTATTCCTTTAATTTTTTTAAAATATTTGTGTCATTTTGAAAATATATAAAATACTTTTTTAAAATAATGACACATCTTAAATGTAATAACTTATTGTAAATTTGATTTTTCTTTCCTGCATTGAAATTTTGAGGATGCAATATTGCTTCATGTAACCATATAGTATCATATTGTAAAGAAGTCGTTACATTCACATATTCCTTCCGATATATGCTGGACGTCTTGACAATGTGCTATGTGCTCACCTGCCAACACTCACTTATTAAGACCTGTGGACAGACTTGACCATTGATTGGTTATAGCTTGCATTGTATGTTTATTTGGAAAATGATGTAATCCCTATGATTTTAATTCTGTTACACAACAGATGAAACATGTACCAACGGTTTTTCAAAATTTTATTCTTTTCTCTTCTTTTCTTATGCTTCCACTGCCCTCTTATTTTTATTTAGTGTCCTCTAATTGCACCTGAAGCTACTAAACCCCCCCCCCCCCCACATTGTTCCAGCATCCCCTAGGGGGAAGTATTGCCCAGTTTGGGAACTTCTGCCATAGTCAGGATTCTTACCAACTTACCAATAAGAGGTGGTAATGTATCTTTTTCCTTTCCTTGGCACCTTCCTCTCCTTTCCACTCCTCAGCTGTGAATTATATATAGATTATAAGCAATTAATTTATTGTCATGTACAAATCAACAATTATTTTCTCTAGAACACTGAATACCTCTTCTTTAGAATAGTTAGCAATTGCTTTTTCCAGAACTGAGGTAGAGTTATGCCTTAGACAAGTGAACTCTAAAAGATAACCCTCCTTATAGAAATGTAGGGTCTAGGACTAAGAAGGTGATGTTTCACATGTGTTCTGACCAGGAAAGAGTATAAGCAGTGTGTGTGTTTGTCCTTCATTGCCAAAGAAGACCGTGCCATCAGAGAAATAATGATATGACTTGCACTTGACTTTGTTTTGAGTGAGGGAGGGCTGTGCAGGTCACCAACCTCACTTCTCCTCCAGGGCCATCTGAATCCAGTGACCAGATATTCATCAGGATGACTGGAGATGACTCTGGAAGAGGCAATTGGGGTTAAGTGACTTGCCCAAGGTCACCCAGCTAGGGAGTGTCAAGTGTCTGAGATGAGATTTGAACTCAGGTCCTCCTGACTCCTGCACTGGTGCTGCACCACCTAGCTGACCAAAAAAACCCCAAACAAAACATAAACAGTAATAGTACATTAATTGGAATGCCAGATTTTAGAGAGGACATCAATAAGCTACAGAATATTCAGAACACCATGACAAAGATGAAAGCGACTTTGAGATTGTGGTGCCTGAGGATCATTTGAAGGAAATGGGGCTGTTTAGCCGTATTGACAGCTGTATTCAAGTATTTGAAGGGCTGTGACATGGAAGACGGTTTTGACTTGTTCTTGTCCCCACAGAGTACTAGGAACAATGGAGAAGCTGTAAAGTGGGGGGATTTAGGTTTGTATGAGGGAAATCTTCCCCACAATTGGAGCTATTCCAAAATAAAATGAGCCTAATAAAGTTGTTATAGGGTGTTCCCCAACTGTAAGTTTTCAAGTAAAAGCCATACCAGGTATTATAGAGTGGATTCTTGTTTGGATATGACTTGGACCACATTGCCCCTTCCAAATATGACCCTTAACTAAGAAGACATGTCACAATCTGTTTATAAAACGATATGAGGTATTCAAATGTTCATACTAAAAGCAAGGTCCCCTAAGGGAAAAACAGAAGGCAAGGTGTACTAGGCTAATTAAATTGCTGCCATCACCTTTACCAAAACCTCCACTCAGATCTTGGTTGATACAGTCCAGGACTGAGATCAAGAACTCTGGGAATGGCAGTGCCCTCTGAGTCACCATTGCAGCTTCCAGCCCTGTCCTTACAGCCCCTCTGTGGAGATGAGATCTGGCAGCTGCCTCTGCAGGGGCCACTGCCTTGCTTCCTTAGTAGGCCTAGAGAAGACAGGGCTGACCACCATATTTCTTGGCTTTATCAAATGGTTAAGCATCAGAAATGGACATGGTTTTATCAGTGGAAATGACACTAAAACGATGCATTGTCTTCTGCTTTGCTGTTCTTACCCTCAGGACATTTCCATAAGATTTAAAATGGAAACTTCTTATATATGTTTTCTGTTTCATTAGAAAGTGAACTTCCTGAAGGCAGGGACTGTCTCTGCTTTTCTCATTGAATTCACAGTGTGTTGCACCTAGTGAGGACTTATTAAATGTTTTTTTCATTCATTTTCATTTCATTTTTCATTGGGGACATAATGAGAACAGATTTCATTTCATTTCATTTCATTTGTCAGCTGAATTTATTAACAGCAAAGTTTACACTATATATAGTATTGTCCAGAAAATGTTAGCGTTGGAAGAGAATTTATGGATTATCTAATTCAGTGCTCAGTTTTAACAGGTGAGGAAAGTGAGACTTTGAAAGGGAGTTGTCTAAGACATTGAATGATTTAATGACAAAACTGAGACCAGGACCCTGGTCTTCTAAGACTTCCAGTAGGGTATGGATGTAATACAAAATACTTTACTTTTACACCTGCTTTTTGATTGCATCTCTGCTACATGCATCCCCACTACCCACCTCCCCAGAAGCCACCACGACAAATGTGAGAAAATAAAACCTAATAATTTTCTCCTGTGGAGATCCGTCTTACATGTATGCACATTGTTATTTATTGGAATAAATGACATACCTAAAAACCCCCATAAAATAGTACATAATAATACAAATAAGTCCAGTTAAATGAAGAAAGGATTGTTTCTGTTAAGGAAGGGCAGGTTATACACATTTGTAAAGTGCTTATTGTGTGCTGGGTGCTGTGCTAAGTGCTTTTTTACAGATATTATCTTGTTTGGTCCTCGCAATCACCCTGGGAGGTAGGTGCTTCTGTTATCTGTATTTTACAGCTGAGGAAACTGAGGCAGAGCTTATGTGATTTGCTCAGGATTAGTCTCAAATCTGGATTTGGACTCGGGTCTTCTTGATTTCAGGCCAAAGCACTCTATTCACTGTACCACCAATTGCCTTTACTACAAAAGATACAGCTATGAAGTTCTTTTAAATAGCAAATTTTCAAATGTATTTAAAGTATGACTTAGATTACAAAATTCACATCCATTTATAACTACTTTAGGAAACATCAGCTGGGTGGTATGTGATATTGGTGTATGTCTCTTATGCACAAATAAAATATAAGATACTTTCCTTTTACACTTGTGCTTTTTGATTGGTGATGCCTAAATGCATCCCCTCCCCTGTCCAAAAGCCACCATAAAATTTTCTCAGAAATATAAAGAGTAAACTTAATTGACTTGCTTGATTGTAAACCATGTTACATTGACTTTAGGTACAAAAACTTATATGGAAACCCACAATCTGTACCCTTGTTATGCTAAATCCCCAAAGTCTAATTTTTCTTCAGTTATGCTTCTAGTGAATATTTTTTTTAAATCTAAATTTGCCTGCATGTAAAGTTTTCATTTCTCACACCTCATATCATTTAGCTTTATGTTGTGGGTTTTATAAGTTATATGGAAAATGCAACTCCCTGTTGCACATGTCTGTGATTCTCAAGTTTGCTATAAAGTACATTATTTTGCATTCTTTAAAAAAAAACATGAACAATGGTCTCATTATTTAAAATATTTACAAAATATAAAGAAGAGAATTATTAAGAAACTATAAACTTCTATTATGTAGTATTTGGAAGCATAAATAAATTTAACAAAATTTTAAAAACAAAATTGCCCCATTTGTGACCTCTTCTAAACTTTTGTTTTTTTCTGTGTATTTTTAATGTTTTAAAGTTCTAGTATTAATACTAATTATTATTTAGTTACTCCTCTTTTGTTTAATAATTTTTTTATATCTCCACCACTTCCCAATTACTTACCCTATAAAATTGAAGCCCTTGCTTTTGACAAATACAGTTAAGCAAAACAAATCAGTCCAGTGACCATTTAAAAAAAACATGTCTTCTTCTGTACTTCCATCATCACTCTACCAAGAAATGAAAGGCACAGTTTATCATAAGCAACACTGGTGTGGTACTAAATTTGTAAATTAATTTAGTTAGCATCATTATTTTTATTCTGTTGACATGGCCCAGCATGCATAGTTAGCCTTTTTTCAATTGGTTTTCTTTCTTTATTTCTATAAAGTGTTTTTATAGCTACATTTACATATGTTCTAAGCGTGTCTTGGCATTTGTGCTCCCAAATAGTTAACATTTTTTGTAGTTATTTTGAACAGAATTTTTCTTTTCTAAATTAAATGCTGGATTTTGTTAGTAATAAACAGAAGTACTGATGAGCTTATTTGAAGCTTATACACATACATGGATAGAGATATATCATGTCTTTAATAATTTTTTGCATTGCCTTCACTGACCAATTATGGGAATATCTTTCTTTCCAATATGGAAAGATGTATATCTTAACATATAATAGATATATATGTCCCACAAAACTCATTTGTATGTGTATAAACATATACTTATATAAACTTAAGGTTATTAAAGCTTGAGACCTATATTATAAATCTTTACTAAAATCATTATTTCAAATTATGTTAGTTGATTCTCTAAAATTCTTTGTCATATTCAGATAGCAATAATTTGGTTTAATCTTTGCCTGTGTTTAATTTTCCCAGTTTGTTTTGCAAGTCATTATTCTTCAGTTGGGTGCAGTGGCTAATGAGAACATTCAATAAACAGCTATTTTATGATAAATATATTTCAGTATATTCCACTGCTTGCAGTTAAAAAAAGCATTTCTCAAGGTGGTTAAAAAGCAGTTCAGGAAGATAAAAACCAGATAAAAGCCACCAGCAAGGAGGTTAAATGCAGTTGGCAAACAAATTCCCTCAAGGTATCCCCAGTTCCCAGCTAAAATACTAAAAAGTCCTTATATACTCTTCTTGCCCAAAGGTCTTAAAATTCATTCTCAGATCAAACCACCAGGGATAAAGAAACTTTTCTCAGCTCAGTTGCTGACAAGAGTCTGAACTGGTCTTTTGGGAGTTTGGTTGGTTAACTCAAGCCTCCTTAGTTCCACCAGTATCTTGTTCCACAACATTTATATGGCCTAAGGTTTTAAAGCATTTTTGGAACTTTACCAAATAATAGTGTTGACAATGGACATCTTTGCTTTACTTCTTTATTTTATCGGAGAGGCCAATATTATTTCTCTGTTACAGGTGAAAGAAAGGATCATTTATTCCTATATCTTTTTTAAAACGTAAATGAGTTGTTTTGCCAGTAGCTTTAAAAAAAACAAGCAAACAGTTATTCTGTGTATTGCGATATCTGTTGTTTTGAGAATCGTGTTCTATTGTATTTTCCTACTGTTGAATCAGCCCTGTATTCTGGTATAAGTATATCCTGATTATGGTGGGCAATGCTTTGAAGTAGTAGAATCTTTATTAATATTTTATTCAATATCTGTGCATTGATATTTTTGCAAAATAGGTCAACATATGAAGCACAGAGAAGGTTAATATAAAACTATAGTTTGCAATGTACAATAGGATTTTTTTAAAAAGTATATATTTAACATGATAGTAACAAAATTGTCTTGCTTTTGTGTCTCCATTTCTCTTCTTTTTTTAAAAATGGTTTGTTGTTTCCTTTTTTCAAATCATTATCACAACTCACCAACTTTTCCTGAAACAAATAGAAGTCTGTTATTGTAACAAACAAATAAGATTTAGCAAAACAAACTAGCACATTGGTTGTGCTTATAAATGTATGTCTTATTCTGTATCTCTAGTTCATCACCTCTCCCAAGAGTTGGGAAGCATAGATGCTTCTGTTATCAGTCTTTTACAGTCGTGATTGGAGTCATAGTTGATTCCAGTGATTCTGAAGTCTTTTCCAATCATTTTCCTTTACATTATTGTGACCCTTGTCAAAAGTGTTCTCTTGGTTTTAGCGATTTCACCCTTCATCTGTCCATACAGGTTTTACCTTCTGGAGCCTCAGCTTCTGTATCTATAAAATGCAAGGGTTAAATTAGCTGGTCTCTGAGATGCCATCCAGCACTCTGTCTGTGGTCCTATGGGCCTGTTGTTCCAGGTTATTCAGAATCTCTCATTTATTTTTATTTTTTATGTTATTATGATATTCCGTTATATTTATTTACTCAACTATGCTGCAGTTGATGGTACTTGCTTTATTTTCAGTACTTTACTTCAACAAAATGTGTTGCTATAAATATTTTTGTACATATGACTCCTTTTTTATATCTTTAATCTCTTTTATGTATGTTCCTAGAGGTATATTTCTGGATTAAAGAATATTTGCTATTAATGACTTTTTGAACATGATTGGTTCCATGTAGCTTTCTAGAATGGTTAGACCTGTTCACAACTCTACTATCCTATCATCCTCCCTGCAAAGATTATCATTTTGCTCTCATGTCATTTTACTCTTTTGTTTTAATTGCCAGTCAGTTTGCATTACTTTTGTTTTCAGTGGAGCCTTTTTAATACAGTTGTTGATAACCTGATTTTCTTCTTGTGAGAACTGCCTGTTAGGATCTCTTGGCCATTGATCTTTTGGGTATGGCTTTTGTTCATATATTTGCTTAGATCTTGGATATTACACCTTTTTAGATAAATATGCTACAGTTTTTTTACTACAAAAGCTTTTCCTATTTAAAAAGTTCCTTTTTCTATTTTGAACTTGACAAATATGAACAAAAATGAACATATCTTCCTCAAAATAAGACTTTGAATGAAACCATGATTGTAATTTGTTTACTTTAAAGTGGTATGTAAATATTAGCCATATTGTTGAGGCAGCTAATCAGGTTCAATGGATGGAATATTGAAGTTGGATTCTGGAGTACCTGAATTTTAATTCTGTCTAGACATTTATTTGCTTTTTAACCTTGGGTAGGCCGCTTAACTGAGCAATTTTATCTTCTGTGTAATGGAACAGTAATAACACCTGCCTTACAGGATTGTTGTGAGGGTCAAATGAGATATAATGTATGTAAAGTTTATTACAGTGCTATATAAATGCTAGCTCTTATTACTGTTATTTTGTTAGCATTTTTTAGTCACACAAATTTGAAACCTCAAATTTATCCTTGACTCCTCAATCTCAACCCATATACCCAGTCAGCTTGAAAAATCTTTTTTGCCTACTGTAACATTTCTCACTCATCCCCTTATTTCTGTTCACACAATTCCCACCTTAGTTCAGGTTCTTATCACCTCTTACCTGGATTATTTCAGTAAACAGTGAGTTTTGCTGCCTTCAGTTCATTTCTAGTCTATTTGCCACATAACTTGTCAAGATGATGCGTTTCATGATTGTCTAGCTTACTTACCCCTAATACGCTAGCGTTCTTGTTCGGGCGTGTCTGACTCTTCATGACTCCATATGGGGATTTCTTGGCAAATATACTGGAGTAGTTTTTCTTCTCCAGTGGATTAAGGCAAGCAGAGGTTAAGTGACTTGCCCACAATCACACAGCTAGTGAATATCTGAGGCTGGATTTGAACTCAGATCTTCTTGACTCCAGATCTCTGCTCTGTTCACTGATAGAGCTAGTAGTGAACTAGTTAACTGAACTGTACATGTTTTATCTAAAGGCCATTATAATAAAGTCGGGAGAGGCTTATTATCACCACGTCTTATTACAGGTGTAGTAAGGTTCAGATTAGTAAGATGCAGTACAAGGAAATATGGAACACACAACAAAACAGAAAAAAAAAGCAAGCCATTTTGATTGAGGGGACATAGAGTAAAGAAAGGCTCTAGGAAAATGATAAAGGGTCAGATCTGCTGGAGCTCAGTGGACGATAGGTCCCAAATTATTAAAGTCTGGTGGGTTTTTAAATGGTTCTTATCTAGGTCAGGTGTGACCAGGCATTGGAAGGAGGGAGGGAGGAGCCTGGATGTGCAAACCAGTGCTAATTCAGAGGCAGTATTGTGGCTAATTGACCGCTAGTTGATATTCAAATTCTCTACAGAAGGAGAGTGCTTTCAGTTCTTCCTATTGGTCTCATTTTTGACAGTGAATCAGGGGATTTAAGCTCCTCCTGAGTTCTGTGGTAGGGAAGCTACCGAGGTCCTTATATAAGTTGATTTTAGCATATGAAATTTTAATTTTCAGCCATAAAAACACTTTATCTAAAAACTTGTTTCATATAAGTTTCTGACCTGAGTTTTGGTCTGAGCAACATTAGAGCACAAATCCCTGTCAAATAACCCAATACGTCCTAAAAATTCACTAAGAAGAGCAATGATGCAGAAAATCAAAAAGAAACATCCATAAGCTCAGCCAATCTAATTCAGAACTTCATAAAAAGACTGGCAAAATTCTGCAGAAGCCCAAGAGGTAAACCCATAAGAAAAGAATAACTATACAATATGTATCCAGCTAGACATATAAACAGAATTTAAATTCTCTTGAAAAATATTTGTTATTGGATTCATTCACAAAATAGAAGTTTCCTTAGTATTTTTGAAGCCAGCATCCATTACCAATCTATTTCTGCTTAATTTAGAAACAGATTAATGGTAATAATATTTAACCATTGATGTAATAATGTCTGTGGGCAGCTAGGTGGCACATTAGATATGGGTCAGGAAGATCTGAGTTCAAATTTAGCCTCAGACATGTAGTAGTTGTGGGACTTTGGTAAAGTCACTTAGCCATTTACCTCAGTTTTCTCATCTGTAAAAATGAGCTGGAGAAGGAAATCACAAACTTCTCCAGTATTTCTGCCAAGAAAGCTCCAAATGGAGTTACAAAGAGATAGACACAACCGAGCAATAATAATCAACAACGTGTAATGTTACTAG
Organism: Bettongia penicillata ogilbyi; assembly: GCA_023548195.1. NCBI lineage: Eukaryota > Metazoa > Chordata > Mammalia > Diprotodontia > Potoroidae > Bettongia > Bettongia penicillata. The sequence continues at coordinate 2,805,135 of JAJHZJ010000525.1, read as the reverse complement.
GCATTAAGCATTATACTAAGTGCTTTAAAAGCTGCAATTATAGATAATAGCTAAAGATGAAATGGGCTTTTTTTTTTAAGGCAGGTACATTCTTGTTTTTATTTTTGGAATGGACCAAACATTACATCTATAAGATACTTTGCTAGATGATGTGGGGGATACATAACCAAACCAAAATAAAAAACTGGGAGAGATTCCTGCTGTCCAGGAGCTCACAAATAGTGAAGATGTTCCTCTTCTCTCCTCGTCCTCTTCAGCTTTCTTTCTCTCTCTCCACTCTGTTCAACTAAGGATTTTTTTGTTTTTTTTTTTTTTTGTTTTCTTTTTATTAATTTTATTTATTTTTAGTGTTCTACAGTCAGTACCATATGACTTAGATTTTTTTCCCCCTTTCTCCACCCTATCTCTCCCGTCCCTCCCCGAGATGGCATACAATTTTATGTAGGTTCTACATACACATTCCTATTAAATACGTTTTCACTATAATCATGCTGTGTAGGAGAATTAAAATGAATGGGAGAAATCTTATAACAAACCAAAACATAATACACACACATACACACACACACACACACACACAAAATGATGCACTATATCCTGTGATTGAATTCCATAATTCTTTCTCTGGAAGTGGAAGGCATTTTGCCTTAAAACAGTGTTGGGAATTTTTTTAAGTCCTTGAATTTCAATGAAGTTCTGAATCTACCAGAAAAAACTCTCACACGCTGTGGTCGTTGCTGTGCACAAAGTTCTCCTGGTTCTGCTCCTTTCACTCAGCATCAGATTATAGGAATCTTTCCAGGTCTCTCTGAAGTCTTCCTGTTCATCATTTTTTTATAGCACAATAGTATTCCATTATATTCATATACCATAATTTATTCAGCCATTCCCTAATTGATGGGCATTCCCTTGATTTCCAGTTTTTGACCACCACAAAGAGTGCTGCTATAAATATTTTTGTACATGTGGGACCCTTTCCCATTTTTATGATCTCTTGGGGATACAGTCCTAGAAGCGATATTGCTGGGTCAAAGGATATGCACATTTTTGTAGCCCTTTGGGCATAGTTCCAAATTGCTTTCCAGAATGGTTGGATCTGCTCACAGCTCCACCAGCAATGAATTATTGTTCCAACTTTCCCACATCCTCTCCAACATTTATCTGAAATGGGATTGTTAAAAAAAAAAAAAAGATACCATTTGACTTAGAATCTGTCCCAGAGCCAAATTGCTCTGGAGGAATTTATGATTTAAGACTGTCCTGTTAAATTAAAACAGAAACATGATGGGGGAAGGAGTGATGATACATATTGACTTAGAAAACCACAAATTAACATTATCTATATTGTATTATATTTTTATTCATTTAGTTAAACATTTCCCAGTTACATTTTAGTATGATTTGACCTAGACTTTGGAGTTTTGTTGCTACAGGGGGATCCCTCTGATCTAAGGAATGTGATTTCCATGTTTCTTTTTCTTGATGTGTTTTGAAATGTTTAGACTGGAGGCACTCAGACTTTCATAAGGGTAATGGATAGCTGCAGTGCTAATCTAGCAGTTTGTAGCCATGATTTTAGATTTGAAATCTCAAAAATCTATATCACTTTTGCACTCATCAGCCAACAGACACTTAGTAATCACCAGCTTTGTCCTCTGTGCTAAGCTTTGGGGCTGTCAAGGGCAAAGGATGAAACAGTTCCAAGGATCTAAGTTCCAAGGATGTGAGGCTTGTGTGAAGCACCCTTATGAAACTCTTAGTAACTATTGAGTAGTATCTGGTCTTCATTGTTCAGGTGAAAATTTATTTTCTCCAATGGCTTCTAGAATGCTTCTTTTGGATGGTTATCTTCCTTTGAAATCCTGAAAACATTGATGTAGGTGAATGAAAGGAAACTTCTTTGCTGACTGCAGATCATGGCTTCCTCATCACAATGCTAACCCTGTTGGCTTTTGCTTTGCCTCTAACCAGACGCTTAAAACTACTGTTCATTGTTACTACGCACTCAACTAATTTTGTCTAAATTGAAAAGTTATGAAATTTATTACGTCTCATTCTTAAGGAGAGGAAGAAAGCATACATGAATTCAAGAATGAGTTTCCTGAAAGGAAAGCAGTTTTAAGCATCATTGAATAACTCTATGCAAAAGGCTAAGTATTATTTTACATGATTTTAGACTTTCATGACTGGAAATTAGATATAGCAATTTAAAAATTATATTTCACTTGAACCTTTGCAATTTTTTAATAAAAAGCTTTTTTTTATTAAAAAAATCAGACACAACACTTTATATGAAGTACAGTACCAGATGTTACATGAAATTCAGCAGAAATTACTGATGGCCACCTGCTTACTATTTATTAAAAATCTGTATAATAGCTGATTCCGCTTAGCATATATATTATATAGAATAATTTTATATTATTAGATCCTATCAAAATAATAATTGTCAATAGAATGTTTAGAAACTTGTCACTTTATGAAACTTTTGGAATATTATGTCCATAATCACTTTTTATTAAGGGTTTTTGAAAAAGATAGTTGAATAGAGGTCAGGGCACTTCTAAATTTTAACTTTCCCTCTTTCAGCTTGTAAGGAAAGTATTTTGTAACCTGTGAGCCTGAAAGGAGAATAGTCATGTTATATAACTCCTACTGTTTGCTAGGCGCTGAGCTTTATAAACATTCTCATTTGATCCTTAGAGCAAGTTTGAGTCGGTGCTGTTCCTCTTCCTATTTTATAGTTGAGAAAACTGAGACAAACAAGTTATATGACTTGCTCAGGGTCACACAATAAGTGTCTGGATTTGAGCTCAGTGTTCTATCCACTGCCCCACTTAGTTGCTTGAAATGCCTGAAAATGAGCTATTATTAGGTGTCAGGGTTTGTATCAACTTATTTACTTGGGTTAGGTGGCATACTTTTACTTTGGAAGGACCCTTTATAGGAGTCACTCAGAAGCTATCAGTTTTCAAGATTCAGGAAGATTCCTGCAGATTATGACCGCATTTGTGGTTCTGGCATAGGTGATTGTGATAGGACTTTTGGACATGGACAGTCATGAAGTTTTATAAGAAGAAATAAAAGAGTGCCATAATGAGTACTGTGTGTTACGTTGTCAGTTTTAACAATATCAGGAATATTACTATTGTAAAGCTTACTGATAAGCAAATAGGAGTAGGAGATTGTGCTGTATAAGAATCAGCTGAAGTAACTTGTTTAGCCCATCAGAGTAATTATTAAGGAAAGGGAGGAGGGGATATATTTGCTTTCTTCAAGTTTTTTAAGGCCTGTCACAAAACAGAAGAAATAAACTTGTTCTGCTTGAAGTCAGAGGGCAGATCAAGGAGATGTTTCATGGATAGTTAGTTGGTGATGACAAGGCAGTGTAGAGCTAGCTGTCCTTTGTTTTCAGTTTTCTCCTTATCTGTGAAATAGGAAAAAAAAATACCTAATTACATAATTTCTATCTTTTTCATTAAGATTTCAGGCTAGTATAAGTTACTTTGGGGAGGGAGAGGTGGCTTTGTATCCCCTCATCTGGGTCAGTATTTCTCATTTAGTGGTTCACAGACCCCTTAATTTATTGTTTGTGATGATTGTCCAAGAAGTTCATGCTAAAAATTCTTCAGTGGAGCCTTATGCATGAAATAATTTTCCAGTTATGTTATAACTTTTTCTTCTGTGACAACATGCTTGTATATTTTTGAACCATTTTAGGTTTGTTTCTTCATCATGCACACAATGATTTTGGTATTTGTGCAGGGATTCTTTCCTGCTGTTCCCTATAAAGGTGCCTCACCAGCTGTGTTCTCATGTAATCATGTGATCAAGATGTTATGAACGTTTGTTTTTGTAGTGCACATATAAGCCTTTCTGAAACTATCATAGACCATCACAAATATCCTGTAGAAACAAACCTTCTATTACCTCTTGTTGCAGAATTAAGACTATTTTCCAGTTTAAATTTGTTCTGTTACGTTATTGCATATTTTTCTATTTGACAAGTTTTCAAATAAACTGGTTTGCAACATTGGTCAGTTATCTATTCAGGAGAGTTTTTATGACAATGTAGCTGGTATGCTGATGGTTGAAGAGAAGAAAATCACATCTGAAGAGATTCTTTACCTATGAAAGTCATTTTCTATATTAACCTTGTTAATAATGAAGCATTGTCTATGCAATTGGACTTTAAGTGTATTTATCATTTAATACGACAACTGTCATTAGCCAATAGAAAAGTAAATACTTTGTATCATAGTTTTTGTGGATTGGTTAAGTGACTAAAACTCACAAAATACACAAGAGAACTTGTGACATTCTTCTACCATTTTCTAGCACATATTTGCCTAAGCAAGGATTTTCACTTTATTCTTATTTTAAATAAAAATATGGAAATAAATTTGATATAGGACCATATTTGACTGTTGTGCCAAATATTATAAACCCATGTTCAAATAAAAAAAGTTCATCATAAAAATTAAGTTTACATATGATTGTTATATTATGATAAATACTTTCTAAGTTTTATTTATACTATTAAAATATTTATATTCAACCAAATTTGTAAAATAAATGTATTATGAAATCTTACAGATAATGATAAACTTATGAGGTCTTACTGGATTAGTTTTAATTCTTACAGAATGTTCAATATAAATATTCATAATTCTTTAATAATTAGTTTTATGATTTTGTATTTATAGTTTTAATAATTTTAGATGGAATAAAATTTATTTTGTAATTACAAAATGTTTATTTTAATTTGGAACTTTGAGGGCAGAAATTGTTTTAGTTATTGTAAGCACTTAATGAATTTATCTAAAAACAGTGTTAGGAATAGTAAGTTAAATTACCCTAGGGATTCAGAATACTTTCTTTTTTTCGGTTGAAACAGTTTTGGAGAACTCTTTTAGATTGTGCTTTCCAAAAAATAGTTACTTTAATTCTAATGAAGTTTACCAGTAGGAAGTAAGAAATTAAGGGAGAAATATTTCCCCAAGATAATGAACACTACACCAAATCAATAGGAGCAAATGTCTTACTGAGAATGGTTGTGTTCACTTACAGAAGGGAAAATGATATAGTCTGGATGAAAAAGCAGTAGGCAGAGCCAAAAAATCAGCATGCTGGCTTCTGTGCTTAATGGGTGACTAAATTTGTGACCTTGGAGTAGTCACACTATCTCCTAAATAACTTTCCTTTCTTCTTGCTGCTCAAAAATAAAATGTGCAAAATCTAAGATTATTTCTGAAGAGCCTTGATACTAGTCTATCCATAATCCTTTATTAAACACCTACTGTGGGCAAGGCACTATAATTTATTAAATTCTGGGGACGCAAATATGAATAGGTTAAATATAGTTAAATATAAGACAGGGAGTGGGGCACTAGGGGTTGGGGAGATCATTTAAGGAAGTGTTTCAGTTACATCTTGAAAAAAGAGGGATTTTGTGATGCAGTGGTAAGGACAGAGTGTATTCCAGGTACGGGAAACGGCAAGTGTAAAGGCTGGAAGATAGGAGATGGGAGTTCAAGCCCCATGTCTGAAAAGCAGAAACAGGGCCAATTCAACTGGATTTTAGAGTAGGAAAGGCTAGAAAGATAGATTGGGACCAGGTTGGACAATGCTTTAAAAGCTAAACAGAAGAATCTTTATTTTATCCTGTCATTCAGTCAATCACAAAGCCAGGTTGGAAGCCAGACTATAAAGGATTGAGGAGTACTGGTAGAAGAAATGAGGCCAGTGTGTGTAGACTACTTTTTCTAAGAGTTTCACTAAGAAAATAAGGAGAGGTGGGACAACAGTTTGAGGATCAAGTAAATGCTCTTAAAAGGAAGATTTGCACATGTCTGACTGCAGTAGGTATAGAGCCAGTAGATAGGGAAAAGCTGAAGATTAGTGAGTAACAGGGAATTATTGAGGGAATCTGCTGTCGAAGATAGGAGGAACCTAAGTCAAGGGAGGGTCCATGGAGAGTGTTTAGCCTTGGCAAGGAAAAGGACTTCTTCATTATTGGAAACAGGGGAAAAGGAGAGAATGGAGGATAATGACAAGATGTTTTGGGATGGGAAGAAGAGGGAATTCATGGAAAATGTCCTCAGGTTTTCAGTTAATTAGTCAAGTAAACATTTATTAAGTGTCTATTACATTCCAGGTACTATCCTTCTGGAGATACAAAGAATGGCAAAGGAGATCACTATCAAATAGGGGAGACAGCATGCAGGCTACGTACAGAAAATCATATACAGGGAAAATGGGAAATAATCACCATAGGGAAGGCAAATGGGAAATAATCACCATAGGGAAGGCATGAGAAGAAGAGGGACTGAGAAAGGCTTCCTTTAGGACGTAAGATTTTGGATGGGACTTAACAGAAGCCAAAAGGCCAAGATGAAGAGGAAATGCATTCATGGCATGGTGGACAGCCCATGAAAATACCTCAAGTGGGGAGATGGAGTATCTTGTTCACAGAAGAGCAAGGGGGCCAGTGTCACTGGATCAAAGAGTATATGGCAGGGAGTAAGGTATAAGAAGACTGGAAAAGGGGAGGTGGCTAAGTTATGAAGGACTGAATGCTAAACCGACCACTTTGTATTTGATCCTAGAGATGCAAGAGAGCCACCAGAGTTTGTTGCGTAGGGGGATGATATTGTCTGACCATCACTTTAGGAAAATCGCTTTGGAGGCTGAGTGGATGAATTGGAGTGGGGAGAGTATTGTGTCAGGCAGACCAAAAAACAACAGGCTATTGTAATAGTCCAGGCATGAGTTGATGTGGGCCTGTACTAGAGTAGTGGCCATATCAGAGGACAAAAGGAGATGTTACAAGAGTAAAATCAACAGGCTTTGGCAACAGATTGGATACAGGGGAGGGGATAAGATAGATGGTGTTCTCTCATACTTGGGTTATAAGCCAGGATGACTGGGAGGATGGTGGTATTCTTGACAGTACTAGGGAACACAGGAAAAAGGGGAGGATTTGGGGGTCAAGTTAACTAATACAGTTTTGGATATGTTAAGTTTAATATCTCTACAGAAGATCTAGTTTGAAATTTCTGTTAGGCCACTGGAAGTACAAGACTGGAAGTCAGCGGAGAGTTTAGGGTCGGATCAGCGGTTTTGAAAACCATTACCATAGAGATAGATGATAATTGAATCCATGAGAACTGATGGGATCTCCAAGTAAGAATATATAGAAGAGGTCCCTGGACAGAGTCTTGTGGGATACCGAGAGTTATCAGGAATGAACTATTGAAGATCTAGCAAAGGAGACAGGAGGAGAACTAGGAAGAATACTGTCCTGAAAACCTAGAGAAAAAAGAGCATCAGGAAGAAGAGGATGATTCATAATGTCAAAGTGCAGAAAGGTCAAGAAGGATGAGAACTGAGAAAAGTTCCATTAGGAGACAGGTTTGGAGAGAGTAGTTTCAGCTAATAATGAAATCTGAAGTCAGATTGGAGAGAATTGAAAAGTGAGTAAGAGGGGAGGAAATGGAGGCAGCTATTGAAGATGGCCTTTTCAAGGAATTTAGCTGCAAAAGGCATGAGAAATATAAGATGATGGTGGGGTTGGAAAGGTCAAGTGAGGCTTTTTGAAGATGTGGGAAATGGGCATGTTTGTAGACTATACAGAGCAGTCAGTGGGACAGACTGAAGATAATAACAGAGTGGGGATGATAAATCAGGCAGTCTGCTGGAAGAAATGGGATGGAATGTGATGACTTGCACAGGTAGAGAGGTTGACCTCTACTTCTGTTTTGCAGCGGTGGGAAGAGGGAAGGTGTGGATGGTTGACAAAAAGATTATTTGGAATATCTTCTGAGGAGAATGAGATGATGAATCAGGGAAGAATAAAAAGATTGCCTTGTTGTAGTAAGGGTCCAGTTGAAGTTAGATAAAATCAATTTATAGTATACACAATCAAAATGATGCATCATTATTCAGTTCCATTTGGCAGCATGTAAGCAAATACAGAAGTGGAAGATGTGGATATGTGCATATTTTCACAGCAAAACTTAACTGTGATTGTAACTGCTCTCATGATTAGTAAAGGTCGAAGAATATTTACACAATTTAAGCAAAGTGTCTGTTTTATCCAAGTTATCTGGTCTGTGTCGTTAAGAATTATTTTTTAAAAAAAATTCTTTTTTTATTAGGGAGCTGAGTTCAGGAGAAATGATATAGGGCAAGAATGCCCTAAATAATTATCCCTTTCTTCTGCTTCATTTAGATTGTGAAAACGGCCTCAAGATGTAACTGAAAGCCATTTTTCCTTTTAATTTTTTTTGGCCTTTGGGGGAAGGCCATTAGAAAATGAAAATGATATATAAATGTAAGATATTTCAGCACTGATTTTATTGTGGTTTTCTGTAAAAATAAATCTGTGTTATTAGTCACTGATTGAGTGATAATTTACAAGTGGCAAAGTGTTAAAGTAGGTAAATGTCTCCTTCTGTGGAAAAGTTGCCAAAGTCTGAACTGCTGAGTTGTTTATTTTAACAATGGGAAACATTTCTCTTTCTTCTATTCCTACACTGTTATTTATCATAGTAGCTGGGCTATGTAAAAATGAGAAATGCCTCGTAAAGGACAATAATAAGTTTCACTTGGATTTCTTTAAAGAAGTGATTCTTTTTTTCGCAGTGTTTTTCTGTTTTCCTACCTTTATCATATATACAAAATGGCTTAATTTTAGAATACCCCCCCAGCATAACATATGTATGTATTCAGGTATGCATGTATATATGTACATATATGTGCACATACATGTATACACATGTACATATACACATGCATTATGTGTGTATACACACTAATTTAAAATATTCTATAATTAACATCTAAACATAGCTACTATAGAATCTTAGAACTGAGGGCCTGAAAGATCAGCTCCTCATAAAACTTAGTAGTGCATCTATTTTGAAAATGAGAAGTCACTGATTGTCTTTATTTTTCTGTAGATGTTTTCTTCTCCCTCATCTCTCCTTCCCTGTTTTCCTCTCATGTTTTCAAATTCAAGCTTTGAGTTTGTTCTCTACTATTTTGTCTGCTGACTCTACTGGGATTTAGACCCAGTTGTTAATATTTGTTTCAGTTGGATCTCTCATAATTATTAATAAATAATAAAGATATAATAATAAATGCTTGCATTTCTCTTTCTTCTTTCTTAAATCTGTGCAATTGTAATGTTAATTGTTAATGAGACTTAAAGATCTTCCCCACCCATTAAGGGTCTACCTGTTAAGGGAAGCCTGATTGGGGGACATTTGTTTTATAGGATTTTATTATATCTTTAACAGCCAAGTGGAACATTACAGAAAAAGCGATTACATCTGACAATTAGAAGTCACTTAAAATGTCTTCCTGTGAAGTGCTTCACTCTTTGGACTTGGGGGAGCCATGTAATCTGTAGAGAACAAATGCAGAGAAGAAGAAAAGAAATTTCTTTTCCTATCAAAATGGTCTTAATTTTAATGTTATGTTTAAACATTATAAAGACAATTCTGTGAAGATTCTGTGATTAGCTGACAAATACAGCGTATTGTGGCAAAACTGTTTCATATTAAGGGAAAACTAAGAAAAAAAAACAAACTGAGCTTATTTCCTGAGACCAAATTTGACTCTTTTCTTGAAGATAAATATGATTAAGAATCTTAAGAGACTTTACTAAGTATGTGGAGTGAGATAAAATCAATCAGCAGACATGTATTAAGCCCTCACTATGTGCCAGACACTGTACTAAGCACTCTGGGTACAAAAAAGAAAGGCCTTTCCTGGCCTTCAGAGGACATACATCCTAGTGGAGCAGACTACGCACAGACAACTATGTATATGCGTATAAATTATATAAAGTGTAAATGGGAAGTAATCTTAGAGGCACGACACTTGGAAGGAATGGCAGTGGGAGAGACAACTGGGAAATCTTCCTGCAGAAAGTGAGATGAATGGTGAATGTTGAAGGAAACCAAGGAATCCAGAAGATAGGGGTGAGGAGTCTGAGGATTCTAGACCCAGGCTTCAGCCAGTGAAAAGGAAAAGTTAGCAGGGTAAGTGTCCTGACTGGCTACTAAGTGTGCATGCAGTCTCCCACTGACTCAACTTTTTAGGTCTGGGTAGTTCAGTGGATAGAGAGTTGGGCCTGGAGTCTGGTAGACTTGGGTTCAAATGTGATGTCAGGCACTTCCTAGCTGTATGAACCTGAACTATGTAACCTCTATTTTCCTTAGTTTGATCAACTGTAAAGTGAGGCTAAGAATAGCACGTGCCTCACAGGATTGTCGGGATGATCCTATGAGATAATATTTTTAAAAAGCACTTAGCACAGTGCCTGGCACATAGCAGATGATATATAATCCTTATTCCCTTCTCTTTCCCTTCCTTCTTAACTAACATCAGTTTTTAAAAGTAGCTCTTACTTTGTAGTATAATTTAAGATCTGATATTTGTAGATCCTTGACCTTTTGTTTGGTCAGATGAATCATGTAGGAGCCTTATGTGGCTGCATAACAGAGACTGTTACAAGATTATAAGAAGATTGGAAAGGTAAGAAGAAAGGCAGGTTATGAAGGGCTTTGAAGCACCAAATAGAGGATTTTATGTTTGATGCTAGAGGTGATAGGGAGTCACTGGAGTTTACTGATTGAGAAGGTGACATGGTTAGACCTGTACTTTATGAGGATGGTTTGAAGAGGAAAGAGATTTATGATAGGGAAACCATTTACTAGGTTATTGAAATAGTCCTGCTGTGAGATTATTAGGGCCTTTATCAGGGTAGTGGCTGTGCTAGAGGTGAGGACCTTTCTAAAAGTATTATTAACAGGACTTGGCAATGGTTTGGATATAGAGAAGTTGAGGACACTTAGGTAAGCCTGAGTGACTGGGAAGCTGATGGTACCCTTCACTATAATAGAGATGTTAGGTAGAGGGGAGGGTTTGGGGAACAATATAATGAATTCAGTTTTGGACATGTCAGGTTTAAGATGTCTTTAGGAAATTCAGTTCAAGATGTCCAATTGGCAGTTGGAGATAGGAGACAGGTCAGCAGAGAGATTAGGACTGGATAAGTAGATCTGAGAATCATTGGCATAGAGATTCATCAGAGTTGATGAGATTATAAAGTGGCATAGTATAGAGGGAATATAAAAGTGGGTACAGGATAGACCCTAATGGGGCACCTCATTAGCACCCATGGTATGTGTGAGGATCCAGCAAAGGAGATTGAGAACATGGTAATGTGGTGTCATAGAAACCCAGAGGGATGAGAGTGTCTAGGAGAAGAAGTAGGTGTTTGCCTGTGCCATAGGCTGCTGAGAGTTAAGATGAGGTCAGACAACTGCAGCAGTAAGCACCCTGGATACATAGGAGGGCCTGCTGTACAGGTTCTTAGCATCTGCTTTTCTAAAAGGAAAGCAACTTTTGAGGGGTCAACAATCTAATCAAGCACATATATCATTCACTTAGTTCAGGAGGAAAAGTCAGCACTCTGAACTTCAGGGAAAATACAGACAAATTACAAACAGAAAGACCAACAGACAGGGCTTCCAACTGTCTGACCATAAGCAATACATATCTCACAGATCAACAGATAGTTCCAACTGTCTGACCATACATACATAGTTACCAGAGAGAGAAGCACCAACATATGGGTTTTCAAAGGGGTGGGGTAAGGGCTCCTTCGTGGCTACCCAGAGTCTTTCAATGAGTAAGCCCTCAAAACAAAACCTCACCTCAAAACATATATATACCTTTCAGAGCCAGAGGGCATTGCAACCCTTGAGAACCAGTGCATTATTAGAAATTAACAAAAGGTGTGGAACTTCCTACAAAACAAATCTCCCCTAATCAAGTTTCCCTTAATGGTCAGGCCCTTAAGGGGTGGGGAAGATCTCTCATTAACACAATTAGCATTACAATTGCACAGAGTTAAGAAGAGAAATGGATTGCATGTATTGTAGCTGGCCTTCTCAAGGATTGTAATCATAAAAAAAGGGGAAAGATACAGCACCTGAGCTAAGAGGATGGATCAAGTGAGAGTTTTTTGAGGAATGGGAGATATATATGTTTATGTGTTTGTCTTACGTTGCCGAAGAAGACCATGCCATCAGAGAAATGATGACATGACTTGTACTTGACTTTGTTTTGAGTGAGAGAGGGCTGTGTAGGTCACCAGCCTCACTTCTCCTCCAGAGCCATCTGAATCCAGTGACCAGATGTTCATCAGGATGACTGGAGATGACCCAGGATGAGGCAATTGGGGTTAAGTGACTTGCCCAAGGTCACACAGCTAGTGAGTGCCTGAGGTGACATGTAAACTCAGGTCCTCCTGACTCCGGCACTGGTTCTCTGTCCACTGCACCACCTAGCTGCCCCTGTGACATGTTTGTAGGCAATAAGGAAACAGCCAACAAACCGAGAAAGACTGAAGATAAGTGAAAGAATGGGGGCAAATCAGGGGGCAGCCTGCTGGTGAAGACATCATGAAATGGGCTCGCTTATGCAGGTAGGAGGAGTCTCGTTGGGATGGAATGAGATAGTGAAGAAGGAATTTGGAAGAAGTGAGTTGAGGAGGGGAAGAAAAGGAAATGTTTAGCTATTGACTTCAATTATTTTTTCAGTGAAATACAAATCACGTTTCTTAGTTAAGAGGGTGAAGGGAAAGGGGAGCTATGGAAGGTTTTAAAAGGTTTGGAAAAGCCATTCTAATGCCTGGCTTAGTGTGTCAGGTACTTGTAAAAGAACTGCCTTGCCCTAATTCAGGGGGAAAAAGTCAGCACCCTGAACTTCACGGAAAATATGAGCAGAAATACAAATAGAACTAAGGTAACCAGTTAAGATTGGGTAACAGAAATTTGTAGTTAATAGTCAGCATGATTTCATTATTTTTTCCAGCTTCATTCAAGAGCGCATAAAGAGCAGTAAAGGAAATGCATGGTAGGAGAAATCCAAAGCTAAGACTTGACAGGGCAAGATCTTGCTAGGATAAGGGAGCTGTTGATTCAAGAAGAGGAGGGAGTACAGGGTTCACATTGTAGGAGTGATGTCTGGGAGAGAACTAAGGATTCAAGTGATTGAAAGTCCCAGGAAGAGCAGAGAATAGGATTTGTTATTGTAAGGCAGGCAGAAAGGTGGAATGAAAACAGACTGTGATCATATTAGAGAATTTCAGAATTCATTAATGTGGAAGATGGAACATTTGTGGGTGATGGCAAGATCAGAGGTCAAGCCAACTCTGTGTGTAGCTGAGGTGTAGGGGTAGAGGAACAGAACATAAGAAAATAGTAAGTTGAGGAACTGGGAGCCAAGAATGTTTGAGGTAACATCAATATTTATGTTAAAGTTCTCTAGTATGAGAACAGATGTGCAGAGAAAGACCATGAACTCGGCACTGGATTCACTGAGGAAAGAAGGAGAAAATCCTGGAGGTCAGTAGATAACAGCTGGAAGAATTTTGATTTTGTAGTAGAAATGGACTGAATGTACTTCAAAGGACAAGAGATTACCCAGTGATAGTGGTAGAGAGAGAACCTGAAAGTGTCAGTGATGAGCAACCTGTATTCCACCTCTCTCGTGTTAACAAGTGAGTTGGAGGGAATGAGTAATTATGAAAGGGTGGCCAGGGAGGATGTTATCAGGAGAGAGCCAGAAAAATGGAGAGAGTGGAAAAGGAAAGAATGTAACCTCTACAGCATTCACTACTCCCATTTTTTGGGTCATTATTACCAATTTGTAGGGCATTAGGTGAAATTTCAGGGTTGTTTTCATTTGTATTTCTCTTATTCTTTGTAATTTGTAGCATTCATTCCTGTGATTAATAGTGTGTAGTTCTTTTGAGTAGTATATTTTTATCTCCAGTGACCATTTATCTATTAGAGAATGACTTTTAGAGGTGTGTGTGTGTGTGTGAGCGCGCGCTTGGCTCCTTATGAGAGAAATCCAATACTTTTTTCTTATTCAGTTATTTCCCTTCTTATCCTAGGTGCATAATTTCATCTGTCAGAAGCTTTTCAGTTTCATGTAATCAAGTTTATTTTTTGTGATTGCTTCTATACCTTGTTTGGTTAAGAATACATCTCCTGCTCATAGCTGTAATAGGCATATGATCTACTTCTCTATATTTTTTTATAGTATGATCTTTAATATTGTCACATATCCATTTAGAATGTATTGTGGAATATGTTATAGTGTTGATCTAAGTCCAATACCAGTAAAACCCAGCAAGAAGAGCTAGTAAAAGAAATTTCTTTTAAAATTAATAAAATACTTGTGAGTCTAACTTCCAAAATATGTGATAACTATATAAACATAAAACAACTGTCTACAGAAAAAAGACTAAATAATTGAAAAAAATATTAATTGCTCATGTGTATGATAGTACAACCTAAGTTAATTTTGTTATGCTATGCCATACCAAACTAACAAAGGATTGCTTTGTAGAACTGGAAAAATAATAACAGAATCCATATGGAGGAAGAAAAGGTGAAGCATTCCAAGTGAAATAACAGCACTTAAGTGCCATCCTTAACTCCTCACTATATCTCCTCCTCCATTTCCAATCTGTTGCCAAGGTCTGTCAGTTTCATCTTGCAACATCCCATGAGTAACCTTTCTCTTCTCTGGTACTGCCACCACCCTAGTACAGGCCCTCGTTACCTCATTCTGGACAATTAATTGCAGTGGCCTACTAATTGATTAGCCTGCTGCAAGACTCTCCCCACTCCAGTCTATCCTCTAATCAGCCTCCAGAGTGATTTTTCTAAAACACTGGTCTATGTCATCTCTTTCCTCAGTAAACTCTGGCAACTTACTATTCCCTTTAGCATCCGATAAGAATTCTCTGACATTCAAAGACCTACATAATCCCCTCCTCCCTGCTTTTCAAGTTTTACACTTCCTTAGTATTGAACTACTATTCAATCCAGTAACACTGGTCTCCTTACTGTAGCATAAATAACACACTCCATCTCTCAGCTCCAGGCATTTTCTTCCACTGTCCCCCATGCCTGGAATTTTCTCCCTCTTATCTGTCTCTTGACTTCCTTGTCTTCCTTCAAGTCCCAGCTGAAATCCCAACTTAAACAGGAAAACTTTTCCTATTAATCTTTCTTAATTCTAGTGCCTTCCTTTGTTAATAATTTTCTGTTTTTAAAATCAGAATAACTATGTACATACACATATACATAGATACATTTTATATAGCTTGTTTGTACATATTTATTTCCTTCTTGTTTCTCCATTAGCTTGTGACTCCTTGGGGACAAGGACTGTCTTGCTTTCTTTTACTCCCAGAATTCCTACTAAATGTTTAGCTGACTAAGCACTTAATGAATAAGTCTGAAAGAATACTAATGGTGGCCTTCTCTAGTGCAGAGTGGGTAGGGAGGGAGGCAGACAGTTTGGAGCTTAAAATGTAACAAAAAAACTTAATTTAATTTAAAAAAAGAATATTAAATAGGCCCTCAATAGATGCCTATTAACTAATTCTAGATCTTT
Source organism: Bettongia penicillata ogilbyi (assembly GCA_023548195.1). NCBI lineage: Eukaryota > Metazoa > Chordata > Mammalia > Diprotodontia > Potoroidae > Bettongia > Bettongia penicillata. The sequence goes on along the minus strand of JAJHZJ010000525.1, from coordinate 2,789,643 downwards.
AGGACCTTGCCATCAAGGGGGCGGGTATGGTAGGAGTAATATCTGCCACTTTGCTAGTTTTTCCTTAAAGGGTATTGGAACAGTTCTTAATTGGCTCATGGAGCTAAGACCTGAGCCATTACTATAGCTTCCTGATTGCCTAAATATAAAAGCCAGCCCCCCAAGGAGTAAGGATTTGCTCTCCCTCAAGCTTAACTGGGGCTAACATAGAAGCTGGAAGCTATGCTCAACTGAATCAATGTTTTGTCCTTGCTATGTGTTCTTTCTATGCTATAGCTAAGCAAACTTTCTTTTATTAGCTCTTAGTCTACTATCATTTTGTTTTAATTGCAAACCAGAAATACCAGACTGGTCTAAAGCAGACATAGTCTGAAATGTTCTTATTTTGTTTTGGGGACCAAAAAAATGTTTATTATGTTTTCATTGTCTATTTAAATATAGAAACAAAAATTATTTGTGTGTATCACCATATATGATCCATGTGTAAATGTACAGTGCAGCAAGTTTTTGCTGTGTTTCAGAAGAAAAGTTATAGTGTATTTATATTCCTGAGAACTCAAGGTGTTTTCCCTGGATAAAGATTACTTTAATTACCAGGTTATTTCAATAATTTGTATGCTATAAACTACTTTATTTCCACACTTTGTAAGTCATTGCCAAAATAATATGTTTTAAATGGAATTTGTTGACACTGATGTTAAGCATATTTAGTCTTTGTTATTTCAAGATTAGATTTCTTTGTACCCACAAGAATGTTATCTTGATGGACTTTATTATATACTTCTAAAATGAACCTTTTATTCTTTTACCCTTTCCATTTTCTCCTTCCCAAGGACTTACATTTGTCCACTGTCTGCCAAACGTGTGTGTGTGTGTGTGTGTGTGTCTCTGTGTGTGTGTGTGTGGGTGTGTGTGTTGAAGCAGCAGTCTCATCTCTTTCTTTCCCAAGGGAATTCTTTTGTTTCCATAACCTTGTTGTCTGCTTCCTGAATCTTTACAACCACCATTAATTGATGTAAGAAGTACATTTAACATTTTAAGTATATGTTTTTTCAAGTCAAAGAGACATTTTGGACCATGGATTTGATTTTTTAGGAATAGGACATTTGTCTATTAATACTGGTTCTCTATTTTTTTTTTCTGGCCATCCCTTCTTAGAAAAGCTGTATATTGCATATGTTCAAGTACATAGTTTGGAACACTTCTTGTATCTGGAGTGTCCCCAAAATACATTTGGGATTCATAGAAGCAACTAAGTTGTGTATAGAATACTGGGCTTGGAGTCAGGAAGACCTCAGTTCAACTCCAGTCTCAAACACTTACTAGCTGTAAGACCCTGGGCAAGTCATTTAACCTCTGTTTGCCTGACTTTCCTCAACTATAAAATGAGGATGATAGCATTTAACTCATAGGGTTGTTGTGAGGACCAAATGAGATAGTATTTCTAAATGTTTAGCATGATGCCAGGCATGTTTATTCCCTCCCCTTTTATTACTGTGGCATTACCTATAAATGTCCTCCAATTAATAGAGTGACAAATACAATGTATTATCTTTTCAAATTAATAACATGCTTTTATGATGGATATTAGCTTTATAGAATTATGTGTGATAATTGTCCAGCAAGGAGGAGTTTAATACCAAATACTAATACCAAATACTAGTTCTAGTAATGGTTCTGTCATTACTTATGGGGTCTTAGAAAGTCACTAGACTTCTCTGGACTTCATTTTCCTCTTCTATTGGAAGTTGGACTAGAGATTCTTTCTCTTAAGTTCTAGCATTTTATGATTGCAGTAATATACTTTATTAATTCTCATAGAAAAGAATATCATAGATGCAAGATTCTTTAGAGATTACTTAGGTCATTGCCCTTGTTTTTCGAATCAGGAAATTCACCACAGTGATGAAGTGACTTAAAACATCCTATAGCTAATAAGCTGCAGGATGGCATACTAAGTACCAGAAATGAGCCCAGTCAACAAACCCCCAACTGTGAGAAACGTACTCACCTTAAATGAAGAACGATACTTGTGAAATCAGGAAAGCTTTTATTAATCTTTACATTCATTGCCCCTGAATGAACAGGTAGCTCCCAAGTAAGGCCACAGGAAGTCTATGGTTTATTCAGATCAATGCCAGCCCTTTATATTGTTGAACTTTCTGCCACACCATCTATTGGACATAGGACTTCAAGTTCTCCTCTCTGATAGGCTTCACTGCAAACAGCTCATCAAGCCTGCACACATGTTTCTGAACTTTTACCTGACCAGGTGAGGTCACAACTCTGAACTGCTATCTCTCAAAGCTGGGAGAGATTATAACCCTGTGGAAACAGAACTTCTTCCTTTGCTTCCCACAATAAGTTAGAACACTCTTCTTGACCGCAAATTCAGATGCACAAAATATTATATCATTTTTTTAATGTTGTACAGTGGATGAGATCTGTCACCTGAAAACCATTTCAAAAGGATCCAATTCCTGAAGAACTGATCTCATTTATCAAAAAGCCCCCAATTTCTACTCTGTTTATATCTACTCTTTAAGGCTTCAATTTTTGTCTGTTATATCTTCAACTTGTCATATTGCACTAGATCTATGGTCTGTCTTAAATGTAGCCTGTTTGAAAAGGTGTATGCATAAACAAGTATTTAGAATTCATTTCTTGATTGTCCTTGTCTTTTCCACTGGATTTTTTTTTTAAGGTCACAAAAGTAAATAAAGAAACTCCTGATTTAGCACTTTGCAAATCTCCCTGCATACAGAATATGGATGAGTGGATTGAGCTCTAAATTGTTTACTGTTGGGCAAACCTGAGCAGACAGGTATTTATTGACAAGAATGCTTCTCGAGCTACCACACTGAGTAAAGTTGTTTGCTTTCGGACTTAGCTTCTGTTTAGATAAGCAGAGCACCTATATTCTTAGAGCTTGATCTTGAGTGAACTGAGTTCAAGGTTGAAAGTAAAAAAACTTGAGAAGCAATTAAAAAAAAAAACAACTTTTAAACTTCTCCTTTGATCACTGCTTTCCCTCAGATTGATCATATTATTTCTTCTGATTTTGATACCACACTTCTGTCCTCTCCACCTTCCCTCCCCACCCCCAAGGTTTTTCCAAGAGGAGGCATTCTTAACTTGGACTCTTTGATGTTGGTTTTTTAAAATATATATATTTTGATAACTATTTCAATATAATCGATTCCTTTTGTTATCTTATTAATTTTATTTTATGCATTTAAAGTTATTATTCTGAGAAGGGGTCCATGAGTTTTTACCAGATTGCCAGAGGAGTCCATGAAACAAAAAAGATAGGAACCCCATTCTGGAGTATATATTATGCCCTCCTTAACCACTTTTGTCTTTTTCATTTTAAAAAGTAGTTATACTTTCTGACAAGGGTCTTCATCTTTTTTTCTATCATGGATCCCTTTGGCAGTCAGGTGAAACCTGTGGACCTCTTCTCAGAATAAGGTCTTATATGTATAAAATAAAATACATGGGATTACAAAGGAAACCAGTTGTATTAAAAATAGTTACCAACATATTAAGAAAATAAATTCATGGACTCTAGGTTAAGAATTCCTGCTCTTTTAGAATTGCTCATTCCTCAATGACACATCAAGATCTGTCAAGAGCACTATGGTACAACTATTGCTAATAGACCAAAACAGTTAATAAATCTAGAAAAAGGAGAAAAAATTATTTAATTTCATGAATCATAAGCTCATCACATCTGATATCACATCACAGGTTCCTTTTAAAAGAGTCAAATGGGTTCCCATGTACTATTTTAGGACCCAAGAAGACATTTACTTTTTCTTCCCAATAGGAAGAATTTAGGATCAGGCCTGGTTTCTCTTGATATTAATTTCCATTTTCTTTGCTTATGGCTTCCCTCCACAATCACTGCCATATATCACTTTCAATTCCAGTGTCTTCATCTATAAGACTCTCCTGGTCAAATGTAATTTTTTTCTTTTTCTTTTTTTCTTAATTTTTAGTTTCACCATTTACTTCCACAAAATTTTGAGTTCCAAATATTCTTCTCATCTCTAACCTCTGCCCACTCCAATACAGTGTGGATTCTGATTACCCCTTCCCCCCAATCTGCCCTCCTTTCTAGCAACCACTCCCTTTTCTTATCCCCTTCCCCTCTATTTTCTTGTAGGATAAGATAGATTCCCTATATGTCTTATTTCCCAGTTGCATGTGAAAACAATTTCTAACATTTATTTTTAAAACTTTGAGTTCCAATTTCTCTCCCTCCCTTCCCACCCACCCCCATTGAGAAGGCAAGCAATTTGATATAGGTTATATATGTGTTGTCATGCAAAACACTTCCATAAGCCGTGGTGTGAAAGACTAACTATATTTTGTTCCATCCTATCTTGCCCCCATTTATTCCAGTCTCTCTTTTGACCCTGTCGTCCTCAAAAGTGTTTACCTGTAATTACCCCCTCCTCCAATTTGCCCTCTCTTCTATCATCACCCCCAGCTTTTCCCCTTCACCCGCTACTGTCCTGTAGTATAAGATAGATTTTCATACCAAATTGAGTGTGCATGTTATTCCCCCCTTAAGCCAAGTCCAATCAGAGTAATAACCAAATGCAATTTTAAAAAATACATAATTGATCTAAAAAATGGAAATTAGTAAATAATTAGCATTTTTCTTTAGAGATGTATATAAAAAAGAACATTCAGTAAATCAGTGGTTTTCATAAGGTCTGTGAATCTCCTGGAGATTCCATAGACCCTGTCAGAGGATCCTTGAGACCAAAACTATTTTCCTAATAATTTTAAGAAGTTATTTGTCCTTTTAGTTTCATTCTTTCATAAGCATATGGTGGAGTCGATAGCTATGTGACCTCTAAATTAAATATTGTGCTGCAGACATAAAGAATGACTTTATATCTTGTCTGAGAACTCTACTTTTGCCTTATTAATGGATGAGTCTATAGATGTCGCTGGATTTGCTGTTTTACTTGTATTTAATATCAGCACCAACTAATAATTCAGGATATTCTTTTATGTGAATTCTTGGCAACAAACACAAGTGATGCTGAAATATTTAAAGTCTTGCATAAATTTTCTGAATCTAATTGTTTATTTTGGAATGACTCTGATGGTGTTATACTGATGGTGTGAATGCAGCGTTGGGTCAAACTGCAAGGGAGAAATGCCAAATGGTTCTGGTATTCATTGTGTTCTTGACAGCCAGGCACCCTTAGTTTAACAAAGCCAGGCTCATTTAATGGTGTCCTTGATGAAGTGATACAAATTACTAATGTTATTAAATCTTGACCCTTGAGTACACATCTTTTTAATATTCTGTGTGACCAAATGGGAAGGACATAGAGGACTTTTGCTGCAGATCCAAATATGATGGTTGTCTCCAGGAAATGCACTTGTGTAACTGAGTTGAGAGCTGGCTTTTTTCATAGAACAACATTTTTATTTTGGGGAAAAAATCTGATAAACAACCATAGTTATTCAAATTTGGATATTTTATAGACATTTTCTGAGAAAGGAGCAAAGTGAGCCCATCACTTCAAGGAAAACAACTGATAGTATTTGTTGCCAATGATAAAATTTGAATTTTCAAATGAAAATTAGAATTCTATAAAACTTGCATCTGCCACCATGAGCCTGACAGCTTTCTAATACTTAAAGAGTTTTCTGATGAGATTGGTGGTGATATTAATGAATTTGATTTCTACATAATATATAATGAAATGTGACAGTGTAGGGAAAAAATATATATAACTCAGTGAAGCAATATTTTCCAAAAGACCAGTGCATCATGGATGTACCCATCAATGGATGGGTAAAAGATCCATCAAAAGTTCAAGATATATTAATGGATTTTAATTAACAGAATACAAAAAGTTCATTGCTGTGGTGTCAGATTCCACATACAAGTAACCTTTAAGAAGCTACTACCACTTGTTGAATATTGGTGTAATTTCAAAGCAGAATATCCAAATCTACTTGAAAAGGTTATTAAAATATTCCTCATTTTTTCAGCTACATGTCTGAGTGAGGCTGGCTTTTCTTCATATAGTTCAAGCAAAACAATAAATTGCAACAGATTGAATGCAGAAAGCAGACATGAGAATCCAGCTGTTTCTATAAGGAAGACATTGAAGAGATTTGCAGACGTAACACATTTCTACTCTTCTCTCATGTTTCTTTTTGTTTTGGAAAATAGAATAGTTATTCATAAAAATGTTCCTTAAGTTGGTATGTAATGGATTTATGGTTTTTTGAATAAGTAAATATTTTTAAAATTTATCAATTTTACTATTGTTACGTATTGATAGACAAGAAACAAAAATTCTTAGGGATTTTCAGTAATTTTCTTTTTAAAGTGTAAAGGGTTTCTGGGATCAAAACATTTCAATAAATGTTTGTTGAGTTGAAATAAGAGCTAGCAGTATAGCCCTTTAAGGAAAGCTAGATGGTGTAGTGGATAGAATGCCTAGCCTGGAGTCAGGAAGATGAGTCTTCTTGAATTCAAATCAGTTTATTCCTAGATATGTGCAAGTCACTTAAGTCAGTTTACTTCAGTTTTCTCATCTATAAAATGAGACAGAGAAGGAAATATCAAACCACTCCAGTACCTTTGCCAAGAAAACCCCAAATGGAGTCACAAAGAGTTGGAAACTTCAGTGATCTTTTATCAAAGTAATCCTTTAGTGATCTCTTATTATTTTCCACACTGTCATCTTCTTCAACATAATCTGGTGCATAGCACACTTTTACTAGAGCTTTCTAGTGAGCTCCCTAGCTCCTGCCAAGCTAAAAAAAGTCAGATGTGCCTATCATTTTTGTCTCCTAACTCTCTATAGTATCTAGTTGCCAAGTCGTGTCAATATCGCTTTCTTAGCATCTCTTGTATCCATTCCCTGCGCTCCTCTGACACTGCCACCGTCTCTATGCAGGTTCTCATAACTATGCCTGGATGATGGCAGTATGATGTTACTCGATCTTCCTGCCTCAAGTCTTTCCCCTCCAGTTCATCCTCCACTCTGTTGTCAGATGGAGCTTCCCTAAGCAGTCATTAAATCCACTCCAGTGGTTCCTTATCACTTCCAAGATCAAATATGAGATCTTCTATTTGACTTTTAAAGCCCTTTGTAACCAGATCTCTTCCCACTTTTCCAGTCTTTTTACACTTTATCCCCACAATGTATTCTGTGATCCAGCGACACAGACCTTGCTGTTCTCTGACAAGATGTCCTGACAAGATACTCCATCTCCTTCATTTTTTTTTTTTGAAGAAGTTGGGGCTAAGTGAATTCCCCAGGGTTATACAGCTAATAAGTACCTTAATCTGCATTTGAACTCAGGTCCTCCTGACTCCAGAGCCAGAATTTACTGTGCCACCTCACTGCTCCCCCTCTATGCATTTTTACTAGCTGTCCCCCAGCTTGTAAATTCTCTTCTGGCATTCTTTCCCTCCTTATCTCCCATCCCCTGATTTCCTTGCCTTCCTTTAGGTCCCAGATAAACTTTTACCTTCTGTACCTTTCCCAATGCCCCTTAATGCCAGTGCTTTCCCTTTAAAGTGATCTCCTGTTTATCTTGTCTACACATCAATATTTGCCTGTTATCTCCCCCATTAGCCTATGAGCTCTTTGAGAGCAAGGACTTTCTTTTCTTTATATTCTTAGCACTGTGCCTCGCACACAGTAGGCACTTAAGTATTTTTTGACTTATTTTTACTTCAAAAGAGATAGCACTAGCCTTCAAAGTAGAAGAAAATAAAGTATTCAAGGACAAGATGAGATATGGTTGAGGCAAAAAAAGCTTCTAATCTTTATGAGACACAGAAGAAATACAACTTTGACTCAGAAGGGAATGCAGGATATTAGGGACCATCTAGCCATTTTACATGCAATGAAATGCAGAGAAACCCTAAGAGAATAAATGATTTTCTAAAGACCATATCCTTTGGTTTCCTGACTCTAAGTTCAGTGCTCTTTTTTTCTGCACTATGTTGGTATGTTAAAATTTGGCACTATCAGAGGAAAATATGGAATTGCCTTTTCTGGAGATATTAAGAACAGTGTAGCCCAGTGTTATCTTAAGTATAGATTGAGTGTAGTTCTATCTGAAGTAAGGGAGTTGTATTAACATTTCCTAAGAGCAACTTTCTTGTCCTCTACTATTTCATATTCGCCAAGAGAATAACATTCTTAGGTAGCTTTGCAAATATTTTTTGAAATACCATCATCAGTTTTGTCGAGACATGATCCTTATGACCTCTGTAGTGCTTAATGAATGTTTTTTAGGTAAATAAAATTAATTCTATCTAACCTTCCCTGATCCCTTTACCTGAAAGTGGTGTCTTCTCAAATTTATTTTAGGAGTTTGCATGGACTTCATTTTACATGCTACATTTTGCCTTGTGTCATGTTTTTTCGCATATGCCTTATCTATTCCAATCACCTTCTCATTATCTTGTAAACTTCTTAAAGGCAAGGGCTATGTTTTATTTCACCTTTGTATCCCGGTCCTAGCAGAGTGTCTTAGATGTAGCTGGTGCTTAATAAATGTGCATTGAATTGAATGAAAGCAGAAGTGTCTATTGACCCAAAGAGAAAGGCAGGCAAAGTTAAGTAGTAGTGTTACTGGTAAAAGCCAGAGAATTGTTCCTGCAATTCTAGGTTACTCCTAGGTATCTAACTTGGGATGTGAGTCAGGAAGGATGGTCTCTGTGGAGCTAGATGTCCTGGGCTCAAGGAACTCTTTGTAGGGAGTCAACATCTGGAAATTGCTACAAAGGGAGAAATGGTTAGCCTTCAAATTACATAAATGATGGAACCATCATACATGTGAACACCTGGCTTTTGACATAGGCTATTTTAAGTTTCCTTTAACAAAGTGAGATTTATTTTCTTTTTTCTTTGTTTCAGGAATCTTTGAGAAACATCTGAATTTATTCTCAGGGGTATCAGATTAAAAATTTCAGTATTCTGTTTCTAGCATTTTCTCTGACTTGAATGACTTTTGCAGTGATGTAGAACAATTGTAATTTTTCCATCTATAGAATTAGAGATGACAAAATTTACCATAGGTATACAATTTATTATGAATTTTTTTTAAAGAATCCAATGAAAAAATTAGTAGGTTTCCAAAAAAAGAAAGCTACCAAAAAATTGGTAGCAAGTAGCTTTCCAAAAAAAGATACCAGAAAAGCTAAAGATTTTCCTAATGATTATTAAAGAGGGATTCACTTGCATCTGTGAACTTTACAAATAGTCATATTTGCTTCTGCTGTGATTCATGCTTGAAACAAAAATGAAATATAGCATTGTGTTTCACCTCACTGCGTAAAACCTTAAATTGTCATAGAAATGTGAGGTGGTAGTGTAGCTTTCTATTATCTTATTCTCATATTTTTATTGGGTAGGTAAATGGAAATAGTTCTATGACAAGTTACTATCCTGCTGTTAGTCTTTTATATTTATTGTTCTGCACACTATTGTGCACATGGATAAAATAACTAATATTTTTTAGTTAAATAAAAGTATTGTGATGTTAACTCTGTAGATTAACTGAAAACATTTACAGAATCATTCCAGTAGCAGAGAAGAAAATAAGCATAATTTTTGTTCCCACTTAATTTTCACTTTTTCTGCTTAGTTTTTATATTTTAAAGCTTTTTTTTGTTTTTGTTTCATGTAGCTTGGAGATTGTATTTGGTATTATGATAATTATTAAAAGTATTATTTTTATATAAGTCATTGTTTTGTCTGGATGATAGTGAGCAACAGCTCAGTTTATATTACTGACTCAGTTCCTTTATAGTCTGTTTATTGAGTTTTCCAGGATATTTTGAAGTTTGCATTTAGGATTTGTCATCTCACCTCCATGAAGGATAGTGAGCTTCTGTTCCATAATCTGAACCCCTAAGTCATATCTTGCTAGATATGGATAGGTGTGAAATTTTTTTTAGCCTGTGGTGACATGTTGTAGTTTCTACTATTTTCTTTCATAATCTGAACTGATCACAAGTCTCCTCCTTAGGGGTATAATAATTTCCTCCTATAATTTCTGTTAGCAAAAACCCAATTCCGGAGTTGTTATTATAAGCTCCTCTGTTTTCACATTCAAAGTCACATGGCTCAGCCATTTCTTCAGTATGTCTTTGTCAACATATTGGTGGTAATATTGATGCCGATGTTGTTGATGAAGAATCTTTGATCTTATTCTAGAACCTTAACTTTTATAGCCTCCATCTGAATGTTAGCTTCTTTGGGTTATTTTCAGCAAAACCAGCGTATATGTTTGAGTGTACCTGTTATCAGCCCTCACTGTTGTTCAATGAGGTGATATCTGCTTGTTCCAATAGTATTTCTATAGGTTTTAAAAATCTATTTGTCTCATGCTCTCAGAATATCTTCCAATCCTCTTACCTTTTTTTTTGGAAAGGAAGTATTAACCTTTTTATAGCTGCCTTAGAGTCATGAACTTGTGTTTTGTTCATGTTGTATAGGCTTTTTATTAGAGTGTTTTCCAAATCTGTTATGGCCTTTTTTATTATTATAACTTTTGGTTATGTTGTCATTATCACTGTCTTCATCACATTCACATTACTATATATTTGATTTTAGCCTTATCAGTATGCTGTTGGTGTAATGGGGAGTGAAGAAAAAGAAAACAAGTGTAATTTTGAAGAAGCAGACAATGTGCAGTCATTGTTATTGTGTTTTTCTAAAAAAAAAAAATCACCATTGCAGGGGTTAAAAGTATCTATTAAACTCTATTTCCTGTATTAAAAAAAATAACCTTGGGTTGTAGATAAAAAGGGAGGGTTAAAAAAATCAAGTCTATGTAAAGCTTGAAAAGAAACTTACAGCAATGGATTTGCACATAGATCTTAATTGGGCCAATTGACCTTGTGTGATGCATTTACAATTGCCTTAAAATTGTAAGCAGATGTTTGAAAACCCTTAGTTAATAGGTTCCTGACATCTGTTTCAACATTGATATTGCCCACCAAAGCAGCTGTAATTAGTAGAATACCTAATGCATGGATCTTTTCTTTACTTACCTAATCGATCAGATTTCTCCCTTGCATATTTGTCAACCATTATTTCTTATTTTATTTGAATTAATTTTGCCCTCCCCACCATACACTGCTTAGTTGCAGTGTAATAGCTGTTCTCCAGGAAAGTGTGCTTGTGCACGTGTGTGTGTGTATGTGTATGTATAACACTACACCATCATTGCAATAGTAAAATTGATTAAGGGACAGTTAAATTGAATGTAATAATTTAGACCCCTTAGATCATGTGATATGTGTTTTCCTTGTTCATAATGTTTGTATTAAAATTACAAGCTGAAATTGGGAATATATCTTATGTTTTAATGTAAGAAACTGAGTGAATGTAATTGAAGCAACTGAAGTTATCTTTCATATTGATAACTTTACATAAAATAGAAGCCTACATACTAGTTTAGAATAGTAATTGCACCATCATTTCAAAATAAATATCAGGGTTTTGTTTGCCTCAGCTTCCTCAACTGTAAAATGGGGATAATAATAGGAAATATCTCCCACAGTGGTTGTGAGGATCCTTCAGGGTTCAGCTCATAAATCTAATAAATCTTACTCTTTAGAGAGTGCCATACTGTTGTGGCTCTAGTGAAGTGGGGAGTTAAGCATCAATAAGTTAATTCAATGTCAGTTATACTCAAGATATTGCCAAGGATTACTAAACAACCAGGCTCTTAAGATATGAAACAAGACAGTTCCCTTCTTTATAGAGTTTTTAAATCTAACAGCTTTTGTTTGTGTGAGTTATATCTAGCAATATTTATCAAATTATAAATTAAAATGTATTAATATTATGTAAATTATCACTTTGCAGACCATTTGAGAAGTTCTCAAGGGATGTACTAACAAGAAACTTACCTTCTAGTGGGGAGATAAAAATGTCCGTGAAAAAATATACATACAATATAAATGTCAAGTTAAAAAATACAAATACAAAGAAATTTGGGATGGAGGGCACTAGTGCTAGGGAATGTCAGGAAAGGTTTCATGGAGAAGATGGTGCTTGAGCTGTTCTTAAAGGAACAGGGGAGACTCATGAGGAAGATGTAAGGAGGGGGGTGCATTCTTTTTTTTAAATATATTTTTATTTATTTTGTTAAATATTTCTCAATTGCATGTAAAAATGTTTCAACATTCATTTTTAAAAATTTTAAGTTCTAAATTCTGTCTCCCTCCTGCCCCTCCTCCACCCCATGAGAAAGCAAGCAATCTGATATCAATTATACATGTGAAGTCACGCAAAACATTTCCATATTAACCATGTTGAAAAAGAAAACACCCCCCAAAAGAAAAATAAAGTTTAAAAAAGTGTGCTTCAATCTGCACTCAGTTCATCAGTTCTCTCTGGAGATGGATACCATGGGTCCTTTGGAATTGTCTTGGGATCATTGTCTTGATTAGAAGAGCTAAATCATTCACAGTTGATCATCGTACAGTATTGTACTGTATACAGTGTTCACCTGGTTCTGCTCATTTCACTTTGCTTCTATTTCATCTATTCAAGTTTTTATGAAACCATCCCCCTCATCATTTATTGCATAGTAGTATTTCATCATGATCATGTGCTACAATTTGTTCAGTGATTCCACAATTGATAGGCATCAAGGGGGTGCATTCTTTGCATGTGGATTATCTATGAGGAACAGACAGACTTTCTCGAGGTGGCTGGATCATGGAGTGCAGGAGAAAGAGTAACATCCAATGAAACTGAAAAGATACATAGAGGTCAGATTGTATAGAGCTTTAAAAGTTAAACAGAGGAGTTTATATTTTAGTATAGAGGCAATAAGAAGCTACCAATATTGTCACATAAATCTTCATTGAAGGAAAATTACTCTGGCAGCGGTTTGTAGGACAGACTGGAGTGGTGAGGGAGATCAATTAGAAGGAGAGGAATTGATGACAACCTGAACGAAATAGTAGCTGTATGAATGGAAAGAAGGGGTCAGATTCAAGAGTTGTTGTGAAAGTAGAAATGGTACGTTTTGGCAACTGATTGGGTACGTAGGTTGAAAGTGAGAGGCCCAGAATAATGATGACCATATGAACGTGGTAGCTTGAAAGGACCATGGTTCCTTTGACAGAAATAAGTAAATATTAAAGGGTAGGATTTAGGAGAAAAAGTGGGGAGAGAGTTCAGGTTTTGATATTTTTTGAGTTTACAATATTTCCAGAACGCCCAGTTTGAAATGTCTATAGGGAGCTGGTGATGTAGGTTTGAAAATGGGAGGAGAGACTGGGATATATAGATAGAAGAGTCATCTGTAAAAAGTATCTAAAGCCATGGGAGCTGATGAGAATAAAAGGATAAAGTATAGAAGGAGAAGAGGGCTTAGGTAAGAACGTTAGGGGATACCTGCTGTCTGGGGGTCATGATATGGATGAATATCTAGCAAAGGAGACAGAAAAAAAAATGGAGGTGACCCAGGAAAGAGTAATGTCATGAAACCTGAGATGAGAGAGTATCCAGGAGGAGAGGGTGGTCAGCAGTATGAAATACAGCAGATAGGCAGAGATGAATGAGGACCGAAAAAAGACCGTCAGATTTGGTAATTAATAGATAGATCATTGGTAGATTTAGAGAGAAAAAGTTCAGTTGAGTGATGAGGTCAGAATGCACATTGCCAAGAGCTGAGGGAGTGAGAAGACAGGAAAGGAAATGGAGGCCATGTATGTAGACAGCTTTTTCAAGGAGCTTTGCTGAGGAAAAGAGATATGATAGTTTGAGGGCATATTAGGACCTACTTGTTTTTAAGGGTGGGGAAGACATTGGTATCATTGAAGGCAGTAGGGGAGGGACCAACTGATAGAGAGAGGTTGGAGATTTGAGAGACTGGGGGTCAGTGATAAAGGTTTCAATCTTCTATAGAAGACAAAGGGGGATGGGATTAAATGCACATGTACAGAGTTAGCCTTGGCCAGAAGAAGGGCCATCTTTTTGTTAGAGATTGAAAAGGAGGAGATGAGAAGTAAGTCAAGGGATTTTGAGATGAAGAGAATAGGAGAAGAGGAAAACAGAAGTAGTTGTAACATCACAGTTCCTCAATATAAAGTAAATGTAGTAATAGTCAATATATCACAGTCCATGCAAAACCTTGGTTCATAGTCTCTTATTATCTTATATTGCCTGTGGGGAAAGGTGGCCACAGCACAGAGATATTGTGGAGAAGTACCTGGATGAGGAAGATTCAGGTATTCAGGGCAGCTTATAATTCTCAACTGCAGACCTTGATGTATTTCGACCCTTCAGGAACAATTTACATCACATAAAGCCCCTTCTCAGCTAACTGCGCCCCTTCTGGTCCTTACTACTCTCCTGCTAGGTAAATCTACTCCTTTTCTGCTCTTGAACAAAACTAGCAGTCACCAACTCTTTTAACTAATAATGCCCCATAAAAGGGCTCTGAAAAAATGTGACGCTTTTATAGTAACAAGTAGTTCCCGTAAGCGGGAGGACTGCAAAGCTCCTATTCTGCAAGTAACTTCTTGGTCCAAAGGACACTGCATTGTCCAGTGAGCTCTTAGCCTTCTGACCAAGGCAGTTCTCTTTTCACTTCTGTTTTCCCCACCCAAATCAGAGGGAAAGAATTCCTTGGAGCACTTTCACTTTTCTCAGACAAAGGTTGTAGCTCCAGCTCTAGCAGAATTCAGCTCTCTTCTGATCAGTAGACTCCTGACCTTTTCTTTAGCCAATCGACAAAGCAATACTGCTCTTAACAATCAACAGACTCTTAATTCCTTCAGCTTCCTGTCAGCTTCCTGTTCCTGCTAGCATCTTCTCAACTTCTTTCCCAGCTGCTTCTTAACTGTTTATCTCCTGCTGGGTCCTTCATTTTCTCTAATGGCTTATCAGAGCCTCCTGGTGGTCAGTGACTCATCTTTCCCTAATCATGTAAAATTCATGAAATTCTCCTGTTAGTTATGAAACCAAGCTATTATTTTGTCTTCCCATAGTCTCCAGTTATATGATTTACTACTTCGTGAGTTTTAAGTTCTCATACTCCTTAAAAAGGTCACATGCAAATGAACTAAAGGACCATAATTCCCTTCAGATTCAGTTATTTTTCTGTCCTTAATATGTCTTCTCAGACCATTCATCTGAGGTACAGCTGTATATGCTATGGTCCTCCTAACAACCTCTTGGAAAAAACTGGACTTTATAATTTTTAATGTACAAAAGTTATTTTTTTGACAACCAAACTATTCACATATGAAATAGTCAGTACCTTACATCCTTAATAAGTTGATTTCATACTTTTTCTTTACCCAGAACTTAGTTTTCTTCGCCTTTCAGCCAACCACTCACGTACAAAAGTGGCAGTATCTTACATAGGGAAGGGTTATTTTTATATTAATGAATGCTTTTTTTCTTTCATTAAATCAGCTACAAAGGTCACGCTTTCAATTAGAAATGAAAGCATTCCTACTAATGTAAGTAAATCTGTAAAGTAATATAAAGTAAAATAAATAAAAATGTAAGTAAAACTGTAAGTTTCTTAAATAAAATCCATACATTACTTTCTTCATTTATGACTCACTTAATACACAACTTTGTAAATTTAAGAATTAGTCATTATGATCTTGATGTAAAAAATTTTCCTTTGCTTTCTGATTTTCTTCAAAAAGTACTCCCAGGGTCGTCAACAGAAAACTAGGGTATTTAGTAGCCTTGGGATCTAATAAAATATAAATTTTTACTTTGAAATTTATCATAAAGTTTGATATTCAGTAGTACAAATTCTTCTTGCTGTCATCATTAACTTGTTTAGTCTGGTCAGTGTATGTACTGTATGGCAGAGAATTATAAAGATTCGAGAGACATAATTTCTAGGTAATTTAATCATTTCTTAATAAGACTAGCACGTTGTTAATAAAAAAGATGGTCTTTTGGCTGTCTCTCTTAGACCAAAGACAGGGAGGGTAGCAGGCTCAGGGCATATGTGTTCTTTTGGAAGAGTAGGGGCAATCCATTCTGATTGGTTAACACAATAGTAGGTTGGCCATATTAAAATGAGGGACTGAGAGTGACATCATGGGACCTTTGGATGGACTCTCTATACCCAAATTACCCCCAGCCTTGGGCAGTCTATTCAAAGAATATATGCCCCAGCCAAGCCTGAGCAGAGCAAGTGGTGTGAGGTCTTGAACAAGAAAGTTTGTCCAATCTCATTACCAGCAATGTCCTTCAAGAGACTGAACTTTTTAAAATCAGGACTTTAGAAGAAGGGGAAAACTCTGGATCTCCCCAAATTATTAGTTATTAATAATCACTTCTTCCAACTGTATCTGCAAATCATAGTAATGAATATTCTGTACCTTATTTTTATGTCTCCCCCTTGTTTCACTGATAAAGATAATTATGAAAATTTCAAATTAACTCACAAAAGTAATTTAAGTCTGAATGTATTTTCAGTATTTAATTTTTCAGACTAAGATTTGTTATAGGGGGAAAAAACAGTGAACTTCAAACCAGGAGGCTTAGTTTATAAGTGATATGCTTCCAGCTAGTTGTGTGATATTAATACTAGACCCATTATCTTTCTGGGCCTCATTTTTATCATCTTTAAACTGAGAGTTGGATTAATTGATGTCTGAGATTCCTTCTGGATCTAAAATTCTGTGATTAAATTAATTCATACTAAAAGTGGTTAATGAAGACTGTGCCATATGAAAGTTAAAGGAGCTTAATATATTCAGCCTGCAGAGGATGACATTTAGCCTGGCTGTCAGGATGGGTGGGGCATGATAGCTGCTTTCAAATATTTTAAAGGTTGTTACGAGAAAGAGAATGGGCTTTGTTCTGCTTTGTTCTAGAGGACAGATTTAGGATCAGTGGGAGGAATATGAAAAAATTTTATTTTTTCTTGCCATTAGGAAAACCTGATTAACAATTGGACCTTTCCAGAAGCTGAAAGGGGGCCTGCCTTAGGAGATAGTAGATTGTCCATAACAAGAAATTTTCAGGCAGAAGTTAGGTAATCACCTGTTAGGTATGTTATAGAGGGAATTCTTTTCAGGTAAGGGTTGAAATAGATAGTGCCTGTGGACCTCTTTTCACAGCTGAGATTCTATTATAGTTTATTCTGTTTTGTAAATGCATTTAATAATGGAAAAATAATTTCTAGTCAGGAATTTGCAAGAGGAAGTATTAAATTTATGATAGGAAGAATGGATAGAAGTCTGACATGGTTTTGGAATGGGGAAAGAAAACATTCTAGACATATGGAATTGAATGAACTAAAATGGGGACACAAATACTTGAGAAATAAAAAGGAGACATCTAGTTAGCAGGTGTCTAGTGTGGGGAGGGTATAAAGTATGTGGATTAGTGTTAGATTTGAACGGAAAGGTAGGCTGATGACAGTTTGCAGGGAACTTGCAGGAGCTTGTCGTAGGTTTAGAAGTGGGACTTTATTCAGTGGACATTGTGAAACTATTGAAGAATTTTCAGCAGAAGAGTGACATGATCAGATTGATACAAAGGGAAGATTATTTTTCCATTTATCTGTGAAGGATGGCGAAAGAGCTGAAGTGGGGTGAGGTTTCATTGTAGACTATGTATTATAGTAGTTGGCATGATAGTAGCATTAATTATTTAGCTTAACAAAATGTTTGTGATTGCAACTAATTTCTTTATTTCTCTAAAGTTCTGTGAAAAATGTAACTGATAGTGTGTAAGAACTATATGACGCATTTCTGTAAATGATTCAGCATTTCCATGGATCTTGGTACTTATTCTCATATGGTCCAGTATTATTGGGTAGATGAAAGATAAAGATATTGGGAAGATCGAAGATAAGGGGACAGTTTTGGAGATTTTATGGGATTTTAAAAAAGTTTTAATAGTACCTGCTGGTTAGGTTAAAAATCAGTTTCCAGTATTTATAACTGCCATTTCATTTGTCCTTGGATTTGAAATGGAAGTTATAAGTCAGATGCTTTCATTTTTGTGTGTTATATTTGAAAATACCTGAAATTGTTTATTTGTGTGTGTGTGTGTGTGTATAATTTCAAGATGTAGAGAGAAAGCAGGACTTTTTTTATCTAAGAGTTTTTTTAAGTGTACAAAACAAGGAATCACAAAATATAAAATACTCGAGTTTTCATAGCATTTTAACAGATATTGATAGATATTATATATACTTACAGTGATTTGAAGGGAAACATATACTCCCAGAAGGAATTTAGGAAGTATTGCCAAATATAATAAAGATTTGGGCAAGAAACTAAAGACCTTAAGTACACAGATTGTGTTTTCTCACTGCTGCCCATTGAACAAAAGGAATGTGAAGGAGAAAAATTAATTTGGGAAGTGAATAGCTGGTGGGAATATGGGATCTGAGAATAGGAGTTAGATTTCTGGACCATACCTTAATTTATAGAAACTTCAGACTCTTGACTAGACAACTGGTAGGAATGTATTGGATATAGGGGTAGGTGAGAGTGCAGAATTGAATATGATACCTGGTTGTAAGCCTGGGTGTCTTGGAGGGTGGTGATGCCTTCTACAAGCATGAAGGCATGCGCAAGCTTGAAAGAAGAAAAAAATTTATGGAGAAGGGATAAAAAATTCAGTTTGGGACACTGAATTTCAGATGTCTATGACAAATAATGTTTAAAGTTTCCAATTTGAAGTTGTAAAACTAGAGTTCAGGAGAAAAGTTAGGCTTGCACAATTAACTCTAAGAATCAATCCATCTGCTTAGAGATGACAGTTGAACCCATGGGAGCTGATAAGGTTACCAAGCTAATAGTATGGAGGGAGATTAGAAGAGGAAACCCTTGTGAAAACCAGGAGAGAGGAGCATCATGAAAAACTAGAGAGAAGAAAATCTCGAGGAGAAAGGACGATCGACAGGTTAAGAAGAATGAAGATTGAGAAAAGGCCATTAGAATTACCAATTAAGAGATCATTGGTAACTTCGGAGAGAGCAGAGTTGGAAGCTGGACTGTAGAGTAAAGAGGAGAGTGAGAGGAAAGGAAGTGAAAATCTTGATCATAGCATTCTGTCTACTTCTCAAGGAGTTTAGCCACATACAGTAGGAAAGAGATGGACTCGTCTCAGTAGTAAGTGGGTGTGGATGGTTCAGGTGAGGGTTTTTTGAAGATATGGGAGACACAGTTCTATTTATAAGTAGCCAGTAGGCAGGAATAGATTAAAGATTAGTCAAAGTTGGTATGAGAGTGGGTGCAATCTGCTAGATGGAATAGGATCCCTTGAGCAGGTAGATACGTTTAGCATGACCGGACAAAAGGCCACTTCTCAGATGGGATGAAGGAAGAGACAGTAGCAGAGGCACCTGAGTGATGTGAGCTTTGGAGGAGGGGAGAAGAAGGAATGTTTTTGTTCTTACTAGTTCCTCTGTTGCAGCCTGAGCAAAACCCATCATGGGCCTCTCTATTGCCCTTTGTTTCATACTCTTTTTTAATTATTAGAGGAAATAGTGTTCCCCGTTTAATGCCATATAACATCAATGAGTGAAATGCTAATATTGAAAATATGAACCTTTGCTTTTATGGGATGCTTGGGCTTTGCAAAAGTTCTTTATAAAAGATCTTTGCAAGTTCCCAAAAGCAATCTTAGCTTATTCTCCTCTTCTGTTCTACTCTGGGCTCAGCTTGATGATTGGTACTGTTTGTCCCAGATGAATATGTATTTTGGACAAACTGTAGATTGTCCATTCAAATGTATGTTGAAATCAGGGTAATAGGCATTCTTCATGCACTTGCTCCTTTCCTGGATGAATTATACAAATTCCTTTAAGTTATTACAGATTTCATTTGGAAGACTCTGCAGAGTTTTGAGGCTTGATGTATTTAGCACAGTGTCATTCCCAAACAGAGGCATCTGGAAAGCCTCACCATCATCCTTAGAGAAGGCCTTTTTGAACTACACACTGTGCTGAATCTTCTCCATCACAGCAATGAATACCTCTCTATTTTATGCTTTTTGTGATTTTTATTTTCAGTGGGTCCTTGAGTAAGGTTGCTTTATCCACTAAGAAATCTTACTTGATTTTAACGTATGAATAGCAGACACTTTGTTTTTTTAATTTAATTTAATTTATTTTTTTAATATAAATTTATTTATTTAACTTTTACATTCATATTCACAAGATTTTGGGTTCCAAATTTTCTCCCCATTTGTCCCCTCCCCCCAACCCAATACACCGAACATTCTAATTTTCCCTATCACCAATCTGCCCTCTCTTCTATCATCCCTCCCCCTTCTCTTGTCCCCATCTTCTCTTTTGTCCTGTAGGGCCAGATGACTTTCTATTCCCCATTAACTGTACTTCTTATTTCCTAGTAGCAAGAACAGTACTTAACAGTTGTTCCTAAAACTTTGAGTTCCAAATTTTCCCCATCCCTCCCTCCCCATCCATTCCCTTTGGGAAGGCAGGCAATTGAATATAGGCCATATCTCTGTAGTTTTGCAAATGACTTGGATAATAGTCGTGTTGTGTAAGACTAACTGTATTTCCCTCCATCCTATCCTGCCCCACATTGTTTCTATTCTGTCTTTTGATACTGTCCCTCCCCAAGAGTGTTGACTTCAAACTGCTCCCTCCTCCCATTGCCCTCCCTTCCATCATCCCCCCCACCCTGCTTATCTCCTTCTCCCCCTCTTTCCTGTATTGTAAGATAGGTTTTCATCCCAAAAATGAGTGTGTATTCCTTCCTTTAGTTGAATGTGATGAGGGTAAACTTCATGTTGTTTTTTTTCTCAGCTCTCCTCTTTTTCCCTCCACTAAAAAGTCTCCTGCTTGCCTCTTGAATGAGATATAATTTACCCCATTCCATTTCACCCTCTCTCCTCCCACTACATTTCTCTCTCGCCATTTACCTTAATTTCTTTTAAGATATGGTCCCATCCTATTCAATTTACTCTGTGCTCTCTGTCTCTGTATGTGCATGCATGTGTATATGTGTATGCATGTGTTTACATGTGTGTGTGCGTGTGTGCACAGATCTTTTAAATACTAAAAAAAAAAAGGTGAATGAGAGCATATCTGTAACTACCCACCTATACACCTACTATTCTAACAAATAAAATCTTTATGACAGTCATCTATACATCAATTTAGAGCATTCTCAATGAGAATAATTAATAAGGGAGCAGGCCTTTGCAAGTTACATTTGAGTATGGAGCATATCTTCATCATTTCATAACTTAAAAATTCACATAGAGAATAAGACCATTATGCTTATATTTTACTGAGTATGAAAAAGCATTTGATTTAGCATTTTAAACTACCCAGATACTGGAAAGTTTTAAGAGTTACAAATATTGTCTTTCCATGTAGGAATGTAAACAGTTCACCTTTGGTAAATCCCTTATGACTTCTCTTTGCTGTTTACTTTTTCATGCTTCTTCTCATTCTTGTGTTTGAAAGTCAAATTTTCTTTTCAGCTCTGGTCTTTTCATCAAGAATGCTTGAAAGTCCTCTGTTTCATTGAAAGACCATATTTTCCCCTGAAGTATTATACTCAGTTTAGCTGGGTAGGTGGTTCTTGGTTTGAGTCCTAGTTCCTTTGACTTCTGGAATATCCTATTCCACGCCCTTCGATCCCTTAATGTAGAAGCTGCTAGATCTTGTGTTATCCTGATTGTATTTCCACAATACTGGAATTGTTTCTTTCTAGCTGCTTGCAATATTTTCTCCTTGACCTGGAATTTGGCCACAACATTCCTAGGAGTTTCTCTTTTGGGATCTCTTTCATGAGGTGATCGATGGATTCCTTCAATACTTATTTTGCCCTCAGGTTCTAGAATAGAATATCAGGGCAGTTTTCCTTGAGAATTTCATGAAAGATGATGTCTAGGCTCTTTTTTTGATCATGGCTTTCTGGTAGTCCCATAATTTTTAAATTGTCTCTCCTGGATCTATTTTCCAGGTCAGTTGTTTTTCCAATGAGATATTTCACATTCTCTTCCATTTTGTCATTCTTTTGGTTTTGTTTGGTGATTTCTTGGTTTCTCAGACAGTCATTAGCTTCCATCTGTTTCATTCTAATTTTGAGAGAACTATTCTCTTCAGTGAGCTTTTGAACCTCTTTTTCCATTTGGCTAATTCTGCTTTTGAAAGCATTCTTCTCCTCATTGGCTTTTTGAACCTCATTTGCCAATTGAGTTGGCCTATTTTTCAAGGTGTTATTTTCTTCAGCATTTTTTTGGGTCTCCTTTAGCAAGGTATTGACTCGTTTTTCATGCTTTTCTTGCATCTCATTTCTCTTCCCAGTTTTTCCTCCACCTGTCTAACTTGATTTTCAAAATCCTTTTTGAGTTCTTCCATGGCCTGAGCCCACTGGACATCCACCTGGGATTTCTGGGATAGAGAGGCCCCAACCTCCATGTCTTTCCTTGATGGTAAGAATTGTTCCTCATCATTAGAAATGAAAGGCAAGAACATCTCTTCCCCAAGAAAGTAGCTTTCTATGGTCTTATTTTTCTTCCCTTTTCTGGGCATTTTCCCAGCCAGGTACTTGACTTCTGAGATTCCTTTCCACCCCTGCCTAGATCAGCCCAGCTAGTGCTTGGGGTCTGAGATTCAAATGCTGCTTCCCAGCCTCAGGGCTTTCCGCAGGGGGCGTGGCTGCTATTCAATGTGAGCTTAAGTTCTGGTGCTCAGGTTGGGGCAGGGCCGCCTCCCAGGCTCAGTTCCCTCAGGGGCTTTATGCAGAGACCTTTAACAATGGAGCTCCTGCCTACTCCAGGAGTCCCAGGCCACCACCGCTGCCTCTGCTGCTGCCTCCTGAGGGGGCCGGAGTCACGGAGATACCCTGCTCCCCTCTTGGCCGGCCCAGAAGTCTCTCTCACTGACCTGGAGCTCCTGTGGGTGGAGGGACCTTTGCGGCCACCGTAGATCCCGTCCCTGAAGCCTGCTCAGATCTGCTCCTCTGTAGCCACGTGGCCAGGCCAGCGCAGGGGTGGGCTCTGCTGTCAGGAGTGTGACGGACCCCTAGGGACGGCTTTCCAGGGCTCTCTGGAATGGAAATCTCTTCCACTATGTTTCTGCGCTACTTGCCCTGCTCCAGAATTTGTGGGGAGTTCTTTTTACAGGAAATTTATGGGCTATGGGTTAGGAGCTAGCATACGTGAGTCTTTCTACTCCGCCATCTTGGCTCCTCCCTCCAGACACTTTGTTTTTAAAAGACTATGTAAGGCAACGTTTTTTAAAATGCTAAATCAAATGCTTTTTCATACTCAGTAAAATATAAGCATAATGGACTTATTCTCTATGTGAATTTTTAAGTTATGAAATGATGAAGATATGCTCCATACTCAAATGTAACTTGCAAAGGCCTGCTCCCTTATTAATTATTCTCATTGAGAATGCTCTAAATTGATGTATAGATGACTGTCATAAAGATTTTATTTGTTAGAATAGTAGATGTATAGGTGGGTAGTTACAGATATGCTCTCATTCACCTTTTTTTTTTTAGTATTTAAAAGATCTGTGGGTTTTTTTCCTTACACCTTCAGTATTTCCCCCTCAATTCCCTCTCAACACTTTCGCCTCCAGAAGGAATCTCTTCTGACTGCTTTTCAGTGGTGTTATTTGCTTTAGTGCCATTTCTGCCTTCTCTGTAAGCCCCTCAGGGACTATGATGTTAGTGTGCAAATGTGACGGTTGCACTGTTCTTGATAGAGAAAATAGGTCTGTTTGGCTATTAAATCAAATGTTTGCTGACCAAGGAACTCTTTGACCTCCTATGGGTCTTCTTATTATAATAATTAATTTATAGACTTCTTAGTAACATTGGTTTTAATCAGCATTTATGCCATCTCTGCTGTCCCTCTTTGTTGTTCCATCCCTTATTTTCAGTTGCCTGTTTAAGTAATTGAAGGTTAAGTCATTTAAGTTGTCTGCCATATCTTTATCTCTGACAATTTAATCATTGACTTACACAGAAAGCTTACGTAGGAATACTTCCCACATCAATATAAAATCTTTTCCTGTCTATTAAAATACAAAATTTAATTCTTCATTCTGTTGTTTGCCTCTTGTCATGTCTAGCACCTGTGAATGATTTTTCCAAAGAAAATGTTCATGATACAGAGCAAGATATCTGTGTGTTCTGAGTTCGGGGAGAGGGGGGAATTTTTTTGTTGTTCCCTCCTGTACAGTATTGCAAACCTCTGTCCACAGCTCTATTAGCTCTAATTCCTTAGATCTGTTCATCACTTATACTTCATATACATAGGGGGTATTCTTTTAAGTTGTATCTGCATGGTTTAATTGTCTTACCTACTTTCTTCAATTTAATTCTGCATTTTTCAAAAGGAAGCTCATGATCTGAGCCACCATCAGCTCCAGGTCTTTTTTTTTCAATTGAACTTCTCTACCTTTGACTGCAAAGTAATCAGAGTAATCAGTCTGATTTTAATATTGACCATCTATTGATGTCCATGTGTGGAGTCACTTTTTTGGGTTATTGAAAAAGAGCATTTGCTACAACCAACAGGAAAACTCAGAAAGGAGAAGATCTATCCAACTGAACATAGAATTCCAGAGAATAGCAAGGAGAGATTAAAAAAGGTTTTCTTAAAGGAGTAGTGCAAAGAAATACAAGAAAACAGTACAATGAGGAAGACAAGAAATCTCTTCAAGAAAATTAGAGATATCAAGGGAATGTTTCATGCAGAAATGGACATGATAAAAGACAGAAATGGTTGGAACTTAACAGAAGTAGAAGAGATTAAAAAGAGGTGGAAGAAATACACAGAAGAGCTCTACAAGAAATATTGTAACCACAATGGCGCAATTACTGATCTACAACCAGACGTCCTGGAGAGTGAAGGCAAGCGGGCCTTAGGAAGGCTGGTGGAAGTGATGGAATTCTGTCCAAGCTATTTAAAATCCTAAAAGATGATGCTGTTAAAGTGCTACATTCAATATGCCAACAAATTTGGAAAACACAGTGATGGTCAGCAGGTTGGAAAAAATTGCTTTACATCACAGTCCTAAAGAAGGGCAATGTCAAAAGAATGTTCAAATTACCAAACAATTGCACTCACTTCACAAGCCAGCAAGGTGATGCTTGAAATTTTGCAAGTGAGACTTCAGTAATATATGTACTGAAAATGATCAAAAGAGCAGGCTGGTTTTTCAAAGAGGCAGAAGAACTCGAGACCAAATTGCTAACGTTCGCTGGATTTTGAAGAAAGCAAGGGAGCCCCAGAAGAACTTCTGCTTCATTGACTACACTAAAGCCTTCAACTGTATAGATCACAACAAAATGTGGCAAATGCTCAAAGAGGTGGGAGTACATCTTACTTGTCTCCTGAGGAACCTGTCTTTGGGTCAACAAACAGCAATTAGAACTGAACATCAACAACTGATTGATTTAAGATAGGAAAAGGAGTATGACAAGGCTGTATATTGTCATCTTATTTATTTAACTTATATGCAGAGTACATCATGAAAATGTCAAGCTGGATGAATCAAAAGCTGGAATTAAGGTTGCCTGGAGAAATATCAACAAACTCAGATGTGCAGATGATGCAACTCTGATGGCAGAAAGTGGAGAAGAATTAAGGAGCCTCTTTATGACATGGTGGAAGAGGAGATGGCTTGAAGTTTAATATTAAAAAAAAAACCCAGCCTAAGATAATGGCAACTCATCCCATCACTTCCTCACAAGTAGAGGGAGAAGATGTGGAAGCAGTGTCAGATTTTATATTCTCAGGCTTAGGGATCACTGCAGATACTAACTGCAGACGTGAGATTTAAAAGACTCTGATGTAGGGAAAGATTGAAGGCAAAAGGAAGGAGACAGCAAAGGATGAGATGGATAGATAGTGTCATGGAACCACTGAACGTGAGCTTAGACAGACTTAGGGAGATAGTGGACGATAGAAGGTCCTTGTGTGCTATAGTCTATGGGGTCAAAAAGAATTGAACATGACTGAATGAATGAACAACAGCAAATCTATATACCTTACAGCTCTGGCTTCTCTAATCCTTTCTTCCTGAATCATGCTTTCTCATATATTTCTCCCTGTTCTCACATTTTCTCACACTTTTATTTCAGTTGGATTTGGTTTATACAAAGAACATCAAGTTCTTCATAGAATTTCTTTACCACTTCATGTTTTTGCAACCAGTGTTGGTGTGTAAATTGATCATTTATCACATGATGGTTTTTTTTAATATAAATTAGTACTCCAGTACATGATGATCAGATATTCCATGAAATAATTGTTTTTGCTACTCTCTCAGAGGAGGGAGGAAATACAATGAAACCCACTCCATTATCCTACATCCTTTCTTTTTTTTTAACCTGAGAATCATCCTTTCATTTTCCTTCTACTTTCATTTAAAGCAAGTCTGTCTAGTGTTACTTCTTGATCGTTGAACAAGGATTTCACATTTAGAACACCAAGACTCAAAGTTTATTGATGACCTGATAACTGTGATTTTTTTTGTACTTTTCCCTTTCCTACCACTCTCCTACTTTCAGTGCTTATTCCAGAGGACTGAAGTCATTTAAAATTTTTTTTTTATTACAGTGGTGTACTGATAAATGTTTAAAAGTTGCTTCTGTGGAAAAATGTAATCATCTCATACTTTTACATTTAATTTACATTGTTAATATTTACTTCATCACTTTGAAATTTAGACAGTCAATTTGTATCATTTGCTGATTTACAAGGTGCAAATACTTACTTTTAAAATTTAACAGTCAGCTCTTGTGAGCTAGTATAAGCTAGGTCCAACATACCACTGGTTTCATGGATTACCACAGTAAAAAAAAAAAAACAGTCACAAGGTGGCCAAGAGTTACTAGGCTAATCCTCTGAAAATAGACTTGGTTACCACTCAAACCTCAAACATTTAAAGCTGTTCTAGCATGTTACAACTTGCCAGAGCTTATGTTCCACTGACATAACCTCCTCAGAGGTAGGGTTACCTCCAAACCATGATGAAATATCACAGACATTTTGACTATGGAAAACTTAAAAGCTTTAAGCAAGCGAAAGCAATGCAAAAAAAAAAAAATAGAATTGAAACAGTAACTGGAAAAGGCATTTTTGTAAGAAATTTCTTTATTAAAGGTGTAATATTCAAGACATATAGGGAATTTGTACAAATAAATAACCACAGGAACCATTTTCCAGTAGATCAAATGATATGAATAGGTAATTTTCAGAAGAAATGTAGCATTCAGTAGCCACATGAAACATCCTCCAAATCACCAATAGTAAGAACACAAATTAAAAACTCCTCTGTAGCTCCCCCTTGTGTCCATTTGATTGGCAAAGATTAAAAAAAAAAAAGAAAGAAAGAAAGAAAGAAAATGATCATTTTCCCAGGGGCTGTGGAAGAACAATTGGTATACTATTGGTGGAGCTACTGATTTGTCCAGCCATTTTGGAAAGTAATTTGTAACTATATCTAAGAGGACACTCACCTGTGTATAGTTTTCAGCTCAGGAAGACAGCTACTAGACTTATACTTCAAAATTGTCAAAAACAGAAGGAAATTATCCATACAAAAATGTTGATAGCACATGTTGGTGTAGCAAAGAACTGAAAACCAAGTGATTGCCCATCAATTAGGAAATAATCGAATAAATTATGGCATATGATTATAATGGAATATTATTGTGTCATAAGAAATGGTGAAAGAGATGGATTCCAAGAAACTTGGGAAGACTTTTATGAATTGATATGGAGTGAGGTGAATAATGTATACACTTACTATTTGAATGTCAAAGAAAAATGTCTTTGAAAGACTTCAGAACTGTAATCAATGCCATGAAGAATCATGATTCCAGAATTCCAGTGGTGAAGAATGCTTCTTGCTTTTTGGAAAAGAGGTGACAGATTAGAAATGCAAGATGAGATAACTCATTTTCACCATATGTGTGAATTTGTTTTGTTTGTCCTATTAGAAGGGAGGGCTTTTATTCTGAGGTGGGGGAGTTACTGGGCAGGGGCAGCAAGTGGCATTATAGTGATGCAAAAATAGGAAGAGAAGCATCAGTTAAAAATTTTTAAGTGCACAGAAGAGAACAAAAGAAAACTCAGAAGGGAACTCAAATGAGGACACTTGTTAGTGTTGTATTAAATTTAATGTCCTTTTAAAATGTTCACAGATAGTACATAGTTTAATGTGAATCATCTCTTTTACATTTTTTGTATGTTGAGATGTTCATATTTGTTGATCTTTGTTCAGTTCACAAGAAAAAAATTTAAGAAATTGAGATGTGGCTCCCTTTTCTTTGTCTTTACTCTCCTAACTTTGAAGCAGTAATAACTCCAATCCATGATGTCCATTTCTTGTAGTTCCTCAAATGCAGAGTCATTTTCAGAGTTTTTGAAACAAAAATGGGAAGTGGTGAATTGTGTTATTAATTTTGGCATTGTAGAAAGCTCTAATCAAGCACTGAGAAGTGGGGGAGGAAATGAAATGTGGGGAGAAACCAATGGGAGGAAACTAAAAGAACAGTGCTTATAAAGATTAATATTTAGGTGAGTTTACAGACTCAGGATGAGATCATAAGTTAATGGAATTGGAAAGTAGAATTTAATTTGTGTCTTTGATTGCCACTTAAGGAAGGCAGGATGCTTTATATGAAATGGAAATCATATAATTCTTAATTGGTCAAATTTTTAATAATTCCTATTTTTATTGTTGCCTTTTCTTAGAGGTAAGATTGGGAAGAGGTGTGTTCATCAAGGCACTTATTCTGCCCTGAGAGGCATGGAGGTCCTGTTGTCACTATAGAGGTTTTGAATTCAAGAAATTTCAATGTGTAGTTCCTGCAGAGGTTTTATTCTGCTGTTAGCAATAATTTCTAGGAAAGTCAAGACAGTAGGATCTCGGTGAAACCTCATTACGAGCTGATGAAATTCTTCATGGATTAAAAACTAAGGGAGACATAAGTTCTGTGCCAGTTCCAAGCACGTATTTATAAGGTTTCTGTCCAAAGAATCAGTTCAGAATCTTTGTTGCTAGATGGAGAAAGATGGAGCACCAGGGCCAGAACAATAAAATGACAGCATCCAATTTGACTAGTAAGGGGTAAAAATATGGTGGATTGAGAAAGGCACAACCTTAACCCCAGTAGATAGAAAAAGTCAGTTGGGAGGTGGGAGGTGGTGATAGGCAGGTAGTATTACTTGAGAGTATGGCCCCTTTCTGAGCAATTGATTTGTTCTTTATTTGTCTCTCAGAAGTGGTCTGTGTGGTAGCATAAGCAATATGCACTAAGGCAGCAATTGTCAAGGTCATAGAAGATTAAAGTCAAAGGCAGTGTGTGTGTGTGTGTGTGTGTGTGTGTGTGTGTGTGTGTGTGTTTGCATTGTTAGGGTTCTCAAAAAGTCCTGCCAGTTCAACGAGAGTACTGATTGTAGACAGAGATGAGTGACTACTGATTTTCAAATAGGGTTCAGAAAAGTGTTGCCAGTTTATCTTATAGTTGTGGTCACAAGACAAGTGATAAAATCAACAGGTTAGCATAAAAAGAGAGAAAATAATATTAGTCTATGTTAAGTTTCTTATACAATAGTTACATAGAGTTTCCCAGAGTTGAGCAAGATCAGACATAAATCTGGTACATAAATGTGGTAAAGCATATTCTTCTTCTCCTTTGGCCACCTTTATCTTTATATACATAAATGTAACAGTGTTCTAAAAGGCACTAGGTAGAGAAGAAAGAATACTATTGTATATACTTGCCCCATATGTGTTTTTCCTCTCTAGGATGGATTTTTAAAAATAGTACTTAAGGTGTTTTGAAACTCCTATTTATTTCTTTTCCTTGTCTATTCACTGATCATCTGACCCAGTATATACTTTATGTTTGTTTTTTCCCTCTTTCCTTTTATTACTCCCCCTTTTAAAAAAGTTTACAATTGAATAGCAGAGGAAATAACTGCCTTGAAATGGACAGATGCTAGAGAAAAAGGTGGTTCACGGGTAAAGAGGAATGTTGCTATGTGCATACGTGTGTTGTGACATTGTTTGCTGTGAAATTGTGAAATCAGTAAAATTGTGACTTTTTGTGATGAATTTTGTGATGTCTGGTCTGTACTGTGGTGTTTTTTTTTAAAATTTAGAATTTCCTAGCAGCAAATATTATCCTTCCTTTGGGTGAATTAACATTGTTTAATTAAAAAAAAAACTGTCAAAGGAAAGTTGTAAATTCATTAAATGAAGACCCTGTTGTCCTTTCCCTGAAAAATATTACTTGGAAGGGATTACATTATTTAGAGAAGTCTATAGGTATGTAATTTATTGTTTTCCATTATTTTCTTTCATATCTATCAGCTGCTGAGATCACCCCATGCTTCCAAAAATTACAATTTCATAGATAATTTGTCTTATGCCTGCCATCCCATAGATAGCCGTTGGCTTAGAAACCTTGGGAAATAGAAAACTGAAGCATCACTTACATGTCAGGGGTGAGATATTTTCTGAATAAAAATAAAAAACTGGTGAGCTAATGCTGCCTCCCTCAGTGAGCTCATTCATTTGAGATTACAGACCTCTGCACTCCTCAGACAGCAGGTGGAGAATTTATAGGAGGCTTGTATAAGGCTGGAAGGCCCAAGGACAGCACAGCTGGTGGGTCTAAAACCATGATTATCTTCGAAGTTCATTTCATAAGGGCAGAGCACATTCACAGTGATCTATCCTTGCTGATTGGCCATAGTTTAATTAATTAATTAATCAACCTCCCCAGAGGCAATCGAGGAAGTCTTATTCATGTTCATTGGTTCAATACAAGTATTGCCAGAAGCAGAAAGGCCAACCAGGAATCATCTTCTTCCATATCATTCATTCTCTTATTGCTTCAAGAAAGTAATCCCATTCAAAAAACTGCCAACTATTTCCATATGTAGTGGACTAGGCCTGACTGAGATCATTCCCTTTGTAGTTTGGGTCTGAAATTAGAATAAAATAAAACACTCATTTCCATCTAGCATTAACAAAATGTTTATTTAGCTATGGAGGGGGGGAGTGTTAGGGGTGAGGAGGGCAGGGAACATTCAGAGCAGGGAATGGATATTTATCTAAGATAAAGCATTAATTTAGTGGAGCACAACTTCCTTGCTGTTGGTCTGTGGTCTGAATTTTCAGGACCATGGCCCTTGATTTTCTGGCTGTTTTGTACCCAGGTGATTTGGAAGCTATGTGTGTGGCTGTGATCCTTAGTCTTCTGAATCAAAAGAAATTCAAGGACAATTTCAGTAACTTGGAAAGAAAACCTAAGCCAAACTGCAAGTTGGGAGCGGGGTGGGGGTATTATTCTTACCACTTGTGCTAGTTGTTCCCACTAGGGATGAAGAATACAAATCTAAAAATTAAATAGTTCCTGCCCACAAGGAACTTATATTCTGCCAAGGAGCTACCATAATATTCCCAGATAAACAGACAGGCATTGTAAAAAAGAGATACACAGAGCAATGTCATGAAAATACAAGAGGAGAGAGTGTTTGCTGTGAAATGAAGTTCCCTCATCCCCAATCACATGCAGATATACTCCTTCTTGCCCCACCTCCCACATGCACACACTAGTAGAAAAGACATATAAGTTATTTTAGTTCTAAAAACTTAGTTAAACGTGTATATCGGACAGCATAGGTTTGACATCTGGTCATTAGACATAGTTTTCATCTATGGGAATGAACTGTTGTGAAATTCCAGAAAGGTTAATCAACTCTGAAGTTCAGGATCCATGAAAAACTTCATCAACTCTTCAATTTTATATTTAAAAAATGAAATAGTTAACTTATACCCCCTCAAAGAGAAGGAAAGTAATCTCATACTACTTAAATTACGTAATTTTCTTTTTATTTTCCCATTGAAATAATTATCTTGGATCAAGACAAATTTCCCCTCTATTCAAATATAATCATGCTGTCTTGTTTTTTTGCTTTTCTTTTAATATACCCATGTGTCACCATTTCTTTAGCTAAGTAACTGTTGAGCATACTGATTTTAATAATGTATTAACTGGAGATATCTTAATGCTTGATTATTGAGGAAACATTTCTTTTCATGAAAAACCATTGTATTGTAAGGCTGTTTCTCTATGTAAATGTGGGAAATTATAATGTTAAATGAATTTAAAGATAACTATTGAAATCTTGTAGGATGAATGAAGCAAGGTTCCACAGGGGTTCTAGGAACTTAGCCTAAACCTTATTTCAGGGAAATTTATGCCACTTTTTTCTTGATTACAAGTTTCAGCTAATAATCATTGGTTTGGTTTTTTTATATGTAGTTGAAAATTTGAGAAAGAATTTTGTCTTTTTTTCTAGAAATCTCTATAATATTTTAATAGCATTTTGTTTTATAAAAAATAAGATTAGAACACATACTAATGGAATTAATTTCTGTGCATTATGCTTATGGTAGGTTTTAGTAAAAAAAGGATTTACTCAATTAAATTTAAAGATTAATTTTTTATTATTGATTTATGTCATGTTGAGAATCAATACTAAAATACTTTGAATCTTTAATTGCCAATCCATTTATAAAATTTTACTTTTGAGAAAGCTTCTACTAATGTGGAATCAATGTTCTTCTGTTTTAATGAAATAGTCTTGATATTATTTAATGCAGTGAGAAGTAAATGTGACTACTACATAGCTAGCTAACCTTGCTTTGGGGGGATAGTGGACAAAGTTCTACACTTGGGAAAGTTCTAGAGTAAGGGCTCCTCTATTTTCTTTTTAAAAGACATTTTATTGAAGCTATTATATCAGTGGTGGTGGTTGCTGCTACTGAACTGGTAAGTGGGCAGGCAAATATTAGTCATTCTTACTTGCCCCCCTTGCTTTTTTTGTCCACTGAGCTAATCTTCACCCTTGAAGTCACTTTCTTTTTTAGCTATTTCTTTGGTCCTTTTTCTCTAGGGAGTGGTTTCTTTCATTCCTTAATCTTTTTTCCCTCCCTTCTCATCCTTCCTTCCTCTCTTCCTCTCTTCTTTCCTTCCCTACATCCCTTACTTTTCTTTTTGAAACTTACTTAAATGAATATTATATTTCAATTTTTTCCCTCTAGCCCTTCTCATTGAGAAGGCAAGCATTATGATACCCATTATACATATGAAATCATTCAAAACATACTTCCATATTAGCAATATTGTAAAAAAAACCCAAAAGGCAAGGAAAATATAGAAAGTGAAAAAGCATTTGCTTTAATCTGTACTGAGTTCATCAGTTCTCTCCGTGGAGGTAAATAGCAGTTTTCATTGAGTCCTTTGGAATTATCTGGATCATTATATTAATGAGAGTAGCTAAGTCTCACAGTTGATCATTGTTACAATATTGTTACTATGTACAATGTTTACCTGATTCTTCTCACCTCACTTTGCATCAGTTCATAAAAGTTTTCAGACTTTTATGAAACCATCCCCCTTATCTTTTATGGCTAAATAGTATACCATCACAGTTACATACCACACAACTTGTTCAGCTATTCCCAATTGATGGTACATCCCCTCAGTATCCAATTTTTTTTTTGCTGCCACACAAAGAGCTACTATAAATAGTTTTATACATATACATCTGTTTCCTTTTTCTTTGATCTCTTGATGGTACAGACCTAATAGTGATATTGCTGAGTCAAAGGGTATGTACAATTTTATAGCCCTTTGGATATAGTTCTAAATTGTTCTTTAGAATGGTTGGACTAGCTATTATATTTCATGTAATTATTGATTTTTTTCTTCTAAAAATTGCCTATTAATATCCTTTGATCTTTTGTCAGTTGGGGGATGACTTTTATTTTTTTTTTATAAATTTGGCCCAGTTCCCTATATATTTGAGAAAGGAGGCCTTTGTCAGAGAATCTTGCTGTAAAATGTTTCCCCCAGTTTCCTTCCTTCCTTCTAATTTTGACTGCATTGGTTTTGTTTGGGTAAAAACTTTTGAATTTTAAGAAATCACTGTTTTGCTTCTTCCAAACTCTTACCCTTATTCACACAGCCATACTGGAAACAATTTGGAATTATATTCAGAACATTCCTAAACCATTTGTACCCTTTTACTCAGCTATACCACTGCTAGGTCTAAACATAAAAGAAAAAAGTAAAAAGTCTCTTATCTTCAAAAAATTTGCAACAGCCCTTTTTGTGGTGGTAAAAAAAAATGATAAACTAAGGAGATGCTTATCACTTGATGAATTGCTGAATAAGGTTTGATAATATAAATGTGATGACATCCTATATGTGACCATATGAGATTTGAAGAAAGAGGTGATTTCAAAGAGACATGGAAAAATATTAACTGATGTAGAGTTAAGTAGGAAGAACAAATTTTAAGGATGTATAATCTGGTCAAGAATGAAATGAGCAGAATCAGGGGAACAATTTATACAACCACAACTCTATAAAAATCTTTAAAGCTGTAGGAATAGTGATCATCACTGCAGCAGCTCTGATTTAAAAGGAGTAATGATAAGACATACTATCCAACTCTTGACAGAGAAGTGATAGATTTAGAATGCAAAGTGCAGTATATATTTTTTGTATGTAACCAGTGAGGGAATTTGTTTGGCTTGAATATTTGCTACCTTTGTTTCTCTTTACTCGTTTCTGCAGTGAGGTGGAAGGTGGGGGAAGAAAAGAAAATAGATTTTCTATTAAAATGCTTTTAAAGAAATAGAGTCAAAGGATAAGGGAAGAATTTAGGACCAAAGAAAATACAAACAGTATTACAAAATGTAAAATAGATAATTTTGATTATATTAAATTAAAAGTTTTTGCACAAACAAAACCAATGCAACAAAAATTATTAGCAAAGCAGAAAAAAATTTGAAACAAGTATCTCTGATAAAGGCATCATTTCTCAAATATATTGAAAATTGAGTCAAATTTATAAAAATGTAAGTCATTCTCCAGTTGATAAATGGTCAAAGGATTTGAACAGGTGGTTTTCAGACAAAGAAATCAAAGCTATCTATAATCATGAAAAAAATGC
Organism: Bettongia penicillata ogilbyi; assembly: GCA_023548195.1. Lineage (NCBI taxonomy): Eukaryota > Metazoa > Chordata > Mammalia > Diprotodontia > Potoroidae > Bettongia > Bettongia penicillata. Next base: position 2,754,634 of record JAJHZJ010000525.1, on the reverse strand, counting down.
TCTTAAATCACTGTTGATCAGAGAAATACAAATTAAAACAATTTTGAGGTACTAGCTCATACCTATCAGAGTAATTAATAGGACAGGAAAAAGGAAAATGTTGTATTTTGGAGGGGATATAGGAAAGCTGGGACATTAATATACTGTTGGTAGAGTTTTGAACTGATCCAACCCATTCTGGAGAACAATGTGGAACTATGCCCAAAAGACTATAAAACTATGTATACTCTTTAATCCAGCAATACCAATGTCATTGGATTTACCAAAGACATCCAGAAAAAGGGAAAAGAATCTATTTGTGCAAAATATTTATAGCTGCTTTTTTATAGGGGCTAAGAATTGGAAATCAGAGGGATACCCATAAATTGGGGAATGGCTAAACAAGCTGTGGTATACGATTGTAATGGAATGTTATTATGTTATAAGAAATGACAATCAGGATGATTTCAGAAAAATTTGGAAAGATTTGCATGAATTGATACATCATGAGGTGAACAGAACCATGAGAATATTCTGCACAGTAATAGCAACATCATTGAATGAAATTCAATTCATTTAGCTGTTCTCAGCAATGCAGTGGTCCAAGACAATCCCAAAGGATTAATGAGAAAGCATACTATCTGCCTCCAGGAAAGAAGTGATATTGAATGAATACAGACTAAAGCATGCTATTTTCATTTTCTTTCATTTTTTTTCTTTTATTTGAGTCTTCTTGTACAAAATGACTAATATGAAAATATTTTACATAATTGCACATGTTTAACCTGTATCTGATTACTGACCATTTCAAGGAAGGGGAAAGGGGGAGATGACAGGGAGGAATATAATTTGGAACCCACAACTCTAAATAAAAATGTTTATAAATTGGGGGAAAAAAGAGGTGAGGAGTATCCTACAGCTGTGGAATGTTGCTTGTACTTTCAAATGAAGTCATTGCATTGCTAGTTTTATTTAAATTTTTTCTTTTTCTTTGTTCCACAAAGCCTCTCGCTGAGTGAGGATAATCTATAAATGTTCTTAATGGAAAAGCAAACATAGCAATTAAACTTAAAAACAATCTTTTTGGTACTGATTAAAAATAGAAAAAGCTGATTAGGAGAACAGATGAGGTACGTGAGATACAGAAACAAATGACCATAGCAACATAGTGTTTGATCTATTGGGGTAGGACTCTTTATTCAGGAAAAGTAGATTGGAAAACTGGCAGAAATTAGGTTTCAATCATCAGCTCACGTTTATGTAACAGTAAGCTTCAGATTGATATGAGACTCTCAGGTTGGTTATAACCTGACTCTGACCCACAAATGCATCTGCTTTTGCTAAAATCCACCACCTCAGCACACTCAGTGTCTACATCCTCCCTGAATGACTTTATGGCTACAGCATGTACCCCTCTGAGAGGATGTGTATTTAAACTCGTGTGTATACACACACATGAGTATACACAAGTACACACACATCTGCATCTGCACATACATATATAGGGCCAGTGGGGAGACATATTTTGCTTGACTGTATATGTTGCTAATATATTTTGTTTTTCATTCTCAGTGGGATAGAGATGGGGTATATGGGAAGGAGAAAATGTAAGCCTGAAAAGGAAAGAAAATTTAAATTAAAAATAAACTCTAGTGACTATTACTTCCAAGATAAAATATAAGGTCCTGTGTTTGAAATGTAAAGCCCTTCATAGCTTGTCCCTAACCTGCTTTTCATACATTAATCTGCTTATTACACTCTTTAACCTTACCAAATCTGGCCCTGCTTTTCCTCATACCTTCAAAATGTAACAACAGTATCTAATCATGTGTGTGTGTGTGTGTGTGTGTGTGTGTGTGTATGTGTATAATACCAATATCTACTAAGGTTGCTGCTATGAATTTCCCCCTAAAACGAAATGATCCTTGAGGCTTTATGGGTTCAGGGGTCTAAAGCTCAAATCAATAACTACTTACTTCATATAAACCACAAAGAGCTGGAGGCTCCTCAGATTTGATACACACATCTGACCAGGTTGGTCACCACACTCAGGCACATACTCAGGCAGGTATATTGAACCCATCTATTGATTATGTTTGATCTACAGATCTCATCTATCTACGATCCATTGATTTCAACCCGTTGTTACCTTCATATTGTTAAGTAGACCTCCTGGCTTAGAATAACATGAATAGGAAATTCAGATATGCTACTATCCAATAAAACTTAATGATTAAGCAGAACACATTTTTAAAAAGAGATAGAGAAGTGGGTTTATATTGGAGCAGCTAGGTGCTACAATTGATAGTGCCATGTCTGAAGCCAGGAACTTCATGAGTTCAAATCTGGCCTCAGACACTTACTATATGTGTGACCCTGGGCAATTCATTTAACCTCTGTTTGCCTGAATTTCCTCATCTGTAAAGTGATGTGGAGAAGGAGGAAGCAAACCACTCTAGTATCTTTGCCAAGAAAATCCCAAATGGGACCACGAAGAGTCAGACATAACTGAAATGACTGAACAGCAACAAAAGATTTCTATTAAAAACTTTCTGCTGAGTTGAAATGAGGCAGTTTACTTTTTTTCTTACTTTTTCATTGTATGTGGTAAATATCTCATGCAAATGATTCCTTTTGAAAAGCAATTATATTCATGGACTGTGCTTGATTTTTGTGTATTTTTCAATTAAAAAAATCTAAAAAGATATCATTTGTTTATCTATATTAATTCAAATGGATAATTAATTGTTAACAATTATTATTGATGTGTTTCCTATCTCCCAGGGCATACACTGGGATGAAAAAAAAAAGAAACATTCAGTCACATTACTCTCAAGATCAAAAATGATTAAGTAGATGTTAAATATTGTCTGTTTCATTTTCTCATTTTGAAGTCTTTTCATTTATATTTTTTAACATATACATAAAGCATGTTAGTGTAATAGCACATATATGTGCAATTTATAAATGCATATACATTCATTGGGGGCATGTACTTAGAAATTTTTTTGCTGAGAATGGTACATGGGATCAAAAAGATTTGATACCCCCACTCAAGAGGTGGCTTTATAGCAATCCACAAATCATTTGATCCTTAGGTCCATTTCATCTCTTTGTATTAGAAACCACTTAGCCAAAATCTTTTCTATATTTACTGTATTATACCTTCTCTGTGCTTTCCTTCAGTTGGAATGTCATTTGAGTATGTTTCATTGTTTTGTGGACCAAGAAAGCTTAAGATGTAGCAGCATTCATTGTCTTCCAAGTGCGATTCCCTTTTGATCAGGGTCACAAAGAAGCAGTGCTCATATGGTGACTCTGAGAAAATAACAAGTGATGAGATTTATTCTTTTTTCTGGATTTAATAAACTTTTGGTGAACTTTGGAGGTCAGTGGCCCAACTGCTTCCTTTTGGTTTGGGTTTGTTTTTATGTATCTTCTCAGTTTTGTTTTTCCCCAGCTTTCAGAGTTTCAATCTATTCATTCTTTCTGGTACTGCTGTTATAATGTGTCTTATTCATTCTGTAGAATTTACTTACTTTTTTTATTCTAGCATAATTCAAAGGCAATAAAACTCCTTGATGTGACTATCAGTCAATACAAAGTCAATTGATATTAATTATTCTCTTGAGTTCTTTGCTGTTTCAATCTGTAACTCTAGCTGTCTTGTTGCTGTAAATACTTCACTCTAACTAGTCTTAACAAGTGGCTACTTTGTGTCCTAATTGAATTCAAATAAAACATAGTGAAAAAGTGTCCAAGCACATGCATGTTTACTATGGGAAACTGAAAAAGTGCTTTTCCACAGTTTTTTTTTTTTTAAATGAGCTTAATGATTTTTTTTATCAAGTGCTTCATACACACATATCCTTCACTGAGTTGATTTGACTGCTTGTAGTTATGTTTTTTCATAAAAATCCTTCCCTTTCTCAGCAGTTCATTTAGTTGGTTTCATTTGATTCCTTTGACATATCTTAATGTAAAAATATTTTGGTTACAAGTGTCATAAATGATACCCTGGGTTTTTTTTCTTTTCAATATATCAGAACAAAAGTGTATTCTTTAAGACTTCTAATGAATCATCTTATTGTAGACACTCCAGGTCTAATAGTGTGCCATTTGGCAAAGTTGTCAAGAATTTTAATGCATTTTAGTTCTCATTCTGCATGTCCTATGTGCTCCTCACAGGAGGGTCTTTAGAAATGGGATTAACTTCTAAAAGAATGCATTAGCCATGCCATAGAAGTAGGCAGTGCTTTAAGTAGTCTGATAAATTGTTCCATGTTTCAAATCCTCCTAACTATTCCCCTTGTCAAGGGAAAAAAACCCCCAACATATACATATATATGTATATATACACATAAATACATATATAGCTTCTTATTGAGTGGATAGGAGCTCTATTATATTTAGGAGTTATATATTTTGTATTATCCTAATCTGGTCTCATATCCACTTTCTGAAATTAATTCGACACTGCTTTATATGTTAATCCACAAAGGATTGATTTTGGGAAGGTCAATGCAGTGCAGCCCCAGAAATGGACGAAAAGCTCCACTTAAAACAACTCATTATTTCAGTTCCCAGATGTAAGCCTAGAGGCTTTTCACTGTGAAGCTGAGCCAGCTATAGGCAGCTTGGTCATCTTGCAGAATACATCAAACAAGGGTGTTTGATGTAATCGGTAAGATAGTTGAACTAATTAAGTTTAGTTAACCAGTTGAAGTTCTCAAATTGAACAATTATACTTTGAAAGTTTCTAACACAATAGAGCACAGTCTTCTTTTTAGTCATAAACATTCTCAGTAATGGAACAGTACTTTTAAAAGAAGCTTAAACAAATTCCACACAGTGTAGATATCTCTCCAGTTAAGTTTGTTTCACTAGTTACTAAATGCCATTTTTCTTTATTCAAAAAATTGCATGATTTCTAAAAGAAGAATATGAAGTTCCATACATAATCTTGGAGGCAGGGGGTAGGAGAGGCAAGGTAAACCTAATGAGGGAGGGATATCTTATTTTGATAATTAAAGTTTTAAAAAATTAATCAACTGTCTTGTTCAAGAAAAAGTGAAGAAACAAACCATAAAATGTCACATTATGTTGCAAATGTACCACAGGGCAGCCAGTATCTATAAGAGCATAAACAGGGATCAAAATAGACAGTGCATGATCATTTGGTTAAAAAAAAACAACACCCAGCTTTTTTTAAAATGAAAGGGCAGAAGATCTGGTAAGAAATTCCAGGATTGAGTCATAAGGAATACCGATAAAAATATTCTACCTATAGGTAGGGGGGAAAAGATCAGTGTTTTTAAAGAAGGAAAAAACCCACAAAAATCTATTGACATTTATTTATGTTATGACTTCATAGTATTAAAATCTTTGTCAAATTTTCTTCCAGAATCTTATTGAAATTTATGATATACATTGATTGGACATGACTATGTAGTTGGATGGATGGTCCACTGCAGACAGACCAAGAATTCTGGTTTTCTAATTGAATTGGAGGAGAGTGTAGACTGGATTAAATTTTGGGAAATAGTTCAGTTCTTTTAATGATCCCAAAAGGTTACTTGTAGAAAAGTCTATATTACCATCCGTTTCTATGGCACCTCATAAAATCCCTAACTTCCTTAAAAGCACAGTTTAGGTGCCACCTTTTATCCAAGCTTCCTGATTCCTCCAGTTGTTAGCACTCTCTTTGGTCTTGAAATTAATTTGTACATACTCCATGTGTACTTGATATATTCCCCACAGTTGTATGTCTGCTCTTTGAGGAGAGAGTCCTTTTTTTCTTTTCTGATCCTGATTCTGATCATAACACTTCAGCAGCTACTGCAGTAAATACCTCATAAGTAGTAGGGACTTAACAAAGAGGAAGAAAGGAAAGAAAGAGGAAAGGAAGAAACAGGTGTTTATTACGTGCTTTTATGTGTGGCTTATGCTAAGTGCTTTGCATACATTATCTCATTGGATCCTCACAACAAGCCTGTAAGGCAGGTGTTATTATGATCTCTATTTTACAGTTGAGGAACTGGGAAGACTGGGCATACCCAGAATCATTCAGTGAGCGATTAAGTGTCTGTGGCTAAATTTGAATTCAAGTCTTCCTGACTCCAGGTACCTAGCTGCCTCTTCAGGAATCAAATTACATTCAACAAGTGTTCATTAAGTACCTAGACTCACTTAAATCCAATTCATGCACAAGTCATCATCTGTGATATCACTGGTTGTCTTCAAAAATGAAAGACAAACCCCAACAGTATGAGTGGCACTGTGTTAGTTGCTGAAGATAGGAAGATACAAGTTCTGCACTCGAGGATCTGACAGTATAATGGATGAGATAAGAATGATACGTGTTACCAGGTGTCTGTGATGCAGGGCAGAATGTGATCACTGCAAAGGAGAGGGCCCTACAAAGAGCTGGGAAATACTTCATGAGAGAGAGTGGTCCTTTTTGAGCTAAGAGTGGATGAAGACTTTGTGGTACTGGTGATATCTGAGTTAGGTCCTCAAGAGAACGCATGATTTGAAAAGCTATAGATCAGCCAACAAGTGGTTCTACTCATTGTGCTAGGTATTTGTGCTACAGGTACAAGGAGTGAAACAATTCCTATTTAAAAGGAGCTTATGTTCTAATGGTACGAGAGGACATTTTAGCCATGGGGGAGAATGAGAGAGGACAGAATGAGGACAGAGCAGCAGTAAGGGCAATTAGTAGTAAGTAGTTGGAATGTAAAATGTGTGAAGTAGAATAGTATAACAAAAGATTGGGAAGATGATTTAAAACGAGACTTAAGTCCTGCAATGAAAGAATAAGGAAGTCATACTTTGTTTGAAAAAACCATTGAAGGATTTTGAGTAAAAGACTGGAATGTTTCAGAGTGGTACATTAGAAAGGTTCATCCTATTTCTGTCTTCTGTGAAAGTAGTAGGAAAATTAAAAAACAAAGAAGAAGTTGAATAAAAAGAAGGAAAATTGTGTAGATGATTAGTGGAAATTAGAATGAGTAAGTCAGAAGTTGATTTTGAGGAAAAGATTGTATATTATTCAGTTCCATTTATGGGAGAATATATATTTTGCCCTGTATCACAGATATCTGGTAACACACATTATTCTCATTTCATCTGTTATACTGTCAGATCCTTGAGTGCAGAACCTGCATCTTATTTTATCTTTCTATCTTCAGCATGTAACAGAGTGCCATGCTCATACTGTTACAGTTTGTCCTTCATTTTTGAAGAGAGCCAGTGATATCACAGATGGTGTCTTGACTTGTGCATGAATTGGATTTAAGTGAGTCACTACTCTGCCTTGCTCATACTAGGTACTTAACAAAGACTTGTTGACTGTATTTTATGAAGAGGCAGCTAGATGGCCCAATGAATAAAACCTGTACCTGGAATCAGGAAGACTTGAATTCAAATGTATCTATAGACACACACTCACTGTATGGTTCTGGGTATGTCCAGTCTGCCCAGTTCCTCAACTGTAAAATAGAGATTATAATAATACCTACCTTACAGGTTTGTTGTGAGGATCAAATTCCATTGAGGATTTTTTTTTCTTTTTAAATAACACTTTTTCCAATTACATGTAAAGACAATTTTTAATATTTATTTTTTAAGAAATTTGAGTTGCAAATTTTCTCTCTCCTTCCTCATCTCCCCCCTTTCTAAGGTAGCAAACAATTTTATATAGATTATATATGTGCGGTAATGTAAAACATATTTCCATATTAGTCATGTTATGAAAGAAAAAGCTGGTCAAAAGGAAAAAAAACATGAAAAAAATCAAGTGATAATAGTATGCTTCCATCTGCATTCATACTCCATCAGTTCTTTACCTGCATAAGGATAGCATTTTTAATCGTGAGTTCTTTGGAATTGTTTTGGATCATTTTATTACTGAGAAGAGTTAAGTCATTCACAGTTCTACATTGTACAATATTGCTTTTAGTGTGTACAATGTTCTCCTAGTTCTACTCCATTTCACATCAGTTTGGGTAAGTCCTTCCAGATTTTTCTGAAATCCACTTGCATGTCTTTTCTTATAGCACAGTAGTATTTCATCTCATTCATATTCCACAACTTGTTCAGCCATTCTCCAATTGATGGGCAACCCCTCAATGTCCAATTCTTTGCCACCACAAAAAAGAGCTATTATAAGTATTTTTGGGAAGCGTTTAAAGAGCAATTTCTTGGCACAGATTCCACTTTTGAATTATTTTTTTTTAAAGCCGGCTGAAATATAATTAAGATTACTGAAGATCAAGGAGGATATAGAAGCATTAGGAACTTGAATGTGAAGATGTAGAATTAAAAAAGGTAAGGAGAGAGCAGTTGGCAAGACAACGCAGGGCAAATAGAATAATTGTAGGTAAAGTAAAATATGATAGAGTGGTGCATGGAGCAAATTGGTAAAACAGAAAGGTGATTAGGGCAAAGATGAAAGAGAAGTGGGTTTGGCACTATCTGTAGAATTGTTGATACAAGGAAAAGGAATTTGAATGAGATTATTTGTAAAAGTTTCAACCCCATGTTTAATGTGGAAACCCCTAGTAGTTTAAAGAAGCAAGGTGGAAAATCTCAACCGCTATGGAGAATAGGAGTAATTGTGCAGTACCGTCCATCCCATATGTGATATTTTTACTTCTACAGCCTACTGCCATTTATCTATGTTCTGAATGTACGCTAATCTCCTTCCTGGAAGAGAATGTGAAGGGACTCACAGAACACCTCTCAGCATTCCAAATTGCAATGGAGAATGAAGGTATCCTAAAGGAAGAAATAAATCTTCAGTGGGAAAGAAAAGGGCCTGAGGTTGAGCAAGAGAGATGTGACCATTTACAAGATGATAAAAAGTGGAAGAGTGTTACATAGAGGGAAAAAGGAAAAAAAAAGACACAAATTCAAAACAGATCTGAAACTCTTCCTGAAGAGATCTGAATTTTCTAAAGATGAAACTGTTTACTGTCCCAAAAATGAAATAGTAGAGCCACAAATGAGAGGTCATCTAAGAAAGGACAGAGAAAGAGAAAAAATATCTGGTGAAGTAGCTAGTTTTTTCTTATTGAGGCAGCTTTTATTTATTTATTTTTGTCTTTGGAGAGGTCTTTTTTTCTTCCTGGGGCACTATTTAGCAGAGAATCTCTCAAGATCTATCAAAATAGGTGACAGCTGACCTACCTCTGGTGATTCATATGGGCACAAATGAGACTTCCAGGGAGAAACCAAAAAGTATTGCAGTGACTATAAAATCTAGGGCAAAAAACTATAGACTATGGGTACAAGTTGTACTTTAGAACTGTCTAAAAGTGAATGACCTGTGTGTAGAGAGAAAAGCTATTTTTCTGTCCTTGGAGGTCCTCACTAAGAGGCTGAAACAGTCCCTTGCTTGATATATTATAATGGGTACTCCTTTTGTATACTGATTGATTGTGTAGATGATCTTTAAGATTTTGTCCAACTCTCACATTATGTGACACTATGATTCTCTAAAGGTTCTTTGATAGCTGTATGAAAGATGCACTGAAGAAAAGAAAGACTGGATGAATACCAGTTAGAGTCTGTAATAATAATCTTGTTAAGAAGTGATGATAGCTTGAACCAATGTGGTTTTAGTCAGAATGGATAGGAGAAGATAGTAAGAGAGGTTGTTAGCTGATGTGTGTATATGTGGGGGGCAGGGTGAGTCGGAGACAAAGAAAGAGATTGCAAAGGTTTTGAGAATGATTGAACCATTGATAGAAATAGAGAAACTAGAGAAAGAGGGAGATACATCATATAAATGGTGAGTCAACTACATTTATTTTTTAATTAATTTATTTGTAATTATATTTTCTTTTTAATCATCAAAAATCTGCTTTCTCTCCCTCCCAACTACCAACTAAATGGAGAACAGATTAAAAACATAATTCCTGTTACATGTATATGCACCAAAAATATATATGTTTCATTCTTGCACTGTGAGTCTTTTGCCTATCAAGAGGTAGGTAGTATGTTTCATCATGAGTCTTCTGGAACCATGGCTGATCAATCATAGTAACTAATTCTTTTAAAGTTGGTTGTCTTTCCCATATTGTTGTCGTTGTCTAAATTATTTTAGTTTTGTTCATTCCACTCAATTTTTACAGGTCTTAGCAGTGTTCCCTGTAGCCATCTCCTTCATCATTTCTTACAGCTCAATATTATTTCATCAAAGTTCTATACCAAAGTTTGTTCAGCCATTCCCCAATTGATGGACATGCTCTGAGAGTCCTATTCTTTGATACCACAAAAAGAGTTATAAATATTTTTGCACATCCTTTGTTAGCACTTGTTTATTTTAGAACTAATCCTTCCTTTGATCTACCCTCCCTGTAATTCTTCCTCTTTCTCTTTCCTTCTGTTTCCCTGTTGAGTGAAATGTATTTCTGTACGCTAACTGTGTGTGTGTATATCTATATTCTTCCCTCCTTTGACCAATTCAAATGCGAGAGAGGTTTGAGTGGCAGCATTTCCCTCAATTCTCCCTCCCTTGTCTGTATAGATGTCTACTTCAGTGCTCTGATTATGTGAGATAATTTTCCATAACTTTCCTTACCTTTCCCCTTCCTCTGGTGTATTCCTTTTTCTCCTTTCTGTTCTTTGCTCTTAACATAATTCTGATATCAGAGAACTATTCCCATTCCTTTTCTAATTAAATTTTGTCTGTGACCCCTGAGAGAGGATACCCGACTCTTCTCCTTTTAATGTAAGTAGTTATTTCGTGTTACCTCTTTAAGAAGTCTTTTTTGATATGTTCTGTTTCTCACACCATCATAGTTGTCCCAAATATCCCTCCTCTACCTGTCCCAACCTACATAACTATTAGTATGTTTTAGAGAGAAAAAATCAAAACAATTGATAAATAAATTGAGAAAGTCCAAAAACGTGCAGTATGTACTATCTGTTGATACCCCAGAATACAAAGCAGGATGTAGGGAGTGTCCTCATTTCCCTTCATTTGAATAATGCTTGATCTTCATAATTTTGTTACTTTTGATTTGTGTGTGTGGTTCATTTATGTGGTTGTAGTTACTGTGTAGGGCAGCTAGGTGGCACAGTGAAGAGAGTTCAGGCCCTGGATATCAGGAGGACCTGAGTTCAAATGTGACCTCAGATACTAGCAGTATGACCCTGGGCAAGTCACTTAACTGTGCTTCAGCTCCTTATCTGTAAAATGAGCTGGAGTAGAAAATGGCAAATCACTCTAGTATCTTTGCCAAGAAAATCTCAGATGTGGTCAAGAAGAGTCAGACATGACTGAAATGATTCTAGTTACTGTGTATATTGTTTTCTTGCCTCTACTTACTCCACTCTGCATCCAGATAGATCTTTCCAGGCTTCTCTGTATTCATCACTCATTTATTGTAGCACAGTATATATAGTGATTCTCTAACTGATGTTCACCTGTTTTGTTTCCAATTCTTAGCAATCACGAAAAGGATTACTATAAATATTTTGGGGTGTATGGGGTATTGATGCCTTGTTTGGGGTACAAACCCAGGAATGGAGTTTCTGGTTCAAAGGAGGCATGGATACAAATAATTCCAAATTGCTTTTACCATTTAACAGCTATTAGCATATCTATAATTCTGCAGTCCTTCTAACATTGACTATTGCCATTTTTGTCATTTTTGCTTATTTGCAGTCTATAAGCTGCAACCTTGGATTTATTTTGATTTGTATTTCTCTTAGAGTCTTCTTTTACTTAGCAGTTCTTTATTTGAGAATTGTTTTTACCTGTGCTTTGACTACTTATTTGGGGGGGAATACACATATGTAGACATTTGTGTGCATATTTATATAAATATATTAAAATTTGTATAAAAATATATATAAATTTCTCTGATAAGAGTTTGGAATCACACACACACACACACACACAGTAAACAATTAAAAGAAGTAGGGACAAAGGGGACTAGTGCTTCCAGATCTTGAACAATATGATAAAGCAGTTTAGCACCCCGATTCTATTGTGTCTCACTTTCAGAGTAATGCCAGGTATTTCTGGTGTCAGGGCACTGTCCTGTGGTAGGTCCCCTCCCCTGACACAGTCCTGATTGCACAGCCTAACAGTCATCTACACCCTTCTTTGGATACCATTTTTCCCCCATTTGCCTCAAAATCTCCTCCCTGGGTTCATTATTTTCTACTGCCCCAAGTGCCAGTTGCTCCCTAGGCATTCCAGCTCTGTGTTAGGACAAAAAGACTTTTTCAGTCAACAAATCCCTCAGGTCACACTCAGAGCAGTCTCCCTCTGTCTTCACCCAGAGGATCATTCATTAGTGCAACCCCTTCCTGCCTCCAAAGAAGGACTTCCCACCTCCACCCCCGTTTTCAGTCCTTCTCTCTATCCACTGCCCTGTAGGTCATTCTCTTTCTGAGACCACAGGAGTGATCTTCTCCTCATTGCCAGCTCCTGATTGGACCTTACTTAGCATGTCACAGTCTTTCGTCCTGCCCCGCTCTTTAATATACCCTCCCATGTTATAATGTAGCCATCCCCCTCCCCCCCCAAACAAAACCAACCCTTGGTTTACCTGTGGGCAGCGTCCCAGGCCCTCCTCTTAACTGTGCCTGTAGCCAGACCTCTCTGTCTCTTCCTTTGTCCATTTAGCAGGAAGCTTCTTGCTAATCTCTCTCCTGTCACTGTGTTGCTGTTGCGGTACTTAGCTGCTGCCCTTATTCAATCCTGCATTTCTGTTGTTTGGGGTCATTGAGAAGGAAACAATCTCTTCGGTTCTTATATCCTTCCTACAAATATTTCAAATGACTCATTGTTATTGAATGTCTATCTTTTTTTTATTTATGGTTAAACTCACTTTGCAGGGCAGGTCATCCTGGGCTGCATCCTGTGTTCTCATTTTTATTTTGAACCATACAGGTATAGATAGAGTGATGTAGTTCTCTGTTCTGCTTCCATTCCATAGGATCCTCCTCTCATCAAGTGTTGGAATTTAAAGGAACGGAGGCTAAAGAGTGGTAGATAGTGTAGGGTTAATTCCTCTGGGGCTTCTTTTCATTCCAGCTCTCTTTTCTGGGGACTTAGTTGTAATTTTCATAAAATTCTCAAGGTTCTTCATTACATGTGTTCATCCTATGATATTTCTCCATTGTATTTTTTTTTATTTTTTTCAGAGGAAGAATGCTTAGTTTCTGGCTTCTCTGTGAAGATTCTCTGGTGGGGATTTCTTTCATTTTCCCTCTTTTAAGCAGATAGTTCCTTTTTTCTGATCACTGAAGTTTTTGGTGCTCAGTAGTTCATTGAGAGGCAGCATGGTGGATAAAGAGTAGGTCTTGGATTTTAAAAGATTGTTCAGATACAGTTTGAGGGGGACTGTGTCTACTCAAGCTAGATGTCATTTCCTTGCTCTCTCTTTCTGTGCTGTAGTTAAGTAATCCTTTATTTGTTAAGCAAATGACTTAACTAGCATCTCATTTTGTTATACCATCAGATCTAAAATACCAAGGGATTGGCCTGTGTCAGCCCCAGCCTATGTGAGTGGGGTTCCCAGCTTTAGAGATATGAGGAACCAGGATGTCTTTAAGTGGAAAGATCACTGGACTTGGAATCTTTGGTCTAGGAGCAGGGGCAAGGAGTGAGGACAGCACTTGGATATGGGTCCCAGCTCCATTACTTATTTCAAGCTTTGTGAAAATGTCATCTGACCTCTTTGAACCTGAGTTTCTTCAGCTATAAAACAAAGAAAATTTTGCTGTTTCAGTGTGCCCTCTGCCTTAATGAACCTCTTCTGTCAGAACTATCAAGATCATTTGGCAACTGGCGACTGAACTCTTATCTCCACTGTTTACTCGACACTAGTCTATTCTTATGTTGGGTGCCTGTTAACCTATTTTATTTTCTTCCTTGCTCCATTGAAAATATACAGATATAAGTACATATGATAGTCTAGTTTGTGGTATGTTCAACCCTTTGTTAGTCTTACCTCCACTATCAATTTAACATGAAACCTGTAACATCTCTCTTTGTCTTAATTTCCATAGAGAGGGGACACTACCTACTTTTGGAAATGAGTATTTTTAAAGTATTCTTGCTTCACCAATGTAGTAGGTTTGAGAATGTCTTGACTTCTATAAAAAGTTGTTATATAAAATTCCTAGTAATTTATATTCCTGTTGCTTAGCATCGTGACTGGAGAATAGTAAATGCTTACTTAATAAATGAAATGCTTGCTGATTGATTCATACATTTCTGACTTAAGTGAAACAGTTATTAATTTTCAGACCATTTCGACCATCTTTTTTTATTTTGTGACATAGACCATGAACTGTAATGTTTTAATGAAAACATGCTCTAGTAAAATGATTTACCATCTAAAAACTATAGTTCTTTGAGTTACTGAAAGATTTTGCTAATAGACTTTTTGGTTTGAGGTAGAGGGGCTCACTTAATAAAACAAATATTTGATGCCGATCTCTGTACCATCTTCTATTATTTTAGCCCTGTTCACATTGTTCCCAGCTGCATTATGTATCCCCAGTGCCAAAAATTAAGTCAGTGTAAAAGTATACTCTGGTTTTTACTCAGAGGTCACGGATAGTCCCTCTACCCTTGGCAGTCAGCAGTGTTCTTATTATACCTCATTTATATACTTGGGAAGACTTGGGAGAACCAGCTGGGCCCGCTGTCTGCACTCATCAAGAGTTAATTTCTGAGTGAGGTACTGTTGTCATGAACAAGTGCAGAAGACACTTAGGTGGTCCTGCCAAATAAGAAGAGCCCTTAATTAGCAACAATGTTCAATCAGACTGCTTAACCTGCCACAGGGCTGGGGAGGCCATGTTCCTTCCTGCTACCCTGCGAGCAAACACAGCCTCAGAACACAACCCAAATGCTTCTTTCACTATGAAGGCAGGTACTTAAAGGCAAGACAGGTAGTGCATAATCAGGGCCTAAAGTCTTTTCTTGGAATACCTCCATAGTTATTTATTTCTGACAGCGAGGCAAGGGGGAAATATAATTTCTCTTATTTTTGTATCATAACCTATTTTCTTAAGCCATGTGTCTTCTAAGTAGCAATACGTACTCGCTCCTTTTCTTCATCATCTGAAAAATAAGTTGTCTTATGGTCTCATGTTTAATATCATCCTTTTCACAAGTTATGTGTAGAGGCCATGAAGCAGTATTTGTATATTGGATTGTGAATCACAAAACCAGAATCCTGTTTTTAGTTTTCTTATGTATTAACAGTATGTCATTAGCTGAGTAATTGTATTTCCCCCATTTCACTTTCTTCACATGTAAAAAAGGAGTAGCACATTCTGTCTACCTTATTGTTTTTGTGAAAACTTACGTTTCCTGTGCACAAAGACTGTGCTAGACCCTGGGGAGCAACAAGGACAATTAAAATATGTCTCCTTTGTTTATGGAGCTTGAAGTGTAGCAAAAGGAAAATGACACATATACCTTTAATGTGCATTAGTTGTAAACTAAAATTTTAAAAAGCAGAACAGAGGGCCAAATTACTAGGTAAGGTTGGAGGAAGAAAATAATTTGTGACCATGGACATTAGGGAAGGATTCATTAAGCTGGACTGTGAAAGATGGTGAGATTTCAGCAGGTATAGATAGGGCAGACAATGACAGGCAGTACAGATGCCAGATGTGAAAAGTAAGTTTCATGTAAGTATGATGTACTGTTATTATTTGATACTGTGATGAGAATACTGTTAGTATTAGTGTTCATTCAGTTCTGAAATCGCAGCAGTGTTCGTTCATTTATTGAACCGTAAAAAAGTTCAAGAAATAACTGACATTGGCTTTCTAGTAAGATTGTTGAGGGAAGGATTACATATTAACCCATTTCCTTTTTCTCAGATAACTTCAGAATAGCAAGAAATGAGCCAAATAAAGTTAAAAGAACATTAGGAAAGAAAGAAAAGGAAGAAAATCTCACCATAAAATCTTGACAGAGAAACCCAAGACTGAAGAAATGATAAGTACCCTTCCCTTGCAATAAAATAAAATCTTAACACAATGAAGAAATACAGTAAAAAAAACAAGTGAATTAAAAATTCAGTGAAGAACCTACAGAAGACAGTGATTATGTAATAGCTACAACTACCAACTCTGGAAAATATAATTGGAATGAAAAGAAGCCCCAGAGTAACTAACCAATTCAACTCTACACTATCATCTATACTTTAATGCTTTTTGCTCCCTTGACCCATTTTGGCACTCATGCCTTGTCAGAACTGAGCCCTGGATTACACTCAAACTATCTCCTCCATTCCTGCTCATGTGCTTCTCAGTGGGACAGAAAGAAAACACACACACACACACACACACACACAACTATTCTATGTAGCTTTGCTATAGATTTATGTTTCCCCATTTCAACTAGGCTGTCAGTGCAATCAGGTAATAAATCCTTTTACTCCTACCTAATTGATTCTTTAGGGCAGCTAGATGGATAGAGTGCTTTCTGAGTTCAGAACTGACCCCAGATGCTTACTAACTGTGTGACCCTGGGCAAGTCACTTAACCCTGTTTCCTCATCTATAAAATAAGCTGAAGAAAGAAATGGCAAACCAATCTGGTGTCTTTGCTAAAAAAAATCCAACTGAGGTCCTGAAGAGTTGGACACAATTGATTCTCTATCCCCCTTCAGAAGCTACTTCAAACCTTAATGAGAGCATCTAGGTGACTTGGCATTCTCTCCCTCTTTTCCCTTTCTCATGACCCCCTTCCCCTTTTCCTAACTTCCTCATTTCAAGGATTTCACCTCCTCTGTAGTCACCCAGGCTCACAACCATATTGTCATCTTCTACTTCATTGTCACCCCGTTGATCCAGAAAGTTGGTGCATCTTGCAGATTTGACCTCCATTTGCTTCCTTCCACTCACATAACTAGGCCCTGATCACCTGTTGCTTAGACTATTGAGTTAGCTTCCTAATGGGTCTGCCATCTCATTGCAGTCCATCCTTCTTGCAGGGACCCAAAGTTATTTTTCCTAAAGAATAAAATTCTGTTTCTGTTACCTGCCTATTCAGTAAACTCTATCAGCTCTCTGTTACCTTTCAAATCAAGTATAAATTCCTCTGTTTGGCCCTTAAAGCTCTTTACAGCTGCCTCATGGAATTCCAGGTTTCCTTTATGATGGAACTTAAGCATCTCCTTTTTCATGTACATCCCTCCTGCTCATGTCTTTTGTCTGAAATTATTTTGTTCTTTTTAAACCACATATTTATGTGTGCATGTTACCTCCCCGTAAAAGAATAATAGAAGCTCCCCGAGGACAGGGACTGTTTTGCATTTGTCTTTGTGTTTCTACCTTCTGACACAGTACCTGGTACATAGCAGGCACTTAACAAATGTTTTCTCATTGGTTAATGATTTCAAGGAAAAAGTAAGGTGAAAACATAAAAGTATTAATGAAAAATTTGAAAGGAGAGCCAGTGGTTTAGGACATAAGCTGGAAAATCTTAAATTGTTGAATACCTACAAAAAGAGAATGGAGAAGATAAACTAAAAAAATGTAACAATATATTAAAACATACTTCATTTGTGGCCCCAGCAAGTGCAGACCAAATAGGAATGTGAATTAAATAGCAAAATATAAGTCAAAATAAGGTAAACTGAGGCACAACACTAGTAGCATGATCAATTTTTTAGTAAAACACAAATTTACCAATAGATAGGATCTCAACTTCCTCAGCTAAGACCCCAAATGAGGGTCATAGCTCTTATAGTTTTGAGGAGTACAGAGCAAAGGACAGGACTTCATAGGTTGGGAACAAACTATGATTGGTTAAAAGAATTAGACATCATGAATAGTAAAAATCACTGTGATTGATTACAGAGCTGAGGCATGGGGTACAATATGATTGGTTGGAAATCGGAAATGAGAGACTAGCAACAACTTCCTTCTTCCCTCCTGTGACTAAGAAATGTTGATTGTTTGAGTTCACCTGCAAGGTTAGAGACAGTGAACTAGATTTCTTTGGATGACAAACCAGATATCCTTGATACTAGAGCAGGCTACATGGTATTCACCTGCATCCCTCAACAGTAACAGATTTCTTTGAGGCACAAATAGAACAGTGACTATCAGGAGAAGTGAATTTCTAAACTTGACTCAGTTGAATTTCTGAACTAATTTCAAAGACAAAGAACTGTGACTTAGGCACTCACTGGTCAAAATTAATTAATTGTAAATAGGATCGATTAAAAAAAGACAAAATAAATTTGATCATTTCAAAAGCATTTAACCTAACAGAATGACCAAGTAAATATTAAGGGAATATTAAGCAATTAAATCATTTTCAGTCCCTACAGTGGGAATGGGAATAAGTTTCTGAAAAATTCATGGTTGTGTGACTGGGAAGCTCTCCTGCTGTGCTGTTCCATTGCCATAGCTGTCACCTGCTGAGGTTCTGACCCCTTCTGGTGCCCCACCATCCTGTATTGCCATTGCTTCTCAAACCTCTTAAGCTCCTATCACTTAGTTGCTCTACCCCAGAGAAAGTTTAGAATGAAACCACCTTGACCATGTGCCTCATACTGGTCAGTGAATCTTAAGCATTTTGTGAAATAGCCTCTACCCCTTGGCATGGACATGTATTCCTACAGGAAGGCATTATATAGCATGCTTCATAGAGTAGACCAAATAAAGAAAGCAAATGTAAAGACATAGTACAAAATATCATAGTTGAGGTCATGCAGGGTATTCCAAAAGTCTTCGTGCAGTTTTCACCTCTATGCCATTATTCTACAAAAGGATTGTGGATAGAAGGCCTGAAGTCATTTGAACTCATTTTCCTGAGTTCAAATCTGGTCTCAGACCCCAGGCAAGTCACTTCACCCTGTTAGCCTCAGTTGCTCATCTGTAAAATGAGCTGGAGAAGGAAATGGCAAACCACTCCAGTATCTTTGCCAGGAAAATCCCAAATGAGGTCATGAAGAGTTGGACATGACTTACATGACTGAACAATAAATGCTGTACAAGGTAACCATGAGATTTCATTGATTCATCTTTTCCACTGAAGGTCTCCAGCCCTTGGTCCTGGTTGAGTGAGACTCAATAACTTCCTTTCCTCTCTCACAGTTGTGCCATTCAGACATGTTAGACACTTCTTGCTCAGTCTTTCTGAGGTTGTGGATAAGCACACTTACCCCTTTGTTTTTAACCTTTCAAATTCTTCCTGCTTCCCAGTAGCTGGTATCCAACCATGCAAATGGCTCTGAAGTTTTTAAAAACAATCAGGAAGTCACTAGTACTTATTGTGTACTGGGTGCTAGGCACTCAGGAATAGAAAGAAAAGAAAAAAGGTCCCTCTATGCCATGTAAAAACTTACATTTTCGTGGGAGAAGAGGATACATGAAAGAGAGACTGAGGGGAAGGGAAAACTTAGTAGAAAAGTCCACAGAGTCAGAAGCATAGCTAGAAAGGGAATAAACAAACCTGGCCGAGGCCTGTACTGCAAATGGAGAATATCAAGGAAGTCACCATTGGGATAAGAGGGTGGGAGGTGGGGGGGGGGCAGAATGGGAAAACTAGAGAACTGGAAAACGATGAGGCAAAGGCAATCTTGTGACTGCACCAGGTCACTCTAACCAATCCTTTTAAAGAGTTTGAAGTCCTTGGAGGAGCCAAGATGGTGGAGTACAAACACTCACCTATGCTAGCTCCGAATCCACAGCCCAGAAATTTCCTGTAAAAAGAACTCCCCACAAATTCTGGAGGAGTGGAACCCACGCAGAAACACAGTGGAAGAGATTTCTGTTCCAGAGAGCCCTGGAAAGCCGTCCCCAGGGGTCCGTCGCGCTCCGGACAGCAGAGCCCACCCCTGCGCTGCCTTGGCCATGCAGCCCCAGAGGAGCAGATCTGAGCAGGCTTCAGGGACAGAACCTCCGGCGGCCACGAAGGTCCCTCCATCCACAGGCTCACAGGTCAGTGAGAGAGACTTCTGGGCTGGCCGAGAGGGGAGCGGGGTGTCTCCATAACTCAGGCCCCCTCGGGAAGCAGCGGCAGAGGCAGCGGCGGCCAGGGGCTCCCAGAGCAGGCAGGAGCTCAGGGCCATTACTGAAGGTCTCCGCATAAACGCCCTGAAGGAACTGAGCCTGGGAGGCTGCCCTGCCCTGACCCGAACACCAGAACTTAAGCTCACATTGAATAGCAGCCGCTCCCGCTGCTGAAAGCCCTGAGGCTGGGGAACAGCATTTGAATCTCAGACCCCCAAGGACTAGCTGGGTGGACATAGGCGGGGGTGGAGAGGAATTTCAGAAGTCAAGTAACTGGCTGGGAAAATGCCCAGAAAAAGGAAGAAAAATAAGACCATAGAAGGCTACTTTCTTGGGGAACAGATGTTTCTTCCTCCTTTCATTTCTGATGAAGAGGAACAACACTTACCATCAGGGAAAGACATAGAAGTCAAGGCCTCTGTACCCCAAACATCTGAAATAGATATCCAATGAGTTCAGGCCATGGAAGAGCTCAGAAAGGATTTTGAAAATAAAATTAGACAGGTGGAGGAAAAACTGGGAAGAGAAATGAGAGAGATGCAAGAAAAGCATGAAAAACGGGTCAATACCTTAGTAAAGGAGACCCAAAAAAATTCTGAAGAAAATAACACCTTGAAAAATAGGCCCACTCAATTGGCAAAAGAGGTTCAAAAGCTCACTGAAGAGAATAGTTCTCTCAAAATTAGAATGAAACAGAGGGAGGCTAATGACTGTCTGAGAAACCAAGAAATCACCAAACAAAACCAAAAGAATGACAAAATGGAAGAGAATGTGAAATATCTCATTGGAAAAACAACTGACCTGGAAAATAGATCCAGGAGAGACAATTTAAAAATTATGGGACTACCAGAAAGCCATGATCAAAAAAAGAGCCTAGACATCATCTTTCATGAAATTCTCAAGGAAAACTGCCCTGATATTCTATTCTAGAACCTGAGGGTAAAATAAGTATTGAAGGAATCCATTGATCACCACCTGAAAGAGATCCAAAAAGAGAAACTCCTAGGAATGTTGTGGCCAAATTCCAGAATTCCCAGGTCAAGGAGAAAACATTGCAAGCAGCTAGAAAGAAAGAATTCCAGTATTGTGGAAATACAATCAGGATAACTCAAGATCTAGCAGCTTCTACATTAAGGGATCGAAGGGCATGGAATAGGATATTCCAGAAGTCAAAGGAACTAGGACTCAAACCAAGAATCACCTACCCAGCAAAACTGAGTATAATACTTCAGGGGAAAATATGGTCTTTCAATGAAACAGAGGACTTTCAAGCATTCTTGATGAAAAGACCAGAGCTGAAAAGAAAATTTGACTTTCAAACACAAGAATAAGAAGCATGAAAAAGTAAACAGCAAAGAGAAGTCATAAGGGACTTACCAAAGGTGAACTGTTTACATTCCTACATGGAAAGACAATATTTGTAACTCTTAAAACTTTTCAGTATCTGGGTAGTTGGTGGGACCACACAAACACACACACGTGCGCACACACATGTAAATGTGCGCACGCACACACATACACACATGCATGCATATACAGAGACAGAGAGCACAGAGTGAATTGAATAGGATGGGACCATATCTTAAAAGAAATTAAGGTAAATGGTGAGAGAGAAATGTAGTGGGAGGAGAGAGGGTGAAATGGAATGGGGTAAATTATATCTCATTCAAGAGGCAAGCAGGAGACTTTTTAGTGGAGGGAAAAAGAGGAGAGCTGAGAAAAAAAAAAAACATGAAGTTTACCCTCATCACATTTAACTAAAGGAAGGAGTAAAATGCACACTCATTTTGGTATGAAAACCTATCTGACAGTACAGGAAAGTGGGGGAGAAGGAGATAAGCAGGGAGGGAGGGATGATGGAAAGGAGGGCAATGGTAGAAGGGAGCAATTTGAAGTCAACACTCTTGGGGAGGGACAGGATCAAAAGACAGAATAGAAACAATAGGGGCAGAATAGGATGGAGGGAAATACAGTTAGTCTTACACAACACAACTACTATCGAAGTCATTTGCAAAACTACACAGATAGGGCCTATATTGAATTGCCTGCCTTCCCAAAGGGAATGGGTGGGGAGGGAGGGATGGGGAGAATTTGGAACTCAAAGTTTTAGGAACAACTGTTGAGTATTGTTGTTGCTACTAGGAAATAAGAAATACAGTTAATGGGGAATAGAAAGTCATCTGGCCCTACAGGACAAAAGAGAAGATGGGGACAAGAGAAGGGAGGGATGATAGAAGAGAGGGCAGATTGGTGATAGGGAAAATTAGAATGTTCGGTGTATTGGGGTTTGGGGAGGGGATAAATGGGGAGAAAATTTGGAACCCAAAATTTTGTGAGAATGAATGTAAAAAGTTAAATAAATTTATATTTAAAAAAAAAGAATTTGAAGTCCTTGCATGTCATACAGGGTATTTAAATACATTTTATAGGTACCCATTGATACATGTTACAGAACCATGGACAATTTACCAAGTTATGAAATCTCTAATATATAAATTGTACGTGCAGCATGGCAAACACATAGATCAATGCAAGGACATAGTACGTGGTGTTATGTAGCACATGTCATACAATAGACCAACTAGAGAAAGGACATGCAAAGACATCGTACAAAATTTATCATAGGTTGGGATTATATAATGTGTTCCAAAAATCTTAGTGCAGTTTTAAGCTATTAAATGGGTCTCAACTGGAAATAAGTGCATCTTCACCAAAAACCCAGGGAACATCATCCTCTTACCCCTGAGGTGAACTCATGCCATTTATACCTTTGGTATTTTCAGGCCCACTTAAGTAAGTCTACAGTTCCAGAACTGCATCTAAAGATGGCCAAGGCTGCCTTCTACTTTTTATAGCCTCTAATCCCTAATTAGTGAAACTCAGAGGGTGGCCTCTGTTCCCGTGGGGCCTCAGTAGCATAAAATATTAAGCAGGAAATTGATAGTCTTGTAGATCAAGACTGGCTTCTCTCAAGGCAGAGAGCCTCTTAACACTTCAGGAGTCTTAGAAGATTTCTTTGATCCTCAAGAGGACATGAATATGAAGCAAAATAAGAAAGCAGAGTGCAAAACTCACTTAACTTTCTTCCGTAAGCATGGTACTTGTATTTTGCAACCGTTATAATCACTGTCCAATGTAACAGGCATTCCACACCTTTAAATAATTTATGTTGCCCAGGCTCCCATAAGACAAGATAACAAAGACCCTAGAAAGGTTAATAGGACAAGAACCAATTCCTTCAGAGCCTCAGATGTCCACTGGCCCCCATTCCTCTTTTTTTCCCCTAGTGCTATTCCTGTAGACTTCAGTTTATGGTAAACCAATGCTGCATTCTCCTCCTGAGTACACCTAATGTCTATGAGCCCATCTTACCTATGATTTCATTTTTGATTTTTAGTTAGTTCTGGATTCTCTCTCCTTTCACTCTACTGCTGAGAAGACAAGAAATGTAAATACATATAAAGTTATGCAAAGCATATTTCCACATTAGTCATCTTGTCATTTGCTTATGGTATTACTCATTTTGAACTTATCTTGGTATATGGTGTGTGATGTCGATTTATGCCTAATTTAGACCAAACTACTTTCTAGTTTTGCTTGTAGTTTTTGTCAGAGAGTGATTTCTTCTCCCAATAACTAGGATCTTTGGATTTATCAAATAGTAGGTTACTGTACTTATTTATTTCTATATATTGTGTACCTAATCTATTTCATTGACCAACCACCCTATTTTTTACCCCACACTAAATTGTTTTGATAATTACCACTTTGTAGTATAGTTTGATATCTGGTATTACTAGACCACATTCCTTCACGTTTATTTTCATTCCCTTGATGTTCTCAACCTTTTGTTCTTCCAGATGAATTTTGTTGTTACTCTTTTCTAGCTTATAAAGTAATCTTTTGATAGTTTGATTGGTATAGCATTGAACACGCAAATTAATTTAGGCAGTATTGTCATTTCTATTATATTGGCTCATTCTACTCATGAACAATTTATATTTTTTCAATTGTTTTTGTTGTCATTTCAGTCATAAGCTTCATGACTGAACTTCCGCTCTTCATGACCTTACCTAGGGTTTTCTTGGCAAAAGATATTAGAATGATTTTTCATTTCCTTCTCCACCTCATTTTATGGATGAGGAACTGAGGCAAACACGGTTAAGTGATTTGCCCAAAATCACACAGCTAATAAGTGTCTGAGGCCAGATTTGAACTCAGGAAAATGAATCTTCCTGGTTTGAGGACTGGCACTCTATCCACTGCCCCTAGGGTCTTGTCTGTGTCTTCCTGCTGGGTTTTGTTGGCAAAATACAGCAATATTGATGATTTATATTGGTTTATTTTATGCCCTACACTTTTACTAAAGTTAATTGATTCAATAAGTTTTTAAATCGATTCTTTAGTAAGCCATCATATATGCTAAAAGTGATAGTTTTGTCTCCTCACTGCCTGTGCTTGTCCTTTCAATTTCTTTTTCATGTCTTATTGATATAGCTAGCATTTCTATTAAAATATTGACTAATAATAGTGATAATGGACACCTGCACTTCACCCCTAATTTTATTGGAAAGGCTTCCAGTTTATTTCCATTATAGATACTGCCTGATTATTTTAAGAAAAGCTCCATTTATTATTATGCTTTCTAGTGTTGTTTTTATCAGAATGGATACATATTTTGTCAAAAGATTTTTCTGCATCTGTTGATTTACTCATATGATTTTTGATGTTTTAATTATTAATGTGGTTAATTTTGCTTGCAGTTTTCCTAATACTGAATCATCTTTGTATTCCTGATATATATCCAATCTGGTCCTAGCATATGATGTTTGTGAATATGTTATTATAATCCCTTACTATTATTTTATTTAAAACTTTTACATATATATTTGTTAGAGAAATTGTTCTATGGCTTTTTCTCTCTTTTTTTCCTCTCCATAATTTAAGTATCAGAATCATAATTGTGTCATTGAAGGAATTTGGTAGGACTCCTTTACCTTTTACCTGTTTTTTCCCAAACAGTTTACATATTGTTGGAATTAATTATTCTTTAAATGTTTAGTAGAACTTGATTGTAAATACATCTGCTCCTAGGTGGTTCCCCTGCCCACTAGGAAGCTTTTTTTTTGGCTTGTTCAGTTTTTTTTTCCTAAGATAGGGTTGTTACTATTCTGTTTCTTCTACTAATCTAGGTAATTTATAATTTTGTAAATGTTCATCCATTTCACTCAGATTCTCAATATTGTTGGCATAAAAATACCTCCTAATGCTTTGATTTTATCTTCATTGATCATGCATTCTCCTTTTTCATTTTTGTTACTGGTAGTTTGGTTTTCTTATTTTTTTTAAATCAAAGAAACCAATATTTTGTCTATTTTATTGAAAATTGGCTTCTACTTTTATTAGTTCAGTGTTTTTGTTTTTTTAATTTTATTAATCTATTTTAATTAATTAATTGGCCTCCTTTGATTTTGATGTTTAATGTTTTAAATTTGTTTTCTTTTAGTTTAGTTCCCAATTTGTTGATTTCCTCTCTCTTCCCCCTTCCCCCATTTTAATTGATATAAGCATCATCCCTTAAGTGTTGCTTTGGTTACATCCCATAAATTTTGGTAGGTTGTCTCATTGTTTGACCTTTAATGAAATTATCAATATTTCTATGATTTGTTCTTTGATGCACTCATTCTTTAGGATTAAATTATTGATTTTCTAATAAATTTTAAATCTATGCTTCAAAAGCCTTGATTAAACAAAATTTCTATTACATTTTGGTCCAGAAGGGTTTATTTATGTTTCTGCTTTTCTGCATTTGTGAGTTTTTATACCCTAATATATGGTCAGTTTTTGTGAAAGTGCCGTATATGCCTGATAGTAAGGTTTACTTCTTTCTATTCCCTTTTGATATTCTCCAGAGATCCATCATATCTAACTTTTCTAAAATTCTACTGATCTCTTTAACTTCTTTCCTGTTTATTATTATGATTAGATTTATCTAGTTCTTAGAGGGGTAAACTGAGGTCCCCTGTTTATATAGTTTTACTGCCTGTTTCCTCCTTTAACTTTTCCATCACTAATTTGTGTGCTATGGCATTTGGTGCATATATGTTCAATACTGATATTACTTCATTGTCTGTGCAAGCAAAGTGAAGTTTCTTTGATTATCTCTATTAGGTCTATTTTTGCTTCTGTTCTGTGATTATTATTGCTACCCCAGCTTTTTTTGTTTTTTTACTTTGGCAGAAATGTAATAGATTCTGTTTCAGCCCCTTATTTTAGTTCTATGTGTGTATTTCTGTTTCAAGTATGTCTCTCATAAACAACATATTGTTGGATTCTGTTTTCCAAAGCACTTTGATTTCCTTTTATTTTTTTATAGATGACATCTTGTTCACAGTTATGATTGCTAACAGTGTATTTCTCTTTGTTCTATACTTTTTTATTTATCCTTTTCTTTTTTTTTTTGCCCTGCCCCCTTGTTGAAAAATTGCTTTGTTTCTAACCAGTGCCTCCCTTAATCTGTCCTTCACTTTATCATTCCTTCCTTTCTTTTAACCCTTTCTTCTCTTCTTTGTTGGATAAGATCAACCCAACTGTGTGTTTATGTATATTCTCTCCTCTTTGAATGAGTTTAGATGAGGTGTGTTTCTAGCATTGCCCACTTCCTTCTCCCATTTTACCTTCCATTATAAAAACTCTTCCTTGTATGCCTTTTTTATGCAAGATAATCTTCCCCCTTCTTCCTCTCCCTTCTCCCTTCTTCCATTGCATCCTTCCTTCTCACTCTTTTGTTCTTCTGAGATCATCCCAACACAATAGACTCAGACTCATGCTATCTAAGTAGATTCCTTCTAACTGACCTAATAATGACAGTTTTCTTAGGAGTTACATGTGTCATTTTCTGTATGAGGATATAAATAACATCTTCGTTAAATTCCTTATAATTTCTCCCTCATTTATCTTTTTATATTTCTATTGAGTCTTGTGTTTGAATGTCATGTTTTTTTATCCAGCTCTGATCTTTTAATCAGAAATGTCCATTCTCTCTCCTCCCCTCCTTCCCCACAGTTTTGATGTGTTGGTTATTTTTGATTGTAACTCTTATCTCCTTTGCTTTACAGAAAATCTTATTCTAAGCTCTTTGCTCCATTTTAGTGGTAGATGTTAAATCTTGCGTGATTATGGCTCCAGCTCCATGATATTTGCATTCTTTCTTTTTGACTGCTTGTAATAGTTTCTCCTTGATCTAGGAGCTCCAAATTTTGGTTACAATATTCCTAGGAGTTTTCATTTTAGGGATTTCTTTGAGGAGGTGGACTGGTGTATGCTTTTATTTTCTATTTTATTGTCTGGATCTAAGCTATCTGGGCGGTTCTTTATGATTTCTTGAGATATGATGTCTAGGCTCATTTTTTGAACATAGCTTTTAGGTGGTACAATAATTCTTAAATGATTCCTACTCAATCTGTTTTCCAGATCAGTTGTTTTTCTTTTGTAATATTTAACATTTTTTTCCTCTCAGTCTTTTGATTGTGTTTCATTGTTCTTTGCATGTTTCTTGAAGTCATTAGCTTCCAGTGGACCAATTTTTATTTTAAAGGGAAATTTTCTTCTGTGAGATATTTCTACCTCTTATCATTTGGCCAGTTCTGATTTTTAAGAGTTATTTTATTTTGTAAGAAAGATTTTGGTGGAGGTTTAGCAGTTGTAGGCTTTTAAAGCCATCTTGATTCCACCCTTGTCCATAGTTTTAATAAGATATAACTTAGTCTCTTTAACTGGTGGTATTGCTGTTCCTGAAGTAGGCCACATCAACTCTGCTTCCAGAATTCTTTGGGAGGAGTGGTTTTAAACAGTGGTACATATTACAGCAGACTTTCTGTTGAAATTTGGTCACACTGAAGAGAGATCAGAGACTCATACCTAAAGATATATTTTTGGACTTTGCAAAGGGATCAAACTTTTTCTCTGCTAAATACTCTCAATTTATTAATAGTGGTCTTTATATAAACTCTTGAGTAGCTAGGGAGCCCAGTCTCAATGCTAACCTAACATTTTGCTGTTGTTCACTTGTTTCAGTCATGTCCGACTCTTTGTGACCCCATTTGGGGTTTTCTTGGCAAAGATACTGGAGTGGTTTGCCATTTCCTTCTCCAGCTCATTTTACAGATGAGAAAACTGAAACAGTGACTTGCATATTTAAGAGATGTTACAAAGGTGAAATTGACAGACGTTGGCAATGGCTTGTATATGGAATTGAGAGTGAGAATCCAAGATGATTAGAGCCTGAGGAGGACCGTGTTGACTCTATGATAATAAGAAAGGTAGAAGTTAGGGGAGGCTTTGGGGAAAAAGATAATGACTTCTGTTTTAGACATGCTGAGTTTAAGATGTCTATTGAATATCCATGCTGTAGGACTTTGGAAGAAGTATAATACTCATTTCCTTCCCTCAAAGAGCTAGTTGGAGGAGATAATGTATGTCCACAAGTAGAAAAAATAATATATAGCAAGAGAGAGAGATCGTTTATAGCAAGGACAGTCAGAAAAACTTGTTAGGAAAGGTGAGAAACTAAATAGTGTAAGTGAACTTTCTGTGTACTCACACCTTACATTTTCTCTTGCTAAGTCAGACTAAAATTTTCAGTCATAAAATATTTTAATCAGCTGAATATCATCAAAGAACGAGTGTCCATTTAAGAAAATGGACTCTACATCCTTTAAACACCTAGGTATGTTTTACAGATATGAAAAGTATCTCACACTTTAGGAAGGATTAAATTACCTTTAGGGTCTAGAGGGTTGTTTCAGTTGAACACTGGTATATTAAATGAATGTTATCAAAAGAATTACAAAATTATGAAAATGTGACATACAGTTAAGTGGGGGTAAATAACTTTGCAAGTAAAAATGAATAACATTATACTATGACAGAGCCCAAGAAGGAGTATACTTCTTTTTTTACAGACCAATAACTATAGAAACTTTCTGATTTCTGGTAACTGCATGAAATTTTTTTTTCCTTTCTTTTCATAGATTTTTGGGGAGGTGGGAAGAAGGCAGGGCCACATTATTTAAGAATGGGAATGAATTTCACTATTATTTACTAAAGCCAAATTAATTATGCCAGTGGTTTCCAGACTTTTTGGGTTCAGGACATCTTTATACACTTAAATTTATTGAGTATGGATATTCAGAGCTGATACAGTCCCTCAAGATTTGTTTTTCAGTCATTCAGTTGTATCTGATTCCTTGTGATCTCATGGACCATACTGTCCATGGTGTTTTCTTGGCAAAGGTACTCGAGTGGTTTGCTCTTTCCTTCTCTGGTAGGGTAAGGCAGATAGAGGTTAAGTGACTTGCCCAGGGTCACATGGCTAATAAGTGTCCAAGTTTGAATTTGAACTCTGGTCTTCCTGGCTCTGTGTCCAGTGCTGTATCCATTCACTGAGCCACCTGGCCACCTCCTACACTTAGGGTTAGGGTCTAATAAATGACAATCAATAAAAAGTTGTCATTTAAACCCTAGATCTCACTTACTCCTCATCAATTAGAAATATTGAGAAGATGTTTCTAATAATGTTAAGCAGGAGAGAGGAGTGGGGAACACTGAAAAGAAATTGTCTGTTTTGGTGCAGGGGAATTTAATTACAAAGAGTTTGTAAAAAGTTATTTTATTTCATTTCCATCCACTTCATAATCATTCCTTTCTCCGTTTCCTCAGATACTCTTTTAGTCATTAAAGCTTTGTAATTTTGATGATATTTACAGGGAAGCTTATTTACTGGAATTAAAGAAGTTCTTTAAGTTTGAATTTTGGAACATTACCAGTTTGTCTGAACCTAGGTTTCAAATTTTACTGGCGCTTTGTTGGCAAAGCACATTTTGGAGTCCTTCCATATTTGAGCATGTTTCCCGACACCTTCAGAGGTATGGTACTGTTTTTAAATTTTAATTTTTCAAAAGAAGGAAAGTCAAATGTGTATGTATACACAGAGAGAAGATTATTAAATATAACCAAAAGTTAACACCTGAGAAGTGCTTTCTTTTTAAAGGGACTGAGGAGAAGATAAGTCTGAGCATTAAGAGAAAAGTGTTTCATATTAGCAAAAGATGATTCTCAATATAAGTGCTAAGTTCTTATGAACCAAAGGAACTTCCAGTTTGGGACCCAGGGAATGTAAATGTGTGTGTGAAAGCAGCACCAACAGAATTAGAATCTAAACAGCTTAATTTTACAAGGCAGCTATGGTCCCCTAATGTATTTTTGTCATGAAACAAACCAGTGCATTAAAGAAAGAGTTATACCACTAACTGAGGAGTTCAGATGGTGCTAAACTTCTTTTTATAAAATAGTCTCTGCTTGCAAGTTGATCTCTCGCAGGGTAGAGTGCAAGGGAGGTTCTGGAGGGAAGACTGAATGTGAGATTATGAGAGGTGGGGTGATGCTGAGGGCAAATGGTTCTGTGAAAGGAATGATGGTTTTGAGGCCAGCTGGCAGGAGCGAGAAATTCTTCCCACTAATTATCCTGAAAAGGAGAAGTAAGGTATTGGTGCTGGAAAGACCAGTAACATACTGAGTGGTAGCATGGAGCTTCTCTTTCCAAAGGAAGAAATATATTACCTTGAATTTTGCTTTGTCTGCCCAGATGTTCTTCAGGCTCTATGTCTCCAAATATAAAGAAGCGGTATATGAGTATATATATATAAAATTGGTTAGAGCAGATTGGCATATTTAATATAGAATGTGCACAACCTGAATAAATAAGGTAGAGCAATCACATACTTAGTCTGGGAGAAGATAGATAAGCAAAATTTGTATTTCACAGGCAGGACAAGAAACTTACTATAAACTTAGTTGGCTTTTGGCTTTCTCAGGTTTAAATTTCATAAAAATCCAAGGGACCCAAGTGAAGTCAAGTCAAATCAGAATTCACTTATTAAACTCCTATTATATATGCCAGGAACTGTGCTAAACACTGAGAATACAAAAAAAAGGGCAAAAATTGTAACAAAACAGGACCAACTGTCAAGAAAGCTCCCAATTTGGAAATAATCCTAATGAGAAAGTATTAGCATTAAGAAATCAGCGAAGATTTTTTATAGGTCATATTCTTAGCTGGAACTTGAAGGAAGGCAGGGAAGCCAGGAAAAGAATATAGAGAAGGAGAGAATTTGAGGCATGTAGGGGAAAGTCAGTGAAAATGCCCAGATTTGGGAAATGTTGTGCTTTGTGTGAACAGCTCCAAAGAGCCATGTGTCATTGAGTTGCAAAGTACCCAGAGGGCGTAAGATATGAAAATACTGGAAAGATAGGAAGGGATCAGGTTGTAAAAGTCTTTAAAAGCCATACAGAGTATTTTATATTTGATTCTGGAAGTAATAAGGATGCAGTGGAGTTGAATGAATAGGGGAGTGACATGGTCAGACCTGCAGTTTTAGAAGATTAATTTAACAAGTAGAAAATAGGCTAGAATGGGGAGATACCTTGAGGAAAGGAGACAAACCAGCAAATTTGACAGTAGTCCATCAGGTATTGGAGGTTGGCACCAGAGTAGTGGCAATGTCAGAGGAAAAGAGGGTATATACTAGAAATGTTATGAAGGTAGAATTGATAGCGTTTGGCAACTTATTACATATGGAAGGTAGGAGGAGAAATGATAATGAGGAGTTGAGAATGACACCAAGATTGTGAACCTGGTTGACTGGAAGAGTGGTTGTACCCTCAACAATAATAGAAAAGCTAAGAAGAGGGGAGGGTCTGGCAGGGAAGAATTTTGGACATGCTGAATTGAAGATGTCTATGGGACATCCAGTTCAAAATGTCCAATAGGCAGTTTGAGATACAAGACTGGAGATCAGGAAAGAGGTTAAGGTTAGAGCTAAGATTCGTCTTCATAGAAATGATCATTGAATTCCTGGGAGCTGATGAAATGGCCAAGCTGAATAATAGGAGAGAAGAGGGCATAGAACAGAGCATTGGGAGGCCCCCACAGTCAGTGAGCTTGACGCTGATGAAGATCCAGCAAAGGAGTATGAGAAACAGAGGTGGGAAGAAAAGCCTCCTTGTTTGGGGGTGAATGTTTTGTGAGTTTTAAAGAAAATTTCAGGTTTCAAATAAAACCTAAAATGCACTACAGTCAGAAGTATGATGCTTGTAAACTTAGAAAATGAAAAAAGAATATAGTGACAAAAGAATTTATCTTCCACTGAATTTGATTTCTTATGGGAAACCTTTTCTATTGACCAAGGTAATTTCCATAGTACTTTTAGCAAATTTTAACAGTTTGAATAGTTTGTCCTTTATTTATAGCAGTAGATTATGAAATGAACCTTGAACTGTGGCAAAGTCCTTTCATAAAACCCTAGAGAATCCTATGACTGTTAAAAGTAGTCACTTATACACAGATACTCATGGATCTGTAATCTCATTATTTCTGGAGTTTCCTTCATTGATACAAATTACAACTTGTCAATGCCTACCCAACCTACAAGACTGTCATCCAGGTCAACGTTAGACTTTACCACAGAGGGTCCACTTAGCATCTTCCCTTTCTCCAGATATTATGAAGATAATGTCTATGCACCTGACTTCCACTACTCTTGCCACAGGCCCAGCTCTGTCATAAAGTTCCTTGATGACATCCTTTATTCTTGCTGTATTTCAGAGTTCCTCTGTGGTAAATGTTACAGTTCATTGCCCTCTGTGTAGTGCTTATCTTCAGTTTTTCAGAGATAATGGTTTCCAGGTCTTGTTGCCAAAAAGCAATACCGGTGAAATGCATCAAAAAGATGGGCCGTTATTATTTCGGGATGCTTGGGAACAGTAAAAGTACTTCTCCATTTGCCAAAATCAACCTAGTCTAGTCTTTTCCTTTTCAACTCTAGATCCTGTTCACTATCTACCTGTATTGTTTATTCCAGGTAAATATAGTATTAGAATATCTAAGTGGCAAGTTCATTCAAGTGTATGTTGAAATCTGGGCTATAGAGCTTTTTTTATCCATTTGGTCTTCCCTTGTAGGTAGATGTGAGGATTGGCCTTTGGCTATGCCTTAGGTGACTGAAGTGACCCCATGTTTGATCTATGATTGACCCATCTGTGCACCAGGAAGTTCCTGTATAACCAATAACTGGTTTAGTCAACTTCTTCACTTAGGCAGGCAATACAAAGTTCTCCAGATTATAAATAGTTTAACAAACCATATATTCCTGGTATGCCAGGCTAGGAACCTTTCCTCATCACTATACCCTTACCAGTGGTAAGGGGGATTGCAGTCTGTGCCACTAGCTAACTGACCATCATGTGGGTTCCCCTTCCACAGTCCCTGTGAATCTGCCTAGGAACAACAATCAGATATAAGTGCAGAGACTGAAAGATCTGGACTCTTTGTCAGAGTGTATATCGCCCCATTTGCCCACAACACTGCCAGTGTTTGCCTTGGGACTAAAGGGCTGGGGAGCCACAGGCTTTCTAACCTTCAAGTAACGTATTGCTTGACTTGCGATACTGAGGTGTTTGCATCCTTCTCAGGTACCTCATCCACGTTCTCCTCACAAACTCCTCTGAGTGATTGATTACCGTTCTCTTCCAGGTGACTGCATTGTTTGGGGCTTGATGGAATTGACACAGTGTCATCCTCTGACAGGAATGTCTGTCCTCACCATCCATAGGGAATTCTCTCCATGGCCTGGATTCTGTGCTCTACGTCCGCCATCACAGTGGTTAATACTGGTGGTGACCATACAGTTCCCCGTATTAAATCTTTACCACTGTTTATTATCTGTGGATTTTTCAGTATTGCTCTTACATCTTCCAAGGAATTCTGAATGATCTTGGTATGTGGATGGGAGACCCTTTGTTATAAAAGAGCCTACTTGTCTAACCGAGTTGGAGGTTTTTATTTTTCTTCGTAATCAACTAATAATAAACACAGTGAGATCTTACATTTTAGTCAGTTGTATTATGAAATAGTGAAAATGTGGCTTATTATTAAACACCACTTGCAAAAGCCTGCTTGCTCTGTATTAGTACCCCTCTGATAGCATACTCAATTCATGCATGATAATTCTTATGAAGATTTTATATGGATAGGAAGGTAGGCATATAAGTTGATACTTATTAACATTCTCAGTCACTTTTTAAAAAGTTTTTATTATTTAGGTTAGAGAATTTTTACACACTTTTGGTGTATATGTTTCCTTTAGGTACCTTGGTGCCCTTGCAATTTTATCACCTCTAGAAGAGATTTCTTTTTTATATATTTGATCCAATCCAGCTGCTTTTCCCATCGTTGTTCTCTTTAGTACTATTTCTACCACCTTGTATAAGCACTTTGAGGGATGGTGATGTTAGGGTCCAAGTATGGTACTTCTGCTGTCTCTGAGGGGAAAAAATTTATTGAAATAGTTTTTGCAAAGCTTTTCCATTTTTCTTTTGCTTGTAGTCTTTTTTTTTTTTGTCCGTGAATGCTCTGGGGATAATTTTGCTTAGTTGGATATCTTGCCAAGGTTTCTTTAAACTGGTTTTTGCTTTCTGTTACTTCTCTGCTTTGTGAGGCAACACTGTTCATCTATCATCCTCCTTTATAAGATTTTTATGAAGTAATTTACATTCTAATGCTGCTGTTGGCAGTTATCTGTCTTGATTTTGAAAGTAAAATATTTGCTAACTAAAGCAATTTCTGTGCTCTTTTGGCGTTCTTGTTGTAGCAATTAATTTACATTACTTTAACTTCCAAATGCAATTTTTATGATCAATTTCTGTCATTTCTGTGGCCTGTTTTCCATTTTTTATTTTCAGTGGCTTAGATATTTTTCCTTTTCCTTATAAATTTTTATCTTAATTCTGGTGACTTGATTGACTGTGCACAGACAGTTGAGTCAAAGATAGCAACCATGTCAGTGATACTTTTTTCCCTGTCTTTTAAAAATGTAGTCAGTTGTATTCTTTGTGGTGACATTCAATGCTTGCCATGTCCAGTGCCTACTGATTTTTTTAGCAGGCCTTTCTCATTTCTTTTCCTTGAATCATACTTCCCATTATCTCATAGAGGAAGCTGAGTGGTACAATGGGTAATGCTCTGGACCGAGAATGAGAAAAACCTGAGCTCAAATGTGACCTGAGAAGCTTACTACTCTTGTGACTCTGGACAAATCAATCTCTTTCTCTCTGTGCCTTATCGGTGAAATGGGGATAACAGTATCATTCACCTGAGGGTTGTTGTGGAGATCAAATGAGATACTTGTAAAGCACTTAGAACAGTATCTAGTAGGTTTTTAATAAATGCTTGTTTCCTTCTTTATGTATTTGTCTTTATCCTTTTCAGTTCTCTCCTTTGTACTGAAGTCACTAAGTATCAGGTGGCACATTGATTTGATCAGGAGGGTTTTATCAAGCACTTAAAAGGATTTCTCTGTCCCCCCACCCTCAGGAACTGATGTTGGTGTAGAAACTGCAATATTTTTGATGATTTCATTTTCCCAAATACTTATCGTATAGAGCTATAATGATTGTGCCACAAGGACAAAAATCAATCTCTGCCTGAGGAGTATACATTCTTACCCTGGGGCTATAATATGTACATAGATATACATAGTTCCAGGTGATATGGGGAGAGAAAGAATGTTAACATTTGGAGGAATCTGGGAAAGCTGTTTTCACCATTAAATGGAAGAGAAATTATAAGATGATAATTTGGGAGGAATCCAGGGGTGTCAATTTCCATAGAATTCAGCTCTTTCTGTCTGTCCTTGGTAGGTAGGTAGCACCATATTGCACAGAGCATTGGGCCTGAAGTCAGGAAGACCTGAGTTCAAATCCAATTTCAGACACTTAACAATTATGTGACCCTGAGCAAGTCACTTAATCCTTGCCTTCCCTCCACAGCTATAAAAAGAGGATAATAATTGTACCTACCTCATAAGACTATTGTGAGGATCACATGAGATATTTGCATATAAAGCACTTAGCATAGGGCCTGGCGCACTGTAGGCATTTAATAAATGCTTATTTCCTTTCTTTATACCTTCACAGAGACCTTCCCCAATGCCTGGAAGGTCTTCTCTCCTTACCTTGGACTTTAAGAATGTTATTTTGCTTTAAAGTTCACCTCAAGTGATACTTCCTGATGGAAGCCTTTTCTGATCCCCTATTAATGTTCTTTCTTTTCAGGTTATTTTGTATATAGTATCTGTTTTCATGTTGTATGCCCAATTAAATGTAAGATTCTTTCATAAGTATTCCTTGACATGAAGCGTGTGTGTTTAATAAATGGTCATTGGATTAAATTGAATACAAAGAGAAGTAAGTCTCCTGGCCTCAAGGAGTTGATAGTCTGTAATGCCTGTGTGATAGTTTATAATGCCTATAAATATGATTGAATCAAGCTAATGACATAATTTTGTATGAGATATCATTAGAGATCAGAGTTCTTCAGTAAGAAAAAATACACCTGCTTATCTGTGAATGTTAGCTATACTAGCAATTGTATAAATTAGGCAGATCCCTTTAAAAGTTTACAATCTGCCTGTAACATATATTTTTTAGTGCTTACTGTATGCATGAAATTACACTAGAAACCTTGGGGTACTGCCTGTCATTTATATAGCACTGTAAGGTTTACAAAACATTATTTATTTATTATTTTGTTTCCTTTGATTTTCAGGACAACCCTGTGAAGTACCTGCTACAGATATTATTATCCTAATTTTAGGAATAAAGGATCTGAGATTTATATTGGTGAAACTTTCACACTGTTACTGAGAGTTAAAGGCAGAGATAAGATGACAACCCATTTCCCCTGCCTGCAACTCTGGAGGTCTTTCTATGTACTGCAGTGTCTCTTGCAATAAGATGAGTTGTCTGCCCCCAAAGAACATTCAGACTGCTAGAGGAGATTACATTTTCCTTATTTTTCAAGCAGTAAAAATGTTCTGAACTTTTTTTCTTCAAATATTAACATTAAATCTTGGACATGGGAAATTTGACTCATCAAGTTGACTAGCTGTGATAAGGAAAAAAATGATACAAAAAAAAGTTTGTAGACAGGATATTGCAGTTTAAAATGTTAAGCCAACAGCAACCTGGCAAAATTCATATTGAATATAGTTGTATCATTTTCAGAATAGACTTAGAGGTCTACAGGCTTATTTTCATGTAATAGTTTGCAGAAAAATGAAGTATATGTATATCAACAAAACAAGTCAAAGTTGTCTTATAATGAACATTTTTATATAAACAAATGGAATCCAGTAGTTTCCAGTAAAGTTCATTCTGCTGTCTCTTTGGAGGTGACATTCAATGCTTGAAGATTTTGCCAGATGAAAGTAAGCTTTGAGAGGTGTTTAGAAGAGTAGAGATAGTGGAGACTGAAGGATGGGAAAGGCATAGGCATGTTTGTAGGCAGTAGGGAATGAGGGCAATAGATGTGGAGAGATTGAAGATAAGTGATAGAGTGGAAATGACAGAGAGAACAGATGGAGTAAAATGGGATTGCTCGTGCAGGTAGAGTGGTTAGCCTTGGTCAGGAGTAAGGCTAATCAAATGAGAGAGGTGAAGGTCCTCCATCATCACATCACGACTGAACTGGAGGTAGTCTTTCAAATAAAAAGGAGAGTTGGGTGATTAGCTAGACACTACCTGGCTCTTTATCACCCAGAGCCCTCTTGATTACGTATGAGACTGGCAGCAGGCTCCCATTCAGGAGCCATGTCCAAATTTTCATGATAATATTGAAAGAAAAAAGTGAAAACATTTTATTGCTTTAGAAGAAAGAAATACAATTGTGGATGATGGTGGTGGCAGAAGGCATCTGAGTGGTAGGAGGTGAGGAAGAGAGGAAAAGAGGGAGCTCATGATTAATCGCCTCAAATTTTTCTGTGAAATATGAAGGATAATATCTGGTAGGGTTTGGGGAAGGGAAGCTATGGGGAGTTTGAAGAATTATGGGAAAATGTGGAAGAGCTACTGTAGAGAAAGGATAGTGAGTTGCTAAGGGAATGCTTAGCATCAGTTGAGGTTATGAAACATAAGTTTGTAGTGAACCCAATTAGAATATTGCATGATTTTCTCAGTGGCATGTTTATAGGAATAAAGGCAGCTGTTCCTCAGCTGGGCCCCCCAACTCCTCACCCTAGTCAAGAAAGATCTCTTTGCTTTACACACACCCCTTGACTTCTGTTACACTTGAAAGCCTGTCTCTAACTTCCAAGTGTGTTGACCTAGTTTACTTTCAGTCTGACAATACTGGCATTCTAATTTATGCAGCATAGCCAGGAATAATCAAAGCATACTGGCCTTAGCTCTTTTTTTTACCTCCTGGGCAGCCTCCTCCAGCATCCACTGTACTAATCTGTCTGCCTGAAGGAGAGCCAGCTCCAGTCCTGTACAGAGTCAAGAAGGCTCTGGTGACGGAGCCTGGCAGTGTCCCTTTGTTTGGTCACACCAGCCTCTTTCTCATTTGCAGGACTCTTCCCTAACCCAGCCATGATGTGAGCTATGAGGCCATCTCTCATCTCAGCCTTCTAAGACCATGCCAGATGTTGTAGATGTGACACTACAACCAACGCCCTCTTATTTCTTATTCAGTGTTGGGATGAAAGAAGGCACTCTCAAGTCACTGAATATTTAACAAAGAAGGAGGTTTACTTTACCCTAACCTAGCAAGGGTATGCGACAAAGTTAGAGCAGAACTTAGCTTCCTTGGATGTTCCAAGAGTGGGAATGGGGTGCTGCTCAACTTTGGGAGTGTGTCTGGTCAGTCAGACTTGGATAGAAACAGCTAGAATTACTGATAAATCTGTAAGGTGTAGCCACTAAGCACCACAATCCAGGAATACATTTTTATTTTATTGATGTACTTTAATGACTTATTCACAACTGATGTTTTCTTAAATCATGACCAAGTAAGTAGTTGTATACTCTCTAATATATAGGAAAGCTTATAAGTAAGAATTCTTAGGAATGCTTAAAGTAGCAAGATGCTACCAATTATACATTGTACATATCAAATAATAGTGACAATTCACATTTGTATATCCTTGAAGGACTAATACATGTATTATTATCCCCATTTTATAGAGTAGGAAACTGAGGATCTGAGAAGTTAGGACTTGCTTGTTGCACATTAAATAAGAGTATGAGATAGAATTCGAACCTAGGTCTGCCGACCTTTCACTTAGTCCTTTTTCTACTAGGCCATCCCTTCCTGGAATCATTTGTTTCTTAGTTATTTTCTTTAAGGATATATTCTGTAGTTTACATTTTAAATTAATTTAGATGTGTCTTTCTACCAGTTTGTTCAAAGTAATGAAGATTTCCTCATTTTCAGCCTAGAGGTCCCTAAGATCCACTTGGTTCCCTCCTTTTTGACCTTAGGAAATTTATTTTAGATGAAAAGTTCTGAGTTCAGTCACAGTTGTTCTCAGCCCCTATTAGGAACATTGTTAACACCTAAACAGAGTTTGTGCTCTTTCCTGCCAATGGCAGAAGTGGGGGTGGGGGTGTGTGTTAAGGGATCCCTTTTTTGAGTTGCCATATTTTCCAGAAACACTGGACCCAAAATATGCAGGAGGCCCTGAATGTGATGAGGGTGAAGCTCCTCCTGAGCTTCATAATTTGTTGTTGTACCCCAAACTGGGTTCCCCATGTGTCCTTGGGAGGTAAGACAGATGCCAGGTTGGGATAATGCTTGTGCAGCTGGAGTCCTTTGCAGATAAACAGACCCTCCTATCTCCACAGTCCACAGTTCCCAAGGGACAAGAATGAGGCTTTTGCCATTACCTTGCTCCTTCCCTTGGAGAGTGGTCTTATCTTTTTCCCCCTCCTTTCCTGCACTATTTCCCCTTCCACATCACACCCCTTTCTGGTATCTATCCCCTCCTCCTTTTGTCCTGCTATCTTCAAAATGTAAACTTCTGTGAAGACCAAGAAGCCTTTGGATTCCACATGCATGTTCATGTCTCTTGTAAATAACCTGGTTTTCACCTAAGTCTCATGATGTTGTGATTGCCTGTTGACATTATTTAACCTTAAACTTCTCTCTGTCTCTAGTTTGTGATTGAGGCAAAATTGAAATGTTTATGTAACTAAAGAACAGATTATATTACAGTATCTGTTCATAAATAGATGTTGTTTAGGGGAAGTAGAGGAAAGAGCTGACCTTTCCTTGAGACTTCCCTCAGCTTGGGTGCCAGTGACTCTTGTCCATATTTCCATTCTTTGCCGTGGCTCAATCCCTGTTTTGCTCTTCAAAGGAGTGTTGAAAATCCTGTGATCACTTCAAGCTTTCAAATCCAGATCCAGGGAATCTCTTCCTACAGTTCTGAAATAGATTCTTCCTTTTATAAAAATTGCTTACGACTTGACTTGGTCTCTCACAGAATGGCTTTGATTGATTCTTGGAGGTGTCCACACTCAATTCATATAGTCTGAGTTAGTCAAAAAGTATTTTTACCTAGATAGGTATCAGAACTAAAATTGGGAGACTTCAGCTCCACTCCTACACTACCAGTCTTTCATCCAGCTCCATGAAATTAGATCTACTGTGCTTAATTGATACAAGTGGCCAGGATTTCTTTATCATTTGCAAAGTAATCTCTTTGAAGGTTCCTGATACTTTGATACTGAAATGTTGCTTTATTACTAACTCAGAGAAGAATGTAAAAATAGAGCATTTTTTTCTTCACTATCCTTAGTTATTTTGGTAAATATGCTAGAGGAACATTCATTTACAAAAACCTTACCCCCTACAACTACTTTGCTAGTCATCTACAAAAGAAAAAAGAAAGTCAGGAGGTAGTAATATACCAGGATGATTTTGACTTATGTGATAGCATCAGTAACTAAGAAAAGAATGCTTTTATGCTTTCTCCTTTTTTGGTAAAGAAAATGCAGGCAACTTCATTTTCAGAAATGGGAAAATGAGAAGGTTCATAAATGTTCCATTGTTGACTGGGAGCTATGTGACAGGGCCCCTAGAGTCATCTCAGATAGCACAAATAAATCTCTCAGCCTACTTCACCACGTTATGCTCCTCCTTACAGCATTTCTTCATGGCCTGTAGGCAGAACAAGCTTGGTCTTCTCACTAATACACTCTCTTAGCTGCTGGCAAACCTCTAGCAGTTTCATTCATACGTTCCCTTAATCATTTCTCTTTGTTCTCTGTGTTTGCTTTCTGGACCAACCATTTTTCTGCTTCTGATCTCCTCCACCCACCACTACCAGTGATTATAATATATAGTTGTCTAGTACATGCATATTCATTTAAAGAATCATCTAATATAGGAAACTGAGTCAAATTTATATGAGTAAGAGCCATTCCTCAATTGATAAATGTTCAAATGTTATTATGAATAGGCAGTTTTCAGACAAAGTAATCATGAAAAAATGCTCTAAATCATTATTGATTGGAGAAATGCAAATTAAAACAATTCTGAGCTACTACCCACATCTATCAGATTGACTGATATGATAGAAAAGGAAAATGACAAGTGTTGGAGGGGATGTGGGAAAATGGAGATACTAGTGCACTGTTGGTGAAGTTGCATACTGATTCAACCTTTCTGGGGGACAACTTGGAACTGTGACCAAAGGGTTATATATGCATGTATGTATATGTAGTTTTAATATGTGTGTGTATATATATACACACACATAAAATGTTTACATATAATACATACACACATATGTTGTATATACATACACTTACACACATATATGTACACACACATATGTAAAAATACTTTGACCAGACAATACCACTCCTAGATCTGTATCGCAAAGAGATAAAAAAGGAACAGGACCTATATGTACAAAAATATTTATAGCACCACTTTTAGTGGTGGAAAAGAATTGGAAATTGAGGGAATGTTCATCAGTTGGGGAATGGCTGAGCAAGTTGTTTTGTGTGATTGTGATGGAATACTGTTATGGTATAAGAAATGACAAAAAGGTTACTCTTACAAAAACCTGAAAAGACTGATATGAATTGATGCAAAGTGAAACAAGCAGAACCAGAAGAATAGTTATATCCAGTAACAGCTATGTTGTGTGATTGATCAACTGTGGATGGCAACTATTTTCAGCAATACAATAATCGAAGACAATTCTCAAGGGCTTATGATGAAAAATGCTACCCATCTCCAGAAAAGGAACTGATAGAGTCTGAGTGGAGATCAAAGTATACTTTTCCTCTACTTTCTTTACTTTCTTGTTTGTTTGTGTGTGTTAGTCCAAAAGAAATACTTTTTTGAGTTGTATTTTGTAAGAAATGGAAGCAGAATTGGCAAATGGTCATCAAGGCTTGATTCTCTTTGAAAATGCCTGTACTTTTTCTAGTAGCCATGGGGGAAAACATCTGGTGGGCCTGCTAGTGCTCTTATCAGTTGTGGCTCACAACCTTTTACTAAGTTGTCTTGTGATGAGCTCTTCTTGGCAAGGGCTATATGTTTGAGTAATCAGATATTTGAGATTCCTGTACCATCTCGGGATTTTCAGAGGAGTGACAAATTTTGTTGGTTTTTTTTTCCCACCACATTTAGCTGTA
Organism: Bettongia penicillata ogilbyi; assembly: GCA_023548195.1. NCBI lineage: Eukaryota > Metazoa > Chordata > Mammalia > Diprotodontia > Potoroidae > Bettongia > Bettongia penicillata. The sequence goes on along the minus strand of JAJHZJ010000525.1, from coordinate 2,712,095 downwards.
CCTTCTCTTATTTGGCCGTAGCCATCTGTAAAATTCTGTTTTACTACTGAGGCTGAAATAAAAAAATTAGTTCCTTCAGTAGCATATTTCCCATTAGTACTTATCCTGGCAGTAGGGGGAGCAGTGGTACTTATAATTAATTAGTCTTCCCCTATAATAGTCATTTATTTTTATTTTTTAATTTTCTTTTTAATTATGAACTTAAACAGCAACAAACACAGATGTTTCAATACACAACAGAGAAAAAGTGATTGCATATAAAACTGAATTTCTTTTATGTACAATTTTTACTAAAATGTATATTAACTTTACCATGTTAACAATAAAATGGCCTTGTTTGTATCATCTAGAGTTCCTTCTCCTCTCTTCATGTTCTTAATGTTTTTGATGCTGTTTTTAAAAGGCTTTTTTGTTTTGCATTACTCTCATTGCCTCTTGCCCCTGCAATCCAAATAGAAGCCCCACCTTGTAATTAAAAACTATAATCAAGCAAAGCAAATCTATATATTGGCTGTACTTATTAATTTATCTCTTTCTGCACCTCTAATCTATCACCTCTTTGCCAAGAAGTAGGAAATATACTTCATTATCATTTTGAAGTCATAATTCAGCACTGATCAGAGGGCCCTGAAGATGTTTTCATTTACATTATTTTGGTAATATTTTAATTTTTTTTCCTTCTGGTTATTCTCACTTTACATATGATGGTCATTTCCAGGAGGACCCAGAAGCACTTAAAATCCCACACTGTATTTGTCCCTAAATGAATATGTCCAAATAAATAAGTTAGGTTTTACAGCCACATTAATAGGAGTTTCAGATCACAAATAACTTTATTCTTAATTTATTAAAAGCAAATTTTTCCAGAATTCATGTCTCTGTTGTGTGTGTTCAGTAACTTGATGGAAATTGAAACGAAAAGAAAATATATCATAACATGAAGCTAAAATATGCCCAGTGTAGCTCAGATGAAATTCTCACAGCAGCATTTTTTTTCAGTTAATGTTGACTCATTTGGTGGTATTAAAGTACACTTTTCTACTATCCCCAGAAGGAAAGTTCATATTCTTTTAAGTGAAGCCATTTTAAAAGCAGAACCCACGCTTAAAATAATCCAGAGTTCTCCAGAGTTCTCAGAAGGTGTGGATTTATTTACTATAGTTAAAACATAATTAGTTCTCCTGGGAAAGCGTATCTTTTAAACTGCTTTATTGCCACCATATTGATTTTCTAAATAATCAGAAACTTCTGTTATTACATATATTCTAGAGTTGGAACAAAACTGCACTGTAAGTAGAAACAAATGTCAGGAATGGCTGGTTGTTTCTTTCTGGAGGTAGGGATACCAGGATGGAAAGAATACGTATTTGACAGAAAACTTTGAAGAAATACAATTCAAAGACACTTTATATAAACCCAGTTATGGTATGTGTATATAAAAGTGTGTTATTGTATGTGTATTTGTACATATTCCCAACTCATTTTTGGAAGTTTTGCTGAAATATTCTTGATTATCTAATAGAAGATCTTTATAGTCCTTCCTGGCTTTAATCAATGAAACTTGTAGCTACCTTTAAAACACATTTAAACCTTTAAAAACAAATTGATTACAAAAAAAAACAAAAAACAAAAAACAACAGAGAATGTTCTTCTTTTCATCCAAGATAGACCAGTGTATTATTTGGATTTCATTTCCATTTCTATTGACCAATTTTTCCCACAATTTGCAGGTTGATGTTTGAGGTGCCACCAGACCTGGGTTTAGTAGCAATTGCAGCCCGGCAAACACAAGGAAAAGGTCAGTAACCTCTTGCTATTATTGTGTTATGCATTTTGAAATCTCAGTCTCAGGTTTCATTGCAGTTGCCTTCAAACTCTAGCCCTTTGGGTGACTGATATCAAACAATAGTGGAAGCCATGATCAGAAGGCTAGCAGAGTCATCCAAACACTCCCTTTCAGCTGTGTTATTAAAAACTAGATATTTGTCTACAATCATTTTAATATTTGGTTAGCTAAGTCTTATAAATTTTCCTTAATAATATTCTATGCTTTGTAGTTCTAAAATTCTGGCCATATTATAGATCAACTTATTTTTTCAAAGTTTCACTGTGCTAGTACCTACTCTATTAATAATGTTTGAAGAAAGAAAAGATGACTTAAAGGATGGAAAGAGACTTTCATTTGACCATTGCCACTTGTAGCGATGGCTAGTACTTTGCACATAATAAACAATAGTGGGAGGTTCTAGAGTCAGAGAGCCTGAGTTCAAATCCTGACCAATTCTTACTACCTTTGTGACCTTGTCCAAGTCAGTTAATTTCCCTGGGCCTCAGTTTTCTCATATGTAAAATGAAGAAGTCTATATACAGTAGCTTCTAGATTCCGTTATACCCCTAACTCTAGATTCTTCAAGCTTTTACTGAGGAGTGATTCCAGAGGAGACAAGGTAAATCCTGTCTTTGTCTTCCCCTAAACTGTGTCAGTATCTACAGTAAGCACAATTCTACTCTCAACAACTTATAGAGTCAAACAAAGGATGGCATGAACAGGATTGAGCACTATGGGAGAAAATGTGCTCATTGTAGCTATTGGGAAAGCTCCCTGTTTGGGGGTAGAGCCAAGATGATGGAATAGAAGCAGGGACCTGCTTAGTTCCGCCCCCCGCCGCCAAATCCCACAAAATACCTGTAAAAACAAATTCTACACAAATTCTAGAGCAGCAGAAGTCACAAAATGACAGTGTGAAACAGATTTCCAGCCCAAGACAATCTGGAAGGCCAACAGGAAGGGTTTATTGCACCAGACTCAGAGTGTAGTACAGCCCTTGCTGCATTGGCACAAACAGGACTAGAGCAGGCCTCAGGGTACTGAATTGCTGGCAGCTGCAGTGGTTTCCAGACATCTCAACCCACAAATGCCAAAGACATCTTCAAAAGTCAGTGAGAAAGCTCTTTCACCTAGGTGAGAAGGAAGCATAATCTGACTCGGCCCTAGCCCAGACCCAAGGTGGTGCAATGAGGGGCTGCTTCTGCAGCTCATAGCGTGCAGATAGTGCAGGAATTGAGCAGCTGATCTGGGTGGCAGTCCTGGGGTGAGGAGGAGTGCTGGTGTGGAGGAGCTGGTGGTGGCTGTGGACGAGGAATCCTACTTGCAGTTCCAGGACAGAAAAAGGACTTGTGGTTGCTCACAGACCAGAGTGCAGGCCAGTAGAGGAGTAAATACCTCTTCCTTGATTGTACCACTTTGGAGGAACCAAGAAGTTACAGGTCCCTAGAAATATCTCTGAAAACAGCTACACAAAACCTCTGAAACTTGGAGTAGTACACCCTTCACTTAACAAAGAACTCAAAAAGGGGAAAAAAATAAGACTATAGAAGGTTACTTTCTTGGTGAAAAGGTATTTTCTTCCATCTTTTGGACAAGGAAGATCAAAGCATACAACTGGAGAAAGATCAAAACATGCATCTGGAGGAAGACAACAAGGCTCCTACATCCAAAGCCTCCAAGAAAAATATAAAATGGTCTCAGACAACGAAAGACTTCAAAAAGGATTTGGAAAATCAACTAAGTAAAGTAGAGGAAAAATTGGGAAGAAAAATGAGGGCAACACAAGAAAATCATGAAAAACAAGTCAACAATTTGCTAAAGGAGACCCCAAAAATGCTGAGGAAAGTGATACCTTTAAAAATAGACTAACCCAAATAGCAAAAGAGGTTCAAAAGGCCACTGAGGAAAAGAATGCCTTAAAAAGCAGAATTGGCCAAATGGAAAAGAAGGTCCAAAAGCTCACTGAAGAAAATAATACCTTAAAAATTAGAATGGAACAAATAGAAGCTAATGACTTTATAAGAAATCAAGAAATTATAAAACAAAGCCAAAACAATGAAAAAATAGAAGACAATGTGAAATATCTTATTAGAAAAGCAACTGACCTGGAAAACAGATCCAGGAGGGATAATTTAAAAATTATTGGTCTACCTGAAAACCATGATAAAAAAAAAAAGAGCCCAGACATCATCTTCCAAGAAATTTTCAAGGAAAACTTCCCTGATATTCTGGAACCCGAGGGTAAAATAGAAATGAAAAGAATTCACTAATCACCTCCTGAAAGACATCCCAAAATGGGGGGAGGAGCCAAGATGGCAGAGTAAAAAGAGTCATGTTTGCTAGCTCTGAACCCACAGCCCATAAATTTCCTGTAAAAAGAACTCCCCACAAATTCTGGAGCAGTGGGAGCCGCACAGCAATGCAGTGGAGGAGATTTCCATTCCAGAGAGCTCTGAAAAACTGACCCCAAAGGTCCATTGCGCACCGGACAGTGGAGCCCAGCCCTGCCCGCGCGGCCCTGAGAGGAGCGGATCCAAGCAGGCTTGAGGAACAGAACCTCCAGCAGCCGCGAAGGTCCCTCCACCTGCAGGCGCTAGAGAGAGAGACTTCTGGGCTGGCCGAGAGGGGAGTTGGGTGTCTCCATAACTCAGGCCCCCTCGGGAAGCAGCGGCAGAGGCAGCGGCGGCCAGGGGCTCCCGGAGCAGGCAGGAGCTCAGGGCCATTACTGAAGGTCTCCGCATAAACCCCCTGAAGGAACTGAGCCTGGGAGGCTGCCCTGCCCTGACTCGAACACCAGAACTTAAGCTCACATTGAATAGCAGCCGCTCCCACCGCTGAAAGCCCTGAGGCTGGGGAACAGCATTTGAATCTCAGACCTCCAAGGACTAGCTGGGCGGACATAGGCGGGGGTGGAGAGGAATCTCGGAAGTCAGGTAACTGGCTGGGAAAATGCCCAGAAAAGGGAAGAAAAATAAGACCATAGAAGGCTACTTTCTTGGGGAACAGATGTTTCTTCCTCCTTTCATTTCTGATGAAGAGGAACAACGCTTACCAGCAGGGAAAGACATAGAAGTCAAGGCCTCTGTACCCCAAACATCCAAAACAGATATCCAATGGGCTCAGGCCATGGAAGAGCTCAGAAAGGATTTTGAAAATCAAGTTAGACAGGTGGAGGAAAAACTGGGAAGAGAAATGAGAGAGATTCAAGAAAAGCATGAAAAACGGGTCAATACTTTGTTAAAGGAGACCCAAAAAAATTCTGAAGAAAATAACACCTTGAAAAATAGGCTAACTCAATTGGCAAAAAAGGTTCAAAAAGCCAATGAGGAGAAGAATGCTTTCAAAAGCAGAATTAGCCAAATGGAAAAAGAGGTTCAAAAGCTCACTGAAGAAAATGGTTCTCTCAAAATTAGACTGGAACAGATGGAGGCTAATGACTTTCTGAGAAACCAAGAAATCACCAAACAAAACCAAAAGAATGAAAAAAATGGAAGATAATGTGAAATATCTCATGGGAAAAACAACTGACCTGGAAAATAGATCCAGGAGAGACAATTTAAAAATTATGGGACTACCAGAAAGCCATGATCAAAAAAAGAGCCTAGACATCATCTTTCATGAAATTCTCAAGGAAAACTCCCCTGATATTCTAGAACCTGAGGGCAAAATAAGTATTGAAAGAATTCATCGATCACCACTGGAAAGAGATCCAAAAAGAGAAACTCCTAGGAACGTTGTGGCCAAATTCCAGAATTCCCAGGTCAAGGAGAAAATATTGCAAGCAGCTAGAAAAAAAACAATTCCAGTATTGTGGAAATAAAAACAGAATAACACAAGATCTAGCAGCTTCTACATTAAGGGATCAAAGGTCGTGGAATTAGATATTCCAGAAGTCAAAGGAACTAGGACTCAAACCAAGAATCACCTACCCAGCAAAACTGAGTATAATACTTCAGGGGAAAATATGGTCTTTCAATGAAACAGAGGACTTTCAAGCATTCTTGATGAAAAGACCAGAGCTGAAAAGAAAATTTGATTTTCAAACAAGAATGAGAAGAAGCATGAAAAAGTAAACAGCAAAGAGAAGTCATAAGGGACTTACCAAAGGTGAACTGTTTACATTCCTACATGGAAAGACAGTATCTGTAACTCTTAAAACTTTTTAGTATCTGGGTAGTTGGTGGGACCACACACACACACGCACACACACGCACACACACGTACATGCGTGCACGCACACACACATACAGAGACAGAGAGCACAGAGTGAATTGAATAGGATGGGACCATATCTTAAAAGAAATTAAGGTAAATGGTGAGAGAGAAATGTAGTGGGAGGAGACAGGGTGAAATGGAATGGGGTAAATTATCTCTCATTCAAGAGGCAAGCAGGAGACTTTTTAGCTGAGGGAAAAAGAGGAGAGCTGAGAAAAAAACATGAAGTTTACCCTCATCACATTTGACTAAAGGAAGGAATAAAATGCACACTCATTTTGGTATGAAAACCTATCTTACAGTACAGGGAAGTGGGGGAGAAGGAGATAAGCAGGGTAGGGGGGATGATGGAAGGGAGGGCAATGGGAGGAGGGAGAAATTTGAAGTCAGCACTCAGGGAGGGACAGGATCAGAAGACGGAATAGAAACAATGTGGAGTAGGATAGGATGGAGGGAAATAGAGTTAGTCTTACACAACACAACTACTCTCGAAGTCATTTGCAAAACTACGGCCTATATTGAATTGCCTGCCTTCCCAAAGGGAATGGGTGGGGAGGGAGGGATGGGGAGAATTTGGAACTCAAAGTTTTAGGAACAACTGTTGAGTATTGTTCTTGCTGCTAGGAAATAAGAAATACAGTTAATGGGGAATAGAAAGTCATCTGGCCCTATAGGACAAAAGAGAAGATGAGGACAAGAGAAGGGAGGGATGATAGAAGAGAGGGCAGATTGGTGATAGGGAAAATTAGAATGCTTGGTGTATTGGGGTGGGGGAGGGGATAAATGGGGAGAAAATTTGGAACCCAAAATTTTGTGAAAATGAATGTAAAAAGTTAAATAAATTTATATTGAAAATCTAAAAAAAAAAAAGACATCCCAAAATGAAAACTCTAGGAATATTGTAGCCAAATTCCACCATTTCCAGGTCAAGGAGAAAATATTACAAGCAGCCAGAAAGATAACACAGATTTAGCAGCTTCTATACTAAGGGATTGGAGGACTTGGAATATTCCAGAGGTTAAAGGAGCTTGTGTGTTCAGAGAAATAATGATATGTCTTGCATTTGACTTTGTTTTGAGTGAAGGAGGGCTATGTAGGTCACCAGCCTCACTTCTCCTTCAGAGCCATCTGAATCCAATGACAGGTGACTGAAGATGACTCAGGATGAGGCAGTTGGGCTTAAATGACTTACCCAAGGTCACACAATTTGAGTGTCAAGTGTCTGAGGTGAGATTTGAACTCACTGTGCTCTATCCACTGCACCACCTAGCTTCCCCAGTCAAAGGAGATAGGGTTAAAACCAAGACCTACCTACCCAGCAAAACTGAGTATAATACTTCAGGGAAAAATGAAATTTCAATGAAATAGAGACCTTCTAAGCATTCTTGTTGAAAAGACCAAAGCTGAATAGAAAATTTGACTTTCAGATATAAAAATCAAGAGAAATATGAAAAGGTAAACAGGAAAGAGAAGCCTTAAGGAACTCATTGAAGTTGAACTATCTACATTTCCTACATGGAAAGATCATATTTGTAACTCATGAGACCTTTCTCAGTATTAGAGTGAATATTTATATGTATGTATGTATGTCTATATTATATATGTGTATGTGTGTATATGTATATTATATATGTGTATGTATATATGTAGGTATATATGTGTGTGTGTGTGAGTGTGTAGACAGAGGGGGACAGAGTGAGCTGAACATGAAGAGAAAATGCTTGAAAATAAAATTAACTGTTGAGAAGAATGTACTGGGATAGAGAAAGAGAGAGGTAAAATGTAGCAAATCATTTCACATAAAAGAGGCAAGAAAGAGCTTTCACACACTCAATTATGTATGGAAATCTGTTTTACCCTGCAGGAAGGCAGGGGGAATGGGATAGGAGAGGGAGGATTATAGAAGGGAAGGCAGATGGGGAAAGGCATAATCAGAAGCAAACAGTATTGTGGGGGGACAGGTCAAGGAAGAGAATGGAATAAATGGAGGGCAGGACCGTATGGAAGGAAATGTCATTAGTCTTCTGCAACATGACTGTTATTGAAGTGTTTTGCATGGCTACACATGTGTGAGACCTGCATTGAATTGCTTGCTTTCTCAATGAGGCTGGGTGGGGAGGGAGGAAGGGAGAGAATGTGGGACTCAGAGCCTTAAAAATGAATGTCAAAAATTATTTTTGCATGCAACTGGGGAATAAGTTGTACAGGCAATGGGCTATAGAAATTTATCTTGCCTTAGAGGAAAATAGAAGGGAGGGGAATGAGAGAAGGGGGGTGATAGAAGGGAGGATTGGGAGAAAGGGTGGATGGTGTGCAGACTGTCCTGGGGTGGGTGTGGGGAGAAATGGGGAGAAATTGGAAATTAAAAATCTTGTGGAAGTGAATGTTGTAAACTGAAAATACATAAATTATATATTATAAATACATTAAATTTTATATATATACCTTATTTATATATTTTTTAAAGCTGAATTTTCTTTTAGAGGCCATTAGGTGGCACAGTGGAGAGAGGGCTGACCTGAAGTCAGGAAGATCTGAGTTCAAATGTGATCTCAGACATTAGCTGTATGACCTTGGGTAATGTAGCTAACCCCTCTCTGCTTCAGTTTCCTCATCTGTAAAATGGGGATAACAGTACCAACCTTGCAGTGTTATTGTGAGGATTCAATGAAATATTTGTAAAGTGCTTAGCATATTTATTGCCTGGCACATAGCAGGTACTCTGTAAATGCTTATTCAGTCTCCCTCCTTCCCTTTTAGAGTATGAAAATGACCCAGAAATAATTTTAACATTCAAAAATAGTTATCTGTTCTGATCATAGGAAAATAGAAAAACTCTTGGAATAATGTAATTCAAAATTTTTCAACTTTTTCTCATGAGTCAAAAATAAATTTACCAAGCTCTTACTATGTGCCAGGCACTATGCTAAAGTACTGAGTATACAAAGAAAGGCAGAACATAATTGTTGCTCCTCCTGAGTTCTTAACCTAATGGGGGAAGCAACATGTATATAGCTTGTGTACAAACAAGGCACGTATAGAATGAATTGAAGGTAATAACTGAGGGAAGGCACTGAGATTAAGGACTGCAAAAGATTTTTTTCAGAGGATGGGTGGGATATTAGCTGAGACATGAAGGAAGACAGGGGAACTAGGAGGCAGAGGTGAGGAGGGAAGAAATCCTGTAGAAATGAAACATATTGATCTGGAAGGTAGGATGCACAGAGACAACTTAGAGATGATAGGCCTTCTGTAAGAAAACAAAAATTCAAAAAATCTGAACACTATAATGCAAAAATTAATACAAGAAAACTGCCCACACCTTCTGAAGGTAGAATCAAAGTACCCATAAGATCATGCCCCTTCCCAAGCCAGTCTAGGTCAGAATTGCCCTTACTGCTCCCCTTGCTGCTGCTTTGTGTAAGGTGCTGCCAGATCTCTTCATGGACCAGTAAGACAAAGAAATTGAACAATATCGTGAAGTGCTACACCCTGAAGAAGATCTAGAAGTACAACCACAGCAAGAATAGTTGGATCATCCCATACCACAAAACCTATGACTTGACCAAATTCCTGAAAGAACATACTGGTAGAGAAAAAGTTCAGAGGGAGTAAGCAAGAGGTGATACCACTGAAACTTTGGAAGATGTTGGGCATTCCACTGATGCCTGAGAACTATCCAAGACATATTATTAGGAAACTTTATCAAGATGATAGATACAAAATAAAGAAATCTTCAGATAATATTATTACTACCATTGACAATAACAGCAATTGGTGGACCAGTGAAGCCATCCAGTTAGTCTCTGCACTTGTTGTAGCCTTGATGTATCACTTCTGCGTATCAGAGTCCTGAGCACTTTTTAAAAAGAAGAGACTATCTTATTCCAGGAAATGAAAAAGCCAATTGTTACTGTTCAATTTTCCTGACAGGAACCAATGTCATTTGTAAAGAAGACTAATGTGTCTCCAACCCTCTGACCCCCCCGCCCAAAATCAAAAGTGAGCTATCCTATAAACTTTTCTGTAAATATGATTTTTCATTCAAATTATTTTCAAAGTTTAGTTTCCCTTTTTTGTGTGTGTTCTGTCTATCACTACTTTGTTCTTTGTGTAACAAAATAGCTAATATAACTACTGCCTGGCCTTTAAAAATTAAATCATTTTGTGAATCCATTTGTGTCTGTACAAGTCAGTCTTTGATGTTTAAAAACTTGTAAAAAACAAAAAAAACAAAAAAACAACCCTTGGAGAGACTAGTCATTCAGACCCAAGCAGTCAGTATTGACATTTTGCTTTAAGGAACTTTGGTTTCTGTTTTCTCTATCGTAGCACTGTTTGAAAATCACATTTGATTCAAATCAGATTTTCTTTTCAGGAAATCAAGAGGCCTAGTGATTATAATTTATATGCTTCTAGTAATAATTGTTCTTGTGTAAATAATAATGGTAAGAAGGAGAAATGTCCAAAAGAAACTGCCATTGGTGAAGGAACAAATTGAATCTTCCTATAAAACACAAATGATTTTGTCTTACCCCATCCCTCTCACTCCCATCTTCAGCCTAGAATTAGAGTAGAGCTCTGGTTATTTGAGGGGGAGAATGGAAAAGAATCCTCTTTTGGGGAGAGTTCTTTTGAAAACAAAGATCTAATTGACTGATGCTCACTCTCATTTATGAGAGCTACTGATTCCCTTTTAGTAAAGACTGGAAGATTCTCTTTGTGATATTTGGATACTGATTTTTTAAAATAAATTTAGCTGCTAACTAATGAATCAGAAGGATGTTCATTCACCTGTATCAATTCCTCCCCCCCCCATTAAGAGTTCTTTCTAGCTTATTTCAGTATGTCTTAGTCTTTTTCTTTAGCCTTCAACTTTCTCTCAGAAAGGTTAGTTGTTTGATTACATGATGGGAAAGTAAATCTATTTAAAATGCAAGCTGTCATGATGAACTGTGACCATGTATCTTTCCCTTGATATATTAATTAAACAGCATGCACATAAAAAAGTACACCAAAGCACATTTCAAAAATTAGATTTTTCTCTCTCAAAAATTAATATAAATTATAGTACTCGTTGATACGAGTACCATTCTTAATTCCCTCCCTCCAATTTTAAACACATATACCCAGACACCACAGAATGTAGTCAGGGCCTTTCTAAGGGTAAGGTGAAATACTCACTATTTCATCAGTAGTTGAAATTAACACTTAGGATGAAAGGAATTAGGGAGATGTGGGAAAGGGTCACTATGAGGTAAATGCAAAATTATCTGGAAGAAAACTCTTGTCAAAATTCTTTTTTAAAAAAATTCTAATTTATTTATTTTTAGTTTTCAGCATTCATTTCCACAAGATTTTGAATTCCAAATTTTCTTCCCATCTTTCCCCTCCACCTACCCCAAGACAGCGTGCATTCTGATTACCCCTCTCCCCAATCTGCCCTCCCTTCTCTCACACCCCTGCCTTCTCTTATTCTCATCTCTTCTATTTTCTTGGAGGACAAGATAGATTTCTATACCCCATTGTCTGTAAATCTTACTTCCCAGTTGCATGTAAAAACAATTTTTAACATTTGTTTTTAAAACTTTGAGTTCCAACTTCTCTCCTTTCCTCCCTCCTCACCCATCCCCACTGAGAAGGCAAGCAATTGAATATATGTTATACATGTATAGCTAGGCAAAAGACTTCCATAAATGTCGTGTTGTGGAAGACTATATTTCCCTCCATCCTATCTTATCCCCCATTTATTCTGTTCTCTTTTCACCCTATACCTCCTCAAAAGTAGTTACTTCTAATTATGCCCTCCTCCCATTTGCTCTCCCTTATCTCCCCAACCCCTCCATATCTCCTTCTGCCCTGCTTTCATATACTATAAGATAGAGTTTCATTGAGTATGCATGTTGTTCCCTCTTTAAGTCAAATGTGATGAGAGTAAGGTTTACTTTTCCCCTCTCACCTCCCCTCTTTTACCTTCCATTGATAAAACTTTTTCTTGCCTCTTTTATGTGAGAGATAATTTTCCCCATTCTATTTTTCCCTTTCTCCTCCCAATGTATTCCTGTCACCCCTTAATTTTATTTTTTTAGATATCATTCTTTCCTATTCAACGTAGCCTGTGCCCTCTATCTATATGTATATAGTCCCTTCAACTACCCTAGTACTGAGAAAAGTCTCAAGAGTTATAAATATTATCTTGCCATGTAGAAATGTAAACAGTTCAACTTTAGTTAAGTTCCTTATGATTTCTCTTTCCTGTTTACTTTTTCATGCTTCTCTTGATTCTTGTGTTTGAAAATCACACTTTCTGTTCAGCTCTGGTCTTTTCATCAAGAATACTTAAAAGTCCTCTATTTCCTTGAATGACCATTTTTTCCCCTGAAGAATATTATACTCAGTTTTGCTGGGTAGGTAATTCTTGGTTTTAATTCTATTTCCTTTGACTTCTGGAATATCACATTCCAAGCCCTTCAATCCCTTAATGTAGAAGTTGCTAAATCTTGTGTTATCCTCATTGTACTTCTCTAATTGTTTCTTTCTGGCTCCTTGTAATATTTTCTCCTTGACGTGGAAGCTCTGGAATTTGGCTATGATATTCCTAGGAGTTTTCCTTTTGGGATCTCTTTCAGGAGGTGTGATTTGGTGGATTCTTTCAATATTTATTTTACCCTCTGATTCTAGAATATTAGGGCAGTTTTTTCCTTGAAAAATGATGTCTGGGCTCTTTTTTTTTTTATCATTATTTTAATGGTGTATAGCACTACTGAATGCTCCTATGGGAGCATCCTATAAAGGGAGATTTATTCTATAAAAATGAGATACCTTCTGCAAGAATGTCATGATTAGAGAGAAGATTCATCCTGCCTCAGGAGAAAGGTAATCAGAGCTCCTCTCAGCAAGTGACACCCAGAAGAGTAGGAGAATATGGACTGAGGGAAAAGATTTTTGAGGTGAAGGGGAAAACAAAATTATCAAGAGTAAGGATGTATGTAAGGATGATTTCGTATCTTTTTTAGAGTTGAGTTTCTTAGGATCCATAGCCATGGCAATGTCTAGTTTGTAGGTGTTAGATAAAATAACTCCCAGAGTAATCCCAAGGATTCTAGATAGTAGTTCCTAGAATTATAGTAAAAGTCCTACTGAGGCTGTGCCATGAGATATGGGGCAACATAATGTGATATTTACTACACTTGCACCAAATGATGATATTGCTAAAGTTAGCCTCTGAGGCCATTGTTGGCAATATGCCTTCTTTGTCTGTTACCCTGTAAAGCAAGTGGGCATTGGTCAATGAGTGGGGAAACCATGGGGAATCCATAGGGGGAAACCACAGGGAACCCATACAGGAATCTGTGTGTGCCTTGACTGGCCCCCCAACAAGACTTGAGGGGATTTAAAGAAGTACACAAGCTATGTCTATCTCGATTGACCCCATTGAGACATAAGAGTAGTTGCCCCACCTTCTTGGCCTCTCCTGCAAGAAGGGTGATTAGGAAATTCTGTGGGAGCTGGAACTTCTACTCTTGGAGAAGACTAGACTAGAATAAAGCTGATTATTAACCCCTCTGAAGGTGCCTGTCTGTCTGATCAAATCAAGAGTGAACCTGTTGGAGGAGGGGGTTCTAAACAATCCAGTACCTCCTGTGTGTTATCTGTGAAACAGGACATATTTTTAGAAAAAGGTACAGAAAAGGAGATGTAAAAAACTGAGCAAAATAAGTTGAAGGGGAGGAGAGGAGCCGGGATTCTACTTGATCACTTGCGAGGAAAAAAAGAAGGAAGAATTAAATATCTAGATAGAAATGAGCAAGAAAAAAGAATAAGCAAAATGCTAAAACTAGAGAAAGAGGTAATGAACAGGAAGGAAGTGGAGGTTGAGAGTGAGAGGAAGAAAGCTGGTAGAAATCGATTTACCTTAAATTAAATTGAGTTAAAATAGCTGAAGAATCATTGTGAGCTGTGTTTCCAGTGGGGCTGGGGGGTCGGGAATGCTAATCAGGGGAAAGCAAAATTATAGACAAATGAAAGAGGAAGCAAACAAGCAATTATCAAGTGCCTAGTGTGTCCAAGACATAGTGTTGCACACTTTTTAAGTATTATTTCACTTGGCCCTCACAACAACCTCATGAGGTATTATCCTCTTTCTAAAGATGCGAAAACTGAGGCAGACAGGTTGTGACCTAACAAAGGTCACACAGCTAGCAAGTGTTCAGAGGTGAATTTGGACTTGGATTTTCCTGACTCTTGGAACAGAGCTCTGTCTACTACACCACGCTCATAGCTTATTAACTTATTAAAGTTATTAAACAGCAATAAAATGAAAAAATGACAAGTTGAATAAGAAAACAAAACCTGACAAATGTGTTGCTTACAAGAAATAGTTATAAAACAGAAACATGCAAAGAATAAAAATGAAGGGGTAGAAAAAACTTGCTATGGCTCAAGTGACTCCAGAAAAGCCAAAGTTGCAGTCATGCCATCAGGTAAAGCAAAAATAAATCCTAAAAATATTGTAAAGTGTTATTTTTTTTAAAAGAAAGCTACATTATACTAAAAGGAACCATAGACACTAAGCCAATATCAGTAATCAACTTATTTTCTCCAGTTACCTTAGCATTCAAATTAAAAAAAGGAAACATTAACCGAGCTTCTAGAAGAGAGGGAAAGTGACACATTAGTGACAAAAATTTCAGTGGCCTTCTCTCAGTTTTGAATAAGTCTGAAATAAAGAGAAAAGAGAAAAATATAAAATTGAACAAATTACTGGAAAAATTAGCTAAAAAACTTGTGACTTAAATAGGAATGCTAAAGAATATGTTTATTTCTCAGCATCATATGGAAATTTTATAAAAATTTACTATATCCTTAGGGGTCAGAGATTTTGCCAACAAATATAAAAACAGGCAGATATAGTGAATATATCATTTCTAGACCATAACACAATAAAAATAGTATTTGGTTCAGGGAGCACAAACAAAAGACACAAACTCAAATGGAGACTTAAAATGAAATTCTAAATAATGAGTAAGTCTAGGAACAAATCAGAAATAATTATGTGAAATAAAATGGCAGTGATGAGAAAAAACCACCAAAATTTCTGGGATGCAACTAAAGTGGTACTTGGGAAAATCCATATCCCCACAAACATACATGGGCAAAATTGAGGAAGACAGGATTAATTAAGTAAAATTGCATTTACTTGAAAACTTACTTTACTTAAAGCAAAGAATGAGTGCTATAGACCAGTATCATTAATGAATATTGACTCAAAAACTTTAGTTAAAATCCTGTCAAATGACTGCCATGATTTACCTAGGAAGTTATTTATGTTGACCAGGTTTGTTTTATATACCAAGTACTCAAGGATGGTTCAACATGAGCAAAACCATCAACATTATAAAACTCTAAATATCCAAGACTGCAAGATTATCTCAATAGATATGGAAAAGTCCTTTGACAAAGAACCACAATCCTTTATTCATTCCAGAATTCTACAAAGTATAGGCACAGAGGGATTTTAAAAGTATAATATAATATTAATCATGACATATTGGCTATATGATTATTATTAATTAATCATAAAATAATTATTAAAATATCTACCTAAAAGTACGCACCATATGCAACGAGGACAAGATAGAACCTTTTTCCAGTAAATAGGGTTGCCCATTCTCCCCACTGTTGTTTGAAGTAGCCTTGGAAATGTTAGCACCAGCAGAAAGACAAGAGAAAGAAATAAAAGGCATAAATCTAGGTCAAGAAAAGATAAAATTATTTTTGCTTCCTGATGATATGATGGATGATTTACTAGGAAGATCAGCAAATCATATTGCGAAGATATTAAGACAACAGGTTCACCAAAGTATCAGGACACAAAATAAAATCAACTATATTTCTATGTAATAAAATCTAAGAAGCAGTAGGAGAAATGGAAATCTCATTACAAATAACTACAAAATTTATAATTACAGATAACTACAAAATGTGTAAAGGACTCATGTACCAATCTACCAAAACATGCAAAAGGCATGTATAGATTCAATTAAAAAGTGTTCCTTAAATATAGAACAACAAAAAAGAAACGTAGAACAACGTAAATAACTGGTGGAATGGTCAGTGTACATAACTGGGCCATACCAGTGTATCTACCTAAGTTCATTTATATTTTTAACATTATACCAAATGAATTATCAAAGGCATAATTTGTAGAGCTTGATAAAATAACAATTCATGTGGAAAAATAAAATATCTAGAATATCCAGGAATTGAATGAATAAAGATAAGGACAAAAGGGAAATAGTACTTCCAGACCTCCAACAATATTAGTCATCAAGTCCATCTGCTTCTGGTTTAAAAGTAAAGAGGTAGATCTGTGGAACAGACCAGACAAGGGAGAATTGGAAACAATGGAGCTCCATAACCCACTATTAGATAAACTAGAAAACATAAATTACTTTGGAAATAACTTTCTATTTGCTTTTTTTAAAAAAAAAAAGCAAGCTACTGGGAAACTTTGGAAGCAGTCTAGCAGAAGAAACTAGGCTTAGACCAACACCTGAGAGTAGACCAGAGGTAGGGAACCTGTGGCTTAGAGGCCACATGTGGCCCTCTCGGTCTTCAAGTGCGGCCCTTTGACTGAATCCAAACAGATTTGTTCTGTGAAATTTGGATTCAGTCAAAGGGCTGCACTTGAGACCACAGGTTCCCCACCCTTGCCATAGTCTGTCATATATTCTAAATGGATATCTAGCCCTATAATATTAAAAGGTCATACCAGAGTCATGCGAATAGCAAGATGGAGGACTAGACGTCTTTTTTCGGACTTCACAGTTTCTCAAACTCCTTCAAAACAGAAATATGACGTACCAAAGAACAAAACAATTCAGCTAATCTCCTTGGTCTAGTTCACCCAAAATCCATAAACTGACTCTGAGCTCATTTAGTTTTCCTCCTCTACCTTCCATACCAGCAACAGTAAGGCTGTACTAGTAGACCCAAGGACATCATCAGGCACATTAGTTGGGACTTGCAATGAAATCCAACCCCACACTTTGGTTCTCCTTTCTCTTTCTAATGCTATGGAGACTCCAGCTCCAGGTTCTGTGAGTTTGCTTAAGTAGAAGCAGGCAGGCGGTAGCACTTCAGGAGCAAAAACCTACTGGGGACCATAACTCCATAGAAGTAAGCAGGCTTTGAATGGCATCTCTGTGAACTGTCCAGAGGGAGTAGAAAAGGATTCCAGGACAAAAAGCTATGTGTATGTGTGACTGGAGTCAGGGTGGGGGAGGTTGGGGGAGGGTGGAGGTTGTTGGGGAGGGTGGGGTGCTATGTAGCACTCCTCTAAGCCTAAGGGAAAGAGCCTAGCATCCAGCTCTGGCCAGTTCTGACCTCCCCAAAGTCTCAAGGCAAGAGACCTTGAATCATGAGTCATCCAGTGATAGAGGAGGTTGAGATGCTTTGAGATCTAGCCCTCAAGGAAAGCATCATCAGAAAGAAGAGCCAGAAAGTTAAGAGGAAATAAAAGGTGGTGGAGGAGAGACTGAAATTACCAAAGATCTCAGGAAGATCTAATTAACAAGTTCAGGAACCTATGAAAAAATACTACAAAATAAAGGAAAATGATCCAACACTTGATGAGACAGAGGACTCTGTAGAATATGAGAACATGGAACCACAAAATGTTATTCCTGAGGGGTTCAAAGGAGAAATGAGAATTATGAAAACAAAGTTTGTGGGCTACATACCAAATAGAATGGGCAGAATAGAAAAATTGGAATCTTCTGTCAGAAGTCTCACCAAAGAAACAAAAAAAAAGAACAATGGATTTGGAATGCAAATATGCAGAAGTGAAGGACAATCTGGAAGAAAAGTGAAAAACAAAGCAAAACAAAAAGCCCTTAAAAGAAAATGAACTCAGTTTGCAAGGAAAACGTACTCATTTCTCAGATGATGCAGAGAGACAACTGGCGTTAAAGTTCTCATAGAAAAACACAACAGGGCAAAAATTTTAAACCACAGTGTAGAAAATCATGCAGAAGTGCCCAGAACTTCTCAACGTAGAAAATGAAATACCAATGAAAAGAATTCAGAGATTATCTCCTGGGGGTGGGTTTAGGGGGAGACCCAAGACTGCAAACTCCATACCACATAATGTTCAAATTTAGCAGTTTAATTCAGAAATAGGTTCTGCAAGTGATCAGGAGAAAGGCCTTAAAATACAAAGGGACTCAATTTAAAAAGCGACACAAGACTATTCTGCTCCCTCCAGAAAATGAATACTAGATTCTGAAGAATAATTGGTCTCAAAGTAAAGCTCAAGGTGACTCGAAACATTTTTAGGAAGAAAACCAGAATTTAAAAAATTATTTGCTTCTTAAACACCACCAAACAGCAATAATACAAGAGGAGTTAATAAATGCTGCAGCCCAGAGACAGCCAAAGCAACAGGATGGAAGCAGAGAAACCAGGAAGAAAATTCTTTCTAAATGTAGGAAACCAATAAAGGCCAAAGTCTTATAGAAGTAACAGTGAGGAGACGGGCCTGGAGTATTATGGGCAGAACTTGGAAACACCTTGCATATAGATGATTTTTTTTTTTGTGGGACTACACTAAAACATGGGAGGATACATAAAAAAGAGGAGGGGAGCAGGAGGATATAAAAGAATATGTGATATGCTGGGGTCAAATCTAGGGCTAGTAATCAGGAGGAAATGACCCCCTGTGTTCTTAGAGAGAGAAGAGCCTTTAGGAGAGTAGGTGAACAGGAGGAAGGAATAATTACAAAGGGGAGGAAGAAGGCATTTCTTTGGTGGTGGGAGAGAGTTCCACAGATAAATGTTTCATTAGGTAAAGAGAAGACTTTATTCTGGATGTGACCTAGAGGATTTGATGCTTGAAAAGTTACTCGCCTATTCAGGAGGAACAAGGGGACATCTGGGGCCCAGGGAAATAGGAGAGTATGGACCCAGGGAGGAGATTATGAGGCAAATATGAGGTGGGGGGAAGATTGTACTGTAAAAATAATTAGAAACAGATGATATATCTCCCATGGTTATGGGTAGAACATGTATTCTTAACTCCAGCAAAGAACAGAGGCTATTTCAAAATACAAAATAGATACACATCAATTTTTTTTGTTATATCAAACTGAAAAGAATTGGCACAGATAAAATTAATGCAGTGAGGATTAGAGGATGTGTGGTAGAATGGAGAAAAAAATCTGTATATCAGATTTCCCTTGCTAAAATATATATATGTAACCAGCATAGTCCCCATGATTGAGAGATGTGACAAAGCAAGAAGTCGTCTCTAAAAGGAGACTAAACATCCTTCTTCCTTTTTCTTCATCTCCTTAGAATATATGCCTTGGAATTCCAATAACTGTCCCTTGGCCTTTTAGCAAGGATAGAATTTCTTTTCCCTTCCCTTCCCCAGAAACAGGTTGGTGAATATATACACATGGGAACCATTGCATTTGTTTTTCCAGGACAGCCGGAGACTGAACCTCAAGTCTAACTGTCTCTTCTGCTTTATGTTTCTTCTATTTTGAGAGATTAATGTTCCTAATCCATAGTGGCTATCTCTAGAACTCAAGAGACCCAGGATTTGACTGCTGGTTGCCCAATGGGAGGAGCTTTCTATAGCAAGATGTCACAGTCCCAGTGGGCCCCTCTACCAACAAAGGGACCTGGCTTTAGACTCAAGTGGACCAGGTTCAGTCTTAGGGGAGTATTTTGGTATTAGTACCAAAGAAAATGAAGCAGGTTTTTCCTTACACTCTCAGTCTTTACATCCATATGTGGAATTATCCCAGGAAAACCTCCTTAAGCAAAGCTTAGTTTTTGAATGATACCCAGTCTTCCCCAAATGATTAACAAAGTCTATTTTGGAAAAATTACCCATTGCATAAACTAGTAAGTATTAGATTATGACAACTGTTGATTTCCTTCATTACAAAAGAAATGTAATCTTTAAAATATATAAATTAGTCAGCATCAAAACTCACAACAGGTAAAAAATAAATAGATGAACAGAATAGAAGAGTGCAGACACTCAAATATAAAAAAGATTAACATTGGACAAATTTATGGAAAATCATAATGAATCCTTTCTTCTGTTTTTGACAAACATACTTGGCAAAACTGTCTAACCACTTGACAAGAGATGGATTTTGGTGCACATCCCACACCATATGCCTCAGTAAGTTCCAGTTGTTGATGGACATAATTATGAAAAATAACTACATAAAGAATGTAAAAAATGGAATAGTGTGCTTGTCTCAATTGTGGAAGAGAAATAGCTTTCCCCTGATACTTAACAAATAGAAGGAATTATTAGATATAAAACAGATGGGCTTAATCTCATTAAAAAATTTTAAATTCTTGTAACAATATAATCAAAAGAAAAAGAAAAGGTTGGTTAAAAATCTTTTTGGCATAAAAGATAGTTTTTCAAATTGAGATTTAAATTATATGAGAAACTTTTTTAAATTTGCAAATATTTAAGATTTATTGGCAAAATGGTCACAGGATATGAATAGGCAATTATTAATAAATACAAAAATTCAAATTCACTAGTCAAAGAAATGCAAGTTACAACAACTCAGAGGTACACTACATCTCACTGCAACAATAAAACTCAGTGTTAGAGGGACTGTGGAGAAACAGGGTGTACTTCTTCGTAGTTATTGGGATTGCAACTTCTAGAGTCTTTTTGGAGAGCCATCTGGCATGTTACAGGAAACCTTATAAAAATAATTATCGATCAACAAGCATTTATTAAACACCTATTATGAGTGCATTCAGGTATTGTACTAAGTGCCTGAAGATCCTTACGGAACTTACATTTTAATGAAAGAGACAAGCATGTGTGCACAGATGTGGAATACCTTCCTTTTGGGGCTCACTGACTCAACTCACACTGCCGCTGTCAAGTTGCAAACCCAAAAGAGTGGGTTATCCTTCTTCCAGGATTCTAGGAGTAATCCTGCGGATGGCTATGTTGCTGAACACAAGTGTACAAGCCCCCAGCAGTGTGCTTTCTTTCAACAATCTGCCAGTACTCTTAGTACTTTGTCAAAGACATTAACTTAAATGGTATGGCAAGAATAGTAATTACAAAGTGTTTCCCCCAACATCGGAGGCATACTCTCCCACAAATACACTCAGAGCCCAGGGCGAGGGGAGTAGTAGACATCAGCTTAAAGTACAGTGGTAGTGAGGCATATGTGTACAGAACTCAAGATTAGATGAAAATTTTTGTTACGTTTTGTTGCAATTGCTATTAATTCAAAAAAAGTTACTATTATGTCTTGCCTTTAGTAAGCACATAATTTATTTTCATTTGGTTTTCTATTCTGATGTCTCATCATAGCGTGGAAGTGACAGTTCAATTAACTAGAAGATCTTATTCCCTAAGAATTTTAGGTAATCAGTGCTTTTTATGATTGAATATTTCTTTAGTATGCAGATAAAATTCCTTAGCATTAAAAAAAGACAAAGGTAAGAATTGTAATATGCAAGAAGAGCCATCTGTTTTGATATAGGAAGTGCCCACACTGATGAAATCACAGACCACTAAAATATTGAAGTGTGTGTATCATATGCACAAACATAAACCTATGTATTAGGAATGTAGTATGTGTATCAAAATAATACATTTTCTAATGGTTCTTGTCCTCCCCAGGTCGTGGTGACAATGTCTGGCTTAGTCCTTTGGGATGTTCTCTTTCTACTTTACAAATCTGCATCCCCCTATATTCTCATCTGGGGCAGAGAATTCCGTATGTTCAGCACTTGATGTCTCTGGCGGTAGTGGAGGCAGTCCGATCCATTCCTGAGTATCAGGTACATACATGTTCTAAATCACTTATAAATCACATGTTTCCGAATCACTGCTAAATCCACTTTTGGGGATTTTTCAGGATTTATTTTAGTATAAATTTTAAGACTTGATCAACTTAGACTCTAAATTTGATCTATACAGAGCTCAAAGGACATGTTGCTTGGTGCGTCGTTACCAGATTCCTTTACTCTCTCAAATTCCTTCTGCGTTTTGCCTTTGCAGAGCCAGATTTCACAGACTTCCCAAACATGGAAAACCAACTTTTATTTAAGCAGTGGCCTGAGTTGAGGCTGTCTGATTTTTTTTTTTTTTTGGCAAATATGATTGTTTTATAGACTTAAAGAAAAGACTTCTTATTCTCTACCCTTTCTTCAACACAGTCTATTCATAAGAAAGATATGCTTCGTGTATCTGACTGAGGTTTAGGCAGCCACACTCACTTGTGACCAATTTTACTGGCTATAAAGACAGATTTGCTTGCTATGTTGTCTTTGCCAGATGCATTGTTTCCTATGTGATTAAGATGAAGTCAAGAAAAGGAATAACTCATTGCCTCCTTTCTTTCCAATTTCCCTTGGTTTCACAAACCTGCTTTTCCCTCTTACTCCCCAGATGTTACAAGGAGAATTTCATTTGGTCAGTAAGAAAAGATTTTTTTCCTCACACTTATTTTTTGGTTGAAATTAAGCAATTAAGAGTATGTCTCTTGAGAAAATTTGTGTTCAAATGAAGAATCAATCATCTTCATCTCCTTATATAACTCCCTTTTAATGTTGCCATTTCCTAATATTTTCTACTTGTAAAACTTTGGGATTTTAACTCAGACATATGTTTCCTATATTATATCAAATCAATGACATACACATTTACACATGAAATTTATTGTAGCATCCAGTAGCACTGCTGGAGTCTAAGTGTTCAGTTACATGCCTTAACATCCAGGCTTCAGAATTTGGACTGTAAATTTTCACTTTGAAAACTGAGACTATAAAATCTTACAGCAGGAGCAAATAGTTTAATACTAGCAGAAATGGAACAGAGTAATGAGTTTAGCACTTGAGAAAAGAAATAAAATATTGCACTCAGAAATGGATGTTGGTTGCTGTTGCTTTTTTAACTTGACCCTGCTTTTGTGGCTTGAAAAAGTTTGAAATACATATTACTAAGAAGATTTTTGTAGCTGTGCTTAATTAATAAGTAGATGCAAGTGCCCATTATAGCCTGTGGGTTTATGTTTACAAAAATAAAATCTAAAATTTAAGACAGTTTGACACAGGATCACAGATTCATAGGTTTAAGGCTAGAAGAGATGTTATTCGAGAGGCCACACGTGACCCTCTAGGTCCTCAAGTATGACTTTGACTGAATCCAAACTTTGCAGAATGACTTTAATAAAAGAATTTGTTCTGCAAAACTTGTATTTAGTCAAAGGGCTACACTTGAGGACCTAGAGGGACACATGCAACCTCAAGGCCACAGGTCCCCACCCATGTTATAGGTCATTTAATTGAGAAATTAAGAGAAATTTAGGAATATTTACATGAAGTGATACAGAATGAAGAAAGCCAAGCCAAGAAAGCACTAAACAGTGACTAAGACTAAAAGACAGCTAAACACAAAATCATTGCAATGATTAATTTTAGTTCCAGGGAACAAAGAACACCTCTCCTTTTGATAGAGGAGAGGTATGGAATGTTGCAGACTCTGTAGGCCTGGGGTGCTGGGGCAGTCTCTTTCTTTAGCCAATTGACTTTGTTTCAAGGAATATATATATATATATATATATATATATATATATATATATATATATATATATATATATATATGTAGACATATATTGAAATAAGAGTATGTATGGGGGAATGACTGTAATGTTCTTAAAAGGAACAATTCAAAAACTGGAAAAACAGTTTATATAATCTGAAAGACAGTAGTTCTCAAAGGATATGCCACATGTTTTAGCTAGGCCCTGCAGGAGACCCCTGCATTCCCCCAGAGCCTGCCTCTGGTGGCAGTTTTATGCCTGTTCTGCCCCACAATCTGGTAATTCTTCTTTGTTGCCTGAATGGTGGTGGGTTTTTCTGTGCCCAGCCCTTTGGACTGAGGTTTTGGGTGACCCAGGACTGAGGGAAAAGGGAATGGAGCCACCAGTGGTTGGCATATCTGTGCTTCTTAGCTGTCCTAGATGAGTATTGACTTAGGACCAGGGAGAAAGCTGTACATGGAAGAGCTCAAAGATTTCTGGTTTCTAAGAAGCATTAAGCATCGTACCATAAACAATGCTTTTCCTTAGCCCCAATGTCACCACCAAGATGGCCATTCCCATGTGAACAATTCCAGCATACACTGCCCCTCGCTTGCTTATCAAAGACAGGAAGAAAGAGTGCAAAGCTGTAAATGTGATCAAGAGATTAGCATTGTTTGACTGATTCTTGCTGTCTCACTGAGTCATTAGTTTCTACTTGCCCAATTCTAATCTTTATCAAATTGTTTTCTTCCGTTAACTTTTGCATCTCCTTTTCCATCTGCCCAATTTTTCCTTTTAAGAAGCTATTTTCTCCAGTTAATTTTTGTATTTCCTTTTCCAGTTGCCCTTTTAGGAAGTTATTTTCTCCAGTTAATTTTTGTACTTCCTTTTTCCATTTGCCCTTTTAGGAAGTTATTTTCTCCAGTTAATTTTTGAACTTCTTTTTCCATTTGTTCAATTTTCCTTTTCAAAGAGATGTTCTCATCAGTGAATTCTTTCTTAATAATTTTAAGATCATTGGCCAGTTTATCTTCTATTTCCTTCTTCAGCTGTTCCAGGAGAGCTGCTTGTGCTTGCGAGCAGTTCACAGTCCCTTCTTAAGTTTCAGATGGAAGTACAGTCTCAGCTCTGACCTCTTTGGGGTTTGTGTTTTGGTCCTTATCCCCATAGAAAGATTCTATGCTTCTTTCAGTCCTCAGCTTTTTCCTGTTCATGATGTTGACTGAGTGTTGTGGCTTCTGGTTCTTTCAGTCCAAAGCTAGAGAACTTTTTGCTGAGCTGATGTGTGAAAAAGCTAAAAGCAGGTTTATGTTTGGTGTTTCCTTGACCAGCCCTGGGTTTAGCTTGTTAAGTGTGGAGGAGGAGTGATCTGGTCACAGGAGATCTCCTCAGATGAACTGAGGCAAAGGCAAGCTCAGGGGCTGGTAATCCCAGCTGCCCTATGGTCTTTCTGATTCCCCTGGATAGCTGAGGCATGCCTAGATGCTAATGCGTGTTCCCACCCCTCCTGGGGCTCCTCTCCTGGCGCTGAGGCTTGCCTGGGTCCTAGTGAGAGTTTTCTCTGCCCTGGGTCCTCTGTCCTTCCGGTTTGCCTCTGCCACCGTAGGAGGAATCCCCCTTAGCTATTTTCCTCGGCTCAGGTGTTATGAGACTATTGGCCTCCTTCTGCTGTTTCTACTGATCTGGGATTTTTCTGGGGAAATATTTTATGGTTCTTTCATGGTCATCAAGGGAAGAGGAGAGAGCATTTACTGATCACTCTGCCATCCTGGCTCCCGGAAGTTCAAGTAGGTGACTTACCGAAGTTTGATCTTCGGGCTGAAGGTCTCAGGAATTGCTGTGCTGATATCTGGCACTCAGTGGCTCTCACTGACTTGGTTGGCTTGTCTCCCGCCCTGGGTGCTGCTCCTCTGGTTCCGCCCACCGCTCAGGTTTCTCGGGTCTCTTCCGCTCCACACGTTGTACTGTGCGCTGTTGGCTCACCCCCGCGGAACATATCCTTCCCATGGACCTTCCAGTCCAACCTGAGCTCCGAATCCATCACCGCCTGTCTCCCACTGGATTCCGCACCTCCAAAATTTGGTTAGATTCTCCTTTCAGAGGTACCTGGAGGAGTTTGAGAGCTTAGGTGAGTCGTTGCTCTCACTTCCAAGAGATTAGCTTTATAGCCACAATTCCGTGATGCTTCAAGAGGGGGTAGCAATTACCTGGTAAATAAGGATGGCTTACCCACGACAAGCACAAAATACTTCACACAAACAAGAGGGAGCAAGCAGAAAGAGGTGTTTCAAGTTGGAGATCTTACTGGCAGAGGCCGTGAACAACGAACGACTCATGATCTTGGAATGCTACAGGCAACCCGGTAGTGTTAATCACTGATTTTTTAAAAGGTCACACACAAGTTCTGCCACAAAGGGATAAAAACATTAAAAGAGTCCACAGCCACATCCAAACTGGGCTACGCATGACTTCCAGATTTCCCAAAGGCTCAAGACCCAACGTCTACAGTGCCCACAGCGCCAAAATGTCCTCAACGATCTAGTGGCCTTTGCCAGTGTTTAGTGTCCTCAGTTTTCAGGCCCCCAGCAACAAAGCTTTGGGGGAAGCTGCCATAGCCCTATCTCCCTCAAGCCCCTTTTTTTCCCTTTCAAAACAGTTGTCTGATGTCATCTCTGACACAACAGTTTCTGTGGGAGCCCCAGCTTTCCTTTAAGAAATGAAGTGCATCTGTGGGGTGACCCATTGGACCTTGTGATCTGCCGGATTAGCTGATGCATCACAAGTGCAGATAGTCACCTCATGTCCATGCATCTCAGTCCATTCTCCTCTCAGTCCAATATAAAACACCTTTGTGGTGTGGGCACTGAAGTTTTTGAAATATGAGTAGGGAGATGATAGACATTTGAAAAACGAGTTTTTGTAGCATATTCAAATTCTCCAATGTCTTGATTTAGACTACAAATCTGATCAGGTTCTTGGTTTATATCATCAAAAGACATTTGTGGAATGTTTTTGAGCGGTGTCATCTCTGAAGGATGGGAGTCATCGTCCTCTCCCATAATGATTTCTTTCAGTTTAACATTACCAGTAAACCTTGGTGCCATTGGGCCGCTCCTCCCATGGCTTGAAGACACCATGGCTGGTGCCCTCACGGCTCTCATTGAGGCACTGCAGGTGCTCCAGGTCGATGCACAGGTGCAGCCTGTAGGCCAGGCTGCACTGCTCCAGCGGCTCCTTGTGCTCCACCGCCCCTACCATGACTGTGCCCTTGCAACATCCCAAAAAAATTCTTAAAAGAACTTTTTAGGGAAACAAACAATTGAAAACAAAGTGGATGCTCATCAATTGGCAAATGGATGACAAAATTATTGTACTTTATAACATACATCAATATATCAAAAATATATCAAATAGGATGTCATTTTATAGTAAGCAGCTATGAGTCATAGGAACTCAGAGAAATCTGGGAAGATTGAAAAGAAACAAAGCAAAACCAAAGAAAAATTTACATAATGGCTGCAACAATGTAAATAAAATAATCCCTAAAAGAAAGCCAAGCTCTGAGTGCCATTTGATCTTCTTTGCATTTCGTGATGTCTACTTTAATTTTTTCCTTTGATTTATTCTGATTGATGTGAATGTTTTTGTCTTTGATACTTCCAAGGGTCTTATTTCATTAATTGTCTGTTTTGTTATTTATTTATTATTTCTCATTTTGACAAGAACTCCTGGAAAAGCTGGAAACAAGTTTGGCCCCAAAGAATGTGAATTTTTTTGTCTTTGATGCCTACAAAATATTATTTTATTTATTACTGTGTGTTGTAGAATCAGAGTGCATGTAGTATAATTTTAAGGTCTCACCTAGTTATTCATAGAATTTCTCTGTTCTCTTTGTCCTCAGCAACTGATGTTAAAGCACAAACTGCAATTGTTTTCATGATGTTTATTTTTTCCAAATAAGAACTTCTAAATCAAATCAGTGTATGTACTCTGGTACTTTAATGCAAAGGAAGGAGCAGATGAGAATAGGCTAAAATAGATGAGAAAGTATAGTTCAGGAGAAACACGAGAGAGATAAAGCACATTAGATGTTAAGGAAAAACAACTTGAGCAAAGACACAGAGAAGAGCAGGCTGGTTTGCCTTCAGAAAATTGCAAACTTCCTTTAATGACTCCATATTTCTCCCAGAAACAAAGATCTTCCTTTTTAATATCAGTAATATACCTATGTTATTACTTGACTGCAAAACATGGAACGCAATAGTCTCCAAAGAATTTAAAATTAATATTACACAGTACAGTGAGGAGGCATGTGATAAATATATGCTGAATGTAACATAGTAGATAAAGAACTTTGGAGAATGGGAGTAAAGGAAATGTATGATAGAAAAAGGAAATGAACTGATCATATTGTGAGGGAAAGGAATGATAGAGCAGGGTGAATGTAACATCAGTATTTGTAAGATATGAGAAAACAAAGAAGGCCCTTAGTATGTTGGGTGTACCTCCTTTACTAAATGTATTGGACAAGAGTCAAATAGAATAGGCAATGATCTTCATCAATGGAAGGAATATTCAAATTCATGAGTATTTTAATATTTAAATGGTGCCAGTAACACACTGGGTAGTCTCAAGTAGTGGGTTGTTTTTTTTTTCATTTTTGCTTTTACTTTCTTGGGGACTTTTTATGTTGTTTTTGTTTTTAGTCAATGAATTTTGACAAAAGCAGAAGACACTGAGGTTGGTGCTAAATTTTTCTAAGTCTGTGTCTCCATTGTCCAATGAAGTATCTTGAGCCTAGTGTTGGATTATGGGAAGGAAAGAACAGTAGGTCTCAGAGTACATTAGTTTCAAGATGATTCACCCAAGTTTGCTTTTTTATCTAGATGACCTCCTAAGGTTCCTTTAAACCAAATGAGCCTATGATTAATGTATGAGTTTTTCTATAGGATATCAACTTACGAGTAAAGTGGCCCAATGATATCTACTACAGTGATCAAATGAAGCTTGGTGGAGTTTTGGTCAACTCAACACTTGTGGGAACAACTTTTTATATACTTATTGGTAAGTTTTTATGTTGTTTTACCATCAGTTTTAGAGATAACACAATAAAATTATCTTCTAGTGGAAAGTAAAAACAGATTATGCAACAGCTACTTTCAGTTTTTCATCCCATTCACTCCATAGTTTTTATTTTCTTTTATCATCATGCTCACAGAATACTCAAGATGCTGCTATTAGATGAGACTGGGTCAGTTAGGAGATTACTTAAGAAGTTTGGAGGTTCTAAATAATTTATCCAGTCCTTTGAAATTTACCAGGTTAGTAAATCTGGGAGCCTGGGATTAGGAGCAGAGTTGTGGTTCCACTGAAGATATCTGTGGGTATCCTAGCCCTAGCCCGTCTTGGAGTCCATCTTCCTCAGAAAAGTCTTTTTGCTACTGTCACCAAAGTCCTGCCCCACTATCTCCTTCTTAAACTTTTTCATCACTGGACATGAGAGAGTAAAGATCGAGCCCTAGTTCCTCCTGGCTCCTAGATTAAGAAGCTTCCTCTGGACTTAATGCTGAATGTAGAGGGAACTAACTTCCATGTTCTACTTCAGTGTCTCAACTCTTCATAATATTTGAATGCTCAGTTTTCCAGTCCCTTGTTGCAAGGACCCTTTCCAAGGCCAGAGCCTCAGACCACAGACTGAAATAGGAGTCAACTAGAGTATTTTCTGAGTGTATCATAACCTATCCTCTTGGGAAGAGGCAAAGAAAGAGATGCCAAATATGAGTTTAGTCAGGTTCTTGGAGACCTAATTGCTAGATGTTTATTATTTCAGATTCCCAACCTGATTTCCTTTCTGGTTTAACACCTACTGTTTGAAACAATATTGTCCGAGGTGCTGAAATCCATCATAATATCATGAAACCATGTTATTTTAGAATAATGGTCATCTGTGACCCTGGAGCAGTGATCTTCAAAGTAGGGGACAGGGTGACCTGAAGGGCCATGAAATGTGATCAATCAAAGGGTGGGAAGGTGAATTATTTCCCAATCCTCCCCAAAGTAGTCACTCACAGGGCTTGCCTAGAATACAACAATAGTCTTCACCCATTGCTGCTTAAAACTCTCACATTTCATTTCTTCTCAACTGCTGTGCAAACTCCAAACCTTTTGAACCAATCACTGGTCCTTCAGGACAGTTTCAATCTAACTCTGATCAAGCACCTAGTGGGAAAATTTATTTATCATAAAAATATGGAAAACATTGTCCTAGAGGGTCACAATCAATTGGTATTTCTGCCATCCCATGGCTAGTAAAAAGTCACATTGTGTGAATGTCATGTATTTGCCAGAAGACTATTTTATGGAGAGCACTCACACGGAGGTCAGAAGGAGTATGAGGGCTCTTAAGGTCACTCCAAAGAACTTCAGTATCAACTGTGAAACATGGGAGACATTGGCACCGGAATGTCCAGCATGGCACACCCTCATCAAAGAAGGCGCTGCATGCTGTCAGCAAAGCAGAATTGCAGTGGCTCAAAAGTGTGAGATGCTCAGATTTAGAGACATCTCTACAGCAAATGCTCTTACGGACCAGTTGTGCCCCACCTGTGATAGAGCCACAGCTTATGTCGGTCTGATCGGTCACAGTTGGACACACAGTAATTTGACCTCAACGTCGTGATGTCATTTTGATCCTTGCGGAGAATGAAGGGCAACACCCGACCAGTAAATTCCCTCAAGATCTTGAAATTCAGTCTGCTTCTACCTCCTGCTGTTTCCCACTCTTTCCCTTCTGCCCTTCTAAGCCGCACCTCTCCCCGCTTTCCGTCTTCCTGTGCCTACCTCTTCCCTTGTGCTCTTGAATCTCTTCTTTTTTGTGTGTCTTTGATCTCATCTGTTTTCCAGCTCGCTCGTCTGTAGTATCTCCTTATTCACTGGCTCCTTCCTTACTGCCTACAAACATGCCCAGGTCTCCCCATCCTTAAAAAAAATCTTCACTTGACCTGCCATCCCCTCAGATTGCTGTCCTTTACTTCCTCTTTTCGTAACCAAACTCGCTTTCACAGCCAAAG
Source organism: Bettongia penicillata ogilbyi (assembly GCA_023548195.1). Lineage (NCBI taxonomy): Eukaryota > Metazoa > Chordata > Mammalia > Diprotodontia > Potoroidae > Bettongia > Bettongia penicillata. The sequence continues at coordinate 2,681,391 of JAJHZJ010000525.1, read as the reverse complement.
AGTTATTTGCACTCATTGCCTCCACTTCCTCATCTCCCACTCACCTCCTCTTTTGCAAACTGCCTTAATTGTGTTAAAGACTTTCTTGCTACAACCTGGGTAGGTTCAGCAGCCTCAGCATCACTATTCTTGCCTCTCCCTCACTCTCCCTTAGCCAGTCAGGGTAGGTTCAGCAGTCTCAGCATCACTATTCTTGCCTCTCCCTCACTCTCCCTTAGCCAGTCAGTTGGCATTATCTTTGGTAGATTTAGTCCTAGAGATTTTGGAGCTAAAAAGGGATTTAGAGATTATCTAATAACCCCCTCATCTTATAGACAAGAAAACTGAGGTCCTGAATAGTTCAGTGAATTATTCAAGGTCTCATAATAAATGGCAGAGCCAGGACTAGAACTCATTTATTCTAGTTTGTCTAGGCAGATTTGCAACAGACTATAGTTTATTTACACCAAATAAATATCCTATGTAATTGTTAGATGTTCCCTTTACTGATCTTTAACATCAGCTGAGCTCCAACATGGACTAAATATAATGTAAATGAGTTGGATACGCTTTGCTATAGAATAGCAGTACGAATAATACTTGGATGATGATGAAATCATACTTTTATTCTTGCTGTGAAATTCAGACTCAACAGTTATATAAGTTGAGGTAGACTGAGAGTATCTTATTTCACCTTGAACTGGCCTGGAACTTATCACAGCATCTGGAAAACCCCATTTTCTGTTGGTCTTTGATTCTCAAATTGGCTATCATGGGGTAAACCAAACAGAACTTTCCAGTGAAGAGAAAATATTTGTAAAATAATGAGATAGAAATCAGTGTGATCTGTAGTTAGTACCAACTGAATTCAGTTCAGCAAACACTTATCAAGCACCCACTATGTCCTGTGATAGGCGATGGGGAGAGAAGTACCAGACCAAAAATTCTTCGCTCCCAAGAAGTTTACCTTTTATTGAGGGATAAAACATATACAAAGGTAAATAAATGCCATATGATTTAAGGAAGGCTAGAACACTAACAGGTGAGGGAGAGAAAGGAAGACCAACACACACTCTGCATATCAGGTTGCCGTGGGATGTTATCATTGTTTTTCATAGCCAGGGATCTCAGGGGCATAACGGAGAGTTCCAGGGCATGTTACAGTGAAACACAAATCTGTTATAAAGTCCCTCATAACCAAGGTTTGGATCCACTGGGTTTTTCAACTTGAAATGGACGGAGTTAATAAATCACAGGCAAAATCAATTAGGAATTTCGCGAGTGTCATTTATTAGCCAGGCTGGCGGCTGCCTCATGTAGAGACCCAGAGGAGACAGCCCCGAACTGAGGTGGGTGAGTGCATTTTAAGCATTTTGGTGCTACTCGGTACAGCCTTGTGGTTTCCACAACAAACAGAGTTCTGACAGAGCAAGAGGGGGGCTTGGTGCTAGGCAAGAACCCCCAAACAGAAGGTGGTTGTCAGGGTGCTACTAGGCAAAGGACCCCAACAGAAAACAGGTGCCAAGAGAGGTATCCAATGAAAGACTGGTTGTCATTCAACATACAGTAGTTGTCAGGAAGGGCGGGGGGGCTCAGCAGAAGGTGGTTACCTGGCAATGGGGGTCTAACATTAGGGGGCACCGGTGGTTACCATGCAAATAGACTAAACAAGAAATGACTGTTAACAATTCATCAGATATTTCACAACCCAAAGGGGAATAACATTTTGACAGGGGCCCAAACCAAAAACCTGTTACTAGGCAAGTTATCCAACCCTGCCCAGTAACCTAACAGATATCTCTCTCAACCTAGGGGCCGAGGGAGGAATAATGTCCACTTCAAACTGAGCTACAATTTACTTTTTTGCTAAAAGTCTACACTCCCAAACATGTGCTTTGGTGATGTGGGAGGAATAACTGAAGATCTCGTTTTCTGTCAGATCTGGCCTGGTCTAGAGCTCTAGGTTTCATCACCTCAATTACAGTCAGAAGTAATTCTGGGAAACCTGTTTGCCAGCTCCATTGTGAGCAGCTTCACTTTAAAGATGAATCTATTTTGGCTTTTCTGCCTCAAATTATCATTTTCCAACATGACTTTTTGTTTGCAATAACAGTGAATATGAGTAGGAGATATTAGGACTGGTCCACCTGACAATTATCAAGGTGGGGGAAAAGGATGAAAAGGAAGCTGGCATCAGAAAGTCCTTTTCCAGATGATCAGAGAAAAAAAAATGCTGTGCAGGCTGAGGAAAAGGGGAAAGAAGCAGAAATTGCAAGAAAGATAATGTAATGCTTAGAAATCTGATTTGGGAGAGGAAAGAAATGATCTTTCCAACTGATTTCAATGTAAAACCATTTGTTTTTCAATAGTGATTTCCTGAGAATGAGAGGAGCCGTTTGTGTCTTCCTTGTGATCTGTTGTTTATTGTTCTTTCAGGCTGTGGACTTAATGTGAGTAACAGCAAACCTACTATATGCATCAATGATCTCATCATAGAATATAATAAGAAACACAACAAAAATTTAAGTCTGTTCCGTGTGGATTATCTTATTGCAAGAACAGTAACTGTGCTGGAGAGACTGATAGATGCATTTCAGGATAAAGGACCTAATGCAGTTCTTCCTTTGTATTATAAATACTGGCTGCACAGGTTGGTGGTATTTCTTTAAACTTCCTTTTTAGCTCCATTGTCAGAGAAATAGTTCATAAAAGGTTAATTCTCATGAGTCTCATACGTGTTCACCTGGATATTTAAAACCCTCTATTTCAAACAATAGCCAAAGTGTCATTTCATAAAATCTCTATTTTTTTGAACTCATAATCATAATATTAATAGGAAATAGTATAAGAATCAGTTTAACTTACAGATTTTCCCTCCCTCACATAATTGCCTCCACACTGAAAACTTCTTTCCTAAATAACTTCTTTAAATTTTTTTCCAAATTTTTTCAGATTTTTTTCAACCCTTTTCTCATCTACACTGATCTATTTTATTTTTAGAACAGAACAAAACTGGAGTTGAAAAAAATTTTTAATTCTTCAAGTAGAGTTTGAATTGTGTAGAAAATAAAGCATAGTGTATCAAAATCATTATTGTGTAATATATAAAAACTTGAAGAGGAACATTGGCTTTAGGAGAAGAGATTCATAACTCTTGTCTTGGATTTTTCATCAGTCTCTTTATTTTACTAGTTATAAAAATAATTCAAATCTCACACAGAGTCTGGTAAATTTCAGCTCTTAAACCCCTCCAAAATAACTGTGTGACATTGGTTTGTATAGATTGTGAAGATTTATGCATTTGCATGCCTTAACTTAAGATGTTGTATCATATTCCAAGTAATTAACTCCACCGCTCTTATCTACAGCGGTCAGCAAGTCCGTCTGGAAAGCGATGAGGGGCCAATGGTATGGATTGTTGGCATCGATGATTCTGGCTTCCTTCAAGTTCATCAAGAAGGAGGGGATGTTGTGACTGTGCATCCAGATGGCAACTCTTTCGACATGCTGAGAAACCTCATCATCCCCAAATATCAGTAGTCATGGGAGTCAATGAAGTGGCTGCCTGTTGTGTCAGGCACTCAACTGTTGAAATTAGTTTAAGGCAAAAGTACACAACCACCTGCAAATACATTCCTGTTTGATTTCTTAGGTCTTTCCTAAGCCCACCAATCATGAAGATCAGTTTGGGTTTGTGGGTGCTAGAGATGTTTTCCTTCTTTAGTGACTTTTCTCATGCCTTTTGTTACTCTTTTTGTTTACCATTTATTTCTGCCTCCTTTTGAGAAGAATCACCAGCCTTTCCCTTCTTATATTTAAATTGGTGTTTATTGACACATATAGCTCTTACTTGTAACTAGTACAGGGAGAATTTAGATATTTTCACAATAGTGAAAACCTCATGCCTGTTCTCTTTAAAAAGAAGAAAAGCAACAGTCCTCCAGGCTTGAGTCATTGTTCATTTATGGGGGACAGTAATATCCTTTCTGCTCAACCAGGGAGATGTTTTGCAAAGAGAACATGTGTTGACACTTGGCATATTTTTTTATTTCTTTGTTAAGAAAAAAAGAGTAAATACTTTTCAGAGGTGAAATTATTATTTATTTCATTATCCTTTGTTTTACTTAAGTGGCTAAAGAAATTTAACGTGTGAAAAGAGATCGAAGATGTAGCGGAAAATCACTAATTTATAGTAAATTTATCTGGAGAGTGGGAGTACAAATTTCATGTATTGAAATTTACAACAAATTCAAGAGTTGAGTAAATTTTTAAGCTCAAACTCAAGATCTTTAAAGGAGTTTAGTGATGTGTGAAGTTGACACCAAGAGGATAGAGTGCCTGATGGTGGCATAATCACATCTGTAGAGTGTGTGTTATCCAGGATGTTTCGTAAGACTTAGTGAAGTAACAAGCTATTGAAGTCAAAATTGCCTGAGATTTTTGGGACATCCTGTGCTAGAGGATTGGGACCTTCTAAACAGTTCTAAGTCTAGCTTTGAATGTGGAAAACTCACTGAACCCTAAAAAGAATAGATTTTTAAAAAGATAACACATTAGAATAGCCTCTAATTCAAGACTGACTGGCTTATCTCAACATTTGGTTTGTAAACTGTAAACTTTCTTGCTTTCTTATTTTGTATTGTCAAGAAATAAAACAAAAAAAAGACTCGGTATTGGTTAGTTATTTTTAAGGCTTTAAAAGATGTTAAGAATCTGATATAGACAGAACAAAAGAAAGGAAGCATTTTTTTCATGTGTTTCCTATTCCAGATGTGCTCCATGCTTTTTCCATGAAATTGTTATCTTCATTTAACTTTTAAATCATACATGCTACTTGTCAACTATAACTTTTTGTCTAAGCTTTCCCTACCAGTCTTGGTGAAATAATTGGAAGCAAAGTGGGACAGAGCTTCTAGCTCTGTGCAACCCCTCTTCAGTGTTCGGTGTCACACTCTAGACTATTCTTACTCAGGAAGGTTGATGCAAAACCTTTGGAGTTTCATCATACAATCTGACTGTAGCAGTGAGACACAGCCTCTCAACAAGGAAATATTAACATATTTAGCTAAAATTAGCCAGTTCCTGGAAATCTAACATAAATAAAAATAGATTCTTCAATTGGAATTGGGAAAAACAAAAAATAAAAACCATATCCTTCTAATATGCCTTTTTTTTGGAATGACTCACAAGTTGTGTTTTTTTCTTAATCTTTCACTAAAATTACGAAAATACACTCACCTATGAGAGATAGTCTGTGAAATTTCACTGAATTAAAAAGTGAACTACCTCCTGTCTACATAGTGAGGAATTTTTTTCTTGACCTTATGACAAAAAGCAAGTCATCCCTTGCAATTACTATCATTAATTTTTGAATCTCATTGGGGAAGGTTACTTTAATGAAAACCATGTTTCATTTTATTTTGTTTAAATTGCAATACTATTTTGGAAATTTCTGCTTTGGAAAAATGTTTTATTAATTTACTTTTGAAAGTAGCTAAGTAGGGAATGGAATCCATAGACACACTTTGATACTTTTGCCTTTATACTTATAAATAGGCTGTTCACAAATGTCTGAGGAAGAGACAAAAGAGACTTTAATTGAATGCTGCATTTTTTAAAAATAAAATTGACTTTACTTCTGATATGCCAAAGAAATTATTGTTTTAATCCTGTTCTATAGAGTAACTGTATTAAGATCATTTCAAGTGTTTCACAATTACTGTCAAGAAAATCAGAATAATTTTTAAAACCAATCTCATCTGAACTAGATTTGTGATTGTTATAGGGATTTTTATATCCTTTTCACTCTCTTTAGAACAAGACAAGAAAATGAATCTTAGAATTACGTCTAAAGTAGTAATATTGCCATTGAGCAACTCCCCAAATCCTCAGAAAATACATAGAATTATTAAAACCTCTAGATAACTAGAATAATCTCTTCCATTATAATGTGGTGGTGGTAATAGTGATAGTGATGAGGAGGAGGATTATAATATACTATGGAATTGTTAGATGTTCCTTTTACTGATCTTTAACATCAGCTGAGCTCCAACATGGACTAAATATGATTTAAATGAGTTGGATACCCTTTCCTTTAGAATAGCAGGACGAATAGTACCTGAATGATGATGAAATCATACTTTTATTCTTGCTGTGAAATTCAGACTCAACAGTTATATAAGTTGAGGTAAACTGAGAGTGTCTTATTTCACCTTGAACTGGCCTGGAACTTATCACTGCATCTGGAAAAAAAATCATTTTCTCTTGGTCTTTGATTGTCAAATGGACCATCATGGGGTGATTCGGTGGATAGAGTGCCTGGAGTCGGGAAGACCAGAGTTCAAATCTTGCCTCAGACACTTACCAGCTGGGGGACTCTGGGCAAGTCATTTAACCTCCCTTTGCCTCAGTTTCCTCATCTGTAAAATGAGGAGAGTAATACTACCAACATCCCAGGGTTGTTGTGACTATCTAGTGAGATAACAGTAGTAGAGTGCTTCAGCACAATGCCTGGCACATAGTAAGCTATATATATATAATATAAGAAATAATATAAATGTTAACTATTATTAGCTAGCTATTATTTCTGTGAAAGTGGCTTATAATGTGCCTGGATTTGTTTTAAGAATTTTTTCCTCAGCCTGCCTTGGAGAAAAAGTGCCTCTATTATACATAGCAGAAATATCAGGACTTTCTTTGCAATACAGAATACCCAAGGAAATAGTGTGTCTGAATTATTAACTTACCAAGAGTGGTTATATTTGTGGGTATATCTTATCTGACATCTACAGTTTCCATCTCTTGTGTATTTTGAGTCTTTTAGAACATTCAGAAATGTGGATCTCTTCTGAATATAAGATCCCTCAGGACCTAGTCCCTAGGACTTCATTAGAAATAGTTTTAGTTAAAAGAAAGTTCAAGGATATGTATACAGTGACAACATTTTTAGTCTTCAGGGTACATTTATTTGAAAGATCCTAGCATGTGGGACTGGAATGAAATGGATATTTATGAAGTAAAAACATGAAATGGATATTTATGAAATAAAAACACTAATACTGCTTGGCAATAAGGGAATTGCTTTTAATTTCAACCAAGCAATGGTTGAGTAGCTATGATGGGAAGGAAGAATGACCCCACAAAACCCGACAGTAAACTCTTGCCTTGAGGAGTAGACTGGATAGGATTCCATGGGCAGCAGCATTTTAACTTCATTATTCAACAGATGCATGGATAAAAAAACTAAGGGAGTAGATCACGATCATAAATGTGGAGAAAATAATGAACTTTACCCACGGTGTAGGAAAAGAAATGGTAAATGAGAAGTTTTAAACTTGTGTTCAAAGAGTTTGAACTTTGAACTCAAAGAAAATTAATTTCTCCTTAATATTCAGAAACCAAAGACTACTTGTTTCTAGGAAATTGCTATACATAAATGTAATAAAATGAAATATAAACTTACATTTTCAACTTCGAAATTACAACCTTTGTAAAGTAGTTACTTAAATGAACAAGGTCTTTGGAAAGGAAATGCATCAAAATAAATGGTTTGGATTTTGTTCTTATTCATGCTGTATGTTTTATTTAAGACAACAATCAACCATGTTTGGTGATAGTTTTTATTAATATTAAAAAATACATGATAAATGAAAAAATACATAATAAGGAATGCATATGTATTTGTAAGCATTGAAAGTTTGGGTGCTTTGGGGGGTTGGTTTTGATATTTTTGACAGAAGTTTATTTTCATCACAAAAAAGGTCCTAATGCTTAAAAAAATTAAGCTTAGTAAAAATAATTAAAAACTCATATGGCTTTAAAATAAAGTTATGATATCTAAAATTTCAGACAACTAAAAGTATTTTGAAATATTTCTCCTTTCACTAAAATGGCTTAAGTTAGGATATCATATCCATTTTAACATATGTGTGCTTTCAAAGGACTTATCACCTTTGAATATTGTGCTTTTATTCTTTTTTTGGATAATGTGTTTTTGATAACCAAGAGCTCAATAAAGAGCACAATAAAATTTTGTGGCATTCTATAATTTGTTCTCTTACATTTTAATTATAGCATTACTCATACCTTCTTAAATGTTTCACTCTTCTAATAAATGAAAACCAGTAATCTTTTTGTTTGCTACCCATTCTACAAAGCTACTACATCCCTCTGTGAGCCACATAGAAGAAAGAGCTTCTCTTGCAGAAAACGTTACCCTCCATTCTTACTTCTACATTAAATATTGTTTCTTAATACTGTTATTAAAGTAATGCCTAGATTAACCCTGTGAATCTTTTCTTGGAACAATCCCTTATAGGTGAATAAAAGATTTAAAAGTTAGCTCTGTAATATGTTTCTTTAGGAAACTTTCACTGTTACATTCAATTTGTTAATTACATGTGTACATGCTGTATATAGACATACATACTCTGTCTTAAGCCTACTAATCCACGTTTGCCTTAATAGAAATCCTTGCATAAACTAAATGTTTCCTAAAAAACAAAAAACCTACATGATTTCATACTTTCTGAATACAGCTTCAGAATGTTAATGACAAGATAGTCACAAAAGGGATACTTTATTTAAAATTAACAGATAATATTTCCTACTTAAGTTAGTCCTTGCCTTTAAGAGGAATCAAGATTTCATTATGAAATCCAAAGGAATACTCAAAAGATTATAAAAATTTGTTTTATATATGCATAGACTGTCACATAAGTATTCTAATGAGGAATGGCTAAGCAGGGTATAAAACAGGATGGATATATCATTCTCATGATGTGAACAATGTTGATTATATTGATACATACATTATATACATGTTATATTGCATTGTTAATTTTTTAATCCATTCAAAAGACAAGTTGGTCCTATAATATAGTAACTGATTCTTTTAGGTCCTATATAATGACACTATTTTGACAAAAGAAAATTTCACAATGTAACAACATATGATAGGTGGATTTTTAATTTAAAATGGTAGTAGCTGTAAAAATTTCTGACTTCCTTTGATACAGAAAAAACCAAAAGCATACATCATACAGTAAGCCATTTTATAAAGACAACAAAAGTGATACAATGTTGGTAGTTTAGAGCATTTGGAGAAAGTATGTAAGAATGGGTATGGGAGAACTTGAACTTTGACCAAGTGAAATATTTAGACCAACACTGAAATAAGTTACCTTAAATGGTTAGCCATTAAGCAATATATACGTATATACAGACATATATGTGTGTTTATTTCTAAACTCCTGCTTTTTTCTTTAAAAATATTATATGCTTAAATGTTCATGTTAATATTCAAAGGTGAATGTATTTTGCTTGCTATGTATAAAATACAAGTAAGAAAATGTGTACATTATTTTCATTACATCTTTTAAAATTATTTTTATTGAACAAAGTAAGTGAGTAATTGATAATTTTCCACATTGCACATGCAATTCAATGCATTTTATTAGGGTTACTTATACTGATCATGAATAACTATGAATTTCTGTGTGCCACATTCTGAATGTTTGCCATTCAGTTTGTCAATGAATGTTAGAATTCAAACTAACAGATTTGGGGGCTAACAGGTTTTTGTATTGAAGAACAACTATGTATTTCTATTGTCTGGCTTTCTTTTTCATTTAATGCCTATTCAGTTCTGTGGCTACTATTCATTTTGTTACCATGAATTCATAGATTATTGGGAGTTGAAAGAAAATAAGTTTATCAATGTATCTTAAGTATATACGACAACAAAATGGAATTATATTGTCTTGACAAAAATGTTTGCACCAGAAGGGAAACAATATATATAGTCTTGTGTGTTTTTATGAAAATAACGAATACTCCTAGGTGCGGTGAAATTGTCTATTTTTCTTATGACTGTTTTAACTATATTCTGTGTTTTCTAAGGATATGTCATAAAAGGCAGCATGGCCTTGTAGTTAAAGAACCAGCCTTGGCACCAGGAAGATCTGGCTCAGGCATTGTTGCTGACATTGGCCATGTGACCTTCTTCAATATTTCTGTCTAAAACTAGAAGGTGCAGAAAAGCTCCCTCACCTGGGAGTTCACTCCACTAATGAAATCACAGATCTAATTCCCATCCTATGGACAGATCAAGTTATTCCTTTAGGACTTTCATTTTGATTAGGCTATTTTAAAAGGAAATAGTTTCAAAGTTTAGAGTTGAGAATTTTTTTAATCACTCTGGAAGAAACATTACTTCAAACATTGGCCATTGACTGTCAGTGTTCCCTAAAATTAGGAGGCTAAAGCTTTATTCCAGATAAGGAGAATATTAACTATCTTAAGATTATAGATTTCGAGGTAGAAAGAACTCCAGAGACCTTCTGGTCCAATCCCCTTATTTTACAAATAAAGAAACTTAGGCCAAGAGAGGTTTAAGTGACCTGGTCCATCAAGGTAGGGTGATTTGAGGTTTTCGGGTCATTTTGGGTCTTTTAAAAATAAAACCAGGGCTGCCTCGCAGTCTATTTTGTTCTTGTTTTGGTTTAGTTGATGAGATGTAAGGGGAAAAGGAACAAAATAGTTTCAGTTTGAACATTTTCCTGAATACCCAGCGCAGTTCTTCACACTCATACTTTATGGCATTTTGATGGTAAAAATCTAAAATGTATTTTTTAATCAAAATAGTTACCTCTGTATAAGATAATTTAAATCTATGCATACCTAGTCCTTGCCTCTTAAATCTGTTTGACACTCTAAAATAATGAGATCTGGCATATGGCATCTCATTAGCATTCTGCACCAGAGATCAGGTCATAGTAATGCTACACTGAATCTTCAGTGTTTTTCCCTGACCTTCAAGGTACTGTTACACATGGTTTGCCAAGAACACATGCCAGTTTGTCCCTCATCGACCTTCCTGCTCTGCTTGGTAAGTGTAACCATGTTGTCTTGTGCTTTCTTTGGAAATGCTTCCAGTTTGTTTGCTTTTAATTAAGAGGCCAGTTTCGATTATTGTCACCTTGAATTGATTATTACAGAAGTTCCAATATAATGGCATAGCTCATTTTCCCTGTGGGTTTCTGGGGGTGAGACTGAGGACAGACTTGAGTTTTTTGAAATAAATGTGTTTACCTCTTCTGAACTAGTTCCATAATTTTCAGCTACATGTCTGGTGGCTGTACATGAGGATGGCTGGAATGTCCCGTGTTTGGATAACAGGTGGTGGTAGTTTAGAAGTACAAAGGGAACTTGTCCAGTGGGCTGCATATCCATCATGTGTTCACTCTCAGAGTCATGGTTTACCTTTGCCATCATTATGTTATTGCCATCTGGCTGATCTGAATGAGGGGTGTGGTGCCCAATGGGCCCATACTTAGGTTCCTTCATATATATCCTTGTTTGCTCATATAAAGTTGGCACTGGTAGAAGATGGCTCAGTTGTCCCAGTGTCTTGGACTGGAAACATTCTGATTTAGGCAATAGGGAATTTGGCACAAAGTTCAAGGAGGGCTTTTCATTTGCATTCATTTTTTCAGGTATGTCCCTGTTGAAAGCTAACTTGCTTTCTTCTTTGATGAGATGGTGGGATGGATGTATCCTGTTTTCTACTTTGTTGGATTTCAAGATGCTGGACTCATAAATATCCTTCTTCTGCAGGCTGCTAGGGATGGTCGTGGCACAGCTGGTAAAGCTATCAGATATGGCATCTTCATTATATCTTTGGGCAGATATGGGCACTTGAAGGGAAAATTATAAAATGTTAGAATCAGAAATCAGGAGCTATGTAAGGAACTGTGAGCTCATGTCAACATTTATACATTTTAAATAAAGAGGTATAGATGTCTTTACGGGGAGAAGGGGAAGAAAATAACTGCACTAATTATCATGTAGGTTGACTTAAAAGAAATCCAGACTCACAAAACAACAAAATCCCCCAAAGTCGATGCTGTCTATGAAAATGTCTAAGAATTTTTAAACACACTAATTTACTTGTTTGGTTCTAGAATTGGGATAAACAGGAGACCCTATCCTGTAAATTTTCTATATCACATGCTTTTTTGTTTGATTTTTGGCAAAAGCCATAACCAACCCCCAGAGTTAGGTACATGTAATCAATTAACTCTACTTTTATTTTTCTCTTGAAAAAAGGTTTTGTTAAAACCAATTAGGAAAACTAGAAATCAGTCTGGTAGAGACTAAATATAGGCCAATATCTCACACCATATTTCAAGTTGACCTCCAAATGAATACATGACTTAAACATAAACAGAGAAATTACTCTCAGATATATAGATGAGGAAGAGTTCATGATCAAAGAGGTGATACAGAGTATCACAGGTTAAATGGACAATTTTAGTTACATAAAATTTAAAAGCTTTTGTACAAACAAAGCCAATGCAAGTGAAATAAAAGCAGGTAAATGTGGGATGGATAAAATCTTTTTGTAAAGTTTTTTTTTTATAAAGATCTCATTTCTAAGATAGATAGTGAACTGATTCACTGAAATTTACAAGAATAAGAGCCACCCCACCCCCTCCGCTGCTAATAAATGGTCAAAGAATATGAAGTTTTCAGAAGCAAATGCAAGTTGTCAAAAGTAATATGAAAAGATGCTCCAAGTCACTAATAAGTAGAGAAATACAAATTTAAAAAGCTCTGAGGTTCTACCTCATACCTATCAAATTGGAAAAAAAAAAAAAGGAAAGAAAATACTGGAGAGACTGTGGGAAAAGAGATACATATATGCACCATTGGTGGAACTATTCTCATTGGACCAAGCCATCCTGGAAAGCAATTTGGAGTTATGCCTCCAAAGTTACTCAATTCTGCCTACCCTTTGATCCAGCTATACCACTACTGGACCTACATTCTAAAGAGATCAATCAAAATGGGAAGGGACTCATATGTACAATAATATAGGGTGTTTAAGCATCAACATCTTAAAATTGCCCTAAGATTTTTTGGGATACCTTGTATTTATAGAAGCTCTTTTTTGTGTGTGGTGATAAAGAACTGGAAACTAAGAGCAAGGGGGGTATCGATGGGGAATGGTTGGACTAGTTGTAGTATATGAATGTGATGGAATATCGTGTGCTATAAGAAATGAGGGATGGTTTAAGAAAACCTGGGAAGTACGCAACGCAAAATGCAATGAAGTAAGCAGAATCAGGAGGATAATTTAAAGAATAAGAACCATGTTGTAAAAACAAGTAACTGAAAGACTTAAGGAACTTTGAATAATACTATGACCAACCATAATTCCAGAGCACTCATGCTGAAACGTGCTACCCACCTCCATTAGAGTGCAGATTGAGACTTTTTTTTTTTTTTATGTAGCCGAGGTAGATATTTATTTTGCTTGACTATACATATTTGTTATTAGGCAGTTTTTCTTTTTCAGCTGGGCAGGGGAAGTGGATGGGTGAGAGGGTAGAAGGTTAATTGAAAACATTTTAATTTTAGGAAAAAAAGGTAAAGTTTTTTAGAACATAAATCCCACAGAAATTAGGAATTGAATCACAAATTAATGCCATTATTTTATTTTTACTAAGCATGTAATTAATGGAATTATGTTGAGCCTCTCTCACTTTTTTTCAATACAATATAAAAATATAATCCTGTATCAAATTCAAAACAGGGAAAAGAAATCTCCTGTGGCTACATTGAACAAATATATCACTGATAGCAAAATCCTTATGATTTCTTTAAAAAATTTCCTCCTTTAGATATTCTGGAAAATATATTTTCTCATTAGTTTAAGGGGCCAAATGCATTTCTTATTACTTAAATCTCCAATTCTGATTCAAGTGCTGTTTCTACTGTAACAAGTCATATGTTATTAAATTCGTTAAATCTTTTGGCCCTGTTACCTGTTCTTTTTTTTTTTCAAAGCAGGTTGAAGTTTTTTTTTTTTTAACTCTCCCAATCCCCACCATGTTTAATTTTTACTTCTCAGAAAATGTTATGCCTCCCAAATCAATTCAATAGTATTTATTAAGGATCTACAATGTGTCAGGCACTTGTGTCCCATGATTCCTAATTTTACCAGTCTGAAAATTTAAGTTTATGCATGTGAATTCAGGTTAGTAAATGATTGTCCAGGGATAGTATGTAAAGCAAATAGCAGGCTCAGGAAAAAACCTCTTGACTCCCAGACCTACATGATACAACAAACTGCCTTAAAGTTATTATTTTGTTTATATCTACATTGAACATTCACCTTTTTAAATGAGATGTTGTAATTGTGAAGTCCATAGTTTTGCTTGGATGAATTGAAAAAAATTACTAAGTGTATTATATACAAAGCACTTTGCTAAGCACTGGGGATACAAATAGAAACTTACGACAATTCCTTCTTTCAAGAAGTTCACATTCTAACATGACAATAAGAACCTTGTCAGAATCTTATCATCTGACATAACTTTTTCTGTGGCAATTTGTGTGTTGTGGTCATTTCTTGGTCTACTCAGTAAAACCTTTTGGACAGTAGTTTAGTTTGGATGAATGAAATAAAATTAAAATTTCCTGAAAATTCTTGAATTAACTCCTTATATCAAGTCCCCTATTTAATACCCTCCAACTCCTCCGTTCTCTCCACTCCTCACATAACAAAGCTACATCCCTGCCAACACCACAGTGCTGATATGATAGTATCAATCCAGAGAACATGCAAAAGTTCTGTTCACAGATTAACAATGGTATTTATTATCAATAAAGCTGGAGAGGAGTATATGAAGCTTCGCTCTCATCTGCTTCCTCTTTAAGGTTGTCTTTTTTTCTGCCAAGGGAAACTAACTTTTTATTCAAACACAAAAATGAAACAATTGTATTCCTGGTACGATCAAGGTTCTAGGGAAATTTAATATTGAAACTCAGATGATATTCAGTCTCAAATATATTTGTAGGTTCAGTGTGTAACCTTTAGAGTTTGTGACACTCTTGGAACATAAATTTCTAAAATAAATATGCATATTATGAATTGGATATTTTGAGATTAATATTTATTTTAAGAATTTTATTTCCAGAGCCGAGCCAAAATGGAAAAGTAATGAGAAGTACAACTGAGCTCCCCCCAACACCTCCATAAAGATCTAGAAAACTTTCTAGACCAAGTCCTGATTAGGAAATCCTAGAAACAGAGTAAGCAATTTTTTTTTTCCAACTCAGGTCAGCGGTCGGGAAAAAAGTTCTGTGGACTCTGGGAACTAGGTCTAACCATTAGAATTTCAGTGCAGGAACTGCAGGAGAGTCTGCTCAAGCCTGTGCTCCAGGAAGACACACACAGAGGAGCCTAATGTTTTGTAGGGAACAGGAAGAGGGGCCAGCTGTTAGCTCTGTCACTACCAAGTGCTGAGTCACAGAATTAAGGTAAAATAGGACCTATGCCTATGGTTGGCAGTCCAGGAGTGACATACAAAGAATGGCTGAAGTACCTAGCTGTGTGGGACCCAAGGAGCAAATAAAGAAGAAAGTAGAAGCTGTTTTACTCTGACATGGGAACAAGGTCTCAGATCCAGCTCTGAATCCTATAATAACAAGGGCAGGAATCCCTAACTAAAGGGAATCCTACAATTCTGTCATTGAACTTGCAGAGATTATCAGCTGATTATAATAGCAGCAGTCTGCTGGAACTCCAACTCGTTGCAAGCCGACAGTTGTGTTGCTCAGACCCAAACCCAGGTTTGGAATTTGCAGAGTTCAGAAGCCCAGTGCTCAGATTTTACTTTGGACCAAACAACTTTGAGTACACGTAAAGCTTACAGGTCCCTAACCTGAACTGTCGCTGAGATCCTGGAATAACAATACTCAGTGCCCTGGGGAAGCAGCAAGAGGACAAAACACTATGTAGATATTTCCTTAAGTACATGGAGCCTCACCACAACAGAAAGTCTGAATTCATGAAGTAAGACTGGAAGAATGAGTAAACACAAAAAAGAATGCTGCCATAAAGAAGTATTGTGATAACAGAGACACTCAAGAAAGAAACCTAGAAAAAGAGGATGACTAAAGCATCTGCAAGAAAAGTTTCAAAGAAAAACACAGCTTAAGTACAAATTCAACTAGAAGAGATGAAGCAAATTCCTGGAAGAGATAAAGCAAAAGGGAAAAAAAATATTTTTAAATTATTTTATGAATTGACATGAGAGTATTTGAGGAAACAGTTGCAAAAGAAATAGAGAAAAAAATGAGAGCTGTCAAAGAAAGATTTGTAAAAATAAATAAAAGCAACTTGATACAAGAAGTACAAAACTTAAGCCACAGACTCATTGAAAATTAAAATGGATAAAATATAAGTTAATGATCACCAGAGACAACAAAAAATATTAAAACAAAGACAAATGTCTGGAAAAATAAAAGAAAATGGAAGGTATCTCATAGCAAAAACAGATGGAGAATAAAAATTTAATCATTGAAATTCCATGAAATTGCATGAAAACCTCGAATGACAACAGCAAAAACTTTCACATGATATTGTAGGGAAAAAAAATAAAAGAAATAGGTCTAGATCTCTTAGAACCAAAGGATAAAGCAAAAATAGAATCTATGAGTCATCTCCTGAGTGAAACCCGCCCCCAAAAAACTTCCAAGAACATTATGACCAAAATCCAGAGCTTTCAGTTAAAACCAAAAAACTTCCATCAGCTTGAAAGAAATTCATGTGCTAAGGAACTACATATCACATATTCAATAGCCACAATTATGAAAGGGCAGAGAGCTAGAAATGCAATATTCCAAAAGACAAATTCCATGTTATGGAAATACCAGAGTAGGTAAAAACTTTGAAATGTGAATGCAGGAATCAAGAAAAGCAAAGTAAATAAAAGTGAGCAATCATATGATACTGAAAGGGAAAGAGGGTGAAGGGAATAAGCATTAAGCATATACTATGTCCTAACCACTGTGATGAGTGCTTTATGAATATCTCATTTGATCTTCACAAAAACGCTGGCAAGTACTATTATTATCCCCATTTTACAGTTGAGGAAACTGAGGCAGAGGTTAATTGACTCCAGGCCCAGTACTCTATCCACTGCAACACCTAACTGCCTCTAAAAAAATTAGTTGTTTATGTTCTAATATGGAGATAATACATGCATCTTCTTGAAATTCCATTATCAGCAGGGGTCATAAAATAAATTTAGTAAGAGAGACAATGAATGTTTTTGATATATTTTGATGATCTTAAAGAGAGAAGGGGGGAAGAATACACTGGGCAGGGAGGAGGGAAAGTGGAACAAATTATCTAACCTAATTAGAGTGGAAGTAGATAGATAGACAGACAGACAGACAGACAGATAGCTAGCTAGCTAGCTAGATAGATAGATCAAGTGCTCATGTAGTAGGCACTGAAATAAGTGATAAGAATACAAATACACACAAAAAGAAAGATAGTAGCTGCCTTCAAGTAGCTTACATTCTAGTTGGGGGAAGATAATACAAAAAGCAAACTGAAAAGTAGCCTGAAAGGGAAGAAGTGAGGAGGAAGTAGACAGGTAGTGTAGGGCACCATGGGCTAGACCAGGTTTGAAGAGACCATGACGGATCAAGAGGGCACATCTTCAAAAGGCATTTTGGAGAGACACTCACCATTCAGAGGAAGATCCCACAGGATGAATGTGTTTCTAGTGTGAGAGGAAGTCTGCTGGGACAGAAATGGAGAAGTGATCTGGAGTTTCATGCACTGAACCAGACTGAAGAAAGCATGGTGGCTGGTGTCAATGATCCTCAATAGGAAGGTAAAAGAGGAACTCACTAATCAAAGGAAGAGGTCATAGATGTGGAGGCTTTGCCAGACTAAGAAGAAAGAAAATAAAGAGAAAGAAGTAGGGGAAGGGGGGGTAGCTGGCAACACTTGAACCTCCTTTCATCTGAACTGATGAAAGGTGGGAAAAATATCCCCATGGAGTTCAGTATACAGAAATCTATTTCATTCAACTGAGATGCAATTAGGGAAAGAGGAGAAGGGAGAGGAGAGAATAAAATGGAACCAAATTCAACTATAGAAGGTAGGTTGAAGGGGAATTGAAGGAAAGAAAAAAAGACTGTGACTGGGGTTTGGGACAGGAAAAGAATAGGTTAAGGGAGGAAGTACCTAATGCACTGGTTATAGTGTACTCCTCTCCCACAATCCTTTTTATTATGAGTCAGAAGAAGGGGAAAACAAAGGGAAAAGGTATGAGAATGAATGAAAAAACAATTAACAAAAATCATAACTGACCCATAAAACCAAAAAGTAGAATAGATTAGAAAGCTGAATCCAAAAATGTTGTTTACAAGAAACGTACTTGAAATGTTCATGAAAAGATAAAGTTTAAAGAAAAAAATAAGCAGGGATAGCAACCCTGCTATCTTTCAGATAAGGTAACAGAAAAATAAAGGAATTCAAAGCTATAAACAATTATGTTTTGCTGAGAGGTACCATAGAAAACGAATTAATGTCAATATTAAACAATATATATGCACCAAATAAGATAGCATCTACATATTATTTAAAAAGTTAAATAAGTTTCAGGGGAAAGACAAAAAGTGATAATAAGCAATCTCAATGTCCCCCTTTCAGTCCTAGATAAATCTAACCAATAAATAAATAAATAGATTAACGAATAAATGAATAGATAAACAAACAAATGAGAAAGATGTTAAGGACTTCAATAGAATTTTAGAAAAGTAAGATATGATAGTCCTCTGGTGATTACTGAATGGGAATAGAAAGGAGCATACATAGCTCTCAGTTGTCTGTTACCTTTCAACAATTGACTACATATTAGGGAATAAAAAGATCACAAAAATGCAAATATATTAAATATATCTTATGGACCACAGTGGAATAAAAATATGCTCAATAAAGGACCTTTGGAAAGTGTTAAATTTGCCCTAGAAATTAAATAACTTAATCCAAAGGAATGGCTAAGTCTAAAAAAAATCATAGACACAATAGAGAATTTCATTAAAAGATAACTACAGCAATGAGACAGCATAACAAAATTTTGGAGATGCAGTCCCATCAGTCCTTAGGGGAAAACATATCTTTAAATATCATCTAATAAAAAAAAAGACAGGCCATAACAACATATTGAGCAAGTGACTTAAAAAAATCTAGAAAAAAATTAAAAGCCCTCAATTAAGTACAGAATATAGATTCTGAAAATGAAATAATAAAACTGAAATCAAAAGAAAAATTGAATTAATAATAAAACAAAGGACTTGGGGGGGAAGATAGATGGGGAACATAATAAAATAGATAAACTGTTAGCAAATTATTTGATTTTTGAAAGGAAAACCAAATTACCAGCGTCAAAAATTAAATAGGTGAATTCCCCACAAATGAAGTTATTAAAACTAGTTTGTTTGATTGTATAAAAAAAAACCTAGCAATCTGAATGCAATGGATGAATATTTACAAAAATACAAAATGTGCAAATTAATAGGCCAAGAAATAAATGACTTAATCTCAGGAAAGCAAATGAAATAATGTGAACTCACAAAGAAAAACTGACACTGGATAGATTTATGAACAAATTCTTTCCAACATTTAAAGGATAATTATTATTTTACCAAAGTTGTTTGAAAAAAAATTTTTTAGAGGACCTTCCAAATGATTATGGACTTGACACCTAAACCAGGGACATTCACAACAAATAAAATTACAAATACTATTCTTAATGAATAGTGATGCAAAAAAAATGTAAATAAAATATCAGCAACATCCACATATAGCAACATATCACAAAGATTATAAACTATGATCAAGTTGGATTTATATGAGAAATTTGGGGTTGGTTCAATATTAGGAAAAATATTGACACCGTAGGAGAACAAGAATAACAAAAAGCATATAGTTATATCAATAGATACAGAAAAAGCTTTTAAAAAGATACAACACCTGTTCCTGTTAAAAAGAAAAACCACACAAACAGAAAGCATAGCAACATACAACCCCTTAAAATGATGATTATTATATAGAGAGCTATTATTATATATAATGGAGATAAACTAGAGGACTTTCATTTTCACTAATGCTATTTGATATAGTGCTAGAAATGCTAACTATAGCAATAATGCAAGTAAAGGAAATTAAGCACAGGTAAAGAAAAAAACAAATTATTTTATTTCCCCCCTCCCCCGCCCAGATAATACGATAGCTTACTTGGAGAACCCTAGAGGGAGCGTCAAATAAAAAGTCAGATGAAACAAACAACGTCAGCAAGTTGTAGGATATAAAATACACTCACATTAGCATTTCAGCATATTACCAAGAAAATTCATCAAAGAGAGAAATAGAAATTATCGTAACTCATAAACAATTTAGAGGAGCATGAAAAAAATTACTTATTAGATCTGAGTAGGAGAATAATTCATGACCAAATAATGGATAGAGAGGATCACAGAGGATAAAATGGATAATTTTGATTACATAAAATTTAAGATTTTAACACAAAACTAATGCAGCTAAAATTAGAAGGGAATCAAGTAAATGGGAGAAATATTTGTAGCATTTCCCTCATAAAGGTATCATTTTAAAGATATACAAGAACCTGATTAAAATTGATAAGAATAAGAGCTATTCCCAACTGATAAATGTTCAAAGAAGATAAAATAGAAACTATCAAAGGGAAAAGTCTGAGTTATCGATACCCACATGAAAAAATGCTCTAAATTCCAAATTTAAATAACACTAAAATTCCATCTCATAACCATCATAGAGTGGCAAAGTTGACCAAAAAGGAAAATGACAGATACTGGAGGAGCTGTGGGAAAACAGGTGGAATGTTGGTGGAACTGTAAACTGGTCAGTAGTTCTAAGAAGTGATTTGGAATCATGCCCTAAACTAAAGGATGTATCCTTTGACCCAACAATACCACTATTAGGTCTATACTCTAAAAAAGATCAGACAAGAAAAGGGATCCATGTGTACAAAAATACTTATAGCAGCTATTTTTGTAGTGGCAAAGAATTGGAAACTAAGGGATACTCATCAATTGGGCAATGGTTGAACAAATTATGGTATGTAGATGTGATGGACATTAAATTATCCATTACCATTATGTGAGGCATACACACACATATGTATGTATGTATATATATGTGTGTGCATACATACATATGTGTGTATGTGTGTGTATGTGTATCATACGTATATACCTATATACCTACATACCTATATGTGTGTGTGTGAGTGTGTGTGTGTGTGTGTGTGTGTGTGTGTGTGTATATATATATATATATATATATATATATATATATATAAATGCAATGTCCAACCACAATTCTGGATGACTCATGATGAAACATACTACCCACCTCCTGAGAGGTGATACTTATGATGAAGATGGAAACTTTTTTAGACATGGCTCTTTGTTACAAAGAGGTTGACTTTTTTTTCAATCAAAGGGGGAAGATATGTGGTGGGGTAAGAAACTATAGTTTTGTGGATTAAAAAAATTAAATTAATTTTTAAAAATCACTTTTAAAAGTACTTATTCAAGTTTCCCTTTTGGTAGATATGAAAAAGAATGTGTTATGAAAGACAGTGGAATATTTTCCTTTTTCCTCCATTTCTTTATGAATTGGGCATATACTTTTGAAATATTTTTTCTGTCATCTATTAATACATTATAAGCACGAAATGATAGTAATTACTACTTACAAACATAAAAAGGAAATGTCTAACCTACATATCTACTTTCCATCTACCACCCATGGACATTTCCCCCTGATATTTCAAAGACCTTTCCCTTTCCCATGTGTAAACACAACCCACCTTCATAATTAGGTGCCAGATTGTGCCGTGTAATGTTCATTGGCTGATCAGGAAGATTTTTAACTGGAGACTGGCTGTTAGGTACCAAGGGATTGGCATAATGCCACTGGCACTCTCCACTGGTTTGCAATGTGCTCAAGAAAAAACGTGCCACCTCACATGGGGCCCCTTGAGACTGCCCAAATTTTGACGATAGCATTTGTCTTTTGCTCCTGAATACATGAGAATCTATAGGAAAGGGTCCATAATGGTAAGAGAAAGGCAAGCTGTAGGAGGGGGCATATAAAAGTTCACTGTTTTCTGAATAAAAGTTTTGTTCTTGACTATTTGTAGCATTTGTTGTGGAACTTGCTCTCCAATTTCCAACCTGGCCACATTCCGATTTGTCCATTTGGAAACAGTCATGTTGCTGAAATGGCAAACAAGACAAGTAAAGAGTCAGCTGGAATATATAGCAGCTTAATGCAGCAGAACATAATAAAATATACAGCAAACACTGTTGTCTTGGGTTCTCATTTTAATTATATGGGAGAGATTTCCCTGTGTTGGAGAATTCTTCAAGGACACAGTGATATATTTAACCACTTGTCTAACATTATGCAAAATTTGAGATGGCAGAGTTGTATACAGTCCATAACAAAAACTAAATCCTCAAGGGACTCAGCTGTAAGCTCTTCAGAACTCATTCTCATTTTATCCACTATGTGAGAGTGGAGCTAGTCATTACATGGAAGCCTCAGAGGAAATAGGAATACTTGGTGGCAGTTGGAGGGGCAAGAATTTTCTCCATCAAATAGTTAAGAAGCCAATGGGTATGCGATTTCTAAGAGTATGAAATTAATTATTTAAAGAATTGGGAAAATTTTTTATTGATGAAAAATTCTGTGAAAATATGTAATACAAGCATAAATGAAATTAAGTTCTGAAAAGCTTACTACTGAGTCCCTTGAGGATTTAGTTTGTGCTATGGACTGTATACAACTTTGCCATCTCAAATTTCGCATAATGTTAGACAAGTAGTTAAATATATCACTGTGTTCTTCAAGAATTCTCCAACACAGGGAAATTTCTCCCATGTAATTAGCGATTTGTTGTTATTCCATATTTAATGTATCCATATGAGCCTCAAATGACTGCCAAGGAGACTCTTTCTAGAATAACAAATGATAGCACAATAGTCTCTAACTACCTAACTCTTCCAGATGTGTTCATTACCTGTGGTAGGTAGGGATTTGTTCTGATTTTTGTCTTCATCTTGTTACTTTTGGATTTAGCTATTTTCCTAGGTTCTTGCGAGGTAGATGTTGAAGTCCTACAGGAATATTGGGACTTGGAAGAGCTGACCTGATCCAATGACAATTGTATTTCCTTATATTCAATATCTCTGCCAAGAGACCAGAAAAGATTCGTATCATTCATAAGAAGACTTTGCTTTGACAATGAAACATTTCTATTAACAATTTCAAATGTATCATGTTATATAATTTTACTTGGATGGATTCTGGGAAATACTTAATCAACACTGGAAAAAGGAAGTCTCAAGCTCCTCTATTAATGCTGCAGTCCTTGGGTTATATGACCTTCAGAACTCTAAGTTTAGGAATTATTCTACTAGAAGTGAATGAGATCAGTACAGCCATATCAAATCCTATAAGACTTCATTCATATCCCTTGTGAAAATCATGAATTTAAGCAAGTTTACAAAGATAAGAAAAACATGTTTACCAAGTTCATCAGTATCCTAACAAAGGATGAACTATCCAATCATTTTTCTTTCTTTCCACCAAAAAAGAATGGGATAGGAAATTCTTCCTCAAAAGCCTCAGTGTTGGGGGTCGTTTAGCTTGAAATCAAAGCTATCTTCCTCCTTTTCAATATTTGATACGTATAACTACCAGAAAGGTTGCTCACAATGTCCAGTTTTAAAGAAATGGGTTTTCAGTCATGACATCAGAAGAATAATTTGAAGCATTCTGTCTCTTGGCAGAAAAGTGGAGGGCAAGAGGTGTAAAACGAGGCATTCATTTTTAGACAAGCCTAGTATGTTAGTATATTTTGTTCAACTGTATTTACTTGTTACAAGGAAAGGGCTGAAGGTGGGGAAAGTAAGAATGATGTAAAAAGAAAAAAAGGTGTCAATAAACTGTAAAAGTGGTAAGTCTGCCTTTGATAAGAGCAGGAAGATCTCATTTCAAATGTGTCCTGAGACTCTATCTGTGTGACCCTGAGCAAGTCACTTAACCTCTGTCTCAATTTCCTCTCTGTAAAATGGGAAAAGATTGTGTGAGGCTCAGATGAAATGATAATTGTAAAGTGTTTAGCACAGTGCCTGGCACTGTTATCATTGTTAATATGTAGTTTTTGTTTTCCTAGAAAGTGTATATTTTCCCAAGCTAAGATTTTTTTCTGTAATTTTGCTAAAATTAATATTTATTTCTAATTTTTTATTAATTTCTATTATTATTATTCTATTATTATTAATTAAATTCTAATTTCTATTTTTAATATTTTATTAATATATTATATATTAATATTAATATCAGAGAAATGAAATTCCTTTAGTCAGAGACTTTAGAGTGTAAATCTTTTCTCTATTATTTCGAAGATAAAAAAATGTATTTGCAGTGAGAATACTGTTACCCAGCTGTAAAACTGAGTAACAAATACCAGAACTTTGTTTCGTCTGACAAAGTACCAAAGGAAGATTGTATTTTATCTACAACTAAGCTTATTTCCTATACTTTTCATATAATAAGGGATCTCATTTCAAAGACAGATCTGATCTTTAGTCTCAGTTCATCTTAAGAATGATAAAGTATAATAAGTTGTAGCAAGTTCATACAACAAAGTAACTGACAGAGGACAGGAAAACTCTTCTGCTTAATTTAGAGGACTGAGGAGGAGCTGTGGGGATTATGGACACACCATTTTTCTTCAGATATTATTAAGTTATATTAAAATAGAATTATATTATTCAATCTTTTCTTCAGTTATTAAAACAGAGCTAGAGCGACAAGGAAGGGGTATAGGTAAGTGGGATGAGGTCTCCCTCTGCCATACCTGATGGAGAGAGAGAAGCACTTCCTCCATTATGCTCCCATACTTCTATATCCACATTACAGTTATGCCTGAAATATAGCTTTGTTTTTTTAAACCTTTTATCCCAAACAGAAGCAGAAGCCTCCAAAACACTTTGTAAAACAAATTGTAAAAAAAGCAAACGGGAAAAAAAAAACCTAAACAGATCAATATCTAGAGAGAGAGAGAGAAAGCAATTTCACTTATTTTAATGTGAAATAATGAGACATTAAGGAGGAGAGCAAATATGTTTAACTTACGTGAGAACATAATTGACACTCACGATGCAGTGAGGTCTTGATGAACGGCTGTTGTGTACAATGGTAGCATAACTCTGTACCCAAACCCAGCCTCCATGCTTGGAAAGTAGCCTGTAGTACTTGGTTGTGACTTGACCTTTCACCAACACTGTAAAAAGAAACGTGAAATATTATTCATAAACCACAGCATTCTGGAGCTTATGAATGAACCTCCTTAAATAAAAAGCAGATATGTATATGCCACAAACATATATGTGTGTATTTATATATACATACATATGCCACCAGTTTGCATGTTAAAGTCTATAACTTCCTGTATATAAACATATATACCGTATATAAACAATTATCAAGTGATTTCTTTGTCAATATTTCTGTTCCCTATCTGCTTCTTTAACTGAAAGCTATTGGTCCTCTTAAGGTCTATTAGAAGACAAAGAGTAACTGAATCTCACAAAGTAATAAAACCTATCAATTTATAGGATTTTGTTGTTCCAGAGCTAAGTATGTTTGATACTCTGGATATCCTAAGACATTCTGATGAATGGGTCACTTAAATAAGCAAACTATTAGGTTTAGAACAATCTAATAATGTACATGTTAGGAGAGATTGTTAACTGGTTGACCTAAAACGCATCTTTGTACAATGAACTTATTTATTTGCAATGTTACAATTTATATTTTGTACAACTTATATCTTCCCCCCATCCCGAAGACCTATTACATTTCTATATAATGTTCATCTAATGTCTTCCAATTTACAAGGTGTTTTTGGAAAATTTGGCATAAGGACTCATATTGCATGACTACAGTCCCTTCTAATGTTACTAAACTAATGCTTGTTTAAAACCATTACCACTAATCTTCCACCAGAAAAGAGATTGCATGACCACGTCTCTTTTCCTTAGTTGACTCTGTTTCCTTAAAACTGATGGATCTATCTAGATGTAAAGGCAAGCCATTTTGATAAACCCTGTGGGGAAAGGAGAAAGATTTATCTTAGGGAACAGAGATAAGCCTAGCACCACAGGATGTGATTCTTAAAGATGGAAAAGACAGAAGTCCCACATCTCCCCAAACCATACTTACAGATAGACTAATTGGAGCAAGTGTCCTGGGCTCCGTACTACTAGTGACTCTCTACATCTACTTCCATGGACTCACTTATTGTCTCTACACAAATAACTTCCAAAAGTACATATAAAGTTCTAGTCTTTCGTTTTTTTAATTCCAGTCTCAAATCTCTGACTGCCTACTGGTCATCTTGCTCACCATTAAAAATAAGTTCAACACTAACTACTTTTCCCAACTTCTCTTTTTGTCATTACCATCCTTTCAATTCCAAAGAATCAGAAACTTGAGGTCATCTCCCTCATATCCAATTAGATGCCAAATCCTACAGATTCTACCTTTATAAATATCCCTTGCCGTTATAACTCACAGCACCCAGTTTTGAAATCCTAACTGGGAATCTTGGGATTTGTCATCCTGGAAGAATAGATTTCCCTCTCATCCCTAAGAGATTCAAGGATTATTGTTAGTTTTGAGGTGAAGAGAAACTGGCCAGTCATAGTAGAAGAGTTTCTCCACTTTCTCCCACAGCCCAGAGGAAGGACAGACAGAACTAATCTGGAGCAATAGGAGCAGTGATGGCAATTCGGTGGAAATCAATCCCCAATCAATTTCTTGACCTCCACAACTTTATTCAGTGCCTGCTGCTAGCTGGCAGTTCTCTATGATTTTTTTTTTTTTTTTACTATTTCTTTAAGTTCTTTCTATTTGCTGATTTTACATAAAAATATATTCTCAATCATAATTTCTTTGGGTTGAATATTTTTATTCTTTGCTAGAGGAAGGCAAATGGAAGATGAAAACGGCTAGCTGGAAAAACACAGATGGCTAGCTAGGTCAGAGATTTAAATCATTGTCCAAAACATCGAGACTGTTTTTCCCTAATAGCTAACTCCAGAGTTACATATGTGAAAGGATTGTAAGGGGATGATTTTTAAAAATTAGTCATTTTAATTTGTAAGCTCCCAAAACAGCAGAGAGGCTTATATGAACCAGGACAAATGTGTTCCCTATACTGAAAAGTGAGTTATAGTTGTAAATAGAGTTTACCCTTAGATTGTCTTAGATTGAAGGAGACTCGGGCAAATCTTCTGTCTCCATTTATTATAGGAATGGTAGAGGTAAGGACCAAAAGGAATATCATAACCAAGGGCTACCTTAAGGGAGGAGAAAGGCTTGATCTTCAATCTACTTTTCCTATTGTGAGAAGGGATTAAAAATAGCAAGTTCCCAGGCCAATGTCCTCCACAATGATTCTTGATCACTGTAGTATGTATCTGTATATGTATCCTGTTGGCCCCACCCCCAGTAAATTGTTCAATCCTTGAGGGTAGTTTTTGTCTGTGAATCTCCAGCAAGTAATACAATTTTTTCAACATAGTAGGTCTTCTCTCCCTTCATTAAAGGATCAGGGAAATGTAGGGTATTCTGAATTTTACTTGACTGTTTCTCTCCCCTCTCCCATTTTTAACCTGTTTTACAAGGGATAGGTAGAGGAAGGAGAAATATTTTTTGAGAAATGAATGTTATATTTAAAAAATCATTAAAAATGAGAAATTGCTTTAAAACTTACTAGGTGCTTGATAAATATTTGTTGAATTGAGTTATGACTTTGGGAAGTAGTTAAGAATTGGGTTGATTCTACCTGCTAGTACTTGGAAAACCAAACCAAACCAAACCAGACCTGAAGCTCATATACATTAGCCTATGAGAACAACAACCTCTTCATCACTAAGGTAAAATTCTTTCCCTTTTACACATACACACATATAGCTTTCAGGCTACAGAACTAGCATTTTGTGATTTTTTTTCATTCGTTTCCTTCTGCCTTTGAACTTCATCTGAAACTGGTTTTTACCTTTATAAAAATAGAATGATGGTTAATGAGTTGGGCTTAAAGTCAGGGAAATTTTGGTTCAAGTCATTCCTCTAACCCACGGACAAGTCACAATTTCTCAGCACCCCTTGGCAACTCTCAAGAGTGCAAATCACAGAATTGCACATAGCTGCATTGAGAGAAAGGAATTTTCACACTCACAGTTCCTTACACTGATAAGGGTCTGACTCCAAAATTTTAAAAATGAAGCCAATTTTTATTTTGGAGGATCCAATCTGTTGCCAAGCCCCATTAATTTCACTTCATCTCTTGAATGCCTATCCTACCTCGTGTCATTACCACCACTCTATTGTAGGTCCTGATCACCTCACACCTGAATTACTATAATAGTTCCCTGGTGGATCTCATTGCCTCAAGTCTGTTTCCCCTCCAGTACATCCTTTACTAGAGTGATTTTCTTTAAGCACAAATCTGACCACGTAACCCTCTTAATCAATAAACTCCAGTGGCTCCCTCTTGCCTCCAGGATCAAATACAAAAATTCTCTATTTATCATTGAAAGTCCTTCATAACCTAGCCTCCTACCTTTCTACACTTCTTACCTCTTAGTACCCGATATGTACTCTTTCATCTAAAGACACTGGTTCCACAAACAAGACACTTCTCTCTGCCCTGGGAATTTTTTTCTGCCTGTTCTGAGTGCCTGGAATGCTCTTCTTTCTTGGCTCAGTCTATTGATCTCCCTAGCTTCCTTGAGGTCCCAACTAAAATCTCACAGGAAGCTTTCCTCAACCCTTCCTAATTCTAGTGCCCTTCCTCTGTTAATTGCTTACTATTTATCCTGCCTATAATTTATTTTGTATATATTTATTTGCATGTATATATCATTTTGGGCAACTGGATGGCACAGTGGATAGAGTGCCAAGCTTGGTCTCAAAGAAGACTCATCTTCCTGAGTTCAAAGTGTTCAAAATATGTCTTCAGGAACTTGCTAGTGGTATGACCCTGGGCAAGTCACTTAACACTGTTTTCTTCAGTTCCCTCAGTTTTAAAATGATCTAGAGAAGGAAATGGCAAACCACTCCAAGATCTTTGCCAAGAAAATCCCAAATGGGGTCACAGAGAGTTGGACATGACTGAAACAACTGAACAACTAAAAAATAGATTATTTTACATATATTCATTTCCCTCATTAGACTGTAAATTCCTTGAGGGCAGAGACTATCTTTTGCTTCTTTTTCTATCCCCAGTGCTTAGCACTTGTCTTTCCTGTCCCTTATTTCAGTGTTTTCATTCATTCTGGATATAGGTTGTTTTGGATATGTTTAATCACATAGTAAATAAAGTAGCAATTACAGTCATCATTATCATCTCACCTTTTCCATTTATAAGCATACTGTCTGTGTCTCCCTTTCACAGATGATCAGTGTCAGTAAATTTTTGAACCCATTCATAACTAATATAAAATATTATAGCATTCAATAGGTTTGCCAAAACAATTGACCAGCATCAAGAAAGTTGGAAATCTACTAGCCAGATTGCAACAAAATCTACTGCAAAACTAGACAATGGGATATAAAAAATAAGAATAATGACTTAGTAAGCACAGGCAATAATGTACTTCTTCCATGCAGATCTATATTTCCTGAATTATTTTTTGGGGTTATGACAATCATTAAAATCAAGCACCAAAATAAATTGGACTTAGAACCAGAACTTCAAATGACTATATCATGTAAGTTTAAAAGTAAGATCTTCAAAAATAGATGCATGTTCAATAACTGCTGTCACTGAATATTTTAAATACTAATATTTTATTAAATCGTATGAAGTTATTAATAATTTGGTGGGAGCAACATGTATTTTAAAATATTATTTATTTCACCTTATCCTATCCTTTGAGAAAATTTTTGCATGCCTTCATAGTTTACATATATTAGTACACTAGTACCTATAATTTATTAATGTACGTGTATAGGGGTAATGCTCAAAATTTTCTTACTGATAGGAATCAAAAATGTTTAGAAACCACTGCATCAGATAACTGATTTAACTTTGCCCAAATTTTCCTCTGCCTTTATTTAGCTTTTGGAAGAATCAAGAGCAGACAACAAACATTTATGAATCACTTGCTATGTGCCAGGCATTGGTTGGCACCAGGAATAGAAATAATAAAGATGGCACAGTTCCTGACCTAAATATTCTGTTTACAAGATACAACATGGATTCAATAAGTAAGTGCAAGACACATACAAAATAAGTACAAAGTGCTTTGGACAATTGGGGAAGGGAATGAGAGGGATCCGGAAAAGCCCTTGAATAAAGCTGATTCTTCAATACGTCAGAGCTTAAAGTCTCTACCAAACACAGAAGTTCCTAAGACCTTCCTGTTCGGACAGATCAAATGCTTTCTTTCTCATTTTGTACACATTTCTTTTTTCCTAAGAATCTTTTGTATCCTCTAAAGTTACTTCATTTGTAACTAGAGAATACAAGAATTTCATTTCTAAATCTAATAATATCATCAGATCAAGAAAAGACCTTATCAGTACTTAAAGCCAAGGAGCCAACATGCCAAAGTCCTCATTTCATTCTTATAAAAGACCTACTCATTTCTGGTGGCAGAAGGTTCAAGTAGCAATCTTGACGCTCTGAAACTCATCTCTTTTTTATGACAGAACTGAGTGTGGAGATGTCTTTATTTCATTTTAAGAATGATTATCTCTTGGGTTCATAGTTGACCAGTTAGAAAGGAGGAATTCCTTTCCCTATCCTTTGATCAATTAATCCAACATAGGTCTCTGAGATTATCACCTAGAGTTTGGACTCCACTCTGTGTGTGTGTGTGTGTGTGTGTGTAAGAAAAATTGTACTTTGCATTTAATTAGCCAATGTTTGTCACAATTTATTAACATTTATATATGTTGTTTTTTGGTGGATGATCTGTTATTGAAAATTCTTCTGAATTTAGGCAATAACTTTTTATTTGAGACTGAGTCTCCCTATTTCACTCAGTCTGGTAGTACAGTTGCAGCTCACAAGCCTAGTCGAATTACTGATTAGCATGGAAGCGCTGACCTGCTCCGTTTCCAACCTGGGAGGATTTGCCCTCCCTTACCCAGCCTGGTAGTCCCCTAATCCCGGGAGCTCAACACAATAGCGCTAGATTTAGTGCAGACAGTTGATAAGCTTTAGCACACTACAGCTCAGAAATTCAGAGCTCAAGTGCTCCCTCAGCTTCAACCATCTCAGTTGCTGAGATTACAGGTGTCTGGGCATCTTGTTACTTTCTCGAGTTCAGGAAACAAAAGACAAAATTCCTTCATCAGGATAAAGCAAGAGTACAAAGTCTAGGTTAGGGTTTTTTATTTATCTAAATAGAACAATGAAATGTCAATATTGGTGTACCCTAAAAGAAATATTTTCCCCCAACCAATTATTTCTCTCTAACCACTTCCTCCAAGGATTCCTCCTTCCTATCTGGTCAAAGGTGAACTTGGAAAATCATTTTTAAATAGAATAAAGGTATTTCCTCTCTCAGTTTTGTTACCATAAACTAGACAAAGTTCTCTTGAGTTTCAGGAAATAAGGGAATAAGATTCTTTATTGAACTTGATTGAATCTTTTACTGCCAGAACTGATTGGATCTCTTACAAGAATGAAATGAGAATTTTAGACTGAGATATTGACTCTTTTTGGCTTTGATTAAGTACTGATAAGGTCATTAATTCAGGTGAGATTAAGGGCTTTAGACTAAGGTAGTGCCATTATTTCTTAATATTTCAGAAAATAATGTGCTATATACTGTTAGACATATTATTAAGTAACTGACAGAAATGTACAACAGGAGATTGTACTAAATGTTTTTCCATGTTCTAGCCCATTCACCCTGAAATTTGGGTGATGTAAACACACATCATAGAATAGTTATATACCCACTTCCTTATTCCATACCTTTATCCCTCCACGCCAGTGGAAAATGCTGCTACCCTTGCTATCTGTAGATTTATTTCCTTGATTCAAAAGCTAGCAACATTGAAATATTTTAAATGTATGAACATCCATATTGTGTTACTTACGTAGATGATGTGCATAACGTAAGTAGAACATGTCACAGCCATGGACATGATGGTAGAGGGTTTTCTCTATCAAATCCTGTGGTTCATAGCCAGTTAGTTCAGTCACCCTGGAAGAAGAAGGCTATCTAAATGAATAATATTGCCCTACGGATTTGGGTTTAATTAAACTAATATTGATTTTGGTAAGTAATCAAGTGCTAACATTCTAAAAATGGAAACAAATGTTGACTTTGGAACCTGAAAATCATCTTCTTTATAAGAAACGACTTTTGAACTCCAGACCAATGCAGGTTATAGCATTATTCATATTCAGGAAAACTTCAGATACCAGTCAATGAATGAATCTTTTAAGATAATTTGCAATTTCATCCTTTTCCAGAGTGAATTTAAGTTTATCCAAGAACTGACATTTTGCAAAAAGATATTAGACATGTGAATGTTTAGAATATTTCAGGAAGATTCTGGAAAGGTCGTTTCAATTTTATAAAATCTCCATGATTAACAGTATATAATCAATCGAAAAGGAAATTTTATTTCAAGACTGGTTTAGAGAATATTTTCATATTACTGAGAAGAGTTTAGTAATTATAGGAAACCATTAACAACCAAATCAGGTCGTTATTATTAAAAAATCTGCTGATTCTTAAATAGCCCACTTCAAATGCTACCTTCTCCATGAAGCTATTTCAGATCTGCCTCAAAAACATTTTGTTTTACAACTCTCTAATGTCCTTATCATGCAATATTCTGTACTTTATTTCTTGGCTTTCATCCTAGTGACCAAGGACTCCTTAACCAGGGGTTGGATTTCTGGGGATCAGTCACCTTGGAAGGGAAAAACACATTTTTATTTCAATATTTGTAATCCTGTGTTTTTTATGTATTTGAAAACATTATTTTGAGAAGGGGCCCACATATTTCACCAAACTGCTAAAGAAGTCCATGACACAAAAAAAAGCTTAGGAACCCCATACTACACTATAAATTCTATGAAGACAGAGACGACATCTCTCACTACTTAAGCCAGCCAGTACTCTGCACACAGTAGTCACTTTATATTTCTTAATGACTAAGTGTGTAACAAGATACTTATGTTTGTTTAAGACTGATTTCTATTCTGATGGATTTGGGATGTTCAAGACTGATCGCACAGGTGACATAAACTCTGAAATCTAACTAGATTCCTGAGATTTGTAGTTCAAAGAAGCAACATTCCTTCTAAGGTCTGCAAGAGATATGATGAGATTTGAGCCTGGGAGGTGGAATTCCACTGGAATGGAAGATTTTGAATTATTCTGCTCCAGGGCAAAAGGGGGCAGACAGAAGAAACAGAAGTCTGCCTGCATCAGAGAGATGGAGTGAAGAAGAGAGGGTAACAGCAACAGAGTGCTGGTGATCAGGTAGGTCCCTGAAGGCCTGACCTTACAGTCTGAGCTCCAGGACTACATGTTGAGGATATCAGGCTGGCCTCAAGTCACTTCCTTCATTTAATGAAGCAAAGAATTCAGGCTGAAGCTTCCTGGTGCTCCTTTAAGAGTTGAGAAAATCCTTTATAGTTAATTTGGGTATTTATAGTAGTCCAAATAACTTATTCACTCAAAATTATTCTTAAAATAATATTGCTGTTACTGTATACAGTGTTCTCTTGGTTCCGCACACTTTTGCTCTTCATTATTTCATGCTTTTCTAAGATCATCAAGCTCATCATTTCTAATAGCACAGTAGTATTCCATCACTACCACATACCACAACTTGTTCAGCCATTCCCCAATTGATGGGCATCCCTGCACTTTTCCATTTTTTTGCCACCAGAAAGAGGCTGCTATAAACATTTTAGAACATATAGACTCTTTTCTTTTTTCCTGATCATTTTTGGAATAGACCTAGTAGTGGTATTGCTGTGTCTAAGGCAATTTAATAACTCTTTGGGCATAATTCCAGATTGTTTCACAAAATAGTTGAATTTCTTTCCATCTCCTTTCCATGCCTGTTTACCAACCAAAGCTTTTCTATATTGTTTTCCTTGCTATTTCTTTAAGATGTTTCTATTTCCTGAGTTTTGTTTCACATAAAAATCCATAATCAATTATGAATGGTTTGCTAATGCAGTACTTAGCAGAATATCTGGCACTAAATAATAGTAGGCACTAAATAAATATTAGTTCTTCTTCTTCTTATATTTATTCTTTGCTTGGAAATGGAGGGTGCCAGTAACTAGCTCAATTAAAATTAACTTTTGAAAAAATTCCAGGGGCATTGGCCCTGTGCTGATGGTCAGAATTTGGTTTTTACCTGGGGGAGCCAGGTATATGAATAATGGAGAAAGAGATCCACATGGTCCCAAGTTATTTTTGTCACTAAGGTATGGAGGTGTCACTGATGTACCCCAGTTCAGATCCTTTCAGTGCTAAGGAGAATCCTCAGAGAAATCTCTAGCCTCTGTTGCAAAGAAAAGTGGACTAGTGGCCCCTGGGCTACCTAGGGAGAGGAATCAGGAGACATAATGGAGAGAGCGCTGGGTCTAGGGGCAGTAAAAATCTATGTGACCCTGGACAAGTCACTTAACCTATTTGCCTCAGTTTCCTCATCGGTATTGTGGGGATAATAATAGCACCTACCTCCCAGAGTTGTTGTGAAGACCAAATGACCAATATTTGGTCACAGGCACAAAGTGCTTAGTTCAGTGCCTGATAAATAGTAAGTACTATATAAATGCTAGTTATTAATTTATTATTGCTATAACAGGAGAGACCAAAGCATGACTGCAGACAAATATGTTCTACAGTGACATCTGTTGTTCACATATGAATGTCTCAGGTAGCTTTTTGAGGAAGAAATCCAAGTTATCAGAGGTCATATATAAAAAAAATGTTCTAAATTACTAATAATAATAATTACAGAAATGCAAATTAAAAACAACTCTGAGGTACCATCATCTCACACCCATCAAATTGGCTAAGATGGCAAAAAAAAGAAAGGAAAAGGAAAAAGACTAAAGCTGGAGAGGCTGTGGGAAAACAGATAGACCAATACCCTATTGATGGAGCTGTAAACTAGTCCAAACAAAACTATTAAGTCTTTTGACCCAGAGATATGGCTACCTTAGGTCTCTAACCTTAGATCAAAGAAAGAGGGAAAAGCCCCATGTGTCCAAAAAGTAATTATGGCAGATATTTTTCGTAATGGCAAAGAATTGAAAACTGAGGGAATCCCTGTCAATTGGAGAATGACTGAAAATGTTATGGTCTATGGATGTGACTGAATACTATTGCGCTGTAAGAAATGGTAAAGCGTATATAATCAGAAGAATCTGGGAAGACATTTATGAACTGATGCAAAATGAAGTGAGCAAAATCAGAAGAACAAATTATATCATAATAACAATGCTGTAAAGATAATCAACTTTGAAAGACTCTGATCAATATAATGCATAACCATAATTCCAAAGAACTCATTAGGAAACCTGCTTTTCACCTCCAGATAGAGAGGTGTAGATTTAGAATGCAGATTGAAGAATATTTTCTTCTCTTTCTTTTTCTCCTCTTTTCTTCCTTTTCCCCCCTTTTTTCCTCTCTCTCTCTCTCTCTCTCTCTCTCTCTCTCTCTCTCTCTCTCTCTCTCTCTCTCTCTCTCTCTCTCTTTTTTCTCTCCCCTCTCTTTCTCTTTCTCTCTCTCAACATGACCTTGTAATTTTTTAAATTAACATCAAATTAATTTGTGGGTTTTTTGTTTTCTCAGTGTGTGGAGGGGATAAGGTAAAAACTTAGAACTGAAAATAAAATAAAATTATATTAAAATATACAAATTAATGCCTCAGAAAATATAAATGCAATATTACAAAACCAAAGAGAAAAGAAAAAAACACTCTAAATAAACATGTAAATGTTTGTTGTGATATTTATATGACTTCTTATATGCCAATTATCTATTCAGGTTAATTACCCAATTGAATTCTTGAAGGAAAAATACTCTGGGCACTGTAAAAATTCAAAGTCTTAAAGCTATAAATACACTTTTCTCCACTTCAAAAGTTCTGTTGTGCAATGGTATCAATCTCTGGACTGTGAAAAACTGAGCTGCAAAACAGGTTAGTAGAAAAAAAATCACCTAGAAGAGATAAAATTAAGTAGTCTCATAATGAATATCCCTGAAAAGAGCTATCACTAATGACATTTCCATTCAGGAAATTAATAGAATGTTAAATGTTAGCTGCAAATTAAATAGAGTGAGAGTTTGACTGCATTTTGATTCTTTAGATCCTTTCCCTTTCAGTTTAACATCTCAGTTGTGCTTGTAATTATAAATCTCTGAACACTTTACATTCCCCACTCCTATTGATCACTATTTGTTTATATTTCTGTAGTATTTCTACACAATAGAGGGGTATATTGGAGAATCTAAGAGAAGAAGAGGAGAAATCTGATCTCCAGTTTCAGGGCCTGGCAAAGTTGCTTAGATTCTAAGTTCTATTTCTACTCTGTGTGGTAGAAAAATTCAAATGTCTGATTGTAAAGAAGCAGAGGAAAATAAATCAAGGAATTGTGAGTCTTTCCACTAATTGGAAGTCAAGTTACAGAACAACCACCCTATAAATGTAAATTAATCAAAAACACATGTATTATGTTTTCCATTAAGATACATATTGGCTTGAAACTGAAAGGGAAAACCCTAAAGGTTTTTCTGAACCTGTAAAGTCAGAGGAATTTGCCAAATATCAAACACAGTTGTGTCACCAAAAGCATAGTTTCAAAATGAAACATCATATAATCCTTTTTAACCAAATTTCAGTTTTATTTTGACTTTTGCTTAATAATAATGCCACCTGGTTTGTGAGAGCCAAAGTGCCCCTACTCTAGCCTCTTTAGAGAGAGACAATATATTTTTACTCTACTTCGCAACCTTTGCCCTATGTCCTGACTCTATAAGCACTGGAATTTTACAAGCAGAATCTGTTCAAAGCCTGATTTCTCTTTTCCTCTCCTTAAGCCTGTCCATCCTATTGCTTTCTTGGTACACTGGGCTTGTGAAATCAATACAACTAGCAGCCTGTAAAAGAAGTAGACCTATTGTTTTTGACTTGTCCTTTTTTTTCTTATTTCACTTCTGGCCATCTAGACTAGGACTCTTCCTTTATAGGACTAAAGGTCATGAAAAGCGAGAAACAAAAAAAAAAGACTTTTCTAGTAACATACTGGAACTCAGAAACTGACTCATAAGTCAATTTCCTACCATGAGATCTTCTTGTAGGAAAAAAAAAATGAATCTTTACAATACCCCCCTTTTTAAACTTTTCTTAGGAAGACTGATATTAATCCCTTCTAAATTAAATTGGTAATTCAATTAAACAGCAAACATATATTTATCATTGCTTAGAAAAGCACTGTACTTGCTGGAGACACAAAAGTGATTCTATTATAACGGAGAGTAAATGTGACCTTTTGCTTTTTTTCTAGTTGGAGCACAATCCCTGGAATGGTAAGCCATTCTCTTGACCATATCTGGAGAAATGTGTAGCTCAGAGATAATTTTAGATAACAAAGAATATCTTGGATGGGCCCTTAGTACTTTTCCCTGTGATACCTGAAGGGTGATTGAGCCTGCATCACAGTTTTAATTTGAGAGAATTGACCACTAAGAAAGGAAGAGTGGATTCAGAGCCATTGAGCAGTACACGTGAAAGGGAGTGACTAGCTCTCTGGATCTTTTCTATCTGAGAAGGGTAGATAGAGACTCTCTGGGAGGAGTAGGGAAGGGTTTATTTAGGCTTCTCCCACCCTCAAGAGAAATGGAGACTTGCTCCCCAATGGCAGCTAGAGTAAGGAATTCTGTTAAATGATCTGAACCTGGACGTTTGAATTTTTTACACTTCACTAACCATAGGTGGGGCAGCTAGGCGGTGCAGTGAATAGAGCAGGAGTCAAGAGGACCTGAGTTCAAATCTCACCTCAGACACTTGACACTCACGAGCTGTGTGACCTTTGGCAAGTCACTTAATCCCAATTGCCTCATCCTGGGTCATCTCTAGTCATTCTGATGAATATCTGGTCACTGAATTCAGATGGCTGTAGAGGAGAAGTGAGGCTGGTGACCTGCACAGCCCTCCCTCACTCTAAACAAAGTCAACTGCAATTATGTCAGCATTTCTCTGATGGCATGGTCTTTTTCAGCAACAAAGGATGAACATACACACACACACACACACACACACACAAAACCATAGATGACAGAATAAAGATCACAGGATGGACATATTCAGCAAGGGAGGCACCCTTGTGAGTTCAAGAGCTCAGGGCAGTTGGGTCTTTTAGTCAAAGATGTCTAACTGCAGAAGGACAACAGTCAAACCCAAACTTTAAGTAATTTTTGTCCTGGGGTTCCTATGTTGGAGCATAAAAATTTGTATAATATAGGAGAGTTTAACTCCTTCCCGTAAGGACTCCCCAGTATTGAACCCACTCAATACATGCACAGATCTAGAGCTACTGATGATTCTCTGGGGAGGGAGATAGAGAAAGTCCATCAGTGGTTCTTGTTGGAACACTATGATCCTATGAAAAGCAACACTATCCTTTCTCTCTGGAAGCTTTAAAAATTATAAGGGATATGGGAAGATGAGATTTACACATAAATAAGAGCAAAAAAATAACAAAGGAGATATATAAACAAAGTGATATAAATGCAAACATATTAAGTCAAAAGACATAACTTTTAACTGGGAGTATGGTACAGAATAAAGGAAAGCACCTGAGCTAAGTCTTGATGGAAAAGAATTATTTCTACGGGTGTAGATGTGCCTTTTGTCTATAGCTCAGCTTGTGCAATGACCTAGGAGGGCAGTGTTTGGTGGCATTTCCCTACAGACCAAGGTGAGATGTTTCCCACTCATTCTGAAAATAAATCTTTTATCTCCCCCAAGCCAAGAGTGTTCCCTGATTAAACCTGCTTCTGAAGCCCTTTTGTATAAAACTATCTCAGGTCCCAGGGTCATGTTGCTTAAAGTCAGTAGCCTACTGTCTTTCGAACTCTAAGTAACTAAAAATGTCCTGCCCTTCATTCTCTAGGACCCTGAGAACATATTAGGGTTTAGATTTTTTTTTTTTGGGGGGGGGGAGAGTACCACACAAAGCAGTAAAAGAGAACCAAAAAGAAGAAAAGAAACAAATCTCAAATATGCTCCAGAATTTCTTGAAAAAGGAAATTCAGGCACTAGCTTTCCTTTAATCATGTTATTCCTGAGCGAGCAAAGAACTTCTCTGTCAAAATTGATTTCTCCTTTTAATTACATTGATTATTGCTATTATTATTATTATATACCTAAGATCTGCCCTCCTGCTAACTAGTTGTGATAGAAAAAGTCTTTCAATATACTTGTACCTCAGTCAAAATGGTAGACCACCACCTATCTTTGCTAAGCTCAAATTTTTCTAAATGAAATAACAAATTTAAAAACACTTCGAAAAAGTTGAAAGCACAATATCAATATAAATTGTGTAACCTAAAATTGTAAAATCAAGTATAAAAATGGTACAATTCATAGAATCTAGCTCACCGATTCCCAAACATTCAGAGAAAGATTCAGCAGCAACTATACATCACCCATAGTTGTTATGCATGAGAAAATGAAAAGATATGTATGTATGAAGATTCCCAGACTTTGAACAAAAGAAGTAATTTGGACCAAGAGCATAATGTTGTGCTAGGGGCACAAGATGCTTTAGATTATCTCCTAGGGAGCTAGAGTTTTTATCTTGGACTTGTGTGGTGGATACTACCGATTTCTATGTCTGCAGAAGACAAGAAAAAGACTTGCTTTCATCTTTCCAACTATGCAACGGAGTGGGGCTCTATCAATTTGAGTGAATGCTCTAAGACGTCTATCTCAGGGGTACCAGTCACTTTCCAACGGGTATTGGAGAAACTGAGTTAGCAACAAGAACTACCTGGAAGTACCTTGAGGACTCCAATAACTTTGGTAAGACATTTGAAGAACATGAATGAAGAGTAGAAAGTCTTAGATTAGCTGGAAGAAGCCTATCTGAGGCTTTCAATAGACAAATGTCAGTTTTATAGACCTTCTGTAAATTATATTGAACTAATAAATACAATTAGGACATAAATACAATGAATTTTATGAAGAAAAATAAGGTAAATGAATCACTGATTAATTTAATTAAAAAAAGAAGAAAACAAAATTATCAGTATCAAAAATGAAAAGGGTGCATGTACAAACAATGAAGATGAAATTAAAGCAATTATTAGGAACTATTTTGCCCAACTACATACGCATAAAACTGACAACATACATGAAATGGATAAATATTTATGAAAATATAAATTACTGGGAGCCAAGATGGTGGAATGGAAGGGCAGACCAGTAGAAGCTCCCCTCCACAGCCCATAGGATACCTGTAAAAAATGACTCTAAACAAATTCTAGAACAGCAGAAGTCACAAAATGACAGAGTGAAAGAAATTTCCAGCCCAAGACAGTCTGGAAGGCTGACAGTAAATGTCTATCACTCCAGGCACGGAGTGGAGCGCAGCCCAGCCTTGGCTGTGGTGTCACAGGGACAGGACCAGAACAGACTTCAGGGGGCAGAATCCCTAGCAGTAGTTGCAATTCCCAGATTGCTCAAACCACAAATGCCAAAGACAGCTTCAAAGGCCAGTGAGAAAGCTTTTGTGCCTGGGTGAGAAAGGAGCAGGGTCCTCCATTAACCCTGGCCCCAGGCAGAGGCAGCAGTAGCAGGGTTCATTTTTGGAGTCCTTGGCCTAAAGCCCCTGAGGGAATTGAGCAGCTCGTCTGGATCTCAGCCCTGAGTGACTCTTTCTGGTTGAGGAAGAGTGCTGGAATGGTAGAGCTGGAGGAGGCTGTGGAGAGGGAATTGTACCTGCAGATCCTGGGAAGAACAGAGTGCTTGTGGTTGCTCACAGGAAAGAGCACAGGCCAGGAGAGGAGCAAACACCTCTCCCTTGATTATGCCATGTCGGAGGAACTGAGAACTTATGGGTCCCCAGAGTATACCCTTCTCTTGACAAAAGACTCAAAAGTCAAGCAATTGGCTGGGAAAATGCCCAAAAAAGGGGAAAAAATAAGACTATAGAAGGCTACTTTGTTGGTAAACAGGTATTTTCTTCCATCCTTTTGGATGAGGAAGAACAATGCATACCATCAGAGGAAGACCTAAAAGTCAAGGCTTCTGCATTCAAAACCTCCAAACTAAATATGCAACGATCTCAGGGCATAGAAGAGCTCAAAAAGGATTTTTAAAATCAAGTAAGAGAGGTGCAAGAAAAATTGGGAAGAGAAATGAGAGCAATGCAAGAAAATCACAAAAAGGGAGTCAATAACTTGCTAAAGGAGACCCAAAAAAAAATGCTGAAGAAAATAACACCTTGAAAAATAGGCTAACTCAATTGACAAAAGAGGTTCAAAAAGCCAATGAGGAGAAGAATGCTTTAAAAAACAGAATGAGTCAAATGAAAAAGAAGGTTCAAAAGCTCACTGAAGAAAATAGTTCTTTAAAAATTAGAATGGAACAGATGGAGACTAATGACTTTATGAGAAACCAAGAAATTACAAAACAAAACCAAATGAAGGACAAAATAGAAGATAATGTGAAATAACTCATTGGAAAAACAATTGATCTGGAAAATAGATCCAGGAGAAACAATTTAAAAATTATGGGACTACCTGAAAGTCATGATCAAAAGAAGAGCCTAGACATCATCTTTCATGAAATTATCAAGGAAAATATCAGGAATTGGCCTGTAATTCTAGAACCAGAGGGCAAAATAAATATGGAAAGAATCCATCAAGCACCTCCTGAAAGAGATCCAAAAAGAGAAACTCCTAGGAATATTACAGTCAAATTCCAGAGTTCCCAGGTCAAGGAGAAAATACTGCAAGCGGCTAGAAAGAAACAATTCGAGTACTGTGGAAATACAATCAGGATTACAAAAGATCTAGCAGCTTCTACATTAAGGGAATTAGAGGGCTTAGAATTGATATTCCAGAAGTCAAAGGAACTAGTATTAAAACCAAGAATCACCTACCCAGCAAGACTGAGTATAATCCTTCAAGGGAAAAAATGGTCATTCAATGATATAGAGCTCTGACTTTCAAGCATTCTTGATGGAAAGACCAGAACTGAATAGAAAATTTGACTTTCAAACACAAGAATCAAGAGAAGCATGAAAAGGTAAACAGGAAAGAGAAATCATAAAGGACTTACTAAAGTTGAACTCTTTACATTCCTACGTGGAAAGATAATATTTGTAACTCTTGAAACTTTTCTCAGTATTTGGGTAGCTGGAGGGATTTTACACACACACACACACACACACACACACACAGAGCACAGGGTGAGTTGAATAGGAAGGGATGATATCTAAAAAAATAAAATCAAGGGGTGAGAGAGGAATATATTGGGAGAAGAAAGGG
This sequence comes from Bettongia penicillata ogilbyi, assembly GCA_023548195.1. NCBI lineage: Eukaryota > Metazoa > Chordata > Mammalia > Diprotodontia > Potoroidae > Bettongia > Bettongia penicillata. Next base: position 2,638,923 of record JAJHZJ010000525.1, on the reverse strand, counting down.
AGAAATGGAATGGGACAGGTTATCTCTCATGAAAGATGCAAGGAAAAGCTTTTTCAATGGAGGTGAAAAGGAAATGAGAGGGGAAAAGTAAAGCTTACTCTCATCACATTTGGCTTAAGGAGGGAATAACATGCACATTCAATTTGGTATGAAAGTCTATCTTATACTACAGTAAAGTAGGGGAGAAGGGGAGAAGTGGGGTGGGGGAATGATAAAAGGGAGGGCAAATGAATATTTTTGGGGAGGGAAAAAGTCAAAAGAGAGACTAGAATAAATGGGAGACAGGGTAGGATGGAGGGAAATATAATTAGTCTTATGCAACATAACTATTATGAAAGTCTTTTGCAAAACTACACATATATAGCCTATATTGAATTGCTTGCCTTCTCAGTGGGAATAGATGAAGAGGGAGAAAGGGAGAGAGGCTGAAACTCAAAGTTTTAGGAATGAAGGTTGAGAATTGCTTTTGCATGCAACCTGGAAATAAGAAATACAGGCAAAGGGGTATACAAATCTACCTTGCCCCACAAGAAAAGTGAGAAGATGGGGATAAGGGAAGGGAGGGATGTGATAGAAGGAAGGGCAGATTGTGGGAAGGGGTAATCAGAATGCATGGCATTTTGGGGTGGGGGAGGGGAGAGATGGGGAGAAAATTTGGAACTCATAATTTTGTGGAAATTAATGTTGGAAACTAAAACCAATAAATAAATATTAAAAATATACATAAATTATCCAGATTAATAGAAGAAATAGAATACTTAAATACCCTTATCATCTTAGAGAAAGAAGTTGAATAAGTCACAAATGAACTCCCTATGGGGAAAAAAAAGACCAGATAAATTACAAGAAAATTCTACCAAACAAAAGAATAAATAATTCAGATACTATGTCAACTATTTGAAAAAATAGCTAAAGAAGGAGTATGACCAAATTCCTCCTATGATGCAAATATAGTTTTGATACCTAAACTAGTGAGAGCAAAAACATAGAATTAATTTTCCTAATGAATATCGATGCAAAAATGTTAAACAAAGCACTAGCAAGTAGATTACAGCAATATATCACAAAGATCATACACTATGACCATGTTGGGTTTTCCAGCAACTCAACATTGTTTCAAAATTAAGAATAGTATAAGCATAATTCATCATGTTAATGACAAAATAACAAAAATTATATGATTATATGAGTAGATGCAGAAAAAACTTTTGAAAAAAGCATCCATCCCTATTAAAAAAAAAATACTAGAAAGCATAGGAACAAATGGAGCCTTTCTTAAAAAAATAAGTAGTTATCTAAAACTGAGAGCAAGCACTATTTATAACTGGAATAAACTAGATGTCTTCCCAATAAGTTCAGGAGTGAAGTTAGGATGTCCATTATTACTACTATTATGCAATATTGTGCTAGAAATGCTAGCTATGATAATAAGACAAGAAAAAGAAATTGAATGAGCAATTACAGACAACAAGAAGGCAAAACTATCATATTTTGCAGATAATATAATGGTATACTTAGAGAACACTAAAGAATCAACTAAAAAACTAGTTGAACTGTAGCATATGAAATAAATCCACACAAATCATTAGCACTGCCATATTTTGCCAACAAAACCCAGCAGAAAGACATAGAATGTGAAATCTCATATAAAATAATTGCAGACAGTATAAAATACTTAGGAATCTACCTGCCAAGACAAGCACAGGAACTATATGAACACAATTATAAAACACTTTTCACTCAAATAAAGACAGATCTAAACAATTAGAGAAATATTAATTTTTCATTGGCAGGATGGGTCAATATAATAATAAAATAATACTACTTAAACTAATTTATTCAGTGCCATACCAAACTACCAATGAATTATTTTTTAAAACTAGAAAAAAATAATAAAATTCATCTAGAGTAGCAAAAGGTTGAAAATATCAAGAAAATCAAAAAGAAAAAAAGAAAAGTAAAGGTAAAGGTAAGCAGCCTGGTCATATGGATCTCAAACTATACTATGAAGTAGTAATTTTCAAAACAACCTGTTACTGGATAAGAAAAGGAATAGATTAGTTATACAATATACAGAAATAAATCATCACAGTAACCTGATGTTTGACAAACCAAAAGATTCTACCTTTGGGGGCAAGAACTCACTATCTTAACAAAAACTCTAGAAAAAACTAGAAACCAGTTCAATATCTCACACTTTATACCAAGATAAGTTCAAAATGGGTTATTTTAAACATAAAAGGTAAGAGCATAAACAGATTAAGGAAGTGTAGAAAAAAATACCTATCATATCTATAAATAAGGGAAGAATTCATGACAAACAAGAAATTGAGAGGATCAAGGGAGATAAAATGGATAATTTTGATTATATTAAACTTAAAAGCATTTGAACAAATAAAATAAATACATCCAAAATTAGAATGAAAGTAGGAAACTGGGAGAAAATGTTAACATCAGTTTTCTCTGTTAAAATGCCTCATTTCATAAACATATAGGAAACTGAGCCAAATTTAAAAAAATAAGAACCATTCCCCAACTGATAGTCAAAAGACATGAATGAACAGTTTTCAGAGGAAGAAATCAAAGCTATTGAATTATGGGAGAAAAAAATACTCTAAATTCCTAAAGATTAGGGAAGTGCCAATGAAAATAACTCTGAGGTACCACATTACTCCCATCAGATTGCCGAAGATGACAGAAGAGAAAAATGACAAAAGCTGGTGAGGATATGGAAAAATAGGTACATTAATGTACTTTTGTTAGAGTTGTGAATGAGTCCAACCAATCTAGAGAACAATTTGGAACTATGCCCAAAGGATTATAAAACTGTATAAAACTATCAAAACCCTTTGATCCAGAAATACCGCTATTAAGCATGTATTCCAAAAAGATCAAAGGAAAAGGACCTATATGTACAAGAATATCTAGAGCAGCTTTTTTGGTGGTGTCAAAGAATTGAAAACTGAGTGTGTGTGTTTGTCCTTCATTGCCAAAGAAGACCATGCCATCAGAGAAATGATGACATGACTTGCCCTTGACTTTGTTTTGAATGAGGGAGGGCTGTGCAGGTCACCAGCCTCACTTCTCCTCCAGAGCCATCTGAATCCAGTAACCAGATATTCATCAAGATAACTGGAGATGACCCAGGATGAGGCAATTGGGGTTAAGTGACTTGCTCAAGGTCATACAGCTAGTGAGTGTCAAGTGTCTGAGGTGAGATTTGAACTCTGGTCCTCCTAACTGCTGCACTGGTACTCTATCCACTGAACCACCTAGATGCCCATCAATGGTGGAATGGCTGAACAAGTTGTAGTATATGATGATGATGAAATACTATTGTAGTATAATAAATGGCAAATGGGAATATTTCAGAAAAACCTGGAAAGAATTATATGGGCTGATACAAAGTGAAGTAAATAGAGCTGGGAGAACATTGCACATAATAACAGTAATACTGTAATAATAATCAACTGTGAAACACTTAGCTATAATCGATACGATGATCCACGACAATTCCAAAGGACTCATGATGAAACATGCTACATACCTCCAGAGAGAAAGAACTGATAAACTCTGAGTGTGAAATGAAATACATTTTTAAACTTTATTTTCTTGCCTTTTTTGCAACATGGCTAATGTGAAAATATATTTTGCATGACTTCATAGTTATAATGAATATCATATTTCTTGCCTTCACAATGGGTGAGGGAGAAATGGAGAGAGGGAGAGAAACTTTGAACCAGTTTTCTTTACCTTTCCTAGTCTGTGGATGACTAGCAGTGTGATTGGTGAAGGACTAAAAAAATGTGATAGAGGCTAAAAAGTACAATCAGGATTCTCTTCTTCATCTCTGGATATGGGAAAGAAATTTCTTGTTCAGGAAATATTAGAAGCTGTAGCTAAAAATGAAGTGCTATATCTACATCACTCATTGTGTTTGGGACAGGACTATGGTTGAACCTATATATGGAACCAGGAAGCACCTGCTGCTACCCAAAGCATATTATCCTATATCTGTATGTCTTACAAGATGATTTTTTGTTGTACAGGCCAAGAGGGTGAGTTGGAGGGAATGAATTTGCCCAGAATACATATTATACAGTTAAACTTTAAAATGGTAGTAGTTAAAAACTTCATATTCTGATTTCATAGACTTCAAATTATAAAATTCATTGTTTTCACAATAAATCGTATCAATTTCAGACTTTAGTATCACAGTTAAGAAATAAACGATAAAACAAAGAGGTTTAAGGGCATTTAGCAAAATAAGTTATTGCCTTAGTAAGAACTCAAATAGTGCATTAGATTTTTAAAAATTAAATGTAGTCTCAATTTGTACCTTGAGTATAGACTCTGGTTTAATATGTTGTGGCTTTCAGACACTTTCAACAAAATCATTGCCTTGAAATGGAAGTGGAAAATATTTGCTTACCTGGAATCCAGAAATATTAATTTTAGGTCCAAACTTGCCCTAAACATGAACATATTACTATGAAGTTTGATTTCTGTGATTGCACTTGGAGGCAAAGACTGACCGACAGCCACGAGCCCCACGATTTGGTAACAGGAGTCATATAAGGACATGTCCAACATATACTGTCTTATCTTCAAATAGCCACTGCAGTGGATGACCTGGAATGACAGAAAAAAGAATAATGTCTTTGGAGGTGGGGGAATAAAAAGATAAAATATTGTCATAATGATTCTGGACTTGTTAATTTCCTCATAAGCAATGTAATGTTCCTTTTTAAGTCCCATTTGTGGACTGGGCTTTTCCAATACTCTGATGGGACCGATTTATTAGTAGGAAGTGGTTGTAACATATGAATGTAATGGAATACTGTTGTGTTGTAAAAAAAAAACCACATGAATATGAGGAATTCAGAGAAACATGGGAATACTTATATGAACTGATTCAGAGTCGAGAAAGCAAAACCAGGAAAATAACCTGGTTTTAAAATTTTAAAAATTAATAAAATTAATAAAAAATTTAAAAATTAATAATATAAATGGAAAGAGCAGCAAAAAAGCACCTGAATTCATATTAAATATAATGATCAATCTTGTTTTCAGAGGACAGATGATGTAAAAAACAACCCTCTTCTCAGTGCAGAGGAGAAATGCTATACTAGGAGGGAATGTTGCACATAGTATCAGATGAGATCATTTTCTAAGTTGGTTTTGTTTTGCTGGCAAAGGGTGGGGTGAGTGATGTATTGGGAATTGACTGTAATGTAAAAATTAGGACACATCAAGAAAAAATGTTTAGGGAAAAAAAGGAGAGCGTATCCAAAGTAAGTCTGTTGTAAATTGGAATCCATTACTGGCTAATCCAGTTGGATGAAATAGGTAATGAGTTACTGACACATCCTCGAAATTGTACGGAAGCAGGATAAAGATGTGGGGGTAACTTCAACTATATTAACATCTGCTTGTGATGTCTTTCTGCTGAAAGTAGAGTAATTGATGATACCTTACTTTGTTTCTCATCTCAACCTGTTGAAATCCTATTCTTCTGTCCAAGTCCACTTTCTCTGTCAGTGGAAGTTGTTCACTCAGATATCTCATAAGATTTGGTATGGACCTCTTTTTTGTACCTGTTTTCTAACCTGTATAGTTGTCTGTGAAGTGTGTTGAATATACTTTTGTATAGTGCTTCTGTAATATGAATTCTCATGATTCTCCTTCTGTCTATTGATAGCTCCTTTTCTGTCTTCTTTTCTGATTCCTTATTCTCTCCTCAACCCTTAAAAGTACATGTTTTAGGAGGTTCTGCACTTAACCTCTTTTCTCCCAACATTCTCCTTTTGTGAGTCCATTATTTTTGGAGCATCAATGATAAGATCTATGCAGATAACTCTCCAATCTATATGTCTATCTCTAAACTCTTCCCAAGGTTCCAAACCATATTATCAACTGCCTGCTTGGTAGCCCCACTTGGAGCATTTGCTTTTGCCTCAAAATCAACAGGTCTAAAATATCAAAATCAATGGTATCATCAACATCCCAAATAAGATGATAAACATGGAATTTTCTTTGATTCCTTCCTCTCTATCACCTCACATATTCAAAACAAGAGTAATGAAACTATACTGTTTTTACACTTCCATCTGTTTTATATTTCAGTTTCGTAATAAAGCAAAAAGGGTTACATTTTTCAGGGTACCATGTTCAATTAATTCTACAAATTAAGGTTATGATATGTAATTAACTTGTATTTAATAGAAGAGTAGTCTGATAGCCAGTCAGAGTATGATTGATGAGAAGGGTAAGGAAAAGTTCATTTTTATAGTATATCTCTATATACTTTTACGTTATAAAGCATCATAGATAGAGTGCTGTACCTAGAGTCCGTAAAATCTGAGTCTACTCTGCCTTTAAGTTACAGACTTTAAGTTATAGAAGGATTATGATCTGCTTCAGGGGAAGAGTTCCCCAGCCCAGGGTTTCCCATATTAACAAAACTGATGTAATATTAAATCACTTAAGAGGAAGTAAATGATCAAATTTTAATTTATTATTTGAAATGCCACATTCAGAAGCTATTTTCCAAGTTTTCTGAATATACCTATAGAATCTTAGAATGTTAAGCCTGAAAGGGACATTAGATTTAGTCTAATCCCCTTATTTTCCAGGATAAGGACCTTTAAGCTTAGAGGCTTACTTGCCCACCATCACACCCAGAGCCCAGGTCTTCAGATTCTGATGTTCTTTCCATCTCCAGGAAGCATCATGTGATTGTGTGTCTGTGCCTGGGTTCACTCTGTGTAAAATTTAGATTAACTTCGGGGCAATCCAGAGAAAAAGAAAAGTTACAATTTGAAAATCAAAAATATAAGTAACTACAGAATGTTACATGATGGCATAATACTGGGCCATTTCTAAATGGGCCATTTCTAAACAAAATGTTGTACCAAAACCAAGAATTCAACCACTTGCTTCTTTCTTGTATGAGAGGTTCTTAACTAAATTGCAGAAATTATGGGTACAACCCTGGAGTCAGAGGACCTAAGTTCAAATCTGGCCTTGGACACTTGACCCTTACTGGTTGTGTAACTTCAGACAAATCACATACCCCAATTGCCTTGCCCCCCCAAAAATTATAGGTAAGTATTTTCCCTAGCATAAATATTGTGAAATTAAGATTTATACTCAAAGTAGTCTGAAACAGTGGGGCAGGTGGGAATGGGGGTGGGGATGACAGAGGGAAGGTCTGTTTTGCTTTTAGAAGTTTATTTATTTTTAGTTGGATTGCTTGACAAAATTTTGAACAGGGCTGGAATGATGGGGTACGGACCCTGTCCCCCCATTTTCCTTGAATTTTCCCACATGGCCAACTCCCTGTTGTTTGCCTGGGACAACCAGTCCTTCCCAGTTACTAACCCATAAGTGGTTATCTTGGTGATTTTAGGGGCTGTGGGCCCTACCCAAGAATATTGTCAATTGTAATTGTAATATTGTAATCATCCCTTTAAATTAGGCATTGCCCTGTCCTTTAGATCCATTTTTAAAATACAAATTCTCCTGGGAGGAGTAAACAAAAAATACATTAAGTCCTTTTTTATCAACTTTATCTCTAATTGTAACAAGAGTGAACAGAAAGCATGAGAACAGTGGATTCTATGGGTAAAGAATCCTTAAAATGTGAGAAATGAAAGGTCTGTGTATTAAGACTTCGAATACTTTGAAAAGTCTTGTATTCCCTACAATACTCCACGATATTCCGTAAGTATGGATTGATTGTTTGATTGATTCATGAAGATAAAGTTCACATACAAAGTTGAACTTTCATTTAGGTGCCAATTCTAATGCCATCCTATTGTTTCCCTTCTTTTAAGCATTCTCACCAGTTTTACCTGTGATGCTTTTTATAATGCTGGCACTGAGTAACAAATTTGAGCACTTGTCTCACAAGCATGTCGTTACCTTTCTGGGGATTTTCAAATTTTTCTTTGTACTAAATTTTCTTGAATGTGAGGCAAAGTAAAAATCCAAAAAAGTCCAAAATCCAAAAAAATCCAAAAAAATCCAAAAGGTAAAAATCCAAGTATGAAACAACCAAAACCCTACTCTTTGAACTCACCAAGAGGTGGATCCTCATACCTTATAGCCACTGCACGTTAATCCCGCATTCCTCTTTGCTAAAACACACTTCATCCGCAGGAAAAATGACCTCTCTATTTCATACTCTGAAAGCAGAAAATAGATCAATTTCAATTTGAAAAAAAAACAACAACAACACATTTATCAGCAATGTTTCTATCTTTAGCATTAGTCTCACTTGCTAATCCTGAAAGTGAACTTCTAAAAGCAAGAATTAAAAACAACTTAAAAAAAATACGTGTCAATCTCTAAACAGACACCAGTTCTTTCCTTTCATGCTTGTTGGGAGGTAGCCACCCTGTAAGCATAGAAAGTCTAAACACAGAAAGTTTTAGTTTGCAAAGGACAACATATGAGTGTGCGGAGGTATAAGAGAACAACCACATTTTAGTTTTCAGGTATTATTTCATTTTATTTTTTTTTTAAAAAGATATTCTGAAGAAATGAACAAGAATTTCAAGAATGCCAACCAGGAAACAAGGTAAATATCTCTTTTAAGAAAAAGTTTTTTTGTTTGTTTGGTTTTTTTAACAATAGCATGGGTTAGACATGGTTCTATGCTAGAGGTTAATAAAATATTTGTCCAGTGGTTTAAAGGGCACTAATCATTTTTGCTCCTCTAGAAAGGATGTAAACAGTAACTTGCTCCAAATCTTGCCAAAAGGTTCGTCATCATATTAACTTCATTTATCAGTTTTGTGAAAAGTGAATATTACTGTTCAATTGCTCAGTCAAATTCAATTTTTCATGACCCCAAGGACAATAGCATGCCAGATCTTTCTATCCCCCACTATCTCTCAAAGTCTGTCCAAGTTCATCTTCATTCTTTCCAAGACATTATCTATCCATCTCATCCTCTGCAATCCCCTTTTCCTTTTGCCTTCAATCTTTCCCAACATCAGGATCTTTTCCAATAAGTCCCATCTTCTCATTATGTGACCAGAATATTTAAGCTTCAGCTTCAGTATTTGACCTTCCAAAGGATAATCTGAAAGGTGACTAACCGAGTAATACAGTGTAATGGATGTAATCCAGTGTGGTAGAGTGGAAAGAGCACTAACTTTTTAATTTAAAAAACAGGTTCAAATTTCAGCTCTGCCACTTACACCAGGGCAAGTCACTTAACTTCACTGGTCCTCAGTTTCTTTATTTGCAAAATGAAATAAGAATTAAAGATCTCTGGGGTCCAAGAATTATCATCTTATGATCTTGTAATCCTTGCAACAATTCCCTTCATCAGGAATATTTCATTTCCCTAAAATGGCAGGTACTTTGTAAATGTCGTAATTTCTTCTGCTAGTTGAGGAAGCAGAATTTCAAGCTCTCAGTCTCAAAATTAGCCTCACAACGCAAAATAGCAACAAGAATTAAATTCCATTACATCAGAATGAGAGCTTTTTTCATTCTGATTGCTTAAAGGATCACCTGGATCCATTCTCATCTCCAGTACTCCCATACTCATCTAATTGGCCAAAGACTTTTTCCTTCAGGAATATTCACAAACAGCTTCCCCAAGCCATGTCATCTAAGGAATGGATGCATCTGCTCTGAGGTTTAAATACACAATTGTGCTTCCACTTGATAAGGTAAATGTTACCTCCAATCTTTAAATTATTGATTACTAGAAGTCAATAAATTTTTTTAAAAAGAAAAGTAACTACAAAGTGTTGAAAGCAAGGTCTTTAAGCTTCTGGATAAGACTGAAATCTTCTGGATCTAATGGATCTCACTTTCAAAAACTCATATTATCATTGTGGCACTAATATTTTACCCAGAATTCCACAGGTTATGAGCTTGGGTTGGAATACTCTAGGCATAAAAACTCCTGTTTATCCCAGCTGCCTAGAATTAATTCCAGGTATTCACTGGTGTCTGTGAAATCCATGACTAGAGAAAACCTCACACAGCAATTAATAATTGAGTTTTGTGAAGTATCTTATTTGCATACCTAATCACCCCAATGAAACCATGGGGATAAGTCTAGATTCAGAAAATCCATCCTGCAAATGGGAAGTTGGGAGAAAATTCTGGATGGTGTTATCTCCAAAGTTAAAAAGTTAAAAGTTAATGAACATCTTAAATTAGTGTGATATCACAATTATATACGCTTTTGCTACATCTGGGAGATCAGGAGTGGAAAAAAAAACCCTGCTGATACTTATCAGACTTGTTTCTTTACTTAAAAAAAAATTCTTAGGTCATGGAGCCTTGGGATCAGAGTTGCAGAAAGAAGTGCAGTTGAGCCCATCTCGCCTCCCACCATCAACTCTTTCAAACAAGTCTAGAAACCACACCTGACCTAATCCTGATGAGGAAATCCAAGAAAAAGTCACAGTCATTTTTGCAATTCAAATAAGCAGAGAAAAACAAATAGGTCTGTGGACAGTGGGATTAGGGTCTGGCCAGGAACACTCAAGGAGAGTACTCCACTGTGCTCAAAAGTGAAGCAAGGTTCCAGACCTATAACAAGGCTCCACCTTGTGCAAAGTGTGGGAAAAGATGACAACTGGAAGCTTTGTCAGCTACTAACGAGTTCCATTTCATGAATACATGGCAAACTGAGGAGGGGACCTGTGCCTAGAGGTGGCTCTCCAGGGTGAGAAGCTGTAGTGACTCCTATCTGGTGTACCAAAGAAAAAATTCACATGTGGTTCAGATCCCAGGAGCAGAAAAGGGTCTCAGCTCCAACTTCCAGCCCAATCTAAATCCTGCAAAGCAACGACCAAGGCGGAAATCCCAGACAAAAGAGATTTTTGTTGCTTAACTATCTACACAGTTCTGTCACTCTGAACCAGTGGGGGCCAACTTCAGTCTTCCTCATCCATGTCTTTCTATTGGACCCAGATGGCTCTGGAGGAGAGAGTGAGACTGGTGACTATGCACAGTTCACTTGTAAATCAAGACATTGCCTTTCTGATGTCAGCAGTCTTCTTCGAGAATGAAGGAAAAACAACTCTGAGCCAATAGAGCTTCCCAGATGACTCATAGAGGCTGAGTCCTGCAATAGTCTACTGCCATTCAGACTCAATCCCAGATCAGGAACTAGCAGAGTTGAGACCAGGAAAGCAGCAATCAGACTTTTCCCTGGATCAGACTACTTTGAAAACATTAAAACTTGTTCCTGAGCTGTCCCTAAGAATGTAGCATAACATAACACTCGATACTCCAAGAATACAGAAACAGGACCAGTTCAGATCCATGTACAGAAACTAGTTTTAAAATAAATCTCAAAATCAGAAAGCAGATTGAGAGAATGAGCAAACAAATGAACAAAAAAGGATCTCACCACAAAAAGTAATTATGACAAGGATGCTCAAGACACAAACCCACCAAGGCATCTGCAAGCAAAACCTTAAAGAAAAACATAGCTTAGGCAAAAATTCTACTCGAATTCCTAGAAGAGATGAAAGAGGAGCTTAAAATATTTTCATAAGTGAAACTAGAGTGCTGGAATTAAAAAATAGAAAAGAAATGAGAGCTATCAAAGAAAGACTTGGAAAAGGGGGTAAACAGCTTAGAACAAGAGGTACAAAATCTTGTCTAAGCAACAAATTCTCTGAAAATTATAAAGGGCTAAGTAGAAGCCAATAACCCCACAAAACAAAAAGAAATATTTAAATGAAATTAAAAGAGTTTTAAAAATAGAAGAAAATATAAATTATCTCATAGGAAAAACTGGAAAACAGATTGAGAACAAAAATTTTAGAAACATTGGATTGAAGCCATGGAAACTTTGAAATCTGCAAGCACATGATCAAAAATAAAAGAGCTTACACATCATATTTCGAGAAATCTTAAGAGAAAACTATCCATGTATCTGAGAATGAGAGGAAAATTGAAAAAATTAAGAATTCATTGGTCACCTCCTGAAAGAAACCTCAAAATGAAAAAAATTATAGCCCAAATCCAAATCTTAAATTTCTTTAGGTTAAAGAAAAAAATCCTCCAAAGAGTCAGAAAAAATTCAGGTACTTGGGAGCCACAATCAGAATCACACATAATTTATCAGCTACCATCATAAAGAAATGGAGAGCTTGGAATATTATATTCCAGTAGGTAAAGAATATAGACTTACAAGTCAAGGATAACTTAGCTAAAAAAACTGAGTGTAATGCGAGGGGGAAAATGGACTTTTAAATGAAACATAGGACATTCATGATGAAAAGACCAGAGCTCCTTAGGAACTTGGAAGTTAAAATACAAGAGTAAGAGAAACATGAAAAGGTAAACATGAATGAACAATGATAAAGGACTAAACAAGGATAAATTGCTCACATTTTAATATGGAAAGGTGATGCATGCGTCCCCTGTGAAACCTATGTCAGAAAGGGTCATAGAGGAAGTCTAATTAGACAAAAGATTTGGAAGTGGCTCTATTATGACGATAATAGAATTATGATATTAAAAGAAGAATGGAAAAGGGGAAAACAGGAATATACCAGGTTGGGAAAAGGAAAGTTAGGAAAATTATCTTACATTAGGATATTGATAATACATGCATACTTTTTATATAGAGAATAGTATGAGACATACTATATGTGTATATTTTATATATGCACACACATATGTGCATATCTCATTTTACTTTGAGTCCTTTACCTCTCTTTTCAGAGCATTGTCATCATTAGCCTTCTAAAATAATGGTTAGTTATTAGGCTCATTAGTTTTTTTCAGCCTTTCAAAGTTATCTTTGCAATATTATAAATTATGCTCCTGGTTTTGCTGACTTCATTCTGTATCAGTTCTTACACATCTTCCCAGTTTCTCTGAAACCATCCTCTTCATCATTTCTTTAAGCACAATAGTATTCCATTACATTTATATAATAAAGCTTGTTCAACTATTCATTATTCACCTATTGAGGGGTACCCCAACACATTCCAATTCTTTGCCACCTTAAAAAGAGCTAGAAATTTTTTTGTACATCCTTAGTTATGGTTTGTTTTGCTTAGGATTAATTCTTCCTTTAATCTACCATATGTAAATAGATAATACATATACATATATGGACCTATACACACATATATAATGTGTATATATACATATAGACATATATTTGTTTTTATAAATGACAAATGCAGCAATTTGTTTTGTTTGACCATACATGTTTGCAACATGGATTTTGTTTTCTTTTATTTTCAATTGGAGGAAAAGAAGGAAAAGGAAGATATTTTGGTGATTAAAAAAGTAAATTAAATTTAAAAATAATAAATAATTTTAAAAAGCATTAAGTTGTATGAAAGGTAAAGGGAGAACTATTTGAGGAAATAACAAAATTTCAATACTGAAAAAAAACATCAGAAGACCGTGGATTTTTTCTGAGGTGTCAGTCTTCTCTATCCAACTTTAAATAAACTTACAGAGAAAGCATGAAATTTGTGTTCCATGCTCTATCCCATTGTTCATTTTTAAAGAAAATATTATTGCTTTGTTACCATAAATTATATTACTGAATACATTTTATTTTCTAAGTATTTTGTAATGACAGACCCTTTGATTTGAAAGTCACTTCTCAAAATGTCTTATATATTAATCTATATCAAGGCAAAAATACAGTTAAACTCTCTCAAGACAGCTGTCTGTTCTGTTCCACAAGGTCTATATATGAATAAACACATTCTTGGTAGCATCCTATCCATCCTCTACACAGCCACCAGTGATTTTCCTTAAAGATGGGTCTGATCGTATCACACATGTCTCTCCCCCAAGTCTGTCTGTCTGTCTCTCTGTCTCTCTCTCTCTGTCTCTTTGTCTCTGTTTCTCTATGTCTCTCTGTCTCTGTCTGTCTCTCTCTCTCCCTCTTTCAATAAACTCCATTGACTCCTTGTTACCTCTTGGATCAAATATAAACCTCTGTCATTTAAAGCTTTCCAAAACTTGATTCCTTATACACTTCTTCAGTTTTTTTATATGTTAATCCTCTCCACTCACTCTTGGTTCCCATTATACTGTTCAACTTGCTCCTCTCCCCAAATGCTCCATTCCTTATTTACATGACTTTTCGGAGGCCATCCTCCATGCCTGGAATGGTCTCCTTTCTCACCTCACCCTCTTGGAGCTCCTGATTTCCTTCAAAACTTGGCTCAGGAATCATCTTCTGCGGGAGGGCTTTCCTAGTCCACACCAATCTTGTGTCTATTTTGCATATGGTTTGTTTATGCCTATATGTGTACATGTTGTATCCTCCACTGCAAAGTAAGGTCTTCAAAAGGAAGGAAAATTTCCATTTCATTTTTATTTCCCCAATGTTTAGTGTCTAATAAATACTCGTTGATCGATTGATCCTAGTACTGTCTAAAAATTATTTCTTCAATTTCTATGTAAGCAAGCAAATCCTAAGGTCCACACGTTTCTTCCCATGAGCCTCTAGGATTTAAAATATCACCGGTTTAACTCATTTCTTATTTTCTTCTCCTCCAAACCAAAAATATGTGTTGTGTTTGTACCATTTTAGATTCCTTCTTAGTTAACAATCAATAAATTAAGCACCTAGTGTGTGCCAGGCATTATACTTAGTTCTGGGGATAAAGCTAAAAAAGGAGCTCACAATCTAATGAGGAAGAAAACAAGCAAACAAATACGTACAAGAAAGCCATGTATAGGAAAAATAGGAAATAATTACAAGAAGGAAGGCCACTAGAATTCTGAGATAGCCTGTAAAAGATGAGATCGTAGGTGAGCACTAATAGATTTTGTGTGACTGTTGCAGTTATCATCTAAACAGTCTTGTCAAGAGGAAACAACAGAGCCAGAAGAAACCTTTTCTAACTGGCTATTTAACTTCCTCTGATAGATTCGGGAAGTTCCTTCTGTTAGCATTATTTTTCACTTGGAGATCCACATAGTGAGAGACTGATTGGTGAACAGTGATGAGGTACACTTGGAATTGTTGGACTGACACATTGATTTTAAAAGAGTCTACCTGTCTCTAGCGTATATCTAATTAGATGTAATAAATAATAATATTTGCCCAGAAAGGATCCTGATCTTTTGGAGATCTTTGGAATTCGGACTAAACCTCTAGTCTTTTATTTACACGGCCCTGGCACACTGGGAGGTGATCTTGTGTTTTTGACTATTTGAATATATTGTGTCCCCCTGGTATAATGTAAGCTCCCTGAAGGAAATAATTCACTTTTATATTTAGTACCTAGCACAGGGTCTGACATGGAAAAGATACTTAATAAATACTGGTTGACTAACTGATTGGTCAGCGATGGTCTCTGACCTGGTATTTGAATTGTTTCCATTGAGCTGCAATACACTATCCCTTCAGCAAGCACCAGAAAGTGAAAAGCTGACAGCTAATATTATAAGTATACTTATCTCAGCATGTTTTCATTTTGATTTCTTTCCCCCTTTGACAATCCTTTGAGATAATACCTTGTAAGAGATGGTGATGAAGAGGTTGGTGAGCGGCAAGAACAGCTGTCATCTCATCGTGGTCAGAAGGATGGATGTACTCATAAATGCTATTGCCAGTGAGTTCCACCTGTCACAGAAGTACAGTATCAGAGTGTGCACATGGTCTTTTTCTATTATTAAAAATCTCTTCAACGGAGATGGTTTGTGCAAGTTTCATAGATTCATAAACCACATTACCTACATAGGATTTAAGAAGACTCTCCAGTCACAGACAGCTTTCACCATATGATCATATTTTCCTCAGGCACTGACCATTAAACTACTAGTGTATAGTGACACATGATAGGTTTGATGGGGATTTCTGAGTTAAGCCTAGAGGTAAGAAAATTCTTAGCAAGGAGAAGGGAGATGTACAAACATGAGTGCAATTCTTCTAACTTGTTCATAAATATCAATGTTTTCTATGGACTCCATAATCACTTCTTTCTGATGAGAGCCCTAAAATCCAAGATTTAGTATTGTCCTAAATATCTCTATCATCAAGCTCTCAGAAAAAGATGAAAATATACATTGCTTTTCATTGGGAACTTAAGAAAACACTAGGAAAGTTCCATGATGAACATCCAACGTGCAAACTACAAATTCATCTGAATGTCATTTAAAGAACTCAATAAGCATGTGGAACTAAGAGCAGGGCTCATTCAGAAGGATTCAATGCAGACTTCTGCTTCTCTAAGGAATTTTTCTTTTTCTTTTGCACTGAACCATAGTCCATAGGCACACCCAAGCCTCTTTTATCTTGTGTTTGCCAGAAGTGTGTCACTGTTCTGTCCAAACAAACATAACAGTGTTAATTCGATTGCTCTGAACTGATTGGAGTGTACCTGGACATTTGCAGGTCATTTCTATTTTGAGTCCATTCTAAGTATGGTTTTATAGCCATCATAAAGTCTTATGACCATTTTCTCTGCTAAATGCCAGAATAGTCTAGTTGCTAATGTTGTTTTCCAATAATAGGCCACTAGCGATTTCCAGCTGTGTTGAATGTGCATATATAACCTACGCTAGAAACTTCATCAAAACAAGAAGTTACTGCTTGGGCAAGGTTAGGCTGCACCGTTTCTTACAGTAACTCTTAATCGACAGGATAGAACTGAAGACCAAGGTAGCTTAATTCTTGACCAATGACGGTGTAAGTTGTAGCCATTTTGCAGTCATCTGGCAAAGATAACAAATGAGGAAAATGATGAATATGAGAGGACTGCACTGATGATGAAGCTGTGAATAGATCCATACCTGGTCCACACATTCTGCAAAACAATTTGGAACTATACTCAAAAAGTTACCAAACTGCTCATGCCCTTTGACCCAGATATACCACTATAAGGTCTATAGCCCAAAGAAATTAAAGAAAGAGAAAAAGAATCTTAATGTACAAAAATTTTATAGCAGTTTTTTTATGTTAGCCAAAAATTACAAGCTAAAAGGATACCCTCCTGTTGGGGAATGGCTAAACAAATTGTGGCATATGAAGAAAGTAATGGAATATTACTGTGCCTCAAGAAATGATGAAATAGACAATTTCAGAGGAAACTCAGAAGACCTTTATGAACTGATGAACCGGAGAATGAAAATAATTTATACAACGACAACAGTTTTGGTCATTTCTTCATCAGGGCTTTCAAATCCTTGGTAACATAGACCAGAAAGGCAGGGGAAAGATGAAATAATGTAACCTACTGAGCTCGATTGAGGTGATTTATCCACTTGCTAAAACATAAGAATTGCCTTTTTATTCTCATATATATTTAGTTGTCTAGCCTGAAAAATAACCTTGTTCTTAACATGGCTTTTACAATTTTATTTTCTGATTATTCGTGGAATGTTTCTTCTTAATACTATGCAAAGAGAGCAACAGAAAGAATTGAATTACAGAAATCTAACCCTGCCAGAACCTACCCCCATCTCCCGTCTCCTTAACCTGGTTTTCCGCTGATATTCCAACTAAACATTTACCTACATTAAGAGCTTGGGCATATTTTTTTCTTCTAAGCTAAGTACAACAAATTTATATTTGCTAAAGGAGGGAAATGGAATAATCATTATTATTTAAGCTTAATAGGCTTAAATGGGAGACATTAGATTAGGACAGAACAATAGGAAAAATGAATGAGTAGTTTTCTTAAAAATAATCCACAGAAAAAACAAACATACAAAAAAAAACCCCTCAAAGCGAATGAACAAAATTATAGAAATAAAGCATGTTGATGTAAAAAAATCAATAAAACTTATCTTAAAAATGTAAAAAACTAAAATTTAAAATTCTATACTTTAAAAAGAGGAAAAGAGATTTATTAAAATGTTCATAACTTTTTACTAGCCATGATTTTCTTATGCACACAAGAATACTTCATACTGTTGTATATTGAATATACTGCTATATTTTCATATTAGTTATTTAATATAACTGTGTTTTTAATTTTTGAAAGAAATTGAATGATTCATAACAAAATATCTATTGTCTCCATAAAACAAACCTATTTGTAACATTTTGATATCCATAAACCCCTCTACGGTACAACAAGATGAATTACTTCCCTACTAAGAACTTTTAAAAATGTTTAATAGAACAGCATTTTTTCTTATGAAGAAAACTGTAAATTTGGAACTTAGTTAATATATTCTGGGTCATGTTTGGGAAGGAGAAACCAATCTGGTACACTGAAAACACAGATTGTTTTGCTTTGGGTAATTTTGCAAATTAAACATTTGTAAGTTAATTGGGCTTGGTTGCATGTCTTAAGTCCTATGTAGAAGTAAAAATAAAACTTTATCCTCCCTAACCTACCATTGAAAGTGAAGGGGACTGGCTGTGGTTCCGTCTAGCCCAATGTTTTTTTTTTTTTTTTTAAAGTGCTTAATGTAATGATTTTAAATATCAGACTTCAAATGTCATATAAAATTATTGCAAGCATATAGAACCTTTTTATATACATGTAATACATGTATTACTTGAATGTATTAATTGAAGATCTGTATTAACATGTATTAATTGAAGATCTGTATCCGTTTGAAAAGGTGTTTTATTGTATATAATTCTGTGAGAAAATGTAAATCACAAAGTCCCTTTAAAAATGTGTGGGGGAAAGATGCACAAAGAATACAGAACATATTCTTCAACATAGAATAGATACAATGTTTTCTTTTTCCTTCAAATGTAACTTAATTATATTAGCAAAGGGACCATGAAACTAAATCTAAATTTATATCACAAAACATTCTGGGTACCCATTTACCCCCTAAAGAAAATAATAAATTACACCTGGCTTTTCCATTTCAGAAGTTTGAGTGGAGTACACAGAACTTATGCCGAAGAGACCTACCCTTCGTTCTAGATAGCTCACTCTAGGTTTTTAGTACCAGAGTTTGATAATGGGATTATTTTTGTTTACTCATTTAAATATAAAAGCAATCTTAACCATAAGGAGTAAATTGTTCTTTTCCAAGCTCATAATGTGTCTTTAAAAAAAGACTTCAATTTTTGGTAAAAGAAATCGTGCCTACCTCTTCAAGATGCAGAATTATTCAGTTATTTATAGAATTGAAGTAAAAATAAGAACCTTCTCCTACCTGACTGATAACTGCCTCAATTTTCTGATCAACAACTAGTGTCTAACTTTTTAATTAAATTTCAAGACTATTTTCAAAAACTATAAAATAAGTATCTTGAAGTTAAAATATATAATATAATGTTATAATATGTAATATAATATAAAGGAATAGTTAGTACTAAAAGGCCCTTTTCAATAAATTAGTCTACCAAAAAACTTTTTCTTTCAGAAAAATGTTCCCTCCAGATAAATACTTATACAGAGTATAGGACAGTGATTTAGTTCATGCAGGATTGTTGTGTTGATTTTAAGTGACCTTACTGCCCAGATCAGTAAAACAACTGGTCTCAAAATACTTAGATCCAACTTCACTGATTTTCCCCCCCTTACCACCTACCTAGGTAACTAGAAGTTTTACTAGCATGACAATTCAACTAAAATAGTGTAATTAGGAGTCATTCCTATGTAGACAAAGCCTACTGCTTCTACTGTTGAGGGACAAATGGATAGAAAAATTTGAAGAAGTTGAAGAGTTTGATTGAAGATTTTTTTAATCATCAAGGAGGGTTTTTTGTAAATAGAAAGTCAATGGAGCTTCAGATATTGACCAAATGTTTTCCAAAAAACAAAGAAGTGGTATCAAGAGTAAGAGTATGAGAATGGAGAGAGAGGAGAGAGAGAGAGGATGAGAGGAGAGAGAGAAGAGAGAGAGAGAGAGAGGAGATGAGGAGAGAGAGAGAGAGAGAGAGTGAGAGAGAGAGAGAGAGAGAGGGAGACTAAGAAGAGGAAGACAGAGGGAACCAGGTATTATTCAATTGACTTCTAGTTAATGACATTTTTTCCATTTAAAAAAAGAATGTAGAAATGAAATACATTTTGACTATTGGCTAGATTTCCTTATGAGGAGTTTCTATAAATAGGAGGTAGGTTTTAAGAAATATTTGTTGTAGGTCATCTAGACCAACCACCATGCTAGACTCCAAAAATACTAACAAAGAATTCACACCTGTCTTAAAGTATTTTACAGATATATACAGATATTCAGACAGTCCATTTGAAAAGAAAAAAATTCAGTCAATTCATTAGTCACTTTGTCTACACAGGGGAAAGTTTTTTTTAAAAAATTGAATATTTAAGAACTGAAATTATTTAATCAGGTACTTGTTTTATAATCTGTATATAGTATCACAAGAGTTCTTGTTTTTGTCAATCATGACATACACTTTCATATTCCAAGGAAATAATTTACTGATTGACTGAATGGATCCATGGAAATGGTGTGTTTTATTCTGTTCACATTGGTCATATATGAAACAAACACAGATACACACATATTTTAGTGCATGAATATATTTGTGGATGTGTACATATGTTTTTTCTAAAGTTGTTAACCAAAAATAAATTCAGCACAATGAGGATGATATGCCTAGAGACATTTATGTTACTGGATGGGTCACAAACACTGAATTGACTGGTCATATAATTGGTTTGCTTCTCCTCTCCCCCCACCAACATGAAGGCTTGTGTTGTGAATTGAAGGAACTGGTTAGTAATCTTGGCATTACGTAGATGGTACGTCCAGAAAGTAATATATTTCATGTACCTAGAGGGTATTAAATACAGAAAAAATGAGTGAATGACAGAAAGAAAAGAAAGAAGGAGGAAGGAAAGAAGGAACAAAAGGAAGAAAGAGAAAGGAATGAAAGTAGGAAGGAAAAAAGATGAAAGGAATGAAGAAAGGAGGAAGGAAGTAAGGAAGAAGAAAAGAAAGAGAGAGGGAAAGAAAGAAATCCTAAGTGACCAAGAGATCTTCCACTGGGTTTCAGAGAGAAAACTTCTGAAGAAGGTGAAGTAGAAAGTGCTGCATCATTAAAACTAGAACCCAGTGGAAATCCAAAAAGGCACACTTCGGTGTTTACAGAGATTGTAACCTTTTCCTATTTAAAAAGTAATATTCTGTGGTATTATACCAAAGTGTTATATTACACTGAAGTGAGAAATATTAGCATCAAAGTGAAGCAGCAGCAATGAAGGAAGCACCATTTGGAAAGGAAACAGTAACTTAAAACAATTTCCATATTTCAAAGTGCTTTATGAGTACACTACACATCTATAAACACATTCATACAAAAAAGGATACAAGTATGTCAGTTGAAAAATTTTAAATAGCAATTTTTGAAGTATATTGGCATAGGAGGAAATGGAATATACCTACATAGAACAACTATGTCAAAGTTGTTTTCAAGTTGGTACTTTTTCAGTTAGGAAATTCAAGTCATATTAATTGACATATTTTAATTTGGTTTAACTGCATTTTTTACATTAATACAAGGCTGGTAGCTCTTCTAGCTTCTTAGGTTTATTTTAGCAACCTAATTTTCTTTTCAGTTGTTGCTTCACAAAGAATCTTGCTTTTAAAATTTTACAACTACTTTTCATCTTAGAGTAATATCATTCCTTATATTATGAAAAACACATTTTTTATGATGATTATTAATGATAGTTAAATCATAGTATTATGAAAAGCAAGGGATTGGTTGGATCCTCCTGGCCAGAGTAAGCTATCATCTCCAGACAGAAGGGTAAGTCACAAATTGAACTTCTGAACACTGACCCTAGAATACGCTAAACTATGACTTAGCAATAAGAGACATCATTTGCTGTGTAGTTATACTTTCCCAAGAAAGACAACATTTCTAAATATTTTGAAGCTAGTTTGCTTCTTGCTGGGCAAACAGTAGTAAATTGAATTTTATGACTTTCTATCACAAGCACATAAAATGCTTCACTGAAAAGACCACTGAACTAGGGGAAAAAAAACAGGAAAAATTATCCTAAATTCCATGTGAACACTCATAAATCTACCCCTCCATTTTTTTTTATTTCTCTCTCAAAAGCACATTTACCATAAAACTCATGTTCCACTTCAAACTTTTCTCTCTTTCATGGCAACTCACAGTATCACATGCAATCCAGAAAGTAAGGACTCAAAATCTCCCCTTTGTAATTTTTTTTTTCCAGAGGTGTATAGCATTACCATATAAGCAGTCGGTTAAAGTTTCATACTGAATTTCAATACATGATTGAGTTTTGCAAGGATATGCTGGTATTAGCCTCAAAGGAAAAAGAAAATAAAATATAATAGAAGAAAGGGTATATAGTATCGCCCCCACGCCCATACAAAACAACTGTACAAAAGTAAATAAGGAGGTCGTTTATACAAAAAGAGCAGAAAGTTAACACTTACCAATTTATGTGCTGGGGAATATTGCCAAAATTCACACAGACAATGAATTTGAATTTTAGATGAACATGGAATTACTCCTACCTGAGATAAGCCTAGATGTACAGAGGCTGTTTCAGATATATACATTATTTTGCCATCAGATGCTACCACAAAAACAAATCCATCCAAGGTCTGTAAAAGAAAAAGATTTTGGGTAAAATCTAATCGCAATTTAGGTGCTTAAACTTTATATTTCTTAAATGTAAGCCAGAACACTGTTAGTGCTGACCACAATACCATATAAAATTTTTATGATCCTTCCTCTTCAGTGGCATACTTTTTGAAAAAATGTTAAAATATTCTTGAATCTGCATCCACTGAATTTGTACTTAATATTAGTGCATACTAAATGTATTTTACACAGAAGCAATGACTTTGCTGCTTCTATTGATTTATTTTTAATCATCTACTGCAAACCCTGAGAAATGTCATCAGGGAAAATCTAGGATCATAAAGACAATTTTATGTCATAATTGGTAGAAAGGATTTATACCACTTTGGCATATATGTAATTTTCAAGCATTTCGTAAATTATGTTTGATGACTAATCATTGCCCATTCTTATTTTAAAAAAAAAGGTTTTAAAAAATAAATAATGAAATGATTCTTTAAAATTTTTATTTAAAAATGAAGATTTTTTTTAATGAATGACCTGACTATTTCAATGTTGAAATGTAGAAAGTAATAAGTATAAAATTGGGAGTGAAGAAGATACCCATTTCTGGAAAAGACTAGATAAATGATTTTTAAAAAAATCACTAATTAAGCACTTATCACTCCCTTCCCCAAAATAATTTCATGGACAATTATAGAAGTTTATCACAGAGAAATAAAAATATAATTACATATGTAAAGAATGGAGAAAATGACATTTTAAAAAGAGAAATAATTTCTTAATTGCAAAGGATATATAATTGTTTTTAATTTCTCCATTGGCATTTCGAAATTCTGAACCAAAATAAAAGGATAATCAGGTTTTTTTCTTCAAGGATATAGTCTACCCTTCAACTTAAAAAAATTCAAATTAATTTGTGTTCTGCAAATTCTACTTTTACAACATGTAATTGAAACTATATTATGATTTGGCTTTTACCTCTATTTTGGAATATTAGTAAAAAAAATTAGTAGCAATATTGACATTTGAAAGGAATGATTATATTCTGCTCTCTCAAATATAGCTTTGCTTGAAATACTTTGTCAATTAGCCGATTGTAGAGTTGACATTAACAGCTCCATCATAAAAACCTTCTGAGATGAATCTTGGCATTCCAAGGCATCAATTATACGAGTAATTTTAAAAATAAAGTAAGAAAAGCGTTGATGGATTCATTTGCATAATTTCTAAATAATTGCTTTAAGAAAAATTCAACTGAATGAGAAAATAGCATGTAGATTATTCTGTAGGTAGAAAGAAAAATGATTGTTATTCACATTCTCAAAGCCTGTAGTGATAATAAAAAAAAATTTAAAGAATGGTGTTGGTTTCTATGCTTACAAATCTCAGAATTATATAATTCTCTGATGATACAGTAATTCCATTTTCACCTCAAACATATCATTAATTGGGTGGAACTCTTTACTTGTAAAATCTTCATTAAAATTCATAGTATTTTGCTTTTGTTAGTGCCATTTATGATATGAATAAGAATAAAAATGTTAAAAATACAGCGTGTGTATTTTAAAGTGAGCTAATAATGAGTCGTATGGAAGGGGGAGATGTGGGAATTGCTCCAAGATAACCACTACCTAGCCCTGCCTAAATACATATTTACTTAATGTAATAAATACTATGAGTTTTGAATCTTTCCATGAAATTATCCCTTCCCCTTACACAAATTTAAAACAAATCAAACAAGGGTACTAAGTGTAAAAAACTTTTTAGGATCTGCTTTTTTAAGTGTCAAGATCGTTGACTGCCTGACTGAACATCTGAAGTCAAAACTATCTTACCAAACATTGGCATTTGAATTCTTATTCTCTGTTTTTGTATGATATGTTTAATAGGATATAAACAAACCTAATTTGCTCTTATGCCAAATTTCCTGAGGTTCCAATGGTTAATAGGTATGTGTATGTATGTGTATATATATATTTTAAAGTATAGAACAGTATGTAAAAGCAAACTGTAAACCAGTTTTTTGGAAAACATTTTAAAATAGAATATACAAATTATGTGTTCAGAGACATCTGAATCAAGCTGTTCATAACATTACAAGAAAACCTTTTTAGATATTGAGATTTACTCACCTATTTGAAAATTCTAATGTTTTAAAATTTTCCTCCTTGTACTAATTGGGAGGGGAAAAAATGTCCCACTCACCATTCTTCACAAATTAATTGGATCTGTTAGATCACTATTACTTAATTTGGGAAAATTATAGGCTTTGGAGCCAATATATAACAGCATAGGGTAGCATAGCTGTCTATCCCTTAGCTCCTGGAACAGAGAAAATTCCAAAGAACTGAACTGAAAGTGAAGTGTTCTGTAGGAAGGCTACAAGCCTGTAAGGCTAATGTCAAACAAAAAATTATCCCAATAGATTAGTTCTGTGAGACATCTGCAGTGGCAAAAGGCTGCAGTAAAACAAAACAAATAAACCCTGGGATTAAATCTTTAGATTTGCTATCTCTGTGATCTTGGGCACATTAACCTTTCAGAACAGCTCTGAAAATGGTTATGAACAATTTGTGTACTATATAGATGTATGTATATATATATATATATATATGTGTGTGTATATATATATACAGAGAGAGAAAGAGACAGAGAGAGAGAGAGAGAGAGAGAGAGAGAGAGAGAGAGAGAGAGAGAGAGAGAGAGAGAGAGAGAGAGAGAGCGCGAGAGAGCTCATCGCGGTTTTGTGAAGAAAGCACTTTGCAAACACAGCCCTAGAGAAATGTGTGTTGTCGCATTATTATTCTGAATCTGGTTTCTTAATCTGTAAAATGACTGGGTTTAATAATCACTAATTCAAAAATTCCAGGATCATAAAGAATCATGAATCCTTTACAGAATTCCCCCTGAGACTGCTTTTTCTTTTGTAAAACGAAAGTGCCTGCAGTACTTAACTGCAAGCGTTGTTGGAAGGCATATATGAACTTATATAAAACTCAGAGTTATAGAAATATCAGTTCTTGTGCTTATTATAATTGTAGCCCCACATTTCTCTCATCCCTTCCTACCCCCTCTCCTACATGTGCATACTTTCTGTACACTTTAAAGTTTCAGTACCTAACTATGGAACATCACTAATGGTTTATTCTAATACCATAAGTTTCTGCCTTGTAAGGTAGTATGTGTCTGGGTTTAAGAGAACTGGGCTTAGAACATTTACAAATACAAGTGTGCTTGGTCTGACCCTCACAGAGGAAGTCCCTGCCAACTTGACGTGCCACTAGCCCTTTCATATGACATTGCTGCAAGTCCTTTACTAAAATGGCAGGTGAAAACATTCTGGGAAGCAATTTGGAACTATACTGAACTGGGCCAGTACCTCAAAGAGATCAAAACAAGAGGAAAAGGACCCATATGTATATAGGTATATATATCCATACATATTCATGAGCATATAATCTCCTCCCCTTTTCTGTTCCTTCTGTGTGTGTATTGTAAGCTCCAAGAGGACAGCAACTGACTTTCTTTTTTGTATTCGCATACCTGGTGCTTAGCACTTGGCACTTGATAGACAATAAATTTTTATTGACTGACTCATAAGTCCATGCACATATACATATAGGTACATGCTCATATATACACATGCACATATACATGTGTATATTTACATGACTACAAAAAGGACATGTGTGCTTACATACATATACACACATATGTGTAGCAGCAAAGCAGCAAAGAACTAAGAGGGTGCCCATTGTTGGGAGAACAGTTAAACAAACTATGGGAAATAAATGTAATAGAATATTATTTCGTAGTAAGATAGTAGTGGCATAGTAGTTAGAGAACTGATTTTGGAGACAAGATCTGATTTTGACAGACTGGCTATATGACCCCAGGCAAGTTATTTAACCTCTCAGTGTTTTAGGCTAGGCCTATAAGTTATGGAGAAGATGCGTGTGTTCATTCTTTGTTGCCGAAGAAGACCGTGCCATCAGAGAAATAATGACATGATTTGCACTTGACTTTGTTTTAAGTGAGGGAGGACTATGCAGGTCACCAGCCTCACTTCTCCTCCAGAGCCATCTGAATCCAGTGATTAGATATTCATCAGGGGATGACCCAGGGTGAGGCAATTGGGGTTAAGTGACTTGCCCAAGGACACACAACTAGTGAGTGTCAAGTGTTTGAGGTGAGATTTGAACTCAGGTCCTCCTGACTCCTGCACTGGTGCTCTATCCATTGTACCACCTACTTACCCATGGAGAAGATATAGCCCTGCATTGGTAGAGGGGCTTTCCTCACCTGGGAGTTCCCTATATTAATGAAATCACAGAAATTATTGAAGAATTTTTTAAAGGATTTATGTTTTGAAGTATTTGTTGTCTCTCACTGCCCACTCATTTGAGTAATTAGAAATTAAAAATAAAACCATCATAACATATATGCGTAGTCCAACAAAACAAACTCCCACCTGTCCAAAGAGGTATGTCTCATTCTGTATTTTTAAGTCCATCACCTCCTTATCTAAAAATCTTTCAAAGTTGTTTTCCCTCCACAATATTATCATGGTCTAAATTATTCTCCTTCTTCTGGTCACTGTACTATGCATCATCTCATAGAGGTCTTTCCAGTTTTCAGTGAAACTGATTGTTTTGTTATATATTCATTATACTCACAAACCGCAATTTGCTTAGACATTCACCTATAGGAAAGTACCCATTTAGTTTGCTGTTTTAGGCTACTATGAAAAGAGCTGTTATAAATATTTTTTTTTATTCTTGTCCTCTTTTATTTGATCTCTTTGGAGGTATAGACCTAGTAGTGATATCACTGGAACAAAAAGGTATGCCCAGTTTAGTAAATTTTGGAGCATGATTCCAAATTGCTTTCCAGAGATTGGATTCACAGCTCCAACAACAGGGCATAAGTGTTTTTCCAAACTTTGCCATCTTTGGTCATCTTTGCCATTCTGATAAGTGTGAGGTGGAATCTTAAAGTTGTTTTGATGTGCATTTCTCTATTAATGAATTAGAGTATTTTTTCATGTGGTTGTTGATTCTTTTGAAAAATGTCTATTCATATCTGAAGGTATAATTTCAAGACCAATCTAGTAAGATTTGTGATAACTGATGCAGATGAAATGAGCAGAACCAGGAGAGCATTTTTTACAATAATAACAACATTGTACATAAAAACAAAACAACTAAGAAAGACTATGGGATTCTCATCAATGCAATGACCGAGCAGGATGACAGCTGTCTGGTAACGAAATTAACACAGCTACCCACCTTCCTGACTGAGAGGCGAAGAATTTGGAGTGCACAATGACACATAACACTTTCATTTCATGGACATTGTGGGGATTTGACTTTGCATATTTGATACAAAAGTGTTGTTTTTCTTCCTCTCTCCCCTTTTTTTGAAGGGAATCTGGGAGGTGGGAGGAGGGCTAGTGGTAGAGTTAAAATTTTAAAAAGAAAGAAAAGTGAGAAAGGAAGGTCATTGAAACATTTTAAAAATACAAAGAACAGGAGGAAGGTCAGTGGAAAACACTGATAAGATAGCGTTGAAAATAACATTCAATTGTCATATTCTTAAAAGCAAATGGTAAGAAATAAAGGCTTGTTGTTTCCTTATAATCTCCTTTTTCTATTCTACTTTGTATATAGAAGTGCTTCTCTCTCTCTCTCCTCTCTCTCTCTCTCTCTCTCTCTCTCTCTCTCTCTCTCTCTCTCTCTCTCTCTCTCTCTCTCTCTCTCTTTCTCTCTTTATCTATCCAGCCACCCAGCCACCCAGCCACCCAGCCAGCCATCTATCTATCCGTTAGGTTCAGAATAAAAATAATATAAAACGGCAGGTCAACTGCTTCCCAAAGCCTTACAGAGTTGCGTGCACCCTGGGGCTCTCTCATGCAGAGTACTGTTGCTCGAAGATGCTGGATTTGAAATTCTCAGAGACAGGCAAAAGCGTAGGATGGAGACCATACATACTCATATTGAAAACGAATATTCACACCCTTCACCCAAACAGCTCCTCCCATGCCAGGTACAAGCGAGTTCTACCTGCAGCAGGTGAGATCCCAGTTCTTTAGCTACATTGTCCAGTGATCCAATCTGACTCGGCTGTCCCCAGGCATCTCCCAAACCTGAAAATCGGGGAAAGAAATAGTGAAATTCAGATAGTGAGGAAGCCCAAGATTATACACGGACATTTCCAAAATCCTGCCAATCTTTATATTGAAGCACAGGAAGTGAGTCCCTGAACCACGGACAGATCCATCCCAGGTTTCTAAAGCTGAAATGAAACAATCTGAAAGGAGACAGCTGGCCTCCAGAGGCTGCTTCCCACACCAGTTGGGTGGTCGTCTTCCTAGGGCCCAGCTCCCACCCCTAGGCCAGGCTAAAAAGAAAAGAGAAAGAATTAAAGTATATTCTGTTGCATTTAATGTTGGATGGAGATGGTGGAATAGTGAGATTCCCATGCCACATGTCCGTTCTTCCTCCACTCTCTATCTCTGACCACCTTTGTCAGAGCTAGGGAAAGCAGCCCATGGATCCTTCGCAGACTTTTTCACAGATCTAAAGTTGTTGTTTTATTTATTTTATTTGACACTAAATATTTCACCTCCCTCTTTCCCACTCTCTCACTTTTCCTGCTTAGGACTTCGATTTTTTCAAAGAAAGAAAAATCTTAGGCAGCAAGCTCCCAACACTCTTTCCGGAAACTATTTTCCAGGAATTAAAAGAGGACTTTTCTTTCCCTGTTAAATTCCCTTCTGAACTCTCCAGTCATCAACAGGAAGCCTTGTCTTTTCGGACAGGGTGCCAACTTTATATTGCAATTTTCCATCTCAGAGCTACTCTGAGGAAATGATTGCCCACTGCTGTTGACTTCCTTGCCAGAAACTCACTGTCTGGGGGCAAAGAATTTCGTGTCCACACAGCCAACATAATTCTCACACGCCTCCTTCTTACTACTGCTAGGACCAGAACCAATGTCTATGTTTTTGGTATAACTCTTCCGCGGGTTGGTCTGCCCCAACAGTTCATCCCTCGGTCACAGACAATAGCCACTTTCTGCATTAGCCAAATTTGTGGCAGTAGGAGATGCGGATGGATGGCAGACGTGGGTAGAAAACTTGGAAATAAAAAAAGGGGGAGTTTTCAAAGAATACTACCAAAACATGGAGAACATCGGAGAATATTGAGCCAGAACCTGGAAACTTACACTGGATCTGTGGGGAGGGGAGTTGAGATGGAAACAAGGGAAGAAAAGGGAGGAGAAAGATGGGGCGGGGAGAGAGAAAAGGGGAGAGGAGGGAGAAAGGGGAAGAAGAGATGGGGAGAAAGGAAGAAAAGAATGATAGTTTAAGTCGGGAAAAAGGAGAAAGAGAAAGGGAGGGGAACAGAGAACTCACCAATCAGCTAATATTTCTGGGCAGTATCTAATAACATAGGCCTACCCTAACCACTCCCATTAATCTAATTTGCTAGAAGCAAAACTCTGTTCTTTCCCCTTGGATCTCCAAAAGGCTCCCTCACTTGCAAAAAGCTCACCAGAAAAAATGCATTTTCGCCTTCTGCTAATCCTTGGTAGATATCCCTTTTCTCTTTCCCCAGTTGCCAAGTGTCAGTAGCCTGGTAGAGAACTTTGCTTTTTTCTTTGAACAGCCCTAAGAGAAAAGCCAAAGAGTTTCAAACATCAGCTCTTGAAAACTAGATGAAGTCGCAAACCCCCAGCAATTGAGATGGGGACGCTAGGTGCAGCGATAGTGAAGTCTGATACAAGTCTGATATAAGGGATTTGATTGTGGGCATATCCTCTATTATCCTCAAGTGATCATGTAAATCGCCAATATTAAACAAGAATGAAACAAGATAGGCCATTGTGGCAATCTGGCATCTGTCCAGAGTGAAGTCACAGCAGCAGAAAAGTTTGTGGCCTGGATGGTTTCCTCTGGCGTTTGGGTTACCCATCAAGGAAGAGAGAGCTCAGGGGCAGCTAGGTGGCACAGAGAGTAGAGCACTGCCCTGGAGTCAGGAGGACTTGAGTTCAAATCCCACCTCAGAAACTTGACACTTAACTAGCTGTGTGACCTTTGGCAAGTCACCCCCAATTGCTTTGCCTTCCCCCTCAAAAAGAAAAAAGGAAGAGAGTGAATTTTCCAAATCTTTGTCTCGGATTTGAGTATTCTCTCAAGCTTACTTGACCCTGCTGCCGGATACTGTGCATTACCACCCATCCATTTCAAGCAGAACCTATATTGGGATGCATCAATTGGACTGGAGGAACCAAAATTGACAGGTCTTTCAGGGCTTGGTTGGGGAGAGGAATGAGCTTGTGTGTCCTAGGAAAGGCCTCCTCAACTGCATTTTGTCTGGATCTCTAACCCATATCTATTACTGCAAAGCCAATTTGCTTCCCTTCCTTTATCGTTGTTTGGTGACCCTGTGGACCATAACCTGCCAATACTGTCCATGGGGCTTTCTTGGCAAAGATGCTGGAGTTTTTACAATTTCCTTCTCCAGTGGATTAAGGTACAGGATAAGTGACATGCCCAGGGTCACACAATTGGATTTGAACTTAGGATCTTCCTGACTCCAGGCCTGGTGCTTTATCCACTGGGCTGCCTAACTGCCTAGAAAGAAAGAAAGAAAGAAAGAAAGAAAGAAAGAAAGAAAGAAGAAAGAAAGAAAGAAAAGAAAGGAAGGAAAGGAAGGAAGAAGAAAGAAAGAAAGAAAGAAAGAAAGAAAGAAAGAAAGAAAGAAAGAAAGAAAGAAAGAAAGAGAAGAAAGAAAGAAAGGAAGGAAGGAAGGAAGGAAGAAAGAAAGAAAGGAAGAAAGGAAGAAAGAAAGGAAGAAAGGAAGAAAGAAAGAATACAACTATTACTCTCTAAGAGCATGCTGTTGTTAAATTGTGTCTCACTCTACGTGACCCACAGTCCATAGGGTTTTCTTGACGAAGATACTGGAGTGGTCTGCCATTTCCTTCTCCAGTGTGCCTCCATGTTAGGCAAATAGGGGTTAAATGACTTACTCAAAGTCACACAGCTAGTAAGTATCTGAGACTGGATTTGAACTCAGATCTTCCTGACTCTAAGTCTGGTGCTTTCTCAACTGTACCACCTAGCTGCTTCTATTCTACTCTGCCCCAGAGTGGATGTGTAGATGTCTCCCAACCAATAAAAAATTCTTTTATAGAACATTTTAAAATTGGAAAACAGCTGAGGGTTCAGTGAGCAGGGAAAGGTGCCAGATCAGGTGGAGTTGGGGACTGTCAAAAATACTGGCAAGTGGCATTGATTGTTTTTATTGATTCACCCCTAAGCTCCCAGCTTTCCTCAAAACTCAATAAATTGATCAATAAAATATTAAGTGCCTACTATGTGCCAGTCACTGTACTAAATTCCTATTAAATTCTCTATGCAATTGCTGGACTATTTTTTTTCCCTGGAGAGGAGAGTGTCCCTCAGGCATCCTGCATGTAATAACTCAGAGGATTAAGGGAAAGTGCCTTGAGTAAGCAAGAAGCAAGCTCACCAGGGGTTGAAACTAAAAAAAAAAAAAAAAAAAAAAAAAAAAAAAAAAAATCTGGATGCTGTTCAGCAAATAGGAATATTTAGGCACTTACCCAGATTTTTTTTTTTTAAAGAAACATAATTTAGTTTGGCTTAGTTTGGGTTAAATTCAAACCAATGTGGGATTTTGCTTTTTAAAATTCAGTTTTTCAGTGAGATGAAATGTTGTTTTGAATGATCTAGGCTATTTCCTCAATTTGGATGAGGGGCTTTTGTAGGGGGACACCAGACTCCTGTTTGTGAATATCCTTTCTGGATGTAGCCAGAAGAATCAGGGATAACTTTCCAGTAGTCTGGCCCAAAACATCTTGGAACTGCCCTCTTGCTGTAAGCTAGTGTTCATGTTGATGTCTTGGGCCAAATAAAGGGACTGTCTGGAAACCTTTCCCAGACTTCAGCATCTGAACATGGCAGTTGACTCAGTAGTCAGAAAACCGGAAGATTACAGGAGGGCTCCTGCATTTTGGAATTTAGCAACTCTTCAATTAAGATGACACTTCTTTCTATTCCTTTCTAGTGTTGCCATCTTAAAGCTAATATATAAATATAATATATATATATATAATATAAAATATATAAAGCTAATATATAATATCCCTGGAAATGATAATCCTGAGGTTTAGGAATTGTGAAGCTATTAATCCCCTCTTCCCTCCTCTCCATAATCCTAATAGGCCAATTGTTTAGTGTTCAGTAGGATTTTTAAAAAAATCAAAGGTCCCTAATAGTTTATCTTCATTCATTGCTAATGACCTTTGGATTATGCTTCATTCTTACCTGCTACATAGGACTGGCAACTGCATGGATAGCCCTAGGAAATGATATCTCCTTCCTAATTATTGCTAGTCATAATTAGAGCTATACTACCAATCATTTAGTACCTCTTATTGGCCTGTCTGATTAGAATCTCTTGACATTTCATTCCTCCATTTGTAATTAGCAGATCATTAACCATTATAGCACCCCTGTGGGCTGGGGGCCAGCTGGCATGAACTTTATTTGACAGAAAAATGGAAAAAGTTAGAGCTTAAATACTCCAGGACTTGCCTAGAGTCAACTAACATACTCAGAGAATATGGTATGAAAAATGACATATAAGGCCTTGGCAAATTTGGGTCCTACTTTCCTCCTCATTCCTTCTCTTACTCTCTTATGCTCTCCTGAACCTTAAGATCTGCAATTTCTGGGAAAGATGAAGTAAACAAGTGGGCATTGTAATGCCTGTACCAAATAGATGGGCTCTGGGTTGTTAAAGTGGATGGAAATTCTTTTTTGAGAATATAGTATTGTAATATACATGTCAAAAAAATGGAAAGGAGAGAAAATGGAATCACTTCATGTTTCGAGTTTTCTTCTCTTGTATTCTCTTACATATGTTCAGTTGTTTTACATTATTAATTATATTTTTTTAAAAATTCCAATAACATCTTTCCATGAATTCTGAAGGCTTTCCATAACAGTTCCCAGAAGACATCACTGAACTAGGACTGAGGTGGTCAGTCACCCTTGGAATGAAAACTGTCACTTAATTCTTTACTGTGAAATGGTGTGCACTTCTGCAGATTATTGACTAAAGGTTACTTTCAGTAAAATCTGACATCATCAGGATTCCTGTTACATTTAACAACAGAGCCTGAGTTCTTTGTAAGAACTGCTTCTATATATTGTAAGTAAAATGGAGACAATTATATGAACAATTTGGGCAAAAGGAAAAAAAAAGCTTAACTCACACCTTTGTTCCAATTCTCAGCATACTTCAGATGAAAGCGGGCTTATTTTCAACCATAAATTATTTGTATTTCCCTGTGCTCTCCAATGTCTTTCCAAAGAGAACTAATTGGAATTTACATTGGTTTATGTCCTCTGGTGAATACTTTCCTTTTTGCATGGATCTGTGTCCTAGATTAAATTCCACTGTGCACCAACCCTTGTGTTGGGGACAGTGGAGAGCAGGACACTACCTAGAGGATGAAAGGATCATTGATCTATGCCTGAAAGGAATTGTAGATGTCATCTAGTCCAGCTCCTTCAATTTATAGATGAGAAAACCTCAGCCCAAGAGGTGCTTAAGGTCACTACAACAGTAAATAGCAGACATCAGAATTGAACTGGGATCTTCTGATTCTAAAGTCATTGCTTGCGCTCTCTCTCTCTCTCTCTCTCTCTGTCTCTCTGTCTCTCTCTCTCTCTTTCTCACACACACACATACATACATATATATACATATACATACAGTTTGCATATCTATAGATATATGTTGCAGACCTACACATAGAGACATACATGTTGCATATCTATAGAGCTCCATTGCACACATACATATATATTTTCTATACAGATATATTTCTGCATGCATACAGACATACATGTTGCATATATATACACTATGTCACAAGACATATATACAATACATATATATGTAGATATATTGTGTACACAAGATATATGCATATATTTGCATGTATAGATAATATGCTGCATATGTATACATAGGCACGTATACATATACATGTTACACATATACACACTTATATATGTTGCATTATGTATATAAAATATAATTCTTAAATGACTACACGCCTTTCTTCAAGCATTTATTCCCACAACATGCCTTTTATGCTCTCCCCATAGCCCCTGGACAAGTTACAAATTTACTGACGAGAATGCCCTTCTCCAGCTTCCAGTACCATACAAGACGTTGGAAGATTATCTCCATCATCTTTTTTCTTTTTCTTCACTACCACTATCCAAACAGTCAACACACACACTGATTCCACCACGTCCTACAATCATTGCCTTCTGACCCCTTTTCTGAACCTTTCCCTTTTACTTTCCAGTGTCGGGGGGGGAGGGTTAGAGGGAACCTCTTTCTTCCTCTTCTCCATCTTTTCCCTCACACTCATACTCATACACTCACTCACACACACACACACACACACACACACACACACATTCTATGGAGGAACAAACCATGTCCCTTCTCTCATTTTTTTACATCTATGTTTTAAATCAGTAATCCTCTGAGAGGACTCACCATTTTTTTTAGGGGATGGACAAATCTATATATGTTTATTATGACAGAGAGAAGGGAGAGAGGAAGAGAAAGAGAGAGAGAGAGAGGGAGAAATGGGGAGAGGGACTGAGATAGAGAGACAGAAAGACAGAGACAGACAGAGATAGAAAGAGAGAGGGAGAGAGAGAAAGAGAGAGAGAGAGAGAGAGAGAGAGAGAGAGAGAGAGAGAGAGAGAGAGAGAGAATGTAATTATGTAATCCTGGTGTGAAAGAAACATATTGAAATACTTGACATCAGTCTCTGCTTCGCTGCGAGTAAATTGGATGGCAATGACCTTCCATATTTGGTCATGAGCCAGGTTAGTAGTCCCAGGTAGAAGGTACTGTGTTCTTGCGGTAAAGAGAGCTTATAGATTTAACCTGCTTCCTGAATTATCACTACTCATTACTTCATCTCTTTCCTGGATAACAAAAGGAAGAGAACATCCTTTTGTTTTTTTCCAGCTCTCAGATGGTCTCTCTCCCTTCTCTGAATGAGGTTCCATGACCTCAATAATTCCAGGGTTTAGCATCTGGTGATTCACCCATATCATTACTCCTTCCCATTGTATTCTTAAAGGACTCTTTTCTCAGTCCCCCTTGCTATCCATAAAATGCCTTCTTCCTTCCAAAATTTTACTGACAGCTCCCTCTTCCTGTCAAAAATCAGACTCCTGAAACAAGGTGAGAAATATATCTTACTGCTTAATGTGTAAAAGGAGGTGAAGTAGAACTTCTTTACAGTGTCTTAAAAATGATGAAACCTTGATTAGAGAAATTCAAATTAAAACAACTTTGAGAGACCATCTCACATATATCAGATTGTCTAAAATGATAGAAGGTGAAAATGGCAAATGTTGCAGGGGATATGGAAAAATTGGGACACTAATACACTGTTGGTGAATTGGGAAACTGATCCAACCATTTTGAAGAGCAATATGGACTTATGCCCAAAGAGTTATAAAAGCCTTTGACCCAGCAATTCTACTATTAGGTATGTTTCCCAAGGTGATCGGGGAAAAAGCAAAAGAATCTATATGTTCTAAAATATTTATAGCAGCTCTCTTTGTGGTAACAAAGATCTGGAAGTTGAGGCGATGCCCATCAATTGGGGAATGGCTAAACAAGTTCTGGTATATGATTGGGATAAAACACTACTGTGCTGTAAGACATGGTGAGCTGGTTGACTCTAGAAAAACATAGAAAGACTTGCATGAAATGATGAAGAGTGAAATGAGCGAATAAGCAAAATCAAGGGAACACTGTATATAGTAACAGTAATATTGTTGAAAGAATACCTGTAAGTATTATAAATACACATTACTACTTCACTACTAAATCAACTACAAAAGACACATGAAGTAAGGAATCATGAGCAGGTGGACTTCAGAAAACCTGGAAAGATTTACATGAACTGATGCGGAGTGTGTGAGCAGAACCAGGAGAACATTTTGCACAGTAACGATGACTAACTTTGATACACTTATCTCTACTTAGCAAATGCAAGGGAGGATCTAAGACAACTCCAAAAGATTAATTATGGAAAATGCTGTCCACGTCCAGAAAAAGAACTGTGGAGTCTAAATGCAGATCAAAGCATACTATTTACTCTTTTTTGGTGTGTTGTTTCTTATTTCTTGTGGTCTCTCCCATTAGTTCTAACTCTTCTTTACTATATGACTAATTGAAAATATGTTTAATATGAATGTATACGTAGAACCTGTATCAGACTGCATACTGTCCTGGAGCAGGGGAAAGGGAGGAATGGGGAGAAAATTTGGAACTCAAAATCTTATGGAACTGAATGGTGAAAATTAAAAATTTAATTAATTTATTGTAAAAAAAAAAAAAAAAAAAGAAATACGAAGGAAGATACTATCTACCTCTAGAGAAAGAACCTATTTTATGGTTTCACATGCATGTGTCAAATATTGACCTTCTCTAGGTTGGGGTGGGAGGAAGGGAAAGAGACAGTTTGGAACTCAAAATGTAACAAATAATAGAAATTTTAAAAATTAAAAAGAAATTCTGAGTTAGAATTAACAAGAAAATTTTGCAAAGTTCTAAATCAAAGAATGTGTAATGACTGACTTCATCAGACACCAAACACTAATAAATCTAGTTGAACTGGAAGGCAAAAGAAGTTGTTTGCTCCAGTTTAAATGATCATTAGCAAGTGATTTTGCCTGGGTTTGTATACGGGGGAACTTCTGAAACCCAGTTTCCACACCTGTTAAATGGGTGTAATGATAGATTATCAACCTCTAAGTATTGTGAGAAAAAACCTTTGGAAACCTAAAAGTGCTATTGAAAGGAGATTTTCTGTGGTTTCTTTTCACTTTCCCTCACCCCATATCCAATCGATTGCCAAGTCTTACAGAGTCTACTTCTACAGCATACCTTGTCCACCCTCTTCTCTCCCTCTGCTTATACAGTCATTGTCAGAGTTCAGAATTTCAACACCTCTGTCTAGAGTTCTAGACTATTGCAATAGCCTCCTCTCAACCAATTAACAAGTCACAAGCAAAGGAGTTTATATGCCAATACAGAAGTCAAAAAATACATATAGTATACAGAGAATAAATATTTTAAAGCTACAAGGTGGTTAAATACAGAGTAGTTTGGAAGGGAAGTTGAAAGCAGTTGTGGGCATCAGGAAAGGCTTAATGTAGAGGATGTCTGCATTGCATTTGAAAAGAAGAGGGGGTTTCTACGAGGCAGAGGTGAGAAGGAAGTGTATTCCAGGTACAAGGAAGCACAAAATTGGTAGCATGTCCTATATGAGGAACAGAGAGAAGACTGGATTGCAGAGTTCTGGAGTGGAAGTAATGAAGCTAAAAAGATAGGTTGGCACCAGGTTATGTTTTCCTGCTTCCAGTTTCTCCCTTTTCCATCTTCCCTCCACACAGCAGCCAAAATACTCTTTCTGAAACGGATATGACTACATCACTCCCCTTTTGAAAATCTGTCTCTCTTTAGATTAAAATAGAACAAAATGCAAATTATTCAGCTTGACATTGAAAGCCTTTCACAGTCTGATTATAGACCACCTTTCCACATTGATTTCAGTTTTCTCCTTTAGGAACTCTTCTTTTCAGACAAACTGATCAACTTGCCAATACCCAAACTTTATATTCCATATCCTGTTTGATATTTCTATGCCTTTGCATAGAAAGGTTTTCCCCATACAGGAAATTCTGTCCTCACCTATCTCTCTGAAGGGTTTCATTTAAGGCTCAGCTGAGGTGCCAGCTTCTTAGGGAAAACTTTCCTCATCTCACTGTTGTCATTTCTCTCTCAGTCCTTCAGGCTATCTCGCATTTATTTGCTAATTTATTTACACTATTTATGGTTTTTATCTATGTGTTCCAATGTTTAGTGGAGTGCCTTACACATTCTTTCTTTTGTCACTGTTTTTATCTCAACATATAATTTCATTGGGAGCATCTTCCTGGTGTTAAACCTCTCTCTGACAGATTGGTACAATATATAGTCTTAGAGAGCTGTCTGGAGGCACATAGAGATTAAACTACTTACTTGTCCAGGGTCATAAAATCAGTGTGTGTCAAAGGTTTCCTTAGAATCCAGATCATCATGACTTCAAGGCTTGCTCCCTCTCCATTATACCATCCTGCCTCAATAGCATTTTAAGAGATATTTCTTGAATTATATTGAATAGTATAATTTGATCATATTTTCAATAAGCTCCCCTTAACCAAATCCAGATCTCCAGACTGCTTCCTGCAGCTCTCATCTGAAAACAGTTCATCTCTTATCACAGTCTTCATTTGGGGTAAAGGGAGGGAAAATGTCTAACAGTGTACATAGTCCTGGTTACAGTACTGGAGATATCTTTCTCCCACAGTAGATGAAAAGATGAAAATAGAGTGTTCAACTCTTCTGGAGCAGGGTTACAGGCTGCAGTGGAAGAGCAGGGTCCACAACATGATTCAGTACACAAGAAGCCCAGGAAGACAGAACTGAGGTGCCTCAGACTTCCTTTACCCCTCACTCCCTCACTTCCACCTCAAGGCACTCCTGAACTGCTGAATTTGCAGGAATCTTTGCTGGTCCCTTTCCCTTTGTGATTATTAAACCAAATACTGTGAAATTTGCAGAATGTACATGGGGGTTACAGGAAGAGAAATCACTCCCAAAATTGTATGTTGGGCTTAGTGGTAGCCCAACTGCGTTGGTTTTCTGACTGCGTTGGTTTTCTCCCTTGTCTTCATTTCTTTCTTGAGATCTCAGATCCAACAAGATTTCATGTGTGTGTGTGTGTGTGTGTGTGTGTGTGTGTGTGTGTGTGTGTGTGTGTGAGCTCAGATATTTTCTTTTTATGTACATAGCTAGTCAACTAGCAAGTGAGTCCTAAGCCACCAAATAAAAGTACCATCTGTTTATTCCTTTTGATTTTCTCTAAAGCCTGCCACATAGCATCAGCTTTCTCTCTTGTGTTACTAGGAGAACACTGTCACTAAGTTTTTGATCTTCAAACTGAGCCAGTTACTTGGGTCTATTCAATTTGATGAGTTCCTCTATGGAAAATCTTTTGAAACATTTTAATTGTTGGGAGTTCTTCCTGCCCAGAGACAAACCTGGATGGTATGCAGACATCAGAGTAAAGAAGTTTCCCTACACTTATAACAACAATTGATATTTGTATTATCTCATTTAGGCCTCAAAGCAATCATGTGAAGTGAATCCAATGTTACTAACAGTAGAGGAAACTGAAGTTCAGAAAAGGTAACTAAATCCATTGGCACTGGGCTAGTATCAGAGGCAGGCTATGAATGTAGGTCTTCCTGACTGGAGGTTCAAAAAGCTGTCGAGTACATAACAATATCTATATTTTATCAACCCTGTGAGGTAACAGAAGAGCTAAAGGAATAATTCGGATTCCAAGATCCCACCTACTTTGCCACCCCCAATATATTTCAAAGCCTTCTGATGAACTGGTATTAAGTTGAAATGAACAGCACAGGGAAGAGAATATGGAGGAATCTTAGCTCTGAATCTAGTGCTGAAAACAGAGTGGAAAAAAGTAAAGAAAAAAGAAGCCATCCTAACTGGGAAGCTACAGGCTATTTTGAGCTTTTGTGGGAAACATTACAAGTGTCAGGGTTGATCTTTTTTCTTTTTCTTCTGACAGTTTATGGTGCATGACGGGGGACTATATGCTCCATGCTTCACTTCTTTCTGAAATATTTAAAAGTTTTTCTTTTTCCTTCCTTCCTTCCTTCCCTTCCTTCCTTCCTTCCTTCCTTCCTTCCTTCCTTCCTTCCTTCCTTCCTTCCTTCCTTCCTTCCTTCCTTCCCTCTTCCTTCCTTCCTTCCTCTCTTCCTTCCTTCCTTCCTTCCTTCCTTCCTTCCTTCCTTCCTTCCTTCCTTCCTTCCTTCCTTCCTTCCGCCTTAGTTCCCATCTCTGTCTTCTTTCAAACATTGACTGACGCTAATATCTAAACTCAGTGCCCTAGCCTTTTTCAAGAGGAGTGGAATGGAGAGGAAAGAAAGTTCACAGAGGCCTTGGAATACTTAGGGTTGGATTTCTTTCTTCATATACAGTCCCATTCCTGTGCCCCGTGTCTCCAATAAACGTCCCTGTGTAATGGCATACTTATAAAGTCCTGGTTAATGCCCCAATTACCCTCCTCCCACCCTGCCCCCAACACATGGACTTCCCACCCCCCCACCCCCCACTAAACTTTCACTTCTTTGGAACTATGCCGTAATCCTGTTTGTCTATATTACAGAAGAAAAAAAAAAAAACCTTGTGTCCCCTTCCCTGCTCTCTCCCCCCCTTCCCCCCCCCCATATCGTTTATTATTCAAAAAAACACAGGCTAGAGACCCAGGGAACCAGGCAACTTTGCATGTTGGCAAGTGCACAGGAGGATTGCCTGGGAAAGAGGAGCTACTTTTATGTGCTACGACTTT
This sequence comes from Bettongia penicillata ogilbyi, assembly GCA_023548195.1. Taxonomy (NCBI): domain Eukaryota; kingdom Metazoa; phylum Chordata; class Mammalia; order Diprotodontia; family Potoroidae; genus Bettongia; species Bettongia penicillata. The sequence goes on along the minus strand of JAJHZJ010000525.1, from coordinate 2,597,879 downwards.
CAGAGAGGATTTCTCTGGATCCACAGAAAGCAACAGATTGAAAGGGGCCCAGGCCGACCGACATTGCAGTCTAGCTGGTACCCTGTTTAAAGTAATTTCCTTTCTCTGGACTTAATTCCAAATTCTCGACTTTAAACAAAAGTTAAAAACGGAACGAGGCCTGGCTAATGGAGGCACTGTATTCCTAAAGTGGACGACCTGAGTTCTGGAGGATTTCTCCTTCCTGCTTCCTTAAGTTTCAGGCCTTGAACGTTGAAAGAACAAAAAATCAACCCGAAGAAGTCTCAAAAACCCGGTGGGGCGGGGTGCTGCGCGTCCTTGTGGATTGACTACGCGGGGGTTGCGTTGTAACCTCTATATAAGCTGGTGTTATGGTTATTTTCTCTCTCCCTCGGAATCCATCTTCCTTCTTAGGTTCAGGATTGGGGATGTAGGGAACAAGAAATTTTCTGTCTTTGGGCCCTTTGGTAATAAATGTCCTGGCAAAAAGGCTGAATGAGCATCAGGTTGAGGCTAGAAGGGAAGGGTTCCCAAGAGGGATTGGGTAGGAGAGAGTAGCAGAACTTGCAGAGATCCAAGGACAGAATTGGAAAGCTATCAATGCTCTGTAATGACAAGTAAAATAGATTTTTTCAATAGAACTGCTCTATGGATAAGGTGGGAGAAAACTGGTTAGGCGGTTCTTGGATGTACATCATTAAAGGAGGAATGAAAGTGAATGTATTAATAATTCAACCAGAAATTAAACAACCCCAAAAGCTTTGAAGTAATGAAAAGTAAGGTGGTTTCTGCGTGTTTACTTAAATCTCCTTTAATTCTGACTCATCCTCGCCTGATTAGAGATACTGAGCATCCCTCCTTTGTCTTTATCTTTTTCTCCTTTCCCTAGATTCTTCTGTAAGTACTAGCTGATAAGGCCAGTAGGAAGGCAGAAAATACTCCAGCGTAAAAACAAGAAAGGTACCGCTGCAGTTTGGACTCCTTTGGAGTCAGGAGAGCTGGGTTTTAGCTATGCCCCTGCCAACTAGCTTTGTAATCTTTCCAGGACAGGCTTCTTCTCCACACACCATCCAGCTAAGGATCAGGCTTTGCTCCAGTCCAGTCAGTTACAAGATCCCAAAGTGTGTCCTAGACGCTTTTAACTTTTTCAGAACTTCTGCCTTTCCCCACACACCCACATTGACAATCCCCTCACTTGGTCTGCTGTTTTAGGCTTCATTTCTATGCTTCATTTCTCTCACTCCTCCCTCACCATCTTCTTTTCAGTCACCACCCTTCTCCACCAAGTCTTGACATTGCTGCAAATGCCCTCCCTTCCCCCACCCCCTATCTTGAAAGCATTATCCAATTGATCTGCCAGTTCTTGGAAAGGTTATGTCCATCTATTCCTCTATGGCCCCATTCACCATCCCTATAATTTCCAGAACCAAAGTACTGTTTCCTGGCCACAACTCCCTATGTAGGACATCCCTATCTATCTGAGGGTAGGAACTATTCTTTACTTTCCTTCTTGTTATAGCTCAATTTTATTCAAAAGCATGGTGCTAGATACATAGTAAGAATGAAATAAAATTTTTTTCTAAAAAAAAAATTCCCTTCATTCTTTGCCTCAGTAGCTAGGCCATTATTAAAAGCCGTTTCTATCTTGAAAATCTTATTATTTTGTGATTCTAAAAGTATTGACTTAGTCCCCAAACTTTCTGCCCAATAATTGCCATAGACCTTGTCCTCAAATGAGCCTTGGTTGAAAGGAAGTCTGAGAGAATTCTTCAACTTCACCTTCAATTAGAGCACATTCTTCAAGCAGTACCTCCTCCCCCAAAGATAGAGAGATGTGGTTTATGAGGAAGAACCTTCTTCTCTTAATCAGGCTAAGGAAGTCAGTATAGGAAGACATGACCCGGTGCTAAAATGTCCTTTAATCTTCCTAGTGTCTTCAGTCTTTCTAAGTTAATCTAATACTTGCCTCTGACTGTGATAACAATCCTGTTTCTCCTACTATAACATCAGATCTCAGCTGTAAAAGTTGACTGTGTGAAGCTCCCTCCCACATTAAATAGCTTACAAATAATTTTTCATAATTGAAGTCTTCCTAAATACAATCCTTTCCCATCATCCACACTACTCCTTTCCATCCCCAAATTTAGGGGGGAAATGCTACTTAATGTTTAGCACTGCTGTTCAGGTACCAAAGGAGGATAAAAAAGAAAATTGTTTGGGTTTTTTGGAAGGGAGTAAGAGAATCAAGAGGAGACTGCTGGCCTTCTGAGGAAACAGTACCCCAATTCCATTATATTCTGCTTTTGATGGGCACCCCCCAACTAAAGGTGTTCCAACTAAAATATTCATAATAACAAATTCAATTCAGTTTATGATATATCTACTTTGTGCAAGGCATATGAATAAACCACAGCCTATGGAAATGAATGATATACATTTTTAAAAAACCGTCTCGGTGTGAACGTTTCTCTAAGCTTCTCTGATTGTTTCTGGTCTGTTTTCTGTGCTTGCCTTTCCGTCCTAGACTTTACTTCGTCTGATTCTGGAGAAAGGTAAAGAGGGGGAATGGAAGCCCATCTCAAACTGGGAAAGAACAACCAAGTCGTATTTCTCAGTTTCCAGCCAGCACCCATCTTATTAGAACATGCATTCGTAAAATAATAACCCACCTGGCCGAAGCTTGAACGCAGCAATGAATTTCGGATATCACTGCTTCCTTAGTCCAAGGAAATACATAGGATTTTGATTATTGAGAATTCAGAATTTGAGGATACACTACTTTCCACGGAGTGAGAGAGGTGTCATCCAATCCCAGATCAAGGAAGAGCAGTCCCAACTTTTACGACCCTACTAGCCTAGACTAGTCTATACAATAAGAAGTCAATCCAATACGTTTCATTCTTTAGCTGCTAAAAATTTCTTCCTTCCCCTTAACTTGTTCTCTCGCCTATATATTTTTATTGAGAAGAACTTCTGCTAGCTGCTCTGTGCCTCTGTCTACACAGATGCGTGTTACACTCGCGTGCACGTTTGTACTATGACTAGCTATTCAGAGGTCTCGCCACAACCGCTACTCAGCTGGTTGCTTTCCGAAGTTTTTCTACACAAAAAGCTCGGTCTTTTCTCTTCCCTAAATTCAGTAGGTTGTTGTCCCGCTTTTAATGGGCTCACAACAGTGGAGAAAAAAGAAACATAGAAATCCAGGACTGGTTCTCAGGCTGCGGGATAAATTTACAGACTGAGAAAGTGGAAACAGGGGTACAGGAACCTCTACTTCGTATTCATCGCCTACTGAAGATAAAAGGGAGTTCTTCACCCCTGAAAAATTCCAGAAAATTCTGAATTTATTATTCTGAATTAGACACTTTAACTACTCAGTCAGTCGGCCAATCAGTAAAATAAGCATTCATTAAAGCACAGTGCCGGCCACTGTACTCAGCGTTTGGGGGATGCAAAGAAAGGCAAAAAAGAGTTTTTTCTCTCCACTTCTCAAACTAACGGGGTGGAGGGGAGGGAGGAAGAGGAGAGACAATATGCGCACGGCTATGTACCACAAACTATATGCCGGATAAATAGGAAGTAATCAACAGACAGCTTGGGAAAGGCTTCCTGAAGAAGGTGGATTACTATTCCACTTCTCCTTTGGAATTTGAGGTTAAATTACTTTTTCTTCTACAAAGAAAGAGATTACAGTTCAAATAAGAAGTTGGAGAGGCGATGGTAATAGCAGTAATGATATCAACACCAATAATTATTAACCCCTTTCCACATTCCTATGAGACTTTCTTGGAAACTCCCTAAATAACATATCACATATAAAACATCTTTCCCGGAAAATTTGCATTCTAACCTTAGAACTGTTTGAATTTGCCTCCAACCATATGGTTTATTTTTATTATTTTTAAAATTGCATTCTTCTGTTTCATTTCACATTTCTTAGAAGAAAAGAAAGCGAAAAAGAAACACAGGCTCTTAGGTAGGAAAAAAATCCCAAACCTGCCTGTCTATCGTGTTCAGAAAAGTTTTTATATACCAAGTTTTGCAAATAGTAACTAACCTTCGTGAAGGGAAGGGATCAGTGTAATCTATCACTTTTTTTATTTTATTTTAGCTGATTTGATCTTAGTTTAATTTTCTCTGTGCCCTCCCAGTCCCAGATTAATACTTCGGATTTGTACGGTTGGTATTTGGAGACTATTTACCCAGAGTCTAGGCACAGCACAAAGACTTGGAATGTCACATTTATTTCATGAAACTCTTAAAAGAACATTAACCAGGTTCTAATTTCATTCCGTTTATCAATTTCAAGAACAAGTCAAATGATAAATTAGTCCCCTCCAATTTTCCAACTTGAAATGTTGGGGGGGGGCAATGTGAGTGTGGTGTGTGCGTGTGTATAGTTGCTATGATGGGATGGCGTTCATGTAAAGCCCCGGTGAAGAGGTCGAACAAGAGAACTGATTGTAGACAGTATAACTGAATTTGCAATGTCAAGGAAAGTTGGCAGGAGGATACCGAGACAGACACAGATTTAGCTTAAATCCACAGTCTCATGCACAGAGAGATACTGAGTTAAAATTCGTCCAAACACTGTCACTGGCAAGAATATCTCCCCGATTAGGGTACCACTATTTCTCCCCTTCCCGGGGACGGAGCCTAACTAAGCTCAGCTGGGTTCCCTAAAGCTCCGTTCTTGTGATGGCTACAGCGGAAAAAGGAGAGAGACGGCAGGTGTCAAAAGACAGCGGTGGCTTCTGCCCCTGCCTCTTTCCTCTCTCTCACACCTTCCATTCGCAGCCCAAGACACATACATCCGACACACTCTGCTAGCCGAGGCCAGCCTGAGCGCGTTCACCCTTTAGGAGAATTTAGGATTTATTTCTCTTTCTCGTTTTCTTTTCCCCTCCCCACTCTGGGTTGGAGGTCCCGGAAGTCCCAGTCTCTCCCTCCTGTGCCCTTGCAGATTAAGTGTAATACTTCTCTTCCTTCCACTCATCCTTGTAATCCAGGGTGCCTCCCTCCCCTGCCATGCACATCGAGTTTAAAGCCATCAACTTCTCATCGAAGTCTCTTTCCCCCAGGAAATTCCTTCATTCCTCTGGGGAAGCTAATAAAAATAGTTTCAAGACAGGAGGCCAAACCCAAGAGAAAATAAAGGAGTGGGGGAAGGTTGAAGGTAAGGGGAGCGGGGAGAAGCCAGATCTTAATTAGCTTCCACACAGAAGATCAAGTTATGTAATATGTGACTAATTATAACCACCTGCTTCCAAGGAAAATTCACTTGGGTCTCTGGACTGGGAAAGGACCTTAAGGTTGGATGTCTCTCGTGGTTGCACCTGCTGTTCCTACCCATGGGGCACCACCCGCACAGCCTGAGACAGGGTGGGCTGGTATTAGGGTTTCTGGTGCTCTGCGCTCAGAAATTCTCTCTGACACTTTTTTCTTTCCGTGCTCCGCACAGACTGAAATTTCTCATCAGAAGAGTTCAGAGAGATATAAAAAATGCAGAGCCAGCCAGGGAAACAGGAAGGCACATAAATAATTTTAGCAAGAAAGCTGTCATCTATATTTCAGTCCAAAACGTTTAGATCGAAGTCTAGTCATGGTGGGGTCATGCCAATATCCTTGGCGGCAGGCTGGTGAGGTTGCGTTTGCAGAGGATAGGAGGAAATGCCTCCTATTTATTTGTTTACGTCTATGCAGTAGGTAATGACTGAAAGATGGCATATGAATGGGGAAATGTCAGTCGGCTGTATGTGTGTTACCATAACACAAAAATCTGCTTTAGACAGTATTCTAGCCATCGTTTCCCACATTCAACCCAGCGCTTAAAATGGAGACTTCCTTTCTACTTTATATTAGGAATACGGAAGGAAACTATTAAAATTAGCCTCCCCTGTCATTTTCTCTTTCCCAAAACTTCAGTCTTTTCTGTGCGTGTTTTTTTTCTTCAAAATTGCTTCTCTAAGCCCTTCCAAGTCCCAGCTAAAATCTCACCTATAGGAAACTTTCCCAGAATCACCTTAATTCTAGTGCCTGCCCTCTCGATTACTTCCAATTTATCTTCTACGTAGCTTGGTTATTACATAGTTGTTGCTATGTTGTCTCTACCATTAGATTGAACTCCTTGAGATCAGGAACTGTTTTTTTTTTTTTTTTAATTTTACTTTGTATTCCCAGTGCCTGATACACAGTAGGCTCTTAATAAATGTTTGAGTGACTGATTTCCACTCAGAGTCTGCCACGTTATATCTGTTTCGAATTATAGGGGGGAGGGAAGAAAAGGTCTGAGTGACAAAGTATCTGGGGACATCCTAAAATTACTCATCACATTCTTTCATGCATTGGCTAAGTGTTGCTACTATTTTCCTGTGAGGTCTCATCCTTTGCTGCTGGGGCTAGGCCCAGAACTACACCCTCTTGCCTGTAGTTGTGAAATAGACATCAGAAATTGAAGCATCAATATGCTAGCTTAATGTATGCGTGTTTTTAAAGCCAGTAATAAGTCCTCTTTCTCCCACTCCCTGCTGAAAAACTACTTAATAAAGATAAGCAGGAAATAAGCGAAGAAGCAAAATAGCTTCGCTAACCTATGAAGTTAGATTAAAATTTCAGGTAAACCCAGTTTGTTTGGTTTACCTTTTCTCCTTCGGCACCTTGCACATCTCTCACCACTTTCCCTTTTCACCCAACTCCAATCATGTTTCTTCTCTTTGTCCACCCTCAGCTTTCTCTAATACAGGTTTTATCTGGAGAGAGCTCCGCGAACGCTCGAATTTTCCTAACCTCGGTGCAGCGAGCCCCTTGCCGTAATCCTGCCGTTTTGAGCTACAACACAGGTCAGAGAAGCGTTCCTATAGCTGTTTCTCACCCTTTCCATACCCCACCCCCAGGCACTAACTGGTCTCTAGAGCTGCAACAATTCCCTGTCTGAGCAGAACTCCCCCCCAACCCCCTCAATGCTCAGTTCTCTGTTCTCTCCACCTCCTTGTAAAGCTGGTCATTCTCTCCTCTCCACAGCTGGACGACAAAGAACATCTCACCTTCTGGAAAGACTGCTCGCATTTTAAGGTAGCTGGTGGTGAGTCGAATGATGGATGCCTTGTCTAGCTGAGAGGTGATGGCCGAAGGAAGGGGTAGCAACTTGGCCAGTTCATAAAATTCTCCATTTTCTTTTTCCCTCCTTGTCTTGGCTGCATTCTTGGACTTCTCCTTCATCGTGCGACTGCTTTGGGCATATTATAGTAGACACGGCCCACTCTCCAAATCTCCAGTGCTCAGCAGCCTCAGAGCGTAAGGGTTTAGATTTCTAGCAATGAATTGGGTTCGCCAGGAATAAGTCGATTCTTTTGGCCGCGGGAGAGTGAAAGAAGAAAGTCCAAGATCAATTCTCCTGAACAGACCAGTTCAGGCATGTGAGAGATAGAAAAGCAAGGAAGCAGCACTGGAGGGAAAGGAACCTGAAGAGGATGTCAGGTTAGAAGTTCAGTCTGTTAGGTAAAAGACCCCTGGATCAAGGAGAGATAGAGAGAGCCTCGTAGAAAGGCCTGGAGCCACAGCTGTGGCGTTGGCAACAGTGTCTGAGGTTTCAGGAGGTCTTCTTGCCCAGAGAGTTGACTTCTTGAGGCTTGGATAATTGACTGTTATCGAGCAAAACCTGAGATAGGAAATTCTCGCTTTGGCTTCTCCCTGTAGCAGCCCAACAAGAAATCATGCTCTGGAGTTGTTAGTGTCAATCAGCAACCAAATGACTCTCTCTCTCTCTTTCTCTCTCTCTCTCTCTCTCTCTCTCTCTCTCTCTCTCTCTCTCTCTCTCTCTCTCTCTCTCTCTCTCTCTCTCTCTCTCGTCTTCTCTTTCTCCCCTCTTCTTTCCCTCTGTTTCCCTGTGTCCTATCTTTCTTCTTCCTTTCCTCTTTTTTTTTAGTAGGGATTGAAAATATGGAGAAGAGAAAAATTTGTTTAGTCCTCAACCAAGGGGAAAAACTGTCTCGAAACGCTAGGCCGGTGAATAAAAGGCAATTCCAAACCGCAGCAGCCGTCTAAGCAGCAGTAACAAGAGTAGGTAAAGTCAATGAATGAGAGTCCGAGATGGGAGTGAGTAGGGGTGCTGGGCAAAATCAGCAGCTCTCTTTTCTTGGCGCTCCCGCCTGGGAGATTCCGCTCGGAAAGGAGGACTGTGTGTAGGTTTGTTTTTCTTCCACGTGCTCATGAGCTATGTTTGTTTATTACAGACCTGCCTTCCTGTGGAGTCCGACAGTCCCTTCTTGCTCTGCGAAAAGAAGGGGGAGAAGGAGAGAGATGGGGCGGGGGGAGTTGTAGAGAGGCAGGTGACGAATGAATCTCTCTTTCTCGACATTCCGGCTTCCCAAAAGTCACATGACAGTTTCTATATTTCCACTCTGGTAATTTTCCCCAAGACATCCAAGAGTTCTTGAAATGTTAAAGAACTCTGCATGCTTACATACATATTATTATCCATATCATATATGAGCATATATATGACAAGGAATAGGTTATGAGAAATCATTCAAGGAAATTGTAGTAGAAAAGAGAAGAGGAAGAGAAAAAGGAATAAGAGAAAAAGAAGGAAAAGAAAGAGAAAAAGGAGGAGGAGAAGGAAGAGGAAAGTGAAGGGAAGGGCCTTGCTAGAGACTCTATGGAAAAGACCAGAGAAAAGCAGAAATAAAACGAAGGAGGAGGAAGGGGAGGGGATCAGAGGTGTGGTGGTTAACGGGCAGGAGTATGGGGAAAATATGGGAGAAAAGAAAAGAGGAAGATTAAGACAAAAGATTAATTTTGTGATTTGAAAATATTTCACCAGGGGCCTATATTAAAGCTGACCTCTGCCCTCCAAATCCAGCCTTGGTCATTTCCCATTTATAAACGGGAAATGTGAAAGCAAATCTCTCCCCCTCCCCTTTCTCCTTCCTCCCTCCCAACTTCATTGGTCTAAGAGGAAAGAGGGTGGGACAGAAGGATATAGAAAGGAAAGTCTGTCTCACTGTCTCTTTCTTTCCTACCTGTTGGTCTCCTAACAAGAAGCCAAAGCCTTCTCTAACAGTCCCCTCCACATCCATGAAAACAGAAGGAAGTTCTGAAACTGAACTTTGTGAGCATTTTTGTAGTAAAGAAACAGGGACATAACGAATTATTAAATCCCAGAAAGTAGAGAACAAAAGCCAGCAACTTAATAAGGCGTCTGTTTCAGGGAAGTCTAGCTGGGAGGCCCTAGGGAAGGAGACTAGAGAATCACAGAACTGGGCAGAAGAAAAGGTGATAATCTGGGATGATTTTGACTTAGTATGAGACTTCAGAGGTTAAGGCCAGGTCTTTTCTGGAACTTCAAGCCATTGTGGATTCTAAGAAGAGCTTTGAAGTAATTTAGGAAAGGTGAGATTGAGCTCCTGAACATCTCTGTTAGCTCAAAAGTCTTTTCTCTGCTGAGTTCCAGTGGAGGTGTAAAACAGGAAAGAGAGGGAAGGTGTATATGTAATTACATTGCTTCATGGGGAGCACTTTCAGGGGACCTAATGTTCCTCTCAAGAACAACTAACCTGGAATCAGAGTGAAAAGTGTTCTTAGCAAACTAGAAATCTGAACATATGGGATCACTGAAACTATATTGCATACAGCTATTTATAATACAGGCACACAACATGGTAATACACAACTGTCTTACATCTCTGAGTAATTCTTTCATTGGGGCAGGTGGACAGGGCTAAAAGGAAAATCTCTTGGTGTTTCAGTATCTGCCTGTTTCCAGCAACTAATGTGCTCACTGAGTATTTTGGCCTCCCACCCTATACCTAGACTGGAGGAAATCTGTGAACAATTTCTCTCTTAATGGTTCTCTTAATACCTCAGATTTTGCTTTCCTAGTGTAGTTGTGAAGTATCTCCACTGAAAACTTCCCAAAATGCCTCATTGTGGATGGGGCATTTTACCCAGAGTTCTGGAAGCTAGAAACTCCTTGAGTACAGGCCTGGTGATGAACTAACTCTGTCTCTTGTTCAAGGACCAGCCTAGTTCATCACCACATGGGCTGCAGGGAGATGAACTTTTCAATGACTATAAATCCGTTTGACTGGAGATGTCATAGAGAAGTTGTATTATATACTGGTGGAGGGAATCACAGAACCTTGAACTACTGAAATATGTGAGAAAAAACTTAGCTTACTTGAAAACACCATATAAATGTGAGCTACAGTATACACATTGTACCCATACATACACACTATACATACACAGTTAAACTGATCTGCCTATGCACCATCAACAGAGTATAATAATAGCTGATGTTTATGTATAACATAGCAAGTGCTTTCCTCTCACAATAGCCCTGTGAAGTGTATTCCTAGAGTAAATATCATTAAGCCCATTTGGCAGAGGAGGCAGCTGACTTTCACAATGGCCTCGATTAACTATCCGACAGTAACAAAAGCAGTACATTTGGAACTCGGACTTCAGATTCAGTGCCCTTTCTTTATAATATTCAGCCAGCTCACAGAAGCTCATGTCCCTATAGTTAAATGATGTTTTCATATGAGTGCGCTCGTATTGGAGACTGTCTTCAAGCCCCTAGTCCTCATGATAACTTTTACCTTTCTTAACTAATATTGGAAAGTATACTTTATTTGAAATAAGAGGTGCTGGGTTCAAATTCCAGCTGTGGGCTCACTCATCACCCTTTTTGTCCAGAGCCCAGGCACTTAGCCATTTTGAGGATTAGTTTTCTCATCTGAGAGGCCTGGACTAGCCAGATGACCATCAAGGCTCCTCCTGTCTCTAAATCTAAGGTCTTTCAGATGGCAAATTTTGACTTCCATATTCTTGGGTAATAGATTGCTAAGTTCCAAAACTGTAAGACTCACATTCATGTGGATAGATTTTAATCCTATAATATAGGACCTGCTATAAGCTATGTATTTATTTATTACTGTGTTTTTATCTAAAGAAATTGTGTGAGGTAGAAAGAGCCTGAAATCAGACTCAAGATGTAGGTTCAAATTCCTCTTGTGACACTAGTCACTTGCTTTTTCTAAGCCTTAGTTACCTTTACTGCAAAGTGAGGACAATGATAACTCTATTACCTGCCTCACAATAGTACCTGCACTCCCTACCTCCATGTTGTGAGAATCAAATAAGCCAATGTATGCTTGGCTTCAAAAATCTTAGAAGCATTATAAAACTTCTGTTATTAGTATTATTAGTAGGGGGAGGGGGAAAGGGAGTAAAAATCAGAGAATTTCAGTCCAAGCTTTGGCTCAGTTTTTATTTTAAAAGGATTCTTTTAAAAAGCATCTGCCTGTAAATGAGCACTTGCTTCATGAACAAATTCAAGCATTCTTTTATCCCTTGTATGTAAGTGAGGGCCAGTTCTTATAGAGAACTAGTATATAAATGTTCGTGTCAATTTTTCTCAGCTTTGTGAATAATGCTGTTGGAAAGGGGGATTCCCTTCTAAGAGAACAGTTTCATTTTGTAAACTCATCCCGCAGGTCCCTTCATTAGGCTTCCTTTACTTTATTCTCTTTGCCCTCACTCAAGAACTTTGGACCATTTTTCCATTCTTCATCTTCCTTCCTTTCTTCAACTCCAGCTGAACTTTTGTCCCAAAGTCTCCACTTACAGAGGTTCGGATGCTCCATTTACTTTAGTGAGGGGAGTTCATTTCTTGTTAGAGAGGGATTATTCTGATCACATAATAAGACTAAACTAAAATAGAAATTTGGTTTGGGGACAAAAATTCCACCTGAACCAAATTTCAATTTTCTTGAGGTCTAAAGGGAAAAACCATTGTATAATATTGTTAATTTTAGTAACTATTTGCCTGTGGTTTGTGCCTCAAAATCATCTAGCCTGAAGATCACTTATTCAATATGTAGTTATAAGCAGACGAGTAACCGCAAACTTAAAATCTGGAAGATAAAAGGCTAGGAAGGACCTTTTAGATATCAAGTAGATCAAACTCCTCAACCATAAGGTGACTAAGGCCAGGAGAGTAAAAAATGACACCTGGAGTAATTGTTAGTTGACAGAGCTGAAACTAGAACCCGCACCAACAGTCCTCTGGTATACCATTCTCATTCTCTAGTTCTCAGCAAATCTTTCCACAGTCACATGCAAGTGTTTTTTCTGGACTGTCTCATCCCCCCACCTCTGCATCTGTCTGTGTGGGTCCAGGGACTCAAAATAACCCTTGTTTCAAAGTAAGAACAAATGAAAGTGCCTGAGCCATGAAAGCTGGAAGGAGGTAAAGACTTAGTAGCAGAAATACTTCTGAGATCTCTCTGTCCAAAGAACCCCACCTTTGCATGAGGGAATCTTTTAGTGGGCAACATTTTCAGTAGTTAGCAACCATCTCAATGGTCATTGCAATTTTCAGTGTCTCCTTGATGCTTAGATCTTTCTTCATTTGGGAAATGCATTGTTGTTTTTTTTTTTATTATTATTTCTAGTAGTCCAGGAATACAAGCACTTGCTTAGCAATACTGAACTGTTGGTGAGATTGCAGCTGCTCTGATTCACTGACCCTCAGAATAAACTTAAAGACCAGAGGAAATTGAAGAGTTAGTGAAAACCACTAAAGCCCAGCCCTATTTCCAACCTGACTAATTGTCTTCCTTACTGATTACGAAGTAACCTTGGGATCAAAATCCTCTTGCCTGAAGGAGGTTTAAGAGTGTTTAAGCGAAGGGAACAAGGAAAGGGAGAATAGGGAAGACAGACTACGGACTTTGCTTTCTTCTGTCAGCCTCAAGTAGGCAGATCACTGAGGAAGGATCTCTCCTTAGACAGTCTTCTTATTTTTACACAAATTTACTTATGAAGGTATTCATTTTCTTTACTCAGAATTTACCAAAACTATTCCTTTCCCCTCCCCTTCCCCCTCTCCTTTCCTCTGACTCCGAGCTCTCATATCTTTGGAAATTTTAAATCAGAAAACTGATCTGGAAGGAATTGCGACCTTGAAAGGGAAAGAAAGTGGATCTGTGTCTCTCGACATCTGGTTCGACTTTACCCTTCAGATGCCCCCAAACTGCCCCCCTCCCACAGTTCTTTGCTCCTTCCTTACCTGCTGCACAGCTTTGGCGGAAATTTATTTCAACGGGGATCATAGATCAAGAAGATAAAATTCACAGATGTTTATATAGATAAATTATGGGTTTACTGGGAAGGCAGTCCCGGGTTGTTGATAATGCTCTAGTGATACAACTTTTATATTGGGGAGAGGGGGTAGGATGACCATCACTTTTGGCATCGGATTAGGAAGGGGGGATTTCAAAGCTACATCTCCATTGAACCCCTAAAGTGAAATTTAAAGATAGAGCAAGTGATGACAACTGAAAGTCGAAGGCACTTTCTAATACTTTGCTTCTGATTTGTTTTTTTGTGGATGTCCAAGGCTGGGATTCAACATACTGCCAAGTAAAGTGGAAAATGAGTCAATTACATGGCTATTCCACCCAACTCTTCTCACTCCATCCAAAACCTCTTTACCTCACCCATATATCAAACAAGAGATTGGTGAGTGGGTTTTCTTTGGGGGGGAGGGAGGATTTTCTGAACAATTTCATCAATTCTTCATTTCATTCTTTATATATAGGCAGCCATCTGTCATGATTGTTTTTCTGTCTATATTAAAGAATAACATCAATACATAGTAATAAAATGTCAATTGCTATAAAATATTTTTAAATTACAGGTATTTGGAAGTAAATTGTTCTTTTTATGAGAATTATAACAATATTTGCTTTTCTCTAAAATACAGTAAAGAACTAGTAAGAGCATAGATCCTCTTATTTAAAAAAAAATCCTTTCACTGAAAGCTATCCGTTTCGTGAAAGTACTTCACCTAGACTGTTTCTTCTTTAATTATCTTTCTACTTTACAGGGAACCAAAGTAAATCCTTCCTCACAGGTGGAGAAAAGAACAAAAATAAATAATAATTAAGAAGTCCAGGGTTCTGTGCAGCTTCTTTTTTTACAGTTATTCCTTCCAGCCAAAGAAAATTATCCCAGGTTAAGAGTTTAATGGCAGCTATAGGTAAGTAAACATCTGTTTGGTTTGTCTGCTTTCAGGACTTAAAACATGAAAACACAGCAACTACATAGACCAACCCAAACCTCTTTACTCTTCGGTCTTTTTATTTCATTGAGAAAGCTTCGGAATCTTAAGAGAAGGCTATTTATGCTCCAAGTCACCTTAGCAGCTTGTTTTCTGGGTAAATTTATGTAAGACCAGCTCAAAGCTAACTTTCCTCTTTATTTTTACAAAGTGGCAAAGACGAAATTGTGTCCCTTCAGACTTCTTCAGAGTCAGGGCTAAGCCGTTAGGATCTTAGGACTCCAAGTATGGTGGGGAGGGGGTGGGAAAAGAAAAAATTAAAGAGAGAGAGAAATAGTAAGCTTTGAGATCAGAAAAAGTCTTTCACCAAAAATTTATAAATATGTGGATGAATAAATGCTTCCCTCTTCCCTTTCTGCCTCAAGGCATTGTATTTAACCGGACAAAACCCGTTAGTATCATTGATATTAGTTAAAGTGATTAGATAAATTTTCGAAAGAGCGTATTTAGTTGGAACGGGAAGAGATGATGCTTGGTTTTATGAATTTTGGCAAAACCTTTAGCTCTCCTCCCTCCCTCCCGACAATCTCCGTTTTTCCTTTGTTTCTGGGAAAGTGCGTAGAGACACTCCAGTCCCACTACGCAACCCTTAATCATTCACCAAGTGCCTGTTCAAGAGAAATTGACACGAAACTCAAGAAAAAAAAATTGTACTCTATCATTTAGAACCTTCGGAGTAGAAAACTGTAGGGAGAAAGGTCCCATAAGGGGGAAAAGATGGAATATAGAGAATTAAGGGGGATGCCAAGTGCCCACTTTTTGCCCTTTAACTGTCTAAAAGGAAAGATAATTTAGTGAGGCGGAGTAGAGATAGTACTATATCTGACTCCTAGGGCCATACCCGGCTGCGGTCTTTGTATTCATCTTTCAACTTCTTTTCTTCTTCTGGGAGAAATCTACGACCCAGTGTTTAATAGAAACACTGTTTTCACAAATCCCGCTCCAAAGAAAAGGCAGCCATCTGCTCTCTGGTAAGACCTGACTTTACTTCAACAAAACGGTCCCCAAAGTCTACAGCTAACCAGTCAGAGATGGGAGAGGAAAGGTAATTCTCACTTGAGAAGACTTCTGAGCTGTTTTTTAAAAAAAAATCCAAACTCAACCGTGTGTACTGAAATATCTCATTGGTTAGAGTAGACCAACAATGTAATACATTTAAAATCAGAAAACATATCAGTTTATTAGCTAGATCTGAAATGTAATAGCCATTTTCAGCTAGTAAAGCCCTGAAAACCAAGAACCCGAAAAAATATCTTTCGAGATCTCCACCCAACCCCGAAAATTTCTATCAGCTTCAAGTAAGCAGGCAGATCACTGAGGGAGGATCTTTTGGTAGACAGATTCTTTATTTTTGCACGAGTTAACTCATAAAAGTATGCATTCTCTTTACTCAGATTTTACCAACCCCATTCCTTTCCTCTTCTGAGCATGAAAGCATATACTAATCCGGTAGTTATTTATTTATTTATTTTTGACTTGCAAGTAGTTTGATCGTAAAGAAAAGCGACTAAAATAGCGGCCTCCCCTGAAAGCTAAGAGTAGGGAGAGGGAGCCAGTATATCCGAAGCTGAATACCCGTAAACGCTTCCTGCTAAATAAAAGCTGGGGCGAGATTTGAAATCATCCTCAGGCTCTTCGTGAGAGAATAAAAATTCCCAGCGAATTTTTGTTGTCCCTATAAGGGTATTCTAAAGGTGTGTCCTTTAATGCTTCAGTCTATTGAGAGGAATAGTGAATCTGAGTATAAAATCTCTAGAAAACCCTAACAAAGCTTTACAGTTAGGCTAGTCCTCCAGCCCCCAGGTTTGTTTGCTTGCTTGTTTTTTTAAGGTTTATTTTGAAAGGAATTCGTCCGTGGATTCTCTGAAAACGCTTAAGTAGAGAGAAGTCAGCGTAGATAAAGTCGAAGAGTTCTGATGGCTCCAGCAGGCTTACAGCTCACAGAGTATGAAGGAGAAGACAAAATCCCTTGGTTTGCGTGAATATATACTGAATTCTGTTTCCGAACACTGCTGGGTTGGGGGGTGGGGGAAGGGGAATTGCAGTGCCCAAACCTCTTAACTTTGGCCTCTCCTGAAAAGTTGGGAGGGCGTGCATAGTTTTCTTAAGCTCCTCCAGAACCTGGACACGGCCACAACTTAATTTTTAAAAAGTGCTAATCTGTTTGTGGTGGGATTGGAGGGGGAGAGGGGAGGGGAGGGCGTGTAGAGGCTGAACAGGTTTCTGTGTGTGTGTGTGTGCGTGTGTGTGTGTGTGTATTCTCAGGTAAAATCCAGGTAAGCACTTGACTCCAGCTAACCTCAGGACTGTCCTTGGGCTGGGAAATGACCAATCTTTTTTGACCTAGGCCCACAGTCGCTCTTCCCTTCTTTCTCCTTAGAGCCTACTATCTTTGCCAAGACCAAGCCTGAAGCCCAAAGAATTGCCCTGGGAAGCATGAGCAGATCCTTGGGTTTTGGGGAAGTGGAAAATGGTCCTACTCTTCTTCTACTAGCTGAAAGGGAATGGGAATAGAAAAGAGACTTTCAAGTCAGAAAGACTTGAGTTCAAATCCTGTGTGACATAGGCAAGTCTTCGACTACGAACAAGTCAATGAATTTTAGTGTCAAAGGCACTACTTTAACTCTAAGACCACAAACTACAAAAGAATCACTTCTCTACATTGCTGGAGGGAACTTCCACAGTGGGAGTTTCCCACCATGATGAAATCCCAGTTCCAGATTCAGACTAAACCAAAATAAAATCCATTATTTGTTTCAGACTTCACCTGGGAGCTTACCACTTCCACTCATTTTGGCCCTGAAGTGGGGAGAGGGGAGGAAAAGGAGGTGTGTCTATTGCGATTTGAAAACCCTATATAAAGAAAAGGATTGCTTCTTTCCTGAGCCACCTTCCAGTGCAACCTGGTTTTGGAATACACTGCTTATTAACTTTCTGATCATGACGAATCTTTCCCAAATTCCTTCTTCATTGATGTCACATATGTTTGGTGTATGTTTCTTCCAGTTTCCGATCAACCCATCAACCAGTGCCATGACTTATAGTACCAGAGAATGGGATCTCAGTCTACCACCCCAGTCACATCATCTGGGTCTGAAGTTTGTATGACACTATCAGGGATGATTGACACTTGGTCCCAAACTCGTGTCTTCCTCTTTGTGCCTGTACCTGTCCCTTTCACTGCTTTTCTGCTTTCCTAGAGACTTTGGATCAGAAGGAGCATCTTCTCTGGGAGAAGGGTTGAAGTGTATCAAGGAGGGAAAGAGGATGAATATTTTCCAAGCTGATTAAAAACCGAGCTTTGCCCACTGGGTCAGTTGCTGGTGTTGGACACAATTGGGATGCTTTGTCCTTGAGGAAGAATAGCTCCTTAAACCCCAAACTCATAATTGTTCAATAAGGTGCCTCAATTTCACCTGTGCTTTGTTTGTTTGTTTTGGAGGGTTGAGTTTTGTTAGTTACTTATGCTTTGAACCTGAGAAAATCAAGTATTATGTGCCCCTCAAAGTTGGATCAAAATCCTATATAAAGGATACTAGGAAAATATATGACAGTATGAGAATATTAATATTAAAAAAATATTCCCCCTAAGGCATCCAGTTTAGTCATAGGACATAACAACTATGACAAAATGGAGTCATATCAATCTAGAAGCTGAGTAGCATAGAGGAAGATGGAGGTTTGGGGATACCTTTGTCTCTAATATAAAGGATAATTGAGAATTAGGCCATTTAAAACATTGTTATAACAATGATAATATTATTTTCTACGAAATATCTCTTCTAGCTAATCTAGGCTGATAATATGAAGTGAATGACTGATAAATTATAGGATTTAACACAATAGTAAAAATATGAGCAATGACTCAGGCTTAAACCACTGCTTTTTTTTATTTTTAAAAAATAAAGCCAAATAGAATAATCCAAACAATTCCATAAACCCCCTTACTTTACTATGCTCCCAAAGACTGTTATGATTTCTTTTTCTTCTGTGGAAATCTTCACCTGTGTTTCTCTTCAGTGTAAAGGGTGAACCGGAATTTAAGCCAGGGGTGGAGAACCTGCATCTCTGAGGCCATGTGTGGCCCTCTATGTCCCCAAGTTCAGCCCTTTGACTGAATTCAAACTTCATAGAATAAATCTTTTCCCATGGACCTGTTTACAGGTAAAATCTGAGACTTTTACCTTGAGTTTTGGTTTTGTGAAGACAGATTCTTCTAGGTTATTTTTCTGAAAATTTTTTTGTACTTGAAATATAATTTCATTAATTTAAGAATTTCATTAATTCAAGGCTCGTCTTTCCAGGTGTTTCTTTTATGGGTACAAATGAAGCCTTAGTGGATGGTTTAATAGCACCAGCCAAACAATTCATCACCTGATATTCATTCTTCAGTGATAAGGCCTTTCAGATTTATATAGGCCTGTTCTCTCTTGTCAGATATACATAGTGGTAAATGTTTTCACTTTCTAAAGCATCCCATTAGTTTCTTTGTCAGATATACATGCTCCAGAGGCTGATAGAACTATGGGCCTGAAGTCAGGAAGACCTGAGTCTTGGACGCTTACCAGCTCTGTGATCCTGGGCAAGTCATTTAACATCTGTCTGTCTCAGTTTCCTCAACTGCAAAATGGGGATAGTAATAGCTCCTATTTCAGGGGAATGTTGTAAGAATTAAATGACATATTTGTAAAATACTTAGCAGAGTGCTCGTACAGTAGGAGCTAAATAAATATTTGCTTCTTTTCGTCTTTCCTTCCTGTCATGGAAGAGACAAGAAGATGATGAAGAAAATTAAAACTAAAACTAGAGGAACTTCCAGAATAAATATACTTAATGCGAGAGACAGTTTCTCTCAAACTTAACAAAATCACAAGTAGACAACTAGGGCGAAAAATACCTTTCAAAGAGCATCAGTTTCTCTAAGGAGAAGGAGAAAAGAAAGAATATGAACACTGGAAAGGACCCTAAAGATTATCTAGTCTAATTTTTATGTCATTAGTGATGAAGCTGAGGTCTTCAGAGTTTTTAAAATTCAAGTTTATTTTGTCTTTTTTTAATGCATTCTCTTCCCCTCCTCAATTGAGAAAGGAAAAACCAAACCAAAACAAAAAAAGAAAAACTCCAAACCCATTACAGATATAGATCATCAAAGAAAACAAATTCCCATGTTGAGTAGGTCTTCAGAGTTGAAATAATTTACCCAGGATTACTAACAGCTAATGGAAGTCAAAATGAATACCCAAGTCTTCTGAGTCACAGTCCAACAATCCTTATGATGCACCATAAAAATAGAAGACAGACCTTACTGAGATTGACGTCCTATCCCTGACTATTCATAACTATTTTTAATCCTTTTCTTGACCTTCAAATGGCAGCCTCAAACGCTGTTTCAAACTAAACATCTGTATGACAGAGTTCCCTTTGATGGAGATGCATCGATGCCCTTTTTCCTTTAGGAGATCTCTCAGATTAAGTCACGAAGTGAACCACACCTCAGAGGGATTTAAATAACTAAGCCTTGGATACATTTCAGAATTAAAAAGTTAAAGATATTGCAAGCCAAGACTTTTTCTTCAGAATATATAAATTTCTTTCTCTTTCCCTACCTTTCCTATCTCCACAGTATTGTACTGCCCCAAGATACACTTGAACTGGCAGGCTGGATACCCCAGAAGGTTGTTTTTCCCCTAGGTTCTAGGAATAACCTTATCATTTTGCACACCCTGTAACACTATAGCTCTTGAACCCTCACCAATATGTTTCTCAAGAATAATCAATCGGTCGATTAATTCTTAGCAAAGGCATTAGTAAGATGGTATGGTAAAAAGAGTTTCCAATGTTTTAAAAAAAATTTTTCTGATAAATTTTGAGTTCATTTTCATGCAAAAATATACAATGTCTGTAGGAAGAATGGGTTCTACACAGAGTATAATGTCAGTGAAGCACATGTGTAGCAAAGGCAACTCAAAACTGGAACTGCAGGGACTGGAAGTCCTTCTTTGTCTTCACACAGCTCCCTTTGTGAGCTGGATTTCTACAAGATGAGTTGCTCAACTCATGTCTCAGACTCTACTCCTCTCTGTGATCTGACTCTCTTCTCTGCTGCCATAGGTCCTTGCAGCTATTTTCTTTCTTGAGTAACTATCTTCCTAGAATATCTATCTAGGGTATCTATTTCTACTTATTGCTGAATCCAATGTCTCCTACTGGTCTAGAAGCTTGCCTTCAAAGATAAAGCTGTTCAATTTGGAACTATGCCCAAAGGGCTATAAAATGTGCATACCCTTTGATCCAGCAATAACACTGTTAGGTCTGTATCCAAAGAGATAAAAAAATAAAAGGAAAAGAATCCACATGTACAAAAATATTTATAGCAGCTCTTTTGTTGTGGCAGAGAATTAGAAATTGTGGGGATGCCCAGTAATTGTGGAATGGCTGAACAAGTTGTGTTATATGAATGTAATGGAATACTACTATGCTGTAAGAAATGACAAGCAGGCAAATTTCAGAAAAGCCTGGAAAGACTTATATGAACTGATGCTGAGTGAAAATAGCAGAACCGGAAGAACATTGTACATAGTAACAACACGTTGTGCTATGATCAACCATGAGAGTCTTAGTTCTTCTCAGCAATACGATGATCCAAGACAATTCCAAAAAAACTCCTGATAGAAAATGTTATCCACATCCAGAGAAATAATCATGGAGTCTGAATACAGATAGAAGCATATTATTTTCACTTTTTTTCTCATGGTTTTCCTTTTTTATTCTGATCCTTCTTTCACAACAGGCCTAATGTGAAAGTGTGTTTAACATGGTTGTACCTGTATAACTTAGATTGCTTGCTGTCTTGAGGAGGGGGGAAGGAAAAAACAGAAATTAAAAATCTTATGAAAATGAATGTTGAAAACTACCTTTACATGTAATGGAAAAGAAATACATTACTCTTAAGTGCAAAAAAAAGATAAAAGGTTGTTGTAAGCAGGGAATAAAGAGAAATTCCTTTCCTTGGTACCATATTCCCTCTCCTTATTCCCCATCCCCTGCCCTCAACCTCATTCATGTGTCTTTTGCAGGTGACTGCTACTTGTAATGTCTTTGATTCTGGAACCATGAGATTGCCCTGTTTTAGTAATTTAAAGCCCTTAAGGGTGTGGCTAATTTGTTTGCTTGGACAATTCAATATGTTCCTCTTACCTCAGTCAGAGAGGTATTTGAACCTTATAAAGGAATCTCTACTGTTAGTTTAACACCTCATTAACACCTTGTGATTACATTCTGCCCTTCTATGATTACATTATCTAAGGTTTTTAGAGGAGTCTCTCTATTGCACAGAAAACATTTTTTACTGAACATGCTCATATGAAATTTGGTTCTGTTGGTCATATGTGATGGTTGAGGTGGGAGGGACATGATTATATATATACACAAAATCTTTTTGGTATTTGTTTAAGTCTACTTAAGGTAATTGGCCAGAAAATACTAGCCTATTAAAATGAAATAAAGTATTCCCTTAAAAAACTGAATGTGTTTATTTGTGTTTCCACTCCGTGTGCAATATATAGTCTATTACTTTTGCAGAAGTTGTCAGTGCTGATGGATGACTGCGAAGGGTAGCAGTAAGACAATTACACCAGTGTATTTATAAGACTGAGAGAGTGCCCCTGTTTGTAGATCATGCTCACCTCCTCTTTTCCTTAGCAAGGAAAGATAAAACTATTTTACTGTGTCCCCTATTAAATTGTTTTAGTTTTGGATTAACAATTGAATTTCCTGAAAGTGTTTCTCCACCCTCCTGCCCCAATGGAAAAGCCTGTCCATTCTCTAGAGCAAACATTTATTGACCTTGATGGGGCCAATTAACATTTATATGACATAGTTTAAAAGGTGAAAAACTCCATTTACCCAGGAAAGGCTGTTAATCTAATTCAGAGGAAAAAAAATGTCCATCTAAAAAGAACAGAAGAATAGTACACAGTAAAACTTTAAAGCTATACTTTGCTATTTGGGTTATATCTGTACAGAAATTCTTTGAGCTGTTTGTATTTGGTAATCTATATTTCTCAATGATCTTTAGCTTGTGTGAATAGTGTAACTGCCATTCAGCAAAGATGAGTAATAGATGTTCAAAATGCTGACATTTTGAAGTTAGTTGCTAGAGCTTTACTTCAGAGATGGCTTAATATTAGATGTGATGGTTGCCAAGGTAACGTATAAAAATCTTTTTAAAATATGTTATTCGTAATTAAAAACTATTCATAAAATTAAATGATTACTCTGAGGCACTACCTCACACCTATGAGATTGGCTAATATTAGAAAAATATGTTGGATTTTGGAGGGGATGTGGGAAAACTGAAACACCGATGCATCATTGGTGGAGTTGTGAACTGATCCAACCATTCTGAAGAGAAATTTGGAACTATGCTCAAAGGGTAATAAAACTGCACATACTCTTTGAATCAGTAATACCACTGCTAAGCCTGTGTCTTAAAGACATAAAAAAAGGAGAAAAGAACCTATTTATGCGAAATTATTTGTAGCAGCTCTTTTTGTGGTGATTAAGAATTTGAAGAAAAGGAATGTCCATCAGCATACAATGTATGATTGTAATGGAGTATCATTTGCTGTAAAAAATAACAAGCAAGATGATTTCAGAAAAACCTGGAAAAACTTACATGAATTGATGCATAGTGAAGCGAACAGAACCAGGATAACTTTATACACAGTAATAGCAATATTGCTTGATTAAGAACCGTGAATGACTTAGCTATTCTCAGCAATACAATGATCCAAGACAATCCCAAAGTACTAATGATTGATGACGCATACTATCTGCCTCCGGAGAAAGAACTGATATATGAATACAGACTGAAGCATGCTATTTTTCACTTTCTTTCATTTTTTTATCTTATTTAACACTTTGTACAAAATGACTGATAAGGAAATGTTTTACACAATTGCACATGTGTAACTTAAATCTGATTACTTTCCATCACAGGGAGGGGGGAAGTAAGGGATGAAGAGAGAGAGATAGAATTTGGAAACTTTAACTACAAATGTTAAAAAGGAAAAAGTAAGTGATTGCATATTATGTTGAAATGTGCTTTGGGGCCATAGTTTAATGACTTGGGTTGGGAATCCTGTCTTCCTATAGTCCATTGCCATGTAGCAATTTAACTTTAAATAACACCAGAATTGTCATAACAATATGTGATTATATGCAATGGAGAAAAGTTAGAGGCCTTCCCAATAAGATTAGAGGTGAATCAAGGATTCCCATTATCACCACTTGTAACAGTAAGCACTCTGATATACACAGAGGGGTCTTGCTATCACAGGTTCTTTGATCTGCTTCTCTAAAATGAAAGACAACTTTAGAGGGGTTAACAATTACTTTAATCAAGCACAGGTATCAGAGAAAATCAAAATTTCAGAGAAATAATAAAAAAAAACCTGTAGACAATACTTCCAAACTGCCTGACCATTAATATACATACATCTTTACCTGAGAGGGAAGCACAACATCTGGGTTTTCAAAACTGGAGGGCTGCTTAGCAGCTTCCCAGAGTCTCATCTGGCACACAAACCTGCTTCCAAAACATAAACTCCAAAGTAAAATCTCATCCTCAGAGAATTTATACACTTTTCAGAGCGAGAGGGCATGACCCTCTGACCCAGTGTCTCAATAGAAAAAACTTGGGTCCCTCCTACAAAACAATTCCCCTAATCAAGTTTCCCTCAATGGGCAGGCCTATCAGGGTGGGAAAGACCTTCTCTAATTACATTCAAATAGATGCATTATACTTCTTGATTATACTAAAAACAAAAACAGCAAAAAATCCTACTTTGCTTGACCTTACACCACTACTACTTAATGTAGTATTAGAAATACTAGCAAATACTAGCAATAAGGTAAGATATAGAAATCTAGGAAATAAATAGAAGCAAAGAAAAAACAAAACTTTTTTTCAGATTATATGATCAGGTACTTAGAGAAACTTAAAGAGTCAACTAAGAACTAAATGAATTAATAACTTCATCAAAGTTGTAGGATATAAGCTACAGCCATAAAAAAAAAATCAGCATTCTTATATATAATCAAGAAAATCTGTCAGAAAGAGCTAAAAAGAGAAATTTCATGAAAAATTACTAAAAAAGGCATAAAGTATTTGGAAATGCATCTACCAAGATTTGCCTAGGGACTATATGAATCTAACTATGAAACACTTATGTAAAAACAAAGACAAACCTAAATAATTGGAGAAATATAATTGCTCCTGGGTAGGTAGAATCAATAATAAAAAAAAATATTGTCTAAATTAAATTTACCTATTTAGCACTGTATTGTCCAGACTCCAAAAAGAATATTAGAGATAGAATAAATAATAATGAAATTTAAATGGAGAAAAAAAGATTAAGAATCACTGGGGGTAATAATGAAAGACTGTGAAAGAATGACATCTATCAGTACTAGATCTCAAACTATACTATAAAGCAGTAATCATTAAAATAATTTGTTACTGGTTATTAAATAGAGAGATTGATCAGTGGAACAGATTATGTGCACAAAATACAGAATCAGTGTTTGAAAAACCCAGTGTCCTTAGTTACTGGGGTAGGACTCAGAATGTGACAAAAAATTCTGGGAAAACAGGTTAGGAGTCTGGTAGAAATTAGATTTAGACCAATACCTCACAACATATAATAAGATAAATTATGAATGGATATGTGACTTAGATTTAAAAGTGCATAACATGAATTACAGAAACAAGGAGGAAATTACCCTTTGAATCTATGGATAAAGGAATTATGACTAAATGAGTGATAGAGAAAATTATACAAGATAAAATGGAAGATTTGGGTTATATAAGTTTAAAAGGTTTTGCAAAACAAATCTAATGTAGTAAAAATTAGAAGGGAACAGGTAATTACAAAAAAATATATAAGGAACCAACCAACATTTATAAAACTAAAAGCCATTCCCTAATACATAAACAGTCAAAAGATATGAACCAAGAGTTGTCAAAGGAAGAGCTTCAAGCTATCAACTATCATATGAGAAAATGTTCTAAATTTGTTAATAATTAGAGGCATGCAAATTAAAGCAGCTTTGAGGTTCCATACCACACCTACCACATTGACACAGAGGACAAAAGAAGAAAATGACAAATGTTGAATAAGTTGTGGAGAAGCACATATACTATAGAGGCTGCTAGGTGGTGCCATAGTGCACATAGTGCTGGGCCTGGAGTCAAGAAGACCTGAGTTCAAATGTGACCTCAGAAATTCACTAACTGTGTGATCCTGGAAAAGTCACTTAACCTCTGTTTACCTCAGTTTCCTCATCTGAAAAATGGGGATAACAACTATACCTTTCTTGCAGAAGGTTGTTGTGAGGATCTAATGAAATGATATTTGTACAAAGGACCTAGTAAAGGTGTGGGGCACCTGCAGCCTTGAGGCCACTGTGGTCCTCTAGGTCCTCAAATATTGCCCTATGACAATACAAATTTCACAGAACAAATCTCCTTAATAAAAGGATTTGTTCTGTAAAAGCAGGTTCTAGTACATTTTGTTGTTATATAAATGTTAGCTGTTGTTATTAACAATATTACACTGTTAGTGGAACTTTGGTCTAGCCATTCTGGAAAGTAAGCTGGAAATATGCCTAGAAAGTTACTAAACTGTGCATACCCTATTACTCAGATTATTTACCATTTATCAATATCCCAAAGAAAATAAATAAAGAAAAAGATTTAGTACAAAAATATTTAAAGTAACTTTTTTATGGGAACTCCAAATTGAAAACTAATGGGATGTCCTTCTATTGGGTAAAAAAGTAAAAACTACATGAATTGCTTTTAAATTTATAGCTATATATATGTATATATATACATACATACATACACATACACACATATAATTTTAGTTAGAACAAAATATTTATAGCAACTTTGCAGTAGCAAAGAAATGGAAATTGAGGAGATGCCTATCAGTTGGGGAATGGTTAAATAAGTTGGGGTGTATGCTTGTAATGGAATACTATTGTGCTGTAAGAAATGAGGAGTGACTTGATTTTAGAAAAACATGAAAGGATTTTGCATGAAATAATGAAGAGCGAAATGAGCAGAACCAAGAGAATGTTGTATACAGTAACAGCAATATTTTTCAAGAATAACTGTGTAAAATAGATAAACCATTAGCTAATTTTATTAAAAAGCAAAAAAGGAAAATGCAATTACTAGTATCAAAAATAAAAAGAATTTATCATAAATGAAGATGAAATAATGGATATCATTAAAGCTATTTTGTCCAATTATATTCCAAGTAAAATACACAACTTAAATGACATAATGAATATTTACAAAAATACAAAATACTCAAAAGGAGGAGAAATAGATAATTTAAACAAACAAATCTGAGAGGAAAATTTTGAAGAAGCCATAAATAAACTTCCAAAAAAAATTCTAAGACCAGATGGATTTACAAATGAATTCAATCAAATATTCAAAGAGCAATCAATTCCAATTTTAATAAACTGTTTGCAAAAATAGCAAAATAAAGAATCCTAACAAATTCCTCCTGTGACATAGATACAATCATAAAACCTGGACAGTCCAAGCTTAAAAAAGAAAACTACAGGCCAATATCCCTAATGACTAGTGAAGTCAATATTTAAAATAAAATATTAGCAAGAAGACTAGAACAACATATCACAAAGATTATATAGCAAATTATATCTATACAAGGAGTACAGAGTTGCTTTAATATGGGAAAAAGATAAGCTTTTTAATTTTAATTTTAATAGCGAAACTAATGAATATCATGTGATTATATCAATAGAAGGAGACTACAGCAGCATATCGCAAAGATTATATACCATGACAAGCTGTACTTATGCCAAAAGTACAGGGTTGGTTTAATACAAGGAAAACTCTAAATTTAATTAACTATACTAATAACAAAACCAATAAAGATCATGTGAGTATTATCAATATATGTAGAAGCAACTTTTTGACAAAATACAACAATCTATTTCTGTTAAGAATCCTGGAAAGCACAGGAATAAATGGACCTTTCCTTAAAACGATAAAAGGTATTTATCTAAATCCAAGAGCTAGCAATTATATCTAATGAAGATAAACCAGAATCCTTTCCAATAAAATCAGGGGTGAAACAAAGAAATGCATTGTGTCCACTTAAATCAAATCAAATAAAATTAACAAAATTAAATAAAAATATAATTAGATTAACACAATGATATATACATACATTTGCATATTTTCAAATATATGTAGATGTAGATTGTTATTAATAAAATACAAGTTCATTTATCAATCCATCAATCAACAAGCATATTAAACATCTATTACATAACAAGCACAGTGCTATATGTTGGAGACATTAATATAGAAGAGAAAGAGTTACAGAGCTTATATTTTTGTACAGGAAAACAAAACATGTGAAGGGAGTGGTGAAGAGGGAAGTTTTAGACTTGGTAGTCATAGGGATTGTGAGTTATTATATATATTAATATGTATAAAGCTTATTATTAGTTGCTAATAAATATATATATTATATATACAAGGCTTATTTTATATATATATTATATATATGTAGCTTATTATATAGCTCAGTGGTTCAATGGATGGAGTGCTTGGCCTATATTCAGGAAGATCTGAGTTCAAATATGACCTCAGACATGTACTAGCTGTGTGATCCTGGGCAAGTCATTTACCATCTGCTTTCTTTAAATTTACTAGAAAAGAAAATGGCAAACCAGTCCAGTATCTTGAACAATATGATCCACTGGGTTGCAAAGAGTCAGACACACCTAGACAACAATCAACGAAAGAATTTTTATTATTAGAGTTATATGAAAGTCTATTATAACTAGGAAGGTTATTTTAGATTGTCATGCCATTTCCAGTAGAACTTGTAGCATTCTTTAGATGATTGTTTCCACATAAAAGGTAGTTTGGTTAAGAAGCATAGTTCAAAACAACTGCAAAATCCTGCCTTTCCCCTTCTCTTAAGCTATGCAGAGTCATAAAGGACAACTCATGCGTTCCCGAAAGGTATTCCCTTTTCTAAAGATATAGATATTGTTAGAGGGCATTAAGCTCAAAAACCTACAGCAGAAGAGTCTACTTTCCTCCAACCAGATTCCAACAGCTGTAGAAGCTATCCGGCTTCCGACTGTTCTATCGGATGACTTTGTCTTTCTTACTTTGTGGTTGCTGTCATATTGTATTTTTATCCAATTATAATTTATATATTTTACTTTTTCCAATTACATGTAAAAATAATTTTTAACCTTTGCTTTTTTAAATGTTGAGTTCTAAATTCTTTCCCTCACTCTTTCTCCTTTTCCCTCAGTGAGAAGGCAAGGAATTTGATATAAATTATACACATGTAGTCATGCAAAACATAGTTCCATATTATCCAGGCTATGAAAGAAAACACAGGCTAAGAAAGCAACAAGAAAAATAAAGTAAAAAAAAGTATGCTTTAAATCTACACTCAGACTTTATGAATTCTTTCATTGGAGGTGGAGAGCATTTTTCACTGTAAGTTCTTTGGAACTGTTTTAGATAATTGTCTTACTGAGAATATCTAAGTCATTCACAGTTAATCATCACACAACATTTTTGTTACAGTGTACAATGTTCTCCTGGTTCTGTTCACTTTGTATTAGTTCACATAAATCTTTCCAGGTTTTTCTAAAAGTATCCTGCTTGTCATTTCTTACAGCACAATAGTATTTCATCAAACTCATATAACACAACTTGTCTAGTCATTCTTCTTTTGATGGGTATCCCCTGAATATCCAATTCTTTGCTACTGCAAAAAGAGTTGCTACAAATATTTTTGTTTATATATGTCCTTTTCTTTTTTAAAAAAATCTGTTTGCAATATAACCCTAGTAGGAGTATTTTTGCAGCTTTATAGCCCTTTGAGTATAGATCCAAATTGCTCTCCAGAATGGTTCAATCAGTTCACAACTCCACCAACAATGCATTAGTGTCCTAGTTTCCCGACATTCCCTCCAACATGTATCATTTTTCTTTTTTGTTATATTAGCCAGTCTGATAGGAGTGAGATGGTACCTCAAAGTTGTTCTAATTTAGATTTCTCTAATCAATAGTTATTTAGAGCATTTTTCCATATGACTATAGATAGGTTTGATTTTTGTTTTGTTTGAAAACTGCCCATTCATATCCTTTGACCATTTATCAACTGGGGAAGGGCATACCCTTAGAGCTGACTCAGTTTTCTATACATTTGAGAAATGAGGGCTTCATCAAAGAAACTGGTTGTAAAATTCCCCTCCTCCTCTTCCCTCTAGTATTCTGCTTTCCTTCTAATCTTGACTACTTTAGATATGTCTGTGCAAAATCTTTTTAATTTAACATAATACAAATTATCCATTTTACAACTAATAATGTTCTCTATCTCTTGTTTGGTTATAAATTCTTTCCTTATCCATAGATCTGACAGGTAAGATATCCTATCCATCCCTAATTTTCTCATGATATCACCCTTCATATATAAATCATGTACCCATTTTGACCTCATCTTGGTATACAGTATGAGATACTGGTTTATACCTAGTTTCTGCCATACTGCTTTCTAGTTTTCCCAGAAGTTTTTGTCAAATAGTGAGATTTTGTCCCAAAAGCTTGAATCTTTGGGTTTATCAAAAACTCGATTACTGTGGACATACTGAGTATTGTGTACCTAGTATATTCCACTGTTCCAGTACTCTATTCCTTGGCCAGTATCCTACCTTTGGATAATTACTGCTTTGTAATACAGTTTGATATCTGGTACTGCTAGGCCACATTCCTTTTTTTCTTTCGTTGATTTACTTGATATTCTTGACCTTTTGTTCTTCTGGGTGAATTTTGTTATTATTTTTTCTAGCTCCATAAAATAATTTTTGGTAGTTTGATTAGTATGGCACTGAATAAGTAAGTTTATTTAAGTATAATTGAAATTTTCTTTTGACTCAGTCTATTCATGAATAATTAAGATCTTTCCAATTGTTTAGATCTGACTGTATGAAAATTATTTTGTAATTGTGTTCATATAGTTTTTGGGTTTGTCTCAGCAGATAGACTCCTAAGTATTTTATGTTGCCTAGGGTTATTTAAAATGAAATTTCTCCTTCCATTTCTTGTTGATGGATTTTGTTATTAATATGTAGAAATGCTGATGATTTACATTTACATTTATTTTGAGACTTGCAACTTTACTAAAGTTGTTAATAATAATAAATAGAAATAAATAATAAAAATAAATTATTTCAACTTGTTTCTAAGTTCATCCTCCAGAATTCTCTAAGTATTCCATTATATCACCTGCAAAGAGTGATACTTGTATCCTTATTGCTTATTCTCATTTCTTATTGCCATAACTAGCATTTTTGACACACTATTGAATAATAGTGGTGCTAATGGGCATCCTTACTTCACCCCTGATTTTATTGGAAAGGCCTCTGGCTTATCCCTATGACAGATTATGCTTCCTGAAGGTTTTGGATAAACATTACTTTTCATATTGTGAGCTCCGTTTATTCTCTTGCTTTCTAGGGTTTTTAATAGGAATGGCTGCTGTATTTTATCAGAAGACTTTTTCTGTTTCTGTTGAGATAATCATATAATTTCTGTTGATTTTGTTATTGATATGGTAAATTATGCTGATAGATTTCCTAATATTCCTAATATTAAACTTAATATTCATAATATTAAACCAGTCATACATTCCTGGTATAAAACCCACCTAGTCATAGTACATGATCCTTGTGACATATTGCAGCAAACTTTTTGCTAGTGTTTTATTTTAAAATTTCACATCAATATCCATTAGGAAAATTGTTCTATAGTTTTCTTTTTATGTTTTGGCTCTTCCTGGTATAGGCATCAGTACTATATTTGTGTCATAAAAGGAATTTAGTAGGCCTTCTTCTTTATTTTTTTCAAATACTTTATATATTAGTGGAATCAATTTTTTAAAATAAATGTTTAGTAGAATTCACTTGTGAATCCATTTGGCCCTGGGAATTTTTCCTTAGATATTTCATTGATAGCTTTTTCATCTGATTTCTTTTCATCTTCTTTCATCAATTTCTTTTCCTAAGATTGGATTATTTAAATATTTTATCTCCCCTTCTCTTAATTTTGATAGTTTATATTTTTGTAAATATTCATCCATTTCATTTTGATTGCTCAAGATGAATTTTAAAGAGGGCCAAGGGGATCAAGAGATAAAGGACCAGAGTTTTCAGGAAGAGAGCCAGTGAAAAAAAATAGAGAACAATTTTGATTACATAAAATGTAAAAGGTTTTGCACAAATAATTCAATGCAGTTAAGATGAAAAGGAAAGCAATTAACTGGTGAAAATCTTTACAGTAAGTTTCTCTGATAAAGGTCTCATTTCCAAACCATATTAGGAACTGATTCAAATTTTTAATAATAAAAGTCATTCCCCAATTGATAAATGATCAAAGACTATGAAAGGGTAGTTCTTATATTAAAAAAAATCCATGCTAGTAATGAAAAGAAGAATTACATTGTAAAAATGAACAACTCTTAAAGACTTAAGAAGACTGACCAATAAAATGAGCAGCCATGATTCCATAGCACCAACAGGTTACCCACTCCTGACAGATTAAATGTGCAGAATGAGATCTAGAGTAAATGTATGAACTTTCTTTGTTTGACTATGTATATTTGTTATATAGATTTAGTTTTTCTTCTTTTTTATGGGGGGAGGTGTAAGGGAGAGAAAAATTCTTGTTCATTAGAACAAAATAAAATTTAACTAAGAAAAAAACAGAAACAGGACATAGAGTGTTATATTAAGGGAATTTGCAAATAGGTCAGTGTAGTTAGATTCACAGAGTGTGAAAAGGGACTAAAGTATAAAAAGACTAGAAAGGCAGGGAAAAGGTAAGTTATCAAGAATTTTCAATGACAAACAAAGGACTTAATATTTAAGCCTGGAGATGCTAGGCAGCCCCTGAAATTCACTAACTGAGGAGGAGGACACTTTAGAAAAATCGCCTTGGTAATTGAGTGGAAGATTTAGTAGAATTGGGAGAGACTTGGATCACAGAAATCAGTTAGAAGGCTACTGACAGGTAAAAGTGGGGGCAGAGCCAATATGGTGGAGTAGAGTAAGCATCATAGTCAAGCTCTCCCAATCCTCCCTTTGAAATAACTTTAAAATAATGTCTCAAATAAAATTCTGTAGTGGCTTAACCAAGAAAAAGGTCAGGATGATATATTTTTCCAGTCTGAAACAAGTTGGAAGGTTGGAAGGAAAGATCTGTTATACTGGAGCAGGGCATGGCTGCTCATACAGCAGCAACACTAGTGGTGGACCTTGGAGGTACTCTCAACAGCAGCAGCAGCAACTTCAGGAGCTCTCAGCCCAACTGTGATAAAAATATTGGACAACTGAACAGACAGATATTACAGAGGACCCCTGTGCTAGCACAGGGTGCAAGACCAGGTACTTTTGGCAAATCCATTGCCCAGACCCAGTTCCAGGTCACAGTTCCAAGCTAGAGAGGAGCACTAGCACTAGCTGCAAGGGAACAGGGGCCCTACCTGGATAAGGAACAGAGTGCAGACCAAAAGAGTAGTGAACACATCTCTCCCTGGTGTGAAAAACACTGAAAACTTACAAACCCCTAGAATTAGTTGCTAAAACAGCAGTATATAAAAGTCTGAAATTTGGGTCATCCCTTGAGGTGAGCAGAGCTCAACTTTAATATCAAGTTGAAAGTCAAGAAATAGGCCAGAAAAATGAGCAAACAAACCAAAAAAAAGCTCAACCACAAAAGCTACAATGATAACAGGGAAGATAAAGGCACAAACTTAGAAGAAGACAATCAACATGAAACAGTGACAAGTTAAGCCTCAATGAAAAAATTCAGGTTAGCTATAAACCCAAAAGGAATTCCTGGAAGAGCTAAGAAAGAACAAAAAAGATGATTTTTAAAATCAAATAAGAGGGAAAAATTAGAAAAAGAAATGAGAAAAATGTATGGCAATTACGAAAAGGAAGACAGCTTGGTAAAAGAAGCACAAAAGAATACTGAAGAAGATAAAATCTTAAAAAAAATAATGAACCAAATAGTAAAAAAGGTACAAAAATAAATTTTTAAAAGCAAAATTAGCCAAATGGAAAAACAGGTACAAAAACTCATTGAAGAAAATAATTCCTTATAAGTTTAGAATTGGGTAAGTGGAGGCTTATGACTCCATGAGAAATTAAGAAACAATAAAACAAAGGAAAAATAATAAAAAAAATAGGAGAAAATGTGAACTATAGCATCAAAAAATTGATCTGGAGAATTTACAAAGGAGTTATAATTTAAGAATTACTGAGTTATCTGAAAGCCAGTATCAGAAAAGAACCTAAGATATAATATTTGAAGAAATTATAAAGAAAACTTATCTATCTTAGAAACAGAGGGAAAAACAGAAATGGAGAGAATTAGGCAACACTTGAACTGAACTTCCCTCTCATCTGAACTGGTTAAATAGGTAAGGATATACATACACATTTATGTGTGCACACACACACAGAGTCAGTTGGGTATAGAACTCTACCTTTCCTCAAAGGGAAGTAGAAAGGGAAAGGGACAAGAGAAAGGGGGAAGAGGTGTGGTAAGAGAGAAGGCAGATTAAGACAGGTGATAGTCAAAAGCAAAACAGACTTTTGGCAACAGAAAGGGGAAAGAAGAGAAAAAGGACAAACAGGAGAAAGCCCGGTGGAGGGAAAGATACACAAACAACAACTGCAAATGTGAATTGGATTAATTTCCTATAAAGCAGATGAGGACAGCAGAATGGATTAGAAACCAAAATCCCACAATACATTGTTTACTAGAAACAAATTTGAAATGGAACCCCACACACAGAATTAAAATAATGGCTGGAGCAGAATCTATTATGCTTCAGCTGAAGTAAAAAAAGCAGAGGTAGCAATCATGATCCCAGGCTGTATCACAAAGGCAATATCCACAGCACTGGTGGTGGCTATAAATATAATGGTGTAGTTCTCAATAGTAAAGAATAACAGACTCTCCATATAGAAGGCAAAAAACCCCAAAACATTTATTTGGACACCAGAAAGACAAATACCAACACCAGAAAGCCAAATTCATCATAGTAGCCAAGAAGTCAATCATTATCACTGCAGGGGACAAAACCATTCCCAAGCCTCCCCCCACCCCACCTTGAGGCATTCCCACAAGCAAACAAGCACTCACAAGCCCAGCTTTCTGCTTGCCTGTGTCCTCTCTCTCTGCCTTAACTGCTCTCACTCATTTATTTCTTCTCCACCCTTCCTCTTCCACCCATTAATGAATGGGAAAGATCTTCCCATTTAAATTACTATTACACAGACAAAGCAAAATAGGACTAACAAAGAGATAATGAGGGAAACTACATTTTGCCAAAATTTACCATAGACAATGAAGTAAAATGAAATAATACAGAATCCAAATTCTTAAAGAAACTGTGTTACAAGAGGAAATCTGGCGTTCAGTTTTTTTCAGTCATGTCATGACCTTATTTTGTTTTATTTTGTTTTTTGGCAAAGATACTGGAGAGGTCTGTCATTTCCTTCTCCAGCTCATTTTACAGTTGAGGAACTGAGGCAAACAGGGTTAAGCAACTTGCCCAGTGTCACAAAGCTAGTAAATGTGTGAGACTGGATTTGAACTCCTGACCCTGGACTGGCACTCTATCCATTGTGCCACTGAGCTGCTTCTACAGGAGAAAATAGACAGTAAAATTATGCAAGTGGGGGCCCTTAATTTTCCCATCAGAAAGCTGAATAAGTTTAACCATTAAAAAAGAAGTTAAAAAGATAAGAAGACTTTCTAGAAAGTTAGATATGATAGACTTCTAGAGAAAATTGAAAGGAAATAGAAAGGAGTATGCCTTTTCTTAGCTATATATGGCACTTTCACAAAAATTGACTATGGATTAGGGCATAAAAACCTCATAAATAAGTGCGCAAAAGCGCACCCTTTTGGGACTATAATGCAATGAAAGTTATGAAAGGACCTTGGAAGGAGAGACAAAAAGTACATTGGAAACTAAATAATTTAGTCCTAAAGAATGAGTTAGTCAAAGAACAAATCATAGAAACAAATAATTTCGTTAAAGATAATGACAATGAAATAACACACCAAAATTTGTGGGGTGCAGCCAGAGCAGTACTAAGTGGGAAATCTATATTCCTAAATATTCACATCAATAAACAAGAGAAATAACAGATCAATGAATTGGGCACACAACTAAAAAAAACTAGAAAAAGAAAAAATTAAAAAGACAAGAAAAAGATGTATACATTAAAAGCAATATTGTTTTAAGAACAACTTTGAGTGAGCATGTCATTTTGACTATTACAAATATTCAAATTAGCTACAAAGCACCTATCATCCAGAGAAAGAACTGATAAATAGAAGTATGTATATGGTATGGTTTCACACACACACACTCACACACACGCACACACTTGTGTGTAATGGTAGCCATTTCTAGGGCAGAGGCAGAGTATTTTAAAGGAAAAGCAAGTTGTACATAATAGATCTGTAGTTTCATTCTCTTTTCTTTCCTATTCTACATTGTTCTAGAAATGCTTGTTTTATTTAATTACAGAATAAAAAATAAAAATTTAAAAACTACCTATTGATTGACTAATAGATAGTACTCATTAACATAATGGTATAGACTATGCATAGGTGGAGCAGAAAGCTGCGAACTTTATCAGTTATTATCTCCATTGAAACTCATTCTAGATTGAATTCTATAGAGGTTCATTTAGCTAACCAGTTGCATTTCTATTTGCTCCTTGCCCTCTTGCTCATGTCCCCTCCATTGTATTGTTATAGGCAGAAATATGGTCATATTTGAAGGTTGGTAAATTCTCCTGTTCTTTCTCTTTCTCTGGATTTCTCACCTGAATTCCCTTCTTTGGCATAATTATATGATTTTACAACCTGAATTCAGATAGCAAATGGTAACTAGTTGCTATACCATTTGCCAAATGATAACTGGTTGGAACAGACTATGACAGGTTTGGTTTTGAATGAAATCAAGTAGCTGTTTCCATTAAAATGATTTCATATTTATCTGTGTATGTGTACATATGTAAAGATATGTATGTGTATGTGTGTATATAATATATGCACATATAAAACATTTACTCTCTTAAATGAAGCAGATCAGTCTTTTAATGTCTTAACTGATTGACTCCATCAGTTTTTGCAGCTAAGAACCTTTAATTACCTGATCGCTAACCTTTGGGTAATGAACTGCTGGGTGGTATGATGGCAAGAGCCCTGGATTTGGAGTCAGAAGACCAACTTTAATTCTTCTATAAGCTGTGTGACCAAGTCAATTAATCTCTCTGAGTTTCATTTTTCTCAACTGTAAAGCAGGGATAATATTATTTGTACTACCTATTTTACAGGATCAGTCTGAGGAAAATCCTTGGTGATTCTTAAAATGCTGTATTATTGTTATCATTATTGGCTAGGCACACAGTCTGCCATTAGGTCAATACTCAAAGTGTTTCTAGTTTCTTATGATCTGTCAAAAAGTGTGTTTTGCCATGATAACATTTGAAAACTCAGGCTTACCTTTCTGCCACTATGAGAAAGAAGTTCTTTAGTGGAGGTTTCATGGTTTCAACTTATCTAACTTAATCAGTTACTTTTGCAGTGCGTAGACAACTTACTAAGTCATTAACTTTGTCAAAAAAGTTAGGCACTTATAATTCAGGGAGCTGGTCTGTATTGTGAATATTCCTTCTTAAAAACTCATCATTAGGGGATCCCTCTTAAACCTATTCCAAGGTTACTAAGAGTATTCTTTACAAATTATATTAAGAAACAGTTAAAAGACATTGGTATATTTCATTTCATCTGTAAGTCGTCACAGTGAAATACCTTCATAGTGCTAGAAAAACAATATTGGTTACAGTTCTCAATGATTTCTCAAGTCCCCTTCAAGTCATACTTTCTATTCACTGGACTTCAGCCTTCAGTCATGAAAGGAGGACTATGGATAACTTCAAAGAGTGGACAATTGGCATATTCTATTTGTTTTTGTGATTCAATATGTGATTCTTTTGTGATTCTTTCTTCGGTAGATTTACCTTTCTAATTATGTTTTATTTGACTCAATGTAAAAATGAGTGATCACTGACAGAGCTCATGCTACTTGACATGATAGCATAAAGCCCTGTTCAGGGATTGTTGAACAGGGAAGACAGAAAAACCTCCGGTTCAAAATTCAAATATGAACATTAGTAAAAACATATAACATGGATCAGTTCCATATGGATAATCACAAGTGGTCTATATTTACAGTAAGACCATAGCTCTGTTATGGATAGGTTGGGGTTCTAACTTAAGAAATTTCAATTGCTCAACTCATGCACTTGATCATTTTTCTTCTGTGATATTTTTGGCAAAACTTTATCACATCAGTATTTGTTTTCCCTTAAATTCACGTATTCTAGTATTGATTGTAACACAAAATATCAATTGCATCAATATTTTTCACTTGTGATTTTTATTCCGAGATCTCAGCATGCATTAGGGACTTCAGTTCCTGAATACTTGTAGTATCCCTTGGGAAGAGGGCATGTAGAAAGGGGTCAGGTAAGGAGAGGGCAAGCAGAATTACCCTCTTTTAAGAGTCTCTCATTTAGTCTAGGGACTGATCCGTGAATAGAATTCTGGTTTACAAAGATCTCTCTCCTGTATGCCTCCTGTTTCCTGCCCACCTCCCTCCTCCTTCCATGAACTGTGGACTTATTTCCATTCTTTGTATCTTATTTAAGATAAAACTTGGCTTTCTTAGAGGATCCTCCCACACACAGAAGCTTCTTGCTTTTTACCATTCCTCCCACTTCAACAAATAAATCAGAGAGTGGAAATTATTTTGCTGCATGTTATTAGACAAAATTAAATTAATTAATCCCGTCTGAACTCTGTACCAGAAGACAGAAAAAATAAGATCTAATTCAATAGTACCATTTCGAAAATGTCAGCCATGATCCTTTGATAAATATTTATAATTATATAGGCTGTATATAAACAGTATAGGCAGTGTTTTCATGTTTAAGCACACAAAGAGACACTGTTAATAGATATTCAAAGCAGCAGCCTTGAAAGGGCCATTATGACATACATATATGTGATTAATGCTTATTAAGAATTATATGCAAAATGTAGCTATATCTGAATGGGCTCATTGATGGAGTATCAAATCAGCCAGAGTCTTGGCTCTCATATGGTCAGAAATAATAATAATGTATATGACAGGAATTACTTGTGCTAGCTAGCTGGAGTGATCTAATGTGCTCTATTTAGCATCTCATGGGTTTATGATTCTACATATCATTTCTTATTATTTCTGATTTGTTATAAGAAGCCTGGTTGCTTAAGTACTTGGTCTCCTTTGCTGGATCTTCAGTCCCTCAGGGCTGTGTCCAGAGCCCCCTTCTCTTCTCCCTCCATATTATTTCATTTTGTGTTCTTATCATTTTCCAAGGCTTGAATTATTATCTTTGTGTTGACAGTTCTCAGATCTACTTGTCAACCAATAAATACTTATTAAGTGCCTACTATGTGCTAGGTACTGTGCTAAGCACTGAGGATGCAAAAAGAGGCAGAAGAATCCCTGCCCTCAAATTGCTTATAATCTAATGGGGGAGACAATAAATATATACAAGTCAAGTATATGCATACAATGGGGGAGCAAGTAAATGTATACAAAGCTAACTATATAAACGAAATTCAGTACACTTATAAATATACTATATAAACTATACTAAGCATATTTGTCCAGCCTTAACTTTTGTTTAAGACATCTCCAACTGGCTATTAGACAACAGGATGTCATGTAAGCATTTTGAATTCAACATATCTAAACTCATCCACCCCTTCTGAACTCTTCTATCACCGTCAAGGGTACCAGTATCCTCCCAGTTACCCAGGCTTGCAAAATTAGTATCATCCTTGATTCTTCTCTCCCATTCCCTCCTCCCATATCCAATTTATTGCCAGATCCTCTTGATTTTATCTTCCTAACATCTCTCAAATATGCCTCCTTCTCTCCCTCCACTGGCCACACCTTGGTGAAGGCCCTTCTATCCATGCCTGAATTATTGCAGTAGCCTGCTGATCTTTCTCCCTGCCTCAGATCTCTTCCCAATCCAGTCTACCCTCTACTCAGATGTCAAATTAATCTTTCTAAACTGCAGATCTGACTATGTTACTCCACTGTTCAAATTTGAACAGCTCCCTGTTGCCTCAAATGTAAAATCCTCTGTTTGGCATTTAAAGCCCTTCACCACCCTGGCTCTTCTCCTGTTCAGTCTTTCTGTAGTTTTCCATCTCCCGCCCCTCACCTATTCCACATTCAGTCACTTTAGTGTCCTTCAGGTTCCTCACAGGAGACACTCCATTTCTAGATTCCAGCCATTTTCACTGGCTGTTTCCCATGCCTGGAATACTTTTCCTCCTCAACTCTGCCCCCTATATTCACTGGTTTTCCTTAGGTCCTAACTGAAATTCTACCTTTTACAAGAAAGTCTTTCATGATCCTTTTGCCTTCCCTCTGTTGATTATCTCCATTTCATTCTGTATATAACTCATTTGTATATAGTTATTTTCATGTTGTCTCCCCGGTTAGACTCTGAGCTCCTTGAGAGCAATATTTAGTGCAGTGCTAAGTACTTAGTAAGTTCTTAATATGTTTATTGACAAACTAATTTCTATATATCCTATCAGTCTATATATTTATATCCTGTATATATCTATGTATCCTATCAATCTATATGTCATATATATATATATGTGTGTGTGTGTGTGTGTGTGTGTGTGTGTGTGTATCCTATCAGTCACCAGACACTGTCATCAGGCTTTTTAATGAGGTATTTATGCACTGAATTTATCAATGGTTCTAGAGTCATTAGGTAGAAACCTGAAAGTACCAAAAAAGATCACGAAAAAGACGAATAAGTAAACTTTGGACAAGAACATCATGTGTCTCTTAGGTTCTTCTTCCACCATTGCTGTCATGGAAATGAGCAAAGGTACAGAGATTTAGAGCCTGAAACAACTAAAGCTTTGGGCAAATAAGAATTCAGTCCTATCTAGCAGGTAATACTAAAAGAAATTATTGATGTTTGTTGCCTATTACTTCGTTTCTGAGCTAATGTAGGAAAAAGGAAGGTAAACAGTTGGTAGACTGGGAAAATAGATGGCTTACTTCTAAGGTATGGTGGGTGACTAATTTACATAGAGCTATATTGGAAAAAAATATAGTGTTTTTATTGCTCTGCTTGCCATTTTACCAGACTCTTTGTTTAACTCTGCCTACAGTAAGACTGATTAGCATATGACCCGCTTGGTTACCATCTTTACTTGGTGTTCATCCAAGGTTATTTTCCCCCAGACGTTACTTGGTTCACTTATCATTCAGTATGGTTGAAAAGATAAAACAAAACGAAGCTTTATTTATTATTCTAAGAATAGTTGACATTAAGATCGATAAGTCCAGACAGAAGCTATTAACATTTTAATGGGTTACTCAGTAATATTCCAAAGGTGTGTCAGCAAGTCATGTCCTTTTTAATTAAGGACAAACTTTGTAGACTACTGTAAATATATATAAGAAAGGTTGAGAATGAGAAACTAACACCCATTAATTCCAGGCAAAAAAGAACCTAATAAAGATTCATGAATAAAGAAGCTCAGAAAGTAACTGTCCCTATGGCTATGATATTTATTGTAAATTACTTTTAACAATGTCCTTTATCTTCACTAAATTATAAATAAAATTATCCATTTTTGATTATCTGTCTGGGGGTCAGGAGCGATTGTTACTGACTTTTTGAAGTTTCTTATGCTTTGAGATTTTGATCATAATAATGGGAGAGTAGAGAGATAACTGTAAAGTAATTTAGCACCCCATGAGATACTCTACCAACTTGCTTTCCAACTGGTGAGTTGGGTCCCAAGGCAGCTGCTACCTCCACTTATAGGGTACCAAGTAGCTTCACCTCCTAAAAACAATAACTCAAAGGCCCCTGCTGATACACTTCCCATTAACAATCAGTCAGTAGAACAAATAACTTGCAGCAAACACATATAGTGCAATGGTAATAAGGCACTTATACAGGACACATGTGCCAAAGCAATTTTCTACTCTACTACTGCAGAGCCTGGAAGTAGCTCCTCTCCTACTGGATTTCTGCCAAAGATCCCTTTTGGATGAAGAATCACCGTTGCTCTGCCTGTTTCCCAGTGTCTATTTCTCTTTATTATTGATTGTCCAGTCTTGAGTTCATAGCTAACTCTTCCTTGGGCTTCTAGAGATCTTGTTCCTGGAGATTGCTCCCTCCTTCAAGTGTCTGCCTTTCAGGATCAGATGGAATTCTTCAGCACATAGTTAATCATGTGGGACTAGCATTCAGGTGAATGATTAGGTTTCTATCTATAGATTTGGAAGGTATCTAAATAGAGGTTATAACTGAGTTCATAGAAGCAGTTAATATTAACAAAGGGGGAGATTATAGTAAAAGAGGGGAAGAAGTCCCAGGACAGAACCTAGGACAGGATTTCTGTACTTAAATATTTCCAGCTAAATATTGATTGCCAGAGAGCAAATCTTCCCAACCCCTTAGCCCCCCAAAGTAAATTGTACATCGTTTTTGGAATCCTCTGTCCCCTTCCTTATGACTGAACCCTGTAGAAGTAGCTCTGAGGAAATCACTGACCTATGAGTTACCAAGGTTTCATTGCATTTTGTCACTTAACTCTTTCTGTGGCACTTCTCATGAGATTGTGGGTTTGTTATACTGGTCTTACTATTTTTCATTTCACTTCCTTAGTCTAGGAAAATATACAACAGGTTGTCAAGCAGTGGGAAAATAATTTTTAGGAAGGGAATGGAAAAAAGAAACTTCTTTATTCCAGTGAAAATTCTGTGTAAGGTGGTCCAAGAAAGGCATGCAACCATGCTGTGTGCCAGGGACTGTAAGAGTCCTGGGGATACAAGGGTAAAAATGAAAGTGACACAGTTGGTAGAGTGTGAAAATCAGAAGGATGCATGTTCAAATCCTGACTGCTACATTTACCAGCTATGTGATCCAGGGCAAGTCAGTTAACCTCTGTCTGCCTCAGTTTCCTTATCTGTAAAATAGGGATACTGTTGGGAGGATAAAATGAGATAATATTTATAAAGTGCCTTGCAAACCTTGAAGTTCTACAAATTTATTTGAAGGAAGAGTTGGCAAAAGCAGCTGTGAGGAAAAGGGAGGC
This sequence comes from Bettongia penicillata ogilbyi, assembly GCA_023548195.1. NCBI lineage: Eukaryota > Metazoa > Chordata > Mammalia > Diprotodontia > Potoroidae > Bettongia > Bettongia penicillata. Next base: position 2,555,382 of record JAJHZJ010000525.1, on the reverse strand, counting down.
CTCATATGAAAAACGGTATTTGAGAGGAGCCTTAAAGTGTACTAGAGATTCTAAGAGCCAAAGGTGAAGAGGGAGCACATTCCAGCTGTGGGGACAGCCATTCACAGGTATGGAGATAGTAAATGGAGTTTTGAACCAGAATAAAGATGTTCTTGAAGACTGACAAAAAGAAAACACATTTAAGGGAAAGGACCAGGTGAGAAAGGAGTTTTCAGATATTGTCGAATCACGCAATATTCTCCCATTGCAATAACTTCGTTATGATTTTTGATATTTAAAAAAATGAATCAGAATCATCCTTTTCTAGGAGGAGTAGGCATATCTGATTTTCATATGATGATCATATTAAACTTCATCAGCAAACTCCATCAAATGTGAAAGGAAAAATTAGACCAGCCTTTGTGAGATAAGCCCTTAGTAGTTTGGATTCTCCACAGAGAAGTCAAGAGACTAAAATCCCAGTGTAGAATATATTGATCTTGATAGAATTAATAAGCTAATAGCTCCTGCTTCAAATGACATTCAGACTGTTGACTTGCCCAAAAAAAAAAATCTCTATTTGGCTTTATTTAGTGTTCCATGACATCAGAAATACTATATTATTCAACAAAATCAGAAACAACAAACTCCATTTTGTCAAAAATTGCATTGAAGTAGATGTTTAACTGAGTAAGAATGAACATTCATAAGAATGAGAGATTGTGATTGCATTCTGATTTAGTTTTAATTGAAAGGAAAACAAAGTCATTCAATGCATGAGTTGTAGATGAATGATAGTGTAGCACCCTCTCCGGGAATATTTTTATAATTTTCATTTACATTGGTGCACTGAGTCCCGAGAGAGTTCTCCCCTCAGGGTTTTAGGGGTAATCCTGAGGTACTGTGGGTTTCCAGTGCTGGTGCTCATGAACCATTATCTGGTATATTTCTCATTATCATTCAACCCAGAAGAACTGTATTAGTTTTGTAAAAAAAAAAGGGGGGGGGAATTTATTGAGAAAGTATACCAAAAACAGTAGTAACAAAATAATCTCTCCAACCAGAGAGCACTTTCTTTTTATTAACATAAGATCACTGGAGGATACCACTGCAAATAGGTTTGTGTAACCCTTTGCACGCTCAAGGTATTAAGGTATATAGAGCACACCTCCTAATTCCTGGGCCCAGAAATCCATTTTTCCCTTCTTGGAGGTATGATGAGGTTTCTCTTAGGTGTAGCTTTCTGATGGATTCTGAGGATCGGTGCCTCTTCAGAGCCCATAGCTAACATTCCTCTTGGTCATGGGGTTCATGATCTCTGAATATACTATCATCCTTGGGTGACTGTCTTTCCACATGTGTCTGCAGGAGATTCCTATATCACTACCACTCTAGTGGACTCTGCAACTGACTCTGACTATGGAAGCTCTCATGGCCCCCTGGTTACCTGAGCACCCCCAGCTAAGGATATTTATTCACTTAATATCAGGAAAGAATGAACACAGAAGAAAAAGAGGTGATATATACTCATGGATAAATGAAAACTGGCTTGAGGAAGCTGCCTTATTTCACACCTGGCTGCTTAGAGTAATTCTTCCTTTCTTGCTGCTAGGAAGGAAAAGAAGAAAAATTGGAGATTACTACTTTTTAAAAATTATTTTATTTGTTTTCAGTTTTCTACAATCACTTCCATATATCTTAGATCTTTTCCCCTCCCCTCCTCCTTCCTTTCTTCCCCTCCACTCCCTCTCCAAGATGGCATGCAATCTTATATAAGTTCTACACATACATTCCTATTAAATACATTTTCACCTTAGTCATGTTGCATAGAAGAATTAAAATGAATGGGAGAAACCATAAAACAAAAGAAAATAAAACATAACACAAGAGAAAATGATCTGCTTCATTCTGTGATACAATTCCATAGTTCTTTCTCTGGATGCAGATGGCATTTTGCCTCGAGTCCATTGGTTACTTTTTAGGTCCTTGCATTGTTGTGAAGGGCCAAGTCTACCAGAAAAATTCCTTGCACACTATGGTTGTTACTGTGTACAAAGTTTCCCTGGTTCTGCTCCTTTCACTCAGCATCAGTTCATATAAGTCCTTCCAGGCCTCTCTGAAGTCTTCCTGTTCATCATTTCTTATAGCACAATAGTATTCCATTACATTCATATACTACAACTTGTGCAGCCATTCCCCAGTTGATGGGTATCCTCTTGATTTCCAGTTCTTGGCCACTACAAAGAGGGCTGCTATAAATATTTTTGTACATGTGGGACCCTTTCTCATTTTTATGATCTCTTTGGGATATAGCCCTAGAAGCGATATTGCTGGGTCAAAGGGTACACACATTTTTGTAGTCCTTTGGGCACAGTTCCAAATAGCTCTTCAAAATGGTTGGATCAGCTCACAGTTCCACCAACAATGAATTAGTGTTCCAACTCTCCTACATCTTCTCCAACATTTATCATCTTCCTGTTTTGTCATGTTAGCCAATCTGATAGGTGTGATGTGGTACCTCAGAGTTGTTTTGCTTTGCATCTCTCTAATCAATAGTGATTTAGAGCATTTTTTCATATGACTATAGATAGCTTTGATATCTTCCTCTGAAAACTGCCTGTTCATATCCTTTGACCATTTATCAATTGGAGAGTGACTTGTATTCTTGTAAATTTCACTCAATTCTCTACATATTTTAGAAATGAGACTTTTATCACAGACATCAGTTGCAAAAATTCTTTCCCAGTTTTCTGCTTCCTTCCTAATCTTGGTTGCATTGGGTTTATTTGTGCAAAAACTTTTTAATTTAATGTAATCAAAATTATCCATTTTGCACTTCATAATATTCTCTGTCTTTTGTTTGGTCAAAAATTTCTCCATTCTCCATAAATCTGACAAATACACCATTCCTTGCTCCCCTAATTTGTTTATAGTATCAGTCCTTATACCTAGATCATGTATCCATTTGGACTTTATTGCGACTCTTTCTAGGTATATTCATTTTGGCTCAGCAACTTCTGAGTTGCTGAGAAACACTAATGAATCCCTCTTATTCCCCAGCCAGCCAGGATACTCTTTTTCATCAGACAGAAGCAGACCCTTAGTCATTGATGGCTGGAAGTAGGCTCACCAACCCTACTTGTTGGACTGGAAACAGAAAATATCTGAGCATACTCTATATAACCGAGATGGAAGGACAAAACTGATCATGCTATCCAGTCCTCCCGTTATACCAGCATAACTCCAGTTTCCTCTTTAATTCTGCTAATGATTTTGATTGATCATGTCATCCTCCTCTTACCCCCTATATAAACTCCAGAGGTTTCCCTATTACCTCCAGGAGCCAAAACAAAGTGTTACATTTGGCATTCAAAGGCCTTCATCACCTAGTCCCTTCCTCCCTTCTAGTCTTTTTACACCTTCCTCTGATCCAGTGACATGGGCCTCCTGACTGTTCTACAAACAAGACACTCCATCTCTTGGCTCTGGGCATTTTCTCTGCTGTCCCCCATGCTGGGAATGCTTTTCTTCCTCCTCTGTTCCAACTACTGAACACCAGGACTTCCTTTAAGTCATAACTAAAATCCTACCTTTACAGGAAGCCTTCCCCAGCCTCTCTTAATTCCAATGAATTTATTTTAATTATTCTCTTTTAATAATTTCATTCATTTTGTATATGGCTTGCTCTCTATTCATTTGCATGCTATCTCCTCTATTATACTGTTAAATTCCTTGGGGGCAAAGATTATCTTTTATTTCTTTTTGTATCCCAAGCACTTAGCAAAGTGTCTGGCACCTAGTAGTTGCTTAAGAAATGGCTATTCATTGATTGAAATAAATTAATAAATCAGCTAGTAAGCATTTATTATGCCTTTATGAAGCCAAGGCACTGTGCTAAAGTTACAAAGAAAAAAGCAAAAGTGATTCTTTTCCTTTGTGGAATTTAAATTTTAATAGAGGAGATAATGTGATTAATTTTAATAGAAATGTACAGTTAATGGAAATGATGGAGAAGGCACCAGTATTTGGGGGGACCAGGTTAGTGACTCTTGTGGAAGGTAGTAATTAAGCTAGGTATTGAAGGAATCCAGAGACTCTAAGAGATTCAGAGGACGAGGAAGAGAAGCCTGAAGAAAGACCTGGAGACAGAAGATAGAGCATTGTGTATGGAGAAAAGTAAATAGATCAGGATGGCTCGATTGTAGAAAGTGTGGATAATACAATAAAGAGAAGACTGGAAAGACTGGGAAGGGCCATGTTGGGGAAACTTTGAATACAAAATAGAAGAGTTCATATTTGAATCTAGAGGTAATAAAGGAGTTGTTGGAGTATATTGAATACATATCTATATGATGGAATTATGTTTGCATGATTTCACATGTATAATTGATACCATGTTTGTCTTTTCAATTTGGAGAATTTGGAATTCAAAACTTTTAAAAATAAATGTTGAAAATTTTAAAAATGTAATTGAGGAATATTTAATGAAGTAAATATATATTTTAAAAAGTATACAGACGTCTTGTATGTATGTGTGTGTGGTGGTTGTAGGTGATATGGCTACATCTACATCTTAGAAAAATCACTTTGGCAGTGGGGTAGAGGATGAATTGGTTTTTGGAGAGACTTGAGCTGGGTTCACCAATCACTGCCAGGTGAAAGATTATAAGGGCCTGAGCTAAGGTGATGGCGATGTGAATGGAGAGATGAGAATCAATGTGAGAGACACTGTGGAGGAAGAAACAAAAAAAATTAGCAATGGATTGGACCAAAGAAGAGAGACTAATGCTGGAAGAAGAGTTCTGGAAGTCTTTGGCGAAGAGATCATACTTGGACTCATGGGAGTTGATGAGATTATGAAAAAATGCAGAGGGGAAAGAGAAGAAAGCCCAGAACAAAATCTTGAGGGACACCTGCAATTGATGGGAATTACATGGATGAAGATATGACAAAGGAGATGGACGAATGGTTAGACAGGAACATCAAGAGAGAGCAATGTCAGGAAAACTCAGGTGAACAAAGTGGTTGACAGTGTCAAATGTTGTTGAGATTGGGTCATTCCAAGATATGACTCATGAAGCATGTTGAATATCAATAAATACCATCAAATTAGAATGGGAAATGAGATTAATCTATAGCTTTTTAAGGAACAATTACTTCAAAAATTAATCCAACCATCTTTCCTTCATCAAAGTTTAAAAAGAAAGCTCACAATACATTATTGCATAGTCTGGCAAAACAAAGTCCTCAATTTGCTAGGTGTTGCAGGGGACAGAGTGCTGGCCCTGGAGTTAGGAAGACAGGAGTTCAAATTCAGCCTCAGACACTTACTAATTGTGTGACCCTGGGTGAGTCACTTGACCTATTTGCCTCAGTTTCCTCAACTGAAAAATGAGGAAAATAGGATTGTTGTGGGAATCAAATGAGATAATATTTGTGGGGGGAAAAAAGCACCTTCCAAAATCAGCAAGGAAAACCAAGAAAATCTATTTAAGAATCCTATATAGGAGAAAAAATAAATTGGTGAGCTGATAATATTTTCAATTGAATTTTTTGTTGCCCTTCAAATTTGTGTTTAATTTCTTTAGTTCTTTCAAATCGTCTTCAGTAAAAAGGCTTTTATCACAAGTATATCACATGTAATCAACTTCATCATCATGACCAATAGCCAGTTTGTGATTAAAATAAATACTTAATTGTCACCGATCACTATTACTTTTTCTGCCTTCCATATCTTCCTTCTTTCCATATCTTGCTCAAACTTATCCATTTTTTCTTGTCTTTTCTTCTATGCAAGAACAGATTCTAGAATAAGTTTGGTAACTAATTTTGGTCCTAAGAGGACTACACTTTCTATTTTATCTTTTAATTAATTATTTTCTTCCTTTTCCTCTTTCTTGTTTTCTTTTGAAAGATACACAACCAGGGGGAAGAGCATGACAGTACATAAATTATCTATACCTCTGAGACATGCCTCAAGACAACTGTATTTTTTAAAATTTTCAATAGCATTAAGAAAATATTTACACATTTGAGTTTTTTGTTTGTTTTCTGCTTTATCTTATTTCTTGTTTAGCATTTCTAGGTTTTCTCATCTCAGTTATTCATAGTATCTTTTAAAAAGTGCTTTATCTCTTACACCAATAAAAAGCACTTCGATTTTCACATTTTATTTCTAGAGACAAATCATTGGTAAATTTACATTTATCTCCTTCAGTACATTTCTCTTATTTAAAGAATGTATACATCCTTGGTTTGGAATCAGCACCTTTACTTATTTTCTGAGCAGCAACCACAAGTTTCAACAGTTCATTTAGGTTCTGAAGTTCTTTATTCTTACTATTTTTCTTCAATTTATTATCAGTTTTATTTCTTGTAGCCTGTTATGCATTTTGTTTAATAAATTTAACTTAATGAGCTGCAGCCTTAATGATTTACTTTGCTCCTGTCTTATTCTTCCAATCAAAAATTCTGCTTTCAGGGATCTTTTTTCTTCTTTTTCTGTTCTGTCTTCTTGTTGCCTCCAGCTATAAACTGTTTCTCAGGGAATATCATGGAGAAAGGTAGTATGAACCAGGTGCAGGACACTGTACCACTTAGGCGGAATGCTGTAGAATAGGGAAGAGCTCTATCCTCATCACTGACCAGCATGGAAGATGAGTAGCTAACTTGCGAGTAAACAGTTTCCTTTGTAGCATCTTGCAACTGGTATTGTAGAGTAGTGGGGGGGATAGGAAGTGACTCTTTATGTCACTCCTGTAACCATTTTTCCTCCAAGTTGTTCTTTTTTCATGGAACTCTGTTTATGGGTTTATCTCTGTGGATGTATAGGGTTTTTTTTTATTTTTTTTATTGTTTTGCGTTTTCTTTTGCTTAGTCACCTCTTTCTGCCCAGTTGTTAGATTGGCTCTTTGTGCCATGATAAGGTTATGTTCCATCTGGTCCTCTTAGATGGGTGAGGTAGGCCTTTCCCCTATGAAATCTGAATGCCATTGCCACTCTATTCTGGATTATGTGGCTAGCATTGGACCCCATTCTCTGACACAATCCACAGATTCTACCTCCACTTCCTGGTGGTCAGCTTCTTGTGCTAGCTGCAATCATCTCCTTTCCCCCCCTTTCCTTGTACAAACTTTAATAATAAGTTGGTTTCATTTCCTGGTGTAGACTTGACAGACCCTAGATGTTGAAGATTGGGCTGATTTCAGGCCATCTGCAACTTTAGTGTGGTTGCCCAAGAGCTGCTTTGACTCTGCTCTCCTCCCACTGCTTTGAGGACTGAATGCTCAGGAAGGTTAAGCTTACCTATTCAGTGACCTATGAGATAGCTTTAACCCTTGCTTCCGTTCTGACAGTCTAGGTGTGGGATATTCCCTTGCCATTCCACTGCTCTGGAAGATCCTTGTTGAGGGTCTCCTGGTTTCAGTCCTATTTGCCATGATCTGAGCTGACTTCCCGAAGTGATTCCTTAAACCCAGAGGCTTAAAGCTCATTCATTGATCTAAAGAGAGATATGACAAGAAAATTACAATTTGGAATCATATGTACTAATTATATGTTATAAACTATACATACTCATTGATCTAATGATACCACTATTGGGTATATACCTCAAGAAAGTTAAAAAGACTTAGGGAAAGGTTCCACATATAATAAACATTTATAGCAGCATCCTTTTGTGGTAGAAAAAAATTGGAATCAGAATATATGCCCATTAGCTGGGGAACAACTCAACAAATTGTGGCATATGAATGTAGTCATATAAACAAGAAGATATAAATATAAAGAATTCAGAGTAATATGTTTGAACTGACATGCGATAAACAGATCCAAGAGAACAATTGACACGAATGACATGAGTAGAAAAAGAACATTGAGATTACCAGAAATCAGATTAATACAATGATCAATCTTTATTCCAGAGGACTGATGGAAAACATATTTTCTGGTCAGCAGAAAGATATTCAGAAGGTTCAGATGTTCAGAATGAGAGCTGTGTTGTCTGAAATGGTTAACCTCTTGCTCAGTTTTACTCATTATACTGCTTTGAGACAAGATTGGTTTCTGGTGTGTATGCATGGAGGCGCTGGGGTTCATTAGGAAATGATAGTGAGGAAGAAAAAAAGCATTGATAATTTTTTTTAAAAGTCAGTTACAAAGCTGTATAGTCACAGCTTGTCATATACATAGCATCACTTGCAAAGATTGGCAAGGGTTTAAATTGACTTGTACGTTAAGTTCCACCTAAATTCTGGATCTGAAGAGTAAAAATATTAGTTCTAAGAAATATATCTGAAAATAACAATATTTTAGAATATATGCTAGATTTCAGTGATGTTTGTTGTCTAGGCATCATGACTTTGTGGGATACTAATATTTACAAATGAAATTTTGACTTTAAAAAATTAACCAAACCAAAATGGAGGAACAGAATGAATGGAAGGAATATTGGCAAGTCTGGTGAATTACGAATCAGAGATTTGGTATGTGTTCCCAAAATCAAGTACTTCTAAATCCCACTCACTTGTATAAAAATTTTTACATGAACACAACTGCTCTCTCTTATTGGGAGTTAGGGTTTTTTATTCTGAATTTGGATTTGAATTAATTTTGTAACTGTTAATAACACTATTTCACTTTGATGATGGTATTTACTGAGCTTTTCAATATCCTGCTCAAAAATTTCACTCATTATTTTCTTCCTGTTCCCCACCCCCAATTTACTTCCATCCACATTGTCTCAGTTTGACAGGTCTGAATAAAAGCCTTACAGCAGTATTTCCTGTGCTCAGTAAACACTATCAGATAACATGGAACTATGGAAATGTTTCAAGAATTGATAAAGTTTGAAAACTGAGCCTTTCACAAATTCTCTTCGGTCACTGGAAGAAGGAAGCAGTTATTGAACTAGGTATCATTTTGTTTCTATCATGAAGCAGTATAAATAGGAATTAGAAGTAGGGACAGAAGGATCCTGAAACTTTACTGTATGTCATTTTGTAGCCTGTGATTGGAAAATGCAAAGATGATGAACATTCCTCTGAATTTCAAATGAAAATGTTTACAATATATAGCTATACTTTTTTTTAGAATGACAGGAAAACCTAAAAATGGAGTTTTTTTTAAAGTTCATTCATTTACTCAAGTAGGTATTATTGAGTATCTACTATTTTTAAAAATGACCTAGAAAACAGGTGGAGAGCCAATTATCATCAGATTCTGAAAACTATGACTATCACTCCCCCCCCCCCCAAAAAAAAACCCATATTGACTTGTCTCTTGCCTCTTAAGAGCTTTAACATAGTGCCTGGAACATAATAGGCACTTCTTACAAGTTTATTGATTGATTGAGAGCACTGTACCTTCAGGGCTTCCTGGAGCTAACCTGTTTTGTTGTGAGTATTCACATATCCAATTTGATATATGGCTTTGAAGGTCTCCACTATGGGCTTCTGACTATCCTGGGACTTTCTGGAGGAGCCCACTTCTCTCTCTTCTCTGGATACAGAATCCTGCAAGCTTCTTATGTCTTTTGCCATTCTCTGGGAATCTTTGGCTTGTTTGCCTACACTTTCACTGGTTTTGTTGGTGACCTCATGTCCTATTACCCTTCATGAGCTTCTGGCTAAGTTTCTGTGCAGTTCTAAGGTGTTTTCATTGAACTTATTATTTCAGTCTGTTGCAATTTTTTAGACTTTTAATGGAGTAGATATGTAGAACTGAACTTTCTGACTCTCTTTAGGTAATTTAGTTATATTTGCTGTCTCTGAGTTAGATTGTTTCATTCTGTGTATCAGGGAAAATATTATTTGGCAAAGCTTTCCAACTTCTTTTGCTAGCTATCTATTCTTTCACTTAAAAAAAATTGGAGCTCTTTTTTTTATTTCTAATTTTTTTATTATCTATTCTTTCATTTCTTCCAGAAACTCTTGAAGTACTTAATAGCTTCCTCTGGAGGTTTGGCTTGTAACTTTTGAAGGGTTGCTTTCTTCTTCTGGATTTATCTTTTGGGTTTCTTTTACACAAAAATATTTCTTCATTGTGTTTGGTGTCTTCTTCTGTTTACTCATATTTTTGTCTCCTGGTCTTGAATTGAGATTTGTGTTTGTCAAGTTATCTCTGGCACTCTTAAATGGCTTTGAAAAGCTTTTTTTGATCTTTTTCTCTCTGTAGCCTGGATGCTGCTACTGTTGATTATCTGGATGTGTTTGCTAGAATTAGGTCCTAAATTTTAACTCATTCCCTGAATTTTTACCTCAATCTTCTAGTGATCCATTGTGGTCTACTAAGCCTCATCTAATATATTCCCCTTTTTATTATCTTCTTCTAGGGGTTGCATTTTGGCCATATTAGACATCATTGTCTAGCAGCTGGTTTTAGTATCAAAAGACCCAGTTTCAAGTATTATTGGAGTATGACACTGGATAAATTCATTTTCTTTGAGCCTCAATCTCCTTGTGATATGATCAATATCTTGAGGTATTACCCCATTCTACATAGACTAGTTTTTAAAAAATATATTGACATAGTTCTTGAGAATTAATTAGCTCACAGGATTAAGACTTGGGATATTGGTATAACTTCCTGGTGTTCTACAAAAGAGCCAGAGTTCAAGAACTCAGCTTATCTTTCCTTAAGCTTTTAACTGGCAGGCCTGCATAGCCAATATGGAAGTGTGGAAACTATGCCCAACTAAACTAATGCTGTATTGTTGCTGACTATCTTTTCCTTGTTAGGGTTAAGTAAACTTCCTTTTGTTACCTATCACTTGTTTGAGTGTTTGATTTCATTTCAGTTTTGAAACAGAACTAGCAAACTGACTTGAGTTAGTCAGTCATCTGTAAAGTGAAAGTGGTAGCAATTATCTAGGTGCAGAATTGAATAGCTGGGGAACAGACTGTATTACATTTGAGAAATTATTCAATGCCTTTAAATATCCTAAATTGCTATGTGCTACCGAAGTCCATTTTCTAAAAAACAAAATCTTCTTGAATTCAGCACTGTGTTATCGAAAGATTCAAATGGAAGTGACTCAAAGGAGAATGCAAAGATATCATAAGCATCTTTAAGTATCCTGCAAGCATATTACTAAAATTATTTGACATCCAGGATCATAGGACATAGATTTAGAGCTATTATTTAGATGATTAACCTACTAATGAGTCTCCGAGGCAGGATTCACATTCATGTTTTCTTGACTCCGAGTTTAGTACTCTATCTGCTATTCCATCTAGCTGCCACTAAGGATAGTCATGTAGTAAGAGCGAAAGAATAACATATGTATAACTCAAGTGCTAATTGGAACTCATGAAATACTAAGAGAACAAAGACTTCAGGTTAGAATGGCTATATGAATGGTCAAAGAGGAACCAAATTCTTTAACATGTACTCCTATAAAAGTCTTAAAGGAACCACAAGCTAAATAATGGTAAAGACATCAAAAGAGAAACTATAATAAACTCCTTTATTCAGTCCAGAAGTGTGCAAAAAATCATTTAGTAGCCTGTGGGTACTGATAAGGGAGTCCTACCCGAAAAGCCAATGTGATCACAGTTAAACAAAATGGAAGACTTTTAGCATGGACCAGAGATGCTTTAGAGGTGCCTAAAACCTGCATCACTCTGTACACCTGGGTAGAAAGGCTGCAATGCTCAGATGAGAAATGTTGACAGCGTTTGGAAATTCCTACATCTCTGAATGTTCTGACAATGGTTATGTTGAGTGGGACCCAGAATCACTTAGACCAGTGTGCCCAGGGTACTAGAATTCTACAGCACCGGGATATGAAGTGCCTCAGATTCTCCTGAAGCCTATCATAATCTGAAACTGGTTGATCTGTACAGTTAGGTAGTAAGATGAACAGAATGTTAGGCTGGAGTCAGACTCGGAATTTGTATCCTTGTCTCTGTAGTAGCTGTGTAAGTAACTTAATCACTCAGTGCCTCAGTTTCTTTATTAGTAATGTTTGATTTGATCATCTTTAAGATCACTTTCAGTCCTGAATCTATGATGAGGGGTATGTGAAACCTTCCAGTTTTCTGAGCACAGGCTTGCCATGGGGCTTTAAAGCCAGTTCAGATTCAACTTGGGGATAAAATGAAGGATTTGTGAGATACTGAATATTTAACAAAGGGAATTTTACTTTGCCCTGACACCATGAGGATATGTAACAAGGATACCCAGCTCTTGGCTTCTCTGGCAATGCCTCCATCTGAAAATGTGTCTTCACTAGAAATCTGTGTCAGAGAAGTTGGAACCAGTCATACTCCATGAGGGAAGGAAGATTTACTATGGAAACTGGGGCCAAAGGAAGTTGTGTGTGGTTGTGTGTAAGGAAAAAACTGTTGTCAGTGTAAGGGGAGCTGAGTCAGAAAATTGCTGTCTTACCACATAGGAGAAGTAGAAACCAGGAGCAGAAACATAGGAAATTGAAGATGAGTCTAAATAGGGCCTGACCAACCCATTCTATATTGTAGGAGGGGGTAAGTACTGGCCCTGGTACAAGTCTCACAAAGGAGAGATTAAAGAGAAAGAAATTAGTAAAGAGAATAAGACACCTGAAAATTTTGAATTATGGTTGACCCACAGACACCCAGGTGACATGCTTATAAGATGACAGTAACTCTAGAATGACTAAAATTAGAGCCTTAGAAGAAAAAAATGGCTTGACTATAAGAACCACAAGAGTAGACAGAAGACATAAAATGAGTGATAAAGAGTGGTATTTTAAGTGAAATAAGATGTTTAGAGGAAGTAAATGGAAGAACAAATAGCTTAAAACAGAAGGTGGAAATCAAATAATAGATTCACCAAAAATAAGAACTGACTAAACAAACCTGTGTCCATGAGGCAGCAAGAAATATAACAAAATCAAAAGATTAAAAAAGGAAGAAGAAAATGTATATCTGCTATAAAAACAACTGACTTGGAAAGAAGGTCAAGGATACATAATTAAAAATTATTTGATTCCCTGAAAAACATGACAAATAAAAAAGCCTAAATACCATATTTCAAGAAATCAGAAATGAAACTTTCCAGAACTAGTAGAGCCGGAGTGAAAAGAAAAAATCCAGCAGAAATTCCCTAAGTGGAAACTTCCAGGAATAAAAAATCCAGTTTCCAACTGAAAGAAAAAAATGCAACCATCAGCCTGAAAGAAAGAGTTCAAGTACCAACAAACCTAGGTCAGAAGACTCAGAAGTTACTAACATGGAAAGAAAAAGTTTTTGGAATATGAATATGGAATATGTCTGCCTTCCAAAAGGCAGATAATAAAGAATTACAACTAAAAATAAATTACCCTAAAAGACTGATTATGATCCTATAAGAAAAAAAATGACCTTAAATGGAAAGGAGATTTTCAAGCAGTTTTGAGGAATAGACAAGAACTGAGTAAAAATTTTGAAATGCAGACATAAAGGTTAAAAGAAACTCAGAAAGGTACATGTATTTGAGCAAATGGAATGAGCTTAATGATGGTAAAATATTTACATTTTTGTGTGAGAGAAAAAATATATTTTTTCATAATCCTAATAATGCTTTCAAGGGTCTCAGAGGAAATAGAGGTCCTTTGTATGGTTCTGTTCTGTTTTGATGATCTTAATAGAGAAAGGAAACGGAAGGATAAAGGATTACACTAGAGAAGAATGAAAGAAAAAGGGGTAGAACTTTTTTTAATAATTGGATTGCATGAAAAGTATACATACTTGGGACACAGGATACAATGAGATTGGAAAACACGTCGCAGATAAGTTATGTAGGACTTTAAAATTTAAACATAAGTATTTATATTTTGTCCTAGAGGCTAATAGAGTAACATTAGAATTTATTGAGCTGGTAGGAGACATTGTCGTATTTAAGAAAAATTACTTTGGCATCAATATACAAGATGGAGGTGAAAGAGATCTGAGGCAGGAATGCCAATTAGAAGACTATTGAAATATTTTCCAACAGAATTAACGGACAAATGATGCAGGCCTGAGCTAAGAGATGATGGCTATGTGAGTAGAAAGAAGGGGTCAAATGCAAAAGATGTTGTGGAGGTAAAATAGCAGGATTTGGCAATTTATAGGAGAAACAAACCCATGAGACTGAAATATTAGTACCTTTGACAGAAATAGACAATTTTTTCAACATTCATTTTTTTATATAAAATTTTGACTTCCAAATTTTTTCCCTCTCCCCCAGTCCTTTTTCCCTAAGATGTTAACCAATTTGATATAGGCTACATATGTGCAAACATGTAAAACACATATCCATGTTAGTCATGTTGTGAAAGAAGCAACAGAACAAAAAGAAAAAATCATGAGAAAAATAAAGTGGAAATAATATGTTTCAATTTGTGTTCTGATTCCATCAGTTCTTTCTCTGGATGTGGAAAGCATAAATTTTGGAAGAAGGAATCATTGTGAGGAAAATAACTTTGGAAGACTAATCAGTGCAATGATTCCTGTAACTGAGGAACTGCTGATGAAACATGCTACACACCTCCTGACAAAGAAGTGGTAGACTGGAGATACTCAGTGAGATATATATTTTGGATGTGCGTGTGTGTGTGTGTGTGTGTGTGTGTGTGTGTGTGTGAGAGAGAGAGAGAGAGAGAGAGAGAGAGAGAGAGAGAGAGAGAGAGAGAGAGAGAGAGATCACGTATGCTTTTGGATTAACTTTATTTGTTACAAGAGAGTTTCTATGGGTGGGAGGATATGGTGACTGGTGACACTCTTACCCCCAAAACATCATTGAAACATGTAAAACTACACATAAATTCAACGGGAGGCACAGACAAGCAGTACAGCTTCAAAACTAATGAGATAAATTAATTATGTACTTAAAAAACCAAAGTTGAATGTAATTGAAATTTGCTTTTACAGTCAATCAAGAAACATTTATTAAGCCCATATTATTAGGCTAAACATTGGAGATACAAAGAAAGACAAAAGACAGTCCCTGTTTTCAAGGAACTTATTGTTTAATGAGGGGAGACAACATGAAAACAACTCTATATAACCAAGGTATATATGGGATAAATTGGAGATAACAGAGGGAAAGAACAAGTATTAAAGGGGATCAGGAGATCTGGAAAGGCTTCTTGCAGAAGGTAAGATTATAGCTAGGATTTGGAAGGAAGCCAGGGAAACCAGAAGGCAGAGATGAGGAGAGAATTTCAGGCATTGGATTCAGTTAGGGAGTCCAGAGATGGAGTATGGTATTCAAGGAACAGCAAAGGAGTCTGGGGCAATGAACAGCAGAGTACTTAGGGAGTAAGAAGCATGAAAACTGGAAGGATAGGAGTGGGCCAGATTATGAAGAGCTTTGCATGCTAAGCAGAAGATCATACATTTAATCTTGGAGATGATTAGGGTTGTTTTGAGGAAAGTGCCTTTTAAACCCTGAAGTGCTATGTGAATTTCAGAAAGCATTATCCCTTGTTTAGCTCCCTCCCTTAGCTTCCCCCATCACAACCAAGGTAGAAAAAAATAGAAAAATAATAATAAAGTTTCAGATTGTGTACACAGAATCTTGGGGTTGAAAGAGTCCTCAGAAGCCATTAATATCTTATTCCATTGAGCTAATTAGTAGTGTTTTTAGTTTGGGATTTTTTTTTAAATTAATAGTGTTTGAAGTATATTGAAGTGAAAATTAGAACGTAGATTCTTTTTCTAAAATGGGAACAGAAAATTGGATTATAGTGTAGAGCTTGAAGGAACCCTAAGGTCTTCCAGGATACTAGGTTTCATAGATGAGACCCATAGAGGTTGTTGCATGCTCAAGGTCACAGGAGAAAGTAATAGTTATCCAGGAAAGGCTTGAACTGACAATGACCCTGGGAGCTGTATTCTTCCTGCTTTGGGCCTGAAGGGTGGAGTTTTTCCATTATATTACCTGTTTAAAAAAATCAATGGAGAAGGATACAAAGAGTTGATGAGAGCGGTGGCAGCAGAAGAAGATACAGGATGTTTTCAGGATACTGATTCTAAGCCTTGTAAGGCCTTTTGCCTTCCTTGATTTAGCCTTAAGACACTTTAACAGACAGTGACTTTACAACCGATTAAAGAAACTGTTGGAACAGTAACTCCACCTTCCATTTTAATGTTGCATGCAATAATTACTGTGGTTCTCTACTATTTTACATTTTGCTTTATGGTTATTTGCTTTTAAAAAGTCAATGTCTTTCTAGTTAAAGACAAAATAATTTTAATTGCATCTTATGTTATAGGTTTTGCTATAGAGAATATAGTGACAGGAGCTGGGGAGGGAGAAAATGTAGATGATCCATTACACCAAATTCAACTGACTTAAAGCTCATTCTCCCAACTTGGCAACCAATAGATTTTTGGGGGACTTGGAAAATGTTATTAATTTTCATTATTTAAAAATAATTAAATTATTTTAAACTTTTAAAAAGTTTCATTTTTATAATCTTTGAAAAGATTCTTAGCTTAAAATTATAATTATATTCATCTGTAATGAAAAATTATAGCTTATGCAGGGAAAAGATGATGACTATTGATGACTGATACAATCTACTACTAAATCTTCTAGAAAGAAAAAACTGTGAATCATGTTCCCAGAAACTCAGTTTATAGTGCAGGAAGTATTTACTGACTTCACTGCTCAAATTACCTTTTAGATATCAGTTTCATGATCATCAACCTCCAATTTCCTGTTTTGCTTATCTTAGAACGCTTTTTTTCATGTTTGCATAGTCCATATGGCTTTAGCTTCGTGTGGATTAGATATGGAACTGGTTTAAAATGGGTTAGAATACAACATTTGTTTGCTTTGTAACATTTTAAGAAAGAAATGAAAAGAATCGTACCAATAGAAGAATTATACTCTATGTTTACAGTCTTTTCTTAGATGTGCAATTCAGAGGTACAGTGGTTACATTTCTTGTTTTTAATCTTTCTTTCTTTTCCCAAAGAGTGCACTTTTTTTCCTCCATTTAAATTTCGTGCTAGATATAAGTTCCCTCTGCCATACTACTCTGCACAGGAAGATTTGGAAAGCTATTCTACAAAACAACCTTGTGCAGTTAATAGCTCCTTACCCTCATCTCTAAATTCTACTGTACTTAAAATTGTCTTTCAACATGTAGAAATTCTAATATCAGGTCATATTTTCATCAATACAGGTTTTCTTACTTATTTCAAACCCCTGTGGTTTTGGATTAGCACCAGAATGCTGTACATTCCATCTCTGTGATAGGAAATCCTATTTAGGGAAAAGGCCAGGCAGCCAGGAAGTTTCTTCATTCCTTGATTGAGTTGGGAAGTTGCCTGCTGGTTACAACAAGGGTCTGAGAATGGGGATTCTTGGGATGCCTCTAAGAATAATTTCCCAATCATATTTCATTTTAGCTTTTTATGTTCTTCTTTTTGTGCATGTGAGGCAATTGAGGTTAAGTGACTTGCTTAGGATCACAGTTAGTAAATTGCTGAGACTGGATTTGAACTCAGATCTTCCTGACTCTAGTGCTGGTGCTCTACCCGCTGTGCCATCTAGCTGCTCCCATAATATCTGCTTCTTGATGGTGGCATGAGGGATAGAAGATCTATCATATGCCCTGATTTTTAGTCCAATTTTGGTAAATGGAGTTCTGTCATGAGAAATATAATATGCAAGAGGAAGTTAGGTTTTTTTCCAGAGGCTGAGATGAGAGTGGGGAATGGATGTGGCATCTACTGGTGTCAAAACATATTGTAGGTCCTACTGTTGTGGAAGAAGGCCCAATCCACTTGCCAAGATCTTTTTAGCTTTGATCTTTGGGGAATCTTTCCCAAGTGGGGGCCACTTTCTACATGGTAAAGTATTTGGCAAGAAGTACAACTACCTCTTACTTCCTTGGTTTCTTCTTAGGTGAGATAGAGGGTTCTCTGGAATACACTCCAGCTAAGTGTACTCATTTCTAAGGTTCAAGCATGAAACCCATTGTACTACTGAAGCAATTTGTTGGGTGCAAGCTTGTTCAATTCTGTCATTGCATTTGAATATCATTTAGTGGACAGATACATGAGTGAGATAGAGCTGTTAGTTTTTGAGTTCCTCTGCCTTGTGGGCCAGAAAGATCCTCCCTCTTTAATACTGTTGGATTTGGTTTTCCAATTATTTTGATGCCGTTGACTAGATTAGATAGCTTAGTTATTGGTCATAGCTCAGGAATCAGTATGGATGACTGTTTCTTATTAAATACTCAGTTCAATGGCAATGAGCACAAGGTTCAAAGACTGACTCTTACCATAAATAGTATGAACTTATCTTGAGGCACCTTTATCACTATTGCTTTATCACTGTTATCACAACCCGGCAAAACTGAGTATAATCCTACTGGGAGAAAAGTGGACATTTCAGGCATTTCTGATGAAAAGATCAGAGCAGGATAGAAAATTTGACTTTCAAATACAAGACTCAAGAGAAGCATAAAAAGGTAAACAGGAAAGAAAAATTATAAGAAATTTAATAAGGTTAAATTTCTTGCATTCCTAAATGGAAAGATGATAATTCTATCCCCTAAGAACTTTCATTATTTGGGCAGTTAAAAGGTGTATACATAGACAGAGGGCATGGGTGTGGGTTGAGTATGATGGGATGATATCTAAGAACAAGAAAATTAAGAGGAAAGAAGGAGGAATGAACTGGGAGACAGGAAGGGAGAAGTAAAATGGGGTAAATTATCTCACATAAAGGTGTGAAAGAGCTTTTACAGCGTTGTTATTATTTTGTATTAGTTCTCCTCAGCTCTAGGTGATGAAGGACCAGGAATTGGAGTCATGGAGACCTTGGAGCCAGAATTACAAGTGGGTGATTCAGCCAGCCAGCGTAACATAGAAGTCCTGAGAAGTCAGGGTATGGAGACACAAATCCAGGGTAGGATTTGGACTTAGAAATAGGGTTATGATTTATGGGAAACAAGCTAAGCTATTGAACCTAATTCTCTTCCCCTCCCCAGAGACTGAGGTGGTACAAAGAGGAAGGAAGATTGAGGGAGTAATTCTGTGGATTTTGTATATTTACCTTTTGAAGTAAAGCTAATTTAACCATAGTAGCTAATGGAACTGAGATGCAGGAGACCACACCCTTACTTAGGAGGAACATGATTGATGGCAGTTGGAGCAGTTTGGAAGAACTTAAACACCCCCAGTCCCCTAAGGGTACCAGAGTCACCTGGGGTAAAATGAAAGGTCTCCCTGGCCTTCTAGGCATGAGGATTTGGGGAGTCTGTGTTACATTTTGTTTCATGAAAATACTATAAAACAACAGAAATGAGCTTAGTTCTACCCAGTAAATTGCTTAGAGATGTTCTACTTTTTCTTTTTTTAATTTAGAAAATGGTTTAACCAATTCTTTTTGGGTTACAATGCTTCCTCTTCATTGTTACTCTGGGAAAATATGCCAATATGACCATTTCTCCTTCTATAACTGTCACTTTCCCACACCTCCTGCTCCTTCCTTCTCCATTTCCCCCTACTGTATTTTGTTTCAAGAGGTGCCTTTTCATGAGCTAGAATTCATGCAGCACTCACATTCCATCAAGGCACACATATACAGACCTGTAGCCATTTATATCCTGCTACATTTGCTCTCCTTGTTATGAATTCTCAGGGAATTTCTGCTGGAAGTTAGAGGCTAAAGAAGCAGGTCAAAGAGTGGGTTTCACACGTCTTCCTCTACCGTCACCTCCCTGACAAAAGCTTCTTTTAACAACCTAATTAATCTATTGGATGCTGTATTTCATCCTGCACATGTGAAATAAAGCTGGGGAAATCTTATGAAAAATACTTCAGGAGTTAGTTTAGATTTCTGGTTTTTTTCTGATTCTTTGAAGTAAAGTTAGAGCCTTACTAAATGGCATGCTTGAAGGAAGATGACCGCTGGAATTTTCCAGTGCTTGTCTACTGAAGGTAACTTATCCCTCCCTCTTCTCCAGCATACCTCCTCATCCAGTGGATTACCAATAACACCTAATGATGTGCAAGGTGACCTTGTCTGTGGGCCAGACTGTCTGACAGAAAGATAAGTTTTCATGCTCAGGGTGTTCCGTTTTAGGAGACTAGACATGGATTTATATGCATGCCATGGTGGTGATGATGATGTTACTGTTACTCAGTCATTTCAGTGTTGTCTGACTTTTCATGATCCCATTTGAGGTTTTCTTGGCAAGGATACCAAAGTGGTTTGTCATTTTCTTCTCTATCCCACTTTGCAAAATAGGAGACTGAGGGAAACAGACTTAAGTGACTTGTCCAGAGTCACACAACTTAGCAAGGCTGGATTTTAACTCAGATCTTCTTGACTTCAGGTCCCATGCTCACTGTGCAGAAAGATACAAATAAATTCAATGCTAGGCACTGGGGTTATAAAGACAAAAACTGAAGTCCTTTTTTTCACATGCAGTTTACTTTTTACTCGTGTGTGTGTGTGTGTGTGTGTGTGTGTGGTGATGGTGTATACAATGCAAGCCTCTTCTGATTCTTCCAGTTCTTTCTCTTTTTTTCTCCCCCCCCAAAACTATTCAACTTTAATTTGTCTTTACTTCTCAGCCATATGCATTATTTTTCTCCAAGTCAGATGACTCAGCTCCAACATAGACACTTGTGAAAACCCCCACTCATGACAATCATTGCTGGTGTTGGACCTTCTCTGTCTCTAACAGTCTTTGTGGATTATCTACTTGCCTTACTCTGAGCACTTCTGCCCATTTTCTCCTAACCCCATATAGGCAGATCTGATTGGAGTCCTCCTCCCTCTATAGCATCCCCTAAATACCTTGACAGAAACTCCACAGCACTCCATAAACTTATTCTTATTCATTTTGACATTGACATACCAAGTCCATTCTCATATTCCATTCTATCTTCTCAAGATAGAGAGGCTGACATTCTCTATGCAGGTGATTCTCAGATCCATTTCTCTAGCCCTAACCTCTCCCCTTACTTCCAGTCTCACATCTCACTTCAGGGCAGGCAAGTTGGGAAATGGCTGGAGTGCTGGATATAGGGTCAGAAAGAGTTCAGATCCTGCCTCAAGATACTTACTGTGTGACCTTAGGCAAGTCACTTAAAACTCTGCTTTCCTCAGTTCTCTTATTTGTAAAATGAGGATGATAATAGTGCCTACCTCACAGGATTATTGTGAGGGTAAACAAGATAGTATTATGAAGCACCTTGCAAAACTTAAAGTACTACATAAATACTGGCTAGCTAGTTATCTGTCTACCTATTGGACATCTGGAACTGAATGTTTGGAATATTCAACAGACACCTCAAATTGAGATTCAAAACAGAACTTATCATTTTTACCCCCAAACTCTCATCTTTTCTTAACTTTACATTTTTTGACAAGGGCAATTTCCAGTCACCCAGGATCGTGACCTAGGGGTCATTCTGTCCTCCTCTCACTCTCACAATCATCATATCCAATGTTGCCAAGTCCTGCTGTTTCTGCCTTCATGATGTCTGTGTATACACCCTTCTCTCCGCTGGTATGGACACTAACCTATTACTGGCTATCATAACCTCACATTTGGACAATTGCAATAGTTTTCTAGTTGGTCTCCTTGACTGTCTCTCCTTCCTCCAATCCACAGCGACTTTTCCTGAAGCTCAGTCACCCCCTTATTTTATCAACTCCAATCAGGTCCCCATTACCACTAGGAACAAGTACAAAATTCTCTGTTTGGCTTTTAAAACCATTCATTCCCTGGATTCTTTCTACTTTAATACTTTTCTGCATTTCACTCACTTCTATGAATTTTTCAATCTAGTAACACTGGCCTCCTTGTCTTGCTAGTCCAAGACACTCCAATATTCTGATTCTGAGCATTTTCATTGGCTGCTCCCCATTCCTGGAATGTTCTTTCTCCTTGTCTCCATCTCCTGGTTTCCGTGACTTCTTTTAGTCAGCTAAAATTCTACCTTCTGCAAGAAGTTCTCCTCAGTCTTCCATAATGCTAGCATCTTCCTTCTGAGATTGTATCCAAGTAATCCTGTATCCTATTTGTACATAGATGTGTGCTTGTCTCTTTCATTAGATTGTGAGCTCTTTGGCTGCAGAGACTGATTTCTTCTTTCTTTCTATCACTAGTGTCTATCACTGTTCCTGGCACATGGTTAACATTTATTTAACACTTATTGACTTGATCCCCTTAAAAAAAGAATTTACTCTGTAAAACTTGGACTTAGTCAAAAGGCTGTAGTCACGGACCTAGAAGGTCACATGTAGGTTCCCCACTCCTGAGTTAGGGTATATGGTGAGCTTTGTCTCACAGTATTGAAATTTATAAGGTACAAAAGCTCAATATGTACACGTCTTCGGGAATTCAATTTATCATTTAGCTAAAATAAGAACTTACTAGGTTAGCATTGTTTTAATACCACGCACTCATGAACTTCTGTCATAACATTTCCCACTTTAATTCAATTTGCATTCGTTGCTATTTATTTTTATATAAAAATTATGAAGCTAGTTTGAAGGAATAGTTTTATGGTACTTAAACCCAGATGAAAAGATACCAATTACATCTCTGAGCATTATGTTTCTGGGCCTTCTATTTTTCTCTTTGCTTTCCACAAATATTTCCTTATCCTAGATAAAACACAAGCTTGATAACTGAGACAGTTATTCAAATAATTCAAGTGCAAGCTCACACATACTTTCTCACACAAATGCATAATTTTTGTGGGCAGATAGACTGAACTGAGAACCAGATTTTCAAATTATTATAATGGTGGTAAACCAAGAGTTAAAAAAAAATCAAACATATACAATCATGAATACTATTATTCATAGTAGTAATATTTTAGAGCAAAAGATTTTTGATATTGCTAAATAAAATTTAACTTAAAATTATTTGAAGCTATTGTTTATTTCATCTTCATTTTATTCATATTAATTTCTATTTTTAGTGTATGTTCTTAATGTACATAACACATTATACATATAATATGTTACATAGATAGATTTCTCAGAGACAACCACATCAATGCCTAGCCTCCATATTGAGATGTATCTGGAGTTAGGAAGACTTGAGTTTAATGCCTCCTCTTAGCTGGGTGACCCTGTCTAATCACAACCTCTCTTTCACCTCAGTTTTCTCATCTAAAAATTGGGGAAAATTAAAGCACCTACTTTCTTTTCTTTTCTTTCTTTCTTTTTTTTTGAGGTTTTACTTTTATTTATTTTTAGATTGTAGCATTCATTTCCACAAAATTTTGACTTCCAATTTTTCTCTCCATCTCTCCCCTCCCCCCACCTCATAACATCGTGCATTCTGATTATGCCTTCCCTCAGTGAGCCCTCCTTTCTGTCATACCCCACCCTTCCCTTATCCCCATCATTTCTCTTTTCTTGTAGGGCAAGATAAATTTCTATATCCCCTTACCTGTATTTCTTATTTCCCAGTTATATGCAATAACAGTTCTCAACATTTGTTTCTAATACTTTGAATTCCAACTTCTCTCCCTTCTTCCCTCCCACCCATCCCCACTGAGAAGGCAAACGATTCAATACAGGTTATACATATGTTGTTTTGCAAAAGACTTCCATAATAGTCATATTGTATAAGACTAACTATATTTCCCTCCATCCTACCCTGTACCTCCTTTATTCTATTCTCTCATTTGACCTTGTCCCTTCCCAAAAGTGTTTACCTCTGGTTACTCCCTTCTCCCATTTGCTCTCCCTCCTATCATCCCCCTCACCTCACTTGTCCCCTTCTCTCCTACTTTCCTGTAGTGTAAGATAGATTTTCATACAAATTGAGTGAGCATGTTCTTCCCTCCTTAAGCCATATGTGAAGAGTAAGCTTCACTTTTCCCCTCTCACATCCTCCCTTTTCTCTTCCATTGAAAAAATTGTTTCTTATCTTTTTTATGAATGATAATTTGCCCCATTCCATTTCTCTCTTTATCTTACCAATATAGTCCTCTCTCACCCCTTAATTTTATTTTTATAGATATCATCCCTTCTGATTCAACACATCTGTGTTCTCTATGTGTGTGTGTGTGTGTGTGTGTGTGTGTGAGTGTTTGTGTGTGCATAATCCCTCCATCTACCCAAATACTGAGAAAAGTCTCAAGAGTTACAAATATTATCTTTCCATATAGGAATGTAAACAGTTCAGCTTTAGAAAGTCCTTTATGATTTCTCTTTCCTGTTTACCTTTTCATGCTTCTCTTGATTCTTATGTTTGAAAGTCAAATTTTCTATTCAGTTCTGGTCTTCTCATCAAGAACGCTTGAAAGTCAGAGCTCTATATCATTGAATGACTATTTTTTTCCCTTGAAGTATTATACTCAGTTTTGCTGGGTAGGAGATTCTTGGTTTTAATCATAGTTTCTTTGACTTCTGGAATATCCTATCCCAAGCTCTTCGATCCCTTCATGTAGAAGTTGCTAGATCCTGTGTTATGCTGATTATATTTCCACAATACTGGAGTTGTTTCTTTCTAGCTGGTTGCAATATTTTCTCCTTGACCTGGGAACTCTGAAATTTGGCCACGATATTCCTAGGAGTTTCTCTTTTCAGGTCTCTTTCAGGAGGTGATTGGTGGATTCTTTCAATATTTATTTTGTCCTCTGATTCTAGAATATCAGGGCAGTTTTCCTTGATAATTTCATGAAAGGTAATGTCTAGGCTCTTTTTTTGATCATGGCTTTCAGGTAGTTCCATAATTTTTAAATTGTCTCTCCTGTATCTATATTCCAGGTTAGTTGTTTTTCCAATGAGATAGTTCACATTACTTTCTAGTTTTCATTCTTTTGGTTTTGTTTTTCAATTTCTTGGTTTATCATATAGTCATTAGCTTCCCTCAACTCCACTCTCATTTGTAAAGAACTATTTTCTTCAGTGAGCTTTTGAGCCTTTTCCATTTGGCTAATTCTGCTTTTTAAAGGCTTCTTCTCTTCATTGGCTTTTTTGACCTCTTTTGCCAATTGAGTCAGCCTATTTTTAAAGGTGTCATTTTCCTCAGCATTTTTTGGGGTCTCCTTTAGCAAGATGTTGACTCAATTTTCAAGCTCTTCCATGGCCTGAGCCCACTGCATATTCATTTTGGAGGTACTGGATGTGGAAGCCTTGACTTCCTCTGACAGTATGCATTGTTCTTCCTCATCTGAAAGGATGGAAGGAAATACCTGTTCACCAAGAAAGTAACCTTCTATGGGCTTATTTTTTTCCCCTTTTTTGGGCATTTTCCCAGCCAGTTACTAGACTTCTGACTCCTTTGTCAAGAGGAGGATTCTAGTGCTCCTCCTCCCCCCAGGACTGTACTCAGAGCTGAGATTTAGATCAGCTGCTCAATTCCCCCAGGGGTTTGCACTTTTCCCCATTCACTGATAGAGCTGTGATTTTTAAAAAGAAAAAGGCTTGGAAACTATTGATATAGACATAAATTTTGCTCTTGTATAGTCTGGTTCTCAAGGTGCTACAGCCAGTTTGTATAAGGCTCCAAGGGCCCAGTCTTAAATTTTCATTATGAAAATTTACATATAGGAAATTTGTGAATGCAACAAATCAGGGCTTGATTCATTGTTTTGTTAATTTTTAATTGTCCAGATTTAAAGTGATGGAGGAAAGTTCATAATGCAGATTAAACTTATTTGTGTTGTAGGTACGTTTTTCTGTGGAGAACCAGTTGTTAAACAAACTAGTACACGTTGTTGTAGGTGAAGTTTGCTTTAATATTTGGTTTTAATGATTCTCAAAACTGAAATATACATTAACAAAGCTAGTTAATAGTGGAAGGAGAGCATCATTGGCTATGCTTACTAAGGCATGCTATCCATTTTGCTGTTCCATCTAAAAATTATGCAAAGATTTTGTTGAAATTTGGCTACTAGATTTCTATCCTACATGATGTGAATTAACTAATTATTCTTGCAAACTAATTAGAATGTATATCATTTTTATACTTTAACAGATGGGTTTAAAACTCAATGGACTTTTTGTCTGAAAGATTTTTAACCAGGTTAGAAAATTTTGCTTCAAAGTTTCTTTTTTTAAGCAGGACTAAAGTGAGAGTTTTATAGATTACATACTTACATTATCTTCAGAAACAAAATCTTTGTGCATATTTCTTTCTTGGCTGTATTCAACTTTATTCTGTATCAATAAATCTTCCTATGTTTCTCTGTATTAATCGCATACATCATTTGCCAATTGGCAAGGTGTTGAGTGAAACCCAGGGTTGTTTTAATTTGCATTTTTCTTCTTGTTGTTGTTCTTTCTCCTTCATTCTTGAAAAGAACCATGACATCTGAGATGTGATGCCATGATGTGCAAGAGAATTGGATTTAAGTGAAAGAGGGCTGTGCAAAGTTGCCAACTTCACTTTCTCCTCAGGAGCTATCTGGGTATTGGTGACAGGGTATTCTTTCATGGAATGGTGAATACTTTTCAATTATTTTGAGAATTGTTCACATCCTTTGACTACTTATCTATTGAAGAATGGCTATTGATCTTGTATATTTGTATACATTTACTAATGGCAGCTAGGTGATACAGAAGATAAAGTGCCAACTATGGAGTCAGGAAGACCTGAATTCAAATCTGGACTCAGACACTTAACTAACAGTGTGACCCTGGGCAAGTCATTTAATCCCAACATAGAGTGCCTGTGTCCTTTCACAGAGCATCTCTCTTCATCCATAGGAGACATCATCAGTGGAAACTCATCCCACTACTAAAGCAAAGCCTCCTTCCTTTCCCTTTCCCTATTCAAAATTTCTACCCACTTCCTTATAGATTTCTGTCTTTCTGAGATCACCAGGATCACTTTCCCTTCTTTGTCAACCCTCAATTTGACCCATGCATATCTCACACTCCCCTCTGTCTCCATGATTCCCTCCTCAACTTTAACTCACCCTCTCGTCTTGTAAAGTAGCCCCCCTTCAAAACAAGCAAACATTGATTCATCTGTAGGCAAGATATTCCCGCCTTTACCCCTGTCTCCTTGCATACATTTAGAAACAAGTCTTTTCCTGGTCTCCCTATTGTGACTCTGTTTCTGTTTTTTATCTGTAACTGTTACATTTACAAATTCACAGATTTCTCTTGTTTGGGATATTTAAGAAGTAAAAATATCTTCAGGTCTGGGTTTTTTTTAAAAAGAATATCTTAAGCACCTCTTTATTGTGAAACATTCATCTTTTTTATTTATAGTTAAGTTCAGATTTGCAGGGTAGGTCACCCTGGGTTGCATCCTGAGCTCCATGACTCCTTAGAACAGATTATTCCAGCCTTGTGTACATTTTCTGGTGGGCGCAGAAGTCTTATGTTATTTGGATTTTCTTTCCTTTGTATTTGAAGGTCATTCTCTTGATGACTTGGAGAACTTGTTTCTGAATTGAATTGTTAAATTTAACCACTATGAGTCTTTGAGTTTGTGGCCTTGGTTTTTTCTAGAAGTGATCTATTAATTCTTTCAACTGGTATTTCATTTTCTACATTTTGAAGCTCTGGGCAGGTCTTTCTGTTATTTCTTCATTATAGTGTTAAGATTTTTTGTTTTGTCGGATCCTTCTGGGAGACCTCTGTCCCTAGATTGTCTCTTGTCTTTGAGATCAGTATGTTTTGCTTGTATAGGGAGCACATTTTCTTTTAATGTTATTGTATTATGTTTCTCTTTTTTTATATTTGTATTCTCGATTTATTATTCTCTCTTTTGATCATTAGGTGAGACTTGCTGAGTCTCCTACTTTGCTTGCCATTACACCATCACAGATTCCAGTTTTTCTATATATCCCATTATTATGCAGGCCATAAAATTCTGCTCTCACAGTTTTCATTTGGGCAGTAAATAGAGCATTGGCCTAGAGTTGGGAGGATTTGAGTTCTAATTTGAACTCAAAAACTTACTAGCTATTTGACTCTGGGCAAGTCACTTAACCCTGTTTTCTTTAGTTCCTCTGTAAAATGAGCTAGAGAAGGAAATGACAAACCACTCTAGTAGCATTGTGAGGAAAATCTCCAAATGGGTCATGAACAGTCTGACACAATTGAACCACAACAAAAAATTTTCATTTCTCTTTTGAAACAGTCAGGAACAGTATGTTGTGATTCCATGTTCACCTCAAATCCCACAGGCTCATTAAGTGCTGGATAATTTTATTTTGCTTTACAGTATTTTTATCAAATAAGTAATCATAGATGCCTGAACTTGTTTACTAAATCTGGAGCCCATATTTCTTTCTGCCATTAATGTTTTCCATTTTGATTTGTCTGCTTATGTTTGAGGATTTTGAGCTCTTCTTGAGATCTTTGGTAATTTTAATCTCCCCACTCTTTATTTTCCCCTAATGCTCACTTTCCAACTTTCTGACTCACCCCATCCTGATGGTGGTTTCCTTGCAAATTGAATTTCAAAGCATCTCAGCCTCCTTCCACTCTGGGCAATTCACAGTACACTCCCCTAGATCCCTGCCCCAAGTGATGTTTGGATTTAGAAAACTGGTCTGAAGTAGATGCTGAGTATTTTCCCTTATGCTTGGTAAAATGAAATGTGCCCCACCCCCAGCTTCCAGTACATACACACACACACACACACACACACACACACACACACACACACACACACTGTGTCCCATACCAGTGTCCTGTTTTTATATGTCTGTTCCTTAATTCCCTGGCTGGGTACCAGAAGTTGAAAGAGCTGACACACTGGTGCTATGGGATTCATTTTTATGGCTTGGATCTCTGAGGAGCTGGGAAGTGGGTAGGGGGGAGAATAGGATATAGGGTTTAGCTCTATTTCAAGCTCAGCCCTGTTCATTTTTCTTTGTTCCTAGTTCTCCTGTACAGATCAATGGCTGTGTGATCCCAAAGAATTTCCGAAGTCTAGAGCAACTCAAAGATATCTGTCCTGGCTGGAGCAGATTTTTGCAGCCTGAATCAGTGATTTCCACAACAATGGAAAGAGGAATAAAAGACAGAATTTTATTGGATTTTACTTGTAGCTTGTGTGGGGTGGCTAGTGCAACCTTGCTGCCAGCAGTGTGGGGTGTGGGGGAGAGGTGCTAAGTGAATTTAGTGTAAAAGTAAATTCATGAATTTTTAAAAGCCATTTTTAAAAATAATTTTTGAAATTTGTTTTTTATTTTGAAACACTTTCATCATGAAAACAACTGAAGTTTCTTTACCTTTGATGCATAATTTATATTTTGGAAAGGTTTGAGAGTTTGAAGGAATGAGAGAAAATATTTAGTCATCAGGTTTTTTTTACCATGTGACCCACAAGTCCTCTCTGGCATGTTTCCAGACCTTATCTGTACCAGTTAAATACTGAGGTATTGAAGATCGATATGTATAGTGGATATAAAGACCCCAGTTCTGATCAGCACAAGTCCCTTGGCAATTATGAGCTTGAGGCTATGTATGCACTTCTGTCTTTTCAAGAGATTTTAGTTTACCCTTTACACTAGGATAGAGGAAAGAGCAAACTTTCTTTTGAGGCACCATCACTGCTCCATGGTTGCGCATAGCTTGGATAGACAGTTAGTGGGGACTTCATATATACCCCCAAAGATTTCTAATTCAATGAAGACAGTTACATAAATTGATATGGTGGGGGAGGGGAGGGAGGAAGAAGACCTAAAGGGACTGAGTGGGAGGTGATGCTATAGAAAACAAAGCTATTCATATTATTTAAATACTGTCCATATTTGAAAACATTATTTGGAAACAACCAGAATCCTCTCCTCCCAATCAGCCATACAGCAAATCCAGAGATTTGGGACATTGTTTGTGCATTAGCATTTGGAAAACAAGAAAAAATCTATGTTCTTTCTTAAGCATAAAACAATATATAAAGTCATCTCCAATCCAGAAGAGACTCTTAAAGTGGCAATGGGGAGCAAGGAACAGGCCAACTGCCCCATCTCAACCAATGAACTAAGGAAAATGAGTGAAGACAGTAGTGGAAAAGTGGTCAAGGAAGCTGTGTGATCTGGAAGGAGGGACCCAGTAGGGAAGCCCTTTGGGGCATATAGAAGATGCCTGACCTGGCCCCTTATTTTCCTCCCTCAGGGCGAGTACTTCCAACAGTAGATGAAAGATACAAGGTAAACGGTCACATGAGCTCTTGGCCACAACTTTTGGTGGCCATAATTCAAGAAAAAAATATAATGAATATTGAGGTTTATTTTTTAAAATTCCTTTGAAAAGGGGATTCAAACTGAAGTTCAAACTAAATAATTTAATCCTAAAAACTATTAAAGTAAAGTAAAAAAAAATAGCAACACCATGGAAACAGTTAATTTCAACAAGGAAAATGCAAGTAAGACAGCATACTAAAGCTTTTGGGATCTAGATAGATAGTAGAGGGAACATTTATATCTTTAAGCATTCTCATAAAGGAGTATAGTAAATTAGGAATAAACTATTTAAAAACTAGAAAAGTAAGAAAAATTTAAAACTAAGTAAACTAAAAAAAGAAATTCTGAAAAACCGAAGAAGAGAGTGCCAATTAAAATATAAAAAAGCAAGCCACTGAATGGATAAATAAAACTTGGAACTATTTTTAAAAAAAACTAGCAAAATGAATAAACTGTTAGTTAATCTGATTTAAAAAGAGCCATGATTAGACAAACTAACGTGAACCATGTAAACTACATGGGCAGCACTTTACACCTACAATCCAAAAGAGAAGAGGAGTAGATATTCTCAGCTCAAAGATGGTACCAACCAACAAACTGAGAGATTTCTTGCAGAAGCATATGGCAGAAGCAGACATGTACATACCCAATAGATCTGAGGGGCAAGTCACATTTTGGGGAGGTAAACCCAGTTCAGAAAGTTTATGTTTGAAAATTCAAGCACCTTCTAGAGGAAGAGGCACTTTTTTAGATGAATTCCTCTTCTAGAGGAAGATTTCCTCAAAAGTGTAGTTCTTTAAAAAGGGAGAGCATTGAAATTAGAGTCTTTGATGAAATCTGTCATTTTTGTTAAAAATTCTAGAAATCATATGAACAAATAGATCTGTACTTAATGCAGGAAATGATATTTATCCAAATCCAAGAATAAATATATTTAACTGAGAAGTTAGAAAGGTTTTCAGTAATATTAGGAGTAAAGATGCCCATTATCACTATACTACTATTTAACACAATTTTAGAAATTTCTAACTCTAGCAATAAGATAAGAAAAATAAATGAAGCAAATAATCATAGGAAATAAGGAAATAAAATGATTGCTTTTTGGCTAATAATACGATGGCATACAGAACCCTAACAAGTCAATTAAAATTAATTGAAATAATTTAATATTTCAGCAAAGTTGTGGGATACAAGGTAAATCCACACTAGTCATCAGAATTCCAATATGTAACCAATAAAACCCAGCAGGAAGAGCTAGAGAAATTCCATTCTTTCACAGAAGAAACCCAGTTAAAAACAAAAAGGCTGAAACTCATATGATTATATAAAATAATACTGAAAAAGTTTTTTTTGACAAAATACCACACCCATTTATTTTAAAACATCAAAAAGCATAGGAATAAATTGACCTTTTCTTAATATGATAAGTAATAACTATCAAAAAGCAAGATATTAAAGAAATACTAGAGACCATTTCAATAAGATCCAGGGTAAAACAAGAATGTCTCTTATTACTATTATTTTATACAAGACTAAAATGCTAGCCATAGTAATGAGAAAAAAGAAATTAGAATAATAAGCATAAGAAGAAACAAAATTATCACTTTTTGCAGGTTATGTGATATCTATTTCAACAGCCCTAACTAAAATTAAATAGGAATAATAAACCCAACAAAATTATAGGATGTAAAATAAATCCATAGAAATTAGCCTGTATGTCATAAATGGAAAGTGTGAATATATACATATATATGTATACACACATATATACCTATACATAGATAGATGTATATATATTTATATATTATGTGTGTGTATGTAAGTTTGTATGTATATCAGTTATGTATGTATTTCTGGAGCCTCCTCCACCCACCTTTCCCCAAGAGAGAGCTTCATTCTTTCTAGGAGAAGAGTAGGAGATGGGAACCATGAGGCTAACGAATCTGTCCCTTTAGAAAGAGAGTACTGGGGTAAAATTTTGTCTATCTCCTCCCCTAAAATTGTTAGTCTAAGATAAATAATTTTAGGTTCAAGACACTCTCTTGCTCACTGTCCCTTAATAAGAAAGGAGTTCCCTAAGTTATATCCAAAAGCTTGACTGCCTTCTCACCAAGAGTCAGTTCCACTAGAACCATCACATACAATGAATAGGGAATGGAACATTTCATCCAAGCCAATAGCAAACAGACCTCAGAGGAGTTATAGTTAGACTATATCTGACTATACACAAAGTGAATGAGCTCTCCTTTTATTCCACTTGGAGTGAGATATCTCAACTCAAATGATCTAACCCAATGGGAAATTTCCCTGATCTCCAGAGTGGCAATTTGGAAAGAGGATAGGCTCAAAGTGCCAACTCCTCTGTATGTCAGCTTCTTCTTGGAGTCTTTTTTTCCCTTAAAGAGAACCTAGAACTACATGCAGTCTCTCTAAGTCAGAAGCAGACCAGGATTTCTCTTCTCCCAGGTTCTCACCAACTCCCGCCCTCACAAGGCATGGAACTTGAAGTAGTTTTTCTCTCCACTAATGAGGAGACTCTTATGCAAATGCAAGTCTTGAGTCCTAAGGGACATAGGCAAACACATGCAACTACCACAGGCATCTGCTCCAAGGTAGTCATTTCAGTCCTTGCTGGGAAGATAGGCTTCCCTTTTCCCAGGATCAGACCCACTATGTTCTTTGTTGGTTTGACTTCTGAAGGTGAAAAGGAAATCCAAGAGCTTGGAATATTGTCAACTTGCTTTTATAAACCATGGAGTGAGATGGCTCCTCTGAAAAGAATACATCCCCCTAAGTCACAGTCAGTCATCTTGGAGGCAGTCTCAGTGTCTGAAACCCAGTCAGCAATTCTGTGCGTTCTCTTTAGATTTGAAAGAGGACATAGACAACTCTTTTGAGTGGGCATGGCCATACTGTTCTAGTGGGCCTTTCATACTTCCTGGAGAATTGACTTTCAGATGTTATCATACAAAGACCTATGCCTTGTAATCATAACAAATTGATCTGGAGAACTCATCAAGCTTATCGAGTGAAACAAGGCAGTAAGAAGCACTGATTGATGGATTGTCATTATTTTTTTTACTTTCCTAACTTTATGATAGTCTGTCGCTGATAGCTACTTGTTCGTGCTGATACTACTATACAGTCCATTTCACATGGGTCTCCACTCTACTCACAAAGCCATGCTATCTAATTTAGACTCTCAGAGCTTCTCATTTGGACTTCTCTAATGGCATCCTAATTGGTCACTCTTAAGTTAAGATTTTACTGGTAGCAACCAACATGTGGCAGTGAAAGCTGAAATGGAAGGAAAGCTGAGTATGGCAGAATTGACACTTTCCAATTGTGGTGCTGGGGAAGACTTTTGAGAGTCCCTTGAACAGCAAGGAGATAAAGTTGGTCAAAAGTAAAAATTAATTTAGGCTATTAATAATAGCCTAAATAATAAAAAAATTAATTAAGCTATTCACTGGAAGGTCAAATAATGAAGTTGAAACTTTAATTCTTGGGCCATGTAATGAGAAGACCCTGATTTTGGGAAATGTTGAAGGCAAAAGGAAAAGGGGATGGCAGAGGATGAAGTGGATAGATAGTGTCATGGAAAAAACGAGCATGAACTTGGACATTTTAGAGATAGTGGAAGATAGAAGGGTCTGGTGTGCTATGGAGTCCATGGAGTCATGAAGAGATGGAAATGACTGAATGACTCAACAGAAGCAAGAAGAAGACCCATCTATTATCTGTTCTCTGTGGCTCATTCTCCAAACACATGCCAAAAGGTTATGACTAAAGGACAGATCTGAACACATCGCTACCATGCACAAGAAGCTCCACTGTTTCCCCTGGCCTCTAGGAGAAAATGCAGACTCCTCCATGTGGTTGTTGAAATCCCTTATGATCCAGCTCCAGCAAATGTTCCTGGCCTTGTTGCATGCTGCTATCCTTTACAAAGTCTGTTCCAACCAAACTATTTCGTTGTTTTTACTTCTAAATGATATTTCAACCTCCATTCCTGTGCCTTCATTCCCTTGCCTAGAATGATCTCCCACTTATCCCTCCCCCCATCTCCTTTAGGAAGTCTGTCCTCATCCCACCAGTTCTTAGAGTTCTTTCCTTAGAAATTAGTTTGCATATATTTTTGCATTTTATTTTCTATGTCCATGTTATTTTCTACCAATTAAAACTAAACTCTCTTTTTGAGCCATTGCCCAAGGTCACACAGCTAATAAGTGTCTGAGGCTAGATTTGAACTCAGGTCGTCCTGACTCCAGGGCTAGTGTTCTATCTACTCTGCCACCTAGCTGCCTCTACATGTAAACTTCTTGAAGTCAGGGACCATTTTCATTCTATCTTTGTAGCACAGAGCCTAATACATATTAAATACTTAATAAAAGAGTGAAGGGATGAATGAGAAGGATTTTCTACGTCATGTAAGAATCACTTAGCCAATTACTGTGGTAACTATCATTAACATACCTGGTTTTTCAGTGGTAAATTTTAGATCTCACAGCAAATGCCTGATCTCACTAAAGAACTAAGATATATTCCATGTGACTGACTTTTCCTTGGAGTGACTTACTCTGAGGGCACGCTTCACTTTATCATTCTGGAGTTTTCCTATTGCTTGATCACACTTCTCATCATCTCAGTATTTATTTCAAAGCATTTTTTCTCAAGTGTTTTTCTCTTTCCAAAATCTTCCTATTTTGCTATAAAAATATTTATTTCATTCCTCTCCCCTTCAAGGGAATAAGGAAAATAACCATGTCTACTTTCCTCATTGTTTCTGTCATCTGCTGATTTGTTTCTTTCAATAAGCTATCATTTTTCTCTATTACTCCAACAGATTTCCACATACCTATGTGATAGTTACATAAAGGGGGCTGTTGTTGCATATGGGATATCTTCGATAGCTTCAATGGGTGAGAAATTTCGCACAAGCTAACAACTAGCCCTGTATTTTCCTCCTTTCAGAGACTTGACAAAAATCTAACCTGCTTTAGAGATCACTTTCGCTCTTCTTATAAGCTCTTTGAGTGCAGAGGCCATGTCTAATTTCCATTTACCAGAACATAGTATGCATTTAACTAATATTTATTGAATGCTAAATGAATCAGCTATAGGGCTGCACCTTAGTTTAAGAAAAATATATGAAATAGGGACTGGATATGTGACTTTTTTTTTTATTTTTTATTTTTTTAGTATATGGAACACCTGGTGAGGAAATCTCTTAAGCAATATAGGCTGATTTCTAGTCTTTAAGACTTCTGGTCTTAAAGAGTTGCCTGCAGAACCAAATGGTTAAGTAATTTGTCCAGAGTGATATAGCTAGTTTCAGACTGAGGTGGGACTTAAACTAGATCTTTCTGGATTTGAAGGGTAGCTCTTTAAACACAATGTCATTCTTCCTTTAAAACTCGATATAAGAAAATGTCATTTTCACAGAATTAGTGAATCTTATAGCTTTAAAGATTTGATATATATGTAAATGTACATATGTGTATATATACATACATATATATGTATATGTGTGTATACATATATATGTGTGTACATATATATATATATATATATATATATATATAAGATTATATAGTTCAGCCTTTATCTGAACTCTCTATAACCTATCCACAAAGTGATCATCAGCTCTACTAATAACACAAGTGAGGTACAATCCACTACTTCCCATTCTACTTCTGGATAGTTCTATTAGAAGGATGAACCTTACTTTGAATTTAAGTTTGTCTCTTCAACTTCTACCCATTGTTCTGAGCTCTGCCTTTAGGGACCAAATAGAATGAGTCTCCTGCTCCCTATTGATCCTACAGGATCAAATAAAAATGCTTCTGTTTGCTATTTAAAGTTTTCATAACCTTGTCTGAACCTACCTTACCTTACCTTTATAGCCTGGGTTTAGGGGACTCAAAAGTTCTGGACCTTCCCCCATCTAGAGAGATTCCTACCTCTCACTAATTTTCCATTCCTCCAAGCTAGGAAAACCTACCTGGGGAGAGAGCCTGCACCTTTTTACACATTCCTCCCCTCTAAGCACTCTCTGGACCAGCCAAATTGGCCTTTTTTTGCTATTCCTACATCTGTGTGGAGTCTCTGTGTCTTTACGTAAGCTGTCCTCTATGACTGGAATGTATTTTCTCCACACCTCCACATTTTATAATCCCCAGTTTTCTTCAAAGCTCACCTCAAGTTCCAGTTATGTATAAGATTTTTCCTGGTAACCAATGACTTTCCTGGCACAGTCACTATGTAGTGGATTGGCTTCTCTGACAATAATACATCCTCCTGAGTCCCAGCCAGCCAGTCATGTTGCAGGAAGCCACAGTGTCTGTGTACTGGGAATAGTATATCTCTTTTCTACATGTTTTTATAAATACTTAAGTGTTTAATATAAGCTGATATGTTTATATATCACTATGTTTTGTTTTCTACTCCACTTTACTAAACTATCTTAGAAAGTAAGGCTTTTCATGCATTTTTACTACCAAAAGAAAATCACCATTACCAACCATTATTGGAGGTGTGTCTTTAATGCCAATACTCCCTTAGTTTAGGCCTATAGTCAGGATGAACAGAGGCACTTGCAAGTCACTGAGGACTGAACAAAGAGGGCTTATTTTCCTCAAGAGCAAGAATATGCATAAAAGATATAGTAGCACTTAGGTTATCCAGATGTAGGCTGCCCTTGTCTCCATTTGGAAATGTGTCTAGTCAGTAGGTCACTGTGGTGTGGTAATTTGCATGCTATCAGGCATCCATCAAGTCTGAGACGCCCAGACTACACATAACTGGGACTTCTTTTATGCAAGGGGCTTTTTATTGTCCTAGACCTGGAAGCTGGAAACCGGGACCAGTCAGGTTGTATAGGAAAAAGAAGCTTCATCAGGAAAGCTTCGACTGAAGGAAGTTTCATAAAGGGAGTTCCTGTTTGTGAACTTTCTCGGTATTCTTTTAGATCTATGAAACTTTTCTATATCAAACACACTCACTCAATAGTCTAATTTGGATGAGTCCCAAAAGGTGCAGTCCTCTAAGGCCACCCTTTCTCCAGTAAACTTCAAATTTGCCAACCTGGGCTCCTTTGGATCTGGGGAGCAGAAGCAGCAGCCCAAGACCGCACATGTTATCACTATTTATATATTGTATATGTATAAAATTATGTATAAATATACATACATACATGTCATAGATGTATAAAATTGTGTATATATGTATATGTATAAAATTATGCTACTATTTTTTATTAGGTTCCTATCTTTATTTTATGTGTCATTGATGACTTTCTTAGTGTTGTTCTCCTAACCCCATTTTCCCCATAAGTTGCAAGTTTTTACTGAGTGATTTTGCATAGCACGGTGATTGTTAGTAACACATATGTCATATTATAACAGAACCGACTTTCCTCAGAAGCATCACCAATGGAGCTGCTGTAGGTCCAAGCGACCATAAATTCGGCCTTCAAGGCATTCAAGCTGGGACTTTCCAGTGATGGAAGGAAGGAAACACCCTTTACAAATCCATAATCTCAAACAGGGATGGGAACTTGTAGATCCTCATAGAATTCTACAGTTCCCTTTTTATATAGGCAAAGTTGTTCTCCCTAGAACAGACAGTGAAATAGACACATTTCTCCTGATTTTAATCCACCTTTCATTTGACATAGGAAAGGTATGCTAAATACCTTTCAGAGTGGAAGTAGATTGTCCTTTTGAATTTTTCAGTTCTCAACATTCACAATTTTTCTGAGGCTAGCTATATCCAGGGAGGCGGTGATTGGCTCCTTAAATATTTGTTAGTGAAGCTTGAATCTTATTCTTTTTCTGTGATGACCCAAAGTTGTTCTGAATAACTTGTCAAAGTACAGTCAACAACAGCCAAGTACTGTTCTACAGAATTAAACTGTATTGGGAAGAGGAATAGTTAAATCCAAGTAGACTCTATTCTGCACACTTGTCTAAGATAAATATTCATTGTATTATTTACTTAAGGAACTGTTCATTCATTTTCCAACTAAGTTATAGTTAATAACTTCTTCCCAGGAAACAATGCTACTCTAGAGTCAAGGCACTGGCTCAGGCAGAGGCATTTTCTGATCTCTTTGATGTGAGTGGAGAAACAGTAACCTAAAGGTGGAATGTCTGTCACAAGTGTAGACAGTTGTGGTTTGCTCTGTGAGGCACAGTGACTTATGTAAATGACACCGGTCCTTTGGTAGTGGCTTGAAGTACTAGGAGACATAGTCCATTCTGCCAGTTGAGAGGAAGTACCTCCCTGCCAAAATGGTCTTTCCCCTTCAGAGCACATATCCTTGAAAAAGTAGAACACTTAAAGACCAGAGTTTGTGACTTGGGGTGGTGGCATCATCACTGCTTCCTATAGTAAAACTTTTGTGCATTTTAGCAACAGGTAACACTTTATGCTCTCACAAAGATTAAAGATAATTGATTTTGTCAAATTCTAAGGGGAGAAAGGATTCTGTGCAATGCCATAGAGAAACAGCTGAAATAGAATTTTTTACAAAACTTGAATGTTTGAAGGAAGTTTCATCTTCAGACCTATGTAAACTGTGCTGAAAATAAGCATTATCCTGTGATTTGTAAAAAACCATTTCTTTTCTCCACTAGGCAATGGCTTGAATACCTTCTTTTAGGGGAAAGGATAAACTGTCAGGAGAAAAAAAGGCTTTTCTTTTTGAAACTCAAAAAAAAACCCCAATCATCACTTTTCAAAGTTTACAAAAAACACACATACACACAAAAGAACAGGTAATGGAAGTAATCATTTATTTTACCTTCTTAGATTTGTTTGCTATAGCACAATCATTTCTGGAAGACTCTTTCATTCCTATTTTCTACCTTCTGCTCTTTTTGAGTGCTTACTAAGACACTGTTTCTGACAAGGAGGTATTTGAAAGCAGATGGAGAAGCAGGACTATA
This sequence comes from Bettongia penicillata ogilbyi, assembly GCA_023548195.1. NCBI lineage: Eukaryota > Metazoa > Chordata > Mammalia > Diprotodontia > Potoroidae > Bettongia > Bettongia penicillata. The sequence continues at coordinate 2,516,363 of JAJHZJ010000525.1, read as the reverse complement.
GCGGGGTTTTTTTCACAAGTGAGATTTCACTTTCTGAAATAATAATATAGCTACAAAATGTTGAGAATTGAAAAATTCAAAAGGACAGTCTACTTCCATACTTATGATGATCATCTTTTGAGCTGGACTGATAAAGGTAAACTGTACATAGTAAGACATTAACTGTATTTTCATTTATCTCAAGTATCTCAAGTAATTTATCTCAGAATTGGTCATTCCTTAGTATGTCCATTCCGTCCCCATCTCTGACCCCTTCCTTTTAACAACAACTACAGCGACAAAACTTCATTAACACAGCCCCTGCATCTGATGGTGTATGTAAAAATCCGTGGCAGTAATTCTGTGTCTGCTTCTCAAGAGGAAGGAGGCATCTTTCCTCCAGGACAGAGATTGGTCATTTATGTATATGAACTTAATGAAACAATTTCCTTTCAAAAATGTGATCAGTTAACTGATTACTTAGTATTTAATGGGTACCTACTAAAATGTTCAGCTCAGTATTAAAACCTTTCGTTATTTAGTCAACTGAGAAAATTGTCAAACTGAATTGTGATAATTGGTTATTAGGTTCCCAAAATTTGAATTGACTCATAAATAACTAATAATAGTGACAATATGTATTCAGTTAAAATCTATTTGTGATCAGCCAAAAAAAAAGTTTCTAAATAAAAGAATAACTGGGAAAAAGTTGAGTTTTGGTTCATCACATTAGGTTGTTTGGAAAATCACCCTCCTGCTGCTTCTACTACTGCTACAATCAATTTCTCCCGTGAACGTTGCTACTAGTATTGATATGCATACTGTTAATCTTGTGTATGCTACTGCAGCCTCACAGAAAGAATTCTGGGCATTTCAAACTCATATGGTCATCTACTCAGGAAAGGAGATGTAAAAGAGGCAGCTCAAACCCAAGCTTAGGCTTGTCTAGGCAGGGCATGTGCTCGCTGCTGCATAAAGGCTGGGTAGAAGATAGATGTAGCTCAAAAACAATTGGCATGATTCATAGCAGGAAAGGTAGAGGGAGACCTGAGGATGATTTGGTCCCTTACATTCACTGAATCATCAGCATTCAGAGGGTTTTTGCTTCCCATTATAAGTCACTGAGCAACAAGCTATAGGTGGTCAGAAGTTGCTCTCCAGCCCAAACTTTTACATGGTTGCTTGAAAACAGGAACGAAAACTGAGAAAGCTCTATGGAAAGGGTGGAGACTGCAGTAAGAGCAATATCCTAGCCCTTCCCACCATGCAAGTCAGGTTATTTTTACCATAAAAGGAATTGAAGACATCCTCCTACATTGATTGGCTCAAGGGATCAAAAGCTCAGGTTGCTGACAAAACTTCCTAGTCAGTTGAGTGTAAGCTATCTTTGATGAATTCCAGGAAGTCTGTGATGCTTGGTTTGGTCAGGCAAGGTTGCTTCACTGACCAAAATCAATTTGAAATATTCTTAATGCTTATCCTTATTGAATATCCTTCTTCTGTTTTGGCTAATTAAAACTCCTTTTTAAACTGTTGAATGACCTATGAGTTTCATTTTATTCCAATACTGAGTTTAAATCACCAAGAGACTGGTTAGCAAGAAAAGTTTTCTTCTACATTTCACTAATTTCTATAGCAGAAATTATATAATTTCATAGTATTGTCCTGAAAATACCGTTGTCCCTTCTCTCAATCCTCTTTATGCACTAAATGCTCCATATAATGCTGTCATCAGGACATTTTAGTTCTTGGGATATCTGACAGATCAACCTATCCAGGTCTTTTTTTATACTTTCAGGCTGTAAAACACCTTAGATGGAGGCCAAGATAACATCTTTAGAACAAATCCTATTATGGTAAAACTCCAAGCATGCTTGGAGTAGCCATGTACATTGCATCAGTCAGCTGAGTATTTAGATTTAAGTCATACAGGCTTTGATTCATCACCAACTTAAGGGAAATATTCTAAAAAGAAAAAAAGGCAACTTTTAATTTAGACAGTCAATGTAGTGGTATGAACACTGAATTTGAAATTAGAAGGCCTAGATTCAAGTCCCAGATTTGATACTAACTGCATGACCTAAGGCAAATCATTTCAACTCTCCGAGTCTCAAAAACCTCATCTGTAAAACAAGGGGACTGGACTATTTAATTTTTAAGACTCCATCTAGCTCCAAATTCTCTGATTCTGTGAGTCTAAGTTTGCCTATTTGTGAAAGGGAATAATAATTCTTGAAATTACTTCCACGCTAAGTCATTCAAGGGCAGCTAGATAGCAGTGGATAGAGCACCAGGGCTGGAGTCAGGAAGATCTGAGTTCAAATCTGACCTCAGACACTTACTAGCTGTATGACCCTGGGCAAGTCGCTTAACTGTGTTTGCCTCAATACCCCATCTATAAAATGAGCTGGAGAAGGAAACAGCAAACCACTCTAGTATCTTTGCCAATGAATCCCAAAATAGGGTCATGAAGAGTCGGACATGGCTAAAACAACTGAACAAAAAAAAAAGTCATTCAGTAGTTAACAAAAGGAGGTTTATTTAGCTATGATACAGAAATGATATTCAACAAGGTCAGCTAGATTCAGCTTTCTCCGCCCTCTCCTTCTTTCTCCCACATAAAAAATATGATCAGCCTAGTTTGGCCTTGAGACAACTGACAAGTATGAAGATCTAGTGTGAGTGGGCCATTTTTTTGTCTTTAGGTGACCACAGAGTCACTATAGAGCCACCAATATGACTTGATCCCAGCCCCTTGGGCCATTTAAGTCTTGAGGACGCTTTCTTGTCTTTCAGCCGAATTTATATTGCAGGGAGTGAGGTAAATATGGATTTTCTTACAGGATTGTTTCAAGGAATGCACTTTACATACAATAAAAAACTATTACAACTGTGAGCTACTATTATTAATAATCCAGTTGATTGTAAATAATGGTTAAAGGTTTGGGAGTGGAGTTAATTAAGGTTTACCAGTTAGAAAATTTAGCAGTGTCATAAAGAAAATTGTGGAAGCAGGGCGTTTGGGATATTATAGTGATGAATTAAATTACGAATTAAATTACGAATATTGACTTCATGATTTACTGCCGAGGAAATCGACTAAGACTACCCCACTCTCTCCAACTTCTCTCTGCTACATATTACAAAATAATATTAGGACAATTCTTTAAGTCTTGGTCTAATGAGAAATCTTTGTGATGGGGGTATAGGCTCTGGGAACTCCTTAATTCCCTTGAATCTTCCCACTTTATCTGATTTTTCATGCCCAAATCTGTTCCTTAACCTAGTCTGGACCTCCATTATCTGTTACCTTCAGATTGCCTCCAGCAGTTTCTCACCTTTGATCCCATCAAAATCCCAATCTTTTGGTTCTGACCTCTAGTCACCCCAGTCCCATCAAGATCCTCCTTAGACTCCTCCTCAAGACCCTCCCAAAACCCCTCCTTCCATCACCCCAGGCTACTAGACCACACCCAGATCCCTCCCACAGTCATTCTGTATATATTATCCTTCTTGTCTCCATGAAGGTGTTCAGATTCAATCAGGCTCAGATTCAATCTAGCTCAGATTGTATCTGACCCACTTGTCAATGCAAGCCTCACAAATGATGAGACTTCTGAAGAGTCAACCCAATATGGCGAATTTTTAATAAACTTTGTTTTTCTTTGGCTGAAAGAAGGCTTGGGTCAAATTCATTCAGGCAGGACCTGGGTCATGGGTATTTTGGGGTCCCAAGCACTCCAAACCTCAACATTATGGTTCTCTGACCTCAACATTTGGTCTAATGAGAAAACCTTACCAGTACTCAATCAAACTTCTAGGAAAACAATGCCCTGGGCCCTTTTAAAGGTCTAAGCAAAATTTTCAAGAAAAATTGTTATTCCCAGAGATAGAAAATTAAGGTGGAGACTGGAAAAAGACAAAGGGACTGCCTCAAATGCAGAGTATATTTTTTTCCCCTTTGACACAATCAAACAGTTAAAGCTTAGGCTACTCAACAAAAACATACAGCATAACACGTTGGGCATGGCTTAAAATGAAGGTGATAAGGTTGAAAGTAAATACTCAGATTATGAAACAGTGAATGCTCATGCCCATTTGGGTTTTTGTGTGCTTGTGTTTTAATTTGTGTCTTAATTTGAGCAGAAAAACATCAGTTAAAAAAATCTAAGTGTAAATTCTATATTACCTCTAGTTCCAAGGCTTTCAGGAGATAAATACTATAGCTTAGAAACAGGAGACAGATACTGTAGCTCAGAAACTGTAGCAGTCAAAAAGAAGTAAAACCTAGGGAGAAAATAATCTTAAAACAAAGCTTTAAAAAGCTTCTATTGAAAAAGGAAGGATATGCTATAACTTTAAAATGATATAATGCTGTTTTGTGAGAAGTGGTCAATGTTTTTTAAAAAATCTCATTTTTTTCTATTATTATCTTAACAACTTTAAGAGCTGCAAATATTCAAATACACATAAGGACAGAAAGAATTGCGAATAAAGTCATGAAATTCTATTACTTACAATTTAAAAACATGTACATTAACTTTTATAATACAGTAATAAAATAATTCTGCCATATTCCTCACTTTTTTCTTTCTTTTATTTTTGGCTATTATTATTGTTTTTTATATTATTATGGTCAGTATTCATACTGTTATTTTAGTTCTGCTTTCTTTACTCCAAATCTGTCTTTTTATTTCTTATATTTGTCATACATTGTTGAATAAAAGTCCATTTCATTCATATACCACAATTCTTTGACTATAACCAATCATCAAATACATAGGTTGCTTTTACTGGGGAGTGAATCTTGCTCATAGGTCAATTGCGTTTAGATTCTTAATTCAAGTTATCAACAAGTATTTATTAAGTACTTATGACATACCAGTCACTATCTTAAACACCAGGGATACAGATGCAAGCAGAAAGACTTTCCCAGCTGTAAAGGAGTTTACATTCTAATGAGGGAATACAGCACATAAAAGAGAGCTGAAAAGTGGGGTAGAAAGTCAAGTTAACAGTAGAGAAAGTGCTGTGGAGATGAGGCAGCAATACAGCCTGGAAAAGAATGAAAGAAATCAGAAACATTTATTGCAAAGATTTTTTTCTTAATCTTTTTTTATTTCTTTATGATTGCTATGCAAAGGTTCTTTATTTTTATATGATAAAATTCATCTATTTTGTACTATAACTTTTTTCTATTTGTTAAACAGCTAAGAAGTTTCTAATTCTCTATTCAAAACCCTCTACAAATGTAGTTATTTCGAATAACTCATTCGAATAACAAATAAGAGATGTTTAAAGAGAGAAAGGTTATAGCTTACTTTCAATTTGAAGCATAGATAGATTCATGTCATAATCTGCCCACTCTTTCTTTGTGATGAAAATCACATTCCCTGAACTGAACAGTTTTCTGTCCTATCTTCTGAAGAAACTGGGAAAAAAAATTTACATTATTAACTATTTAAAATTAAAGAATAAAAGAGAATCTTGTGGGGAAAATAGTTAGAAATAGTTGCTTTGAGCTAGGTAAGTTAGAAGAATTTAAGTGACATGGGCTTAAGTGAGTTTTTACTGTACATGGAACTCATTATGTTGTTTGGAACCAGGCCCTAAGCTTCTCTTTGAATAAATCTGAAGTGCTGTGGAGGAGCAGTAAATCATCTAGGTCACAGAAGGAATAGCAACAACTTATATTGGTTTTAGGGCTTGCAAAGCACTTTCCAACAATATTCCTGTGGCCAGATAGTACAAGTATTATGCAGAGCGAATGTCATTGGAGTCTCCCCCCATGCAATACTGACCCTGATCACTGGCCAATTCTGAGGAATTGTGTGGTTAAACCACTGAAAGGCTTGTTGTTTGTGGATAAAGCAGCAAGCTTCTCCTTGGTCCCCCATCCTTTCTAGGCTGTAACATTCTTAAAAAGCCGAGTGCTTCAGAACTGACCATGGATGTCCCTGGAAGTTGCCTGGGGAACTCATATGAGAGGGGCCCTATGGGTCCATCCAATCAACAATCCTCTTTTGCCATATGAGGAAACTGAAGCCCATGGGGGATGGAGTCATATAGCTGCTGGTGACAAGGTTAGAATTCAAACCTCCTGATGCTATGTCCAACTCACCTTCCCCTACACAATACTCTACTGATATAAGTGGTTCAGTCTTTTGCTTTCCAAGTATCAGTGGTAATTTAGCAGCCTAAAAGAATGCATCATTAAACTTAGGATGGCAGTATAGTATAAGGGATCACTGGACACTTGAATACAGACATCTGAACTCAAGTCCTTGTAAAAGCAGCAATCATATACTAATATAACAAAAGGAATAGGAACTAGAACCATAATTTCATTGGTATAGGGAACCCCTTTGAGAAGGAAATTTCCTCTACTATTTCAGGTATCTTTTCTGATCTATCTTGTCTATCTATCTATCTATCTATCTATCTATCTATCTATCTATCTATCTATCTATCTATCTATCCATCTATCTACCTATCTACCTGTCTGTCTGTGTGTCTGTCTGTCTATCTATATGTGTGTATACATACACATATACATATATATACATGTATATAGTCTCACATATGTAATATGTGTATATGCATATATATGTATATAGAGACTTTTAAGCACATACATATGTTTTATTGATAGGGTTTTTTTTAACATTGCAAACATTTACATATCGTTCCCACTTTATGAAAGGTCTCCTAACAAAGTAGAATAATTTACTGAAATTAATAATACAATGAACTCATCTGAAAGTGCATACAACATTTCACATCTGTTGTATGCCTCCGCCTTTCCCCTTCCTTTATTTTTATGTTAACAAATCTATTTGCTCTCCATTCTATCTCCCGCCACTCTGCTGGAGACAAAAGGAAACAAAAAAAAATCTTGTAACAAATATGCATAGTCAAGACAAAGAAATTCCCTTCATGACTTTATACTCTGTGTGTGTGTGTGAGTGTGAGTGTGTTATGGATAATATGTTTCATCTGGAAAATTGGTATCTTTATAGTACTGTTGCCAGCGTAAATTGTTGCCCTGGTTCTGTTTATTTCATCCTTTACCATTTTATGAAAGTTCTTAGAACTGTTTGTTTTTATAATATTGATGTGATAACATAAATTGTTCTTCTGATCATGCTTATTTCACTTTGCGTCAGTTCATTTTGTCTTCCCATGGTTGGGTTTTTGGGTTGGTTTTGTTTTTTTTTTTTTGCATAAGCTTGGTCCCAGAGCCTATTGATATAAGACTCTCTCCTCATTGGTGGAAATCAATGTCCTAAGGTTGTAGGAGCAGTGGGACAGAATAGGTGATTATGGGAAAAAGGAGAGAGTTAGGCTCTTTGAATCCTGCCAATTTCTTTCGGTTCCTTCAGTTTTTTGGGGTTCTCCACTCACTTCTGGCTTCCAGCTTTGAGAGAGAAGATGGAAGATGTCAACCCGACCTTAAGTTGTTGAAAGAAAAGACTATGGGAAGAAGACAACATGAGGGGCATTGGCAGTCTCCATCATGTCCCTATCTTCAGTTTGCTACACTAGAGACTTTATGAAACTTCTCTTTGGGTAAGGTTTGGGACTCTGTTGACTGAACTCTATCCCATTGGGAGAGCTTTTTCATTTTTTGTTGTCTGATAAATGTTCTCCCAGGTATCTTTGATCTCTGTTTTGCTATTGGCATGACGAAAAGAATTTTTTTGCTGTTTGTTCTGTGTGAGTTCATTGTGGAATTGATAATCAGTGGGAAAGGGGTCAAGTCTTGGATACAGAGCTTGGGGATCTTCCTGTCCTCCCAATTAATGAACAAAAACCAGAAGTTTAGTTTGAAAGTGGAAATCACATCCCCAAGAAGAATACTATCTAAGGGAACAGATAGATATAATTTTAGCCTGTTACTCCCTCTCTCTGAAGAAAGGGGAGTATTCAAGCTTCTGACCCTGATCTCTTACTTACTCTTTTGGCAAGAATTAAAGTCTCCCTTTGAGAAAGGTGGGGAAAGAAAAGTCTAAAGATGTCTATTTTGCTTCCCTCATGCTATATATGGACAATTTTGTTACACTGGAATCTATTTCCACACTTCTTAGCATGAAAGTATTTCACCTCATTTATATACCATGACTTATTTAGCCATACCTCAAGTGATAGGCATCTCTTTACTTTCTAAGTATTTTTTTTTGTCTTTACAAAAAGAACTGCTGATACCCAAAGACATATAAAGGATCTATACATAAAAGACCTTTCTTTTCTTCCTTTGGTCTCTTTTGGGTGTAGGCCTAACTGTGTTGTAACTGGGTCAAAGGGCATTGTTTAATAAATTTTTGTGTATAATTACAAATTGTTTTCCAGAATGGTTGTCCTTATTCACAGATCCACCAATAGTGAATTAGTGTGACTGTTTTCCCATAGCCTTTCCAACATTCTCTATTTTCCATTTTTTGTTGTTTTTGTCATTGTAATGGGTGTGAGATAGAATCTCAGAATTACATTAATTTACACTTCTCTGATTAGTAGTGATTTGAAGCATTTTTTCATGAGGATATAGATAGCCTGGGTTTCTTTCCTTGAAAACCATCTGTTCATATCCTTAAGAAATTTATCAGTTGGAAAATGGCTCTTTTTCATATAAATTTGCATTAATTCCTTATATATTTTGAAAATGAAACCATTATCAGAGAAACTTAATCAATTTTACCAGTAGTTTTTGTCAAGTAGTGAGCCCTTACCCAGTGGCTAAGGACATTTGTGCTTATTGAAAACTAGGGTATTTGATACAATTGTTTCTGTATGTTATGCAACTCATCTGTTCACAGAGTGATCTATTTTTTTGACCAGTATCAAGTTATTGTTTTGTCCTATTGCCTGAGATTTGGCACTACTAGAGCCTCTGTAGTCCCATTTATTTTCATTATTTTTTAAAAAAATTCTTGACTTTTTTTCCATTCCATGTGAATTTTGTTATTTTTTTCTGTTTCTATAAAGTAATAATTTGGTAATTCAAATTGGTATAGCTTTGAATAAGTAAATTAATTTTATTTAAATACTTAAATTATCTGAAATGCTTAGGTTAATGTAGGCATTATTTTTTTATACAGGCTTGTTCTACTCATGAATAATTTATATAATATTGGAATTAATTATTCTTTGAATGTTTGATAGAACTTACTACTGAAACCATCTGGCCCTGCAGATTTTTTTTTGTGAGTTCATTTGTGACTTGTTCAATTTCTTCTTCTAAAATTGGGATACTTGAATTCTCTGTTTGTTTTTTCTGTTAATTTAGAGTATTTTGTAAGTATTATTTCATTTAAGTTGTTGGTTTTGTTGCTATATTACCGGGCAAATAGTTCCTGATAATGTCCTTCATCTCTTCCTCATTTATTGTATTCTTTTTCATTTTTTTTTACTGGTAATTTGGTTTTCTTCTATTGTCTTTACAATCAAGTTAGTCATGTTTCTCTATTTCATTGTTTTTTTAAAGCTTTTATATTTATTTATTAATTTAATAGTTGTTTTAGTTCTAATGTTAATGGTATTTAGTTCTAATGTCAATTTAAGTATTAAGAAGTTTTGCTATTGGATATATGTATGTTAAATATTGAAATCAATTCATGATTGTACTTTTCAGTAAAACGTAGTTTTACTGTTTATCTCTTTCAATTAAGTTTATTTTTTCTCTTGTCTGAAATTTTAATTGTCATCCCTGATTTATTTGTGTGTTCAGCTGAGATATAATAGATTGTTTCAATACTTTATGATATAATATATTGTTCCAATACTTTATTTTAACTCTATGAGAGTCTTTATAATTTTACTTTCTAATCTATTTTGATCACCATTCCATTTTACAAGTGTGATCCATTTATATTCACAACTATTCCATTATTATTATACCTTTTTAAAAATACTCTTCTCTCCTTGTTTTGTTCATGTTACTCTTTTCTTTTATTTTCTTTAACCTTTTTCCTCACTATCCTCTTTCCAATCTTAAAGTTTGTTTTTCTTATGACTAATTCCTCCTTGATTCTGCATTTTGCCTCTCTCTCTGTCTCTGTCTCTCTCTGTCTTTCTGTCTCTCTCCCTCTCTCTCTGTCTCTCTCTCCCTCCTTCTCTGTCTCTGTCTCTCCCTCTGTCTCTCTGTCTCTGTCTCTCTACTTCTCTCTCTGTCTCTGTCTTTCTCTGTATCTCTCTGTCCCTGTCTCTCTGTCTCTCTCTCTGTCTCTCTCTGTGTCTCTGTCTCTCTCTGTGTCTGTCTCTATCTCTGTCTCTGTCTCTCTCTCCCTCTCTCTGTGTGCCTCTCTGTCTCTGCCTCTGTCTTTCTGTCTCTCTCTGTCTCTGTCTCTCTGCCTCTCTCTCTATCTCTCTCTGTCTCTCTCCCTCCCTCTCTGTCTCTGTCTCTCTGTTTCTGTCTCTCTGCCTCTCTCTCTGTCTCTCTCTGTCTCTCTGCCTCTCTCTCTGTCTCTCTCTGTCTCTGTCTCTGTCTCTCTCTCTGTCTCTCTCTGTCTCTGTCTTTCTCTCTGTCTATCTCTCTCTGTGTCTCTGTCTCTCTCTGTGTCTCTGTCTCTCTCTGTCTCTGTCTCTCTCCCTCTCTCCCTCCCTCTCTCTGTCTCTGTCTCTCTGCCTCTCTCTGTCTCTGTCTCTCTCTGTCTTTCTGTCTCTCTCCCTCTCTCTCTGTATCTCTCTGTCCCTGTCTCTCTGTCTGTCTCTCTGTCTCTCTCTGTGTCTCTGTGTCTGTCTCTATCTCTGTCTCTCTCTCCCTCTCTCTCTCTCTGTGTGCCTCTCTGTCTCTGCCTCTGTCTTTCTGTCTCTCTCTGTCTCTGTCTCTCTGCCTCTCTCTCTATCTCTCTCTGTCTCTCTCCCTCCCTCTCTGTCTCTGTCTCTCTGTCTCTCTCCCTCCCTCTCTGTCTCTGTCTCTCTCCCTCTCTCTCTCCCTCTCTCTGTCTCTCTCTGTCTCTGTCTCTCTCTGTCTTTCTGTCTCTCTCCCTCTCTCTCTGTATCTCTCTGTCCCTGTCTCTCTGTCTCTCTCTCTGTCTCTCTCTGTGTCTCTGTCTCTCTCTGTGTCTCTGTGTCTGTCTCTATCTCTGTCTCTGTCTCTCTCTCCCTCTCTCTCTCTCTGTGTGCCTCTCTGTCTCTGCCTCTGTCTTTCTGTCTCTCTCTGTCTCTGTCTCTCTGCCTCTCTCTCTATCTCTCTCTGTCTCTCTCCCTCCCTCTCTGTCTCTGTCTCTCTGTCTCTCTCCCTCCCTCTCTGTCTCTGTCTCTCTGCCTCTCTCTCTGTCTCTCTCTGTCTCTGTCTCTCTGTCTCTGTCTCTCTCTCTGTCTCTCTCTGTCTCTGTCTTTCTGTCTATCTCTCTCTGTGTCTCTGTCTCTCTCTCTGTGTCTCTATCTCTGTCTCTGTCTCTCTCTCCCTCCCTCCCTCCTTCCCTCTCTCTCTCTCTCTCTGTCTCTCTCTGTCTCTCTGTCTCTGTCTCTCTACCTCTCTCTCTGTCTCTCTATCTCTGTCTCTCTCTCTCTCTTTTCTCTTCTGCCCTCTTTATAACAGTATGGATGAAAGTGAAGGTGAGATCATATCTGTTTGCTATCTCCATGTATGCATTTAATTACTTTCAGAATCCAATTATGTCTTAACAAATTCCTCCATCATTTCTCCCACTGTCCCTTGATGAATCCTCTCCCCTCTCTCCTTTATTTTTTCTTAAATATCTTCAAAACATAAGAAAACTGTTTATAGCCCTTTTGTCTTTATTGACTACCTGTTTCTGTTTGTGGCAAAAGGATTCTAAAGGAACCCTTTTAATATATATGGATATGTTATAATGTAAGCTGTACATCTTTATAATGACTCCTCTGATTGTTATCTTTTTAATTTTCTCTTCACTTTGAAGTTCCTTTTCAGCTGTGTGTGGTTTTTTTAAAATTAGGAATACTTGAAAATACATGATTTCGTTTAAAATCCTTTTTTTCCCATGTAAGACGATGCTTGGTTTTTCTAGGTAGGTTATTATTGGTTGCAAAGGTCTTGTGCCTTTTGCAATATCCCATTCCATGTTTTCCGCTCCTTTAAAGTGATACCTCACAAATCTTATGTGTTCTAGATTGTGGTTCCATGTCATGTGAATTCTTTCAGGCTACTTGTAGTTTTTTTTCTCTTTTTGTTTGAAAGCTCTGAATTTCAGCAGTATTGTTCCTAATAGTTTTCATTTTGGAATTTTTTTCAGGAGGTGATCAGCAGAGTCTATTTTCACAATGCCCTGTTGTTCTAATACATCTGGGCAATTTCCTTTAATAACTTATTGAAATATGATATCCAGGTTCTATTTTTGGTCATGGATTACTAACTTTTTAACCTCTTCTGGATCTGTTTTCTACATAAGTTATTTTTTATATGAAATATCTTACAGATTCTCCTATTTTCTCATTCTTTTGACTTTGGTTTAAAACTTCTTTCTTTCTTTGGTAGTTTTGTGTTCTTTTGTACTAAGAATCCTGGTTGTCTTCTGGCATCATTAATTTCCATTTGGTCTATTCTGATTTTTAGGTAGTTTATTTCTGTGGTAAGGTTTAGTACCTCTTCTGTTCACTGTTGATACTTTTAAAAATTCTTTCCTTCATAATTGCCATTCATTTGTAATATCGTTTTCATGCTACTCATTTTTTTGTGAAGAATTCTAATTATTCTTATGGGCAAGCTTTTTTTTTGAAATTTTCATTAAAACCATTTTTGAGTTATTCTTCTCTTTTCACAGGCAGTTAGTGTTGCATTGGATAGAGATCTGGATTTGGAGTCCAGAAGATCTGAGTTTATCTCTGGCCTCACACATTTATTATGTGACCCTGACAAAATCATTTAACTTCTACCTCTTCCCTCAGCTTATTAGGAGGATATGATGACATAATATTTATAAAGTGCTTTGCAAACCTTGAAGTGCTATATAAATGCTAACTATCATTTTTATCCTCTAGGTTTGTGCGTTGGTCAACCTTAGGCTCATCAAAGTACTTTTTCTTGGCAGGGGGGCAGGGAGGTGTTTATATCTTTGTTTTTTGTTACTGAGGACTCAGAAATTGAGTTCTCTGTTTTCCATATTCTGGTGATCAAATCAACTTGAAGATTTTCCTTCATCGTGGGTATCAAGGTTCTCCTGTCCTATGATAAACCTTTGCTGGAGGTCTTTGACTGAGGAATAAAAGGAAGAAGAGACTTTTTCTTACATCCTTGGTTAAGGTGTGAGCAACTAGTGAAGACCTTTCCTTAAGCAGTTGAGGTCTGTCACTTTCATGTGAGTCCCTCAGGGATTTCTTCTTGCGGAGGCAGTTGAGAATTTTTTTTTATTAGCTGTCAGTCTGAGCTGAGGCTTCCTTTTCTTCACACTGAGGTGTTGTTTTTTCCCTAGTGGGTAGAGTTTTATTTCGTTTTACCTTTAGCTCCAAAGTCTCTTAGTTTCACCTCATGGGCTTAACTGTCAACTGAGACCTTTCAATTTTTCACTTTCACTTTCTCCTCTATGGGGATTTCTTACCACTGAGTCTAAAGCCTTTCAATTTCATCCCAAGGCCATCTGGATCCTATTTACTGCTTGTCTAAGGGGTGAGTTGTTTAGTAATTGGGTTGTTTAATGGTGGCATAGAGCTGAGCTGCTTCCTTCCACTCTACACCTTGGTCTAGAATCTTGTGAGATGTATAGTCTTAGAGAAATGCCATGAAGATTGAGAGGTTAGCTGACATGACATATCCAATGGTCACAACCATTAAGAGACCATGGGCAGGACTTGAACCTAGGGTTTTTCAGGTTTGAGTCCAGCTTTCCATCTATGATGCCACACTACCTCATATAATATAATAGAAACATTACTAATGTCATTTAAAACTGTCCAGTTTATTTTCAAGCAAATTTTGTTTCCCAGCTAGTATCCAGTAAAGTAAAATGATTTATTGTATTTGAATCATAAAGAAAAGAAAGCTCACAAGCAGAGTAAGATTAGTAAAATTACATTACTAAGGGAGCAGAGGAAGTGATAGGTCTGAATAGGAACTTTGAATTCTTTTGAGTTCCTTCCAGTTATTGGTCAGCTACTATAGATACGTCAATTGTTTATGTATCAGATTAAAGCCAGTTGAGCATCCTGCTGTCAGTAGGTGCTGCAGTGCACACAATCTGTTCAAATATTGTCAAATAAGGAAATCTAACAATGAAAAAAACCTAGTCCTCTTTAACTGTAAGCCCTACTTGCTGAGGCAGGCAAAGTCATTATAAGAGAATTTCCTCCAAACAAAAAAACCTTTGCCATACCCTCCTTTCCCCTCCCCCTCTTTTTAAAGAAAAAGAAGTGTGTGCATGTGAATGAAATGAGCCACATGCATTATTTTATCTTGTTAATGTACACATTTTTCATGGCCCAATAGAGTTTTATGAGGTTTGGATTTAGTAAAAACATTCTCCACCCTTCTCAATAGGCTTAGAAGTTGAATTGCCTTCTTTACTTATCTCTCATCTACCTTTCATCTTATACCTGTCCAAAAGTTGGACATATTAAGTGCTCTGGATTTTAAAGAAAGACCTACTCATTCAAACTAGGCTCCCAGAATTCCATTGGGCCTCCCACATTTAAAACATTTAAAGTGAGTTCCCCCTTGGCTTCATTCATTGTGAGTGTCATTTTTTCCTTGGCTTTCCTCCAACCTAGAAGAATCTTCACTCTTGTTGGGTGGTGCTGGTAGTTTCCCTGGGCACCAAAGCATTGCAAAAAAAAAATGTAAGTCCTAAAAGAGTTTATTAACTCTTTTAAAGGATGATTTATTTGAACCATTTTTGGTGAACAAATGGATGTTTTATGTATCATAAACATTTCTATTATAGATTTCTGTAAATTTTATAGAAAAATTTAATAAATAGTATAGATTTCAGTAAATTTTCTCCAAATTATATTGTATATTCTATAAATTATCATATATTTCTATAAATAAAGAGATCCTTAAGAGAAAAATAACAAAAGTCCTAGGCATTCCAAAGTGATAACTTGGGACAAGACTTAACAAAGGTAGGATAGACTTCTCTCTGAATCTAAGATCAGTACATTTTTTGGTAGGTAAGGGAAGGGGAACTGATGAGGTAAGCCTGCAATTTCATCCAATGTGTTGCTGGACAGAGGAATATAATGGATTTGCAGTCAGAACACACAAGTTTTAGTCCTGTGGCTACCATTTACTATGTGACTCTGGACAAGGAATTCAACCTCTATTGGCCACAGTTTTCTTATTTATAAAGTGATGGGGTTGGAGTTGATGTTTTCTGAAGTTTCTTCTAGCTCTACCTGGTATCCGGTGATGCAGTAGAAGAGTGCAGGTTTTGGAGTCAGGAAGTTGTGAGTTCAGATCCATCATCAGACACTTAGTAGTCATGTGATCTTGGGCAAATCACTTAAACCTCAATTGGCCTCAGTTTCCTCAACTGTAAAATGAGGATAATTTTAGCAGCTACTTTGCAGGGTTGTTGTGAGAAAGGAGATATTTGTAAAGCACTTAGAATAGTGCCTGGCGCACAGTGGGTGCTTAATATATTCCTGTTTCCTCCCTTCTAGCTATAGCCAATGCTTCTTGTTTTCAGATGCAGCCCACTTCTTTTAAGTTTTCTTTTGTCCTGGACTTCCAAAATCCCTCCTGATCTACATCTATGATCCTCCATAGAGTAGGAAGAAAATTCCCATATATTCCAAATCCATGTTATAATATTCTCTTGGATCTATAGATCTTGAGATTGTTGAGGGGGAGAAGCTAGGAGACTAGTAATAAATAGTACACCGGTTTGGATCAGTTCTATGGAGTCACTGTTTGAGTGTCATTGAAACATAGGACAAGAAAGAACTTCAAAGACAACTTCGTATCTGAAGATATTGTGGAGAGCTAAAAAATCGCTATCAGAGATTATAAAGTCAACTCCCCTCATTTAACAGATGAGGGAAGTGAGACCCAGGAAGGTTGAATGACTTGCTGGTCGTTACTAGTTAGTAAGAGAGACAAGAGTGAGAACTAGATTTCTAATTCCAAATCAAGTTGTTTTTTTCTTACATTAAATGAAGGAAATGTAGAAAATCAGCACACAAAAGGGCTTACAGTGAACATTTAATGAGAATAGATTCTAATGGAAGGTTAAATTAAGTGACAGCTTATTGCCATTTCAATGGCGCTGCCATAAAAGAATGTCTTTAGGGTACATTAGTATAGGTGATAGAAAAATTCAATATAACTGTTCAGTGTATTACACATGCTAATTATCAGGCTTGGATCATGATTTGTGACACCCCATGCAGAAGGTGCATGCCTGACCGCTATAGAAGACATTTGGACAGCTGGAGTGAGTACACCCAGAATCCAAAAGTAAGATTTGAGAATGAATGAGCTAGTTGGCGAATGTTCCAGGGGAACTATGTGGGTGGGGATCTGGCAGAGCTAGAGACACTGATTGGATGCTTGTCTCTTTTATTTCTTGAGTTGAGAATGAGTGGATAGCAGTTCTACTTTGGGGTTAGAGCTATGGGCTGCTAGTTTAGAACATGACATGCTTTTGGACCAGGGCCAGACTGCATTTCTGTTAAAAAAAAATTAGTAGCTTTGAGAGTCACCCAGGTTATTAAAAGAATTCTTTTAATTAATTGTGCTGGTACATATTATTTCTGAATGTTCTTTTTTTTCCTCAT
Organism: Bettongia penicillata ogilbyi; assembly: GCA_023548195.1. Classification (NCBI taxonomy): domain Eukaryota; kingdom Metazoa; phylum Chordata; class Mammalia; order Diprotodontia; family Potoroidae; genus Bettongia; species Bettongia penicillata. The sequence goes on along the minus strand of JAJHZJ010000525.1, from coordinate 2,499,692 downwards.
AAACACACCTTGTGAAAAGCACGTTTGCCTGGAAAGTCTATGGAAGACAAAGACAAAAGAACAGTAAATACTCAGAAGTGTCTAAATGGGGATTGGCCATGTTTTTTAGAGAATGCATATATATTCCCCGATTTCAAAGAAACATGGACCTTGGAGAAATCTTCTAGCTATGTCTAGTTGGTACGGTATGGTGGACAAGAAATTTTCTGATATAATTTCTGAGCCAGACATGATGATAGAATCAGAACTCTGTTTGCATATGAGAGGGTCAATATGATCTTTCCTTTCCTAGCAGCTTTTGAGTGATAAGGATTATTACAGGCTTCTTGCTGGTGGGAAGACAGTGAGTTCTGTTTCCCATCCAGCTGCCATATGACTGAATTCATGGCACCTTTGTTTTTTGTCTTCTTGTGTTTATTTTCTACCGATCTTACGTCCTAACTGGATATAGAATGGACCTGGTTATTATGACTTTGTGAGCTCTGAAAGGTCAGAAGAACCATCAGTAATCAGAGTTGGTAGCAGAGACCATTGAAGCTGGTGCCAGAAGCTTGATGAGGAGTCAATTCTAAGGAAAGACCTGCTTGACCCAGGCTATACCTCAAGGAATTCAAAATTCATTTGGGAAAACATACACGAGACCTAACCAAAAGAAGGATAATTAATACCAGGCAGTACATGATGTAAATGGCAAGAGAGTAACACAAACGGTAATTGCTATAGGACTTCATAGAGAAGAGATAAATTTTCATGGACTGGAGCTGTCAGGGAAGGCTCTCTGAAGGCTGGGGAGACTTGAGGGATGGGCCGAATTTGGATAAATGACTTGCAGAAGAAAGATTGTTATGTCAGGAGGGGGTGGGGCAGGCATGGCACTAACAAAGGATACCAGGGGGAAATTTTACAAGACTTGTTTGTAAGCAGAACAGCCTGGCTCGAATGGGGGAAAAGTCAGAGATATAATCAGAAAGGTAAGTTGAGGATAGATTGTGCAGGGCCTTGACTGTAAGGACAAGGAATTTATGCATCAGGTCACAATATTTTAAAATCTTTAGGTAAGACCAAGGGCAAGTTTTGAGCGGGAACAAATATTTTAAATGTATGTTGTTCAAGTGACCTAGGACTGGATATAGATGACTGGAAATTCCAGTTTTGGTTAACATAGAGGCTCCACTTATAACTAGCCTGTAATTCATATCTTTAAAAAAGTAAGACTTTAAACATTCACTCCAGTACAAATAACCTCTTTTTATACTCTTTCGCTTTCATTTGAGTACTCTCTGGATGTATTTCTTTCATTTTAATTGCAATAAACAGAATGAATTGTTGTAGTGAGCAAAGTGTGTTTAAATGAAGGGACTGCAGGTTTCTCAGTGTCACACCCCATTAATCATCACATGTAAACAATGTCGCTGTCACTTAGGATCACATACACATGGGCTGTGATCTATATGGGCCGAGTGAACTGGAGAGTTCAGTAAGATTCAATGGATCTGATTGATGGAGACAGCCCATTCTTCATCTGCCAAACTAGGGGCCCACATTAAGGTCCTCTAAATACTACGAACTATAAATGAGGATAATTGAATGCAAAGTGCCTCACTTTTCCTAGCATACGTTTTGTGGTAGCCTTTCAGGTTGTTTGTTTTTGTTGTCCTTTGAATAAGTCTCACAACTGCCTTAGATCTTTCTGCTTTCTTTCTGCCTGTTTGTGTGAACACAATTTAAGAATATCATGGAATCAGGCTCTGCTTCATCCCTTCATATGGAGGCAGGTCAATGACCTCGTATGCTGGCAACCTAGTCCAATTTATGGGTTTGCCCAGACAGAAAATAGAGTTTCCATCTTCCATAGTGGAAGAAGTCATTCCAACTTGAGTAGAAGACATAGGATCTAGGGCAAATAATACTGTAGCCCTTTCTCCAACATTTTGTTTTCATCTTTCCGATGTGTAGTGGGACAACCCCACACAAGTAGCAAGGTTAAAGGTTCTGAACCTCATGTATAGGTCACCCCCTCAGCCTGCTACTTGACTTGGTCCCATGTTTAATTTTAACATCCTGGGGTCTGGGGCAAAGCAGAGGTTTGTATATTTTCTCATTAATTAATATCATTTTAACATATTCTAATGAACCAGCTAAGTTAAGAAAACTCAGTTGTTCTTTAAAGATTATTCATTTATATTATTTTAGTGGTACGGATTCTACTTGACTTTGGAACCCATAGCTATACCAGGTTCAGTATGACAACTGATGGAGATCGTTAATTCTCTTTATTTCTTTTGGAATTAGAAGAGCTGATGATTCAGCAGATGTATAAAAAGGAATTGCTCTCTCAATCTTTCTTATTATAAGCCAGATGCCAGGAGATGAAAAGGCAAAAATGAAATAGTCCCTGCCCTCAAAAAAAAGCTTATGAGGAAAAAAGCATGTACACATATAAAGAACTTTTGACTTATTTTTTTACTTCTCATCCTTATGTTTTGTACTCTAGATTTAGTACCCTTCTCGCTAATTGCACTTGAAAGTTGGGTTCATCGAAGGATAACTACCTCATTTTCAAGGTATTCCGTGGGTCTCTATCCTAAAGTTCATAGTTTCAATTTGACTTGCTTGTGGCTGTCCTTTATGTATCAGTGGTGTGCTGATAAATACCCCCATACACACTTTAGTTTAACCTGCATTATTAATATTTTTCAGTCATTTGATTAAATCTAGACAAAAAATGAAACAGTACCCTGATTTGTAGAGTTTTGTTGTCAGAAATGTAAAAATACAAACACCGAAAATTTAACAGTTCTCAAAAGCCAATTCCAGCTCTGAATTACATCATAGTCATTGCATATATTATGTGTCCGGGTTCTACTTTGCATTAATTCATGTGAGTCAAATTGTGAAGGGTTTTTAATGCCATGGGGTGGAGTTTATGAGTTCTTCTGGAGAAATTAACCACAGAGTTTTGACTAGGGGAGAAGCATGGGAGAGAATGAATGTAGGGAATCGTGTTGTTAGGAAAATGGCAATAGGGCCTGAACTAGATGAATGACCATGTAATTGTAGCGAAAGTGATGGATGTGAAAGATACTGTGGAGGCAGAATGAAGACTTGAAAAACTATTTTTGTAATACTTCCTTCTATTGCAGTTGTCCCATCTCACCGTTCTCTGTAGCATAACTATTCTAGTTTTTTAGTATCTTCATTTATAAAATGAATATAATAAGATCTATAGTATTTACCTCCTGGGGTTATTGTGAGACTCAAATGAAATAATTCTTTGCAACCCTAATTCCAAAAAATGATGGCATGTATAAAATATCTGTCAGTCTACCTACCAAGACACATGAGAATCATATGAATACAACTATAAAACATCAAAGACAAAAGGAAATGAGTCATATGTACAAAACAGTCTATGGAAATAAAGACAGGCCCAAATTAGGTAAATATTAATTGCTCCTATTTAGGGCAAGCTAAATGATTAAATTTATATTGAATTTATCTTGAGGAACAAAGGATCAAGAATCTAAAGAGAAATGATGAAAAAAATGGGAAGGGAGGTCCACCAGTAATGGATCTCAAACTACACTACAAGTCAAAAGTCATCAAAATGATTTGGTGCTGTTTTTTATGTATGTATTTATATATACACATACATATATATATACACACACACATATATGTGTGTACATATGTATGTAGTTCATCAATAGGACAAGATTAGATGTGCAAGATCCAGAAGCAAGCACACAAAGCCAATGACCCCAGTTACTGGAGAAAAATCTCAGGATTCAACAAATATATCAGAAATTAGGTTTAGATCCATATCTTACATCATATATTAAAATAGACTACTATTGAATATGACATATATAAAAAATAGAAAGCATAAACAAATTAAGAGAGGAAGGAAGGAAACATCTTTCACATCTATGTGTAGGAGAAGAATTCTTGATCAAAAAATAATTAGAAAGAATGACAGAAGAGAAAATAGACAATTTGGATGACATAAAATGGAAAACTTAAAATCAATATGAGTAAAATGAGAGCAAAAAAATGGGGGGGAGAAAAGCTTCATAGAATCTTTCTCTCATAGAATTCTGATTTTGCAGCATTCAAGGGAACTGATTCAAATATATAAGACAAGAGCCATTCCCCCAATAAATGAATGGTCAAGGTAAATGAACAGAAAGTTCTAAAGGGAAAAAAATCAACACATAAAATGCTCCAAATCACTAGTCATTAGAGAAATCCAAATTACAACAATCTAAGTTGCAAAGACCAAAAACAGAAAGCAATTTAGAACTATACACAAGTCATTCAACTGTGAAATGCTTTAATTCAGGATTATCACTACTAGATTTATGAATGAATGAATGAAAAGGCGTTTATTAGTGCTTACTATGTGCAAAGCACTGGGGATACAAATAGAAAAGTAAGACAGTTTCTGCTGTTGAAAAGCTCACATTTTAATATTGGGAAGCAACTCTGCTGCTAGTTAGATGGAAAGGTCCTAAGGGGGTAGCAACGAATCAGATGATAATGCATCTTCTTTAATGTCATTTCCAAAAACAACAAAGACAAAAGTAAATGAGTCATATGTACCAAAATATTTATAGCTGCACTTTTTGTTGTATCAAGTAACTGGAACCTAAGGAGGATCTAAGCAACTAAGGAATGAATGAACAAATTATAACACACACACACACACTCCCATTATATTTATATATAATGTCAGACCTGGATACTGCAGTAGCACATATATGGAGGAAGCTGCAGTGGTGGCACTAAGAATAAGAGGGATAAACTCCTCGTCAGAAAAAAATCATATAGGATCCCTATGCTAACACTGAGCATGGGGCCCGGCACCATTTTAGGGAATCTTTCATTCTTTACCCAGTTCTGGGGCACAGAGGAGTCGTTATGGTCTATGAAAGAGCAAATGTTCTACCTGAGTAATGACCCAAGTGCAGACCAGGAGGATAGTAATCAGAAATCTCCCTAGATCACACCCCTGAAGTACAGAAAACCTATAGACTCCCAAATGTCGTTTCATAAGCTCAGTCTAGTAATCCTCACCCCAACCCACACAGATTATTAGGATTCTAAAATAAATTTCAAAGTGAAAAAATAAGCTGGAAAAATGAGCAAACAACAATAACTAAAAAAACTGACCATGAAAATTGTTTTTATAGAGATATGGACACAAATAGAGATACAGAGATATAGATTTTTATAGAGGTATAGACACAAATTCAAGAACTCAAACATGCTCAAGACACAAACTCAGAAGACAAGGAATTTAAAATATCTACTTTAAAATATCAAAGCCTCAAAGGAAAAAAATGCAAATTGGAACAAGCTCAATAAAAATTCCTAAAGGGAAATATATATATATATATAATATGCATATATGTATACACACATACACACACACACACATATATATATATATATATATATATATATATATATAGAGAGAGAGAGAGAGAGAGAGAGAGAGAGAGTGCTTTAAAAAATCAAATAGGAGTGATCAAGGAAAAATTGGAAAAAGAAATGAGAGTACTGCTAAAAAAAATTATGAAAAGAGAATTAACAGCTTGGTAAAAGAGGTACAAAATTTCACTGAAGATTACTTCTTAAAAATTTGAATTGGTTATATAGAAACTAATGAGTCCATGAGACAGAAAAAAAATTAAAGCCAAGAGAATTAAAAAATGGAAGAAAATATGTAGTATATCATCAGAAAAACAACTGAGCTGGAAAACAGATCAAGGAAAGCTAATTTAAGAATTATTGGACTACCTGGAACAGATGATCAAAATAAAGTCTAGATATCACATTTCAAAAAGTTGTAAAGGAAAATGGCCCAGATATCATGAAACTAGAAAGCAAAATTGAAATAGAAAGAATTCACTGATCACCTCCTGAAAAAGATCATAAAATGGAAACCCCCAGGAATACCATAGTTATATTCCAGAGCTCCCAAGTTAAGAAGAAAGTATTGGAAGCCGCCTGAAAGAAACTTCAAGTACAGTGGTGCCTCACTAAATAAAAGAAGCAGAGAGCTTGGAATATGATATTCTGGAAGGCAAAAAACGCCAAAATTAGGATTACAACCAAGAATAACTTATCTGGCAAAACTGAGTATAATCCTTGGAGGTAGAGGTTGGGGGCAGGTATGGACATTTAGTGAAATAGAGGACTTGCAAGAATTTCTGATGACAAGACCGGAGCTGAATAGAAAATTTGATATTCAAACAAAAAAAAACTTAAAAGAGCATAAAAAGACAGACTTGAAAGAGAAATCATAAGGGACAATAAGTTTAAACAGACTTCTTTGTCTATCTTCCTCTGTCAACCGGTTTGGACAAAGGATTTGCTGTGACTTTTTCTGGATTTCTCCAACATGAATTGGTCTGTACATCTTCTAGATCTGTTTGGACAAGTTGTGGATGAGATCTTCTATTCCACCACTGACTCTGCCTCTCTGAAGTTTAATCTGTATCAACATTGCATCCATCATTTTGCTAAGTCTAGACAATCAATAAAACAATAAATCAAACCCTGATTTATAGTGTTTGCCATCTTCCAAACTGAAAAAATACTCACACTGAAAATTTAACAAGTGGCTCTTAAGAGACCCAGCCCCACATTCATGACCTAGCCTATTACTAGCTGCATGAGAATATGCATATAATTTCTTAATCTTTTATTGCTCTCTGAAAGTATTTAACTTTTTTTCTTTTTGATCAGATTACGTTTTGAATACTTTGCTTATCTCTGCATTTTTTGGAGAGAATGACAAGAATTCTTTCCTTTAATGAACATCCAATTATTTTATTTGGTGTTTTGGCCCTTTACAGGATGTTATTTTAGAGTAATAACTAATATTCTTTGCTCTTCAGAATATCATGTGATAATTTTTGCTTTGATTTCTTATAAACATGGAGTACACTGTTTTAACTCGTTTTCCTTGTAATGTGAAAAATTCTTCCATATTGTCTGAAAAATATGTTATTTTATGTAGTGGTTATGAAGTTTGAGTAGGATGCTTTTGGTGGAGGTAAATTTAGATTTTCTTTCTATTATTATTCTATGGATCCTCTCAATCTGTATGCCATAAGCTTCAAATGTTTCTTGCCAAGTTTTCTATTTTTTTTCTGGAAATAGGTTTTCTTTTTCATTCTTGCTTTCTGAAAGACTTACAATCCTCTGTGTATCTTTTTATTTTTGCAACCAATACTCAAGTAAGCATTCTTGTTTTGTAAAGCTTAAGTGCAGGTTCAAGTTTTCCTGGGGTAGAAGGGTATTCTTAATTTTTTTAAGAACTCATTTTATTATTTTTTCTTCTGTCTCTGGATTTTTATGTTTCAATTCTGTAATTTTTTTCAGATTAACTACTGTTATGGAGAGCAACTCTTCTGCTAAAAATTCTCTTTTTTCTTGTTAGATGCTGATTTTTTTCCCCTTAATAGATATCTGTCCTGATTGATATCATTTTTAATAGTTCCACTTAATTCTTGGACTGCTCTTCTGTGCCATTCTCAATCAGCAATTGCCACCGATCTGTCATCTGTTATTTTTCTAACGTTCTATTCAATTCCTTAACTTCATTTTTTGTTAATTTTTGTTTGCCCTTTGGGTAGACTTATCTATATCTGAAAAGTCCTCCACTGTTATAATTTTACTATTTCTCCTTCCATTTCAATTTACTTTTCCTTAAATTGCTGTACTATTTGGCATTAATGTGTTAAATACTGATATTTATTTGTTACCTATGATGTTTGTAAGCATAAGGTAGTTCCTCTGCTTTACTGTAGCATTTTCTGACATCTTGATAGCTACTCCTATTTTTAAAAAAAAATAAACTGCAATATAACAGATTTTACTCTAGCTCTTCATTTTAACTTCATGTGAATATTTATGTTTCATTGTATTTCTTGCAAAGAACGTATTGTTGGATTCTGCTTTCTAATCCGTTCTGTAATCTTCCATTTTACAAATGAGTTCATACCATTCACATTTATGTTTATCATTGTTAACTGTACATTTCCATCTATCCTGTCCTTTTTTACTTTCTCCTCTCTGTGCTTTACAGTTACCCTTTACTAATAAGAAGACAGAAGTAAAAGAGAATGAGTTTGTCTGATATGAGGCAGTTAGGTGGTGCAGTGAATAGAGTGTTGGGCATGGAGTCAGGAAGACCTGAGTTCAAAACTGGTCTCAGACATTTACCAGCTGTGTGACCTTAAACAAATTACTTAACCACTATTTGCCTCAGTTTCCTCATCCATAAAATGGGGATAATAATAGCATCTACAGCCCAGGTTTGTTATTCAGATCAAATGAAAATAATTATAAAGTGCTTTGCACGGTTTCTGAGACACAGTATATGCTATATAAATGTAGCTATTATTATTATTATTATCTAAAAACTAAACAGCCTGTTTCAATTCTACTGCAACTCTCTTTCCCTTGTCCTGCCTCTGTATCCAGATTTTTACCCTTTCTTCCCTTCCTTCCAAGAACCGCTTCATTTTCTTCTCTCTGACATTAAAATTTTAAAATCATTATTCTCTTACCTATCCTGCCCTACTTCTTAAATCTATCTCACAATCTGCTATTTCCATTTTGAATGTAATATATTTCTATATCAAAATCTGTGTGTGTGTGTATGTATGTGAGCATATATAACTCTTCAACCTTCCTTTATCTAGTCCAGGGAAAAGTGAGATTCATGGGATACTTATTTTCCAAAATCTTTCCTTCATTATTAAATACATTTTATGTACCTCTATTATATGATAAGGATTTCCTTCCACCTTGTCCTCCTTTTCCCATCCCCCCAAGTATAGTCCTCTATTCCTCCTATTTTTGTCTTCTCCTAAGATCATCAAAGGAGAACAAAACCACCTACAGGTCATCTATCATATTTTCTTTTCTCTATGAATAGCTTTAAAGACAAAAGTTCTTAAAAGATATATGTGTGTATTTGTCCTATTAGCATGTAAACAATTCATTTCCCACATGTTCCCTTCCAATTACACAAATGTGTAAACCTTTCTAAGCTTCCCTTGGCTCCTGTGTTTTCATTTCTAGATGTCTGTTCACTTCTAGCCTTTTCATCAGACATGTTTGAAAATCTTCTTGAATCATAAGTGCATTCCCCTCCCCCCATAGGCTTATACTTAGTTTTGGATATGTTATTCTTGATTGTAAGCTTTTATCTTTGGTGTTTGAAATATGATATTCCATACTCTCCACTTTTTTATAGTGGCAGCTGCTGAGTCTTGTCTGATCCTTACTGGGTCTCCATAGCATTTAAGCAAATTCTCAAAGTAGTCATTTCTTGAGTGATATTTTCTACCATTTGTTCTATGGTATCAATCTTCCTTGTTACAGATAGTACCTCGTCATTACTTTTTGTAGTTTATCTCCCTTCTTCCAGGTACTCTTTAACCCCTGTGTTCAGGTCACTTGTTCCCTGAAGCTTTACTTGAACTTGTAAGGTCTTCCTCTTCCTTGGGATTTGCCTCCTAGACTTCACTAAGTCTTAGGTATTTATTTATAGTATGAAATATTTTCATTGATTTTCCCATCTTAGCAGCCTCAGTATCTAGATTTGGGGTCTGAGTTTATGCCAAGCTTTACTCTTGCACTCCTGAAGTCAACACTGCCTAGACTTGATCCCTCTTTCAAGAGATTATAGAAGTGTTCCAGCAATGGGTTCTGCCTAGGGCTTCCTTCTTGCCACAGTTCTCTGGTCCCTTCCCCCTCTTGCTAGTCACAGGATCTGGTCCTTCATTACCTAGAGCCTTCCTCTTGCCACAAGGCTCCCTGGCATACCCCTACATCTCTTTGCTCCCACTACCTCATGCTGGGCTCCCTCCATGGGGCTTTGGGATTTCTCAGAGATCTAGATCTTTGCCAAGAGCCCATCTTCTACACATTGGGCTCAAGGTTGTCCCTCCATCATCTCCTCATCCCTTACAAGGTTCCAGGCTTACTGGATTTCATTCAGAGCCCCTCTTCAGTTTACTGGGGCTTGGAATTGTACTTTCTTTTTAACCTATGCTGGCCTGTCTACTTCAGGATCTATGTAAGATTCTGGTAGTCCTTTTGTGCATCCCTGGTCTGAGTGGAGGAGTCTACAAGAGTTTTTCCTTATTTTCCTTTTTTAACTAGTGAATTTTTAAGCTTTACTGTGGTGTTTGTAGGAGATTTGCTATCCTCTGGGTCCTCCCATGCTCCCATCTCCTGTAGCATATTTTCAGATGTTTGTTTTTTTTCCCTTAGAAAAGAAATGATTAGACCACTGAGACTGTCTTCTTTCATTTCACTGTACCTGACTTCATTCCTGATTTACTTCCCAAGTTATGGTCAGTACTGGACTCAGAATCAAAAGATCAAGTCAGAATTGCAAATAGCATTTTTTTTTTGGTCTGGGATAAGCACTATAAACCACACCAGGATATAACATATGGTGTACCTGTCAAACTGATTTACTTTATGTATGCTGGCTAGTGTGATGGAAAAGTTAATTCAGACTTACACTCATCTATACATGTAAGCAAACTTGATTAAACTGGAACATGCACTTATCTAGCATATAAACATCAATCCCTTTTTAATTAATTAATTTATTTTTAGTTTTCAACATTCATTTCCACAAGATTTTGAGTTCCAAATTTTCTCCCCATCTCTCCCTTCCTCCTTCTTGAGACGGAATGCATTCTGATTACCCCTTCCCCCACTCTGCTATCCCTTTTACTATTCCCCTTCTCTCATCCCCTTCTCCTTTACTTTCTTTAAGGGCAAGATAGATTTCTGTACCTCATTGCTTGTATATCATATTTCTCAGCTGCATGTAAAAACAATTTTTAGCATGTTTTTAAATTTTGAGTTCCAAATTCTCTCCCTTCTTTCCTCCTCACCCAGCCTCATTGAGAAGGCAAGCAATATACGTTAAGCATGTGTAGTTATTCAAAACACTTCTATAGTAGTTATGTTGCAAAAGAATAACTATATTTCCTTCCATCCATTTCTGCCTTCCCTCACTTATTTTATTTTCTCCTTTGACCCTGTCCCTTTTCAAAAGTATTTGCTTCTGACTATCCCTTCCCCTAATCTGCCCTCCCTTCTATCTACCCCACACTTATTTCCTTGCCCTCTACTGTCCTGTAGGGTAAGAAACCCAATTGAGTGTGTATATTATTCCCTCCTGAAGCCAAATCCAAGGAGAGTAAGGTTCACTCATTTCTTCTCACCTCCTCCTCTCTTCGCCTGCATTGTGAAAGCTTTATCTTGTTTCTTTTACACGCCACAATTTACCTCATTCTATCTCTCCACCTTTCCTCTCAATATATTCCTCTCTCACTCTTTAATTTTATTTTTTAAATATCATCCCTTCATATTCAACTCATCCTGTGCCATTTTCAATCTATCTATCTATCTATCTATCTATCTATCTATCTATCTATCTATCTATCTATCTATCTATCATCTCCTCCAACTCCCCTAATACTGAGAAAGGTCTTATGAGTTACCAATATCATCTTTCCACGGAAGAATGTAAACAGTTCAACTTTAATAAGTCTCTTATGATTTTTCTTTCCTGTTTATCTTTTCATGCTTCTCTTAATTCTTGTATTTGAAAGTCAAATTTTCTATTGAACTCTGGCCTTTTCATTAAGAATGCTTGGAAGTCCTCTATTTCATTGAATGTCCATGTTTTTTCCCCCTAAAAGATTATACTCACTTTTGCTGGATAGGGATTCTTGGTTTTAATCCTAGCTACTTTGACCTCTGGAATATCATATTCCAAGCCCTGTGATCCCTTAATATAGAAGTTGCTAGATCTTGTGTTATTCTGATTATATTTCCACAATGCTCTAATTATTTCTTTCTGACTGCTTGCAATATTTTCTCTTTGATCTGAGAGCTCTGGAATTTGACTACAATATTCCTAGGAGTTTTCCTTTTGGGATCACATTCAGGAGGTAACCAGTGGATTCTTTCAATATTTATTTTACCTTCTGGTTGTTTAATATTAGGGAAATTTTCCTGGATAATTTCTTGAAAGATGATGTCTAGGCTCTTTTTTTGATCATGACTTTCAGGTAGGCCAATAAATTTTAAATTGTCTCTCCTGGATCTATTTTCCAGGTCAGTTGTTTTTCCAATGAGATATTTCACATTGTCATCTATTTTTTCATCCTTCTGGTTGTGTTTTATAATTTCTGGATTTTTCATACAGTCATTAACTTCCATTTGTTCCATTCTAATTTTTAAGGAATTAATTTCTTCAGTGAGCTTTTTGACCTTCTTTTCCATTTGGACACTTCTGCTTTTTAAGGCATTCTTCTCCTCATTGACTTTCTGAACTTCTTTTGCCATTTGGGTTAGATTATGTTTAAGGTTTTATTTTCTTCAGTATTTTGGGGGGTCTCCTTTAGCAAACTGTTGACATGTTTTTCATGATGTTTTTTGTCATTCTCATTTCTCTTTCCAATTTTTCCTCTACTTCTCTTACTTGATTTTCAAAATCCTTTTTGAGCTCTCCCATGGCCTGTGACCAATTCCTATTTTTCTTGGAGGCTTTGGATGTAGGAGCTTTGACTTTGTTGCCTTCTTCTGGTTGTATGTTTTGATCTTCTTTGTCACCAAAGTAAGATTCCAAAGTCTGAGTTTTTATGATGTTTACTCATCTTCCCAGTCAAGTATTTGACTTTCTAACTCTTTGTCAAGGTAGGATCTGCTTTGAATGAGGGTGAATGTACTGTCCCAGGTTTCAGGGATTTTGTATCAGCTGCTGGATCCCCTACAATCTGTGGGCCCAGAGCTCCCGAAGCAGCCACTGTTGTTGCTGCTGCTGCCATCATTGCTACCACCACCACCACCACCCCCATGACCCCATGACTGGGACCAGAGGCTGGCCAAACCACATGCTCTTCTTTCACCCAGATCCCACAGAGTTTTCCCACTGATCTTTTACGTGTTTGTGGGTTGAGAAGTCTGGAAACTGCCACAGTTTCTAGTAGTAATTCAGTCCCCTGAGGTCTGCTCTAGCCCGTCTGTGCCAGCACTACCCATGCCAGACTGTGCTCTGTTCCCTACCTAGTGTGATATACTCTTTCTGTCAACTTTCCAGGTTGTCTTGGGCTGTCATTTTGTGGGTTCTGTAGCTCTAGAATTTTAGAGTCATTTCTATAGGTATTTGGAGGAGAATTAAAGCAAGTTCCTGCTTTTACTCTACCATCTTGGCTCCATCTCCAACATCAAACTCTTCTTCATACAAACCACTGACCTGATTCCTATGAGTCCTGGTCAGCATTTCCAGGTCACCATGTCTCACTCATACTGGGGTTGACAAGGTTCCCTCTGCCCAGCTAGGGGTAATATCAAGGAAGCGTTCTGTCAAGTCTCCTTCAACAAACACAGGATGTTTGAGTTTCAAGGGTTGGGAATTCAGGAGTCTACATTATTCAAGACTCAGGAGCAGACTGATAACAGAGGTCTATAACTACATTTTAGAATGCTACCTAAGGATGTTAATTGGTTATATTTCAGTTCTGGTTGTCAGTCTCTTATCTAACTTATTTACCACATAATCTGATTAGAAGCTTATTATATAAGCTAATGAGAAAAGTACTATATGCCAGTCAAGTCCAAAGATGATATCCTTTCTATTTCCTATGAGATACTGAGAGACTAAAGATGTATGAGCTTCTCTGCTTCTAAGTCAGGGGTATACAGTAGGTAATATATGAGCTATTTGTGGTAAGGCCTTCTGAGCTTACACTGATCTAATCAGCCACAGTCAGACACACTATACATTGACCCTGACACAGTGATGCCATCTTGGTCCTCTTCAAATACGAAGGACAACAACCAATAACTATAATAGGTAATGTTACCCTTGATCATAATGGCAGTGCTCTACATCAACATGCAGCCTTCTGGTAGTTTGAGATGATCATCTCACTGATAGCATAATTAGATTTTGATTTCCCCCAAATGTCCCAGCATGCCATACAATGGTACCATGCAGTGATTCCAACTATAACCACTGGACTCCTGAAACAGCATCCATCCAGTATCCCAGGGGATTTGCTTCTGAACTATCTCAGTGAGATATCTTTTTCCATTTCTAATTTGAAAAGGAGTAGGTTATCCTTGCTGTGCCATTCAAGATATCCCAGAAAACACCTTATATGTTCATATGCAAGGTCTCTCACAAACCACCTTGTTTCTCCCAGCAAGTTCCTCATAAGATAAGCCCCTTGGATGCAGAGGTAGTCTTTGGTGAGGTAGAGTGCTCATAGCCTTGGTCTTTCTTTTCTGAGGCCCATCTGGTTATCGGTGGTTATTATTGCTTGTATAGGCATTCTTGAATATTGGTGGAAGTTAAGCATGCAAGCAAAAAGCAGAGGTACAGAGGGGTTGATTACCTTTTTATATCTTAAAGTATCCACCATGAATTCCTATGCTAATGAGTTAGCTTTTGGAATATTCTGTTTAGTTAATGTTAAGTGCTTTAAAAAGCCAAAACTGTATGGTCAGTCAATTGATCAATCAATAAACACTTATTAAGTGCTTGCTATGTGCCAGATACTGTGCCAAGCATTGTGGATACAAAAAGAGACAAAAGACAGGCCCTGACCTCTAGGAGCTCACAATCTAATAGGGGAGACAGCATGCAAACAAACATATATAAAAGAAGCTTTGTATAGAATAAATAAAATTTAACAAAAGGAGGACACCAGAATTAATAGGGATTGGAGAAAGCTCCAGTGAAAGAAGGGATTATAGTTGGGACTTAAAGGAAGCTAAGAAGTCAATAGGTGGAGCTGTGGAAGGAGACCATGCTGCATGATGTACTGGGACATATGGGGATAATTAACATCTTACTATGCTATCAATAAAATGATTATCTCAGACAACAAGAAGGATAAATATTGATACAGGACATTTCCAATATGGTGATAGGGAGTATTACCTACTACATCCCTGACTTGGAAGCAGAGAACGGCATAGACTTTTATCCCTTGGATGCTCCATAAGAAGTAAAAGGGATACAGTCTTTTGACTTGACTGACATACAACAGAACATTATCAGCCATGAGGTAAAGTCAGAGAAAATGCCTGGAGCCAAGAGAAGGAATGTCCAGCTGTAATATCCTTTAATTAAGTAGGAAAAAGATAGAGGACCCAATTATCAACTTATCTATTGTTTATACAACTAATCATTGCAGTCTAGGACAGAAAAAGTATGCCCATGACACATAGCCTATGATTCTTAGGAGTTGTCAGTGGGTTTTGTCTGATTTTTGTCACAGCCATCTAAGATCCCACTAAGACTTTTGCCCATCAATAAAACTGGCCAAGGAAAAATTTGATGTGACTCCAAAGGGACTTGGTGTTGAAATGAATGATAGGAGAAATTGGAAAAAACATGGGTGCCATGGAAGAAAGGCTCCTAGTAGGAAGATCATGTAGACAGCAAAAACTATCACCATTACTTTAAGACAGGAGCTGACAGACTAACTTAAAATGGACCAAAAGGAAGTTTTGCCTGTTGTGGTGTATTTGGTCAGCAGCAGTTCTCATGGGTTTGTTCTGAGCACTCCAAAGAAGTGGATTCGGACTCACTGTACTATAGCTCTACATCCAAAACATCCACATCCACATTTTTAGGCTCTATGACCTCTTTTAGCTTGTTTCTTTGCTGGCATGGTTCTTCTTCTACAAAGCTAGAAAAAGGCCTTAGTACCAAAAGCTGGCAAACAACACCCAAAGGTCCAATAGAAGTAAGAGAACTTCCATCATCTGAGGAAATTCCTTACGGAGGTGAGAATAAAAAGTGTCATCAATTACTACTATTTGCAACATGGTTTGAGAGGAATATACAAATAAAGTAAGCGATGATACAAAAGTATAATATCAGCAAATCCAATTGCATATGCAGTTAAATTGATGACTGAGTGATGTACAGGTCACCAGGAGAATTGACCCACTCACAGCTGTGTTGCACAGGAACAATTAAATATGGAGCAACTTAGTAGTGAATGAAGCCACACTTAGTCACAGACTACTACAAGTGGGTGTGGTGAGGTAGATTACAGGAAGAGGTGTGTAATGAAATAAGCACAGACTACCGGTAACAAGACCAGGAGGACACGGATGATGAAATCACAGCACTTGGTCTTTGGTCAAAAACGGAAAGAATCAGTCAGATCTCTGTACATTAGCTGTCTTATTGCATTGTCCTACTGGAATAATTTCTCTGTTCCATCTGTATCCCCCACTATATTCTAACTCCCTATCCCAATGGATTCAGTAGAGTCCATTGACTGGTAATCTCAGGGTCTACTCCATTACATTTTAGTTTCTTTAGTAAAGATTTGTTCTTTCTTTTCTAAATTGATAGGGGACTGAGCTATAATTTTAAACTCGATGGGCATGGGATGATTTCCCCTAGGTTTGTTAGGCTCACTACGTTATTTTCACTGGTTTTTATTTCCCCTAAGAGTTTCTTAACTTGGATCTTAAGTGTTCCATTAAATCTTTTTAATCAACCTGAGCATTACAAACTAAGTAAAAGTTCTACCTGATTTCTTGAGCTTAAGTCCAGTTCTTGGTTACTCTCAATCATAATAGGCTGACTGTAATAACTGATAAAACCTTGATAATATTGCTAAATCAATAGTGGGGTAAGCATCTGCCTGGGTAAGGGACAGACAAAATTTAGTCCTGTGCACATGTAGATTGAAGTTAGAAAATATTTTTTGTTAAGCTTATCAATTGGATCTGTCTTCCTAAAGGTCACCCACCCTTTGGTGATATATCCAACTAATGGTTTCAATGCGTCTAATCTCTTAGCAAATATGACGAAGTAGTAGTGAGGATTATATGACTGCTTCCTCTATTCTCAGTCCCATTCTGTCTTCAGTCCAAGATTTGGTGGTCTATATGCCTGTCAAATTTTCTCATGTGTCTATTTCATACTGATTTTATCCCTTTTCACTATTTTCTTTAACCCTATCTCTCTCAATTCACCCATATGGTCTACCTTCTCATTTTACTTTACCTCATTGAATTTTCCTTTTGTGTGAGCTGAAATGTATCCAACCTCAATTTTAATATTTGCAGTGGCTATGTTGTCTCACAAATCCTTGACCTAAAGCTCATTATTATTCACTGTCCAAGTATAATTCCTCTATTTAGCTGGCCATGTGGTTAATCCATTAGTGGTAGTTAAAGAGACAGGATATATCACTACATTATCCAGGTTTTTCCTAGTGGCTTTTATGATAACTAGCCACATTCCTCTCAATTCAGAATATATAAATAGTTTTCCATCCCTTCATTTAACTATTTACTCCTGAGTGGAAAGGCTTAGCTGCTTATTACTTCAAGGGATGCTTATCACTTGGGGGTAAGAGTAGCATACCTCTCTTTAAACCAGTTGTTTGTTTACTCAAGATTAAAGACCACTCAACAAAGGGTTGGCTTACTCATGTCTCTTTCTGACCATTTAGATGTCATGCCAACAGTATGAACAGTATCTCCTCATGAAGATGGCTTGTACTTATTTCCCTAGTGCCGGTTCTTATGCTTTTACATGATTTCCACTTAAACATTAACTACTTGGCAGCTGTTTTGACATGTTTATCGAGAGTAATTTTGACCCATGTTAGTATATGAATCAGTATTCATCATATTCTCCTTCTTTTTCCATAAGAGTGTAATACTCTGTTAGAGCTATCTTCTCCATACTGATATAGTAAATCTATGGAAGTCGTCTTTTGAGTCCAACATTTTACCAAAACATAAGCTTTCTCATTATCCTCCCTTGGCTCGATCCATAAGGATTAGGATATAAAATATTCTGCATAGCTGACTTCTTATTTAAAAGAAGAGTCTGAGCAAATAGGACCAAGAGATATAGATAGCATGGTTCATAGGCTCTTGTATATTCATGCTGTTGTTTCAAGCACCATTCAATTTGTTCAATTTCAATTTTTTTATTTTCTCATAATTTTATACATTGGATCTCATATCATACCCAAGTAGGCATTGTAGTTTCTCCAAAGACTAGTCTCTGTGCTTCCTTTTAGTCCTTGGGGGTTTCAAGGTTAAGATCTTTTTTTTACTACTGGTTGAGTAATCAATTTCACTTTTAAAATCCAAATCATCCCTAGAAATTTAACTGAAGATTGTCCTTTTTGTGTTTTGTTTTGTAGGGAAACTACCCATCTTCTATTTTATGTCCCTAAATAATTCCATCTGTAACTTTTCTACCTCTCACTTATCATGAGTTCCATGTAATCTTATATAAAGCAAGTGCTTGTGCTAATCTGATTTAGATTGTGTCTACACAAGTTATGGCATAACACCAGATTATAAATATATCCTTATAGCAATCTACAAAATGTACACTTTGCCTCTTGCCATATGAAGGCAAATTGTTCCTGACTTTCTTTGGCCACTGGGACTGCAAAGAACATATTACTTAAATCAATAACTTTAAAACAAGGTCCATCATCTCCTTTAATTTTATCAATAATATCTGAAATGTTAAGAAGGCCTCACTGATGGACTGAGTCTCAGCATTTAGTTTTCTGTAATCCACTATAAATCTCCACCCATTTCTTGCTTTTTTTTTTTTTTTATCAAACTGGCCATACTGAGAAAATATGAGTACTAGCTGTTTTCCTAATTATGCCTTTGTGTTCTAAATCCTTCAGAATTTATGTAATCTCCTTATCAACTTCTTTGATTTTATATTGAGGGTTATTTACAATTTGCTTTGGGACAAACAAGATTGCTGGATCCCATAAAGCCTTTCCTATTCATCATTAAATATTAATTTTTGATTTCTACCACAGAGAAATTTTTCACTTAATGTGTCCATTCTAACTGTTGATTTATCTGAGTCTGTGATAGGAACTACTATATACATTTCTGACCACTATAAGATTTTTAACTTTCTGTGATCTAGACATTTGAACACAGTGAAAAAGGAGAAAGAAATATAGTATCTTGTGTAGTTGAGGTTAAAATACAGATACTCAATGCTATAGGGGGCCTCATTGTCTTTTAAGCCTCTTTGAAGTCTGGTTGGGAGACTGTCAGTTGCACTAAGTGTTAAAAGTTCTAGAATGAATGTTTAATTATGGATATATAAAATGACTAGTATGAAAAAGGGTTGATAAATGGCTGTATAGTATGATGTATATGAATTTTCTCTGCTTGGTTTATCTGAGTAAAACTCCTATCCCAGTGTTTTAATATATCTAAAACTATTTATCCAAGCCTAGTTTCGGAAGTTTGATTTTTTTCATTTTCTCTCATTATATCTAGTAATACAGTTATTTGAGAGCCTAATAGAGCACAAGATTGTTTCAACTTTTTTGGTTCTAAATGATTAGTTCCAGATTTGGGGGAGGGCATAGGGGTAGAGAGGTGATTCTCCATTAGGAACTTAACAAGGGGACTACTGAACCCCGAGAGTAAAATTAGATCTGATTGGAGCTCTGATACTACTTTCAGCTTGGTTGATCTATTGTTGAGGTAAAAAAAATTTTACTTTTTTTGATTCTGTGGGAGAGGTTAGGGTTTTCTTTTTGATATCTATTAATTTTGGCTGATTTGTTATTAATAGATTTTTTTAGATTTTTATAACCATATTTCCCCCTCTAATAGAACCTTATTCATTTTGTTGCTTCTTCTGTCCATATCCGTAATTACTAAAATTGCGTTGATTTCACTTACGTCGCCCTTTAAAAACGTTTCTATCCCATTGGATTTTCTTGTCCTACAGAAAGAGTGCATATTTGGTTTCTCAGTTAACAACTTTCCTTAGTCTTAAGGTTGTACTGGTGTACTCAACCATTTCAGCTCTTCTTAAGAGGGAAAAAAATGTAGTTTTGTCACTATTCGAGCTCATTCTAATCAATTTTCTCCTGATATGCTCAGCAAGGTATTAGTACTGTTTAAACACAGATATCTACCCACTCTACCATGTCCATTTTTCAAATGGACTTCAAACATACTGCTTCAGACATAGTTTTAAGTAATTAAATTTAAGTAATTTAAGCTAGTTCTGAGTAATTTGAAAGATTTTATATATGTATGTATATGTGCATATATATATACATGTATGTAATGTGTCTGTCTATCTCTCTATTTCTCTATCAATATCTTTCCACAATTCCATAAGGAGGAATCAAAACAAAGCCTCTGAAATTGCTGCGTGCCACATATAAATGTGCAGAAGTAGGATTGGGGAGCTGTGGGGGAGATTGGGTGACCCCAAGTGGAGTAACAATTTCAAAGGCTCTAGGATTTCGATGTCCCCTCCGTCCCATCCCTATTCACACATCCTCACACTAGTCTGAAATAAGGATAAGAAGCTTTCTTCAAATTAATGCATTTCCTTAGTTTTTAGGGGCAGTAGCACCGAAATTTTGTGTCTTTGCTAATAGCAGCGGGGACCGCACTACTACTGGCGAAATGACCGCTGTGAGTCTTATCAAGAGATGCTTAATTTAGTCACACTGTCTCCATGGGATTAAACGAGATAGAGCAAAAGTATCTTCTATTTTTCATCACCATTGACAAGAGAGGTGGGAAAGAAGGATGAAGGCTTGCAAATGATTGGCTCAGAAGATTAAACCTTCCATTCTTAAGCTTTTCAGACTTTTGGCAATGCAAAAACTTTAAAATTTAAACCTTTCATTCAGGAAGCAAATGACTTTTGTGTGCAATGCTCAGCAAGTCTCATCCCTTTCCACCCCTTATCCCCCCTCCCACACACTCCCCCAATTCTGTACTTTCACAGGATTCCCTTCAAGTCCCACTTTGGTCTAAAGCAGATTTTACCTAGAAGTGTTCTCCTTTTTCTTGTAGATGCAAACAAGACTCTCCATTTTCTATGAAGATTAATTTAGATTTTCTATTACTGAGACACACATCTTTGTCATGTGACTCTCGGCCTTTTGAAAACTAGGTAAAGCCTGTAAGAGACAGCTGTGTTCCTAGTACTTTGAACAGTGGCTGTTAAATAAGAGGAGAATGGATAATCTGTCCTGCAAACACAGTTAGTTGAGACTAGAAATCATCATAGAAGGCATCTGCGCAGGAATGAATGTATCAATTTACCTCAGGCTGTGAACACCAGATTATTAACCTCTGCTCTGTTTAGAAACCCTTTTAAGTTAGAACTAAAACCGAAAGTAATGACCCTTTTTATGGCAATTTTTCTTGTGCCATGGGTAAAACATTCTAAAAATGAGTCTACGTGTATGTGTAGTAAGTATATGACCTCATTTTGGAAAGTAGCATTTGCTAGACTGTATATTCCATTAAGATGTATTTTTTAAAACCCATTCATTCATTTATTGGTTGCTTGCTGAGCAAGTGTGAGACACTCTATTAGATGCTATAGAAATATAGAAAGATGAGTATGACAGGCCAGATCTTCTAAAGACATATATTACAATACGAAAGTCCACATATAATAAGCCCCATGAGTAAGTCCCTAATGAAAGAAAATCAACTCCTTAAGGACAGGGACTATTTTTCCTTTGTATCCCAATTGTGCAGTTGATACAAAGTAGGTCCTTAATAATTTCATGATTGAATGGAATGGAAAAGAATTTAAGCATTTATTGTATACCAAGCTGGGGTTACAAATAGATAATTGATACAGTTTCTGATCTCAAGGAGCTACAAAGAAGATGACATATAAAAGAGTCATGGAGGATGGAAAAGCCAAGTTGTACTTAAGGTCTATCAAATTCAGCAGTAGAGTAGATGGAAAGTCCTCATTCACCTTGCAGAGCAATGGAAAGGCACATATTCCTTAAACAAAGATTTTGGAAAGGGAGTTGTGGGTTTAAGGGTTAGAGTAGGTTAGGGCTCTGAGTTACCTCAGACACAGGTGGAAGTAGGGGTAGGGTGTCAACAGCCAGCTAAGAGTTAATCAATAAGCATTTATTAATTATGTGCTCTACGTGCCAAGCGCTGTGCTAAGTGCTGGGATACAAAGAAAGGCAAAAACATGACCCCTGTGCTTAAATACCTCACATTCCAAGGAGAGAGACAACAGGCAAATAACCATGTATTTATAATATATACACAGTATAAGTAAAAGGTAATCTCAGAGAGAAGGTCTTAATAGTGGGACTTCAGGAAAAGCCTTCTGAGGAAGGTGGAATTTAAAAATGAATCGTGAAGGAAACCCAGGAAACCTGTGAGCAGCAGAAAGGAGAGAGAGCATGGCAGCCTTTGAAGAGGTACACATTTGGGAGCTGGAGTAAAGTGTGTGTAAAAGAGCAAAGAGACCAATATATGAAGTATATGGAGAAGAAGAAAGTATAAGACTTTTTCGAAGTCAAACAAAATATTTTCTATCTGATCTAGAAGAAATAGAAAGTCACTGGAATTTATTGATTTAGGACAGAGATGGGGAACTCACATCCTTGAGGCCACATGTGGCCCTCTAGGTCCTCAAGTGTGACTTCAGATTCTGTGAAGTTTGGGTTCAGTCAAAGGGTCACACTTGAGGATCTGGAGGGTCAGGTATGGCCTCAAGGCTACAGGTGCCCTATCCCCGAGTTAGGAAGATCTCAGGGTCAGCCTTGTGCTTGTGAGGCTTCGTGCAGAGATCAGTCAGCAGGCTTTTGCAACAGTCCATGTATGAGGTGATGAAGCATTGTGAGTAGAGAGGAAGGTATGTTCAAAACATATCATGAAGAAGAAATTATAAAATTTGCCAAGAGATTGGCTGTATAGGGTGAATTGTGGTGGAGAGTCTAGGATAACACTAAAGTTATGAGCCTGGGTGACTGAGAGGCATGACAGAAATAGACAAGTTATGAAAGGAGGGAGGATTTGGGAGGAAAGTATTATTTTTCACATTCTGAGTTTGAGATGTTCAAAAGTAATCGGTTATATGAGGTTGTAGCTCAGGAGAGAGGTTAGGGATGTTCACCTGCATAGAGATATTATTTGAATTCACAGGAGCTAATGGTATGATCAATGAGATAGTATAGAGGTTGGTGGAAACTGGTCAGTGGAGTTTGGGGTGGGATGGTGAGAGTTACCCTGAAGCCTGCTCCTGAGAGAAGGTTCAGAAAAAGGAGGGTCCCAGGATCCCCAGCACAGAGGCTTCAGCCTCCTTGAAGGATTTATAACACTAGGTGTTGCTGTCGAGCAAGACAATCTCTGTGTTTTCTTCATTTTTCATTCCCCATCTGAAAAAGGTAGAGTCAAAATACTATAGTGTACACCTACCAGCCTGGCTGGGAGATTGGACTTTCTTCTCTCTTCCCTTCCAGCTTTCCCTTTTCCTTTAGGTAAAAGGTTTGGATTTTTCGTTTCTGGGATCTGTGCTCACGCTCTCAGTGGCACCATTTCTTCAGTGACTAATTCTTTCAGGGAAAATGTGAGTTTAATTAATTTTGAGTTAATTTAGTTATAGGATAATTCATAAAATTAAACTGTAACTGTGTGTGTGTGTATGTATATAAACCATAATTGCAATGCCCACACTCTCACCTCCCATACTACTACAGGATCTTAGCATAGGTATTCTGTGAAACATAAAACTTCTTAAGGCTGTACATCCATGCACACTCTGACCTCAAGTGACATCATGCCTGCAGACAATAGGAACAAGCAATTTTATTAAAGAAAGCCAGGCTAACAAAATAGCAAAATGGGACATGGTTTTGCTTTTTAGCCTTACCTAAACTATTGGAGAGGGAAGAAAATATGGAGAAAAATGCTGCAGGATTGGGAGGACAGCCTGCTAGTGAGTATTCTGAACTATTATGAGCCCATCTGTCTGTTATGGATGAGGAAGAAGGCCACTCCAAGAATAGCCCTCTTATTTTCCACCTGATTAGAAAGTTTCTGCCCTGCTTCCCGATCTCTGCAACTCTAGTTAAACTTCCTTCCTTCCTTCCGATCTTGTACTCTCTCTCCCCAAACCTGCTCAACTCACTTGCAAATTCCTTCATCCCAGGGAATTATCTCAGTCCCTAAAAGCTTATGGGTGGGACTACAGATTTATGAAGGCTATGTACAAATTAGGGTACAGGTCAAAAGAAGAAACTGTAGGAGGAAGTTCCTCCAAAATTATAGAAAATCCGCCTTAGGTTATGTTCTTATTTTCTTAAGCACTAAGTAATAGGGCCACAAGGTGTCTGGAATATTCTCTGGGTTTAAAAAGGTGTAAAAGTTGACTTTTGTTGTAAAAATTGAGCTTTCAATTGCATTTTTGCAATGCTTGCTCCATCTTTCACTGTACCCCATTCAGTAGGGGCACTAACAGGTTCCCATTGGCACTGACTATCTTATTTTAAAAGCTGTAACTTTCGAGAAGAAAAGTAATTGGATGATATCAGTGTAACGAGGGGTGGGCACTTGCCTAGACTACCTGAGATGGTGTCATTGCTGTTGAAGATGATGGGGATCTTCTTCCAGGAGAAAAAAGAGCTGCTGTAGGAGTGTGTAGACATTCTGTTTTAGCCTACCATGAAATTGGGAACAACCTTCTTCCGTTGGTGGCATAGCTAGAAAATCTGCATCTTTAAAACTGACCAATTGAGCATGGTGAGCATTTGATTTTGCATTTGGGTCTAAGGGAAAGATTCCTTCTGTCATGGTAGGTATGTGATAGTACACAGTAGGTATCTCCCACTTTAGGCTATGTGATCCTGAGAAATGCGCCTGAGGTTTGAATCTTTTCCTTCATCCTTTTCTGTACTAGGTGCAGGGAGTAGGGGGTCAACTAGATAGTGCAGAGGATAGAGCACCAGTGCAGGAGTCAGGAGGATCAGAGTTCAAATCTCACCTCAGACACTTGACACTCAGTAGCTGTGTGACCTTGGGCAAGTCACTTAACCCCAGTTACCTCATCCTGGGTCATCTTCAGTCATCCTGATGAATATCTGTTCACTGGATTCAGATGGCTCTGGAGAAGTAAGGCTGGTGACCTGCACAGCCCTCCCTCTCTCAAAACAAAGTCAAGTGAAAGTCATGTCATTTTTTTCTCTGATGGCATGGTCTTCTTCGGCAATGAAAGATGAACACACACACACACACACACAGATGCAGGGAGTAGAGTCTCCATTTCGTGAGTTCAAACCACAGCAAAACCCTGGGCAACTCTATCTGGGCTTTGGACTTGAACTTGGGTCTGATCTAAATTGTGAGCCCAGTCCTTCCTCCTTTGCCAAACTGAGTCAGGATTGAGGTCTGGGTGGGGCAGATCTATAGGCCGAGGCCGAGGCTCTAGCACTGGAGCGAAGAGTCATTAAATCGGGGATTGGTGTGACAGGAAACCCCGTTGTAGGTATGGCTCTAAGGCCAGCACCCTCAGTATAGGTTCAGCATTAAGAAGAAATGAGACACTGAACATTTAGCAAAGGGAGTTTACTTTGCCCACACACAGTAAAGATATACAGAAGGGATTCTCTCCCTTCCTCACTGTTTAGCAGGTCTACAGGATATGATTACTCAAGTGGTCTTAGGTACTCATCAAGACTGAGTGGGTCAGTCCTCATTGCTTAGCCTTTTTATTAGCTCTAGGTCAAAAAGTTATGTCAAAGAGACTGAGGACAAGTGCATTTCGTTGGGAGTGGGAAAGGAAGCTGCTAGGGAGGCTGAAGCCAAAGGTTAGGAATCTTTGTCCTGGAAACTAGGGCCATCAGCCAGAGAAAAAGCTGGTTCTAGTCACAAACCTCTAAAAAGTAAGCAATTAGAGAGGTAGGACACAAGGAGACAAAACACCATAATCTGGAGGTGCAAAAACTGTGACTGTGTGCTTCTTTGCTACTGTCAAATGAAGTGTTCCGTTCTAGGGAGAGCCTTGACTCCAGGATGGTCTAATTCTAGAGCATCTTACATAGGATAGGGGTAAAGGGGTGGTTGTAGAGGGGAACCAGAGGGCAGGGTACAAGGACAAGTTTTCAGGCAGTTTCAAGTACAAATACTTTCTGGTTTTGTTATATGTAATAAATATGTTCAATATTTCATGACTTATTAACCTTTCTTATTAACTCTGAAGATCCCTGATGTTTCTTAGCAGAGATCTAGAAATGAACCAAATGCAGAAGTTCACAGGGCTGCTGGTGGTAAACCTAAACATCATTACCAAGATACTAATGAGGCACCTTCAGGATTGAATGTAGTCTGTATAAGTTCAAAACTTTCATACCGAACCACAGGCCATATACACTTTGAAAATTCAATGTTTCTCAGTAAAAATCTCCAGGGTCTCAGAAATCCTTAGCAGGATTAGACTGCAAAGTCCTATTTTTAATCATTCAACAAGAATTTCTTATTCACCTTTTATGACTGTCTTAATAAATCTATTAGTTCACTTAAATTAATAAAAATTTGAAGGTCAATCTTCCCCTTTACACTTGCCCAAAGTTATACTCCTTCCCTGAAGTATTTCTTTTGTAGTCGCTAAAATGCCACATCATTTGCTATTCCTCAGTTCCATGTTGCTTTTAAAAATGACTTTTGAAAGACATGTTTGCTATTGCTATGCTCTGGCACTGAAAATCCAGGTGTATTTGTGTAGTACTTTAAGGTATCTTTAAATCAATAGACTTGATAAAATCTTAAAAAAAAAAATTTTCCATTCTTTTGTAACTCCTATTGATCCAAGTCTTTCAACAGGCACCGAGTATGCTGTTTGTACTTTTATATAAATAGTTGGTCATAGAAATTGATTGTATGAAAATTGACTATTCTAAGTTAGATGATCAGGACAGTTGCCAACAATTTCCTTCCTTTTCAATTAGTGGTGTGTTGAGATTTTATTTTAACTGCATTTCAGTATTCTTTTTATAGTTGTTGCTTACTTTTGGTAGTTTCATTTGGAACTCATTCTAAATGCAATGAGATAAGACTGTGAAAAATCTCACCTGAATCAATTCTGCTCTTGGTCTTTTATCCTAATGAAATGAATACTTTTTAAAAGAGCTGAAAAGCTATTTGTATTAAAAGTAACATTACATGACACAACCTGTAGCTGCCTAGAACTTGCACTTTTCATGAGAAACTTAAGTCAATAAGACCAGTTTTGCAACAATGGAAAATAGGGACATATGTCCACTTCAGAAGGATTGAGGGGGGAGTAGAAAAAGGTAACAAATCTGATGAAAGTATGGAAGAAACTATGTCTAGGCAAACTTTACTCTGAGAGAATTAATGAGATTTTTAGAAGTGAATTTATATAAATACAACATACCAGGAAAGGTCAGAGAAGAAAATTAAATTTTACCTCTTCCTTACAACACCAAATCCTCTGAAAGAGCTATGGGCTTCTCACACTGATGAAGAGATGCCATAAATTATTTTGATGTGTGTTTATGTAGAATTGGCACAATCTGTAAGAGTTTAAAGGTTTCTTTGGGTAATGGTAAAAAAAAATGATTAAGAGGGGATACGGGATACTCTCTCCCTTCTCTGAACACTATCCTTTGAAATGGGTAGATATTTTCTTTTCTTTTCATGTAGTCCCTGCCCTCAACTGTGCCACTGCAGAGAGACTGCCTTGTGAATGTGTGAGGGGAGGAGGAAGTCATTGAAAAAACAACTTGACCCAGAAACACAGTCTTCTTCTGGATAGCAAAGGCAGTTGACTCACTTTTGATTAAGGCAAAAAAGTCCCAGACTCAGTTTTACCAACTCTGGAACATTTGTTAACGTTAATAAACCAATCTGACTCTTCTTTATTGTTCTTGAGCCTTTATATTTACTGATCACTTTCAGTTATGTACCAAGGACTGTTACAACTCAGAGACAATGAAACACACCAATCAAAAAGAAAAACAAAACAATTTATGATCAATCATTTATCTAGACTAACCTAGCATTAAAATGCTAATTCAATCAGAAATTATGAACAAACCTAAAGAAGAGAACAATTTTAATATATGACATATTAAGCAGCAGAGATAGAACACGTCACCATATTGCATTGGATATTCTGGAGAGAGAAATTCCTCAAACATTTGTTAGTTTTAGTCACATCCCTCCTGGAGTACCTATAGGCAGAGATAGCCCACAATCAATAGCTTGTCATTTCTATGTTGTTCCTTATATCTCTCAGTCTCTCTTAACTCACATCCCCAAATGCAAGTGAATCTGAATGCAAAAGTCTCTGTACTTCCATCCAGAGCTCAGTTCATATCACATTCTGAGCCTCCTTAGTGACCCCA
Organism: Bettongia penicillata ogilbyi; assembly: GCA_023548195.1. Taxonomy (NCBI): domain Eukaryota; kingdom Metazoa; phylum Chordata; class Mammalia; order Diprotodontia; family Potoroidae; genus Bettongia; species Bettongia penicillata. The sequence continues at coordinate 2,471,445 of JAJHZJ010000525.1, read as the reverse complement.
TCTTTACTTATCAAAAGGTTTCCTTTCCAGCTTGGGGAAGAGGGGAAGGAAAACAGCAACAACTGAGTTTTTAGATTCTCATCTCCTCTTCCAAAGGGCTTCCCCCTCCAAGCCAAATCAAGGATTGCATTACTGTCAACTGAACTTTACTAGTTAATGAAGAAATCTGTGTCTGAAAGGTTCTGTGATGTATATTGCTCCAAGGGTTAGAAATTTTGAAGTCCTTTCAAAATCTGCTCTGGTCACTTGACACAAGGAAATTTATAGCATAGCATGAAAATAAATACCAGCAAGGATGTTAACCCAGCATCTCAAGTAATCATCACATGTTCCATTCAAAGTAAACATATATTATAATTCATTCAATAGACAAAGCACAAAGTCAAGACATTACCTGATCGACTCTAAATTACATGCAGGATACATATCCTACATCAAATTTCTTACTGTCATAGGGAGGCATTGGTGATGGAGGGAAGAAGAAAATTTTGAACTCAAAATTTTTAAAAATGAATGTTAAAAATTGTCCTTACAGGTAAATGGAAAAAATACTATTTAAATTACATTCAGGGTATAATACATATATAATACATATATATGTGTATATAATTCAATATCCATTTATTCATATCTCCATATATTCAATCTCCATTTAGGTCTATATCTCTTTTTGTAGCCCCCAAACCAATGACAGTTTTTTTTTTATTGTGTTACGGTTTTAAAAAAATATGCATTATTTTGTAGTCTCATTTCAAAGGTGCCATCAATCTTTTGTCTCTGGTTTCTCCAACAGTTTGTTCAGTTACACATTTTTTCCATTTTGTTTATCTTCCTGTTAGATTTATCCAGAACTGAGAGAGGGACATTTATGCTTCCTGTCCCTATATCGTTACTATCTATATCTTCTGGCAGCTCAGATAGTTTCCTTACAGGTAACTGGAAAAAATACTATTTAAATTACATTCAGGGTATAATACATATAGATACATATTATATATATATATGTATGTATATATATATATGTAAGTATACACAATATGTTCTGAGATTTCTTTCATTTCTTCTGGTTTTGTTGTGATTCCACCTTGATCATTTGCTATTTAATTGATTTGATTTTCTGCCCTCTTCTTTCTAAATAGGTTAGATAGGTTAAATAGGTTATATGTTATAGCAATCATTTATATCCATAGAATATATGCAAATGACTATAACAGCAAATAGAGCTCAGATAAAAGAGACATTTCTTATACTCTTATCCTTGGTTGCTAAATCTCTAGATGTATCTAAATCAATATTATGTAATCGTAACTCCACTCTCTTCGATAACACAGGCTGGTTATGATAGTTCTCTACTGAGACAATCTGTTATTTGCAGCTGGTTTATCAGGGTAAAATATTTTGGGATTCAATCTTCTCTTACCATGTTTTAAACATGTTATGAGAGATTGACTTGATCCCAAAGAAGTAAACAAAATTTAATAATTATAACCAAATAATTTAAAAAGATGATTAGACAACTTCAATGGTGACTTCAACTTCTACATTCAGTTCAATATTGATAGAAGTGATCTATTTAACACCCTTAGAAGGACTGTACAAATCAATAATGTCGTTTGTAGATTCTCATCTGGAATCCATCATAAGTCTTTGAACCTTCACTACAAGGAATACTTCTGCTTGTGATTTGAAGTGTCTTTGGCAGACATGCTCACAGACTCCTCCACTTTCAAGTTCTTTTCTTTGACTCTTCTAATTAAGTCAGGATACATTTTCTCCAGTGATTTAACACTGTGGCTTATAAGGGAATATTTAATTTAGAAATTACATTGACCATTTTCCTAATGTTGAGTTATTTTTATATCCCTAATATATTAATCCCATTTCATCGTAATGATTTCCAGATAAATCATTGTAGTTTGATAGGATTCTGTTTAAATTTTTTAAATCAATATTTATTAATAACACTGGCCTATAATTTTCATTCTACATTTTATACTTTTCTGGCTTAGGTGTTAGAAATACACATACATATGTCTCATAAAAGGATTATGATAGGGTGTTTTCTTTCTCAGTTTTTTGTGAATAATTTTTGAATTATGAGTGTTAATTGTTCTTTGATAGAATTCTCCCTATGAATCCATCAGAATCAGGGTTTTTTTGGTAGTTCCTTTATAAGCAGTTGTATTTACTTTTCTAAGACTGTTGGAAATCTCTACGAGGTCTTCTGATAGTTTGGGTTTTTTATATCTTTAAAGGTAGTCCTACATTTCTTTTGTGTTCTCATTTTTGGTAGCATATAACTATACACAATATGTTCTGAGATTTCTTTTGGTTTTGTTGTGATTCCACCTTGATCGTTTGCTATTCAATTGATTTTATTTTCTGCCCTCTTCTTTTTAAATAGGTTAGAGGTTTATACATTTTATTAGTCTTCAAAGAACCAGCTTTTACTTTTAATTGTGATTTTTTGGTTTCCAGATTATTTCTCCTCTAATTTTTAGTATCTCCGCTTTTGTGCTAATGTTTGGTATATTTGTTGCCTTTCAAATTTTTAAAATTCATATTCAGTTCATTAATTCTCTCTATTGTTTATTTGTAGATATATGATTTTCTCCTTGCAAACTGCTCTAGCTGCATCTCAGAAATTTTGATATGCAGTTTCATCATTATCATTTTCTTTCACATAATTATTAATTATTCCCATTATTGGTTCTTTAACTCACTTATTAGTTAAGATTTCATTATTCAATCTCCATTTAGGTCTGTATCTCTTTTTGTAGCCCCCCAACCAGTGACAGTTTTTTTTATTGTGTTATGGTCTAAACAAATACACGTTATTTTGTAGTCTCATTTCAAAGATACCATCAATCTTTTGTCTCTGGTTTCTCCAACAATTTGTTCAGTTACACATTTTTGCCATTTTGTTTATCTTCTTGTTAGAGTTATCCAGAACTGAGAGAGGGACATTGATGCTTCCTGTCCCTATATGGTTACTATCTATGTCTTCTGGCAGCTCAGATAGTTTCCTTTATTAATTTGGTTGCTAAGGCACTTGGAGCATGTAAGTTTATTACTAATATTGGTTTCTTGTCTATGGTTCCTTTCAGCATAATATAGTTTCCTTACTTATACAAATATATGTATATACATATATTTGTATAAGTAAGGAAACTATATTATATGTATATACTATATTATATACTATGTAAACTATATATAAACTATATTATATGTATATACATACATACACACATACATACACATATGTTTGCTTTGTCTGAAACTATATTATATGTATATACTATATTATATACCATATAAACTGTATATATAAACTATATTATATGTATATACTATATTATATACCATATAAAGTATATATATAAACTATATTATATGTATATACATACATACACACATACATACACATATGTTTGCTTTGTCTGATAGATTGATTACAACTCCTGCTTTGTTGGATTCACTTGATACATAGTAATTTTTTCCCCATCCCTTCAGTTTTACTCTGTGTGGATCTTTGTTTTTAAAATGCGTTTTATTGAGTTGTTAAATCCATTCTGCACAGACACTTTTGGCACAGTCAACAATTTTTTTTCATTAAGGTCATCTGTAGGCTAGGAGGTCATCAGCCATTTACACTTAACCTAACCTGGGATCTCAGTTGATACTGAGCCTCTCCCAGTGTTTTCTGGCCCACCCCCAAAGCCTACCTCACCCTGAGCACTGCACCAGTATCATGATACAAAATCATTGCCTGCTTAGAAGCCTCTGTGGAAGGGCTGTTGTTTTCTTCCACAGGCACAATATGGACTCTCTCCCAGCCCCAATCAGTGATTCAGAACTACCATCAAGTAAACTAAGAGATCCCCTTTCTTCCAGGTGAATACACACTCACCAGTTATATAGCAACAATTTAATCTCCCCTGTGCCACTTGAAAGCACGATGCCTCCCAATAATACTACCATTTGCTTCCCTAAGTCATTTCTAGGAAGGAGTTCCCTAAACCATCTCAAAGGAAAGGAAGACAACTAATTAAAAGGAACCCAAGCTACTTCTTCATGGTTTATGGAGACCTCTAAGGAGGTAAGGATCTTGAGGTTAAGACAACTCTGATATGGGAAGGAATAAGAAAAGGTCAGAGAGGATCAATCAGAACTATGTCCATTATTATCTGATAAGTCTTCCTAAACACTAGATCCAAAAACTACACTGGACAAGAGAGCCCTTCCCCCTTTCCTTTGTAGCATCAATTTGTGGCAGATATGACTCTGGGAGATCAGATAATTGATGAGGGTAGACAGAGGTAACCCTCTTATTCTGAGATAGGAAAATTCCATTTTGCTAGTTGGAAACAGGTGTAAGGCCACTTAGGTAATCAATAGTTACTTAGTAAGGGGGAATCATATGTTCCTGTTTGGGTATCATTACCCAAATTTCCAAACTGACACTGAACCTATTCCCCAACCTCTGCTACTCGCTTAACAGCTCCAAATGGGCTATTTAGCCTGGGTCTCTAGGTTGTGATGTGACTCACAAACAATTGTATGCAGTGGGAGGCAGTACTGAAATTTCACCATTGCTTCTGGTCTTAAAGGGGAGAGTCTTTGATTATTCATTCCCCAGAGCACTAGGCTAGAACCAGGGTCACTACCCATGAATTCTCTGCTCTATCCCTCAAGGCTCTCTTACATGCCAGCCATGCATCCTATAGCTCAGACAATTAGAAGTACTTGCCCATACTCCTATTTCTGAGGGTATCTGCTGTTACCAGATTAGTGATTTTTGAAGTCCAGTTACATATCACTCTTGTAGAAGATGGAACCATTAGATAAGTGGGCAAATAGTATTCCTCAGGACCCAGGTCCTTATGAGTTGGAGTCCACTGGTCTAGTGAAGGTCTAGATCGAAGGTATCAGTTTCTGGTATAGTCACTAGACTATGTTTGTGAAGAACACTAATGCCAGAAAACACTAGAAAAGCATGATTGCTGATATACCATTTCCATTTAGTAACAGAAGCTTCCTGTGCTCTACACATCTTGCTACATAGGCTATAAAAAAGTGAGTGACTTCAGGTCCTCTTTTCAGTAGATATAGATATTTAGATGACTTGGCAAATGGGGGCCTGCAAGATATCTATGTAGAGAATGTCATTTCTCTAAAACCTGAAGAGTCCAACAAGTCTCTGGGCTTCCTTCTTAGATTGTGTTGAAGCAAGTCTAGCTTATTCTAGACTATGTCTGGAATCCTCTGGGCTTCTCCCTCTCACTGTATTTTCCAAAACTTGACTGTGAGTGGGCTGTACCCTGGATTTTCTGAGGGTTGATTTACATTCAAAGTTATAATTACTAGTTGTGTATTTCCCTCCATCCTATTTTCCTCACTCTCCTTCTCACCCTACATACCCTATCCCTCCTCATGTTTCTAATTTACTTCTAACCACTACTTTACCTTCTTATTCCTTAATCTACCCACCTTTCTAAGAGTCCCCTCCCTTATCCTTTCCCACTAAATGGGCTTTGCTTCAGTCAAAGTAAGAACTTGGAAAGACCTTAGCTTAAAAAGGTCAAGGTCTCCCAATGCATCCTGGACTATCTCCAGTAATCCTGATCTATATCTGGCCACTGGACCCAGATAGCTCTAGAAGAGAAGGTGAGGCAAAGCCCTCCTTCACTTACATCTAATTCATTTGCAAGTTATGGCATTATCTTCCTGATGTCATGGTCCTCTTCAAGAAGGAAGAGCAAACCACAATATCTTTTTCCCCACCCTCCTAATTCTTAATCTCCATACCTATAATGGTAATTTAAATGGGAAGATCTTTCCCATTCATTAATAGGCTCATGTGACCTGCTTGGGTCATACAGAAGTCTGAGTCACATGGATCCTATGGAGGAAGTTTGCTGAATGGGTGGAACAGAGCCGGGAGGAAATTGGTGAGAGCAGTTAGGGAGGAGAGAAAGAGAGGGCAGATAGTCTTGTGAGTGTTCTTTTGTGAGAAGGCCTGATAATATGTATAGACTTCTTGGTTACTATGATGGATTTCTTTCTTGCTATAATGGATTTGGCTTTCTTTTGTAGGGATTTGGTTTTCTGGTATCTGAATAAATGTTTTTCTTCTTCCTTCTATATGGGACATCTCTCATACTTTGTGATTCAAAACTATGCCAGCATATTCATAGGTGCTGTGAATATTGTCTTGGCAATACATTTGACATCATGAACAGGATTATGGTGTATATAATCTCTATTTGGAGGCAGAAAGGCTTTAAAGGAAGAAACAGATATCCTTGGATGGGAGCAATTACCCTATTCCTCCCTAGCAAAGGAATGGGTTAAAAGCACTGGATCCTATGAAAATTGAACCTAAAGACTTGGAAAGATGCTTGCAAGGATTATCAATAAAACCAGGGAAAGACTTGGCAGAGGAATGTAAGAGTGACTGGATTTTATTAACAGTTTACTGTATTATGAGTAAATGCAGAGATGAGCTGCTGAAGGAAAAAATTCAGATGGAAAGAGAGTTGGCTAGTTTGCAAGGGAAATCTCAGCATTCAAGCTCTCCTTTAAAAGAGCAAGCTGGAGAGTCAGATGAAAGAGAAGGCTGTTCATGTAGTTCAGAACAAGGGAAAGGTTGGCAAAAGAAATGTGCATACAACCTTTATACAGACCCAGCTTCATTAACATGGTGACAACTGCCATGAGAGTGTGCAGACTCCAAAGTCAGAGTTGGAAAAGGAAACACTGTTAGAGGGAGAGGTTGTTCAGACAGAAACATGCCCAATGCTAAGGCAAAAACAGGAGAATCAAGGGGTCAACATAGTGTTTAGGGAGATAACTAAGGATTTTATTCATCAGGAGGTCACAGATATTTTGAGTCAGTTCACCCAAAGGATGGGAGAATCATTAGTATATTAGTTGATGAGAATCAGTGATGAAGGGGCCGGAGGAATAGCAATAGATGGGCAGGGTTTGCTTGAAACTTATAGGTATTAGTCAGAATCCTATTGTACAGCAAGCTTTTAGAGATTACAATATGCAAGGAGATAACCATACAACTGATCTGTTAGCTTTGGCTGCAGAAGGATGCAATAAGCAGTGTCCTACTGACTTTATGTGATCTAGTGGAGATAGACCTTGCTAGTCACTTAGGGATTGTCTGAGAAAATTAAAGGAGGAGGTAATGAAGACTGCCATAATGATCAGAAACACAAATACATACTATGATACCCCCTTTGCAGTTTCTCATAGAAATATAACAGTGAAGAGGGCTCCTCCTGCTTACAAGTACCTAGTTCTGACTAATTATTAGGGAAATAGGGCACCCTTTTTTGGTGGTGCTGGACAAGATTTCACAGTTAATTTACTTAGGGGGCTGGGAAAAGATTAATTTCCTCAAGAGAGAAGAGTAAATAGCCAGCAGATTTAAAGTCAGAATAGATTGACAGAAAAGAATTGTTTACTGCTCTATGGAGAGCAGGGGTAGATTTTGGAAGAATAGATGGCATTGCAACTAATTAACTATACAAAATTTACTGAGAAAAGGGGTTAAATATTAGACTGAACAGGGAAATAAGAACTGCACCTACAGAATCTCCTGAAGCATTATATCCAAGTTTGTCACACCTGCAGGGAGAATAGGAAATTGGTCAGGCCACAGTTCAGATTAAAGAAAGGAGACCTCTAGCCAGAATGATGACCCCAGACTTCAAATTACAAAACAGTAAACAACAGTGAATAAGGCTATGATAGTGGGTTCATAGACTCCAGAAACATGATTGATCCCATATCTACCCTGCTTCTGATTATTGTCTCCTTGTTTCTTTTTGGCTTTTTGTCCGTTCACATTGTTTGTCAGATTTGTTTTCTGCAGACTTAATACCCTCCACCTTCAGATGTTTGATTGCTTAAGCTGGGTGATACCCCCATCTGATTTTCTGTGTCACCCCTGGACCTGCTGTTGACCAAGCTCTGGATACTGGCTGAGGAACTGATACCTCAAATGAGACCTCTTGGGGCAGAGACAGCTCTACATCCAGTTTCAGCAGGAAGTAGCTATGGAAGAAGAGACTTTCACCCATTACCCCAAGGGATTTGGGGCCCCATTCATTCAAAGGGGGAATGATGGGGTGCTTGTGCTCAAGCCCTACCCTGAGATATTGTGCTATATGCTTATTTTCTGTTACCCCTGTAACAGTTCTGTTGATACCAGTTGCCCCACCAACATATATAATGAATATGAAAGATCTTGGGGTCAAATATAATGGTAATTTAAATGGGAAGATCTTTCTCATTCATTGATAGGCCCATGAGACCTGCCTGGGTCACATGAAAGTCTGAATCACATGGAGCCTATGGTGGGAGGAGTTTGCTGAACAGGTGGAGCAGGAAGGGGTGGAGTAGGAAGAGAATTAGACTAGTCAGATGTAGGGGAGAGAGAGAAAGCAGGCAGATGACTGTGGGTGAGAGAAGGGCATTTTGCTTGAGGGTGTTTGTTTGTGGGAAGTCCTGATAATGTGTATAGACATTTTGGTTACTATGACTGATTTCTTTGTTGTTATGATGGATTTGGCTTTCTAGTGTCTAAATAAATGTTTTTCTTCTGCCTTCTATATGGAGAGTCTGTATTATACTTTGTGATTCAGAAGTACACCAGCATATTCATAGACGTCATTGGTGCTGTGAATATTGATATGGCAATACAATAAGTCCTTCCCTTATCCTGTTCCCTTGTTCTCTTATTTCTTTATGAATTTAGAAAACTTCTAGATGTTTATGCTGTTTCCTCTTTAACCCAGATTAGATGAGAATAAGAGTTCAGCTCTACTAATTCTCCCCATCCTCTTGCTTCTTCTGTATCAGTTCTTCCTTTCACACCTCATTTGTATGAAATAATTGTTCCTTTTACCTCTCCCTCCCCAGTTTTGTTTTAGAATAACTTCATCATACTCAGTTCAGCCAAAGCCTGTCTTTCAAACTACCCAAGTAATGATTGAAGTCTTAAAAGTATTAATTAGATTTTCACATACAATAAGTAAACAGTTTGACCTTAATAATTGGTCTTTAATGTTTACCTTATATTTCTCCTGGATTTTACATGTGGAATTTCCCATTATGTTCTGGCCTTTTTGTCACAAATGTCTGAAGATTTTTCAGTACATTTAATATCCTTTTTTTTCCATTCAATATTGTATTCAACTATTCTGGGTAAATTATTTTTGGTCATACCCCAGCTCTTTTGTTCTTCAAAATACAGTGTTCCAAGATCTACGTTCTTTTAATGTAGAAGCTGCTAGGTCTTATATGATCCTGATTGTACCTCTGCAGTATTTAATTTTTTTTCTTGTTGCTTATATTTTCTTCTTAACCTGGGAGCTTTGAAACTTGGCTATGATATTCCTGTAAGTTTTCCTCTTGGAATCTCTAACGGAGATGTTCAGGGCAATTTTCCTTAATAATTTCTTCTAATATTGTATCAATATTCTTTTTTTTATCATACCTTTCAAGTAGTCCAACAGCTCTCATATTTTCTCTCCTCAATCTATTCTCCAGATCAATTGGTTTTCTAAGGAAATATTTCATATTCTCTTCTATTTTTTCATTCTCTTGATTTCATTTTATTACTTCTTGATGTCTTATAACATCATTAGCTTCACCTTGCCAAATTCTGGTTTTCAAGGAGTTATTTTCTTCCTTACATTTTTGGATCTCTTTTTCTAATTGGTTGACTTTCTTTTCATAAGTTTTGTGATTGTCTTGGATTAATTTCTCTTTGAAAGAGGAATGATTTTTTTAACTTCACCATCTTCTTCTGATTATGAAGACAGATCATTTCCATCCTTCTTTTATGGAATTACATTACAATATGGAGGGTTACATGAAAAGGGGGTATAGAAAGAAGTGAGTGATGCACTGGGGTCAAATCAGGGGATAGTAATGAAGGGAAGGGGAGCTCTGGTTTCAGAAAAAGAAGATTCTCCTGGGGAGTGGTTGAGGAGGAAAGAAGAAAGATTAAAAAGTGGAAGAAATGAAGGAGGCCTTACTTTGGAGTATTGAGGGGCTTCATCGATGAATGTTCCTATGGGTGAGGAGAGATGAAGACTTTACACTGGATGAGACCTGGGGATTTTGGTGCCTAAAAAGGCTAATATTCCTGGATAGGGGAGGGAGTTGAAAGTCCTGAGACAACTGGCTTTATCCTTAGGGAATCTGTGACACTGCCACTGGGCAATTCACAATTCATTAGCCCGGTCTCTGCCCCAACTGACTTTGGGGTGATCAGAACAGGCCTGAGCTGACTGCTGTGCTCTTGGTGGCATGCTACACAGCTCCTCACACAAAGGCATTACTGCTCTGTTAATCTATCCCAATCCTGTTCTTTAGCTCTCCATCCCACCTCCAGCAGTTTTTCAGCCTGCTTTTCTGGCATTGGTAGCTGAGCCACCTGTAGTTCAGAGCTTTGCAGACTGAGGGCAGCCCCAGCAGCAGTATGCCCCTGGAGGGCTGTGGCCAAACTGGCTTCAGAGGGCTGAGAAATCTTCCACAGTCTGAAGCTGGCATTTCTACAGCACTAGAAAGAGGGAGAGAGGCATAGAAACAAGTTTTGATATAGGTCTGTGTTGTGACTTTGGATCTCACTTCTGATAGTGTGGGATGTGAAAGAGGGCAGGTGAGTCAGCTCAGGCTGAGTGAGCATCACTTTCTGGGTTTGTTAGTTCTTACCTTGCTTTGCATTCTTAGCGTCCTAGACTATGGAAACAACAGACGCTATTTTATCTTTGGTGCATAATGTTGGTCTAGGGGAAGTTTGAAACGTCGTGGAAATCAGAGAAAATGTCTAGTCCACCACCTTGTCGCTTGCATGACCCAAATTTGCTTCACTTTAAACCAATAGTCCAGTCAAGTAAGCCTCCAAATTGTTCTCTTATCATAGTACTTGATTTCTTCAAGATAGGGTACTCCTGCTGTGGTAATTGTATGTTAAATGACTAAGTCATACAACTAGCAGAATTCAGAGGTGAGATTTGAACCAAGGTTCTTCTGACTCCAAATCCAATCAACTGCTTAGTTGTTGAGTGCCTACCACTGTTGCCAGGCACTGTGCTAGGTGTTGACAATACAAAAAATAAAAACAAACCGTCCTTGACCTTGAAGAGTTTGTAGTACAGTCCAATATCCTATCCTAGTACTCCTATCGTAGACGCACATTATAGAAACAGATGACTAGTGGGAGATAGATAGACAGATCTATATTTCAATTTTGGTGGGTCTCTGAGGAAACAAAGATAGTAATACATAGCTGATGAGAATGCAGATGCTACACTATTTAACATAGTGCCCATTGATAATCTTTAATCCAAAAAAAACATAGAAATGAAAAAAGGATTTATCTTTAAAAACATATCTGTAACTTTTCTATTTGTAATAGCAAAAAAAGTGATGGAATGTGTAGACCAAGTATCCTACAGTTGGAGATTGGCTGGATAATTTATAACATATTAATTTAATAGAATATTAAATTTACCATACATTTACCATAAAATTGTACATGCACATATGTGTACACACACATAATAGCATTCAAGTAACTACCTAACGGCCAACATTAGATGAGGGAGATTGCAATAAGCAGATCAAGAAGCCTATACACAATAACTACCGATATAGAAAAGAAAAAGGAAGGAAGGAAGGAAGGAAGGAAGGAAGGAAGGAAGGAAGGAAGGAAGGAAGGAAGGAAGGAAGGAAGGAAGGAAGGAGGGAGGGAGGGAGGGAAGGAAGAAAGGAAGGAAGGAAGGAAGGAAGAAAGGAAGGAAGGAAGGAAGGAAGGAAGGAAGGAAGGAAGGAAGGAAGGAAGGAAGGAAGGAAGGAAGGAAGGAAGGAAGGAAGGAAGGAAGGAAGAATAAAAGACAAGACCAAAGGTGGTGGAGCTTTGGACAGGCTTGGAAGATGATGGAGAACAAAAGGACTTCTTTGTTTGGCTTTAGTATATTAATTTTTTTGTCTTGTCCTTTTAAAGACTAGTTTAGGGAGGCTGGTAAGATTTTGCGTCTTGTTTGAATATTTATTTGATTTTTATTTGGTAACAATTATTAAATTTGTAATAAAATTAATCTCATTCATTTTAGTGCAATTTTTCTTCACTACACTCTTTTTGTCTACATTGCAAAATTGACCACAGTCTTCCTGCTTCCTCTGCAGACTCCACTATGCTCTTTCTCTTTTTCATTGGGCCTTAATGTTTTGTCTAATATGCATCTAATTAATTTAATGTGTCTAAAATATTTATATTGCTCCCTTTTCACTCTTTCTTTGTTATCTACCATCTTATATCTCTGCTTGCCTCTGAATTTGAGCATTCAGAGGCAAACTGAATTAAGAGCCAAGTGGTAACAAGGTAACAATGAGTCTTAAGAAAAAAAAGTCATTTGAGCTGTGGGTGAGATGTCTGTGAGCCATTTTGGTATTTGATTGGTCTTTTATACAGAAACTAGTGACACTTTAAAACTGGGTCTGGAAGAATAATGTTTTGTCTCTCATTAGTGGGCTTAGATTTGAACAGCAGAAACTAGAAGGGCCACAGATTGGACTACCAGGAGACTCATTGGAAATACTGAAGGGGGCCAGAGAAAAACTGAAGAAATCTAGCAGTGGATGGAAGAATTGATGAAATCCTACTTTAAAGCCTCAGACTTTCTGATTAGCAGTGAAGACAAACGGAAGAAATCTACTAAGAGAGTACAAAACAACGCAATTGACTAAAATTTGACAGTATTCGGGGAGACGACACAAGGGTGAGTTTTTCAATAAGATGGACCCAAGAATATATAGACCCTTTCCCAGGGCTGGCTGGGAAAATGCTGGTATGGTGAGTTGTATTTAGAGTCATTGTATATGCACATATGTGTACACACACATAAAGTCAACATGAGATGTGTTTGCTGAGTTCTGTTTTGAGATTTGACAGGGATTGAATCCCTGTCAACAGGGAAAGGAGATGAAAAAATTAGAGCAAGACTGTTTACCATTAAATCTTGTAAGGTTTTATTAAGGGGCGATGTGTAGGAGCAAAAAAAAAGAAGTAATCTGATTATAATTTTGGTTGTGAGAGTTTTTTCAACTAATCCACAAATGTGGAGTCTATTTCTTGTGCCACCATGTGGTTTGGTGGAAAGAAAACACTTCAAATAAAAATTATAAATCAGATCATTTTCAGTGCCAGCTTGTAGATTCTGCCAGATTCGTTATAGAAAATATCAGCTGAAAGATTTTTAAGGAAGACAAATTCCAAATATTTTGTCCATTTTTCATTGTTCTTTCTTTGAAAAAGGCAAGTTAGCTGCTTCCTCCTCTGTTCATTTAGATTCAAGTAAGAAAATACAAAGGCACTTCATTAGAAGCCAAAATGTCTGAATTAAGTCAAGAAATATCCATCCAAAGGTCATAAATCTGTTTGAAATGACCAGGAATCAGTCAGGCAATGAATTTGGGGATGGGTAGGGGAGGAAAATAGAGTTGGAGAGGCTGCATCTAAAATTAAAAGACATTTTGGTTTCCTCTTAATGGATGTCTTCTCCATCTCCAGACTTGTCCATTATCAAAATTGTTGGCAAAGGTAGTGCTGTTATTTAGTCTGTTGTCTCTTGCTGAGAAATCACAGAACCTTGACACTAAACCTTAGAGTAATACATACCTGGGTAGGTGTGAAGGAAAGTCTAGTAGTAAACTAGCAGTATAAAATGTACCTATACCTATCAGAAGGCAGAAAACATCTAACTTCAGCTTTACTAATTTGGATCCATTTGCAAAGAAGAAATTATACTTAGAAGATAGCTTAGTGAAATGGCCCAAACTCTTGCATTTTTTAAAAAGGTAAGAAAGATTATTAATTTTTCTTTGATTTTTTGTGTGAAAATGTGGCTATTAGTGATCACAAAATAAAGTTGTGGAGGTGAGGAAGAGTGGGGAGAGGAATTACACTGATGACATCCCTCATGTTCATTCTAGTTAGAATTGATTTTACAAATGAAATCTTTCTCCTTTCCGAAATTTTAGTAAGAATGCAATTTTACTCAAATAAATACCATTTGATTTTGACTATTTGCTTAATTTCCCTGGAACATAAAGTTTGCCTCAATCACAGCAAATTAATTGTTCAAAAAAGTCTCTTCATGAGAGAATTGAAGTAATTTTCTTGGGGGGGAATGTCAAATGTGATTTATACACTCAAAATATGTCATTTTCCAAAGCATAATGGGAAAGATAAACCAAGTGTGTGTATACATATATATATAAAATAACTGCTTATTGAGATAGCATATGAACAATTAAAAACTCACTAATTGATTAATTAGCTTGAGAATTTAATTGCTCTAATTTTGCTCTTGTACCTGAAGGCTATTTGAGATTTAAAATTTTTGTTTGTTTGTAGGGAATGGTTTTTAGGGAGTAGGTTTAGTGAAACATATTTTCCATTAGATGGGACAAAACTATGTCATTCATCTTCCAAATAAAATACATCCTCCAATTGGCCCCAAATTTTATAACTGTATATAATGCATACATACCCTTGGATTTGAATCTTAGCAGCTGCAATATTAAGTACAGTAATTTTTTAAAAAATTACCATGACTTGGTTGCATATTTCCTATACATGCAGGTCTAATTTAATAATTTCCCCTTAAATAACTTTAGGAAAAGTTTGAAATCCAATTCTCTTTATTAGTAGCATTTTAAAAAAAAAAGAATTATTCATATGCTGTATGTGTCCAAAAAGAAAAAAAATTACAAATAACATGGAGCAAGCATCTGTAGTTTGCTAAATTCCATTAACCTTTTCTATTCCTCTGTGATTGAATAGGGACACATTTGTGTTTACCTCTTTGTTTAATTGGTTGGACCATGATGCTGAAGAAACGAAGTTATCAGGCTCTGTGTCTATGTGGGTCAGTTAGTTTCATAGGGTCAGAGCAGCAAACTGCATCACTGATTCAGGTCAATTTCCTTTCAAATGCTTTTCATGGATGATGAAGGGCTAAATGATAAGTTGATAGAAGAGTATAGAGAAAAACATCTCCAAATTCATGCTATATTAAGGGTAGGCTACTATATATACACAAGGGCCAAGATTATAAATGTCCCTAAAAGTGCATCAGGATACTAAATGAATGAATGAAAAAAGCAGTTAATAAAAATACTCACCACATTTGAATTTTCTTCCACAAAATGACTAGCATGGAAATATATTTTTATTCAAAAATTTTAATAATATTTTATTTTCCTCCAATTACATGTAAAGACATTTTTAACATTTCATTTTTAAAAGTTTTTGAGCTCCAAATTTTCTCCCACCCTCCTTTAAATCCCCCCTCTTTGAGACAGTAATTTGATATAGGTTATACATATTCAATCATGCAAAACATATTACTCTATTAGTCACGTTGTGAAAAAAGACAGATCCAAAAGGAAAAAAAAACATGAAAAATACAGAAAGAAAAAATAGTATATTTCAATCTGCATTCAGACCTTATAAATTCTTTCTCTGGAGGTAGATAGCATTTTACATCATGAGTCTTTGGAATTGTCTTGCATCATTGCATTGCTGAGAATAGTTAAGTCATTCAGATTTGATCAATACAGTATTGCTTTTTCTGTGTACAATGTTTTCCTCTTCTGCTTACTTTACTTTTCTTTAGTTCATGTAACTCCAGGTTTTTCTGAAATCAGTTTGCTCATCACTTTTTATAGCACAGTAGTATTCCATTACAAGCACGTACAACATCTTGTTTGGCCATTCCCCCAATTGATGGGCAGCCCCTCAATTTTCAATTCTTTGCTACCACAAAAAAAGCTGCTATAAATATTTTTGTGTATGTAGGTCCTTCCTTCTACCTTTTTAAAATTTCTTTGAGATATATGCCTAGAAATGCTATTGCTTGATCAAAGGGTATACAATTTTATAGCCCTGTGGGCATAGTTCCAAATTGTTCTCCAGAATGATTGGATCAGTTCACAACTCTACAAACAGTGCATTAGTGTCCCAATTTTCCTACAACTCCACAAAATAACATTTGTTATTTTCCTTTTTAGTCGTTTTAGCCAGTCTGTTGGAATGAGGTGGTACTTCAGAATTGTTTTAATTTTCATTTCTCTAATCAATAGTTATTCAGAGCATTTTTTTCATATGACTATATATTGCTTTAATTTCTTCATTTGAAAACTGCTGGTTTATATTCTTTGACCTTTTTGTCATAGTGAGTATTGGTTTTCCTATTTGAGATTCAGTTTGACTTTTTTTACTTGTTTAGAGGTGGGTTGGGAGAGCTCAGAAAAATTGTTGACTTCACTTTACCATTTTGGTTCCACCTCTACCAATCATATCTATTTCTGATATTGAACAATTTGACAATACCAAAGATTTTGATGGTGAGAACTTTATTTTTCAATATTTAGTAGTTGTGTTGGTGGAGGAGAGAAGGACTGCATCCCTGCAGAAACAGTTGCCAGATAGCAATTACACAAGGATTACTTCCCTGGAAGATAACTGCAGGGCATATCCTGGAAGCAAAGCTGGTAAAGGTAGCCTTGGTGGGATTGATAGGCCCCTCTCCATAAAGATTTGTTCCTGGATCATAACTTATCTGTAAGTAAGACCATTTGTTTGGTGGGTCAGTAAGTATTTATTAAGTACCTATTACGTGCCAGGTACTGGGCTAAGCACTGGGGATACTGCTCTCGGTAATGAGTATACAGGGGTAGAGTACATGAAAACAACTGTACAAACATGTTGACAAGGTGAAATAATATCAGAAAAGGAACTAAGATTAAGGAGAACTGGAAAAATATCTTATAGAAAGTTAGCTGAGATTTGAAGGAAGCCAGATGGCAGAGATGAAGAGGGAGAGTTCCAGACATGAGGGTACAGCTGGTGAAAAAGCCCAGAGTTGGGAGATGGGTGTCATGTGAGTGGGAAAGCAAGGAGGTAAGTGTCACTGGATCACAGATTACATAGAAGGGAATATGGTCAGTAAAGTGTGAGAGATAGCTCATGCTGGCTTGTGAGAAGCAATAGTTAAATTTTCAGCTTGGTATTCGCACCTTGGAGATTGGCAAATGTTACAAATCAGGGCCTGATTTTATCATTTTGCTAATTTTCTAGACTTAAAGTGATGAAGAAAATGTTAATAATACAGATTACACTATAAAGTATGTGATGCTTAATCTTGTTTTTCTTTTGCAGAGCTTGTTGTTAAATATTTAACAGTGTACCCTTGAGTACAAAGTTCAGAAGAGTGGAAAGACAGGAAGGGGCAAGGTTGAAAAGAGCCTTAAATGCCATATATTGTACCTTATATTTCATCCTGGAGATAATAGGGAACCACTGGAGTTTATTGAGTGTGTGTGTGTGTGTGTGTGTGTGTGTGACATGGTTAGACCTATATATTAGGAATATGAATGGAAGCTGGTCTGGAGTGGGGAGACTTGAGTCTAGGAAAAGACCCAATGGGCTATTTCAGTGGTCCAGATGTGAGGTGATGAGGGTCTGACCTACAGTTATGGCCATCTGAGTGGACAGAGGGGACATGTATGAGGGATGTTGTGAACGAGGAAAAGACAAGATTTTGCAGCAGATTGGACATATGGGGTGAGGACTCTAATTAATTCTAGTAAGCTCTAATTAAAGTAGTCTACTTCCAATCCCTGCTACAACTGCCTCCTAGTGGGCAAATAGCTCTTCAACTTATATTTGTGCTAATTTAGTACATCTCATGATATCTCCACTTATGACATTGACTCATTTGGAAATATCTTATTCCTGTCCACTTGTCTATTGGATAAACAGCTCTTCATCTCATATTTGCACTAATTCACCTCATCACCTCACCTCCACCAATTTACTTTTACCTGTCTTCTCTTTACCTAGCTCGCATAGATCCATATAAATAATATGTTCCTTCTTAATTCATTTATAAGCCATTATCCTAAGTTAAAGTTTGCTTCCCTTGTGACTATTCCCTCCCCAATTCTAACTTTTTCAATTCCCTTATCCTCTCTCCCTCTCCCTCTCCTTCTCTCCCCCTCCCTCCCTCTCTCCCCCCCCCTCTCTCCCCCTCTCTCTCCCTCCCTCTTTCTCCCTCTCTCTCTGTCTCTCTGTCTCTGTCTCTCTCTCTCTCTCTCTCTCTCTCTCTCTCTCTCTCTCTCTCTCTCTCTGTCTCTCTCTCTCCCTAAACTAATTTGCTGTTGAGTTTGCAATTTCTACATAAAAATCTTTGTGAATATGTGTGTGTGCAACCCTTCTCTGTCCAATTCAGGTAAGAGTGAGGTTTGCATCATGCATATTCCGCTTACTGTTTCTTCCATATTCCCATATTCTTCACTGATTCTGTTGTGGGAAATTGTATTCTTCTTCCTCTTTTTTTTACCACTGTATTCTTTTTATTCCTCCCTTTTCTTTCCCTTCTTTAAATCAACAAAAGAAACAACACACACATAGATTGTCTTTAACTCCCTCTGTGACTTGAAAGCTATAACATTCTGGAGGAATATTTGCCACTTGCCCCACTCCATTAAATGTAAACATTTCATCATTATATGACCACTTTTAATTGCTCAAATTACTTTAAATTGCTCAAACCTCTTTTAGGCTTTTCTTATGTAGTATTCGTGACTCTCAGAGTCAAGAATAAATATCTCTAATGTCTCTTCCCCTGACTCTTCTCCAAGGAGACTTTATCTCCTTCTAGGAAGCAAGTTCTAGAGGATAGCCTCCTCAGAAAGTGAGGCTATAGTAAACTAGAATTATGTCTTCTTTAAGTTTTATTAATTTCCTAGGAGATGTAACTTTAAGATTCAAACTAAACTCTTGATCACAATCATTAATGGGGAAAGGGCTTTATATATTTCACATATATATATAAGGCTTCACAACATTCCTACCAAATACCAATTCCACAGTGAACCAACACATAGTAAATAAAAAAGAAAACCATTTATGCAAGTTGAGAGCAAAATAGAAGTCAGAAAAAGTATGCGTGTGAAAATATGAACCATACAAAACAGAACAGATTGAAGGAGTTCTCCCATTGAGAGTAATTCAGCTCAACCAAGAGGGATCCCAGATCTCACCTAAAGGGAAAATATCTCTAAATTTCTGCTATAGCAAGCTGTGGACAGGGCCATAATGGAGACTGGCAGCTCTTTTGATATTAACCTCTTCCTGGAGTCTTTCTCTCCCTTCAGTGACCTGAAGAAAGATTGGCTTTATGGATCTTTCTTTCTCAATGCTGGAAGCCAGAAGCAACCAGAGACTGACAGGACTAGATCTCTCTTCTCTCCTGTGCTTGCCAAGGAACTTGATTTCCACCAATAAGAAAAAGCCCATCCTAATGAACTTTGGACCTCAGGTTACACTTATCTTTTGAGTTTGCATTCCAAAGATGCTATGCCAAGTCCTCTAATGTACTGAAGATTCATTTTCACCTTGCAGGGTTATAATCAGTTTTCCAGAGTAAGTTCTAGCTGTTGATATTCTTTTGAAAATTTCTTGTTCATGTCTACTTCTCTATTGGGTAAATAGCTCTTTATCTTTTTGTTTGTACTAATGCAACTCATTACCTCACCTCCACCCATGAGCTTCCCTGATTTCCTTCAAAACTCAGTCCAAGTCCTACCTTTCCTGATTCCCCAAGGTGTGAATTTCCTCCCACCTTTTCTGCATGTGTCTTGTATATATCTAGTTATTTACATATAGTTTCTCCCATTAGGATGTTAGCTCCTTCAGAGTGGGACTTTTTCTGCCTTTTTTATCCCTAGTAGAGTACCTAGCTCATAATAAGCAGTTAATATTTAAAGAACTGAAATTCAAGAATGCCTTGAAAGACAAAACTGTATCAACTGATCCTGCGCATTTTATTCATAAGGAAAAGAAAATAGAGATAGAATAAAAATCTTTATTTGAAAGGAAAACTTTGATAATTTTTTCATTAGTTTATAACTATCCTTCAGATGCTTATTGACTGATAGACTTCTCCTTCATTACCTTCTTCTTATAAGGAGAGAGGTAGTAAGGGGGCAAAGAAAGGAAAATATAAAAGAATAAATAATGGAGAGAAATACACAACCACCAAAACAATGAATTATGAATTAATGCAAAAAAAATAGATTGTAGTGTTTGTCCTTCATTCTCAAAGAGGATCATGATATCAAGATGGTGACATGACTTGCAGTTGACTTTGATTTGAGTGAGGGAGGGCTGTGCAAGGTCACCAACCTCACTTTCTTCTCCTGAGCCATCGGGGTCCAGTGGCCTGATGTTCATCAGGATAACGGGAGATGCCCCAGGATGCAAAGTGAGACCCTGGTCCTTTCAGGCTAAGGTCTTACCACACTCTCACTTTGAGTGAGACACACCCATTCAATAAATATTTATTGAATAATTATTGAATAAGTTGAATAATTATTCAATAAATGTTTATTGAGTTTATTGAGTTTAAGTAGTAACTCAAGGGATGGGTCCTTTAATAAAAAAAAAATCCATCTGGGAGGAGAAGACCCTCTGGGTTCCTGGGTAAAACAGAAACAGTTACTATTTAGTGATTATATTCACTCTCTGCTAGGTGGATGGGGACTTGTTGTTCAGCCTATGAGGTCCAGAGTGAACTGGGTTTAAGGCTTATTAATCTTTGAGCAAGAAATGTAGCCAATGAACCCAAAGGAAAAAATGCAGCTTTTGGTCATGGAGTATACCTCTGGTAGGACACCAGAGGACAGGAACAGACAGAAGAGGAGGGAAGGGGAGGAGCTGCTACTCACTCACAGGTTGTGCTTGTCCTTCCTTCTCAAAGAGGACCATGACATCAAGATGATGACATGACTTGCCGTTGACTTTGATTTGAGTGAGGGAGGGCTGTGCAAGGTCACCAGCCTCACTTTCTTCTGAGCGTAAATAGAAGAATGATGTAGAAAGCGTATTTCAACAGTAAGTTGCATCCACAATTTTTATTTCTCTTTTAAACTACTGAGGAACATCCTACTGGAGTTTCATGCTCTTTTAGGCCTCTCCCTCATTGGGTCCTTTGTCTTGTGAGGTATTGATTCATTTTACTTTTTTTCAAAATATTTATTTAAAAATGTCTGGGCTCCTTTAGCTGATCTGGAGACTATATTCCCTTACATTATTAACATCTGCCCTGTTGGTGTCAGACTACAAATAAATGTTCAATTGTATTATTTCTTTCATTATAGTGTTCAGGTTTTTTTTTTACTTACCATGTTCTTCTGAGAGTCTTAAAATTCTTCTTTTTTTCTGATGACATATGGGTTCATTATTTAATGGGTATCTAGGGTTACAAAATATGAGGAAACAATTTAAATAGATGTTGAGGGGAGCCACTAACAATATTTGGTACCGCAGTCAGTCAATTATATTCTTTCAAACATAATTTTATTTTACATATAATTCTCACTACACAAAATGAAAAGTATGGAACCACTTCAAAAGACAAGAAACTTTGAGAATTTGAATATAAGTGCTTCAGTCTATTCACTATCAATCTCGTGAGTCTTATAACTCTTCAGTTTTCTTTACATATCCTGTCTCCAAGAACAATGTGTTTTGCTTGTATGGAGTTAATGGTTTCCTTTAATATTATTGTGGTTTCCTTCTGTTCTTCCAGACTGTTCTTCACTTCTATATATTTGCATTGTCAATTGATTATTTTCTCTTTTGTTTTTCTGAGGAGACAGGCCTCTATGGATTCAAGTTTTTGTTCTTAATTGTGACAATTATTTCTGCAGTAAAAGTCAAAAATTCTACTTTCACAATTGTCATTTCCCCTTTAAACTAACCAAAAACCTTCAATTGTATTTCCATTTTCTCTTGGGAATTCACAGGTTCCTCTGGCTCATCAGATGTTGATTTTTTTCCTGTCTTGCCAAATATTTACAGATGTCTGGACTCTTTAGTTGATGTAGGGGCCATATTCTCACTACCTATTATTTCAAACCTCTGGGTTTATTAGGTTATTCTCAAAGAAATTGAGTTTTCTTTAATATTAATTATTAAATTAATTAAATATTAATTTTTTATGATTTCAGTCTTTTCCCCTTATATTCCCTTATTGCTCACTTTTTGACTCCTTTCTCTTTGATTAAAGTTTCTTTGGGGCATGGACCTCAATGCTGGGCAATTAATATTTCACCAGCCTCAGTCTTTATCCCAAGTGACATGAAGGAGAGAGTGGATAGGATTTACCCCAGATGCATGCTAGAACAGTTCTCTCAATCCTTGTAGAATGTCACACAGTCAAATAAACTGGTATTCTGTCCCAGTTTTCTCTGTTCATCAGTCTCTAAATGAGCTCTGTTGTAGCACAAAGAATTCTCACACACTGCTGTCCCAGCCAGAGCAAATCTCCACCTTTTTTTCCTGGTACTTGGGGGCTGCACACTTGTGTGGCCTTGCCAGTGCATGTTGGGTGGTGAGGGAAGAAGTGCTGAAATAAGGATTAGATTCTTCTGCTATTAGTTCATTGCATTTTACCCTACTGGGATCCTTGGTATCCTAGACCATGGAGAGAGCTGAAATTGCTTTGCTTCTTGTTCGTAGTTCCTATTATAAAGACTTCCAAGAGGTTGGGAAGAGCAGACAAAATTTCTAATCTTCCATCTTCTTAGTTATGTGACCTAAAAATTGGCACAACCTTTGATTAGCTCATGATGGCTTCTGGTCATTATTTTTTTTGTTAATTCTAGACTGGATAGACAATTCTTGATTTTTTGTGGGTAGAGGAATATTATCACTGGTCTTTCAGGTTCTTTTCAAATATTTGCTAGCCTTCATGTGAGAGAGCTGGGCTTTTCAATCTTTCCCATCATAATCTTAACTACAAGTAATTATTGTGTCTTTTAAAAGACACATGAAGGCTATTTTTCTATAATAACTATTGCCTGCATAAGATCAACAGGAAAAAATCCATTTTAAACTTATCTAGACAGTTCCGTTTCTCTCTGACAAAAAGTTATCGATGACTGCTACATGTTCTGTAATACTACAGCAATTGAAATATTTTGATTAATGGAGTCAGACAGACTGTTGATCATCGTGAAATTCTGTATTCTTAACCCAGACCTATGTTTATGGCATACTGAATCACAGCTTAAAAAAGTAGTCCCATTTTCAGCTGGTTTTTGGGAAAAGCTCTTACAAGTATTTAAGATCTAGCAAGCAAGTTGCACCAACAGGGCTTGCTAGTTATCCTAAGGTGAGACATGAATTTCACATAAAAGTTTTAAGATTTATAGATCAATATGTTGCAATAATAAATGAGGATATTCTGATCACAGTATCATTTCTATACCACTGGCAAGGGACCCTAGAGGAAAACCAGAAAAAGAGTGTAATGATTTAATTTTCAAAGCAGGAGTTTGTCTTCTGGTTCTAATAAATGTTATAAAGAACAGCCTACAGTTCATAGACTTTAAGTTGTATTCATATTCTTTACTAGTGTCATTTTTTAGAAAAAAATGTTTTGCAGTGAACAAAACATACTCATTCATGAGATGAAAAATTACCAAAGACTGTTTGTTCTCCACTTCTGTGGAAACAAGATACTGGGTTACATGAAGACAGTCACCTTAATTTAGATCATCTTGTTTGCTTTTGGCAATCATGCCATATTCATAGTCAATAAACATCCATTAAATGCCTATTATGTGTCTGGCACTGTCCTAAGTTCTGTGGATTTAAATAAGGAAAGAAAAGACCATCTCTGCACTCAGGAAATTTTCAATCTAGTTGGGGAAGACAATACTCAAAAAAAATGCCATATTATTTGTTATTTGTTCCATCTTTTAAAGTCAGTAAATTAAAGAACAGCCACTCAATTTACTCTAAACTATACATGCAGTTGGGATCAATAAAATTCATAGCCTGGGAGCATGCACACACACATACACAGAGATCTGAATGCCAAGAAACTGAAATATTTGTCTCATTGTCACTGTCTATAAATTCAAGAATGTTCAGGTTGTATGTATACCTAAATGGTTCCATTAATCCATTTTTCCTTCCTTTCTCCCTTCCTTCCTTCCTTCCTTCCTTCCTTCCTTCCTTCCTTCCTTCCTTCCTTCCTTCCTTCCTTCCTTCCTTCCTTCCTTCCTTCTTTCCTTCCTCTCCTCTCTCCTCTTTCCTCTACTCCCCCTGCTCTTTACTGGTACCAAATAGTCTTTGATGCTCTGTGGAATGTGCAAGTTGTATGCATACCTAAATGGCTCCACTAATCTATTTTTCCTTCCTTCCTTCTTTTCTTCCTTCTGTCCTTCCGTTCTTTTTTCCCCTCTCCCTCTCCTGTTCTTCCCCCCTCCCCATCCCTTTCTTTACTAGTACCAAATAATTTTGATGCTCTGCAGTATAGTTTGAGATTTGGTTCCTTCCAATTTTTTATCATTATTTCCCTTGAGCTACTTGAACTTTTGATCCTCCACATGAAAAAATTTTCCCTAGTTCTGTAAAGTAACTCTTTCATAATTTTATTGATATAGTACTGTAATGTAAACATTTTCATTCTGGAACTTAATCAAAGATATCATGATGAAAGTCACAAGCCAACACAAGCTATGATATTTGGGCTCCTGAAGTCAGGTCCCGGCCCTGGGTTGTCAGAAGGAGGAAAAAGAATGGATCTAATTCACTGCATAAGGAGACAGGACTCAGTCTCCTGGGAACTCCAGGAGCCACGGTAGAAGACAGGGCAAATTCAGAACCTAGAAACAAGTACTAGGAGAGCTGTGCATGAATCTGGATACCAAAGTGATCTTTGATATCCTACTGGAACCTGTTAGGGACAAAACAAGGGCAAAAAAAAAACCAAACCCTCCCCATTTAGAATAACAAAAAGAGAAGGAAAAAGAGACTAGCCAGGGACAGAATGCAGTAGAAAAACAAGAGAATGAGCCAGGAGCAAGGAACTGAGGAAGAAGGTAGGTCTAACAGAAGCCATTCCAACCACATTTTTAGTTGTGGCAGCATCCAGACTATAAGGGCAGGACCAAACAAGGCCTACCCAACCCGTTCCATAGAGGTCTGACTTGAGCACAAAGTCCTAAATAAAGACCTGAGGCCAAAAATATAAGTAAACAGGAAAAAAAAACCTAATTATTGAACACAATGAAGAAATACCATCCATTAAGAGTAGTCAATGAGAAAACTGAGAAGAAGAAGATAATTGAGAAGTGGTCCCATGGCCACTACCCACACAGAATATCAGAAGAAAAAAAATATGGTTATCAGGATCTCAAAATTGTATAGAAGAAATAAAGGAAGAGATTAAAAATAAATAAGTGAAATGAGAGATCAGAAAGGAAAAACTGAAATGGGAACAAAAAGCTTAGACTACAAGTTGGAAAATATTACTCAAGTAATGGACTTTATTGGGGGGTGGGGAAGGAAACAGAATTCTATGAGCTGATCAGAAATATTGGTACAAAGTCTAAAGACTGAAAAAATAGATTAAAATGTACTGTTAAAAACAGGTCAAGTACTCAAAATCTTACAAAAATGAATATTGTAAGTGATCTTTACATGTAATTAAAAAATAAATAATAAGTGGAAAAAAAACAGGTCAAGTGATCATTTAAAATTAAACTCCTTAAAAGTCATGATCAAGCAAAAAATGTCCACACCCTATTGCATGAAATCATTAAAACAAAAAAAAAGCTACCCAGACCTATCATAAGTTCCATTTTCCCCTCTCTGAGGAGCTGAGTTAAACATGTTTCCTGGGGTTCCCAAAGCTCCAACATGTGCACAGCCATATCTGACTTTCCTTTTGCAATAACCTATTGGGGGTGATTCTGTGCCTCGCTTCAGTTTTGACAATCTGGGGCTTGTATAGGGTTTCATGTCCCTATAGTTCATGCTAGATTAGACTTTATCTTCAGAACTCTATCTGGTTTCAGGTTCACTTGTGGGAACTTGTGCTTCTTTCCATGGCGAGGCAATTCTCCCCATCACTCCCAGTGTCTGCCTCATTTACTAGAATGTGCAAGGATTTCCTTAGAACGATTCTTTCTATGTCTCTGCTGGCTTTTACATTTACCTGAGCTCATGCTGGTTTCCCTGGTACATCCCTCTGTAACTCTCTGGTGGCTTCTGATCATTTTTTATTAGTTGTAAACTGGTTGGGGAAGTTTATTTGTTGGGGGTTAGGGAGGAAGTTCTTTATCACTGGTCTTTCAGGAGTCCTTTTCAAGTATTTGGTGTGTGTGTGTGTGTTCTTCCTTCATTGTTGAAGAAGACCACACCATCGTAGAAATAATGACATGACTTGTACTTGACTTTGTTTTGAGTGAGGGAGGGCTGTGCAGGTCACCAGCCTCACTTCTCCTCCAGAGCCATCTGAATTTAATGACCAGATATTCATCAGGATGACTGGAGATGACCCAGGATGAGGCCATTGGGGTTAAGTGACTTGTCCAAGGTCCCACAGCTAGTGAGTGTCAAGTGTCTGAGGTGAGGTTTGAACTCAGGTCCTCCTGACTCCTACACTGGTGCTCTATCCACTGCACCACCTAGCTGCCCCCAAGTATTTGATAGGGTTTAGGTGAAAGAACTAGGTTTCTTATCTCTCATGTCATAAACTTAACTAGAAGCGATTATTGAGTCTCTTAAAAGACATATGAAATCTATTTTTACCTTAATAACAATTTGCTAGCAAAAGAAATCAAGAAAGAAATAACACACAAAGAGGTTTATTACACATAAGGTTGTTGTCCTTGTAAGTCATTGCATCTAGAGAATTATCCTTTATTGTGGATTTGTAGATTTCCTAAAAAGCTCTTCACTCATTTTGCTGAGATTTCTACAACCAAGAAAAGAAATTTGCTTTAAATATTATTGACTTAGTCATGTCTGTTATATTTCTACAGCTAATCTTTAAAAAAAACAAACAAAAAATATAGCCAATCTATCAAACGCTGTCAAAACTAATACAGTAAAAATGTTCTCAAGTACTGTAAAATGAGAAAAGTGTATTTAATGCTGAAAAGTAAATTGATGAGGAGAAATCTTCTAATCTCCATAGAATAAGAGGAGAGACTCTAGACCAGCAGTTCTCAAAGCGGGTTTGTGAAGTCAAAATTATTTTCATACTACTAAGATGCTTTAATTTATAATACAGTTTAAGTATTAATATGTATGTAAACTACATAGATGAAAATTCTGTGGAAGGAGTTCTCAGTAATTTTTAAGAACATAAAGGATACTAAGATCAAAAAGTCCGAGAACTACTTTAGGGCCCAAAATTGTCTAGGCAGTGGAAATACTCTTGCGAAGTACTAATATGAAGCTGTACATTCTTAAATGATTCTAAAAGACATTTTTTACTTTCTTCACTTTTCTGTGAAGACAAAACCACTTGTTCTGAAATTTTTCAAACAATTTCAGTTTGCTAATGATAACAGGACTTCATAGTTGAGGAATATCTGATTCTCAATGGCAGGCTAAATTGGGTTCCAGAGTTCCAAATTGAGCTAAAACATGTGCTGTTTGTTCTAGATAACTGTAAATTAAGCACAGGAGCTTAGCCTTGATAATTTTTTTTTTCTGTTAGACTATCTGATTCAGGATTCAGTGTTAGGATTTCCAGATGAGGAACTTGGAACTTTGTCTACCAATGCAGAATAGTGTTTTGTATGTTTTTTCTTCAATTTATATGTGGTGAGGGCTGTCCCTCATACATTGAATGGGGATGTCATGTGACTTGATGGGAGACAGCAAAGACATATGTAGCCTCTTCTCCCCACACCTTTTTCTGAGGAAGACTTTAATTCCTAGCACAAGGCGAAGCAAGAAGTTGGGGCAAAATGGTTTAGCCATTCTACGCTCCTCAGAGAGGGGGATACCAGGCTAGAATCATATCTATTCTCTCTTAAATATTATTTCTCTAGATGATGAAATTTTCACTTTGGCAAAGTTGCAGGTTACAAAATAAACCCACACAAATCTTCTGCATTTCTGTATACTACTAACAAAGCCCAACAGCAAGAGATAGAAAGAGAAATCCCATTTAAAGTTAGGATAGACACGATGAAATATTTGAGAGTCTACCTACCAAAACAAACCCAGGGACTATATGAACACAATTACAAGATACTTTTCACACAAATAAAGTCAGATCTAAGTAAGTGGAAAAAACATCAGTTGCTCTTGCTTGGGTAGCCTGAGCCAATAAAATAAAAATGACAATTCTACCTAATTTACTTATTTAGTGCCATACTCATCAAACTATCTGATAATTATTTTCTAGAAATGAAAAAAATAATATCAAAATTCATCTGGAAGAATAAAAGGTCCAGAATATCAAGGACTATTGAAAAGAAATGCTAGGGAAGGTGGCCTAGCTCTACCAGATCTCAAATTGTATTATAAAGGAGCAATCATCAAAATCACTTGGCACTGGCTAAGAAACAGAAGGGTAGACCAGTGGAATATGCTAGGTACTTAAGACACAGTAGTTAATAAATATAACAATCTACTGTTTGATAAACCCAGGGACCCCAGCTTCTAGGATAAGAGCTCACTGTTTGACAAAAATTGCTGGGAAAAGGGGATAACAGTGTGGCGGAAAGTAGGCATAGACCAATACCTGACACTGAACGCAAAAATAAAATCCAAATGGATACATGATCTAAGTATAAAATTTGATACTATAGACAAATTAGTGGAGCAAGGAATAGTGTATCAGATTTATTGAGAAGGGAAGAAGTTTTGACTAAACAAGAGATAGGAAGCATTATGAAGTGCAAAATGAATAATTTTGATTACGTTAAACTGAGAAGTTTTGCCCAACCAAACTCAATGCAACCAAGATTAGGACGGAAGCAGAAAACTGGGAAAGAATTTTTGCAACTAGTGTCTGTGATAAAGACCTCATCTCTAAATATATAGAGAATTGAATCAAATGTACAAGAATACAAGTCATTCCCCAGTTGATAAATGGTCGAAGGATATGAACGGGCAGTTTTCAGAGAAAGAAATTAAAGATATTAAAGATATCTATAGTCATATGAAAAAATGCTCTAAATCACTATTGATTTGAGAGATGCAAATCAAAACAGCTCTGAGGTACCACATCACACCTGTCAGATTGGCTAACATGACAAAACAGGAAGATGATAAACACTGGAGAAGATGTGGGAGAACTGGAACACTAATTCATTGTTGGTGGAGCTGTGAGCTAATCCAACCATTCTGGAGAGCAATTTAGAACTGTGCCCAAAAGGGCTACAAAAATTTGCATACCCTTTGACCAAGCAATATGGCTTCTAGGACTGTATCCCCAAAAGATCATAAAAATGGGAAAAGGTATCATATGTACAAAAATATTTATAGCAGCTCTCTTTGTGGTGGCCAAGAACTGGCAATCAAAGGGATGCCCATAAACTGGGGAATGGCTGAATAAATTGTGGTATATGAATGTAATGGAATAGTATTGTGCTATAAGAAATGATGAACAGGAAGACTTCGGAGAGGCCTGGAAAGACTTATATGAACTGATGCTGAGTGAAAGGAGCAGAACCAGAAGAGCTTTGTACACAGCAACAGCCACAGTGTGTGAGGATTTTTTCTGATAGACTTAGAACTTCATTGTAATGCAACGACTTAAAAAATTCCCAATGATCTTTTAAGGCAAAATGCCTTCCACATCCATAGAAATAACTATGGAATTTGATCACAGAATGTAGCAGATCATTTTCTTTTGTATTACCTCGTGGTTTGTTATAGGATTTCTCTGATTCATTTTAATTCTTCTATGCAACATGACTATGGTGAAAAAGTTAATAGGAATATGTGTATAGAACCTATATAAAATTGTATGCTGTCTCAGGGAGGGAGGAGGGAAGGAAAAAATCTAAGTTATATGGAAGTGATTGTAGAACACTGAAAACAAATAAAATTTAAAAAATAATAAAATAAAAAGATGAGATTTTCAGGTTCAATCTACTTTCTGAATACTATTTCATTAATGAAGGGGGAGCAGGATCCCAAACTTAATATCCAAGACTTGGCCCCTTTCCCACCAAATAAATATGAGTTCTATAATGAACACACATAGCAATTATCAAATAATCTATTTATTCAAGTTGATAGCAAACAATTCAGAAAAAGTATGCATGGGAGAATACATACCAGACACAGACTGAAGGAGCTCTCCCTTTGGGAATAAGGTAACTCAGTTCAACCAAGAGAAATAATCCCAGATCTCACACAAAGGGAAATTCCCCCAAATCTCTAGTGTAACAAATTGGGGCAGGGACATGATAGAGACTTCCAGTTCCTTTCATGTCGGCATCT
The DNA here is from genome assembly GCA_023548195.1 of Bettongia penicillata ogilbyi. NCBI lineage: Eukaryota > Metazoa > Chordata > Mammalia > Diprotodontia > Potoroidae > Bettongia > Bettongia penicillata. Next base: position 2,441,078 of record JAJHZJ010000525.1, on the reverse strand, counting down.
TCTCTGAGTCTTTTCCTTCAGTAGTGTTGTTGATCTCTTCCATTTTTTTCTTTAGGCATGGGAAGCCAGAGATGCCTTAAATGCCTGCCACATCTGAAAAGAATGGAGAGCCAGAAGAATCAACAAAAACTCACAAATGACCAAAGCATTCTATCTAGCTGCCCCCAACTCCTCTCGACCCTGAAGAAGTGACCTCCACCAAAAAGAGAGAGTTCCATACCAATGGGACTGTACCAGATATAAACTGAAAGAATCACCTGTGGCACCTGTCAGATAAGTGAGTTGCTATTGTTAGTCAGAGGCAGTATTTGTCTTCCTTGCCAGGATCAGGTCTTCCTTATTCTAAAGCCAGTTCTCTATTCACTAATCCATGTTGCCTCTTTTAATACAAATTTTATATGAATTAGTTTAATAATTCCTGATCATATTAGAGTTGTTCCAGGATTGCCTTATTTAATTTCATGACAGTCTGTCTCTAAAGTTTTGGAAATTTCAGTGTTTAAATCCTGGAGAATTAAAACTAATTTTGCTTTGAATTTTTATTGAGATCAATTTCCTTAGAAGTGGAGTCAAAGATTTGGGTTTGTATGACAGCTCTGTTAGTTAACACTTTCAGGACCTTAAACAAATTCCTTTAATATTTATGTGATCTGGGGAAAGTCATTCTGGGTCTTAGTTTCCTTGGTTGTTAAATGAGAAGGTTGAACTTCTAATTCTAAATCTATGATCATATGATTTATAAAATGAAGAGGAGGGCAGCAGGAATACTTTGGAATCAGAGAATCTGGAGCTCAAATCCTCTCTCTGCTAATAAGTGGCTTTATTAAAATTGTTTCCATCCTCTGGCTTCAGTTTTCTCATCTGTAAAATGAAAATTGTATTATCTCTAAGGGCCCATGGAGATGACATTGGAGTATTGAAGTGTAGGCATAACTTGCCTAAATTAATTCATTTAGTTGATTCTTCAAAAACAAAAATCAAACAAACAAAAAAAAAAACCCAGGTGAATCAAAGTTCCTTGAGAACAGAGATAAAATAAACAGGACATTAGGATATCCAAAGGGAAATGTCCCTCACTGAGTTTGGTTGGGTTGAGTATGGGAGGTAATGAGAATGGGATTAGATGAGAAAAGGGACTGAGCTAGAATGGCTATGTGGTAATTGGCCTAACGTTATATCAGGATGGGACATTTGGTTGTTAACATCTTGATGACATTATTGAGAGATGATATTGGTTGGGAAAATATGTTATATACACTTGGGTTGTACCAGAGGCATCTGATTGATTCTTAATTACTTTGATTTTGTATATTCTTCCTCTGGAAATCAGCTTATGTGTACATATAATGAAGGTCCAAACACAAAGAACTTTTTGCTTCTAAAACAGTAGCAAATGAGCAAAAGTGGTCATAGGAGTTGCAGAAAGCTGAATGTCTACTCCCTGAATAATGTACTTATGCAGAATGTTTAATTTTGCAGGACTCAGTAGTACATTTTGTCACATTCCCAACAATTTCTCTGCATTGTAGAAGTCTCATATTTAAATGAGTTATTTGCTCTACTTAAAGGCCTAGACCTCCATATAATGTATTCTAGCTCTAGCTGGCTAACTGTTTTCTGTATTGAAAGTCTGGGATACAGGAACAAAGCAAACAGAGCCTTTCTTGATAGCCCAGTTGCCTCAGACCTGCTCATCTCTGTACCTTACCGCCATTGATCTTGATTCTTGGCTTTGGAAGGTCTGATATCTGGAGCTAACGGCTCATTAATGTTAGAGGCATGTAACGTTGACCTCTTTGTTTAACTTGGCTCTTCACATTGATTATCTTTTTCTTGGAACTGCTGAATCCAAATGTTTTTGATTCAGCTAAAAGAGTGTGCTCTTTGCTAAATGTTTAATGTCAAGAAGTCTCACCAAGTTCTACAGAGGTGTTTCTCAAGGCTCTTTTCCTTCTTAAATGTTTTTTAAGGACATTTTCTGTTACTACTAAATTATTAAAGTTAAAGCATACACACTTTTTTTCTATTAATAATGGGTAAAATAGATATACTCAGACAAAATGATTTTTTTTTTGGTAATCTTGCTAAACAGTTTTTGTGGGGAGTTGGGTATTGGTAATAAAAGATGGTGTGTATATATATTTGCGTGAGTTTGCCTAAATCATTATCCAGATGCATGAATAGATATTCTGAAAACTCACCCAATCCTTTCGAAGAGTAAATGATTCCCACCAGGAAGGGAGCAGGATATTAAGGCTGTGAGTCTGGCCTGCTCTGACCTCCTCAGGAAAGGGTCACTATAGTAAAATTATATCTGCTCCTAAATATTGGCAACCTAGGAGTGAATAATTGTTTTTAGATTTAAGCTGCTTTTCCTCTCCACTATCCCTTGAACTGGGAAAAGAGTGCCCCAAATTATATCCAAAAACTTGATACCCTTTCCATCAAGTGCCATCACAATAACAAAGAGCAAACAAGTCAATTTATCCAAGCTAATAGAAAACAGGAATAAGAGATGTCGTACAAATTAGAATATACTGGTAAATACACAGAGTGAATGAGCTGTTCCGCCAGGAGTGAGATATCTCATTTGGGCCAAGATTCCCTGATCTCAGCCAAGCAGAATTCCTCAGATCTCTAAATGGCAAGTCAAGAATAGGGAAATGCTCAAGATACAAGCTCCTTTCCTGAAGTCCTTCTCTCTCTCCAACAACTTCTCCCTGAAATGAGACTGGGATCATGTGTGTCCCCTCTCAAAGCCATAAGTTAGAAGAAAAATAACTCTCGTCTTCCAAACTCTTAACAAATCTGCTCTTCACAGAGCGTGCAGCATTAAATAAGCATTTTTTCCACCAATGAGGAGAGTCATATACAAATACCTAGGCTTGCACATCAGTTTGCAATAAGCATATGGTATAATAAAACAATATTTCAGTATGCTTTAAAAATGTATTTTTCTTGAAACAAGAATTTTATCATAGGAGACATATGTTGAATGTAAATTGTGTGTGTCTACGTGGGTCTATCTAGATTTGACTCATAGGGAAATGTGAATAGATATCCCTAGAGTCTCTTCTTTTTTCCAAGTGAGATTTTAATTCCTGCCAAGAGGGGAACAGGAGATTGGGACCGGTAGGATGGCCACTGCTCTCCTCGGACATGGTATGAGTGATATTGGGCTAGAATTATATTTATATAACATTACCCCTAAATATTTTTAGGGAAGTAATTATGAGGTATAAGCTGCATTCTTGATTGCTTTCCCTCAGTGGGGAAGGAGTACTCCAACTTAAATATTCAATGGCTTGACTCTTCCCACAAAGACAAGTTGTGAACGGCAAATAAATCTGTTTATCCAGGCTAATAGGAAACAAAAATCAGAGACATTATACAGATTAGATTATACCAGACAATACAGTAACTGAGGTACTAGTTCCTCCACAGGCTTCTTCCTGGAGCCTTTCTCTTCAGGGACCTCTCTATGAAAAGCACCTAAAAATAAGTGTATGTCATCTCTTGAAGTCTGAAGCCAAAAAGGCAAGTATTCCTCTTCTCTCAAGCTCTCACCAACTCTGACTCTGACCCAGGTAAGAAACATTGACTAATCACTTTCTACCAGTAAAAATATAATCTCAGGATAGCTAGATAGCACCATGGGTAGAGCACCAGCCCTCAAATCAGGAGGATCTGAGTTCAAATTTGACCTCAGACATTTACTAGCTGCATGACCCTAGGCAAGTCACTTAACCCTGATTGCCTCCATATGTGTGTATATACACACATATGTGCATATATATATTTATAATATATATACTATATGTATAATACATACACATATAGTCTTTTGCAAATAGGACTTGAAACCTGGTTACATTATGTATTTTTAAAAATTGGAAAATCCTACTGCACTTTAAAACAATGAAGCAAACATTTCCTCACTTAGGGAAGTTAAATTTGCTATTGTTTAACCATCGGGAACATACTAAATATGTTTAATTTGCCCAAAGTAGAGTGGAGAATTGAGGAATGTATCAAAGTAACAAGAAAAATACCTGGCATTTAGGTAGTGCTGTAGTGTTGGCTAAATTCCGTGGCCGTACATTCTCACGTAAGCCTCAGAACAACTTTGTGAGATAAATATGAAAGGTAATTATTCCCGTTAAGCAGATGACAATAATGAGGCAGAGAGAGGTGGGAGGTTTTTTGTTTGTTTGTCTTTACGCATGGTCATGAAGCTAGTAGATTTAAGAAAGATGTTTCAAACCTGCCAGTAGGTCAAAAGAAGTATCTAATAGTGCTGTATATCAAATAGGTAGATCCAAACAACTTAATAAGTATTTATGCCCCAAGAACTTTGCAGCCATTTGAAAAATTAATATATATATATATAAATTGAAAGAAAAAATCACATTGCTGTTTCATTTTTAAATAACCACAATTACTTAATAATAAGATATGTGCACCTGTTGAACACCATATAAATTCTCAAATCTTATAACCAGATCAGGCACCGCCACCCTCATTTCCTATCCCACATTGATTTTCAGGGGCTACAGTACTTCCTTTTTAGCACAGCAACCACTGAAAACCCAGTTTCAAAAAGATATGATGTCACAAGTGATAAAGTTCAAGAAGTTACCGGAGTAGATGGAAGTCCAAGTAAACAAAAACCTTATCTCAAGGCTGCAAGAATGTCATCAAAAGGAATGTAGCTTAATCTAATGCCGAAACTGAGAACCAGCTTGAGTTCACACAATGGCTGGCAGATGTTGAGTATTACTGTGTTTCTCTCAAAAATGTGAAATATCCTGAGAGGAGGCCTTATGCTCCTGTGAGTTTGTTGCAGTATACTCAAAGCATCAAATTGCACAGTGTGGGAATCTTGGACATATTTCCTCTTTCACATGGAAGCTTTTCTTGTCTTTTGCTTTGAATTTTTTTCAGGTGAAATTGTTTTGAGCTTGGATTGAACAAATAATTCTCTCAGCTCCTTATTTTATTTTGTGCAGGCAGACACTAATAGTAAGAAAGAATCCAAAAAATAGACTTCATGGCAACTGAAAAGTAGATTAGTTAAGCCAGCAAACTCCATTTAATAAATATCTCTCAATTACTTTCGGCCAAAGTAAGTTACCATACTTGACCACACTTTTCAAGACTGCGTTTTGCCAGATAGGGGAGAAATTAAAGAAAGAAGAAGAAAAATATCGAAAATCCCTGAAGCATCATATTTGCAAGTAATATTTACTTCTCCTACTCCCTTTAAATTTTTAGAAGTATCCATCAGTTTAATACGAACATGCTGACTATTTACTTAAGTGGATCTGCTCAGTTCTACAAAAAAGAAAATGATGAACAGCTGTCACATGACCAGCAAAATAGAGGACCAGCCATTTTCTCCAATTGTCACCACCTCTCATTCCTCCCCCAAATGGGAATTATGCATAAGAGATAATGCTGCTTTAGCTGTCTTCGTGGTCTAGGACACCAAGAAAAATAAACTCAATGACTATCAGCAAAGGAGGCTAATTGTTACCTCCTACAAAGATCAGTAGGCACCCCTCCATTACCACTTACTGCACATTTCAGGCCCGTAGTCCATCACCTCTCTACAGAAAAGGAGGGAAATATGTTTCAGTATCTGCCCCCCAGAACTGAAACCTGTCGTTGAATTTAATCTGAGTTCATCTGCCTTTTATTGTTGCTTTCATTCGTATTTCATAATAATAATTAGAAGCATCTGGTGGCACAGTGGATAGACTGCTGGGCCTGGAATCAGGAAGATCTGAATTCAAATCAATATTCAAACTGCCGCTAGCTGTGTGATCTTGAGCAAGTCACTTAACCTGTTTGCCTCAGTTTCCTCAATTGTAAAATGGGATGATAATCCTATTTTACCATCTGGCAGAGTTGTTGCAAGAATCAAATGAGATAATAGTTGTAACATGTTTAGTACAGTGGCTGGCAGATAGTAGGAACTGGATAAATATTACCTGTTATTACTAATATTTTTTATTATTACTAATAATTGTTACTAATTATTTTTATGACTAATATTGTTACAGTCATCGTGTAGGTCAGTGGTGTCAAATAGAAATGGCTTCCTGCCAGTCAAATATTGACTTAGAAAACCACAAATTAACATTATCTATGTTGCATTTTATTTTTATTTCTTTTGTTAAACATTTCCCAATTACATTCTAATCTGATGTAGCCTGAATAGTTTGACACTTCTGGTATAGGTTGTTCCCTTGTTTCTTCTTTATTTGCTCTAGTAATGATTTATATAGGACTTCTCATTATTCTCTGAATTCCTCCATTTGTTATATTCCATTATGTTCATCCACCATAATCTGTTCAATCATTCTCCAGATAATAGATAAGAACTTCTCCCCTGCCCTGCCCAAATTTTTATTACCACAAAAAGTGCTGCTAAGAATAATTTGGTGTCTAAGGGGAGCTTCCTCCTTTGATTGCATCTTTGTTAGAGATATATTTACCCTTTTCCTTTTTAATACTAGTGATCTGGTTTTCTTCTCTCTTTTTAAAAATTGTATTAACCAATGATTTATCTATTTTGTTGTTTTTTCATAAAATAAACTCCTAGTTTTATTTATTGATTCAATTTTGCACTCAATTTTATCAATCTCACCTTTAATTTTTAGAATTTCCAATTTAATGTTTAATTGGGGATTTTTATTTTGTTCTTTTTCTAGATGTTTTAAATTGCATAACCAGTTCATTGATCTTTTCTTTCTCTAATTTATTGATGTAGGCATTTAGAGTTATAAAATTTCCTCTGATTACTACTTTTGCTGTATCCCATAGCTGTTGATATATTTTCTCATTATTGTCATTTTCTTTAATGAAATTATTGTTTCTATGATTTGTTCTTTAATCCACTCATTTTTTAAGATTAGGTTGTTTAGTCTCCAATTACTTTTTATCCTGTCTTTTCATGGCCCTTATTAAACATAATTTTGTTTCATTGTGATCTGAGAAGTATGCATTAAATATTTCTGCTTTTAACCAAAACAATTTTATGCTCTAATATATGATACATCTTTGTAAAGATATCAGGTACTGCTGAGAAAAAAGGTGTATTCTTTCTATTTCCCTTCAGTTCTCTCATATCTATATCTATCATATTTATCTTTCCTGAAATTCTATTCCTTGACTTCCTTCCTATTTAATTTTTGGTTAAATTTATCTAATTTCGAGAAGGAAAATTAAAGTCCCTCACTATTAGAGTACTATTTTTTCCACCTGTAATTCATTTAAGTTTTCCTTTTCAGATTTCGTTGCTACAGTATTTGATGCACATAGGTTTAGTACTGATATTGTTTCATTGTCTATGATATCTTTTATCATAATGTTATTTCCCTGCTTATCTCACTTAAATCTATTTTAGCTTTAATTTTGTCTGAGATCATGATTGCTACATCTATTGCTGTTGCTGCATCAAGTGAAGCATAATAAATATTACTCTAGTTCTGTATTTTAAATCTGTATCTCTCATTTTAAAATATATTTCTTGTAAACAACATATTGTTGGATTTTTAATCCATTCTGCTATTCATTTCTGTTTTATGGGTGAGTCCATCCCATTCACATTCAAAATTATAATTATCATTTGTGTATTTCCTTTCATCCAATTTTTCCTCACTAGCATCCTTCTCAGTCATTTTCATTTTATTTCTCCTCACATGTCAATTTCACTTTTAAATTTACTTCTCCAATCCACGCTGTTTTAAAGAAACTCTCTCTTATCCTCTTCCTCTACCGTCCTTTTTCTTAATCTGCACATCCTTCTATAAATCTCTCCTTTATCCTGTCTCTTCAACCTCTTATTTCTTTGTAAATTTAAAAGACTTTTATACCTTTCTAGATACATGTTGTACCCTCTTTAATCCAGTTCAGATGAGAGTAAGGTTACAACACTACCAGCCTTCTATCTCTACCTGCTTCCTCTGTATCAGTTCTTCCTTTCATGCCTCATTTGTATGAGATAATTGATCCTTTTTACTTCTCTCTACCCAGCTTTATTTTTTTTAGAATTAACCCATCATACTTAGTCTAGTTCAAGCTTTTCTTTCAAACCACACAAGTAATGATGACAGTCTTAAGAGTATAAGATAACATTTTTGTATATAATAAGTAAACAGTTTGACCTTATTGAGGCTCTTATAATTGGTCTTTAATGTTTACTTTAGGTTTCTCCTGGATCTTATATGTCAGATTATCCATTGAGTTCTGGTCTTTTTGTCACAAACACCTAAAAGTCTTTCAATTCATTAAATGTGCATTTTCTTTCCTATTAAGTATTATGCTCACCTTTCCTGAGCAAATTAGTTTTGGTCATGCCCCAGCTCTTTGCTCTTCAAAATATAATGTTCCTATGAACATAAAAAGACTTATGATCTTTTAATGTAGAAGCTGCTAAGTTTTTTGTGATCCTGATTGCAACTCTGCAGAATTTGAATTATTTATTTTTTCCTTGTTGCTTGTAGTATATTCTCCTTAACCAGGAAGCTTTGAAACTTGCCTATGATATTCTTGTAAGTTTTCATCTAGAGATCTCTTTCTGGTGATGATAGATGAATTTCTTTTTCTATTTCTACTTTATCTTCTCATTCTAGACTTTCAGAACAATTTTCCTCAAAAATTTTTTGTAATATACCAAGACTCTTCTTTTGAGGATAATTTTAAGGTAATCCAACAATTCATATATACCCTCTCCTTGATCTATTGTCTAGATCAGTTATTTTTCTAATGATCTTTCACATTCTCTTCTATTTTTTCATTCTTTTGATTTTTAAAAATTATTTCTTGGTGTCTTATAATGTCATTAGCTTCCCCTTGCCCAGCACTAGTTTTCAAGGAGTTATTTTCTTCCTTAACTTTTTGTATCTCTTTGATCCAAAGACAGGAGAGTTTTGAAAGCTTTTATGTTGAATTATGTATGTATGTATGTATGTATAGAAAATACTTGCTTGCTTCTACTATTTGCCTTTCATTTTCAAAAAGGACCATGACATCATGGAGGTGGTGCCAGGACGTGCAAGGGAATTGGATTTAAGTGAGGGGGGACCGTGTAAAGTCACCAGCCTCACTTTCTTCTCTGGAGCCATCTGGGTCCAGTAGCCAGATATGGATCAAGACAACTGGAGATGGCCCTGGATGCAGTGGGGACATTGACCTTTTCAAGCTAATATCTTTAATAGGTCCCAGTTTGACTGAGGTTCACCCATTCAGTGATTAAGGCTTAATAAAAAAGAATGAGGCAAAGAATGACCTCTTTTAAAAGTTTGGTCCCTAGTGAGCAGCTCATATATTCTCTGTCTCTCTCTGTCTCTCTGTCTCTCTGTCTCTCTCTCTCTCTCTCTCTCTCTCTCTCTCTCTCTCTCTCTCTCTCTCTCTCTCTCCCCCATATATATATATATATATACATATATATATATATATATACATACACACACATATATACATACACACATTAATCAAGCTATATAAAATAGAGATAAAATAGAGATTTACAACTTTTGTTTCTACTTTGTATGGAAATGCCTACTTTATATTATACCTGTTAAGCTCTATATTTTAAAAATTAAATGAAGAATCAGAGTCCAGAAATATTTCGATTATATAGAGTGACAGGATGACTTTAGGAAGAAATTAAAAGTAAACAAGTGTAAAGTCCTTCACTTCAGTTGTTTTCAAATGAGCAACACGTATATAATGAGCATGACTAGTCTAGTTCTTGTAAAGATCATTATAGAAATCACAGAAGCTAATGAATATTTAGATTTTAAGAAAGCATATTATCCAGAATAAGGGAAATAAAAGGAAGTTTTTTGTACTCTGACATAGTCAGACCATATCTGAAGTATTATTTTCAGCTTCAGGTACCACTTTTCAGGAAGTATAGTGAGAACCTGATGGTATATCCAAAGCAGGATGATCAGAATGGAGGGGGTCCTAGAGATTTGACATGCAAAGATCATTTGAAAGCATAGAGAATTTTTAGCCTAAAGATAGGGAGGCTATGATAGCTGTCTTGAAGTACTTAAGGGATTCTTATTCATGTTTTTCTTTTCTTTTTTTACCACAAGTTTGCAGAACTAGGAATAAGTCATGGAAGCTGTAGAGAGGTTAGTTTAATGAACACCTTCTTAATGACCACAACTACCCAAATGTTGGATCAGTTGCCTCAGTAAGTAGTGGGTTCCCCCTCACTAGAGAACTTCAAGTAAATCTGGATGATTCCTTGTTAGGAGACACAGTTTAGACTAGATGGGCTTTGAGACTCTCCCAAGATTTACACAGAGGTGGTATTCAGGTCTTCTTAGTTCATGTCTAGGGCTCTTTGTACTAAGCTACACTGCTTCCTTTAAAGTATTCAAAGGTCAGATATATGAATGTATGTGTGTATACCTAAACTCTATATGACACAGACTCTAGTATACATGCAATGGAGTTTCTTCAACTTGAACTCTGTACTAGATCTCTTCCTTGCCAGGAAGAGATCCTTCTTTTATCATTTATCTGATAATAGTGATCAGAGAAGTTGTCAAATAAAGTTATGTCTGTTATAACTTTCAATGAATATTGAGTAATTTTGATATACATGTGGCATATTCTTATTTGGAAGAGTTCCTTTATGCAGGCATTCTGCTCTACTAAATTAAATGCTTTGAAAAAATAAGGCATCGAACAATAAGGGAGATAATATATTCTCTACATCCTCGATCTCGTGCTTTCTACATCATCTGTTGTGTCATAATGAACATGTGCTCTATGACTAATGCAAGGATAACTGTGTATTTGCATTTCTTGCCATGCTTTTACCCTCTACTGTTTCTTTCTGACTTATGCTTGCAAAATCATGCCCATTACTTTCTAATATCTTCATCAAGAATGACCTCAATGTATATACAGACAGTTCTCATAAAAATGTTTGGAGCTGGGAAAATAGACAGGAGTTATTGTTATTCTCTTGGCCATCTCTTTTTTGGGTATTATTCTGTATTAATATTTTCTATGCCTTTAGTATTGTCCTCTCCTTCAGTTACATTTTGACTCAAACTCTCACTGTCATAATTATGTCACCTGCAGAGTTTCCCTTTATGTCATTTGGTCAAATTCAATTGCTTTACTTATGTTCTCTTTAGCGACATTTCTTTTCCTCTAAAACACATGTTTTAACACTGATGTTAGAGTAGAAGTGTGGTGGCTTGATAGTAAAAATAGTTTGTTACAAAATATCTTTCCAGATCTTTTATATTTTTCTTCTGCTTCTTATCTGCCCTCTTTTTTCATCCTTAAGTGTTCTCAGGATGACTTTATATATTTGATTTCTTGCCATGCCAATCTAAATTGATTTTGCCCTCCACTTTTCTCACTATTTTACGAGATAATAATCTTCACAATCTTCTATTATCCTTAAGATTTTATAAGTGAGATCTAAGCTTGTACTGCTCTCAGTTGCTATATCTTACTACTTGTCAAGTAAGTCAAGTATTTACTGAGTGAAACACTTTTTAAGCCTTCTTGATCTCCTTGTTATGGCAACTGATTTAGAATAGTTAAACTACTCTATGAAATATGTCTGTCCTTCCATTTGTATCCTATTTATCATCCTCAATGACTTGCTTAAATTGTTCGATATAGAGTTGTTTTAATTACAGTCCACATATTTTTCTTATTTTCCTTCTAAATTTTTTCTAATTTTCCTTCTAAATTTTACTAATTATTTTCTTTGCTCTAAAAAATAAGTGGTCTGACAGAACACAGTTAACTGTGGTGTGATTTCCACATCAGTAATAAGTCATTTCCCATCTGATAAAATTCATTAAAAATACTTGCTAGTGCTGTCAGGAAGACTATGAGATTTTAGGGTAGACACTAAAAGTAAAATGGAGTACTCTTTCCTCAAGGGCTTCATCTTAGGAATGTAGACTTGGTCAGTCTTTCTTGACTTTACCTTTTGTTCCCACTGAACAGACCTATTTCCTAGTTCAGGGGTGTGGGGAACCCGCAGCCTCAAGGCCATATGTGACCCTCTAGGTCCTCAAGAGCAGCTGTTTGACTGAATCCAAACTTCACAGAACAAATCCCCTTAATAAAAGAATTTGTTCTGTAAAACTAGGACTCAGTCAAAAGACCACACCCAAGGACCTAGAAGGTCACAAGTTCCACACCTCTGGTCTAATCTTTAAAAAGAAAACCTAGTTAGTTGCCTGGACCATATTCAAGAGTCTAAGGTTACCTTCATTCCATGATGGGGCATCAGAGTAGAACTATGCATAGGAAACTTTACAGATGAGTAAACAAAGGTTTAAGGAGGTTGCCACTAGCTGTTAATCACAAAGTTTGAAAACATGTGAGACAAGATTTAAATTAATTTCTTTTCAAACTTCCGTTCAAATTTTTCTTTTTTTTATTATAAACTTAACAAATATTAACATTTCAAAGTAAAAATTGCGTAGAAAATGATTGTATATAAAACTCTGAATTTTTGTAATCTACTGACATATTCTAAATGTATATTAAATTTACCATGATAATAAGAAAATCTTCCTCTTCAAAAAGGGTCTAACACCCCTTTTGAACTTTCTTCTCTCTTCTGTGGATTTCTATTTTTTTTCCCTAATGCCTTTTCCATTACACTGTATTACTTATAAAATTCTTTTGCTACTCTAAGAGGGTCGTTCCTGTGGACCTGATGTTATAATCACATGAAAAAATCTATTATTTCCTCTTTTATTTAATAATTTCAATTCCATGTTAATCATGTATGTTCCATTCTTCCTAGTCAGAAAGTCATCCTTATTGGTACCAGAAAATAAAAACAATATATAAGTCATCATCATCCTATCATACTGTTTCTACCATTCCACCAGAAGAAGAGAGTTTGTCCCGTTTTTGTTCCCCTTTTTGCTTCCAATACCACAAAACAGGTCATTTTATAATCATAAACTTCAGATCATATTAGACTATATGTTCCTTGAAAATACTCTAAAAAACCATGCCACTTACTCAATTACCTGCCCTTACCCCATTCTTTGAGCATATAAACTCTCTATGTAGCCACCGCAATCTTGTAAGTTACCTCCCTCCTTTCTCCTTCATCAAAATAATTCATGATGCTTTAACCAAGTATAATTATTGACAACATTCCACCTCCTTTCATCTGGCTTCACTTTTATATTCTAATTATGCAAAGTCTTTTCGTGAAACTGAAATCTGCTCTTTTCAAGTCTCTAGTACACATCAGATTCTAGCCAATGCTCCCTTTTCTTATCCTGGACTTTATGCTCCTTCCAAACTTCGTACTTCTACAACCATTTTCTTCTTACTGGTCAGAATCAAAAACAGAAGATCATTTCCTCTCAGGCATTTCTTCTACTTTCTGAACCTGATAAAATTACTGAGAGAGAATATATAGAGAGAAGAGAAGACAAGATGTCCAAGAATAGAACCTTGGGCTCAGGGGTGTGCCGTGTTCTCATGAACTAATTGTTACGTTTTTATTGTAAACATTTACACCTAGGAGAGCAACAAACTACCAGTCAGGGTTTGGTTTGTTATTTTGTTAATTATCTGGATTAAGGAAAGTGCTGGAGAAAAATCTAAATTAAATTTAAAAGTGTATCATGCATACATTTCCCCTCTAACCCTCCCCTCTAGAGCTGGTTGTTAAACATTTGCCAAAACACACTTGCTTCAAGTACACCCGTCATTAAGAGGCAAAGCAGACTGGGGCAATGTCAAAAAAGAAAGAGACTTAGAAAGTAGTGTCATGAAAATCCAGTGAAGAGTATCCAGAAGATGAGAGTAGCTGAGTGTCAAATGGACAAAGAGATAAAAAGAATTAGGAGTAAAGACCAACAGATTTAGCAATTAAGAAATCACTACTTGTTTTAGAAAGAGCATTTTCAATCGTGTGATGCGGTTAGAAGCCAAATGGCAAAGTGGCTTGGAATGAGTCAAAGAGGAAGTAGAGGCAGCAAATGTATATAGATTTTTCATGGAAGTTGGATGAGAAAGGAAGTAGAAATATGGGATAATTGCTTGAGGGGATAATGGAATCTAGCAAAAGTATTATTGTTTTGTAGCAGAATGTCCAATATCTATCAGAACTGCCAAAAACTCAGCTGCGCAAAATACAGTGCTTCAGTAAAAATGGGAGGTGTGATTTTTAATAAATACTTAAAAACAAATTTGTAATCTTACAAAATAACATTTGAATTAGAAATGCCCCGTTAAATGCATTGTTTTCCCCAAACCAGCAGAATCGATATACTGAATCATTAATTCTGCTGGGTAAATAATGGATTACAATGAATGAGGCCCATTTTCTAAGAGCTTTTCCAGGTTCTCTATAAACAAGATCTAGTCTGGAAAACAGACAATAGGAATTGAAGATCAGTGGTCCAAAATACTATGACAAAGTATTCTATGTGATCTATTTTCAGTTTCCATTTTGAGTTAGAATGTACTTAGATTACTTTCCTGAATTCATCATACAGGACAAGCATGAAAGCCCTACCCATGTTTCTAAGAACACTGGACCAGGCATCCTTGAAGGAAATTTTGCCACTCACATCTTTAGCAATCTTCCTCCATCATTCAACTATTGTAGCATATATAATATCAGTTCCTTGTACCCAGATGGTATCAGTATTCACTGTTTTGCTGTACCAAAGGAAGAGACCACACCTGCTATAAGAATCTTTGATTGTGCAATCATCAAACTTACCATAATATATTGTTTTTAGAATCCAGGAGCATGCCTTTTGCTATGGCATATATTCCAAAGTAGGCTGGTCTATAGATAATATACTGCATTGAAACATTAAAACAGATGCCCATCAATTGGGGGAATGGCTGAACAAGTTGTGGTTTATGAATGTAATGGAATACTATTATGCTATAAGAAATGATGAACAGAAAGACTTCAGAGAGACCTGGAAGGACTTATATGAACTGATGCTGAGTGAAAAGAGCAGAACCAAGAGAACTTTGTACACAGTAACAACCACAGTGTGAGAAGAATTTTTCTAGTAGACTTAGCTCTTCACAGCAATGCAAGGACCTAAAATATTCCCAATAGACTCGAGGCAAAATGCCTCACACATCCAGAGAAAGAACTATGGAATTGGATCACAGAATTAAGCAGACTATTTACTCTTGTGTTTTGTTTTGTTTTTCTTATGGTTTCTCTCTTTCATTTTAATTTTTCCATGCAACATGACTAAGGTAAAAATGTATTTAGTAAGAATGTATGTGGAGAACCCATATAAGATTGCACACTGTCTCAGGGAGAGAGGGGGAATGGAGAGGGTAGCAAGGGAGAGAAAATCTAAGATTTATGCAAGTGTTTGTAGAAAACTGAAAACAAATAAATTAATGTTCTTTTAAAAAAAGAAACATTGATACAAGTCAGAAATTCCATTAGATTTGGTGATTTTCACAAGGCAGTTCCCCAGGTCCTTGAATTCTCTCTTAGTTCCAGATTTCCCGATAGAAAAGCATGGAAAGAGCTACTTAACCTATTGCAAAGTGAAGTAAGCACAGCCCAGAAAAAAAGAATATACACAGTAACTAGATAGTGTAAATGAAAAAGAATGACAAAGTATAAAATCAAAAGTAAATATAACAAAATTATAAAGATCGAGTGGGATGCAAATGAAGAGATATGACCTATCCTTTTGTGGGAGTGGGAGATTCATAAGTATTACACAGCATGTTTTTTGGACTTTTTGCTTCCTCTCTAAAAAAATACTTTGTCATATGGGATGGCTCTTGGGGAAGGAAAAGGAAGAGGGATTTATGGGATGCCAGTAAATGTAATGGTAATTATGAGAGTTAAAGATCTTCCCCACCTATTAATGGGCCTGCCCTTTAAAGGAAATTTGATTAGAGAAGATTTTGTTTTTGTAGGAAGGCCCACATTTTTAGTTAATTTCTAATGAGGCGATGGTTCTGAAGAGTTATGATGCCCTCTGGCTCTGCAAAGTGTAAAGATACTCTGAGGTGAAGTTTTGTTTTGAGGCTTACTTATTGGAAGTGTTTGTTTGGCCAGATGAGACTCTGAGTAGCTGCTATGGACCCCCTCCTCCCCCCAGCTTTGAAAATGTTGGTGCTTCTCTCTCTGGTAACTATGTACGTATGGTCAGACAGTTGATCTGTCTGTTGATCTTTGATGTATGGTCAGACAGTTGGAAGCCCTGTCTATTGCTCTTTATTTCTCTGTTTGTATTTTCTCTGAAGTTCAGGGTGCTGACTTTTTCCCCTGAATTAAGTGAATGACATATGTGCTTGATTAAAGTAGATTGTTAGCCCCTCAAAAGTTTCTTTCCTTTTAGAAATGTACAACAGGCCCTCTCACGTATGTTGGGGTCCTTGCTGTTACAGTAAGACACAGAAAGCATTAATAAAATTTTAAAAAAAGAAATGGCTAGAAAGATGTGGAGTCATGGTACCAGGAAAGATAAGGTTAAAAAAAAGTTACCCATTTGATTCCAGAATCCTGGGGGTATCATCAAAGAACCCAGCTGAAATTGTTGTGGAAAGGGGATGAGGAGGGTGGCTAGAATGGAGGTTGCATGGTATGGAAATGTCCTGGAAAAGGTATGGAGACATGGTTTAATTGTTGTCAGTATACTCTAAATTTCAGTAATGTGAGGCAAAACTCCAATTACACCACCTTAGCTCTGGCCCATCCTTCTTGTTATTTTAAGCCATAGTCCAGAAAGCCAAATTAGTCTCCAGTTATATCTTAGCCAGCCATTCACTTTTCATATTTCCTTCTCTCTTCTGAAGGTCCCACCGATTGGATGATAAAGTAAGCTGCTGACCATTCTGATGAATTCTTCTTACAGAGACAGCTGGTGGCACAGTGGAGAGAGTGCTAGGTCTGGAGTTCAAACCTAGTATCAAACACTTAGTAGCTCATTGACCTGGGACAAATCACTTAATTCTGTTTGTCTCGGTTTCCTCAGCTGTAGAAAGGAGATAGCAGCATATACATAAACTGAAGGTCTACAGAAGTATTGCATTGTGCTGACCTCATTGTTAAATACCTGCAAAACTTGAACAGTCTCCCAGAGCCATGCTAGGAAACTGAATTGCTTCCATTTGAACTGTCTTAGGAAGATTCTGAAGAATACTTGGCAGGATTACATACCAGACACTGAGGTTCTTGCTCAAACCGAACTGCCAAGTATTCAAACTATGCTTCAGAAAGCACAATTCCAATGGGCTGGCCATGTTGTTCAAATGCAAAATATATGCTTGCCAAAAAGACTATTTTATGGAGAACTCGCATGGGGCAGGTGATCACATGGTAGTCAGAAGAAGTGATACAAGGACACTCTCAAGGTCTCCCTCAGGAACTTTGGATTTGATTGTGGGACATGAGAGACCCTGGCACAGGACCACTCAGCATGGCATGCCTACATCAGAAAAGGTGCTATGCTGTATAAGCAAAGCAGAATTGAAACAGCACAAAGGAAAGGTAGGATGTGTAAATTTGGAGTAACCATGCCAAATGTTCACATGGACTATCTGTACCCAATCTGTGGTAGAGCATTCTGAGCTTGTATTGGTCTGATCAGTCCAGGTCGTACACATTGAAACTTCACTTCATCACGGTGATGCCATTTTGGTCTTCTTGAGGAATGAAGGACACAACAACCAACCAGGTATATATGGTGGCAAGTGTGTTTCCTTATCATTCTGTTTAGTCTGAAAAATGATCCCCTCCACCACCTTCTTAGGAAAAGACCTCTATATCTGTTATATAGTATTAGGGGGCAGAACTATAACCACTGCAGTGTGAGATGACTGAAGTTTTTGACAAGGTTGCCAAAGTTAGAGGGCATTTAAACTTCTCTGAAAGAAGAAACAAGAAAGTTCATACCACCTCTATCTCAGAATCCTACTCTGTCCTTCCCCTTCCTCGATCCATCTGCCAAAGCTGGGGGCACTCTTTATGTCACCTGGCTTGGCTGCAAAAATTTCTAGAAATAGTTCTATCAATAAATAGATCGCTTCCTCTATGGCACAGTCTTCCAGCTCTGAATCTCTCAGCACAGATTTGAATTGCTTACATTTCTGTTGTCCTTTTTTACTTTTTCCAGATGTTTTCATGCCAATTATCTCACTTTATCTTCACAACAAATCTTTGCAGTGGATAACACTATATGCTATAAATATACATGTATTGATCATATGGATAGTGGATGAGCAGCAGCCATTCTTTTGTTTCACATTTAGATCATCCCTATCAATATCCTGTAGGTAGGTACTCAAAGGTACAAACAGGAAACTTGCAATCCTTACAGCTAGGGCCCTCCTTCACAGAAACCTCCTCAAGATGAGGCAGAAAGCTGTGACCAGTATCACCTAATCTTAAGAGAATAAATAATTTAATAGTTTGGGAAACAGCTGGGATTTTCATGCCTGTAGTGTTGAATGCTAGGTTGAATATAAATACTCTGTTACACTAATTTATTTATTTGATAGATTCTGTGGTGAGGTCTTTTGTGTGTGTTGTGTAAAAAAATAAATAAATATGACAAAGAAGAAGTAAATCAATATTTTGAGTTTGGACTGTGTACTATTTCTCTGTACTGTGAAAAATGAAGGAAACCGTTATACCCCAATTAAATATAGAAGCAGTCTGGAAGTATCTCCTTGCCAGGAATCTTAAAGTGGTAGGATATGCTTCTGTCTCAGGTAATCTACCTCAGTAATTCCATTCCATTGTGTCAATTATTTATTTTGGGCTATGTACCAGAAGATCTTGCTGCTCTGTATGGCTATAGCACACTGAATCCCTGGGCCTCTGTAGGGGACTGCTCCTTGAAATGGGTGATTACTTGTTTGTAAAAGTGATGCCTGACCAAACCTCATTTCCCCATCATCTCAACTCCTTTGCTCCCCGAGGTAAAGGAAGCTTACCTGATCCCTAAGGAACTCCCCAGACGCCTGCAATTTATATTCCTCTATGACAGACTGGTAACGATGAACAAGCATGGAACCGCACCAGTGGGTAAGTGTGTATTACCAGAAGGGTTATGCCAACAGGAAAAACTTATTAGGAACTTAGATCTTGGGGTTTCCTTTTCTTACCACCATTCCACTAGATGTACAGCTACTGTAAGTGGAAATCTGAAAGTAGTTTGGTTCAGATCATCCAATGTTAACCTTAGAAACATAACATTCATCAACTTCCAGTAGTTTAGAATACTATAGTGCTATTACCAGGGGTTAAAATTCAATCAGATCAAACTGGTTTTATATTTTTATTTTATTTTATTTTTCTAAGTCATTTTGTTGTTATGAAGTCAGCTTATCAAGAAAGTCAAACTTTCCCAGTGGTAGGCAGATGGATGTAGGGAGAAGGGGCACTGGATCTCATGTCAGGGCAGTAGAGTCCACATCCTGGCTCTGACTGTTTAAAAACAATGCCTGGGCAAGTCACAGAGCCTCCATTTCTTCATCCATACAAGGAGGATAATAATTACTTATCTCATGGGACAACTGTCAAGAAAACACTTTGTAAACCATTTTTCAAATTATAAAATGGTAAGATTATTTGATATCTTTAGTAAACTATTTTTCTGGGAGTTTATACCAGAGGTAGATATTTTAAGAGATGTATATGAAAGTGACTGACAACCATAAAGAGCCATATTAAGTGTAAAATGTTGCTGTTGCTACCACTATCATCTTTACTCATTTTTATTATTTATTGGTGAATGTATTTTGGGAAGGAAGCAACTTGCCCTGGGTCTGCAGAAGGAATTTCAATTTGTGCATGGTTCTCCAACCTGGAATGTCTGTTCCTTTTCTCTCTGAAGTCCCCTCCCTCCTCTTTATAAAGTCATTCTTCTTACAAGGTCTTTCTTAACAACTTTAGTATTGATTACGTGACATTGGAGACACTGGCACAGGATGGCCCAGCATGGCATGCCTTCATCAGAGAAGGTGCTGTGCTCTATGAGCAATGCAATTGAAGTAATTCAAAGGCAACATGAGATGCATAAATTTAGAGAATCGACCCCAAATGTTCATATGGACATTTGTGCCCAACCTGTGGTAGAGCATTCCAAACTTGTATTGATCTGATCAGCCACAGTCAGACACACTAAAACTTGACTCTAACATAGTGATGTCATTTTGATCCTCTCTGACAAGGAACAACAAACAACTCCTTTTCCTACTCCAGGCTTTCATTGACCATAGATTCAGAGCTAGAAGAGAACTCAATTTTCAAATGAGAAAACTGAGGTTCAGAGAGTAGCTTGTCCAAAGGTCTTCCAGGCATTAACTAGTCAGGATTTGAATCCAGACATTCTGACTCCAAGTTCAGTGTTCTTTGTTCTCCTCCCTTCATACTTCTAGACCAATTTCCATCTTCCTCAGGAATTCTCTAGAACTTAGAGTTTGTAAAACAGAAAAGCCTCACAATTTCTTAGACTGTCTGTGTGCAGATTCCTCCACATATCCCCATGGTCAAACACTGCCTCCCTAATTTCCAATGGTTACCATATTGCCCTGACTTCCACATTTTACCCCTTGCCACCACACAGCTCCTCTCGGAAAGTTTCACTAAGACACCAAGATTCTTGCAGCTAAGACTAGGTGAGCAAGAACGACTCCTTTTCTCACATCCACTCTGAGTTTTGTTAAAGGGATCTCTTCAAAGCTAAAACTGAGTCCCATCTCCCCAAGAACAGCTAACTTAGAAGGTAAAGGCAAGCAAATGTTAATGGAAAGGGTAGCAGTCTCTTAGATCTCTCTTTAGGAAATGCAGAGGTCTTTTGTGTCCTAACTGTTTACTTTTCTGGCCCCTGCCATTTCTACCTGAGAGGAAATATATTATATACTTCATTATTAAGTGAAAGCAAAGTACAATGAAAAGAACAATGGATTTGGAATCAGAGGTACTGCGTTTAAATTCTGTTTATGCCACTTAATGTGTGATTTTAACATTCACTTGACTTTTCTGGGCCTCCATTTGCACATCTGAAAAATAAAAGTATTTATTAGATGAGAGACAGCATGGGAAGAATGCTGAATTTGAAGTTAGTGGACCTGGCTTCTAATCTAATGCCTGCTATTTACTACCTTTATGACCTTGTGCAAGTGGTTTAATTTCCCTGTAACTCAGTTTCCCCTCACTTTTAAAATGAGAGGATTTGACTGGATTTTCCAAGTCTAAATTTGTTATCCTAAGACCATGAGGTAATTTTCAGTCCTTAATCTGTGGTCCTATATGTGGATTTCCTGATTTGAAGGTATCCCTAAATGTTGGCAATGTTGGGTGTCTTTGTTGTTTTATGTCAGTTACTGATTGCTTTTTGTGTTAGTCTTATCTTCCTAGATAAAGTTGTGAATCCTGAAGGGCACAGGTCCTGCCTTATCCCTCCTTTGCATAATTTTCTACAGAGTAGGCTCTTAATAAATATTTGCTGAAGGTCAAGGAGAAAATACTGCAAAGAGCCAGAAAGAAACAACTCGACTATTGTAGAAACACAATCAGGATAACACAAGATCTAGCAGCTTCTACATTAAGGGATTAAAGGGCTTGGAATATGATATTCCAGAGGTCAAAGGAGCTAGGATTAAAACTAAGAATCACCTACCCAGCAAAACTGAGTATAATACTTCAGGGGAAAAATTGGTCATTCAATGAAATAGAGTACTTTCTAGCATTCTTGATGAAAAGACCAGAACTGAATAAAAAATTTGACTTTCAAACACAAGAATCAAGAGAAGCATGAAAAGGTAAATAGGAAAGTGAAATCATAAGGGACTTACTAAAGTTGAACTTACTAAAGTTGTTTACATTCCTACATGGAAAGATAATGTTTGTAACTCCTGAGACTTTTCTCAGAATTAGGGAAGTTGAAGGGACTTACTTATCTTACTTATATATATATAGACAGAGGGCATAGGGTGAGTTGAATATGAAGTGATGATATCTAAAAAAATAAAATTAAGAGATGAGAGAGGAATATATTGGGAGAAGGAGAAAAGGAGAAATAAAATGGGGTAAATTATCTTTCTCATAAAAGAGGGAAGAAAAAGTTTTTTCAATGGAGAAGAGGAGGGAGGAGATGAGAGGGAAAGAGTGAACCTTACTCTCTCATCGGATTTGATTTAATGAGGGAATAACATACACACTCATATTTGTATGAAAATCTATCTTAATTAAAAAAGGAACATAAAAAAAGATGAACTGGAAAAGGGGAATAGGGTTTGCCGAATGCTATGGTTTAGAGCTAGTGACTGAGCAGTGAGTAGAGACTTGATCCCAGATAATAGAAAGTCAGATACCAAAGCCTTGGATAATTCCAGGGACAAAGTCATAGGACATAACCGTCTTCTAGAAAAAAGATCTGTTGATTGTTTAAATTCATTATTTAAAAACTGCAGTTAAATTTTAAAAATAAATAAATACTTGTACATTATTTGACCAAATATAGGTTATCAGTACCTTTGTTATCTTTAAATTGTATAAACTTGAATCTTCCCTAAGACTACTTAGGAAAATTCAGGTAAGCTTCCTGAGTTTCCTGCTGTGCTGGTCAGGACAGCACCAGATTTAACCAGTCCTGAGAAGTTAGCAAACCCTCCTGGTTGACAAATTGGTAAGAGTTAAGAAGTCTACTATTTCAAAGCACCAGAAAATAGCCAGCTTGACTTGACCAAGTGTGACCCAGAGACTGAGGATATGGTTAATGTTTTCTGGTACAGGAATAAGGGTGAAAGAAGGAGCAATTTATGGCATCGTCACCAATTATGGCCCACAGACTGACCCATGGTGGCAGATGCTCCCCAGTGGACATGAATGATGAAATCTCATTGTTTCCTCTTTAACCAACTAACTATATTTGAATGCTATTAGTTGTGAGTGAAATGGTATAATTTTTGGATTTTCTAGAATCAAAGTAAAAGTTTAAAAATGATCTTTTAAAGTATAGCATGTAAGTAGGCTTAGGAATTCAGTAAAAGCTATCTGTCTTTGCCTTCCTAACTAGAAAATGGATGGAATTGTGGGGTGAGGAGAGTGTAGAGGAAGTCCTTGGTAGAGATACTAAATGTAGAATGAAGAAAGAAACCTTGTCCATTTTAAGATTCCCTGCCTTGCATATAAAACCTACCAGGTAGTAAGTAAAGATAAAATAAAATCAAGATTGATTTGCCATTGTCCCCTGGTGACTTATATAAATCCAAAATGCCAGAGAAAGTAGGGTTCCAACATTTGCCATTGGAGGACTTACCCCCTCAGATCTGTATCACCATATATTCTTCATGCTTTTAAAATTATACAAAATGAAATGTACTTATCACTTTATGTGAAGAGACAACCAGCATTAAAAAAGAAACACATAACACACAACCAGAGAACAGATTACAAATGTTTGTTTTACACAGCAAACAGGTGGGTAGGCAGGGAGGGGAGTTAATGAAATTACCTTAGCAGAGCTTCTTCAAGGTTCCACCAAATATAGTCAATGTTCATGTTTCATGCCATAGGAGCTTCCATGCTGAACTTGAGTTGCTAAATGGTAGCATCCTCATGGCTTTCTGGCATCTCTGGCTCTTTCTCCTCCTCCTTCTCTATATTATCTCTCCAGGTAGTGTCTGGAGATAGTATCCTCTCCAACTATCAGGCAGGCTGGGCAATCCCTCCACAGCATCATTATATTGGCTAGGAAACTGAATGAAATTTCTTTCTGGCCTTGGGAGTGAGTGAATAAAGTGTGTATTTGCACACTGACCATGTGTACACCACTGTGCTAAGTGCTGAGTGTAAAAATAGAAAAGACAGTCCTTGCTTTCAAGGAGCTGACATATTGAAGGGGGAGACAACACACATGGATGGTTTCATCTGGAAGCCAGATGGGAAGGTCTCATGGTCCTTAAGTTTCAGTAGCAAGGCAAATGGCAATGCATCTTGTTTAATGCCCTTTCCAGTGATGAAATCACATCATTTTTGGATGTGGATTACTGAAAGAATGAGGATGATAAAGGGGGCAAAATCCTGGAGAACACAGGGTAGAAAGAATAAGATCAAGGGTGAATGTAGAAGGGTTTGCTTTGGCAAGAGGAAAAGCCACCTCTTCATGTGAGATAGAAGAAGGAAGACAGTATATGAAACCATCTGAGCTATATGGGATGAAGAAGAAGGGACAATAGAAAAGTCTAAGCAAATGGCTTCATTTTTTTTTTCAGTGAACTATAAGGTAAGGACCTGAGTTGAGGAGGGAGAAGGGAGTTGAGGGAGACTTGAGGAGAGGTAAAAAGGTTTGGAAAAGCCTTTGTGAGGCGGTGAATTGTAAATTAATTGGGGAATGTAAAAAGATTGCCTTGCTCCAGTAAGATCCGGTTAAGATTACATAGCATAAATTGTGGACAGAGCCAAAAGGGTTGCTTGGTTTTTCTAGTGCCATGCAGTAGTAAGTGAATTACAGTGAAGGCAACAGACAATAGAAGTGAATCCAAAATTAGAACATGCATCTGGCAGTGGTCACTTTCTCCTCTGATAAAAGGAGACCAACAGAGAAGGTAAAATAGGAGAAAACTGTATAGGCCAGGTCTGCTCCCCACCTTCCTGCCCCAAATAAGCCACAAAGACTTATAAAATCATTTGGCCAAGTCCTGATTGCAAAATCCAAGGATAAATCACAGTGAGTCATGTATCTAAGAACACAGTATAATGGAGACTTTGAAATGGAGTCTGGAACCATGTACTAAGTATGAATAGTTTACAGATCCAGAACAAAGGCAGCATGCAGGTAGCAGGAACAGGTGGTAACTGGCAGCCCTGCTGTTTATTCCGTAGATCTAAGGCAAAGTTCCAGTGTGGACTGAGGAGGATACTTGCATCTAAGGATGTTGGATCACAGCAAGATGTGGTCATGGGTCCGAGACTGTGTTCTTAGCAAGCAAATGAAAGAGAAGCAAGTAGTTGTGTAGTTGTGTGACAAATCCAAGTACAGGGTTTAGGATCCATCACCCAGTCCAAAATGAAGCCTGTAGCTGAATAACCAGGGCAGCAAGATCAGAGCAATGGAAATCTTCAGTTCTTTCTCTCTGAACCTGCAAAGCCTTCCAGCTAACTGGGGCTACAATAAGGAACAAGTTCATGGTTGTATTGAGAACGCAGCTCAAGAGCATGTGAAGTTCAAACCAGGAGGGTAACACCAGTCTTTGCTTGCAGGGTTCTAGCCTGAGCTATTCCTGGGATCTTTGAATAACACTATCCCAACAAAATGACAGCAGATCCAAGAAAATAAAAAACAGAATCAAGCAAGGCCCACATATTCCCTTCAGAAG
Source organism: Bettongia penicillata ogilbyi (assembly GCA_023548195.1). NCBI lineage: Eukaryota > Metazoa > Chordata > Mammalia > Diprotodontia > Potoroidae > Bettongia > Bettongia penicillata. The sequence continues at coordinate 2,415,719 of JAJHZJ010000525.1, read as the reverse complement.
TATATAGAGTAACTCTAATACAGGGTTCTAATTTGAGAAGTAAGAAGAATAACCAAATAAGAAAGAATCCTAACATAAAGAAATATTATGAATACTGGGATACCCAAGACACAAACCCAAAAAGAAGAGTTACTCCCAAATATCTACAAGCAAAGGCTCAAAGAAAAACACTTATTGGACACTAGTTCAACCTGGAAGAGATAAAGCAAGAACTTTCCAAAAGAAAACTTAAAGTAAAAAAGCATTCATGGAGAGGAGAAAAGAATAATAGCAGTTAATATTTGTATATCTTTAACTATGTGCCAAGAAACTGTGCTAAGTGCTTTACAATTATCATCTCAATATTATCAATTAATATCTCAAATTGTCCACAGTTGCTGTGCCTGAAAAATTCATCACACCTTATAGACAAAAGTTTCTCTTTCAATCTTGTTGGACCAGTGCTTGAATAAGAGCCCTACTGCCCAGAGCTAGGCCAGTACTTAAAGCCTTTCCAACTTGATGAGCCATCTGCCAGGTTTGCATTCTTTCGTGAACCCAAGATTACCTCTAGACATCGGATTAGGAGTTAAGTGGATGGATGGCAGAGAATTCACTCTGAAGAAAGGCTTTATGAGTGGAAACCATAGTAAAACCTTTAGGTTATTGCTCATTTCACATATCAGTAGACAGAGATTTCACGCTGGATATTAGTGAGAGAGATTTAATTTTGTAGGAAAATCTACATAAAGAATTATCTATCATTTGATAAATACTGGAGATCAAAGATGGAAAATTTTGTCACCAGTTCTGACATTAGTTGCTTTTGAGAGGTTAAACAGAGCCTTCCTGGTGGCAGTAGAGATGTGCTGTACTGCAACAATTCAATATTAGGAAAATTATCCACATAATAAAAGATCTTAATAAGTATAATAAAGACCTATGATCATAATCAATAGATACAGAAAAACCTTTTGACAATATTTAAATACCCATTCCTGCTTAAAACACTAGAAAACATAGGAATAGTTTTCCTTAAAATGATTAGTACCTAAATAAATTATCATTATTTGCAATGGGGAATAATAAGCTAGCAACTTTCCAATAAACTCAGAGGTAAAGCAAGGATGTCTATCACTGCAACTATTATTTTATAAACTGAGAAATCTTGACTATTGTAAGAAGAAAAAGAAATTGAGGGAATAAGCACAGACAAAAATGAAATAAAATTATTGCTTTTTCTAGATATATGAGAGTTGACTAAGAGACTGCTAGAGAGTCAACTAAAAAATTAAAGTTACTAAATTCAGTAAAGTTGTAAGTTATAAAATCTACATAAATGATCTGAATTTCTGGTAGGAACAACATTCTAACTCTTCCTCTCTCATGCCAGTTAGGTTAGTTTTTCTACAAAGGTGTTAAGATATCCCTCAAGACTTGGTTGGTTCAGGAGAGAGGCCTACTTTGGTGACATCATTTCTTTAATCTAAGTTCAAACAACCACAAGTAGCTCCAGGGTACTCCAACACTGGGCTGGTGGATCTTGGTAAGTAACTCAAGCAGCAGAGCTTCTCTCTGCTGAATCAGCATGAGGTTACCCATTGTGATCCACCAATCAGACATTAGAACTCTGGAGTTCCTCTGGGCTACTTTGTACTCAGACAATGACAAAGTGGTGTCATCCATTTAGTCTCCTGAGCTCACTCAGACTTGAATATCTCAATACTTATTTTATAGAAAAAAATTTACTTGCATGAGTGAGTTGTTAGCCTATTACCCTACCATAACTTCCAGCAAACAGCAGAAGAGAGAGAAATTTCATCTCATTTACTTCAGAAGGTATAAAATACTTGGGACACTACACTGCCGAGACACACATAGGAACAATATGAATTCAGCCACAAAACACTTTACCCAAATGATGACAGATCTAAATAAGAGAAGAAATATTCATTATTCGTTAGGCTAAGCCATTATTATACACAATGACAATACTACCTAAATTAATTTATGTATTCAGTGCCATGCCAATCAAACTACCAAGTAACAATGAAATATGCCTAGAGGAGCAAAAGGTCCTATCATGAGAAACAAAAAACATGGAAACAGAACCAAGAACTATGAAACCCAAAACTACACTATAAGCAGTGATGATCAAAATGACTTGATACTGATGATGAAACAGAGGGGTAAATCAGTGGAGCAGACATAGAGGAACAATATACAGGAAAAAAATTAACATATAGCCTTGTGTTTGACAAATGTAATACTTTGACTACTAGATTAAGGATTCACATTGAACAAAAACTGTAGGGGAAACCAAAAGGAATCTAGCAAAAATGAAGTGTCTCAGTCCCACATCTCACAGTTTATAACGAGATAAGCTCTAAATATACACAAGATTTAGACATAATGGGTGACAGCATAAACAAATTAGAGAAGCAAGGAAGAAACTACCTTTTAGATCCAGGGTTAAGGAAAGAGTTCAGAACCAAAGAAAAGAAAGGATCATGGAAAATAAAATGGTCAATTTGATTACATAAAAAAATAAAAGTGTGCTTGCTCAAAATGAGTGCAGTTAAAAACTGAATGGAAATAAATAACTAGGGGGGAAATCTTTGTAGCAAATTTCTCTGGTAGGAGTTGAACAGGATAATCTTTAAGGTTCCTTCCAGCTTTAAATCTGTTATTCTATGCTCCTACTTTTACTATCATATTTTTATTATTTATTTATTTTTATTTTAAATTTTATTATATTTATATATTATATTATAAATATACAGAATATAGAAATTATATTTACAATTTATAAACATACATATATAATGTAAATGTATGTATATATTATATTTATAAATATAATATGTAATATAAATATATTTATATATTATATATTAATAAATTATAACTATAACATTTTATTATATTTATACATATTATATTTATTTGTATTCCTTTTTTATTTTTTATCTATTTATCTTCTAGCTCAGAAAATATACGAATATATAAGTATATTTATATATATAAAAATATACAAATGTATGTCTCCCTATGCTAGATAAATATTATCATCACTGTCACTATTAATTATCCATATTTTCAAAGAGACAAAGGATTTTTCCATTGTCTCACTGAGCATCAGAGTCAAGTTTAACCAAAATGTCACCTATTATTCTATTTTGATCTTGTTCCAATATTTGTCATTATATCAATCATTATTTTGCTTAGTTCCATCTTCCATTTTTTCCTCTACAATGTCCACAGATCAACAAGTCAATAAACATGTATTGATGCCTACTACATGCCAGGCAGCCATAGGGGTATAGGAAAGTCAAAAAGTTTTAAGGAGTTTAAAATTTAATGGATTTATTAGCATGTATTAATTTACTGAACTATAAATATTTTCAAGATTTTGTTCTAATTCACCAATTTTCCTTTTATATTTATCTTTGATAGCTATAATTTCACTCATTATTTCTTCCTTTAACATTTTTATGAAGCATTGGGAAAACTGGAAAGCAATCTGGCAAAAGCTCAATATCTTACACCATTTACCACAATAAGGTCAAAATGGATACATGACCTAGATATAATAAGAGACGTTACAAGAAAATTTGAAGAACATGGACATATTACTTATCAGACTTATGAATAGTTGAATAATTTATGAATAAATAAGTGATAGCAATGCTAAATGAATAATTTTGATTACATTAAGTTAAAAAGGATTTATACAAATAAAATAAATGTAGCCAAGATCAGAAGGAAAGTAGAAAATTGGGCAGGGAAATTTCTAGACAGTTTCTCAGATAAAGGTCTCGTATCTTTTGGGAAATGGTTTTTGGTATTATGCATTTATGTACATTCTGGATTAAGCAAACTTAGAATGTTGAAAAACTAGATATGATAGGTAATTATGGAATCATAGTCTCAAGGAGTATACTTATTTTTCAGCATCATACAAAACTTTTACATTTTCAGTATAAAGAACTCACAAATACATAGAAAGAGGCAAAAATGTTAAATGAATCTTTTTCATAATGATTTTAAAATATAACAAAAAATAAAACTGGAGTAATTGGAGAATAAATAATTCTAAATTATCCTATATAATAAGTTGAAGAAAACTAAGAATAGAAACAATTAAATAGGAATCATATCAAAACAGGACCGATAGTGACAATATATTATAAGTAGGACTGCTTAGAGAACTATGTCTTAAAATAAATAGGAAGTGCTAACCAATGTTCCGTGCAGAAATTTCATAGAGGTCAGTTTCACAGTTAAGAGTTTCTTGATAGTCTGGAGTAAGTGTGGCTGATAAAAAACATACAAACTCTACTTATGGCAGAATGATAGAACTTGGGGGGGATAATTTGGAAAGATATAATTAATTTTCAGGGGAAAGCAACAACAGTGCACTAGGCAAGAATTTTTAAATTGTTTTGAACTGGGCTTAAATTCAGTTGAGTCAGCACGAAGTAGCCTAAAAGAAACCTGGGTCTGAATCTTGCTTCTGATATGTATATATTTAACACTGTAACCCTGACAAATCATTGAACTTCCTGGTGCCTTCAGGGAACTCTCCAATGGAACAATGCACTCATTGGCATTTCACACTGGGAGTCCCCTATTATAAATGAAATCACAGTCCGACAACAAAAAACAAAACAAAACAAAACAACAACAGTACAGGTATTCATCATATTCATTTTCATTCCATTGAGTATACTTGGATACTTATCTATTAATTAATAACATTACTTGTTTCTAATCAATACGGCACCTAGCTGGTACAATGGATAGGTCATAGGACTTAGAATCAGGAAGACCCTATTTGAATCTTGCCTCAGACATTTACTCTAGGCAAGTCATTTAACCTCTCTATCCCTTAGTTTCCTTGATTGTAAAATGGGGATAATTATAGCAATTACTTCCCAGGCTTGTTTTGAGGATATATTCTTATTATCAACTCTAAGTCAAATGAATTCTTCTCAGGGTTAAAGGTAGCTCTTGAAAACTGACATCGTGCTACATTTTCTAAATTACTGACTCTTTTTTTTTAAAAAAAGATTCACTGCCTACCAACAATATCTTGGATCAAAACTGAATTTAAACTGGTTGAACTAAGACAATTTTGCCCAGAGCTATGCATAAAACCTTTCATTGCTTGTGTTCATCATGCTGTGAATTTTCTTTGTTGAGAACGATCTCAGGTACTTTTCAAGATACCAAAATGAAAATAATTTATTTTCATATGTCTGGGAAATGACTTTTGGCTAAGTAGCCCCACCTTGCTTTGTTTTTCATCCTGCTAAATAATTTGAATAAGTTGTGTTTAAAGCCTGTGACAACCTCCATTTTTGATGCTTCTGGAAGTCTTTTCTGGATTGATAGATCCAGAAAACCCTGTGAAATACTCCCCTCCCCTAAACCCTACCCAAAATGGTGAAGTCCTCTATTTGCTGATTCTCGACACAAGTTGCTAAAGACTTCCTTCCTGTTCTTTCTGGAAAGGGCAATTTGAAGGGATCAGATAAAAAGCAGCTAAGAGTTTAAAAAAAAAACAGCTTAGGTTTAGGTTTAACTTGGAACTCCCTTCCTATAAAGAATTGCTCATATCATTATATAGGAACATTTAATCTCCTAGGATTAACTCAATATTAAAGCATATGCAATTTGTTAACAACATAATCAATAATAACACAAAGACATAAATAATAATTTATGATATTCTAGCTTTGAGAAATATCTCAGCTAGAATTACTTCCCACTGCTACAGATAACTTCTTACTTCTGGAAACACTTCAAATATTCACTTCATATAGGATATCCAATAATGCCTCTTTTCAGGAATTCTCATCTTCACAAAATAAAGGTGAAAAGAATTGCATCCAGAAAGAAGTTCTTTCTACTTCATTTTCTCTATTTTCTGCTTTTCTCAGATCATCGCTATCAATATTACATTTGGCTCATAAGCCTGCAGTAGTAGCAAGTATATCCTCTATAGGAAAAAAATTTTAGAAACAGATGTTATGTAAGCAAGGGATCAAATTTGCCAGAGAGTAAATCGTGATACTTTCATCTCCTCTCCAAAGAGGGGCTTCAGATAGAGACTTAAAGATGCCTTTAAAGTATATAAAACTTTCTACAGCAATCCAGTGACACAGGGGAAGAAAAAGCAATAATTCTCATTTTTCAGAGAGGAAAACTGAATCTAGGAAAGGTAAAGTAACTAGTTCTTTCATATATAGAAAGTCTCTGATTCAGATTCCGACTCTACATGCAGTACTCTTTCTGCTATAATTTATTGCTTCTCCTCCAACATGACCAAATAAGGATGTATAAAAACTCTCTAGAAACAAGAAGCTTAACTTTTAAAATTTTCTCTTTTTTTAGAATTACAAAACACCAAACTATTACCAAAACAATGTAATAAGTGTATACAAAATTTAGATCCATCCATATTGCTTCCAAAGCTCAGTTCTTATGGCAACTGAGCTTAGGATACATTACTGTAAAAAAATTATTAAAATAATCACATTTAAGATAGAATGACAGTACAATGGTTAGGGCATTTAATTTCTCTGAGACAATCAGAATTGTATAGTGTTTGCTCAAAAGTCCAGCAGATTTCTCATGGTCTGTATACCAAGTAGAACATTCTGGGGTGTTACCTCTTTGAGACAGGGCCAGTGAACAGGGGTGACTCTTATTATGCCTTCCCAGGGAGAGGCGGAGAAGAGGAGGTGGCAATAGCATTTAGATGACTTGGATTTAGACTGGGTGCAGTCTCAGGTGTGGAACACGGGGCAGCTACTGTGTTTGGTGGGGAGAGGGGTAAAAAGGAAGACAAGACGTACCCAGGTGAAATGATGGCTGATGGATTGTGGGCATAAACTTCAAGGTTGGACAGGGCAGGTATCCCTGTCCAAATATCCTTACATATTATTGGCTAATATGTAGATTAGCTAGAAGGGATGGGGAGAGGAGTAAGGGGGTATTGGTGGTTATTATACATTTATGGGATACAATGGAGTAAGAATGTGTGTGTGGGGGGGTGTTTAATGTCTTACAGAACACATAGAAAATTCCAGAGAAGATACAAGTATTTCCTTTAAATTGAAATGTTAGTGGAAAATGACCTGCTGGCTTTTATTTTTCAATCAAAGATCTAAAAAAAGCTATAAATGAATATTAGAAAACAGATTTTGATGAAGAAACAAAGATGCCATAAATACAAGTTAGAACCACCAATTAGAATACCAATTCATGAAATGAAAATCAATTATTGAGAAACTCTTGGGAAACTCTTACATAAAATTTGTTTTTTGTTAAAAAGTGTTTATTAAATTGAACACAGTAGTATCGAAACCACCTTGTTTGTTTATATCCCCTTCTGAATTTTCTTCTATTCTCTTCTATGGGTTTTTAAATGTTTCATGGATGCTCTTTTCTTTCTTTCCTTCTTTCTTTTTTTTCTTTCTTTTCTAGCATGACTATTGTCATACCTGCCTTCATAACATATAGAGTCAAGCAAAACAAAATTGGTAATGTCTGAGAATGTCTGTACCACCAGACCATAACAGTCCAACCTCTCTATCAAGAAGTGATAAGCATGCTTCATCATTAGTCTTCCAGAGTTGTGATCAGTCACTTGCATTGTTCTTAAGTCTTTCTATTGTTTTTCTTGACAAATAATTGTTTTCCTGGTTCTTTTCATTTCCTTATACATCAGTTCATCTCAGTCTTCCTAAGTTTCTCTGAATCATCCCCTATAGGGTAATAATATTCCATTACATTCATGAACCACAAATTTTCAGTCATTCCCCAACTGATGGTCACCCACATTATTTGCGGCTCTTTTCTACCAAAAAAAAAACCAGCATAAGTACTTTTGTACATATAAATCCTTTTTCTCTATCTTTGATCTCTTGTCTAGTGGTGGTATTGTAGGGTCAAAGGGTATGCACAATTTAGTGATTTATGGGTTAGAGTTCCAAATTGTTTTTCAGAATGGTTAACCAATTCAGTTCCACCAACAGTGCATTAGTGTGTATGTTCTCCCACTTTTTCTTTCTTTCAGTAGACCCACATCACAAATTTTTCATGAGGTTTAGGGGTTGGGAGAAAAGGAAATTCAATTTAGTTATTCTGGTGAACCCTTTAGAAGTGATACAACCCAAATAACTGCTGTTTCCCAATATTTCCCTTGGGGATTTCAGGAATTTATCCATGTCATTTATTTATAATGCAGTTACAAGACACATAGACACATACTCTATGAAATAAGGACTTCAAATCCCATCATTTTCCACTGGCAAGTAATGGATGAGAATTGTGTAATGTCATTATAAAACTAGTTCACCATCTGGTAAAAGCCCCTTGCACAAATACAGCAGCTGATCTACACTGAAATATTAAAGCAACATGGTCCAAAGGAGATTTGTTTCTCCAGGGAGTTTCAGTTCATGCACGGTAGGAAGGTAATAAAGTCCGATTATTCTGAGCACAACTGAACAAATCACGTGAAAATTATCTCAGCTGTGGCAGTTCCAAAGCTAAAGTTTTTTTTTTAAAACATACATTACTCACTGTAGATAAAACTAAATAAACTAATCAATCTCTAAGGAATTGAACATTAATCAAAAAGCTCTGGTAAAATGTTAGCCATTTGTCATTATTCCAAGGGTAATATTTTAAAGTTGACATGCTGACAAGGTGGTCCACATCTACGGAATTATCACATCTGAAAGAACAACTAACCTTTATGTGCTATGGCCCATTTGTACATCGATGACTTGTAATGTTATCATTTTCCCCTTTTAAAAAAGTTGTCTTTTGGAATAATTGCTATTGATACTTGAGATGCTTCCTTGCACATGACTAAAATTTCAGGATAACATAGCTTATAATCATGATTGAAAGGAAGCATATGTCCATACTCATAAGGCTTCTTACAGTGACTTCTAGTGACAACTTTAATTATGAGACAAATTATTGTCCAGGGCTGAGCCTGCCTCAGGCCATTCTCTTGGTAGTTTAGGTTTACTATTGGAACAAAGTGAGAAAAGTTTAGGTCATTCAGCAGTTCACAAAAGGAAATCTAATTCACTATTACTGGAGAAGGATATTCAATAAGCTTAGGCTTTGTGGTCACCTCACACCAAAGTGATTCAAAGGGAAACCTTTCTTATCTCAGTTAATCTTTTACTTACTTCTTTTTTTTACTTACTTTTCTACCTATCAAGCATCAGAGAGAGGAATGGGAAATTCCTCATGGGTATTTAGTACTTTGGCAATTAGAAAGTGATGTTATTCTGAGCCTTTAGTCCTCTGTCTAAACTTAATAACTTTTAAGGGAAAATCGGCTTAATTTGCATGGAGGAGGTGACATGGCTTCATGTTCATGTAAGGTTAATGGTGGGGAGAAAGAGTTAAAGATCTTCCCCATCCATTAATAGGCCTCAGACACCTTTTGTTAATTTCTAAGGAGGCACAGGGTCAAGAGGGTTCTGCCCTCCTGCTCTGAAAAGAGGATATATGCTCTGAAGTGAGGTTTTATTTTGAGGCTTATTTTTTGGAAGAAGATTTCTGTGCCAGATGAGATTCTGGGCAGCTGTTTTAAGAAGCCTACCCTGGTTTTGAAAACCCAGATGGTGGTGCTTTGCTCTCTGGTAACAATGTGTATATTGCTGATGATAAGACAGTTGGAAGCCCTGTCTGTTGATCTTTCTGTTCGTAATTTCTGTTTGTATTTTCTCTGAAGTTCAGGGTGCTGACTTTTTCCCCTTGAACTATGTGAATGATATATGTGCTTGATTAAAGTAAATTGTTGACCTCTCAAAGATTACTTTCCTTTTAAGAAAACTGATCTATTCCCCAACTGATAAATGGCCAAAGGATATGAATAGGCAGTTTTCACAGAAGAAATTAAATGTATCTACAGTCATATGAAAAAAAATGCTCTAAATCACTATTGATTTGAGAGATGCAAATCAAAACAGCTCTGAAGTACCACATCACACCTATCAGATTGACTAACATGACAAAATAGGAAAATGATAAATATTGGAGAAGATGTGGGAGAACTGGAACACTAATTCATTGCTGGTGGAGCTGTGAGCTGATCCAACCATTCTGGAGAGCAATTTGAACTACACTCAAAGGGCTATAAAAATGTGCATACCCTTTGACCCAGCAATATCACCTCTAGGACTGTATCCCAAAGAGATCATAAAAATGGGAAAGGGTCCCACATTACAAAAATATTTATAGCAGCTCTCTTTTTGGTGGCCAAGAACTGGAAATAGAGGGGATGCCTATCAATTGGGGAATGGCTGAACAAGTTGTGGTATATGAATGTAATGCAATATTATTATGCTGTAAGAAATGATGAACAGGAAGACTTAAGACAGGTCTGGCAGGCCTTATATGAACTGATGCTGAGTGAAAGGAGCAGAACCAGGAGAACTTTGTATGCAGTAACAACCACAGTACCTGAGGAATTCTTCTGGTAGACTTAGCACTTCACAGCAATGCAAGGACCTAAAACATTCCCAATGGACTCTTGAGGCAAAATGCCTTCCACATCCAGAGAAAAACTATGGAACTGGATCACAGAATGAAGCATATTATTTTCTCTTGTGCTTTGTTTTGGTTTTTCTCATTGTTTCTCCCATTCATTTTAATTCTTCCATGCAAGATGAAAATGTACGTAGTCAGAATGTATGTGTAGAACCCATATAAGCTTGCACACCATCTCGGGGAGGGAAGGGAGAAAGAAGGGGAAAGGAGGAAGAAAAAAATCTAAGATTTATGGAAGTGATTGTAAAAAACTGAAAACAAATAAATTAATTAATAAAAAAAAAGAATACAACAGGAATTACCAAAAAAAAAAAAAAAAGAAAGAAAGAAAAGGCAGTCTCATTAGGAAATGTCTCTTGTGCCTTCCATGACAAGTGAAGAATACTTGGGCTTTGAGAAAAGGAAAAGAGAAACTCATAGAAGAGGGGATACTCAGCTAACCACAGAAAGAGGAAATAATCAAAATATTTTTGAGTTTAAAAAATGATTAAATATACTACTGAGCAAAAGTAAAAAAAAAAAAAGCTGATCTAAAAACCTGAACAACAGGCCCTCCTGTGTATGTCAGGGTCCTTGTTGATACACATGGAAGCACAGGGAAACTTTTCAATGAAATTGAACAGGGAAAAAATTGATTTCAAGGTTACTAGACCCTCCTTCACCTCTTCCCTCAATGTTTCTCCATATCTATTGATTGTTATCCTAAATTTCCTAGTCATAGATGTAGAGATGCCTACATCTTGCAAGAGGTCCTCACAACTACTGTCTCCTAACGTGTAAAATAGGGGTGCATTTTGCAGCTCAAATAGTCATTTCTAGTCTTTTCTCCCTCTATTCTTCTCCAAGGGAAACTTTAATTCCTTCCAGGAGAAGCAGCAAGAGCCTGGGGTTAGAGGTCAGGCACTCTGCTTTCCTTAGAGAGAGGGATTACTGAGCTATAATTATATATATCTGCTCCCTTAAATAGCATTAGTCTAGAGGATATGATCAGATTCAATCTAATTTCTAATCACTCTTCAATATCAGTTCCACAACGAACATACAGAGCACTTAGTCAAGAAAACCCATTTATCCAAATTGGTAGCAAGAAAGAAATCAGAGAAAGTAGAGCTAGGTGAATGTAAACCCAACAATAGCAGTACAAAGGATCTGCCCACTGAGAATAAGGTAACTCAGCTCAACCAAGAAAGAGTCCTGGACCGTACCCAAGGGAAAACTCCCTGCAGTCTCTAGAGTAGCAAGCTAGGGAGAGTAGCATACTGGAGACTACCAGATCCTCTCATATCTTTCCAGTCTTGTCCTTCAGCAATCTGAGGAAAGATTGGCCTCATCCATCTTTCCTCTTGAAACTGAAGCAAGATCCAGAGCTACTGTAAGGCTCAAGATTTCTCAAGTCTTGAAGGGAACTCAAAGAATAATAAAGATGTCTGGGTCTCTCCTGTTCTCACTAATTTCACCTTGCCCCTCACACAAGGCAGAGCATTCATCTCTCCCAATGAGGAGAATCTCATACCAATAGACCAGTGGATATACAGATTTATTGACTTTTTTCTATTAAAATTCAAGTAGCATTATTGCAAGGCAATTAGGAAAGAAGCTCATTTGAGAAGGAATGCCTCAGTGGTGGAAAAGAAGCCAGAAAGATGAAGCTAGGGAGTACTAAAAATAAATTTTGCTTCAGAATATTTCCTAAATCTGGCCATGTTATCATCAATATTGGGTCTAAATCTATAAAATAATCTTACTGTAATGTTTTCTGATGCCTTAGCTTAGCACAAATTCACTTGAGGTCTCAAAGGATGTTCTAGAAAGGCGTAAGCTCTGGCCAATCCTTTAATTTTGGAAAGACTTTGACCACTGATTCCATGATGGACCATTCGTCTGTGATCCAAGGAAGACATCCTAGCTATGTTCAACTGTACACTATCCTCTACACCCAAATCCCTTGCCCCGTTGACCTATCACTGATCATTCTTTGCCAAACTCAACCCTTTGTATTATTTTTACCATCTGGTTCAGCACTATGTCCTGAAAGGAGCTAGAGAAAATCACAAAACCGTGCTGACTGAGCCCACTACCAATATGTTCTATGATCTCAACTGGCCAGCACTGCACTAGTCAATTTGCCATCCCACTCACTGTAGTGGTTACTTCAAATATTCTTGTTTCATTTGAAACTTCCTGCAGCAACCCTTCTTCTTACTCTCACAGCTGAAGAATTCATCTCATACTTCAATGATGAAAATTGAGGTCATTCACTTGAGAGCTCCCCTTAACCCCTCCTCCTCATCCTACATCCTTTAGTCATCTTCCCCTCCTATTTCCTCCTTCATGCCTGGCTCCTATGAAAAGGCCATGCCTGATCTTTCTCCTTACCAAGATGAAAACCTCAACACTCACCCTTCTGGAAGGAATTAGAGGGAGGGTAGATTCAGGGAAGGATCAACCCTAAGCAAAACAAATTCTAATTAAGGATGTACAAAAATATTTACAGTTAATTTTGAGGTGGCAAAGCACAGCAATCTGAGGGAATACTCATAAAATGAGGAATGGATGAGCAAGCTAGGGGATATAAATGTGATGGAATACTATTGCCCCGCAAAAAAAAAAAATGAGAAAAAGGACAGTTTCAGAGAAGCTTGGTCTTCCCTGGTCATATAAACCTTCTTCGTATGAACTTAAGCAAAGCGAAGTAAACAGAACCAAGGGAACAATTTATACAACGACAACAATATGATAAAGACAAACCACTTTGAAAGAATTAGGAACTCTGATAAATGTTAATGATCAACCACAATTCCAGAAGACTAATGATAGAATATAGTGTCTAACTCCAGATTGAGGTGAGGAACTCAAGAGTACAGAATGAGACATATGTATATGTGTGTATGACACATACATACATGTATGTATGTATATTTTATACAGTCATAGACATTTTTTGTTTGACTACACAAAAAAAGGGTAAAAGGGGTTTTATTTTTCTTTCATTCAGGTCAGGTTAGCCCTAAGTTTTATATCCAAGACTTGATTTCTTTCCCATCAAGTACCAATTCTACAAACATCACACTTAGCCAAGAAACCCATTCATTTAAATTGGTAGCAAAATAGAGGTCAGAGAAAGTATTCATGTGAGAATATATACCATACAATAATAACATAAAGGAGCTCTCCTGTTGGGAGTAAGGTAACTCAGCTCAATCCAGAGAATATCCTAGATCTCATCCCATGGGGAAGGTCCCCGAAATCTCTAGTGTAACAATCTGGGGATGGGATAATGATAAAGAATGCCAGTTCCTCTTATATCAACTTCTTTCTAGAAGTTTTGAGGTGACATAATCTAGAATTTTATGGATCTTTCATCTTCTCTTGAAAACTGGACGTCAAAAGCAACTGTAGTGTCCAAGGCCCAAAAAGGCTTGAAGAAACCTGAAGAGATCTCAAACACAAATCCCAAGCAAATCTCTTCTTTCTCTTTCTCTTGACCACTCTGCCCCTTCTTCATACAAGGCAGTACATTGATTTCCATCAAATAATGAGAAAGTACCATACCAATGAGCTTTGGGACTAGGGTTACATTCCTCCCCTGGATCAAAACTCTTTGAAGTCCCTTGCAAAGATTAGTTGAGGTAAGAAAAAAAACCTACAACCTATACTGTATAAACACAAGCACATATCCCAGGTAACTTTGATGTAATTGAAACTGGAATAAGCAAATACACATTTATGGTACAAAAGTAGATATGGCACTGTACAAAGCATCACTTAGGATACTACAGTGATAACATGCCTAATTACATACAGGACATGACAATACACAGTTCAAAAGTACACACATATTCACAGCAACAAATCAAAAGTAATAAGAATGGCTAAGGAAAATTAGCTAACTAAAAGAATGACATTATCAATGGGCCTATATATAAAATACAACCAAAGAAGATACAGTAGCATATATGCAAAACAACAAACAAACATAATACAAACATAGTCACAGAACATAAAAATTTTAATAGCCATATGCTCACATATAGAAATTCACATTTAGAGCAATAAACATATGTAATTATAATTATATGCATACTGCATTTCACATGAACAGTCTCTAGTATCACTGTCTAGATTCATGTGTAAATATATTTTCATGTTCACTTGTAACATCATAACTTAGCCTAGTGACTGGTCTACTAGGTTCAGTTCTCTTGTTGCTAATCTGTCTGTTGCTATAAGAGAGTTAGTAGTTGATATCAGGATGATTGTAGACTTGTGTCTACACCCGGACTGGTAGCTGTGTTAGGTTTGCAGTCAGTATGTTCTAGCTCTGTGAGTTGAATCTGTAGCATTCTTGGGAATGAAAGGAGTTGCCTTTGGATTCAGTTATCCTACCAGTAATAATGTACAATTTCTTTCCCTGAATGTACCACTTTCCGTGCCCATATCTAGGTCAGAAAATCTTTGTATAAGTCCCTTTTCCTTAGTCATTTCCTAAGTGAGTTTTCTTCACCTTCTCATTAGAAAGCCCAACTAACGATGAATGATGTAAATTGTGTGGGACTATTTTGTAAACAGGCAGGTTGTCACATGTCTCAGTGACTATGTATGGATTAATTTTCAGGTAACTTGTAAGTCTCTTGAATGATTAAAACAGTCTTACCCTTGTCTTTCTCAGGCAAAGGATTCTAGTAATATCCACCATGCAAGTTCAAAACTGAAAAGCATTGGCTTCCTAGGAGATGATCCAAGACATCTCAAACCCACGGCATAATGTACCCATCCATCTCTCACCTTATTGCCTCAGGTTCTGTGACTGCAGCCCAGCGCTGTTGGGGCTGTTTTCCTGCTTTGCTCCCATTGCCCACACTCAAGAAGGCCTGGAGGCCGCTGAGGCTGAGCTCTGAGCATTATTGATCCTTGAAGCTCAGGACTACTGGTCTTCGCTCAGCCACTGGCAATGGTTTCTGGGTCTGCATAAATCTGATGACATCAGATGCATGAGAGTCATGTTCCAAACCCTGGAACAATCTCAGCAGTATAGTTTTTCCTGTATTCTCAAGATGCACAGAACCTATCTGGGGACTGGGACATGATAGGGACTGCCTGCTCCTTTCGTATCAATTTATTTGTTGAAAGGAAAATTAGCCTTTACCTTGATAAGAGAGGCAAAACTTAGAAAGGAGATTATTAAAAAACACCAAGGCTGAAACACATCGCGGGGATGGCCATGAGGGAACCAACTAAAGAGGACCACTTTTAAAGACACTTCATAATAAGATCAAGGCAATTCTGGTTGATGTGATCTATAAAAAAGAGATGGGCCACTGTGCCTCAACTCCTCCTGTACTGCAGCAGCTTAGGGAAACGAGGTGGCACAATATATGGAGTGCCAGCCCTGAAGTTAGGAAGAGTTATCTTTCTGAATTGAAATCCAGCCTTAGACATTTAGCAGCTGTGTGACCTTAGGCAAGTCATCTAATCCTATTTTGCTCAGCTCCTCGTCTGTAAAATCAGCTGGAGAAGGAAATGACAAAACACTCCGTTGTCCCTGCCAAGAAAACCCCAAATGGGGTTCAAGGACTGAACCACAAAAACAAAGGAAAATTAGATTAGAGATGGGGGAAGGGGTGGTGGGATGAAAACCCTGTTGAATTGCAGGTGATGTAAAGGACAGAGAAATAGGAGCAAAGTACATACAAACTGGGCTCTCCCAACAGACTGATTGCAGCTATGTCCTGTCTAGCTGGTACATACCAGAAAACAAGCCAGAATGAAAACAATGGGGTCAAATTTTGGGAACAAATTTCAATGTCTTCCAAGAAGTCTTTTCCTTTAGCAGACTAAAGTGAGGTGGACATTTTCCATCTTCACTCTCAAAGCTGGAAGTCAGAGATGCCCAAAGCACCAAAGAGACTTGAAACTTGAATACAGTTTCATGTATAAAGAGTGAAGTTTCCTCTCCCTCTCTCAACATTTCCATCCATACCTCACACAGGCACAGGACATTGATCTTTACCAATAAAGAGAGAGTCTAATATCAATGAGCTTTAGGACTAGGGTTGTATATGATATGTGAGTCTTCAAGGAACTTCCTCTACTACTCATGGCCTTGATCCCATGTACATTAACCTCTTAACTCAGATGAACATTATATTCCAGATAAAACTTTAACTCACTTTCCTATTTTAAATCTTTCTCTAGTTCAACAGGAAAATTTCTGACTGTTCTAGACTTCTGAGTTCTATCATTTCCAGGAGTCATTCTACTATGGTGGTGAAATGCTGGCATTTTCCTGTAGACACAAGAAAAAAAAATGAATTCTTCAACTTAAGCTATATCCCTACCTATTTATCACCTAAAGCCTCCCTGTACCAGCATAGTTAAACAATTTGCTCTCTCCAATCTGCATTCTACACCAGGGCCACAAACTCTGCTTCATTCTATTACCCATTTCTCTGTTCTGCATAGAAAAGTTCCATTTTTGCTATGTGGAAAATTATTTCCTGGTAAGAAAAAGAATTCAATCTTGTTCACCAAGCCCAATTATAGGATCTTCCTGAGATGTTATGAAAATGTTTTTGCCATGAGAATGTTGAGAAAGAGAACTTCCTGGAACTCCAATTACAAGTTAGTATATACAGTATTTATGTATTATTTATGTATTACATTAATAATAGGGAGTCCCATTTTCTGAATATGAGTAAGCTCAGAACCTTTGAAGTTCTCATAGTTCTTTCTATATCTTGTTCCCTACTCAATTTTTCTTTCCTCCCAATGAATTTCAAAAGATTACATAGAGCAATGGTTGGCTGTTCAGATTTTTCCAGGAAGCTACTTGAAATCACAGTGGCTTGAGGAAAAGCTGACCTTTACAAAGTAGTCTACATTTTCAGACTGTTCATGCCTAGATCCAAGTTTTTAAATCTTTGATATTTACATAGTTTTTTTTTAAGAAAATGATTTTTTTTTCTTCCTGAAATCTGGCCTTTCCCAAGTCAGCGAAGTTTCTGGCTGTCTGCACAGTACACCATGAAAACTGAAGCGGGCAATTTTATCCTAACAGTTTAGCACCGTGCCTGGGACAAAATTGGCACTTAAGAAATGTTTATTGATTGATATACACTTTAGTTTCCTTCCTCCTTTTACAATGACTTTATTAATGCCATGTTGGAAAAAAAAAAAAGAAATTCTCCAGTTTCCAGGAAGACTAATTGAAGTACAATGTTGCATGAGGTATAACGCCTTTCTTTTCTAAATGTTGATGTTAGGTAAAATTGTCAGCTTAATCTTTCCCACTTTTTCCTCTTTTACAGTCTCCAGGGTATAAGTCTCCTGGCTGACTTGTCCTTAGGAAGTTCTAGTTATGAGCGGGCTACTGTGGGGGATCCCAACTGGGACCCAAGGGAAAAGCATCGTGTGACCTTGGGTCAGTCATTTTATCTCTCTGGGATCTTGTTCAGTGTAAAATAAGAGGATTGAAAGAATGATCACTAATTTCTCTTTGATGACTAACCAATAATATTATAATTCTGTGATTTTACTGAATAATGGATTTCCTTCATTTCCTAGAGCTACAGACTACAACAGAATTCCAGAATTTGGCGTGAAAGTACATTTCAGTACTTCAGTGTTCCTCCCCTTCTTCCTCTTCTTTTTCCTCCTCTTCCTCTTCCTCTTCCTCCTCTTCCTTTTCTTCTTCTTCCTCTTCCTCTTCTTCTTCCTCCTCTTCCTTTTCTTCTTCTTCCTCTTCTTCCTCTTCCTCTTCCTCTTCCTCCTCTTCCTCTTCTTCTTCTTCCTCCTCTCCCTTTTCTTCTTCTTCCTCTTCCTCTTCCTCTTCTTCCTCTTCTTCTTCCTCTTCCTCTTCTTCTTCCTCTTCCTCTTCCTCCTCTTCCTTTTCTTCTTCTTCCTCTTCTTCCTCTTCCTCTTCCTCCTCTTCCTCTTCTTCTTCTTCCTCCTCTCCCTTTTCTTCTTCTTCCTCTTCCTCCTCTTCCTTTTCTTCTTCTTCCTCTTCCTCTTCTTCTTCCTCCTCTTCCTTTTCTTCTTCTTCCTCTTCCTCTTCCTCTTCCTCCTCTTCCTCTTCTTCTTCTTCCTCCTCTCCCTTTTCTTCTTCTTCCTCTTCCTCTTCCTCCTCTTCCTCTTCTTCTTCCTCTTCCTCTTCTTCTTCCTCTTCCTCTTCCTCCTCTTCCTTTTCTTCTTCTTCCTCTTCTTCTTCCTCTTCCTCCTCTTCCTCTTCCTCTTCCTCCTCTTCCTCTTCTTCTTCCTCTTCCTCTTCCTCTTCTTCCTCTTCCTCCTCTTCCTTTTCTTCTTCTTCCTCTTCCTCTTCTTCTTCCTCCTCTTCCTTTTCTTCTTCTTCCTCTTCTTCCTCTTCCTCTTCCTCCTCTTCCTCTTCTTCTTCTTCCTCTTCTTCCTCTTCCTCTTCCTCCTCTTCCTCTTCTTCTTCTTCCTTCTCTCCCTTTTCTTCTTCTTCCTCTTCCTCTTCCTCCTCTTCCTCTTCTTCTTCCTCTTCCTCTTCTTCTTCCTCTTCCTCTTCCTCCTCTTCCTTTTCTTCTTCTTCCTCTTCTTCTTCCTCTTCCTCCTCTTCCTCTTCTTCTTCTTCCTCCTCTTCCTCTTCCTCCTCTTCCTCTTCTTCTTCCTCTTCCTCTTCTTCCTCTTCCTCTTCCTCCTCTTCCTTTTCTTCTTCTTCCTCTTCCTCTTCTTCTTCCTCCTCTTCCTTTTCTTCTTCTTCCTCTTCTTCCTCTTCCTCTTCCTCCTCTTCCTCTTCTTCTTCTTCCTCCTCTCCCTTTTCTTCTTCTTCCTCTTCCTCTTCCTCCTCTTCCTCTTCTTCTTCCTCTTCTCTTTCTTTCTCCTTTTCCTTCTCCTTCATCTCTCCTCCTCCCTCTTCTTCCTCCTTTTCCTCCTCCTTTTTCTCCCCCTCCTCCTCTCATTCTTATTTTTGTTCTTCCCCTCCTCTTCCTCCTCCTTATTCTGCTCCTTTTCCTATCTTCATCTTCTTATTTTATCATCTTCTCCATCCTCTTTTCTTCCTCCTCTTCTTCTTTTTCTTCTCTTCATCATTTTCTTTCTACTTCTACTCATTATTCCACATACTTATTAGTTATTCTGCTGTTCCTACTCAAGATTTTTGTCCTAGATCTCTTTCCCACTCTCACTAGTCTTGTTCTTTCCTAGTTAGCTACAATGGCCAACTTACGTCTCTTTTAGTCCCTACATGTAATCCCTACAAAAGAAAGGCACCTACTTCTTTCTCCTAGAACCAAACTTTCCACTTCCTTTCTTCCAATTCAGCCACTAAAACCTGAGCTATTGCCCATGTGATGCATGTATTTCATCGCTTCCTCTGGATCCTTACGGGGCAGTTACCTCAGGGTCCAAGAGGAGCAAATTTGTGGGTACACACTCATGACACAAACTCCCAGTAGTGTTCTTCCTAATAGCAATCAGCTGGTGGTGCAATTAGGTCTTAACAAAGACATTTGCTAAGAGAGCATAGAGCTACAAAACATTCTCTGATAATAAAAAAAAAGAAAGACATTTATGGAAAGAGTGTTATCAGACCTAGAGTAGAGTGGTATTGCAGCATCCCCATAGGATACATAAGTCACAAAGGCCATAGGTCATAACTCCTAATACTAGAGGGCCTTGTAGTCTTGTATTCCTTTGTGGACATGGTCCCTGTTGCCCAAAGCTGCTTCTGTCTCCATGTCTACAAGGAATGTATTGCTGTTCCTTCAACTGTGCCTCAAACTCAGCTGAACTGACAAAGTCCCCAACTGCAGACTGGATTTCTCCTGCTCTGATGGACGCTGGGCCAATGGCCACTGAGGAAAGGAGAAAAAAGAGATACTCTTCATCCCCTGCAGGAATCCTTTCTACAACGCACACCTGAGCCTATAGTCCTTCAGACTCTCCAGGGCTTCACTATTTAAAGCTCTAAAGGGTATGTTTAATTTGCTTACTGGACCACATGTAGTGATCCTTTCTGATTCATTC
This sequence comes from Bettongia penicillata ogilbyi, assembly GCA_023548195.1. Taxonomy (NCBI): domain Eukaryota; kingdom Metazoa; phylum Chordata; class Mammalia; order Diprotodontia; family Potoroidae; genus Bettongia; species Bettongia penicillata. The sequence goes on along the minus strand of JAJHZJ010000525.1, from coordinate 2,395,169 downwards.
AAAGGACTTGTTCATGCCTCATTAAAGTCTGGTTATAGTTGAACAATTAACTTAATGACTTGATGTCATATTAAAACTTTATCATCTGTGACTAAACCCTGTAATTGCATCAACTAAGTTAGCACATCCCCTATCCCTTACAATTGTATACATTTATTTGTTTCTTCATTCGACAAGTATCTATAATGTCAAAGGAACTGGGGGGCAGGGAGGAATACGACGATGAATAAGACATAATACCTGACTTAAGGAGTTTCTAATCTAGTAGGTGAAATATGCATATTCGTAATACAGAGTAGAATGTGGAGAATTTCACAAGAGATATACAAAATGCTTCAAAGGAGCAGTGTTTCAAGAGTTCAATGGAGAGAAGATCACTGGTATTCCAGGAGAGCAAAGTATTATAGATACTCAGTCTTTTGCCTAGAAATCCACCATTACAGCTGTACTTGATGGTCTACTATGGACCTTTTCCACCTCAAAATTTCTTCCTTGTCTTTTCTTTAGGACTATAATGTTTCTAGGGTCATAATTTGGTAATGGCTAGTTAATCAAATAAAATAATCCCTATGAAGAAGTGGTTAACTAAGTAGTTATTTCGTCACCCAGGTAACATGATACCTTCTGCCACTTTAAATAGACTTTCATACAAAGGTCTAGTTGACTTCTCAATGTCTATGCCAGTGCAGCATAAACTATGGCAGGTTTTGTAATGCTAAAAAGCATTATTCCAGCCACAAAATGAATGCTATCTGAGAATCAACTTAGCTAAGAATGGAAAGATGCATTGTTACTCAGTTGACCACTGAGTTATGAATTCTTTAGCTGAAGAAATCTATGATACAAAGAAAAATAACAAATGAACCTTTGGGTCATTTGAGCAACAAGATGGAGGACTAAACATTTTATTTGATCTCCATGATCTCCAAAATCTTTCCAAAAAGGAAATAATGCACCAAAGACAAAACAATTTCAATTGTTTCTATGATCGAGGACATCCAGAATCTAAAAGAAGGTTAAAAACAAACAAACCCATAAACTGATGCTTACTAACGCTGAGTTCCTTCAGTTTACCTCCCCACCTCCCATTCTACCAGCAGTGAAACCAGGGCAGACAACCCAGCAGTACCAACACTTCAAAGCTCTGAACTGTCAGTTGCAGGCTAAAGAACTAAGGAAAAGGAGTAGGATAGGATACCAAGACAGGACAATGTGTGTATTTAGGGGCTATGCCTTAGGCTCCACCAAACCTAAGGGAAAGAGCACAGTATCCAGTTGGGGCCAGTTCTGACCATTCAAAGTCATTTAGTGCAGAGACCTAGGCTGGCAAATGGTAACTAACTCAGAGGAGGAGGAGGCTGAGATGTTTGGAGATCCAGTCCTCAAGGAAACAACAAGCATAGAAAAGAGCACCAGAAAATAAGTGACAAGAAGAATAAGATGGTATCAGGCATGAGGTATCAAAGATTTCAGGGAAAGGAGAATTTAAAGACCTTGAAAATATACAGATGAGTCAAAAGTTATAAAGTAACAATGGAAAGAAATATGGCCTCAAGATCTAGTAAACAAGTTCAGGTATCTATAAACCAACATTGCAAAACAAAGATAATGCAGAAAAAAAATAGGGATAGGAGAAAATTGTGCAGAATTGAGGAAAGTAGAAAATGAAATTACAGTTGAAAGAATTAACAAACCACCTCTAGCGAAAACAAACGAAATTACAAACAAACAAACCCATGACAGCAAACTTCCAGACGTATAATCAATACTTAAATCTAACAATTCAATTCAGAAGCAAGTTCTCCAAACCATTCAGAAGGATTAAGGAAGCAAGGAGCATTGCCACATGGGGAATCATGTGGATGCTTTGCCCAAAAGAATATAAATTTTGATTGCTGAAGCCTCACAACATATTTTGGTGTTTGAAGGCTAGGTTTTGTTTTTCTCTTCCCTATCTTTTAACCAAAAAAAACTGGGACAATTAACTCTTTTGTCTCATGTAATTTCATTTATGATTTCTTGACATAGAGCTCTAGAAAACCAGGCTTTAATAAAACCCATTGGGAGTCAAATGGAGCTACTTTACCATGCCTCAAACCCAAATCACTCCAGCTCTCATTAATTAACCAATTAATTATTAAACTTGGTCCTAGTCCAAGTTTTATTTGATCATTCTTTAGGTTTTAGTGACTCAGAGTGAATATAAATAGCAATTCTCTTCTGGACAGAAACCCTGAGGGTCTTCTCCTCCTAGTTTAATTTTTTTCTCTTTGAGTTGCTCTACACTATCTCTCGCTACAATCATCTTAGGACCTCATCACCTCTCACCTGAACTACTGTAAAGCCTCCTAATTGATCTCTATAATTTCTCTTCCCTCCAATTCGCCCTGCACAGTTGTCAAATGATAGAATGAATCTGACCATGTCACTCCCCTGGTCAGGAATCTTCAGTGGTTCACTATTGCTTCTAGTTCAAAATGCAAACTTCTCTGGCATTTAAAATCCTTCACACATGTTACTCTTCCTCAGGCGCTCTATATTCTAGCCAAATTGGCCATTTCTTATTTCTGTCTTGACACAGGCTATTTCCATGTATGAAATTCTTTCCTTCCTCACATTCCCTTCTTGAAATTTCTAATTCTATTCAAGACAATGCTCAAGCCCCATCTTCTACAATAGCCTTTGTAGATATTTCCATTTCTTGGGGATTTTTTCTCCCTGAGATTACTATTACACATTTTATTTTGTCTTACCTCTGTGTATATTCTTCCTTCATTGTCAAAGAAGACCATGTCATCAGAGAAATGATGAGACTTGCACTTGACTTTGTTCTGAGGGAGGGAGGGCTATGCAGGTTACCAGCCTCACTTATCCTCCAGCGTCATCTGAATCTAATGACCAGATATTCATCAGGATGACTTGAGATGACCCAGGATGAGGCAATTGGAGCTAAATGACTTGCCCAAGGTCACATGGCTAGTGAGGGTCAAGTGTCTGAGGTGAGATTTGAATTCAGGTCCTCCTGACTCCTGCACTGGTGCTCTACCCACTGCACCACCTAGCTGCCCTACTTACCTTAATGACTCTGCACAGTAACAACTAAGTTTCTTGAGGTCAAGGATTGTTTATTATTTCTCTTCTGTATCCAGGGAACTGTTGCAGTCCTGGAATTGATGGGGTACAAAGTCTGGGAACCTCCTTCAACTCTCCTTGAATCTCCCCACTTAATCTGGCACTCTCGAGGTCCATAAACTTTTCATTATTGCTGTGCTCCAAATTGGGCTCTGCTCACCTGGTGGAGGAGGAAGGACTGTTTCAAACACCAGGATTTCTCATGCTGCTGTTTTCAGAGCTAGCTCTGGGGTTCTACACATTTTGGGTGCTTCCAAAATAGTGTTATTCTGGGAGACTGTACTCTGTCTATACACAGAAAGGGTCCCTGCTTCCCTACAGCCATAAGTACTGATGCTCCTCTCTTCCCTGGAACCAAGGCCCACGTATCACAAAAGTGCAATGAAGTTGTCAAGTAGCTCCCAGTCCTGTGCCCAGTGTTAGCTCAAGGACCCCCATAATCTCTTTTTAATCAATTGTCCAGTGCCTTTACTGTCTCCGCACTGAAATCTACTAAAGTTGTTTCTGCCATTGTTGATGCCTTCAAGGCTCACTGCTAGTATTACCAATATGTGCTCTCCAGGACAGTCCCCTAACCCCAGTGTTGTACCTCTCCTGCCAACTTCCCAAGTTTTCTTGGGCTGGAAAAATGTCTCACTCCAACCATTTATTGGATACGATAATCTAGAATTTGATTTGACACATTATTTTAAAGTTGTTTGGAGGGGAACGTTGGGAGAGTTCAACTGAATTTCTGCCTCTACTCCACCATCTTGGTTTTGCCTTCCTTATTTGATTTTTCAAATGATCTTTTTTGCTCTTTTTTATCTCTTTCCTTAGTTTTCTAGAAATTTTTGTTGGGCTTGTGTCCAATCCACCTTTTTCTTGGAGGCTTTGCTTGTAAATATTTTCAGTCATTGTCATCTTCTGAGTTTGTGCCTTGAACTTCCCTCTCATCATAGTAACTTTTTACAATCTGATTCTTTTTTTTTTATTGTTTGCTCACTTCTCCAGTTTCTTCTTTTTTAACTTTGAACTTAATGTTAGAATCTGGCTCTGATCACCCTTGTGTTGGGGAGGGGTAATTAGCCTAAGCTTCTGTTTTTTACATTTTGTTGTTTTCATACCTAGGTCTAGAAACTTGTGAGTTTTTACAGCTTCCAAAATGGTATGATCTCAGGCATGTGCCCTTCCAGTACGTACACTGGTCCTTACCCAGTTAGGGCCTCTGTTCCCTCACAACTGCAACTGCTTCTCTCCACCCTTGAACTGTGAAGTGGAATAGGGTAATGGGCGATGAGGCTATGAAATGTTATCTGATCCTGTGCTCAATAGTAGCAGAGGGGTCCACCTGGAATCACTTTCTGATCAGCTGTTCAGCCTCATTACCAATCATGGGTGTTGTGTGTTCCGTGTGGCCACTGTTTCTGCCACCTGTTCCTTCAAAGCCTACAGCTGGTGCCACTTCAGTCACATTGAGCTCTAGGTCAGCTCTCACCCCAGTGTCCACAGACTTAATACTCCCTGCGCTGGAAAAAATTACTCCCGTGACTTTTTGTTGGTTATCCCACTCAGAATTCAGTTTGATACATTGCTTAGAGGGATGGATTGAGAGAGCTGAGCAGAATTGCTCAGTTTACTCTGTCATCATGGCTCTACCCGTAGATTATTTTTTCTTAACTTCTTTGCATCCTTAACTCCCTTTGTAGGTGTTTCTCCATATAACTTATTTTCTAGAAAAATGTTGGATAACTGAATGGTCATTGTATTCAAAAGGAAAAATGAAACATTTATAAGAAACTAGGAGGCATTTTTCAAAAAATATTTCTTTTGGGGGATGTTGTGTTTCACCTATTTATGTATGTATTATGTATTTATTTGGCAACGTGGTCCAGGAATAATAAGAATTCCTCTTCCCCAAACCTTCTCTTCTGGATATTAAGACCCAGGTCCATTTTCTCCATAATTACTGCTGGAGTTCTTGAAGGCTTGGTTCATTTTAATTTCTCATTCATTATGTTTTCAGGGACAGTATGGCCCATAAATCTGGACACAGGCCAAGAAGTTCTGAAGTTCTTACTTCCAGTTTTCTACTGACACTACAAACCTCCCAATCCATCCTCAGAGTTGTGACTTCTGAATATATTTGCTTATAAGGTGAGTAAAATGTGTTTTTTTTTTTGCCAAGCAGGATCCCAAAAAATAATTAGTTAATATCTGTAGAATATATTCCTATGATGAAAACTCTACTTTCCAGTTAAAAATGGAACAATCTAAAGAAAAGAAAATACCAATGCCACTTCTAAGGTGTCTCTGATTCTCTATTTTTTCCAGTTTTCCATAAAATGAATGAATGTCAATGTGCTAAGTGGTGGAAATACATATACAAAATGCAAGGTAGTCTCTGCCCATGTGACATCAAAACATAGAAGGCACCGGTGGCCAGGGAAGGGTGTTTTAGTCAAAGAAGACAAATGAATTATTTTAGCTGTGGTCAAGTTTAGAAGTGATCTTCAACTGAAAGATCATGCAACATTACACATCTGTAACACCCTTCCCATCTTCTATTTCAAAAAATTAATAGAAATTTATCTTCTCTCCTTCCCACCTTTAACATCATTGCAGGAGGAAAGAGAAAAGAAAAGGAACACATTTCTTGTAACAAATATTCTTAGTCAAGTTAAAAACATTCTACAGAGACATGAATTGAGAATTTAAATATAATAAAAGTTGAGGTAGTGGTTTAAAACATCAGTATGTATATATACATATATAACTTGATAATTTGTCCTTTAGAAATATAAAGTCTATTATTATAGGGTAAGTCCTATACTATTTCTTTTTTTGACTTTTTATTTTAAGTTCTAAATTCTCTCCTTCCCTCCAGGGTCTCCCCCAATCAATTGACAATGCAAGCAGTTATGATCACATAATTACACGTGACAAGTTATATAAAACATATTTCTGTAAAGTGATAGTGGCCTGTTCAGTTGTTCTACAGTGTTTGATTATCAATCTTCTGAGAGAATAGATGTATAATTGGCTATTGTATCATATTTAAAAAACAAAGAAAATAAAAATTTCTTCACTTTGCACTGAGAGTTCATCAGTTCTCTCTCCACAGGTAGATATCACTTTTCACCATGAATCCTTTGAAATTGTCATGGGTTATTGTATTTCTCAGAATCGCTAAGTCTTTCACAATGGATTATTGTTACTGTATCAACGTTTCGTGTACAATGTTCTCCTTGTTGCTTAGCCTTCTCAGGTTTTTTCTGAAACCATCCCCTTAATCATTTCTTATAGCATAATAGTATTTAATCACAATCATATACACCAAAACTTGCTCAGCTTTTCCAGTTGATGGATGTCCCCTCAGTTTGCAATTCTTCACCACCCCAAAAAGAAATGCTATAAATGTTTTTAATGTATTTCTTTCTGTCTTGTTTTTCCTTTTTCTTTGATCTCTTTGGAATACAGACATAGTAGTGGAATTGTTAGGTTAAAAGCTATGCAGTTTTATAAACCTTTAGGCATAATTCCAACTTATTCTCTAGAATGGTCAGACCAGTTCACCACTCCACCATTAGCTTATTAGTGTAACTAATTATGCCATATCTGCTCCAGCATTTATCATTTTCCTTTTCTGTCATCTTAGCCAATCTGATAAGTGGGGTTGGTTCTTTAGTTTTTTTTATTTGGGTTTCTCTAATCATTAGTTATTTAGATCATTTTTATATGGCTACTGATAGCTTTGATGTCTTCTGAAAACTACCTATTCATATCCTCTGACCATTTATCAATTGGGGAATGACTCATGTTCTTATAGGTTGACTTATTTCTCTACATATTTGAGAACTGAGATCAAGGGAATTAAGATCAGAGAAACTTGTTACAAAATCCACCCCCCCAATTTCCTGCTTTCCTTCCAATGTTGTCTGCATTGATTTTGTTTGTGCAAAAGCTTCAATTTTATATACGTAACCAAAATTATCTATTTTACCTCCTGTGATTCTGTCTTCCCTTTTCCATAGATCTTACAGGTAGTTTTTTTTCAGGTTCCCCTAATTTACTTATGATATCACTCTTTATATCTAAATCACATACCCATTTTGATTTTATCTATCGGTGTGAGATGTTGGCCTATACCTAATTTCTGCCAGACTGCTTTCCAGTTTCCCTTGGGTTTATAAAACACTTGATTACTGTAGTCATTTATATTTCTATATTGTGTGCCTAATCTATTCCACTGATCAACTACTCTTATTTATTATCTAGCACCAGATCATTTTGGTTACCATTTTATAGCATAGCTTGAAATCTGCTACATTAGGCCACCTTCCTTCACATATTTTTCATTTATCCCCTTACAATTCTTGACATTTTATTGCTCCAGATGACTTTTGTTATTATTTTTCTAATTCTATGAAATGTTTCTTTGGGAGTTTGATTTGTATGGCACCAAATAAGTAAAGTAAGTTAGAATTTTCATTTTTTATTTTCATTTATATTGACTTGGTCTACCTGTGAGTAATTAATGTTTTTCCATTGTTTAGATCTGTCTTTGTGTTAGAAGTTTTTGTAATTGTGTTCATCTACTTCTGTGTGTGTGTGTGTGTGTGTGTGTGTGGGTCCTGGCGGGCAGACGCCCAAGTATTTTATACTGTCTTTAGTTATTTTAAATAAAATTTCTCTTTCTCTTCCTATTGGATTCTGTTGGTAACATACAGAAATGCTGATGATTTGTGTGGATTTATTTTATATACTGCAACTTTGGTAAAGTTAATTTTTTTAATTTGTTTTTTTAGTTGATTCTGTACAATCAGTTTCTGTAAGTATACCATCATATCATCTGTAAAAAGAGATCACTTTCTTTCCTTGGTGCCTATTCATATTTTTCTTTTTTCTTATTGCTATAGCTAGAATTTCTAGTACAATATTAAGTAATAATTGTAATAATGGACATCATTGCTTCATCCCTGATTTTAATGAGGCTACAAGTCTTCTACACTTATCCCCATTATAGACAAACATTGCTTTTTTATTTTAGATAGATACCACTTAACATTTTAAGAAAAGCTCCATTTATTCCTATGCTTTCTAATAGTCTTTTATTTTTTTCAGAGAAATGGGTGTTTGTCAAAAGGTTTTTGGGGGCATCTATTGATATAGTCATATATTCATGTTATTCATGTCATATGTTTATGGTTTCCCTAACACTGATCCAGCCCTGAACTCCTGGTATAAATTCTATGTGGTCATACTATATAATTTTGCCCTGATTTCTTGGCTAGTATTTTACATAAAATTTTTGCAATGCTATTTATTGGAGAAATTGAGTTATAGTTTTCTTTTTCTCTTTTTCTGTTTTTTCTCTCCCTCCCAAAAGCCCATATTTTTCTCATAAAAGGAATTTGGTAGGACTTTCTCCTTACCCGTTTTTTCTAATAGATTATGTAGCATTGGAATTAATTGTTCTTTAAATATTTGGTAGAATTTGCTTATCCTGGGGAATCAGTTCCCCAGGTCCTGAGGAATATGTCCTGGAGATTATGTGGTCCTGAGAAATTTTTCTTAGAAAGCTCATTTATAGATTGTTCAATTTCTTTATCTAAGACAAGATTATTTAAGAATTTTATTTCCTATTCTGTTAATCTGGGCAAATTTATGTTCTTGTAAATATTCATCCATTTCATTTAAATTGGCAGTTTTATTTGCAGATAATTAGGCAAACTAGCTCCTAATAAGTGCTATAATTTCTTCTTCATTAAAGGTGAATTCACTCTTTTCATCTTTAATACTGGTAATTTGGTTTCCTTATTTTTAAAGTCTAATTTGGTATAATATAATACATAATTTATTGGGCTTTTTAAAAAATAAAACCATCCCCTAGCTTTATTTCTTGGTTCAAAGGGTTTGTTTTACTTTCAGTTTTCTTAATCTTTCCTTTAATTTTCAGGATTTCAAATTTGGTGTTTATTTAGGAATTTTAATTTGTTCTTTTTATAGTTTCTTTTTGTTTCATGCTGTTTGTTGACTTTCTCTTTTTATTACTGTATGCACTTAGAGATATAAATTTCCTCCTAAGTACTTCTTTGGCTGCACTCCACAAATTTTGGTACATTGTCTCATTGCTATAATTATTCTTAAAGATGTTATTATCTCTAGGATTTGTTCGTTGACTCATTCTTTAGAATTAGAATACTTAGCTTCCAATTAATTTTTAATCTACACTTCTAAGGTCCATTATTGAATGTCATTTTTATTGCATTATGGTGCAATAATATTCACAGGGTATATTTACTATTTCTTTTCTACATTTGTTTGTGAGGTTTGTGTGCCCTAATACACGGTCAATTTTTGTGAAGGTGCCATGTACAGCTGAGAAGTTCCTTTCTGTTTCCATTCAGCATTTTTCAAAGGTCTATCACATCTAACTTTTCTAAAATTCTATTCATCTCCTTATTTTCTTTCATATTTATATATGGTTAGATTTATTTAGTTCTGAGAGGGTTAAATAGAAATCTCCTATTGGTATAGTTTTACTATCTCCTGAAACTCATTTAACACTTCCTTTATCAAAAATTATATAATATGACCATATGGAATGTACACCAGGAATGTAGGGCTGAATCAATGTTAGGAAAACTACAAAATCCTTAAAGATTTTAACAAAATCCTTTAAGAATTTGGATGCTATGCCATTTTGTGCTTCTATGCTTAGTATTGATATTACTTCATTGTCTTTTGGCAAAATGTGATTTCCCTGATTATCTCTCAATTATTTTTGCTATTTCCACATATGATAAATGTTCAAATTGCTCCAGGATACTGATGTGTCAAGCAGGCTTTCATGCACAGACCCTAGAATCTCTATTCTAAATTATAAGAAATGAGCATGAAAACACATTAAAAATCTTACCAGCTAACCCAACCACTGCTTTTGAACAATTAAGACTTTAAGTTTGGAGTCCACAGACCCCACTTTAAGAGACTGTAGACATTGACATTGAAATATAAAGGCAGAGTGAATATGTAATTAACATCTCCCCAGCATAAAGGGAAAAGATTATAAATAGAAAATATATTTTCTAGGGCTTCAGAGACAGTAAGCCATATTTGCAAACCTTAATAAAAACCATTGCTGTCCGAGACAAACCACTATTACTTCTCTGTGAACTACCATTCCTTTCCTGTGTATAATTTTGTATCATTTTTGAATGTAGGCAGAATCATTGATACATACTTTTAAATATGTTAGGAATAGAATCTTACCCGTAATATGAATTATTATTAAGGATGTATTTATGACATATATTAATACATTATGTTTGTTATATATAAATATATATACCATATACTAATAATACTATATACTATATATACCATATACTAATACAATATATAACTATAAATATATAACTATATAAATATATAACAATATATAACTATAATATGTGCATCACCAAAAGAACTATACTAGATGGTAAGGATAAGATAAAAAGGGAAAAAATAGGGGGAAAAGTCTAGTCTCTATCTTTAAGAAGCTTGCATTCCACCACCACCAAGCAATCTTAACCACTTAGGATATTTTACTAGTAAAGAAGTTGACCAAAGAACACCAGTAAAAAGATTTGAAACTTTGGTTCCAGATCACTATAATAAGATGAATGTCACAATAAAGTGAGTTACATAATTTTTTTTTGTTTCTCAGTGCATGTAAAAGTCATGTTTATATTATACTATAGTCTATTTCACCAAATAGAAAACACAGAATGTTCCATGTTCAGTCACTAAAGGAATGACAGAATAGAGGCTATGTTACTCACCACAAGGGAAAAAGTTCCTTTTTTAAAAATATAATATGAATATTTCCTGGACACAAGCATGATTATTAAATGTTATAAAATTGTGGCATTATCCCTAAAAGCAATTAGGAATGAAATGATAGATGACCTAAGGCAAACCAAACCTACGTCATAATTCAAACCAACTCAAAACACAAGACCTATTGATGGTGGCAGAAAACCCATTATTAATAATTTAGAATATGGGCACATCTTATTTTGTTGTGCTTCCCAGACACTGCATTTTTTTTACCAATTGAATGTTTGGGGCAATCCTATGCTGGGCAAGTCTATCAAACTATTTTTCTAACAGCATGTGCTCACGTTGTGTTTCTGTCACATTTTGGCAGTTCTCTCAATATTTCAAACTTTTTTTATTATCATTATTATTATATCTGTTGTGGTGATCTGTGATCAGCAATGTTAGTTACTATTGTAATTATTTTGAGGTGCCACTAGCCGTGCCTGTATAGGACTGAAAACTTAATCAATAAATGTTGTGTGTGTTCTGACTGCTCCACTGGCCTCTCCCTCAGCCTTCCCTATTCCCTGAGACAAAACGATATTGAAATTAGGCCAATTAATTACCTACAGTGGCCTCTAAGTATTCAAGTGAAAGGAAGATTGATGTGGTAAACTTCATTGTTGTCTTATTTTAAGAAATTGCCACAGCCAACCTTCAGCAACCACCTCCCTGATCACTCAGCAGCCATCAACATCTAGGTAAGATTTCCACCAGCAAAAAGATAATGCCTTGCTGAAGGCACCGATAATAGCATTTTTTTTTAGCAATAAAGTGTTTTTGAATTAAGGTATATACATTGTTTTTTTAGACATAATACTATTGCACACTTAGTAGACTATAGTATAATATAAACATGATTTTTACATGCACTGAGAAACAAAAAAAAATATGTAACTCACTTTGTGACATTCATTTTATTATAGTGATCTGGAACCAAAGCTTCAATATCCTGAACAAGTTAATAAAACTTTATCCCATACATTGTCACAAGGTAAAGTGGGGGAAAAAAAGGATGAGAGAAATAAATCTTGGAGCAAATTGGCTTCTAAAGCTATTTCCTACAGATATTTAGAGTTATACAGAAAACACAGTTATGCTAGGTTCATAATTCGTATGCCACTGGCCTTGGGAGCAGTTTATCTTCCAGGGGAAGGAAAAAAGTCTTCCAAATATGATGATCCATCATTGGCCATAAAGAGGGCTGGAAGGGTCTGAGACAGGATGAATGCTACCTTTTGAAGTTGACCTTGAACTAGAATGGGAATAAAGGAAAAAAAGCAAACCATAGGGGTTAGAGGTGGCTTACCTTGAAATGGAGATATTCCAAAACGGACATGTCAAGAAAAGGGAAAGTTTCCCTCTTTTTCTGTTCCTGTGGTTCTCCTCTTTGAAGATTTTTTCTGTTTCTAATAGTTCTGCATACACAATATTAGTACTTTCAGTACTTGGGGCAGGAGTTAAGCCATGAGTTGAATGATATTTTCAGACTTAGAATATCAGAGAGCTCTGGGTGCTCATGTAGGGACCTGCAGCATGGGAAAAAAACCTAAAAGAAACCTATAGGCAGAATTAGACTGGGAACCAGGAGGAGATGAATGATCAGAGTTTAGGTTCCCATTCTAGTGTCATGATATCGAGGTGGAGGATCCAGATCATGTGGAGGTTGGAATATTCCTATGAGTCCATCCTAGAATTATTTTTTCCTTGGTTCCGTTGGGCAAAATGATGCAAGACAGGAGGCAGAGGTGTCCAGTTCCACTGAATGATTGGTGTGCAGAATGGTAGAGAAAGGGGCAGCAGGTATTAGGGCTCTAGAGTTCTTTTGTCATGTTATATATAGGTCTTATCTGGTGTTCTGATGGTGAATGACAATGCTGGGTGGTAGCAGGATCTTGACATCCCTGCTGGGGTTGGCATGCATATTAACCACTGATGGGCCTACTTTTCCTGCTGGGAATTGTAATAGGAGTGCCAGGTGGTTGGGGCAACTTCTGAACTATTATAAGTAGACAATAGGTTTCATTAACTCCTGACTATAGTTAGCGTAGTCTGACCTGTTAGCTAAAGACCTGTCAGATATCTAGAAACTCATATTAGACTATGCCTTTTTGTTCACAATGCTCTCAAAGTATAATAGAGCTATAGGAGGCAAAGTCCAGAATCAGCTATTTTATTAAAAATAAATTTGATCTTTTGCTTCCCCCTGAAGGGAAGCTGTAGTCAGTGAGTCTGCAAATTCTCACAACTATTGAGTCTGCAAATTCTCACAATTTCTCTTATAACTCATTCTGTAGAGTGGGTGTCTCCGTCACTATAAAATAAAGGATACTAAATCCGAAACTAAATTCCTTTAAAGTCTTGAGGTTACTATAACAGTATCTGCTTTCTACAAGGAAAACTCCACTCTATCCTAAATATTAGCAAAAAGTTTTATATGTATATTCAAAATAGCAATTGACATTAGAAAACATCTGCGTATTTATAAAAGGTCCTCATGCTTGTTTCATCTTTGTAAGTTTCCCAATTTTTCTCAAAGATGGAACAGTTTAAGTAATACTATTGGGCTTATGAAAGGAAAACTGTCTTCTATTTGTTTCAGTTATAATTCTCCACCACCTTCCCCCCATGGTGCACATGGGTAATACATGATTTTGAGGGGAGGATGGGGCAAAGTTATTCTTCAATTGGTATAAACCTTTGAGTCCTCTAAATCAATTTCTAGACCAATATTTGCCATGATATTTACCAAGATATTTCTTAACGGACTCTATAGCCCATAGTAGTACCCTTGAGCATAATGGATTACTTTGGTAATACAACAATTAGTTGATTTTACAAAAAAAAAAAAATTATTTCCCCCTTATATTTCTATCATTGTTTAAGTACACGCTGCGTACAATAAGGTATCCAGTGGTCAGAAGAACTATGAGAAGGGAAATGGAACATTGCTAGGAATATATAGACATCTGCCAAATCAGAGAATGAAAGTTGCCAACTGAGTTCACATAAGGGAAGTTGAAACCGTTTTCTCAGCCTTGTTTCATACTAGGTAAAAGGGAGCAATAAGTTTGCATAGCAAACGTATATAACTCATGACTCTACATTATTCCAGGAGTCTAAGAGACAGACCCATGGCTTCACAGAGGCATTCAGAGGAGAGAACTAAAACAATGGGGTGAGGGAATGGGGGGATACCTTAGATTGGTGCTGCCCTTTTCTTCATGGATGATTGCCACCCTAATGAGCAACTATAAAAAACAGATCTAAGTTGATGATAACTATGAAATTTGTCAAATTTCCATTGATATTTGGAAAGATTTTCTTCATCACATCGGTATGATATAGTGCCACCTAGTGCAGTGGATAGGACACCAGTATAGGAGTCAGGAGGACCTGAGTTCAAATCTCACCTCAGATACTTGACACTCACTAGCTGTGTGACCTTGGGCAAGTCACTTAACCCCAATTGCCTCATCCAGGGTCATCTCCAGTCATCCTGATCAATATCAAGTCACTGGATTCAGATGGCTCTTGAGGAGAAGTGAGGCTGGTGACCTACACAGCCATCCCTCACTCAAAACAAAGTCAACTGCAAGTCATGTCATTATTTCTATGATGGCATGGTCTTCTTTGGCAATGAAAGATGAACACACACATGATATAGTATAAGAGGACCTGGGTTTTGGATCTCCTTTTTATCATTTGTGTGGCTTTCAGCAAGACATTCCCCATCCCCACCCCCCCCCACAAGGAGGGGGAGGCCTCATCTGTAAATTAGCATTGTTGGACTATAGATTACAGAAATTCCTTCAAACCTTAAATTCCATGATTTTGAACTCTTTGAAAGTAGGAATTGCCTTTCACCTTTGTCTGTATCTCCAGTGCTTAACACAATGCCTGGCACATCGCTGCTCTTAATAAATGTTTATGGATTGAAAATAAATTCATTTTTAAACTTCCATTTTGATTAGGGCACTGAAATCACAGGTCACAGCAGCATCTAGTGGAAATGGATGGTATCACAATTTAAGTAGTGCCAGTAAAGAGGAAAAGAATTTGTAAGTGCTCTAGTACATTTGGAACTGCTTAGAATTTGTCATTTAACTCATTAATACTTCATAAGTGAGAGACATTCAATGTCATGATGTATTTCAGTTGGTTTTTTGCAGTGATCACATACATGGCAACTCTTTTTAAAGTTGTCTGTGTATCACTGAAACAAGCATCAGTGATACTCAATGTAAAGCCTCCTGTCCACATGAATCAGTTTCAAATGACACAAAGCTTGTATTTGATTCACATACCAATCTATACAATTTTATCCAAGATGAATAACAATTGAATCAGAAGTAGAGGGCAAAAATGGAAAATTACAAGTAATCACCATAACCTCATCATCAAAGTTTGAGTAGCTAGAAAACAAATTTTAAGGAAAAATTTCATGGAATACTTTATTCTCTTTTTTGAAATGAACTAAGGTTAATGAAAGAGTGATTTTACATTGAACCATAGGAATGGCACAATTCCTAATCTTATGTCAGTCAGTAAAGAAGCATTGATTAAATCTTATTATGTTCCAGGCACAGTATGAAGTACTAAGAGTACAACGTAAGTCAAAACCAAATCCCTTCCTCAAGGAGTTTACGTTCTAAAACATTATCTTCTATCAGGTAGTTTCAGTAGTAAAACTATATCAGATCATAAATATTGAGATGAGTTTGATATTCTACAGTAATCTGTTCTTATTCCAGGGGCAAGAAATTTGGAAGAATTTGTATACTTTCTTATCATCAGTTAAGGCAAAAATTACGATTAGGATCTCCTTAGGGATTCTCCTCATCCTCCCTCCACACACAGAGATAGTGAACTACAGTCACGGAGTTATCTAGAATTATAAATCTAGAGTTGGAAGGAACCTCAAAAGTCTTCTAATAACCCCATTATTTAGGGGAGTCCCCTGAAGCCCAAGGTCTTGCCTAGTCAAATAGAGCGTCAGATGTGGAATTTTAGCCCACATCCTTTGTCATGATCAGGCCACTCATTTCAAGTCAAGTCTACAAGCATTTATTAAGCACTTACTCTGAGACAGGATGTATGCTAGATACTGGTAACCCACTCCAAATGTCCTTTTAATCTATTTATATCATCCTGGGCCTTAGCTGTCCCATGTAGCCATTGATTTTAGTAATATTTTCCCTCAGAGATTCTGACATAGGCCTCGTTCCCAAGCAGTTCTTCAGAGATAATCCTCCTGGTAGATTCATTTCCCTGACTTCAAGTTACTTGCCAAGGTTTCATTAGATAGTACTGCTAAAATACGCTAATGAATATAATTCAGTAAGGCCTCAGTAAGAGTTCTTATTAAGGCTCTTAAATTTGATCTTCCAGAATGAGTTCAGGGGGTGCAAACTAAATTGTGTGGAGCCAACCTTACTGACAACAGAGCTGTAAGAAGAACATCAAATTCAGAATTCAGAATTCACCTGAAAGTTCAGAGAATTTCAGTTTTTATATACCGCTTGCTCTATCTTTATTTGAATATAACATGGATAATGCTAAATCTCTCCTGTATAAATTTTTTCACACTCTACTGATTAATTACAAAACTTTTACATTTCAAGGTGCATAGTCTTTCCCAATTACTGTTAGGTGACTTTGCCTCTAATTTATGTAAACAATTAAGTCAGTTAAATCATTCACAGAAGAAAATACAATGGTAAGGCAAAAACCATCCTCCTAAGATTAAATATTCACCTGATAAGGACTGAAGGCTATAGACTGCAAATCACTTTTCCCCTCTTTACTTTAAGGCTCCCTTAGTATTCTCTAGGTAGTGAAATTACCTTGTAGTAAAACAATCAATGAATTTGATCCATCCACCAACATGTAACCTTAGTCTTAGGAGGCTATATACCATCTCCCCTCCCTACCAAAAGTCCACTAAGATATTTCAGTGTTTACAAAAACATTCAAACTCTTAGAAATTTACAATATTACATTTACAAATTTGATCTCTAATTAGTTTACAATGCCATAAATTCTCTTTCTTGTCTGTGTTGATCTCTGCCACTTCAACTGGCCAGAGCTGAGATCAAGAAGAGACTATCTTACAGTTTTTTCTATTCTAAAACCTTATCTCTCACTTTAAGTCTAATTAAAGGTGAGTGGAAGTAAGTCCCTATTTATTGGGAAGGAGAATTTAGCATCAGAATTGTAATGTATTGCAGGTAGCAGGGAGAGATGTTTTAGGTATGAAAACTCATTAATTAACTTGAGCTCACGCAAGATTTTCATTCTGAAAATTAAAATGTTAAAATTAATTTTTTAAAAAATCTCTTATGATGCAGACAGCTTAGAAAAGGCTAATACACAAAGAATGACATCTGTGTAATCTTTCTCACCTTTCTCAGCTACCTAAACTTGCTCTAGTTCATCTCCCATCACTTTTCTTTGAAGAATTAGGGGAGTATATTGTACCAGGAGTCAGGGACCAAGAGCCTAGTTTTTCACATGTATAAGAAGTGGAATTTTCTAATTATCAAATCCCACAGGCGCATCTATAGAAATAGACATCAAAGCCAATTGCTGGGCAGCCTGTTTTTCAAATTCTAAGGCAAAATTTTTTACCCTTACAGCTGCCCAAATGTTCCCAATTTTCAATTGATTGAGCCAAACTCAGTCCTCATGGGGTGTTAAAATCAAAGGATCCTTTTTGGGGCAAGGGATATTTGTTCCCTGGAGTTAATCCTGTCCAAACACTTTCCCAAATATTTTAAATACTGGACTTTAGATGATTCGGATTTCTGCAAGGGAATCTTTTCCAAATAAACCAGGAGATAAGCAAATGTCTTTAGAAGAATGGTCTGACTAGATACATACTTGTAGAGTAAAAAGTTTTGCCATATTTGAACCAGAATCTAAAAAGCCCCCAAAAGAAATTTTTTTTTCACTAAATCAGAAACCAATTGACTTAATCCTTCAAAACAAATTTTCATGTCAGTCCAAAACTTTGCTGTTGTGGGCTGCAACAACTCCATAAAGTAGATAATTAAGACAGTAACCAGAAAGAATGAAATCCCCAGATGATTCCTGACCTCTCTCAATATGACACTGAGGTATATATGCCAGAGATGTGTTTTGTACAACCAGAACTACCTAAAGGTCAATTTTAACAAGACCAGAAAGGGGATCTCTAATTAAACCACTGCAGTGTTTTCAACCAGACCAAGCAGAGCCACTGAGGTATTTTCAAAGTGTTTAACAAACTCCAAGGGGCTACATAGTCTATTCAAAACTTCAAATTCAAAATTCTTATTTTAGACCACCTAATGATCAGCTTTTCCAGTGACCAATTCTGATCATTCAGTGATGAGCCCAGAATTTAGGGACAAGGGCCACAGCACAGAGAAGTCATTTGTTGATGTTCTTCCAGGGAAAAAAAAATTATACAAAGTATTGAGGCAAACAAAACATAAGGTTTGGGGGGAAATGTCTTATTTTGCCTATTTAAAACCCAGAGTTTCTCAGCGTAGCCCCTTCTACCGGCACCTGAATCACAGCACCAAGCTCACCAGAATGGCTGGGCAGATACAAGACTGAGCATCCCCCAGATTTTAACAGACTGATTATTCAAATGCAAGAGACCTACCTGACCCATAGTAGCCATCCCCATTGTCCTTAATTGAGCACTTCATTATTGACCTTTGCCTTTCCCACAGTCATTTCCACCCCCACTCCCCATTTGCCTTGAAATCTACTCCCTGGGTCCATATCATCCCACTCTTCTAGGTGTCAGCAGAGCTCTGATTCTCCTTGTCTTAATGCAAGATGAGTGATCTCTTTAAGCACCAAATCCCTGCAGATTCCTGCAGATCATTGGAAAGTCCTCTTCTCTGGGTCATCTAGGTGGTACCATGGATAGAGCACCTATCCTGGAATCAGGAGGACCTGAGTACAAATTTGACTTTAGACACTTACTAGCTGTGTGACCTAGGCAAGTCACTTAACTCTGATTGCCTCGCCAAAAGAAAAAGAAAAGTTGTCATCTCCCTTTATAAGTATCTCTCTCCTCACATGGAAGCGTTCATCCCACCACTAAAGCATGATTTTCTCTTTCCATTCCTACCTTTTGCTCCTCACCTTTTCTCCTGTAGGCTCTCTTCTACCTGGGAGATTGCAGGAGTCATTTTCCCCTCATTGCTAACCTTTGATTTTATTATGGTATGTTATATATTGCCCTCTATCTTCTTTCTCCCCATCACCCCCTTTATACACCCTACTATTCTATAATTTAGTCCTGCAATAAAACATTGATTCATCTGTAGGCAAGGTGTTGTCAGGTTTAGTCCATGATGTTTCAAGTCTGTTTCTCTGACATCACATCTATTTAACACTTGCTTTTCACCTTTCTCTCCTTGTTTTTATTTAGAAATAAATACCTTCAAGATCTCTCTGTTATTTTCCTGTTGTTTTCCTTGTTTGCCTTCTGATTATTTCTGTTGTCTGGGGTGTTTGAGAAGTAAATGATTTGTTCAGGTCTGGTTTTCTTTCTAGGAATACTTTGAACAACTTTATAGTGAATGTCCATCTTCTTGAACTTCTAGAGGAAGAAAACTATCGCCAGCAGGATGCTGGGTTCTTTCCCTCAGGTTACATATAGATATACATACATACATATGCATCATGCCCCAATTACCTCTGTTTCCTAATTTTCTGGCTGAGTTCTGCCATATAATAGAACATGACCAAGGTGTTGTCAAAGTCTAAATAAGCATCTGCCTTTTGGATTTTGGCAGCCCTGGGATGGGAGGAGTGAGGATGCAGTGTAGAACTGAGTTCTGTTGCCAGCCATAGGTTGGTTTGTGCAGCCCCACTACAAATGGTTGGATGGGCAGTTGTGGGAGGGGTTATTGAGTAAGGAATTGGCTTTCTCTTTTGTTAGCTCATTTAATTGTCACCTTGTTTGGATTCTTGATGTCTTAGACCACGGAAATAGAGGAAATTGCTTTGGTTTTTGTGCATGATTATTTTAATGAGGTCTGAGAGCTCTTATGGTTGATGTCTAGTCCTCCATTTTATTGGTCATATGACCCAGAAAGCTTCTTCTCCTCTCCTCCTCCCTCCCCATTAGATTTAAATGAACACAAAGAATAACCCAAAAGAGAAAAAGAAATTATTAGCACCAACTTGCAGTCAGACTGAGGGATGTACTCCAACAGGTGTTTTTTTCTGCTTTGCTTCAGTGATAATAGGAATTCAATGGCATATATATATATATATATATATATATATATATATATATATATATCAGAAGTTTTTAGCATCTTTGCTATACTTGTTTCCATCAAGCATGATGTTGAGTTCCCGAAAGTTACACAGTTGCAGTGAGTGGGCTTTAGCTGTATCCTAAGGATTACTACCAGCAACTGTATTCTGTTCCTAGCCACAGTTCAGATTTTCCAAAGCAAAATCTTAGGAAGGGCACTGTATGGCATTTTGCATTTAATCAATCAGTCAAGTATTTATTAAGGATCTACCTGTGCCAGGTACTGCCATAGTGGGGGGAAAAAATGAAGATTTCATTCCAAAGGGGATGATAATGAATATATACTGAATGGAAATAAAGAGAATAAATCCAGGTTAATGAAATACAAGGTGCTTTGGGCATAAGGGGATCAGAAAAGTCTTCTTGTAGATGGTGGTACTTGATGGACTTGAGCTGTATCTTAAGGAAGGTACTCTCTGAGGCACAGGTGAGGAGGATATCCATTTCAGATGTGGCATAGAAACAGTCTTTGTGTTGTATGTGAGGAACTAAGTAAAGGTCAGCCTGGGTGAATAAGAGAGCAGAAGACAGAGACTACGGTACAATAAGGCTGGAAAAACTGTTTGGCTGAAAAGCCTTAAAAACTAAAGAGAATCTAGAACCAGAGGGCAAAATAAATATTGAAAGAATCCACCGATCATCACCGGAAAGAGATCCAAAAAGAGAAACTCCTAGGAACATTGTGGCCAAATTCCAGAGTTCCCTGGTCAAGGAGAAAATATTGCAAGCAGCTAGAAAGAAACAATTCAATTATAGTGGAAATACAATCAGGATAACACAAGATCTAGCAGCTTCTACATTAAGGGATAGAAGGGCGTGGAATAAGATATTCCAGAAGTCAAAGGAACTAGGACTCAAACCAAGAATCACCTGCCCAGCAAAACTGAATATATTACTTCAGGGGAAAAAAATGGTCTTTTAATGAAATCAAAGACTTTCAAGCATTCTTGATGAAAAGACCAGAACTGAAAAGAAAATTTGACCTCCAAACACAGGAATGAAGAGAAGCATGAAAAGGTAAACAGCAAAGAGAAGTCATAAGGGACTTACTAAAGTTGAACTGTTTACATTCCTACATGGAAAGACAATATTTGTAACTCTTGAAACTTTTCAGAATCTGGGTAGTTGGTGGGATTACACACACACACACACACACAGAGCACAGAGTGAATTGAATAGGATGGGATCATATCTTAAGAAAATGAAATTAAGTGGTGGGAGAGAAATATATTGGGAGGAGAAAGGGAGAAATGGAATGGGGCAAATTATCTCTCATAAAAGAGGCAAGCAAAAGACTTTTCAGTGGAGGGAAAAAGAGGGGAGCTGAGAGAAAAACATGAAGCATACTCTCATCACATTCAACTAAAGGAAGGAATAAAATGCACACTCATTTTGGTATGAAAACCTATCTTACAATAGAGGAAAGTGGGGGAGAAGGGGATAAGCAGGGTGGAGGGGAAGATGGAAGGGAGGGCAGTGGGAGGAGGGAGCAATTTGAAGTCAACACTCTTGGGGAGGGACAGGATCCAAAGAGAGAACAGAAGCAATGGGGGGCAGGATAGGATGGAGGGAAATATAGCTAGCCTTACACAACAAGACTATTATGGTAGTCATTTGCAAAACTACACAGATATGGCCTATATTGAATTGCTTGCTTCCCAAAGTGAATGGGTGGGGAGGGATGGATGAAGAGAAGATGGAACTCAAAAGTTTTAGGAACAACTGTCGAGTATTGTTCTTACTATTAGAAAATAAGAAATACAGGAAATGGGGAATCGAAAGTTGTCTGGCCCTACAGGACAAAAGAGAAGATGGGGACAAGAGAAGGGAGGGATGTTAGAAGAGAGGGCAGATCAGTGATAGGGGCAATTAGAATGCTCGGTGTCTTGGGGAGTGGGGAGGGGACAAATAGGGAGAAAATTTGGAACCCAAAATTTTGTGAAAATGAATGCTAAAAGTTAAATAAATTAAAAAAAAAAAACTAAAGAGAGAAGCTTATGTTTTATCCTAGAGGCAGTAGGGAGTCACTGGAGTTTATTGAGTGACATAATGAAGTCTGCACTTAAGAAAAATCACTGGCAGCTGTATAGAAGATGGACTGACAGGGTAGAGTCTCGAAACAAGGAGTCCAAATAAGAGACTGAGGCAATAATTTAGGTGAGAGGTGAAGAGAGTCTGAACTAAGGTAATGACTGTATGAACTGGGAGGATAAGTAGAATCTTAAATAAGAAAAAAGGGAGATTTTTTTTCAACCTAAGTTGTGCATCATTTTACTTTATTTGCAGTAAATTTAGAGATGTTAAAAAAATTTCTTTTCTTTCTTTTCCTTTTTTTCTTTAGGTCAGTCCTTTTATTAGAGCTGTTGAAAGGGAGGGAAGGAAGGAAGGAAGGAAGGAAGGAAGGAAGGAAGGAAGGAAGGAAGGAAGGAAGGAAGGAAGGAAGGAAGGAAGGAAGGAAGGAAGGAAAGAGGAAGGAAAGGAAGGAAGGAAGGAAGGATAGATGGATATCAATAAGCCAGAAAATGTCCAGAGAAAGATAGCCTGGCTGGTAATAGACCTTGATTTCATGTCATGAGGATCACTTGAAAGAACTGGGCACACACAGCATGGAGACAAAAAGACTTAGGGGAAACATGATGGTTTTGTTCAAATATCTGAAGAGCTCTCATATAGGATTAGATTTATTTTGTTTGACCCCAGAGAGAACAATGAATGAATAGTTGTAGAACATATTTATGATATGAAAAAATAACTTCTTTACTATTAGACTTGTCTAAAAAGTGGAATGGGAGGTGACAGCTTTCTTCTCACTGGAGGTTTTCAATCAAATACTATTGAGCACCTACTATGCACCAGGCACTGAAAAGAAACAGTCCCCAACCTCAAGGAGCTTACATTCTAGCAGGATAGATAGCATTTATAACCACACAAAATAATTTAAAGTGAAAATGTACTTTTTGTAGGACTAGGGAATCAGGAAAGCCCCTACATAAGTGTTGCCTGAGCAGAAATTTGAAGTAAACCATGAGAAGGAAGTACATTTACTAGTCACAAGGGACAGCACAGAGATAGGAAATAGACCATGGGGGATAAAAATGAAAAGATCATTTTGTCTGGACTACAGAGGCTGAGTAAGCACTCATCAGGTATGTTAGACATTCTTTTCAGATGTAAATTGGACTAGATGAGGTCCCTTTCTCCGACAGAATTCTATGACTCTGTGACTTAATTTTCATAAATTGCAATTTACATTTGTCTCTCAGAATTAGGTGGCAAATGGATAAGATGCTGTTTTGACTTACATCAAAAATTGGCAAATTTTATTAGTTAGGAGATGGGTGCCTTAGCTATTGCCACATCTTGTCTATTCTACCTCCATAACATTTCAAGCTTTCCTCTTTTCTCTCTACTCATAACATAGCCTCTACCCTAGTTCAGACCCTCACCACCTCTATCACAACAGCCTGAGACATCTGGCTCCCAATCTTTTCCCTCTCCTCCTCCCTACAGCTGCTGAGTTGATTTCCTAAAACACAGATCCGACTATATACTCTGGGCTGAGCCTTACTCAGTAAAGTCCCCTGGTCTGACACACTATATATTCCATGTCTTGGCTTTGGGCATTTTCTCTGATTGTTCCCCATGCTTGGAAATCTCTCCCTTCTCCGTTCCACCTGCTGACTTCCCTGGTTTCCTTTAAGTCCCACCTAAAGCCCCTTCTTTTATAGGAAGCCTTTCCCAACCTTTTTTAATTCAGATGCCTCTTCTCTGTTAATTATATTCCATTTGTCCTCTATGTAGCTTGTTTGATATATATCACTTACATGTTGTCTCCTCCGATAGATTGTAAGTTTCTTGAGGCCAGGGACTGCCTTTTTCTTCTTTTGTATACCCAACAATTAGCACAGTGCCTGGCACATAACTGTTATTCAGTCATTTCAGTCATGTCCAGCTCTTCATGAACTCCATTTATAATCACTTGATAAATGTTCATTTATTGATTAGTATTTTACATTCCATTTCAGAACAAGATGAGGCACTTGTTAACTTCAAAAGCTAAATACCTAAATATCTTCGCTCTTCCCCCCACACATATTATGTTAGTTTTACCTTAAAAGGCATTTAGACCTTCCTTAAGACTTGTTTGACTCAAGGTACTAATGGATCGTGCTGTTGATAAAACTTCTTCATTGCCTGAATACAAATAACTGTATTGTAAGGTTATCACGAAAGAAGCTCATTTGGGAAGGAATGCCACAGGAATAAGAAAAGGGGCCAAAAAAAGGTAAACATTGGACGTGGCCAGTAGAGGGTTGTTTTGCTTGATAGCATATTTGATCTGGGATGCGTCTAATTTAAGTAGTTTAGGTGCAAGACCAGAACAAAATGAGACTCTTTAGGTCATTCAGTAGTTACCAAATGAAGGTTTACTTGCCATAGCAGAAGAAGAATATTCAACAAAGGTGGGCACTGAAAGAGTAAAACTATTTATGCTCCTTCCACAATGACTCCATTGGTGATAAAGTCCTTAAGGTCTTCTAGATGACCTTCCACCATTTAAATGACTTTAGGGCTATTTCTGATCAACCCTGACCTCAACACTAAAGGAAAAAATGCAAACTAAAAGACAAACATAGCAAAAACAAGAGAAATAATATAACAGTTCCCTGAATTAGTGACCGAACTTGGTAGGGTCCCATGTTCTAGATCTAAATGGTCAAGTCCATGTGGTGGATGATGCCATATCTTTGTAGTTGACTGTGGATCTTTCAGTGTAAAAAAAGTAACCATAATCTCGAACAACACCGGGAACATTAAGTCTACACAGCAAAGATACTTCAGGTCTCATAGTTATTAATCCTCATCTCAGGTCAGGGAGAATTGTCCCATAGTAACACTCACTTACATGTTCCCTGGAACATAAGCCAGGACTTCCCCTCCTAGGAACCGACTGGAAGAGGAGGTGAGAGCAGTGAGGGGAATACAGACTCTTTGCACCAGGAGAGGTCCTAAAGGTCTACCCATCTTCTTTTGTGGGGATTAGTTAGGCTCTTTTCACATCTTTCTTATTGCTAGGAAGAAAACCTCCTTCCAGTAAAGTCCTGTTAGAGACACACGACACACAAAAAGATATCAAGGAAAATTTATTTAAAATGGAGTTCAGAGGAGGGAAGGCCTTCTATGTACCTTCCCTTGAAGGAACAGGTGGTCTCCAGCATGGCTACCAGAGACTACGACAAGGTGAGGATAAACCAGACTTCTTATAGAACTCTGAACTTCGAATCTCATGGACCACAGTCCTGTGGCCGTGTTACTTGATGTTCTCCTCTCTGATAGGCTTTCCCTCAAACAGCTCATCAGGCTTGGGCAGTAGTTTCTGACCTTCACCTGACTACTGGGTCACCACCCAACCACCTGCTACTGTGGAAACAGAACTTCCTTGTTTCCCACACTTGCCTTCATCCTCCCTGAGGAAGGAGTTATACAGTGATCACCAAGTACTGCCAGCAATGTGAAAAGGGCAATTAAACTGTAATAAATGATTAATTTTATTGAATAAAATGTGAGCTAATAAAATTATTTTATGAAGAGTGGAGAGCACAACAGCTAAGTACTCAGGGATATGAACATTCTCAAAAGAACTACAAACTACTAAAAACCACAAGAAAGAATGTTCCAAGTCATTTGTTTTTCATCCTTCTTTCTCGAAGAGGGCCAGTGATATCATGAAGATGCTGTCTTGACTTGTGCGTGAATTGAATTTAAGTAAGGCAGAATGGGAATCAGAACACCAGTGAGGATTCACCTCTGGGATAGGAAGAGCTTTTCCTTGATAGGGTATCTCTGTTTTCCTTGACTTCCCTGACTTCCTCTTCTCTTGCGACCTGATTGACACAAACTTCCTGGCACAGGTTCCTGTCCTGGAGGTATAAAGGCTGCATTTAGTCTGTGCCTCTCAAACTTGGTGGTTGCCTAAAACCATTTGAGTTGGCTTTCTCTTTCCTCCCTTTTCCTCTTCTCCCCTCCATTTCCTTCTCTTTCCCTTTTCTCCTCTTCCCCTTCCTTTTCCTTCCCTAACCTCCACACAAATAGTATTTCTCCTCTGCTATTCTATTTTTTCCCTAAAATTTTATTTTCAGCTCTGAATTCTCACACTCTCACTTTCCCTTCCTCCCACAGGGAAGCAAAAAACAAATCCAAAAACCATTGCTAGCATGTATTGAAAAGCAAAACAGAAAAAAAAAAAGGCTACATTAATCATATGCAAAAGGGGCGGGAAAGCCTCAGTCTGCACTCTGAATCCATAACCTCTCTATCTAAAAGTGAGTAACATATTTCATCATGAGTCCTCTTGAAATGTGGCGGGTCTTCCCAGGTTTCTCTAAAACCATCCCCTTCATCATTTCTTACACCACAGTAATATTCTATCACATTTAGCCATTTCTCAGATTGACTGGCACATTCTTCCTATTCTTTGCCACCATGAAAAGCACTGTTATTAATTTTTCTGTACGTATAGGCCCTATTTCCTCTTTCTGTGATCTTTTTGGAGTACAGACCTAGTAGCAGCATTTCTGGGTCAAAGGGTATGCACAGTTTAATAGCTTTTTGGGCATAGTTCCAAGTTGTTTTACAGAATGGCTTTACCAGATTACAGCTCCAACAACAGTGTGTTAATATATCTCTTTTCACACAGCCCCTCCAGTATTTGTCATTTTCCCTTTTTTTTGATCAGCTTTGCCAGTCTGCTGTGTGGAGGCCTCAGAGCTGTTTTAATTTGCATTTTGCTAATTATTAGTTATTTAGAGCATATTTCTTCATATGGCTATTGATGGCTTGGTTTTCTTCCTCTGAAAACTCTTTGTATCTTTCTACAGGAAGTCCTCCCTAACTCCTCTTAATTTCAATGCTTTCCCTCTTTTAATAATTTCCTATTTATCCTGTATTTGTATTGCTTGCTATCCATCCATCCATCCATCCATCTATCCATCCATCTAGCTATCTATCTATCTATCTGTGTTTGCCTATAGTCTTCCCCATCAGACTTTCCCAATCCTTAAGGGCAGAGGCTGTCTTTTTCCTCTTCTTGTATCCCTAGCACTTCAGCACAGTGCTTGGCACGTAATATGGGTTTAATAAATGTGTATTAAATTGAATTTGACTATTTGTCAGCTGGGGGATGGCTCATACTTATTCATCTGTTTCTGTTGACTGTGTATCTTAGAATTGAAACTTTTATCAAAGAAACCAGTTGCATAGATTCCCCGATCCCGAAAAGTGTCCACTCCTCTTCTACTTTTAGCTCCGTTGCTGTTGTTTTTGTTTTATTTTTATGTGTTCAAAATAATCCATTTAACCTTGAGTCTCTATCTGTCTGTCTCTCTCTCCCTCCTTCCCTCATTTGGCCTTAAGCCCTTATCCATAGATCTGACACATGATTTCTCCCATGCTCCTCTTGATTTTCCCCTCCTGATGCCACCCTTTCTGTCTAAATCATGTACTCATTTTGAGCTTATTTTGAAGGTGTATATTGTGAGAGGTTGGTCCATGCCTCGTTTTTGGCAGACTACGTTAGCGAATGCTGTTATCCTATTTGGCTCCTGTAGCCTATACTTAATTGAGTATGCCTGCTGAATCTGAGCTCTAAGATTTTATTGATCCTTGACAATCAGGAGTACCTGTTTCACCTCAGCTGTATTTCACAATGGTTTCCTCTGATGATGTGAGGTTCCTAAGGGCCATATACCAAGACCTGAAACAGTTTCCTGTGTCATTTCCATCAATCCCGGGATGCACAGCACCCATCTGTATCAGCCACTGCACATGTTGCTCCACTCTGAGGATGAACTCTAGTTTTTTCTCCTTGGAACTACATGATATTAGAGACAAAATGAGCATGGGATCATCTGATCTTCCCAAACCAAGTTTTTGATATTTGTTCTCCTGGTGGATATGATTCATGTCCAAAGAAAATGCCAATTTTCAGCATATGGAATCTGTATACCTCAGAGTATGATCTTTGCCTTCCTCATAGATGAAGTGGAGTTTTGGGAATTAATTATGACATTTAGTTTCTTTGTAGAAATGCCTCCTTTGATTAGATGGGTTCCTACATCTTTTAGTAATTTCTCCTACTCAGAGGATCAATAAGTCTGAAATTTCCAAGAATAACTACCTACTACTAATTCCTCAACCACATCTCCATGGTCAAAATTCTCAGGCAGGATTAGAAAAACTTCCTACGTTGTCTCACCTGCCTTAACAATTAACTGTATACTTTTTCCAGTCCTTTTAGACTTCTGTCCAATATCCTTAAAATGGCCTCATTCTTGGAATGTGGGTTTACGCCTACAGACTCTATGTTTTTCAGGTGCAAAAACAAGCCATACTCTTCAGTTACCTTAGTCTAGAGATTGTTCCACTTGTGCCAGTATAAACACACAAATATTAATGCATTTTAAAATGTACAGTATTACAGCAACACTAATCTATTGGATTAACAAAGGTTCTGTTTTCCTTTTATTAATGTGGAAAGGAGGGCCAAAGCTCTATACTTAAATCCAAATACTGGTGCCACAATGGACACACGTAGCAAGTAGCAAAAACCAGAACAGCCACAACAAAAACCCATTACTATAAGTGGATACAAAACCAATCATTTTCACTTGGGAATGGGAAGGAAAAAGAATGGTGGTGGGTATTTGTTGTTTAAAAAGAAATATATTAAATTCAACAAGGAAAAAGGCAGGGACGTGAAGTAGGAAGCATGTGTTTTAAATAGTAGAATTGGAGAGGGAAAGCAAAGCAAATTGCAACTTTGAAAAATAGATATTAAAGGGGATATTACAAAGAGGAAGGATTAAATGGGGTGGTAGGGGAGAAGAGCATTGAGAAAGAGATTTTACCCTCAGTAAAAGAGGATAAATTCTGAAATGTGCTCAGCCCTTAGTAGGACTGAATACTTTTGCATTGTGAATACCCATCATCATTCTTTCTCCTCTCCATTCCCAATTCTCTCTAGTTTCTAAGAGGCTCGAACTCAGGCTTCTTTCCCCAGCAACAGCAGAAATAGCTAATGCTTCCAGGTGCCAAATAGAATATTTGAACTAGTCTAGAGAGTCTCTGGCTTTGTTACTTTTTGTGCTATGTTCGAGCAGTCAGGCAGCAGTAGTAACAGCATCTGCAGCACTCCTTGTCAAGCATGGAAGGCTGTAGCAGGCCTATAGCAACCTTCTGCTAGACTGAGGAGGACAAGGGAGCTCAGAATCTGCTAGTGGCAGTTACTCTGTCCTATTATGAGGAAAGCAGATGACTGTATCAGAGAGGGTAGCAGGTAGAACCATAGGTCTCAGTGGCAGTGGGTGTTTATTGTGTGTGTGGGAGAGAGAGAGAGAGAGAGAGAGAGAGAGAGAGAGAGAGAGAGAGAGAGAGAGAGAGAGAGACTTGCTTAAATTTGCACTTTAGGAACTTCATTTTGATTGAATGGAGGATGGATTGAGACAGGCAGACCCACCAGCATAATCATAGGCTATTTGCCCAAGTGTGTCATTTTTAAGTGCAAGCTAATAATTATCTATGCAATTTTCTCTAAAACACTCTAGCCTTTGAAGTTTTAATTTGGGAGATAGACAGGCAAACATAGAGACATAGAGAGACAGACACACAGAGAGAGAGGAAAAAGGGATAGAGAAAGCAGAGACAGAGAGAACGTATCTTTAATTGGCTTGACCCTTGTTTGAAAATCAACTTTTTTTAAGGGATAACACAATGAAACAGTGAAAAAAATTTCTTCTACAAAAGTTAGTTTGAGGTTCTGTTAAGAGTGATATGATTTAACAGTCATTTAGAAAGTTAATGTTGGTAGCCCATATAGCTGCCAAGGAAAATGAGAGGTTGACAAAGGTCATCAGTTAGTGTCACCAGAGGAATTCTATGAATGCCATTGCTTCCAGGTAAGTGGTATCTACCCCCTTCCTGCCCTCTTAACCAACTTCTTCCAATGAAAGGAATACTGAGTTCTGAGGAATAGTAAATAGTGTAGCCACTAGTATACAGGATAGGTTTCATGAGCAAAGAGCCTGTCATGGTAGGGAATGTCTAGGAGCAGCTAATGTGTCTTTTTCTGAATAGGTATTCACAAGGCACTTCTCTGTATACTTTCATGAAGTCTATAAGGAGCTCTCTGGAGCAAGGTCAGACATCCAATTCAGAAGTAGGTGGACAAAATTCTTCCATCACTTTTAGAGTCTACTTCACTCCAGGAGAAAGGAAGAAATTCATTAAATTTTGCCAGAGTGGGTGTCAACTTTGGGTGCTGAGGCAGAGCTGTTCACTATGTACTTTCCAGGATGAGAAAACAGTGACCCTCCATTAAATGATTATATTCCAGTGAGGAGAGGGTCCAGTTGGATACTATACCATATATCTCTCCTAATAAATATGAGAATTCTAACAAGAATTATATGGAAAGTCTTATCTTTGTCAAGATTCTAAACAGTTGCCAATATCTTGCCAGGATGTAAGAAAAGAGAATTAATTTTTTTAAAGGGGAATTAAATTTCTTTCAGACTTGCAAAATATGGATGCTCTGAAAAACTTGTAGAAATCCATCCTAAGATTTTGTCTTCTTTTTGCACGTTGCCATCAAAGTATTTCATTCACTTGCTTTTTTTCTTTCTCTTTTGTATTCCTCCTTAAATCTTACACTACCCTTCCCCTCAGAAAAATCCAACCCAAAGAGTGACCTAATAATTTAGCTTCTCCTCCTGGCTCAGCTTTTAACCTTACATGGAAAACTGAAACAGCCAAAGTTTAATGTCTGGATTCTGTGAGGTGTAGGGCTTTGCTCACTAGTTTTAGTTTGGGTTACTGTGGTTAACACCATCATGTAGAAGACTTTACAATGGGAATGGCAGCTTCAAAAGCACATTTTATAACTCTAATTCTGGCCTTTCCTCAGGGTGCTTATAACCTGGTATTAGCTATAATTATCTGAAGAGACCTGAAAAGTAGTTGTTATTATCCCCATTGTAAAGATGAAAAGAATACAAGGTATTGAGGTGAAGCAGTTCACTCACTCAAGGTAAAGCAGTGAAGGCCGGTTAGAACTGATTCAGGGATCTGCAGCAGACTTACCTTTGGCAACTCTTTATTTACCATCAAATAGAGCTAAAATAACTCAAATAATAGCTTTAGAGCTGGAAGGAGGATATTGGAGGCCTCTCAGGGCTAATAAAAAGGTAAGTAAAAGTAAAAGGGATTGACTTTTTGTCCAATGATTTTAAAATACCTCCAGTTGAGGTTTTTGTGGCATCTTTTAAAATTCTGTAATGAACACTAATATGATTGTAAAACACATTTCCTGCAGCAGCTGTTGTTTGAAATAGCTACTTCACCCAGTATTGTAGAGGAAAGTGCTTTCTACCTGGCAGAACGGAGGAGCCTAAAACAATGATGGCATCACTTCTTGCTTCTAAAAGGCCTATTTGAAGGGCTTTTGAAAGGCAGACATAGAAAAGCTGGCAGTTCTAAGATGTTCAGTATTTCTGAAATCAAATATTTTTCCTATCAGCTGATTTTCACATTCCATCCCCAAATTTTCAAGTGCTTTTACTGTTCAGAATGAGGAGAGCCCCACAGACTTCTCATGCCAACAGAAACCAGAAAGTTTTCCAACACCAGGCATTTGTTTGGCTAATTTCTTCTTATGCCTGGCCCAGAATTTCCTGAACAAATATCCTTCTCCTGCTGCTTCATCATGTAAAAAAGAAAAAGAGAGAAAAGCTTCCTCCTCCCTTTGATGGCAATTAAGGTTGTATTTCACAAATTTTCTGTCCATTTCCAAAGGGACTTTGGGCAGTTTCTTGTGCAAAGAAAAGTCACCCAAAGGATTTGCTCACCCTGTTCACTTTTGCTTTCAAGTATCGGTGGGGCAAGAGGTGGGAGAGAAAAAGGGAGAGACAGAGAAATGTCCAGCTTCCCTGAAACATAAAAGCAGTATACAGAATATGTTTCCATTGGTTACTGTCTCTGGGCTCAGAATACCAAAAGCAGCTCCATTCCCAGAGATGACAGTCAACTGGACTGCACTTAAATGAAAAATAAACATATGAAATCATATTTCCCATTCTATAGAACATTGTGGAAGTAGTCTAGTGTTTCTTTGGGGACTTAAACTAGACATATTCATCAGTTCATGAAAAGGAGGTGAGGTGAGTAAGGGAAATCTCATTGACTGGTTTCTAGGAAACGCACAGAGTCAGTCAAAAGTAACAAATCAATGTCACCCAATATTTTCCAAATTAAATAAATATCCTTCTCATTCTATATCCTTCTGAAGACGAGGCAAGAAGTAGTACAAATAATTTTCTCATTTTGCTTTTATAAGGACCTTTATCATCTCAAAATGTGTTCACAAACCACCCACAGCATAAGCTAATTTTTAAAAATAAGAAAATTCAAGCACCCAGTAAAGTTCTACTCATATGCTTCACCATGGTGTGGAGGTGATCTAGGTTTGTGAGATCTTCCAAGATATGCTTTGCCAGCTAAAGGCAATCTCTGGCACACCCTATCAAACTGAAAAAGTTGGCAAGATGTTACATGTTCATCAGGTAGCAGCCTAACCTAAATTTGGAATTATTCAATTCCAGAAGATCAGTATCAGGTTTATGGATTTTTTCGGATATATTAGGACCATCAACCAAGGACAAGAAAGGTTGTGATCTGCATCAGTGATGTGAACACCTATATAAATGAAATATTGAGGTATTGTTCTAAGAAAATTCACTATTTTTAATACCTCTGAATATAGGCTAAATCATATTAATACCAGAAACTTACTGGTAGTTTACAAACTGGCTCTAAGAGAGAGTGGAAAACTATCCTTTGAAAAAGAACCAGGGCACCAAAATTATTTTCCTGGTGCCTACTAGAGTGCTTGATTGGACTTCTAAAGTCATATTAAAAATGCAAATAATCCTGATTATAGTCACATCTTGGTCAAGACTAACAGAGAGTATAACAAATGAAGAAAGAGCCTCAGAGAAATTGACTTACCAATCACCACACTGCTAGTAAATTTCAGGGGCAGGCTTTAAACTCAGGATTGACGGACTCCAAATCTAGCATCCCATTTACTGTCGTTCATTGTCTCCTCAACCTTCTAAAGATCTTCCAGATCTACAAGTTAGGAGACAGTTAGGGGGTACAGTGGAAATCAGAAATATCAGAATCCAAATCTGGCCTCAAATATTTACTCGCTGTGTGATCAAGTAGCTAACCTGATCATGCCTCAGTTTCCTTATCTATAAAATGGAAATAATTTTAAAAATCTCCCTCCAAAGCTTATTGTTGTGATGATGAAGTGGAAAAAATTTGTAAAGCACTTTACAAATTTTAAATCACTACATAAAAGCTAGTTTGTTATTGTGGTTATTATCATTACACAGCTCTGTTGGGAGCTTTTTAGAGAGTATCACATCAATAGAGAGGGCGGGGACTGGATCTTGCTTATGTTTTTATCTCTCCCAGTGCTTAGCACTTTTTTTATACATAGTAGATGCTTATTAATACTTTGTTGATTTTGAATCATGACTGTCATATATAGTTGCCCTCTGCTTAACAATTCAAATTTCACTTAAACTTCATGAAGTGAATTTGTGTCAATTAAAACTGCCTACAGTATAACACAAAAGGTTTAAAGGATGACTGGTCTGGCCATCAAACCTTCTGACAATACCACAAGAGCTTTTGATTTGGGTGAGAAACCTTAAAGGGTCTTTCAAACGTCCCTATTTATCAAACATTTCCTGAATATAATATTTCATATATAACTGAATAGCAGAGAGGGAAAAAAGATAGAGAGAACAGACATAATTTATTTTATTATTTAAGTAATCTGAGGCAGCATCTTTCAGTATAAAATATTTGGCTGCATATATCTGTGTGACTGCATTTATACTGTGGCAGGTGAAAGATGAAAGTATTGAGAAAACAAAGATCCAATATTTTGAGTATATCAGATTATTAAGCAATGTATGCCAGTTGCCTCATAAATTGGGACCAGATTCCTCAGCTTTGGTACTTAACCCTGGATATTGTGGATGACAGATTTTTATGAATTAAAAACAATCAAATAAGATCAATTTATTAAAAGAAACAATTAAGCAAGATACAAAATTAAGTAATCTGATTTCTAATTGGAAGAAAGATTGGGGATTTCCAAGTAGATGAACAAACAGGTACAATTTCCTCAAATCAGAAAAAGAGATGTCCCACTCCCTGCAAGTGTCAGTATTCATGGAAATAATAACTGATTAACCAGATGGACCAGTTTTCAGATAAGATAGATGAGTAGCTTGAGATACATATTTGTGAGAAAACTCCTTGCATCCATCTTTGGGTCTGGTCAGCATAATGTAGGCTCTTAGTTAAAGGTCCTAAGCAGTAAGTAAAAGTGGTACAGCTTCTCAGCCATGGAGGGCTAGGTTCAAACAATACAATGACTCTTTCTCACGATTTCCACAATAAAAGTTTTCTCCCAAAGTAGAAATTATACTAGACCTATAATTGAATAGAAGGGAAATAAGCTAGCTCCAGAAATGAGTCACAAGATGGAATCACTGTGGATCACACAATCCCCACTACCATTTGCCGTTTTAATTCCCTCCTTTTCCCCTTTTGATTCATGGAGGAGAGACCAGATCACTCCTACCATGGATCACTTATCTATAAGCCAAATTTATAAGGTTTTCATATATTCCTAATCAGAACTGCCTAGTTAAACGACTTAGAGGGATCACAATTTTGAGAGGAGAGATTTTGTATGTCACCAAGGTAATTAAGAAAACTCAGCAAACATAGACACCATGAAACAAAAGGTCAAAGCAATATCATCACAAATCATCACAAATATTAAATAATATTAAGTCTCATATCCTAGTAACCCTCATCCAGTGTCAATTTCATCATTTTATCTTGTCTTGAATCCCAGGTGTCCAATGCAGTCATCTGGTCTCTATCACTGACTTCATGGCAATTCAGACAACTATCCCCATAATCAAAACTCAATATGGTAAATTATAGTCCCAAGAGTTTTTACCTCACATAACAAAATTGCACTAACCACAACTTCAGGATTGAATATTGTTGATTTCTCATGTTTCCCTAGAAGCTACATTTCATTTATCCTTTACTTATATATTAAAACTAACCACATTTTGGAGTTCTTCAGATTACACATACAGTGAATATATGATAGTTGACTCATATTAATGTATTGAAGTTACATGTTTAAAACACCCTCTTCAAAAGCCAAAAATTTTCAAATGAAAACTCACTTTATGTTATAAATGATTTATATTTATAATGAATTATAATTAATTTATAATTATCTGTTTTAAAACAAAATATACTTCATTAAGCATTTCACAGTTTTCAAATATCTCTTTTTATCACATCTTTTAATATATATATATATATATATCCTGAATTATTTGGGTTTTTCTAAGAAGCATTGATACCAAATGATTAATTAACTCTAATCATAACTTTTAAAAAATACAGAAGAGAGGCAGTTATAAGCAAAATCTACTATGCACAACTTACTATTCCATTCAAATATACAATAAAGCTATTATGTAAATTTCTTTCTTTTTTCCCTTTTTCTTCCCACCCCTTCCCACCCTAGAGATGGCTAACATTAGACACTGTCTATCTATCTATTTATCTATCTACGCATATATATGTAAAA
The DNA here is from genome assembly GCA_023548195.1 of Bettongia penicillata ogilbyi. Classification (NCBI taxonomy): domain Eukaryota; kingdom Metazoa; phylum Chordata; class Mammalia; order Diprotodontia; family Potoroidae; genus Bettongia; species Bettongia penicillata. Next base: position 2,359,107 of record JAJHZJ010000525.1, on the reverse strand, counting down.
TTATTCCATATATACTTCTATTTATCAGTTCTTTCTCTGGAAGGTTTCTTTCTTCATATGTCCTTTATAGTTAACTCAGGCATTTACAACAGTCAAAATAATTTATTTGCTCAAAAGATATTTTTCTAATAGTATTTCTGATATGGCAATTTCCCAGATTTTACAATATGAACTTTTAGAAACACAATAACATACACAAAGTCATATTTAAAATATGAGATAAAACATTACCAATCAGATGATGTCCTAATGCATTCCAAATTGTTTTATATAAAAAATAATTCATCTTATTTTAGTATTTTATACTAATCACATCTAAAACCTGATATACAATTACATTCAATTAAAGAAATAGCTATAACAATTGTCAACATTCATATAGTGCTTACCATATCACATATTACATGTCACTGTTATATGCTTCACAGTCATTATATCCTTTGATCTTCACAACAACCCTGGGAGGTGGGTACCATTATTATTTTCTTCTGTATAGAGCAGGAAACTGAGGTAAACAGAAATAATTTGCTTAAGATCACAGAGCTCATAAATTCTTGAGACCAGAGTATAATTCAGATTTCCCTGCATTTTTTCTAGCATTTGATGCCACAATTAATAGGAGAATACATTTCACATCATAATTTAGTTACAGGACAAATTACAACCAAATGAAATGTAGATTTACAACCACAAAATCAAAATCTCAGTTTCCCAGGGCTATTAAGCACCTGCACTTTAAAATTTAAAGCCCAGAGTTAAGAGCTTACAAACACATGGTTTCTTTCTCATTTTCTTTGATGATCTTGCTTCTAATTCAAGCTTTGAAAGTTCTTCTTTAGCCTTCCCAAAAGATATTCCTAATTTCTGATACCTCCCCACTTCTGTCATTGAGAATATCTATACGCATTATCTGCAAGATAGTATGAGCCCAGGTAATGGTGGGGGCAGGCATGAGTTTCCTCCTTGTAGACCCTTTTTCAGTTTATAGAGGCAAAATATTCCATAGGAAAAAGAACTGACCTAGAAAACAAATCAAGCAAAGATAATTTAAGAATTATCAGACTACCTGAAAGCCATGATCAAAAAAAGAGCCTAGATAGCACTTTTCAAGGAATTACAAAGGAAAACTGCCCCAATATCTGAGAACCAGAGGGCAAGGTAGAAATCAAAATAATCTCCTGAAAGAGATCCCAAAATGAAAACTCCCAGAAATACTACAACCAAATTCTCAAACTCCCAGATCAAGGAGAAGATATTTAAAGCAACTAGAAAGAAATAATTCAAATGCCATAAAATCATAGTCAGGATCACAAAAGATTTAGCAGCTACCATGATAAAGGATCAAAGAGCTTGTAATGTGATATTTCAGAAGATAAAGGAGCTCAATTACAAAATAATCTGCCCAGCAAAACTGCATATGATCCTTCAGGGGGAAATGGTTATTTATTGAAATAGAGACTTTGCAAGCATTACTGATGAAAATACCAGAACTAAGTAGAAAATTTGACATTTAAATACAAGGCTCAAGAGAAACATAAAAAGGTAAGCAGGAGTGAGAATTCATAAGGGATTCAATAAGGTTAAACTGTTTACATTCTTATATGGGAAGATGATCCATGTTACCCCTAAGAACTTTATCATCATTACTGCAGTTAGGAGTCTACTTAGGTATAAGTATATTATATTGGGATCATCACAAAAAGAGATTGGAAAGGTGAGAAAGAAAGATATATTGAGATGGGGGGAAGGAAGATTGGGGAAAATAGTCTCACATAAAAGGGGGTACACAAGGAAGAGTCAGGATGAATTAGAGTTACAAAATAGGATGGAGGAAAAAATATGGTTAGCAATCATAACTATGAATGTGAATGGAATGAACTCACCCATAAAACAGAAGAGGATAGCAGAAAGGATTAGAAACCAGAATCCAACAGTAATTTATTCACCAGAGACACACTTGAAACATAAAGACATCCAGAGTTAAAATAAGGGACCATAGCAGAATCTGCTGAAGCAAAACAACTACAACAAAAAGCCAGGGGTGTTGGTCAAGATCTCAAACAAAGCAAAAGCTTTGACCTAATTAAAATAGATAAACAGGGAAGCTACATTTTGCTAAAAGGTAACAGAGACAATGAATTAACATCAATACTGAATATATATGCACCAAATGGCGTAGCATTTAAATTCTTGAAGGAAAAGTTCATTAAAATAAAGGAGACAATAGAAAATATACTAGTGAGAGAATTCAATTTACCCCTTCTCATACATGGATAAATCTTAATCATAAAATTAAAAAGAAAGAAGTTAAATAGATAAATAAATTTTAGAAAAGTTAGATATAATAAATCTCTAGAAAACATGGAATGGGAATAGAAACCTGCATATTGCACCATCACATAAACTGACCATGTGCTAGAGCATACAAATCTCACAAACAAATACAGAAAATAAGAAATATTGATTCATCATTTCAAACCATAATACAATAAAAATTACTTTCAAGAAATGGCCTTTAAAACACAGATTAAAAATTAATTGGAAACTAAATAATTTAAATCTAAGAATGATTGGGTCAAAAAACAAATCATGGAAACAATAAAAAAAATTCATTAAAGATATTAATGAAATGAGACAACATATAATAATTTGTGGGATGCAATCAAAGCAGTACCTAGGAGAAAATTTATATCTCTAAATGCTTGAACCAATAAAAGAAAGAAGGAGCAGATTAGCAAATTTGGCTTGCATCTTAAAAAAAAGAGAAAAATAATTAATTTTAAATCCCCAGTTAGGCACAAAAGTAGAAATTCAGCAAATCAAAAGAGATTGATAAAATTGAAAATAAAAAACCCATAGAACTACTAAAGAAAACCAGGCTCTGGTTTTATGCAAAGTGAAATAGAAAAATTATTGATTAATTTGATTTTTTAAAAATAACAAAGTACCAAAAATGGAAAGAGAGAATATACAACCATTGAAAATGAAATTAAAACAATTACTAGAAACTATTTTGCCCAATTTTATGCTGATAAAACTAACAATGTAAATAAAAGATGAATATTTAAAAAAATACAAGTTGATGAGGTTAAGGAAATATAGATTGTCCAGAACATGAAATAGAATACTTAAATCTCCCTATTTTTGCAAAAGTCATTGAATAAGCCATAAATAAATTCCAGAAGAAAAAGAAATCTCAGGACTATCAAAAATTACTTTATTGAGCTAGAAAAAAATGATAAAATTCATCTGGAAAAACAAAAAGTCAAAAATATCAAGGGAATCAATGGGGGAAAAAGGTGGGAAGGAAGAGGACCTAGAAGTATCAGATCTCAATCTATGCTTCAAAGTTGTACTGAATAGGAAATGGAATAATTGATGAATGGAATTCATAAGGTATGTGATATACAGAAATATATGAGCAGAATAGCCTACTGCTTGATAAAGTAGAAAATTCCAGCTGTTGAAGCAAGAACTATTTGACAAAACTGCTGGGAAACTGAAAAGTAGTCTGGCAGAAACTAGGCATAGCCAACATCTCACAGCATATACCAAGAGAAGCTCAAAGTGGGTACATCATATATACAAAAAGGGCTATATCCTTAATTATAAGCAATTTAGAGGAGCATAAAAGAAATTACCTCTCAGGTCTGTGGACAGGGGAAGCATTCATGACCAAATAAGTGATAGAGATTCACAGAAGATAAAATGAGTAATTTTTATTAGATAATTTTTTTTATGAACAAAGTACAGTCAAAATTAGGAGAAAAGAAAGAAACTGGGAGTGGAGGTGAAAAATTGCAGCAAGTTTCTCTGATAAATGTCTCATTTCTCGTGTGTGTGTGTGTGTGTACATATGAATTACTGCATCAAATTATTAAAATAGGAGTTATCACCCACTTTATAAATGGTCAAAAGATATAAACAGGCCGCTTTCAGAGGAATAAATCAAAATACTAGTAGTCATATAGAAAAATGCTCTAAATAACTAATAATTAGAGAAATACAAATTAAAACAGCTTTGAGATACCACTTGATACCCATCAGATTGGTTAATATGACTGAAAAGGGAAATGACAAATGCTGGAGTGGAAGAAAGAAAATAGGTACATGAATGCACTGTTGATGCAATAATTCTGGAGAACAACTCGGAACTATGCCCCAAAGACCTATAAGGTTGTACATACTCTTTGACCCAGCAATAACCTCTACTAGAGCTATGCTGCAAGGACCTTTATGTACAAATGTGTGTGTGTGTGTGTGCGCGCGCAGAGGGGAGAGGGAGGAGGGAGAGACACACTCTTTTTGCAGTAGCAAAAATTTGGAAGCTGAATGGATGCCCATCAATTACAGAATGACTGAATAAGTTATGGCTTATGAATATAATGGAATAGTATTAGGCTGTAAGAAATTATTTAGGGGATGATTTCAGAACAACCTGGAAAGGCATATACGAATTGATGCAAAGTGAAGTCAGAAATAAAACAATCTACATAGTAACAACAATATTTTAAGGAAAATCAACTGTGAAAAACTTAGAAAATTCTGAATAATACAATGATGCACTGCAACTCCAAAGGATTCATGTTATGCACCTCCACATAGAGAATCAATGGACTTAGAACACAGATTGAAGCTTTTTTTTTCCTTTATTTTTCTTGCGTTTGGAAAACGACTAATGAAGAAATATTTTTATGTGACTCTATGTCTATAATTGGTATCACAGTTCTTGCCTTCTCAGTGGGTTGTGAGGGTAGAGGGAGGGAGTGAAAGTGGAACTAAAAATAAAAATAGAATTTAAGTTTTTAAAAATGTAATGCAGTTTGCCTTTTCTACTTAATTCCAGACATTGTCCATCGGCAGTGTCTATCCAAAACATGTACACATAAATCATCTCAATGAGTTGTTCATCCAGCTACGTGGTCTAGACAATAGGCATTCATTGTCTGTTAGGCTTTTTGAGTGGTTTGGCATTTTATTGAGAAGACTATAGAATTCCGGGGCTCAGTATAATTAGAGCAGTCATCTGTAAATAGGAACATCTGGAAAGATTCCGTCATCCATAGGAAATCTCTCTTCCATTTGGACCCTCCATTGAACATCCTTCGTAACAGTGGTTAACACTTCTGGCAAACATATAGCTCCCTGTTTTATGCTTAAATTAGTTTTGATAATCAGATGATAATTGAACTAGATTATTTCTGTATTTGAATGGACATTTATCAAATGCCACCTTTGACACGTACTGATTCTAGGGAATTAGGTAGCTCAGTAGGTAGAGTGAGAAAGATCTGAGTTTATATATGGCCTCAGACACTTACTACCTTTGTGAGCCTGGGCAAGTCATTTAACCTCTTTCTCCCTCAATTTTCTCAACAGTAAAATGGAGATATCTCACAGGGTTGTGATGAGGTTCAAATCAGATTATATTTGTAAAGGCTTAGCACAGTGCTTGGCACATAGTAGGTGTTTAATAAATGCCCAAGGTAAGGCAAATTACTTTAATCTTCCTGAGCCCCTCAGATTACTTATCTGTAAAATGAGAGGGTTGGATTAGGTAATTTCTGAGGTCCCTTTTAGCTCTAAATCTATAATCCTATGATAGGATGTGATCTCTTGGTCTTTTGCCATTCTGAACACTCTCTACTGTATGGTCTCTGGCTTCTCAATGTCCTTTGTAAAGTGTGATTCAATCTTTGCATGCTCATGCTTCAATAGCATGAATTAATACCTTTATTGACAACCATCAAAGGATATGGGAATAATGGTAAAAAGTCAGCAACAGCGATTGCAATGGGCTGGGCTGCCTTTGTCTCTCTCCCAGAAGTTCTTAGCTCTCACTCATAGCACAAGTTGGGTTAAGGTCTTGAAATGTCTCTAGGAGGGAGAGAGCACATGCCTGTGCCAGAAGTTTGTACTCTAGGTGCAGGCTATGTTCTCATCCTCCCTTCTCAGCCATCTGTTCCATTTTATGTGTGATTACCTCCTTCTCCTTGACATATCCTTCCTCTAGCAGTGGGGATGAAACTAAACGAGTACTTTTCAATCAGTCACCCCAGGACTTGATGGAAAAATCAACTTGGAATGCTCTATGTCCTTACTTCCATTTCAATCCTTCAGCCTCCTGGTAATATAGAAACCCCTATATAGGTTGAATTAACTATTCTCCCTACCACAAACCACCCCTTAGAAGAACTGAGATTTTTTTTATTTTAAATTATTTATTTTCAGTGTTCTATAGTCACTTCCATATATCTTAGATTTTTTTTACACTCCCTTCCCCTTTTATCCCCTTCCATCCCCACTCCCTCCCAAAGACAGCATGCAATCTTATACAGGTTCTATACGTACATCCCTATTAAATACCATTTTCACCTTAGTCTTGTTGCATAGAAGAATTAAAATGAATGGGAGAAATCACAAAACAAAACAAAGCACAATGTAACGTAACACAAGAGAAAATGGTCTGCTTCATTCTGTGATCCAATTCCATAGTTCTTTCTCTGGCAAGCATTTTGCCTCGCGTCTAGTGGGGATGTTTTTTAGGTCCTTGCATTGCTGTGAAGGGTTTAGTCTACCAGAACATTCTTTGCCCACTGTAGCTGTTACTGTGTATAATGTTCTCCTGGTTCTGCTCATTTCATTCAGCATCAGTTCATATAAGTCCTTCCAGGCCTCTCTGAAGTCTTCTTGTTCATCATTTCTTATGGCACAATAGAATTCTATTACATTCATATACCACAACTTGTTCAGCCATTCCCCAATTGATAGGCATCCTTTTGATTTCCAGTTTTTGGAGGACTGAGATTTTTAAAGTGAGGGGCATTTCTTGCATGGCTTATGAGGAAAGGTTTCCAACTTCAGGAGCTGCTAAATCCAATCCAGTCACAGTAAATTATCTATTGGTATTATACCTATGGGAAGAGCCTCCTTTATATTCACCTCTTCAGTCCAGGGGCTTCTCCCCAAAAGTCTCTGCTTTGAAGTCTCTTGGAGAGCTAATAATGGTGCAGAGCAGCTCCTGCTTCAGTGAAAGTCAGTCAATTTCTGGGGTGTGGAAGAGCGTAAATAAAGGTGTTCTTTAAAAGGTCCATTTAGTCTTTCAACTATCTCCACATGCTAAGCTATGTGACAAGAGCCCAGTCATTTGCTAGCAACTTTCTTTTTTTTAAAAAAAATTAATTTAGTTAAAATTAATTTAATTTTTTTTTAAAGAACACAGACCTTTTTATTCTTTTATTTTTCCAAATACTCTTCTTCCACTAACTAAGGAGATAAGGCAAGAAAAGTAAAAAATCTATGAAAAATATGTACAGTCTTGGAAAATAAAATTTTGCATGTCCCCTATCCCCAAGAGCCCCCTAAAAAAAGAGGGAGAGAAAGTATACTTCAATCTGTACTCTGAGTTTGTCAGTTCTCTATCTAGAGGTGGACAGCATGTTGTATCATGAGTCTTTGGAATTGTGGTAGAGTATTGTTTTGATCAGAATTACTGAGTCTTTCAAAGTTCATTATTTTTACAAAATGGCCGTTACTGTGTCTATTGTTTCCTTGTCCTACTCACTTCACTTTGCAGCAGTTCATATAGGTCTTCCCACATTTTTCTGAAACCAGCACAATAGAATTCCATCACATTCATATGTCACAACTCGTTTAGCCATTCCTAAATTGATGGGCATCCCCTCAGCTTCCAAAACTTTGCCACCACAAAAAGAGGTGCTATAATAAATTTTTTTATATGTATGGAACCTTTCTCTTTTTCTTTGACCTCTTGGGGGCATGGTCCTAGTAGAGGTTATTACTTGGTCCAAGGGTATACAGACATAATTTGGGCATAGTTTCAAATTTTATTCCAGAATGATTGGAATAGTTCACAGTTCCACCAACAGTGTATTATTAATGTGCCTGTTTTCTCATATCCCCTCCAGCATTTGTCATTTTCCTTTTCTGTCATCCAAGTCATTTTGAAGGATATTAGATGGTACTTCAGAGTTGTTTTAACATGCATTTCTCTAATTACTAGTGATTTACAGTATCTTTTCATACAGCTATTGATAACTTGAATTTTTTCTTCTGAAAACTGTCTCTTCATATCCTTTGACCATTAATCAATTGGAAAATGACTCATTATTGTAAATTTGCCTCAGTCCCTTATATCTGAGAAATTAAGTAGATCCTTATCAAAGAAACTTACTGCAATAACTTTTTTGTTTCCTGCTTTTCTTCTTTTTTTGTTTTGTTAGTGCAAAAGCTTTTAAATTTTATTTAATCAAAATTATCCATTTTACCTCGCATGAACCTCTCTATCTCTTTCTCTATCCATAAATCTGACAGGTATTTTCTTCCCTGTTCTATTAATTTGCTTATAATATCACCATTTTTGTTTAATTCATGCACCCATTTGGAGCATATCTTGATATATGGCCTGAAATGTAGATCTATTTATTGTTTCTACCAAACTATTTTTCAACTTTCCCAACAGGTTTTTGTCAGATAGTGGGTTCTTCCCCACTGGGCATTCCAGATAGGATCTTTGGTTTTATCAAATACTAGATTGCTATGCTCATTTGCTTCTACATATTGTATACTTAATCTGTTCTGTTAATCAACCTCTCTATTTCTTACCCAGTATCAAATTGTTTTGGTGATTAGAGTTTTGTAGTATAGCTTGAGATCTTGTACTGCTAGGCCCCCTTCTTTCCCATTTTTTTCATTGATTTCCTTGACCTGCAGATGAACTTTATTATATCTTTTCTAGTTCTATAAAGTAATTTTGATAGTTTGATTTGTATGGCATTGAATAAGTAAATTAATTTAGGTAAGATTGTCATTTTTATTAAATTGGCTTTGCCTATCCATGAACAACGAATATTTCTCCAATTATTTAGATCCTTGTGTGGAATATTTTGTAATTGTGTTCATATAGTTTCTAGGTGTGTCTCGGTGGGTAGACTCCAAAGTATTTTATACTGCTTGTAGTTATTTTAAATGGAACTTCTTTCTAACCATCCTTGCTGGATTTTGTTAGTAATATACAAAAATGCCAATGATTTGTGTGGCTCTAGCACACAAACATGGATAGGTTGTAATCCAGTGATTGCCCAGGGACTGTCCAGCTCAATAAGTTCTGACCCTTGTGCAAAGGCAGACATCTCCAGTCATGGGCCTCTCAAGGTCATAAAGCTTGCTATGTCTTACTGTTTTCTAAGGCAGTAGCTTGCCTTGCTCAGTCCTGAGCCAAATCAAGGGGTTTTTCTTATCACTATATTGATGCCCAAACAAGAGATATAGGACTTACAAAACCAGAATAGTACCACTAGCTGATGAGTTTCTTTCTTATTGGTGGGTAGAACTGATGTTAGCAGCTTGTGTTTAAAAGCAGTACATGATGTTCTGGGGATCTTCACAGAAGTTGGTGGAATCTGGTTTTTCTTGGGGCCCAAGGTAGATATTTTTAATATATATTTTATTTCCCCATCCTTATTACGTACTAAAACAATTTTTTAATATTTTTTGTTTTGAATTCCAAATTCTATCCTTCCTTCCCTCTCCCTTCTCTGACATAGTAAGCAATCAAATATAGATTATACATGTACAATTATGTAAAACATTTCCATATTAGTCATTTTGTACAAGAAGACATGAATGAGAGAAAAATAATAAGAGTAAAAGAATAATTCTTTCTTTGAAGACAGACAATATACTTCATCATTACTGCTTTGGGATTGTCTTGGATCACTGTATTGCTGAGAAGAGCTAAGTCATTCACAGTTCATCAAACAATATTGATCTTACTATGGTTCATTTCACTATACATCAGTTCATGTAAGTCTTTCCAGGTGTATCCGAAATCATCTTGCTTGTCATTTCTTATGGCACAATAATATTCCATTACAGTCATATAGTACAGCTTGTTTAGACATTCCATAATTGATGGGCATCCCTTTGATTTCCGATTCTTAACTCCTACAAAAATAGCTACTATAAATATTTTTGTACAAGTAGGTACCTTTTTTTTTTTTGGACATCTTTGGGATATAGCTCTAGCAGTATATTGCTGGATCAGAGGGTACGCACAGAATATAAACATACCTGTATATAAGCAAGAAGGAAAGAGGAACTGAAATGCAACTATATTTGAGGGAAAACATCACGCATTTTGAAGTACCCTAATATGATGGCAGAAGACAGGATGAAAGAGATGGCAACTAGATACTGAACTCATTGACAAAGGAAGGGGAATTCCAATTCTCTTATATTTCCAGTGTGGTTGTAACTCATAAAACTACCAATAAAAAGAATGCCAGGAATAAAATAAAAGGTCACATTTACACAATGCCTGGCAAGTTACAAAGCATTTTCCTCACAACAATCTATAATATAGTATAATATAACATAACACAACAATGTAATATAATGTAACAATGTAATATGATGTAATATAATACAATATAGTAACACAACAATGTAATGTAATGTAATATAATATAGTATAACATAACACAACAATGTAATGTAATATAATATAGTATAATATAACAAAACACAATGTAATATAATATAGTATAACATAACATAACCATGTAATGTAATATAATATAATTAATATAAAATATAACAACATAATATAATACAAAATAATATAACAACATAGCATGACATGACGTGACATTGCAATATAATATAATATAATACGATATGATACAATAAATACAATACAATACAATATAATATAATATAACATGTATTATTATTCGCATTTAGTAGGTGAAAAACCTGAAGAGAGCATAGGTGAGCTAGCTGATCCCTGTTCACCCAGCTTCTGAGTGGTAACAGCAGAATTCAAACCCAGACCTTCTGATTTTACATTCAGTGCTCCTTCCAGTGCTTCCAACTTCACACTGCTAGGGAAAAAATACCACCACTAATTTTTTTAATATATGTAGCTGTTCCTGGACATCCCAGGAATGAGATGACATAAAAGTTTATGTGGAAAAAAAAAGTCTTGAATCTGGTTGTCGTAAAACCAAAGCTGGCATGAGCCGACTTAGAGAGCGTCCTTGCTTTTCCCAGCTGCTCTTTGAAGACCTCCATATGACTACATTTTTACAAACAGTCCAAGTTGCCAGAAACAAATAGAATACATTCAAGAAGTGCTTTAACTTCTGGAGAATAAATTTTCATTCTGGGTGCTGTGTACTGCAAAATAAACTCAAATGAACATACCTATAACAAAACCAAGCAAGGTCTGCCTAAGTTCTTGTTAAAGAGTATGAGCCCCTCTTCCAGCAAGGGACACTTGAATGAGCCAGTCCAAGGCTTGATATTGCCTTGTGTAGTATGAGAAGCAATATAATACAGTGGAAAAAATACTGGACCTAGAGTCTAAAAACCCGAGTTCAAATCTCATCTCTAGTATTTTACTATGACACTAGCTTAGTAAGCTAGGAGTTTGAAGCCTTTGATTCTAGACCCTGCTCTGTGATCTTGATATAGTAATTATAGCTCACATATCTATAATCCTTTACAAGTGTCCAAAGCAACACTCTCAGGTATGCGGTGCAAGTATTATCTTCCCTTTTTACAAAGAAAGAACCTAAGGCCGAGGAAGTTTAAATGCCTTGCTCACAGTCACATGGTCAGTAGGTGTCAGGGCCAACATGACAATCTAAGTATCCTGACTCAAAAGCCAGTGCTCTCTCCCCTGTACCACATTGCCTCTCAAGTGATGCAGAATTTGAAGTAAAAATTTCTAGGCTTGAAATTCCCCTCTGCTACCTGTGTCACCTTGGGAAAGTCACTTACCCTTCAGGAGCCTCAGTTTCCCCATCCATAATATCAATGAATCAGACTAGAAAACTTTTGAGTTCCAGCTCTAAATCTATGCTACAATGAAGAAACAATATTCCTGGGCTTCTATCCTTTTATTCGTAAAATGAAGAGGTTTGTACTAGATAACTTTTCCAGTTCTAAAATTGTAAGAGTTGTTATGTAGAATCAGAGGATCCTGCATATGACAACAAATGGATGCACTATATACGTGTGTTCCTTTCTTGGACTTCTAACACACTAGCCCATACAAAGAACAGTGAGTAGTGGGAATGGGAATGGAAAGTACTGCTGCACTTCTAGATTCAAATGGGTCCAGCTGCAAACATGATTAATTCAAGCATTCATACCCTTGTGCTAACACATTTACTAAAAAGGATCCCTCAAGGGCACATACTCTTTCACAAGAATTTAGATAGACTTTGTTTGATTTTGTAATAGGTATGTTAATTTGTAGTTATTTTTGTAGTAAATAGCACCCAGAATGAAAATTTATTCCCCAGAAGTTAAAGTATTACCTAAAGCCAGGAGCAACTGGAAAAAAAAATTGAGGAAGGAAAAAATAAGTCAGAGCTCATTAACACTCCTTTAATTAAAGCAAGACTTTAATAGTACAGGTCTAAAAATAGCAGCCTAATGGTTTCTAAAAATAACACTCTTCCTCAAATAATCTGACCTCCAATAAATTTAGAGTGCATTTCCTACAACTAATAAGGTCAGGCAGTCTTAGAAGCTTTCATCTCTCTTTTAAAGAATTAATGAACCAATTTTAAGAAGTAGAAACTTCACAGCCTTCTGACAGAGCTCTAGGACGTCCCTGAGACGCCAGTACAAAGTAGTAGTGGAATGAAAACTGCGAGGGATCTCTAGGTACCTCCAAAGGTTATATAGTCTTCAAGCTTCAGAAAAGGCTTTCCAAAGCTGTTCCAGATAAATCAGTGCTATTCCTGCACAGGGCATGCAAGTTCCCTTGGTAATGAAGAACTTTTACCAACCAATGCTTACCTAAATTGCTCCTTCAGCCCACCATCTATTTTTGGATTTGTTTTGTTTTTTCTCCTGGTTAACTGAGGAAGTGAGCGTTCCAGAGTGGGAAAGGGAAGGAAAGGGAACAAACATTTATTAAGTGCCTATGTGTGCTAAGCATTGTTCCTGGCTCTACAGTTATTTGTCTAGTGCTTATGGAGACCCTGTTAGATTGGCATCTCCACATGGAGGTGTAACCCCTGTCCCAAAGACCAGTGGTAATGGAGATAAGGCCCTGTCCTTAGTTGGTGAGAGGTGAGAGAGCTCTAGCTTCCCACTTTGGGAATTCTCATCAGTCCCCACTTTGGGGACTCTCCAAATGAGAGTCTTCTTGAGTGTGGAGTCTGCTGCTAGCTTCGAGAAAGAAGAGAGAAGTGGCCAACTCTACTTCAAGTTGCTGAAGGAAAAGACTCTGGAAAGATGTGAGAGGAATAGGTAGTCCAATGGACTTGAGATGGAGGTTAAAGAGGGAACTACTTCTGGGAGATGCCTCGAAGAGGCTAAAGCATGAATACATATTCTGTTATTGGCTTTCCTTGGCCTAGGCTTGTATTATCTTGCCTTTTGGTATTTGGGTTTCTTGACTTGGCATGTTCTTTGGGAGAAGCCAGGTTGGGAGGAGCCTGTTTCCTTTGGCTGGGTAGCTGGAGTTGTTGGCTGCCATCATTAGGGATTGAGTTAGAACCAACAGTATCTTTTACAGCATTGTGCATGGGGGGAGTGGTGACTTTTCATGGTTTCTGATGAGAGAATTGTGTTATGAGGAGGGCTATGAGACTTTCCCCTCCCAAAGCCATATAGCAGCTAAAAAACAAGCTTGGGCCCTTGGTCTTTTCATTCTTTTTTCCTGTTCTAGTAGGAGTTTCAAAGACAAGGAATGCAAGCCACAGGAATCTGATAGTTTAGGAATCCAGAGCAGGTAATGCAGTCATCCCAGTATTGAGGCCTTAAGAAGCAGAGATTATCCTCAGTTAATCAACTAGCATTTATTAAACTCCTACTGGGGCAGGTAGGTGGTGCAGTGGGATAGAGCACCAGTGGAGGAGTCAGGAGGATCTGAGTTCAAATTTCACCTCAGATACTTGACACTCACTAGCTGTGTGACCTTGGGCAAGTCACTTAACCTCAATTACCTCATCCTGGGTCACTCCTGATGAATATCTGGTCACTGGATTCAGATGGCTCTGCAGGAGAAGTTAGGCTAATGACCTGCCTAGCTCTCCCTCACTCAAAGCAAAGTCAAGTGCAAATCATATCATTATTTCTCTGATGGCATGGTCTTCTTCGGCAACAAAGGACAAACACACACATTAAGCTCCTACTACGTACCAAGCCCTGTGCTAAGCACCATAGATTAAAAAAAAGAAAGGTCAAAACAAAGATAAAAAATAACCAAAAAAAGCAAAAAAAAAAAAATTCCTGCTCTGAAGAAACTCACAATCTAATTGGGAAAAAACATGAAAACAACTATTTATAAACAAGATATACACAGGATAAATTGGGAATAATCTCAGAGGGAGCGAGCTAAAATAAAGGAGGACTAGGGAAGGCTTCTTTCAGAAGGTAGGACTTTAGCTGAGACTTGAAGGAAAGTAGGGAATTTTTAAAAACAAGGAGATGAGGAGAAAGGGAAAAGAGGGAGCCCTTAGTTACTGAATAACCTCAATTTTTTCCATGAAACTTGAGGAAAGGGAAGAAGGTAAGAGGTAGGGAGCCATGGGATATTTAAGGAGAGATTAAAAAGGTTTAGAAAAGCTGCCATGATGAATGGAATAGTGAGTCAGATGAAAGGAGGGCCCATTTGAGATTAGGTAACATGAATTTTTAGTGGACCCAGTTAATAGAGTTTGAGATTTTCTCTAGCTTTGGGAAGATGGTCCAGGCAAGATCTTTGACAGGTTATGGGGGCAAGGGACTTGAAGGAAGAGGACAGTACAGAGTTCAATTGGTTTACCAATCAGTCAAGATGGAGAGGGGAGGAGAGGGTAGCCAGTGTTGGGATGATGGCCTGGGAAAGAACTGAGGGCAAAGGGATTGAAGGTCATGATGAGGTGAAAGAATATGTTTTAGGCTTGCCAGACAAAAAAAGATGTAGAGTGATAATAAATAGAATCAGATGAAGGAATTTCAGAGTTCATGAACACGGAAGTGTGGATAATGACTTGAACTTGTAGATAATGACAAGATCGAAGCCATCTGAGGTGAGGCGGCCATATAAAAGGAGTAAGTGGAAGAACTGTGAGATTGAAGTCCTCTAGTGTAAGGTGAGAAACTGGGAAGGGGAGAAAGTGAGACAGGCACTGAACTCATTGAGGAAAAAAGGATGGTAGACAACAGCTACCGCAATCTTGATTATGTGATAAATATGGATTATAGGAAGGAGGGAAGTTACCGGGTGATGGTGGTAGAGTCAGAGCCTTGGGGTGTAATGGGAAGCAAAGGGAATTTCAATTTTTCCACCTAGCATGATCTGGAGTCATGAGTTGAGGTTATCAATGAAAGTGTAACTAGTGCTAGTCACCATAAGTGTGCCAGGTCCCTGTGAGAGCAAGAAGATGGAAAGAGTGGGAAAGGGAAAGGCTTAAAATGAAAGCAAGTTTATTAATTATGGAGCAGGTATTTCAGAAAGCAGCGTGGAAGGGATGGGTATTTTAGAGCAAAAAGTTAGAGGAATGAGGTTGAGGAGGCCAAGAAAGAGGTTTGAATATGGCACCTGGGGTTTCAGAATCACTGGGTTGGGAAGGGATAATGAAGTAGGAGAATAATATTAATATGAATAATATTAATTAATATAATTAATTATTAATAATATTAATCCGTTCAGGTAGATTATTATTGTCCATAAAGATTCAGTCTGGGAGTAGAGTTGTCCAGGACACCAGGTATTAGTGTGTAGCTGGAAATGGGGTAAGGAGGGGTGCCTGGAACCAGGCAAACCAACTGTTGAGCAGTCTGGGCAGACAAAGAAAATACCTGGAACGTGAACCAGTGACTGCCCTTACATGCCATCTTTATATGTTCATTGCCTCCGGGTGCTGTATCTGGGTTTCACATCAATCCACCTGGGAACAAAATTAATTAAAACTTCCCGAGAGGTTTGATGGTGTCCTAGCTTGCAACAGCCTAGGAAAGGGGATGGGAAAGAGAGGATAAACTCAGTCTGCCACAGGTATGATGAGTCACAGCATTCTGGCCAACAACAGATTTCCACCAAAGTACCCAAACTACAGTATGAATATGGTATGAGACAGGTAAATTATTGCCACATGCAAACGGAATGCTAAGCACAGGACATTCATAAGCAGACATTTGACAAAAACACATTTAAAAAAGAATTTAGTGATTTAATTTATAGCTACTGTTATGTCTTCTGGGAAGTTGATATTTAAAGCTCATTTGGCCATGTCCAAATACGTTCCCACATGCATTCCTCCAGTTCCCCTCCCACACAAATCTGGGACTCTTCCTCTAGAAGATTCAGATCTGATGAAGTAGTATTAGTAATATTATAATTTTTATCCTATTGGCACAACCTAACAATGAACAAGTAATATCTCTCCAATTATTTAGGTCTATTTTTATTTCTAAAGTGTTTTAGAGTTTTAGTTACATAATCACTATGTGTGTCATGATAGATGGCTTCTCAGAAATTTACACGTTCTGTAGTTATTTTGAATGGAATTTTCTTTTACTTCTCCATCCGTTGAGTTTTATATGTAAAATAATGCAAGAGTGATGATTTCTGGGGGTTTATTTTATATCTTGCTACCTTACTAACAAAATTAATTGCTTCAACTAATTTTTAGTGTAGAGGGTTCTCTAAGTAAACCATAATAACATTT
Source organism: Bettongia penicillata ogilbyi (assembly GCA_023548195.1). Classification (NCBI taxonomy): domain Eukaryota; kingdom Metazoa; phylum Chordata; class Mammalia; order Diprotodontia; family Potoroidae; genus Bettongia; species Bettongia penicillata. The sequence continues at coordinate 2,342,410 of JAJHZJ010000525.1, read as the reverse complement.
GCAAAAACTGAAAAATCTGTTCTTCAACTACTCTTATTACCTCAATTTTTTAATCTTGTGTAATGGATAGTGAACATTTCTCAAATCACACTTAAAAAAAAAGTGGTCACCATGAGCATTCTTGCTTTATCCCTGACCTTTTTTGAAAGGTCTATGGTATTTTCCATGTTAACAACTGGTTTTGGATAGATTCTGTCTTATTAGAGGTCATTTATTCCTATGTTTTTTAGTGATTTGAATATAGAGGTTAAGTTTTGTCCAAAAAATTCTGTTAATATATATTTTTATTATTTTTTCCTATTAATATGGTTTATTATGTTTACAGTTTTTCTAGTGTAAAACAGTCCTGATTTGTCTGACCTAATTATAACATATAATCTTTTAATATAGACTTTTTTGTATCCTCTCTTAACATTTTATTCATTTTTTTCCAGCAATGCTCATTAAAGATATTGATCTATAGTTTTCTTTCTCTGCTTTACCTCTCCCTAGTTAGATTATCAATACCATAGTTTCATAATAGAGGGAGTTTGCTAGAATTCTTTCTTTCCCTATCTTTTACAAACAATTAAAATAGTTTGTATTTTTCTTTGAATGTTTCATAGTTCACTTGCAAATCTGTTGAGTACTGACCGTGGTTTGTTGGAGGTATTTTTTTTTTACCTTTGGGAATTTATTTATGGTTTGTTCAATTTCTTTTTCTGAGGCTGGGTTACTTAAATTACCTATTTCTTGTTCTTATTTCTTCTTTCACTTTCAGAATTTATATTTTTTTTGTATTTAGTCCTTTTTATTTGTTGTGTTTTTAGTTTCATGTCCAAATCGTTGACCTGTTCTTTCTCTCTTGTTGATGAAAATGTTTAGAGATGGAAATTTTCCCTCATAAGGACCTTTTAGACTACATCCCAAAATTTTTGTATTGTTGCCAATGTTCATTGTTGCTATTTTCTTTGATAAAATTGTTTATTATTCCTGTCAAACTGAGTATTAGGCTTTGCTGGTCAAGTACAATAAATTTCTGTGCCATGGAAGTGTGCTTCCCAGGAAGATGATGCCTGGGCCCTGGGAACTAGCTTTCTTTCCGATGCAAAAAGGAAAGGATCCTTTTGTCTTGCAAAATTCCCAGGTGACTTTGAATACCAATGTAATTTCTCCTAACATACAGGACTTTCATTTCCATTCTCCAACTGCCTAATTCCAGACCACCTCATGCCATCAGGATGCCCATTCTAACACAGAGGAGTGAAACGACCCAAGGTCATGCAGCTAGTTAATAGCTGAACCAAGATGAACTGAGGTGTCCAATCCACCCACTGTGCATCCAAATATATCAAACGGAATATCACCCTCTTCTTCCTCTAGTCTTTCAGTTGAGAAGGTAAGGGTAATCTCCTAGCACTCTGTAAAAGTGCTTTGTTAATTGCCTTCCTGCCTATGGAAATCCCCATTACCGAAATAGTGGAAACAAGATAATATTTAACCTATTTCCCTTCCTTCTCCTATTTCCCATCCCCCCACATACCCTTACTGCATTTTTATTAGGACTCCAGAGGCACTAGAATAGAAACAGCTCATTTGCCGGAAGAAGTTGTATTCTCAAGAGGGCTTAGAAGTGACAGCTGCAGGTGACTGCAGGTGACCCACTGGCTCCAAATCACCGTAAGTACCAGCAAACATGGCCAGCACAGCCGTCCAACTCCTGGGTTTCTTGCTCAGCTTCTTGGGGATGATCGGGACCTTGATAACCACCATCTTGCCTCACTGGAGAAGAACAGCTCATGTTGGCACCAACATTTTAACAGCTGTGTCATATCTCAAGGGACTTTGGATGGAGTGTGTTTGGCACAGCACTGGCATCTATCAGTGCCAGATCTACCGGTCCCTGTTGGCCCTGCCCCGTGACCTGCAGGCAGCTCGTGCCTTGATGGTCATCTCCTGCCTGCTCTCTGTCATGGCCTCCACTTGTGCCGTCATTGGCATGAAGTGTACTAAGTGTGCTAAAGGCACCTCTGTCAAGAACATCTTTGCTATCTCTGGGGGGATCCTCTATATCTTGGCAGGTCTACTATGCATGGTGGCTGTCTCCTGGACAACCAATGATGTGGTAGAAAATTTCTACAACCCACTGCTACCAAGTAGCATGAAATATGAGCTTGGACAAGCCCTGTACCTGGGCTTCATTTCATCATCACTGTCCCTTATTGGTGGGACTCTACTCTGCATGTCATGCCAGGAGGATGAGCTGTACTCAAATTACCAAACACAGTCCAGAATGGCAACAATGGCACCTCCATACCACCCTCCCACTGCTTACAAGGACAATCGTGTTCCCTCGGTGGCATCAGCTTCCCACAATGGTTATAGACTGAATAATTATGTGTGAGTTTCTAGAGATTTTCCAGGTCTCTGCTGCTCAACTGTGTGTCTTGCTATGAGATACCCAGGTCTCAAAACTTTTAATTTATGGAACATTCTTAGCACAAAATGTATATCTGTACATTTTTTTATTGTGAGGGGGAAAGGGGAACATGCTTTGAAAATGGAGATGAAGGAAGAACGGGGTGAGGGGGGGAGAGGAGAAATCTGTAACCTACCAAAGACCACAAAACTTCTGTTTATATATTTACTGTGGTATTTATATTGGAAATTCAATAATATATATAATAAAAAAAAAACTTGGAAGTTTAACTCATCCAAGTTGAGTTTCCAAAAACCTTTAGTTTTAGTTAGATATTTTTTTTAAAGTACAGTATTAAATGATATTTTCTTAGCCAGATTGAAGCAGCTGGTGGATTTGTAAGCTGATAATTTTTTGTTAAAGATTTCTTAATAGAGAGGGAATTATTCATTTGAGATAAAAAATCCTTTATTGAGATAAAAAGGGACTGTCACTAGAAAATGGGTTTATGGGGAACTAATGCAAAATCTATGTTTTCTATCCTGAATTCATTCCAATGTCTTTCTGAAAAGGTGATCCAACCATGAAAATACTTGCTTTAATTGGTCCAAAATCAACTTTACCTCAAGAAATAATACTCTGCCACTAATTAGTTGTCACTTTCTTAACGTTACATTTTTCTTATCCATAAAATAAGGGTGTCTATAAATAAGGGTATCTTGGTGACTCCTTCTACCCCTAACATTCTTAAAATCTATCTACATTGAGAAAAATTTAATTACCCAAAATGTCAAAACAAGAAGAATGAATGGATCCAAATAGTAAAGACAAAGGTACAGTAAGAGGTTTAAAAAAAAAAGAAAGAGAAAAAGATAGAAGAAGATACTAATTTGATATACTTCTGGGAATCGAGGGACAGGGACTGGATGGCTGATTTCATTAAAAGGAACTCATAGATGAGGGGATCCCTTCTACCAAAGCAAGCTGACAACCTATTTACAAGTTCAGTCTAAATAGAATTGCCTTAAAGCACTGAGGTTAAGTGATTTGCCCAGGGTCATAAGTCGGTATGGGTCAGAGATGTTCTTGTACCTAGGTCTTCCTGACTCCAAGGCCAACTTTCTAAAAACTAAGCCACAGCTTCCTGTTACTGAGTGTATTTCAAAGGAAATTCCCAAGCAATGCCAGATGGAGCTAGCATTGGCTTACCCTTCTTCACTAACAGGCTTTCTTCCTTCAAATGAGACAATATTTGTAAATAAATAATATATAATTTGTAAATAAATAATATTTGTAAGGTGTACATGTAGTATATATGTTAAACGCTGTAGATCTTTAATAGATGCTTATTTCTTTCTTATTTCTTCCTTTCTCTCTCCTTCCTTCCTTCTTTCATCCCTCTCTCCTTCCCTTCTTTCCTTCCTTCACTCCTTTCTTTCCCTCTTTCACTCTTTACTTCCTTAACTCCTTCCTTCCTTCATTCCTTTCTTCTTCCCTCCATTTCTTCCTTCACTCTCTTTCACTCATTCCTTCCTTCCTTCACTCTTTCCTTCTTTATTTCCTTCCTTCCCATACTCTTTTTTTCTTTTCTTCCTTCTTTCTTCTTCTCTTCCCTTCCCTCCTGTCTTCTTTCCTTCCTTCCCTCCTTCTTCCTGAGTCAGTGATACTACTTTCATCAGAGAAACATGTCTTCTGACACATCTTCTAAGTCATATGCTGAACATTTGTTTCAGTTTCTCTCATAAGACTGAAAGAAATAATATTTGGATCAATCAAACTGATTCCATAGAGTTATGTTCTGCTTTTTTAAATTGAGGCTGTTTTTGATTTCATTAGCACTGTAAGGTATACTACCAGGGAAATTACCAATGGAAAAAATTTCCTCTAAGAATGCAGATGGGCAACTATTCCGCAACTTATTGCCTTAGAGAGTTGCCTGAGGAACCAGAATGTCATAACAGAGCTTGAGCTCTAGTCTTCCTAAACCCCTGACCAGCTTTTTACTGTACCTCCAATGACTTGGTTTACTTTCATAAAACAATAAAGCTTCTTAACTGAAATCACATAAGTGAGAAAATGCAGTGTTTTAAAAAAACTAACCACATTAACTCAGCTGGAAGTCATTCCCATACACATAAGAGTCTATGTGCTGTTGCATTCTTTTGTAGTATTGACTGTTCTTTCCACATTTGATTTGTCACCACTTCTCTGCATGAAGCTCTGGATATGAAAAAGAATGATGCTGAGAACTATATACAAGGATCATGTGGTCATTCAGTAAGCATCTAAGTGTTCTCTAGTAGTACGATAAGACAGGATTTTTCCATTTCCCAAAAATAGAAATTAATTGTCCCTAAAAGACAATAAAGTTGTTCCTGGCACTTAAGTGGCCCCTGCCTCCCTTGACACAGTCTAAAGTTGTATAATAAGCCCCACTATATGGAGTCAGGGCCCTTTTAATTTGATGGATTTCTGAATACCACCTGAGTTGACATACCTTGCTCTGTTAACCAGACACATATTCCTATGAAGATAAAAGGGTGGGGGTGGATTCTGCTGTATCTTTGTTGCATATGCACAAATTATCTTGTTTCATATCTTTGCTGTGTTAGGGCAAAGTCAAACTCCTTTTATTAATTGTTCAATGACTTGAGAGTTGCTGATTTTATCCCAACATTAAACCTATTCGTAATAACATGGTGTTTGTGTTAGACTTACTGTTTGGGGTAATAACACTACCATTTGGGGTAATTGGCAAATGGGATGAGAGCCTCATGCCTCACATCATGAATTGGGAGAAGAGTCCTTTCAGAATGGCTCCAGACCTTAGACTCTCCCACCATACAACTACACAAGTATGAGTCAATTGGTGAAATGTGAGCAGGAGGTTGGGACAGTTGTGGGTTGGGCAAATACTGCTATCTGTGCAAATAGGAATTCTGGGAATGATAAAGGGGGAGTCACTGAGTTCTATTCTCTACCAGCCGGGCAGAGAGTAATGACACCCTCTCCTGGAAGGAGCTTTGGGTATGACTTTTAGAACAGAGGGTTAATAAGAAAGCAATAGATGGTTACCTCTTAAGAGTGTTAATAAAATTGTACGGAAAAGTCTGCACCATGGAATTAAGGGTCATTTAAACCTCATCCAAGTCTAAGATACAGTCTAAAGCTCCTACCCTATTTGGATCATTCAAGGCAGACCACAGAGGATACACCATTAGAGGAAGGACCCCATTAAGGGCTCAGAATTTGAGTGGGCCCTTTCAACAACTTTTAAGCATGTTACATTTGACAGAGCAAAAGAGAAACCTTGAGGGTTACTCTAACCATCCCATGTCATTAACACCATATAATATTTTATCCCTAAAGAAGAGAAAAAAATTTCTTCTTTTTAATGGAGGTAAGTGGAAATGTAATACTTCATTACACGAGTTCTCTTTATAACAATACCATGTTACTTGTAAGGAAGGTAGATGGCACCTGGAAACTTAAAAAGGACTACAGAGAGCTTAACAAAGTCGTCGTGTCCAACATGACAGCTATTCCTGACCTCATCACTGTTGTAGACCAGATAGGCCCAGGCTGAGTGGTATGGGACTGTCAACTATGCCAAAAACTGAGGCCTCTAATCCAGGCCCTAGAATGCTGGTTTCTCCATTAGTGCAATGGGCCCCTACCTTTTAGAATCTGGCTCCTAAGAACTCCATTTCACCTGGTTTTCTAATGGCTCCATTCACTATGAGAGCATATGAACACCAGCAGTCACTCATCTAATAAAATGGGACACTCTAGAGATTAAGGGTCCTGGCAAGTCCTTCTGGCACACTAAGGTCTAGACTGCATAGTTGGTATGTAAGAGAGCCTTCAGGAATGGGGAAGAAAAGACCTTCATCTAGGTTAATTCCTAGGCAGTAGACATCGATCTGGCCAAGTGGTCTGAGGACTGGAGAGCACAGGAGCAGACAATCAAAGGTTCTTCCCTTTAAAGGAATTTTACTGTTTCCCAGGGCACACAGTTGTTTGTGGGGCTTGTCGGGACCCATCAGAGACAGTATCTGCTCAACAACCACATTAGAGCTTCTACAAGAACAGCAAAGGTGGGGAGTGGAAGTATCGCAAAATGAACATTGGGATGGTGATTCCATGCTGTGCTGGGCAGAGAGAATCAACTGATCCCCTTAAATAAGGGCTATTCCTTCCCAAATGATCTCCATGGGCCAGCTGGAGCTCCCATCTACTCCAAGTGCCCCTATTGTGTCCCCAGCTGGCAAAATGACACCCTCTAATCTCAGGGCAAGACGTTTGCCCTGCTCTCCAATTGAAAGCTCCATCATTAAGCATTCTAACTGCCCAAGTCAGGTGTATCATTTCTGTGAAGATGTGTCTATGACAAATCAATGTCACCATGGGAAGGGGAAAGGTCCAATTCAGAGGTTTCTGGGATCTAGTCTCCAGGATGACTTTCCTAATAACAGTGAATTGTTGTTGTTTTTTTTTTATTATAGTTTCAGTTGACCCTCTCTAATCCTCCCCTATTCCTTCTCCAGTACAGAGCTGCTGCGACCACAACGTCTCTGGCCCCTCAGAAGGCTCCATATACCCTCGAATTCCCCTCAAATGGCAGGTTTCCTTTCCTCTTGGATGATTCAGACTACTCTTTCCGAAAAGGGGTTCCTCATCCTTCCTGGAAAGTCTACCAGTTTCCTTCAAGTCCCACCTGAAACTCCTCCTTCAACATGAAGCCTTTCCTCATCCCCTAATTCCTTCCCTATTGGTTATTTCCACAAAGAGCTTGCTTGCATATAGTTGTTACCTCTCTCTGAACACCCATCCCCCATTAGACCATGAACTCCTTGAGAGCAGGGACTGTCTTTTGCCTTCCTGTATATCCCCAGTCCTTTGCATCGTGCACTGAATAAATGTTTATTCACTGACTCACTGACTCTCCTAGTAGGGATATTGTTAGGAGGTGTCATGAAGGAGGTAAAACTTCCATTATATACCTATGGTGGATGTGTGTTTAATTGGAAGAGGATCCCCTGTCTGACATGGTGGTAATTTTGAGTCCTTGGATCAGGATGAGCAATAATCCTGATTCAGCTCTTACGATAGAAGGGAGTGAACCCTTCCCCATAGGCCCCTAAAGAGATAAAAGTTTTTCATCATCCCCCTAATATGACTCTAGGGGAAAGGAACATTTTGGTGGGTGACCCAGAGAATACTTATGTGAGTGGCATTGTTGGGAGAACTTCATTATCATATCATCATCCATGCTGTGTCCTGACATTCCTGGTGCAATTCTGATTAATTGACTCATTATCGCCACCTTCCATTAGGATTCCTATCTTGAGCTGCAAAGAAGTAGCATCATCTAGTACATGGACGAGATCATTGAGATCTGAGACTTGGACCTTTGGTGGGGAGGGAGAGGGAGGAAAAGGGAGAATAGTAGAAAAAGGCAAGAAGTTGGGGAGCTAGGTGTCTCAATGGCCTTGGAGTTAGGAGGACCTGAATTCAAATTCAGTCTCAGACACTAGCTGTGTGACCCTGCGCAGGTCACTTAATCCCAACTGCCTCAAAAAAAAAGGAAAGAAAAAGCCAAGATTTCTGGCTTCTGTCCTTGAATTTTGTTCTTTCTTTTTGGTGTCTCTAAGTATGTGGGGGTAGAAATGAGGGGAGGAAGTTGTAGGGGTTGCCCCCTCTTTTTTCCCTCAGTATTGAGTATGCTAAGGAGATTGCTAAGTAAAAGCTTGAAAATATTTATATGGTAAAAGCCTCTAGAACAGTGTTGAGAAACTACTACCTAAAATGTAAATACAATTAATTATAATTGACACAATTATTAAATACAATTTGAAAATGTAAAATCCATTCTTAGCTTACCTGCCATGCAAAAACAGACAGCAGGCTAAATTTGGCCCTTGGGTTACAGGTTGGTGACTTCTGCTCTAGATCTTTAGAACCTTGTGGTGGTTGTGTATATAGAAGAAGACCATGACATCAGAGAAATGATGACATGACTTGCGCTGGACTTTGAGTGAGGGAGGGCTGTGCAAGGTCATCAGCCTCACTTTCTCCTCCTGAGCCATCTGGATTCAGTGACCAGATATTCATCAGGATGACTGGAGACAGGTGGTACATGATAGGACCAGGATTCTCCCACTTCACTGAAATAGGAATTAGTTTGTCCTAAAAGTCAACAAAGCTCTCCTTGAGATCTAAATGGTCCCTTTGATTTGGCTTTCTGGTCAGCTAAGTTCATGAAAGTCCCACTTATATGGAGTGAGGACCCCTCAAACTTGGTAGATTTCTGAAGACCTGGTGAATCACTTGCCCAGCTGACCAGACATATGAATATCGGGGGGAGGAGGGTTGAGGGAAACAATCATACTCAGGGAAGCTAAGTAACACTGTATCCTTGTTTTTTTGATGATGATCACATATATTTTGAAATCTGGTACTGCTAAATCACTTTTCTTCACATTTTTTCATTGATTTCCTTGACACTCTTGACTTTGTGTTCCTCCAAATGAGTTTTGCTATTTTTTCTAGCCTTATAAAATAATTTTTGGTAGTTTGATTGATATCGAACTGAATAAATAAATTAATTCTGGTAGAATTATCATTTTCATTATACTGGCTCAGTCTACCCATGAGAAATTAACATTTCTCCCATTGTTGAGATTCTGTCTTTATTTGTGTGACAAGTGTTTTGTAATTATGGATTTGTATTTTATATTGTATGCAGTTATTTTAAACATGTTAAACATTTAAACATTTCCCATGTGAGTTTCTTTTATATTTTGCAACTTTGCTAAAGTTGCTGATTGTTTCAATTAGTTTCTTGGCTGATTCTCTAGGATTCCCTAAGTCCGTCATCATATCATCTGCAAAAAGGAATGGTTTTGTTTCCTCGTTGCTTTATTCTTACTCCTTCAGTTTCTTTCTTGACTAGCATTTCTAGTATAATACCACATAATAGTAGTGATAATGGACAGCCTTGTTTCACCCCTGATCTTACTGGGAAGGCTTCCAGTTTCCATTCCATTCCAGATAATGCTTGTTCTTGGTTTTTAATAGATACTATTTAACATTTTAATGAAAGTTCTATTTATTCCATGTTAGTTGGTGTAGTCGATAGAATGCTGAACCTGGAGTCAGAAAGACGAGACTTCCTGACTTCATATCTGGCCTCAGATACTTACTAGCTATGTGACCCTGGGCAAGTCACTTAACCCTGTTTATCTGAGTTTCCTCTTCTGTAATATGAACTGGAGAAGGAAATGGCAAGCCACTTCTCCTTCTTTGCCAAGAAAACCCCAAATAGGGTCATGAAAAGTTGGATACAATTAAAACAACTGAACATACATACCCTTTCTTCCTGTGAGGTTTTGTTTTTGAAAGAGATCAGGAAGTAATTTAAAATATTCAAGATCTCAGCCCTTTCTGGTCTTTGTCCTCTTTCTCTAACCTTTCCCTCATTCAATTTTTTTTTTAAATTAAAGGTTGAGAATTGCATAGAAAATTGATTGAAGGAATTTTTAGAAGGTGAATTTTAAATAATTTTTAAACCAACAACAAACTATATAAACCATGCAAATCTATAAATGTTCTGTTTGCAGCTGCTTTAGTCAGATGAAATCAGTACAATCTAAGTCCATAATTATGAACTTTCAGTAGCTATTTTCTGCTTTAATTTCTGCTGTCTTTGTCTAGTAATGAATGGGGATAGAAGAGGCTTGACTGGTAAATGGGAGTATTATGGAATTTTTAATTTTCTTTTATTATTTGGGACACAGGGCCATTCCTCCTACAAATTTTGATTAGCTAAAAATCTATTTTAATTTTAACCTTGTCTAAAAAAACCTGATCCTTTGGGGTGTGAAAATTTAGAGCCTTAAATATTCCTTAGATGTGAAGCCAGAGGAAGACTCTCAGCTGTCCTTGACAACTTGGTGACATGTGTTAGAGATGAACTTGACACACAAAAAAGGTATCAAGAGAAATTTATTAAAAATGCAGTTCAGGGTAGGGACTTCCTTCCTTCCCCTGTAAGAATGGGTAGCTTCCAGCATGGACACCAGAAGGGCTATGACCAGGTCAGGCTGAGGCAGGACCCTTATAGAATCCTGAACTTTGGATTTCCCGCTATACGGTCCCCTGGCCCTGTGACTTCATGTTCTCCTCTCATAGGCTTTCCCTCAAACAACTTATGGAGCATTCACTGACCTTCACCTCACTGTACTAGGTCACAATGTGTGGAAATAAAACTTACTTCCTGTTTTCCCACACATGAAAATTCTCCTCAGTCAGCCTTTTTGTGAATCCTCTAACTAAAATTTAATCTATGAACAAACTTAGTTTACCTATAGTTATTTTTTGACAAAAAACTGTGTTTCCTTAAGAGATACATGAGATTATGACTCTGTTTAAGTTTGTTTAGCTTTTATGATATTGAAGAAATGCAATTATGGATCTGTCTTCTCATAAATTTTTATGGCCTGAAAGGAAGATACAAGGTTGCAATATGTAACCGGATTATTTCTCTGTCACCCTGACCTAATTTTGCCAATAAGAAGCCTTGTCAGAATCCTCATAGCTCTTCAGGTTTTCTCTGGCTCCTGAAACTGTGCTTAAGCACAATCATAAAACTTAGGCTTTTATCCCCATAACTTCTGTGTTGTGATAAGTATGTATTTAGCAGCAATTACCCACCACGTGAACTCACACAGAAGACATTTCTCCTACAACAAACCTCCTATAGGTGATGCCTTTCATTCCCAGTTCTTCTTTGGGGGTTATTCTCTTTAGTTAGCACCCTCAGCCACATCCTTTTAAGAGAAAGGTTTTCTTTTTAAAGTAATGAAGGAAGAACGAGGGAAATGCAAATGAAGTGCCTGAGGTTGTCGGGGAAAGTATGCTCCATCTCACTTACTAACAAAACTTTCTTTTTGACTCCACTGCCTAGAGGAATTTGAGTCCCTGTTTTCCCTACTTTTGCAATCACTATGTCTTTTTTGTTTCTCTCAAGCTCCCTGCTGGGAAAGTCCCTGCAACTACATAGAGAATGTCTCTCCACTGACAAAATACATGTAATAGTATTCATTCTCCTACTTCTCTCTTTCCTATAGTCATTTAATTTCCAAGGGTATAAAGAAATTAATAACACATTAAATGGCCATGTTTTCTTAAATGAAGTGGTTTCCTTTAAAAATACTTGGCAAACTTTGGCTCACAAACCCTACTACTAGGCACATGTGGCCAAAAAGATCGTTGATTTTAAAGAAAAGGGAGAGAAAAGGTTCCATATATATATATGGAACCTTCTCTCTCTCTCTCTCTCTCTCTCTCTCTCTCTCTCTCTCTCTCTCTATATATATATATATATATATATATATATATATATATATATATATATATATATAGCCAATTTATCTGGGCTTGTGTAAAATAAGTCCATATAGGTAAAAGGAGTAGGGCAATGAGAGCTGGAGAATAATATAGTCAGCTCTGTGTCTTAGGTGTATTAGGGATGGAGAAGAAATGAACAGAATCAATGATTTGATGTGAATGGTTTATCCTCCCCTGATCAGTCAGCCCTGAGTATGAAGGACAGGAATCTGTTCAAGAGAAAGTCAAGTTCTTGGGGTGCTGGGGCACAACTATGAGTACAGGGGTGTTCTCCAAAGTGGGAGCTGTGCCCCCGCCAAGGGCCATGATGTGACCCTAAGGGATATATGATCAAACAATCCAAGAGGGGGAAAATGGGTAACTTCTCACCTTCCCTAAAACAGCCAATCATACCTATCCTTATCCCCTAACACTCCCACACTATGCCCACTCTTTTCTTTGTTAAAGCTCTCTCCCTTTTGATTCAGGCATAAGCCTTTCCGAACAATGATGACCTAACCTAACCGTTATGCAAGTGCTACTAGTAAAATTCATTCTCCCCCTGTACTCACACTCTTGTCTCCATCACCTCCAGCTGAGTGACTCTCCCCTCAAAAAGCAGAGTGGTTAGGAAGAAGCCCCTATTCTTTTCATTTTGGGTGAGGCAGAGTGAGTTGAACCGGATGAGCAGGCTATCACCATCTAATACAAAATTACATTACCCTTCCTCCAAATCAACTCCCCCCTTGCAACTACAAGAGCACCACCATCTTTGCAGTCACCGAAGTTCACCATCTTGGGATCATCTTCTACTCCCCTATCACTCCACATACCCCAATCAGTTTCCCAATTTTGTCATTTCTATATCCACAATTTCTCTTCTCTCTGCCCCCTTCTCTCTACTCATGTAACAACCATCCTACCATCCTACTTCAGGTCCTCATCATATCTTACCTGAACCATCACACAATAGCTTCCTAATTGGTTTTTCTATCTCAAGTTTTTCCTCTCTCCAACCCATCCTCTGTACAACTGCCAAAGTGACTTTCCTAAAACATGATTAATACAATAGTGTGTAAATAAGTCAATAGATATACCGGAAATGCCTCCAAATTATTTTTTTACACCATCAAAAAGTTTAGAGATCACTATAATAGTATAATAGATCAATATAATAGAAAAACTGGAATTCCTTATCGGTCTCAGGACCTGCCCCCTGAACAGTCTCACTGGACTGGACTGTATTCTTCATGAAGTAATAACCAGACTTCAAGGATACTGCTTGCTAACTAAACAGTTTCCTGTAACTGTACTGGGCCAGGATGGTGACAGCCAAGGGGGCCCAGAGCATATGCTGTACAAAAATGTGAAAAAAAGGGAGCTATGGAAAGGGCACAGGAGAGTTTGTGCCAATCAGGGTTGACTCTATGTTGAAAGAGGAGAACCTTAAATGACAAGAGAGCAGATGGAAGTAGAGAGGGTGATGGGCCCTGGCAGTGGGGAGCATGTGTGAACTAGAGATTTGGACATGGGAGATCATTTCCTCCTACCTTGGCATGCATTTATTAACGTCTATGTCAGGCACTATATTAAGCTCTGGGAATGATGGGGTACAAGCCCAAGCTGAGACCTTTGTCCCTTGTACCAGGAGGGTTTTGGTCCCATTTGTCTGAAAGAACTAGAAATTGAGGGTATGTACATCAACTGGAGAATGGCTGAATAAGTTGTAGTATATGAATACAATGGAATACTATTGTACTATAAGACATGATAAACAGGCAGATCATAAAATTCTGGAAAGACTTATATGAACTGATGCTGAGTGAAGTGAGCAGAAGCAGGAGAGTTTTGTTCACAGAAACAGCCACAGTGTGTGATGACTGATTTTGATAGACTTAGCCCTTCTCAGCAATGCAAGGACCTAAAACAATTCCAAAGGACTCATGATAGGAAAATGTCATCCAATTCAGAGAAAGAACCGTGGAGTTAGAATGCAGAGTGAAGTAGACTATTTTCTTTTTTGTTTTATTTTGTTTTGCTTTTTTTTCTTTCTCATGGTTTCTCCCATTCATTATAACTCTTCCATGTAACATGATTAATGTGAAAATGGGCTTAAAAGAAATGTACGTGTAAAGTCCATAGGAGATTGCACACTGCCATGGGGAGGGAGTGGAAGAAAATTTCAAACTCATGGAAGTGAACATTGAAAATTAAAAATAAATAAATTGAGGGGGAAAGGGCTGGATTTAAAATGAGAGGCCCTAGTTTTGACTTCCAGCCCTATGACCTTGGATCTCGAGAAGACTTCACTCTTTGGACTCAGATTCCTTATGTACAAAGTGAAGGAGTTAGAGCAGTTGACCTCTAAGGCCCATAAGCTAAACCTTTGGTAAAATCCTGTGAAGAGTGGTTGTTTGAGATACTGTGAGATCCATATATACTGCACTACTTTTCTTGTAACGATGTGTTTTTAAACTAAGGAATTATACTGGAAAACTTTTGAAAAAATACAATTAAAAATGGAAAATAGATTTATTGTTCTATGATATTATTTGTCATTTGAAATATTTTCATTTATATGTTAAAAATTTTATTTCCAAAAATGTATCCTAGAGGACAAGGAAATTAAACATTCTTGGCTGTACTTCCCTTCCTCCTGTTCCTAGCTCTAGCCAACAAATCCTACTCTGAACCCTGGTCATTCAACCCCTTCTTCCACCCTGGAACCAGAACACTAGAAAAAGAACTAGGCTAACTGCTTTGAATTTGCTAATCTTGAGGCCCTAGGCATGTGCCTAGTAAATCTACCGGATAATCCAGCATTGTCTGTGAAGACTAGTCAGTTGCTATAGGAATTCTCATTATGTAGCACAATGATCTCACTCACAGTACACATTGGCTGCAAAGAGGTTTGGGTCAGTGGATAAGCCACTTCTCAGACTCTTTGTGTAAGATCAACATCATCTCCCTCCCCACCCCTCATGGAAAAGGAAATTCTTCCAGGTAATGTATAATTCCAGTATAGGTATAACCGATTTTAGATCTTCATTCAAAATTCTTCACTTTACAATAGGTTTCACCACAGGATTCTTTTGAATGGTAAGTGTACAAAATACTGTTTGACTTATAAAAATTCTATTTACATGTAACTTTCCAGGAATGTATTTATTGTTATGTTAAAGTGAATCTCTTTATAAATGCTGAGTCTAGTCCCTACAAGAAGACTGTGCGGGTATCCTGCTAGGATGCTTCTGCCCCAAAATTACTGAATTTAGTTGGAGATCAGAAAAATAGGGTAAGTTCTCATGATTCCACTTTTTCCTTAGAGTTTGAACCTTTGTTCACCAAGTCCGATATTAAAGTGGTTATCTCAGTAGCATTCTCCTTTCAAATTCAAAGCATAGTTAATTTTCTTAGATCAGATCAATGATTATTTGGAAGTGGGACAAATTGATAGTGCCTTACCTAGTTAAGTAATTATTAAGTACTTCTTGAATTAAATTTGTTGAATTGAAATCAATTGACAATGATTGTCATGGGAGTTTTCATGATTTTATCTAACCACTGATGCCAGAAATTCTTTTAATGGGAAACAAAACTTTTTTTTCTTTTCTTTTCTTTTTCTTAATGAACATTTAGGGACGACAAAACAAAAATAGTCAAGGGAAACTAACATGCAAACTTAAATCCATACTAAGGCATCTTTCCTGAGAGCCAGTTTTAATGAGTGCCTGAGGGTAGAGGGTACTACCTGTAGTTGGAGTGTAGTTGGAGAAATGAGAGCTGAAAGATAAAATATAAAAATCCTTTACAATAATATTGGAAGTGAGCGCAAACTCCATGAAGACAACTCTTTCAGTCAATAAGCATCTATTAAGCACATTATGCCAGGCACAGCTTGGTCCCTGCCCTGTATATTCTAATGGATGATGAGATCTATACCATAGAAATGGAAGGTAATTTCAAAGGAGAGACACTAGCAATGGAAGGGACTGGGAAAGGCCTTCTGCAGAAGCTGAAATTTGAGCTGAGTCATGGAGGAGGCCAAGGAAAACAGAAGAGGGAGAGTGTAGTAACCATGAAGGAGAGGCAGTGAAAAGGAGCAGAATCCAGAGGGTGTATCTTGTGCACAGAATAGCATGACGGTCAGTGTAGCTGGACCGAGGTACGTAGCAGGGAGGAAAGTAGATGAGAAGGTAGTGAAGGTCGAGACTGTGAAGGGTTTTAAATACCAAACAGCACAATCCAACAGGTAACAGGAAACCCCTGGAAATTTAAAGGTAATATGGTCAGATCTCCAAAAGACTTCAGTCGCAAAAGTTCATTTAAAAATGTAGTGTTAAAATGATTTTGAAGTTAGGATCATCACTTTAGAATTTGAGAATAAGTGGGAGACTACGAGTAAAAGCTGAACTGTATTTAGTGTGTCCATCCTGTCTGGATTTGGACCAGAGCACCACCACCACCAACTTATCAAAAGTAAGACTGTCTCCATCTAGACCAGGCCTGTACAACCTGCAGCCCTCCAAAGGATTTCTGGCGGTCTGAGAGAAATGTAGAGGATATTTTCTTCTACGTTTTTCTCAGGCCCCCAAAATCCTTTGCTTACAGCCCACAGGCTATGGATTGTGCAGGCCCAGTCTAGAACCTATCCATTGAGAGGCTGAGAGTCATTACTGGTAACAGAGGATTTCTCCTTTCTGCTTATTCCCAAGGCAGCTTCAGTTTGAGCACTCCATGGCTGTTATTGATCACATCCAGAATGGCGGTGCTTTGGAACCATATCTTGGCACGGTTCTTACGACTTTGCCTGCATTTCAGCTCTGTCAAGCTGACTTGATAATGCATGTCTGTTTCATTCAATATCCCTCACACTTTCAGTGTGAGAAAAGAACACATTGACAGAATAATCCCCTCTTCACTTAGCCTTTGCCTTTGAGCTGCCTGCTTTTCTCCCCCACCCTGAGCAGTATAGATATTAAACAACAAACTCGGAATTGTGCATGAGGACCAGAGACTTAAAGGATTAAGAAACTGAAGCATTCACTTTGGAGACAATGGCTGTAGAAGGATTTCTATAAGATAAAAGCTGAGACAGATGGAGATGGTGGATAAAATTCCTAACAAAACAAGGCACAGATCACTTCATCAACAAACTTTGACTGAGATGCAGAGTTTGCTCTCTGAATGGAGACTATAGTACTGCTGGGGAGCTAAGGGGTGAGGGTGTATCACATGAAAGACAGAAAGTGCAAGGCAGCCCGTTTGGGCCTGGCGAGTAAAAGACCTCGATCTTCCCCTCTCCAAGCCGTATTCTGATGGCCAACAATGGTGAAAGTCTGGGTGTGTTCAGACATGGAACTGAAGTCATTTCCAAGGTCCAGGGCAAGATGGAAACACCCGATACATTAACTAACTTGCTCATAATCACATAACTAGTAAGTGCTGGAGCCAACACTATATATTAGAACATTAGAGATATATCTTTGAACTGTTTTATTATCTTTAAAAACAAGGCTTATCTGTAAAAATGAGACCTACTTTATATAGCAATAAAATGTATAAAGTTTTGATCTCTGTTAAAATTCATAAATACCCTGAAAAGGTAACATTTTATGCTGTTAAAATAGAATAATAAGCACACTAATGGTCTAATTGTGAAGGTCCAACTATTCTAGAAAGAAATTTGGAACTATACTCTTCAAATCACCAAAATATGCATATCCTTTAGCTTAGTAATACCATACTAGACTTGAACAAAAATATTTATGGCAGCACTGCTTTGTTGTAGCAAAGCACTAGAAGCAAAGTGAATGCCTATCAAATAGGACTGGCTCATATGGTACGTGAACATAGTGGAATATTATTATTCCACAAGAAATAACTAAAGGGAAGGATTCATAAGTATTTTTAAGTGCTTACTGTATGTCAGTCATGGTACAGGAAAGGCAAAAAAACAGTCTCTGCCCGCAAGAAACTGGCATTCTAATGGTATTCAGAGAAATCTGAGAGTAACTTGTATGAACCAATACAGAGTGAAGGGAGCAGAACCAGGAAACCAATCTATAAGATGGCTACGTTGCAAAGGAAAACAACTGTAAAAATCTTAAGTATGAAATGATCATTCATCACAGTTCCAGAAGACTGATGAACCATGTTTCTCATCTCTTGGCAGAGAGACAATGGATTAGAGGTACCGGGTGAGACATATATTTTCAGATGTGTTCAATGAGTGGATTTATTTTGGATGACTCTTTGTTGTAAGAGTTTTTATTTATTTGTTGAATAATTAATGGAGGGAATGGATCAGAGAGATAGTGATAGTGATGCAGAAAGAAAGGAAGATAGGAAGGAAGGGAGGGAGGGAGGGAAGGAGGAAAAAGGAAGGAAGGAAGGAGGGAGGGAGGAAGGGAAGGAAGGAAGGAAGAAAGGAAGGAAGGAAGGAAGGAAGGAAGGAAGGAAGAAAAGGAAGGAAGGAAGGAAGGAAGGAAGGAAGGAAGGAAGGAAGGAAGGAAGGAAGGAAGGAAGGCATAGAAAACCTCCCAGGATTGTGGGAAGTTGTCTAACTAAAATGCAGAAGAGCCCACATGACTTCTGGAAACACTATCGGGACTTAGAGATGCACCACTTTACTGTGAGACAGAATCAGTTCTAGAAACTCTTTGACCCAAACCAAGAATTCACAGGAGGACTTCAGTAAAGATCCTGGGAGATACACAGGCTAGGACAGGTAAAGAAGAAGTATAGAGCCCAGATCATGAAAGGATTTCTTGGGGTCTTCAGAATAATTTTAGCACTTCCAGCCTGAGCTCACAGGTGCTCAAGCCCAGTCCAGCTCAACCTGAGCCTTCCCTGAGGCCATGGATGTAAAAGAGTGATTTTGGGGCAGGTGGGGCAGGGAGTGTGCTGGTAAATGATTAACAATCAGCTCTCTGGAGAAAATGTACATACAATACACTTTAAAGCTTAATCTGCATTACTAAGACTTTCTCTTTTAAAATCTAGAAATTCAACAAAACAATAAATCAAACCCTGATTTGTAATTTGGTAATTTTGAGATGTAAATGGCCACACAGAAAATTTAGCAATCAGCTCTCACGAGTTAGTCTGAGCTGATTACAACAAACCATTCCTTCTCTGAACCAAATGTATGTCATACATGTATATGTATATATACATAAACATATGTAACATAAACAAAGATAGAGATCCATGTAAGCCTAGCTCAAGTCTTCCCTAAGCCATTGGCTTACACATGCGCACATCTTCTTTTGGCACACTGATGAGGGTCTCCAGGTCTTCATAAAATTTTTCATTGACTTATGAGTTCCCCATGGTGGGAGCATGTGCCCTAATGATGGTGATGTAGTGCTTTCCTACAATTGACAATGGCATTGTCATGAGTGTGTCATTCGCTCCTTTTGGGAGACATACAAGCTTGATGACTAGATGAGTTTTCATTCCAAAACCTACATCAGCTTCATATAACACCCCTTCACTGCAGCCACTCCAGAAAAACGTGTATCCGGCTATGAATTTAGTAAGCTAGCCTTCATTCCCAGTCATGTTTCTCTCAAGGCTGCTGTCTGGATGTGTTACTTGCTGAGTTTTCTCACAAGAGCTGTTCATCTTTCAGGTCTTCTGGATTTTGTGTTGTCCATGAGCATGTGCACATTTCATGTATCAGCGGTGAGTGGGAGCATCTTTGCAAAAGTTTTTGTACTTTTTTTGTGGGTTTTGACAAGGTGGGATCCCTGCCTGCTGTGGCAAGCAGGCCAGGGTTAGGTGATACAGATAATATTTAGGGTACCTTTTCTAAACCCTTCATCACACCAGGAGGTGAGCAGAGAGTCTTTTACAAAGGTTGCTCAAACACCCAAGAGGGTGCTGAATCCCCTGCTTCCAGCGAGGTGACTCTATGGCTTGGGCCACTTGTGTGCAGGGTTGTAACTACTGCTTCATCATTTGTCTGCTGGCACAGGACTTTGAGATAGGAAAAAATGGTGAAATGGTATGGGTGATACCTTTTGACTTGCTCACAAATTGGATTTAAGTGAGACAGAGCTGTGTAAAGACATCAGCTTCACTCTCTCCTCCAGTCATCAAAGTCACATAGAAAAACAAAATCAAGATGACTGGTAATGGCCTGGGATACAGTGGATGATCTTAGTGTCTTCAATGTCTAACCAAATCCTCAACACTCGGCCGTGCCTGCTTCAGCTGCCTTCATAGCCACTGCCACAAACTGTTCTCATCCTACCATTCTGCTGGGGAAAGTTTTCATGTTCTTACGGTAGACATCATTTTAACTCACTGAAGGGTTTGAGACTCCTCAGTTACCCTCAGCCTGGTTTAGCCTGTCTGCCAAAATGGTTTAGTGGGGTATGGCCACTGGATATATTTACAGCTTCTTGGATCCACAGGGAGAGTTGAGTGAATCAGGTGTGTACTAACAGTGAAAAGCTGCCATGAAAAGGACTTGGCAGCCCTCACACCAGAGGTACTAGTCTTCCCTGAAAACATCCTACAGATGGCTAAGTAGAAAAATGAAAGATCACCAGTCACCTCCTGAAAGAAATCCCCAAATAAAAATTCTCAGGAATACTATAGTCAAATTTGAAAACCCCCAGGTCAAGGAAAAATACTACAAGCAGCCATATGAACCTCAGCAAAATAATTCAGAAAAGAAAAAAATAATAAATGGGACCATTTTCAGATAATAAAATTAAAATTACATTCAATAAAGGGCCCTGGAAGCATAGATTAAAAATTAATTAGAAATGAAATAATCCTAAGGAATGAGTGGGTTAAAGAACAAATCATAGAATCAAAAATTTCATTAAAGATGACAAAATGAGACAACGTACTAAAACTGGTAAAAGTTCTATCTTTAAATGTTTATATCAATAAAAGAGAAAGTACAGATCAACAAACTGGGTATGCAACTAAAACAACTAGGAAAAGAAAAAATTGAATCAGTCATTTTTCAATCACACCCACCTCTTCAGGACCCTATTTGGGGCTTTCTTGGCAAAGATACTGGAGTGGTTTGCCATTTCCTTCACCATCTCATTTTACAGTTGAGTAAAGTGAGGCATACAGGATCACACAGCTAGTAGGTGTCTGGGGCCAGATTTTAACTCACAAGGATGAGTTTTCTTGACTTCAAGGCCTGGCATTCTAAGTATTGTACCAAGAATGAATTAAAAATCCCCAATTAAATACCAAATAGAAATCCTGAAAATCAAAGTAGAGATGAATAAAATTGAAATAAAAAGTCACTGAACTAAAATATAAAACTAGGAGATGGATTTATGAAAAAAAAAACAAAATAGAAAAACACTGGCTAATCTGATTTTTTAAAAAGAGGAAACCAAATTACCAGTATTAAAAAATGAAAAGGATGAAGGCACAAACAATGAAGGTGAAATAAAAGCAATTATTAGGAACTATTTTATTCAACTATATGGCAATAAAACTGACAATCGAATGAAATAGATGAATATTTATAAAAAATATAAATTGCCTAGATTAGGGAAATACAGCTTACCCAGAAGAAGAAATAGAATATTTAAAAAACCGTATGTTAGAACAAGAAATTGAACAAAACATAAATGAACTTCTTAAGACAATTAAAAAAAACCCCAGGATCAAATGGATTTACAAATAATTCTATCAAACATTTAAAGAATAATTAATTCTAATGCTATATAACTATTAGAAAAAATAGGTAATCAAGTACTGTGAAATTCCTTCTGTGAAACAAATTTGGTTGTGATATTTAAATCAGACGGAGCTAAAAAAGAAAGAAAACTGTAGAACAATTTGTCTAATCAATATTAATGCAAAATTTTTAAATAAAATATTGGCAGGGAGATTTGTATCAGGAATTCAGGGCTGTTTATTAGGAAAACTATAAACATAATTGATCATATAAAAAACAAAAATCCTATTATTTCAAAGAAGCAAAAAAAGCTTTCAACAAAATACAACACCCATTCCTATTAAAACCTTGGAAGGTATAGTAATAAATGTAGTCTTTCTTAAAATGTCAAGTGATATCGATCTAAAACCAAAAGCAAGCATTATCTGTAATGGGGATAAACTAGAAGCCTTTTCCAATAAAATTAGGGATGAAGTTAGGATGTCCATTATCATCACTATTCACTGTTGTATTAGAAGTGCTAACAAGAAAAAAATAATTGAAGGAATAGCCATAGATAATGTGACAAAACTATCAATTTTAGGTGATAAAACTATCAGTTTTTGCAGATTATATGCTGGTATTCCTAGAGAACCCAGAGATGGGGTGACAAGAGACAATATTACCTAAATTAATTTATTTATTCAGTGCTTTCCAATCAAACTACCATAGAATTACTTTCTAGAGTTAAAAAAAAAAATCACCTGCAAGTCAAAAAATAAAGAGAATCAATGTAAAAAAGGTGAAGGAAAGGCACCTAGCAGTACTGAATCTCAAAATATGTTACAAGTAGTAACCATCAAAACAATTTGGTACTGGTTATAACTAGACTGGTTTATCAGTAGAATAGATTAGGTAACAATATACAGAAGCAAATGAGCATAGTAATGTTTGATATACCAAAAGGTACCAGCTACTGAGGCAAGAACTCACTATATGACAGACGGGCTAGGAAAACTAGAGAATAGTCTGGCAGAAACTGGGCGTAGACCAACATCTCACACTGAAGACCAGAAAAGCTTTAAATGAGTACGACTTATACCTAAAGGGTGATATCATAAAAAAATTGGGGGAGCCTGGAGAAGCCTGCCTGTCAGATATATGGATGGGGGAAGATTTCATGACCAACAAGAAATAGAGAGGTTCACAGGAGATAAAATGGATAATTTTTATTATATAAAATTAAAAAATGTTTTGCATAAAGAAAATCAATACAGTCCAAGTTAGAAGAAAATTGCTTCTTGCTGTTTGTACTTCAGAGGACCAGGACATCAGAAGGTGATACCATGATAGGCAAGTGAATTAGATATAAGGAAAGGAGGACTGTGCAAAGTCACCAGCCTCCCTTTCTTCTCTGGAGCCATCTGGGTCCAGCGGCCAGATACGGATCAGGACAACTGGAGATGGCCCAGGATACGGTGGCTTTTTCAAGGTAACAGGTCTCAGTTTGACTGAGGCAGCACCCAGTCAGTGATTAAGGCTTAATTGACAAAAGAAAAAAGAAAATAAGGAAACTAGAAAAAAATGTGCAGCAAGTTTATCTAGTAAAGGTTTCATTTCTCAAATATAGAGAATTGAGCCAGTCATTCCCCAATAGGATATGAACAAGCAGTTTTCTTAGGAGATGAAAGCTACCACTAGTCTTATTTAAAAATGCTCTAAACATTAATAACTAGAGAATGAAAATTAAAACAACTCTAATATACCACCGTACACCTGTCATATTGGCAAAGTGACAGAAAATGACAAATGCTGAAGGTGATTTTGGAAGATATACTAATGTATAAACTGGTAGAGTTGTGAACTGGTCTAACCATTTAAGAGAACAATTTAGAACCATGCCCAAAAGGCTATAAAACTGTGCATACCTTTTGACCCAGTCACACCACTACTAACTAGGTCTACAGCCCAAGGAGATCAAAGCAAAAGGAAAAAGACCCATATGTACAAATATCAGCTCTTTTCTGGCGGCAAAAAATTGCAAATTGAAGGAATAGTTGTGGCGTATGAATGTGATGCAAAACTACTGTTTTATTGTTTCATTTTTAGTTTTTTTTTTTATCATTTATTGTTTTACTGCAAGAAATTATGAAGAGGATGGTTCAGGAAAAACTGACAAAGCAAAGTGACCAGGACCAGGAAAACAATTTACACGGAAACAACAAGATTATAAAGATAACTGGCTGCTGTCCTTCATTCTTGAAGAGGACCAAAATGACATCACTACGTCAGAGCCAAGTTACAGTGTCTGACTGTGACCGCAGGTCGGGCACAAACAGTCCATCTGAACATTTGGGGTGGAAACGCTAAATCTACACAGCTTCTGGGTCTTTTTTTTTGAGCTGTTTCAATTCTGCTTTGCTCGTGGAGCACAGCACTTTCTCTGACATAGGCACGCCATGCTGAGCAGTTAAGTGCCAGTGTCTCCCATGTCACATCATCAGTTCCAAAGTTCTTAAGAGAAACCTTGAGAGCGTCCTTGTATCGCTTCTTCGGAGCACCATGTGAGAGCTTGCCATGTGTGAGTTCTCCATAAAATATCCTTTTTGGCAAACATACATTTGGCATTCGAACAATGCGGCCAGCCCATCATAGCTGCACTCTCTGCAGTAAAAATAGTTAACTGTGAAAGATTACAATCAATACAATAGTTCGCTCCAACTCCAAAGGACTCATGATACAAAATTCTATCCACCTCCAGATAGAAAAGTGATGGACTCAGAGTACGTACAGAATGAAACATTTTTTTCCTTTTTTTTCAAAACATGGATAATGTAGAAATATATCATGGATGAATTCTTATGCATAATCTCATTTCTTGCCTGCCCAGTGGGTACAGGAAGAGCTGGAGAAAAGGTAAGAATTTGGAGCTGAAAATGCAAATAAAATTTTTTAAAAAATAAACCCCTTCTTCTATCTAGTTATGAAAGACATTCTCCCCCTGCTCCTCTAATTTGTTTTTGCTAAAACCTTTTATAACCTATGTATTGTATCCGATTGGAGTTTATGATATATGATATGAGATGCTGGTCTAAATACAATTTCTACTTTTCTAATTTCAACCCTTACTAAGCTTTGTTACATAAGTATTCTTCTCTCCTCTGATACTACCAGCACCCCGGTGCAAGTCCTCATCACCTCAAGCCTAGACTACTGCAACGTCCCATTGGTTGGTCTACCTGGGACAACTCTCTCCCCACTCAAGTTCACACTTTCAGATCCCAAAGTGGTCTTCCTAAAGTGCACGTCTGACCATGTCATCTCTCCCAATTAAATAAATTTCAGTGACTTCTTGTCATCCCCCAGGATCAAATATCAAATCTTGTTTAGCATTCAAAGCCCCTCATAACCACCACTAGCTTTCCAGTTTTTTCACACCCTTCCACATATTCAGAAATTCAGTGATAATGGCCTGTTTTACCTTGAACACTACATTTACTAACTCTGGACATTGCATTTTCAGCTCAGGGGTAACCCAGTCTTTAAAAATCAAAACAAAACAAACAAAATTGTATTGCTAAAACATGTTTTGTAAAAAAAAAAAAATTTAAATAGGAATGAAGAAAAGAATGCTTTCAAAAAACCAAGGAAGACATACAAACTAATGCACAGTAAGGTGAGCCAAACTGGGAGAACAACTTATGCTATAACATCAACATTTTCAGAAACACAATTTTGAAAGATTTCTACTCTGAGTCATACACAATGCAATTCCAGAGGACCTATAATAAAGAATCCTACCCATCTACTATGAGAGATATTTTTGGATGTGGCCAATATGAGGAGTTACTGTACTTAACTCTGCTCATGTTACAAGGATTTGTAACTCTCTCTCTCTGTGGTTAGTAGGGGTGGTAGGGAAAAATGAGAATGAAAAAATGTTCACTGAAAAAAGATTTTAATTTTTTAAAGTATATTAAGAACAAAGCATACTTCCTATTCTTTGTAGAAAGGTTTTAGATCACAAGTACAAAATAAAGAGTATGCTATCAAGAAGCTCTCTTGTTTATTCATTTTGCTTATCTATACTTCTTTTTTACAAAAAAGGGTTTTGTACACAAGGGGGATCAGGGTGATGGGCATATATTTTAAAGTTTTCTGAAAGAGAAAAAAAAGCATTGGCTATTCTCTTATTTCTGGTAATGTATTTTGAGCTCTCATAACAGATTAGTGTAATCGTTTTTCACGAAGTCATATGCTTTATACGGTGAAGCCCTGGACAATAAAAAGCCTACTCTCTAATTTTCTGTCCACTTTGGACAGATTATTTGTCTGACTGAAATCCCACTTCTGACCCAAAGGTGTAATCAGGTAAAAAGGAAGACAGTCATAATGAAGTTAGTTGTCTTCCCAGTGACAGTCTGCTAAATCATCTATATGCCCACCACACAAAAAGTGGGGGGCATCCAGCAGTATGAAAATTCTATTTCCCATTGCTTTAAATCCAGTCAATCAATTTACCTGCCATCTACCTGAGCTAAGATGGTAGGTAATAAATATTCATGACTATCTAAAATCAGCCTATCAAACTGAATTATATTACTTGAGGATAAATGAGGCCAGTTATATTCTTGTATTTCACCAATCTACAATCCAAAGCAATAACAATCTTTCTTCTTCTTCCAAAAAACTCAAGGCATTTCCTATGTTGTCATTTATGCTTATAGAAGGTTAGTAAAAGTGCAGCTATTTTGTAAGTCAGTTATAAGGATGTTAAAAAAAAACCTAACCTATAATTTTTGGGGGGACAGGAGATTACAGTGAGAAACTTCTATCAATGCACACCAGAAGCTATTCTAAAACTAACAGTCCTAAGAGGGTTGCCTGGAACACCAACTTGCCCAAGATTACACAGCCAGTATGTGTGAGAGATGAGACGCAAATCCAGGTCTTTTTGACTCAAAAAGCTAGCTGCTCTCCTTCCACTACTGTCCCTTGAGCTAGGCAATATTAGGAATCAAAACTTTCACTGAAATACCTTTTCTTCCACTTCTTTTAAGAATCTCAACCAATTCTGAGGAACTGTGTTCAAACTTCAGTTTTATTACCCACTACCTGTGTGACCTTAAGCAAGTCATTTCACTTCTCATGAGTCTAAATTTCTGCATCTGTAAAATGAAGAAATTAGACTGGATGACTTTCCAGCTCTAAATCTGCTTTCTATTTAAGAGTAAGAGATCTTCCACCTCTCTTCACTTCAATAATTGACTTACCTTAATCCAATGCTGCACTAACTATAAGATAAAAATGAACATATATGTATTTTAACATCAATCTTTCCTCATTAAGTAATATTACATGTTAAGTATTCTAGACTAAAACTCTTCAGAGATTCATATTCACACACAGATCATGCTCAATAACTCAATAGGATAAGTCACCCCTAGCCCTACCCTGCAATATATCTCCCCATGCATATATCTTTACTCAAATGAGTAAGTTTTCCTTTTTATTTCACTAAGTGTTTGGATAAAGCAATCATGGGGTACTTATATTTCCAATGACTTTATTGTTACCACAAGTACAAAATAAAGAAAAATTTCAGTTATCAAAAGGCAATGAATTCATCAACCATTGACTTTTGTAGGATGCCGTTTTTACAAATATCTCTTTCCTTTTGCCATCTAATCTGCTTTGAGTCCCAGCTAAATTATTTTCCATCTTGTTTTTATTCATGCTAGCTACATGAAAAGTGACTGGTATCCTGCATCATAAAAAGTCTACTTCTATTCTATTTGTCTTTGTCATTGCTTCAGTCATGTCCGACTCTTTCTGAACCCACCCTATTACACTGATGTAAAATCAAACAAATGATTCCATAGATTTATATACCTGCTACCTACCACAGCTAAGACAGCAGGTAATAAATATTCATGACTGACTAAAATAAAGTTTTGTTTTACTTTCCAACCATAACATTGTTCCAGTTTCTGGACATCTGGGTTCTAATTCAAACTCTGATATTCACTACATCTGTACGTATTGTATATCATCATAAAAGTTTTGGGATTTTTTTTATTGTCTTTATTATTTAGGGGTCAGAGCTGCCATTTGTGCTGGGAAGGTTACTACGCTGGCTAAAGCCTTTCTAGAGGTCTGTTAAAATTAGCTTAGAGTCTTTTTTTTTTTTTAATCTAGGTAAGGAACCAGATGGGGTAAATGGAACGTATGACACTTGCCTGGATTCCTGACAACTCCCATCTGGGTGATAAATTTACAAATTCATTGGCTCTGGCTCAGTAGATATCTTATGGCATGGAAATCTTTCCTCTCAATTAGCCCACCATAAGCCTTCCAAATGTAGCCTTGAAGTGTAAATCTCACAAGTCTAGCTTTGAAATCTAATTCCCTTAAGTTTATCTCCATAAAGCTTTTGTTTTTCTTCCCCTGGGTAATGTGAGAGGTTCTGTCTATCCATTGCTTTTTCCCTGATATAAATGAAAACTACATAAACCTCCTGAAAACAATGACTGGTGTAAAGCGGTCTTTTTTCTGAGCTCTGAACCTACGATCATAATAAAACCTAGATTTTAACCTCTGGGATCTGTGTGTGGGGGCTGTGTCATTTGGCAGCAATTCTCTCTCATAAGAACTCAGTGGGAATATTTTCCCCATATCAGTATGAAGTTATTTCCCATTTTGGGGGTTTCAGTTTTCTCATCTTTAACGCAAAAGTAATGGTCAATACAATGACAGTTATATTCCTGAATTTCACCAATCTAAAATCCAAAACAATAACAGTATCTTTCTTCTTCTTCCTAAAAACTCAAGGCATTTCATATATGTCATCATTTATGCTTATAGGAGGTTAGTAAGAGGACTAAGGATGAAACACACTTTCTGTTACACAGAAGTTTTGGATTTAGAGTGCAAAATGAAGCACATACATGGATTTGTATATAGTCATTGAGGGAATTTGTTTTCCATGATTATTCATATTTGTTGCAAGAAATTTGTTCTTCTTTTCTATTTTTTTCTCAATGAGTTAACTGAGATAAGAGGAGGCTGCAACAGGTGAAATGCATGCATTCATTTTCAGATGCACTCACTGCATTATTAATTTTACTTAGCAATCTCTCATGAAGTTGGAGTAATCTGTAAATGTTTGTAACATAAAAAAACCCCAAAAGCTTTACACAAAAATGAAGTGTGGACTAGATTAGAAAACATCCAATGACCTTTCCAACTCTAACACTATTGTATTTAAAAGCTTAGTTTTTAAAAAATATTTTATTATTGTTACCCATAAGGACTGAGGTAAGCAAATCTAAGACACATAGTGGGCTATTTAAAGTAATTTTTGAAATGCAAATAAAGTAATTATGAAAAATTATAGCTAAGTGAAAGTTATAATTTAAATTACCAATCATTTCACACCCTCTAAAATCCCAAAGATCAAACCTAAAAGAGATTACGTTTTCTCTTTCTTTCGAGACCTAATCTTGGAAGAAAAGTTTCACCATTAGGAAAATGCTTTAGAGTAAGGGGCAAGGTTCATGGACTTTCACAACAATTTAAACATTTCCAGATGGCTAAAGAGGTTTAGAGTTCCATCTTTAGGAGAACAATGCTAGTATTTAATCTAAGGATAAATACTTTCACTCTCCTGAGTTAAAACGTGATAAATAGAAAGAACAGTGATTTGCTGAAAAAGCAGTACAAGCCAGTATCTTCCACTACAAGAATCATGCTTCAAGCGTTTGCTGCACCTGAGCTGGATGCTGAACAATCACATGCTCCCATCAGATAAGCCTCCTTTTGAACCCAAAGGTCTCTCCTACTTTGGTCTTATACTATGGCTAGATAATGGAAGTTCATCAGGAATACAGTTTTCCATGGTTCCTTTCACTGTCAGAAGATGGTGAAGTAGGTGTTTCATTGAGCCTGAGGCGTTTTGATTCTGGAGAACTGCAAAGAGTGTCTTCAGGTATCTCTACAATATTGAGAAGCATAAGTATGTGGTTATGAGAAATCCAACAGAATGTAAGCTCCTGGAGGAGTTAAGACTATTTAATTTTTATACAGTGCTTTTAGTAAAGTACTTAATAAATTATCTGCTGAGTAGAAATCAAGCACTTCTTAAAGTCAGATGTAACTTATTTTAAAAAAAACAACTTCAATATCAGTAAAAAGGAGGAACTGTGTGGAGGAATTCCAACTAGATAGATTAAAAAGGCAAATACAGGTATAATC
Organism: Bettongia penicillata ogilbyi; assembly: GCA_023548195.1. Lineage (NCBI taxonomy): Eukaryota > Metazoa > Chordata > Mammalia > Diprotodontia > Potoroidae > Bettongia > Bettongia penicillata. The sequence goes on along the minus strand of JAJHZJ010000525.1, from coordinate 2,312,726 downwards.
TTGATAAATATGGATTCCACCCATTCTGAAAGGAACTGCCCCAGGGAAACTGGGAAGGCATGTCTGCCTCGGTGATAATTCCATCCACAATCTCTGCTGAGTTATTTATAGCAAACTAGTAAGTACTAATATGCATGACAGTTTTAAGAAGTTATACTTTTGATCACTAGAGGATGACCTGATAAAACTAACAAGAGATATTAACTTTCAATCCAATAGAATTTAAAATATCTCTAGTTTAGTGAAACAATTAAAATTTACCTACCTGGCTGACATACTTCTATAGACGGTACAGATGCTAAGTTGACTTGTGGAATGCATGTCTGAGCATCTGTCTTTAAGGCCATTAAGTTTATTCTCCTAAATTAAAAAATAAAATAAAATAAAATAAAATGATAGGGATGTAGTTGAATAATGGATAGGCATGCATTCTATTCATGTCTGATAACCAAATTCAGTTTTGTTGTCATTTTTTAGAAAAGAGAACAGCTATTTAGCAATTTTATGCTTAAACTTTCAGCTGAGAATTACGCAAGTGTTCTTAAAACAAAATAAAGAGTTTGGGGAAAAGAGAACAGTTTAGAACAGAAGTTTACTGGTGATAGACAATTCAAATTATAAAGAAATGTTAGACTTGTCTATGATAAAAGTTCATAAGTTCCTAGCTTGCCTTAAAAATTTCATTCTTCAAAAAATGGAGAAAGCCGTGAAGAGAATTGGCCCCGATCCTGACAAAGGAGTAGAAATTATGGAGAAATCTGGGAATCTGTAACCACTCCACCTTAGAATTTGTGATAGTAGGAACATGAACCCTAGGTTTTTGAAGATTTTAAAGGATACAGAGAAAGGCTAAGAAGAATCCCATTACTTAAAATTGTATAAGGAAAAACTACCCAAGAGGACCAAAAAGTTCTCAATGAGGAAATCATGAATATATAAAAAGAAACAATTCAAATAATGAAGAAATGATAATGTTAGGAATTCTAAAACTCAAAATGAGCTGAGGTTGGTGACAAATAACAACAAAAAGGGCTGGTGACTTAAAATTATTGTGTTTTTCTTAATTCTCGCATTTAAGTATTTTTTTCTTACATCCTTTCCCATAATAGCTAGCTTTAACATAACAATTTAAAGTATGTCAAATGATTTACATATATTATCTCATTTGAACCTCACAATAACCCAGTGAAGCTGGCTTTATTATCCCATTTTATAGATGAAGACACTGAGCCAAGTGCAATTCAGTGACCTGCCTAGCATCATGCAGTGATTCAAACTTAGAACTTTCTGATTCCAAGTCTAGAACTCTATGCACTATGCCATCTAGCTGCCATCTCTAAAGAGCATTCTCTTTGGCAGAGGAAACAGAAGCAAAGTACAAATTAAGTAGTTCTGCCTTTTATCCACTATCAGCATCTCACAAGTAGTGCTCTGTTCCTTTAGAAAAAAAAGCCAGTTCTTAATGCCATCAACTTGAAGAGAGGGCTCCAAGGGAATGTACCAGGGGGTTATCCTTGGCCCTTTGTTCAATATTGATTTGAATTAAGGTATAAATGGCAAGGTCATCAAATGTGAAACTGCCACAAACCTGGGAGAGATACAGTCATATGAGAGATGACCAAGAAGGTCCCACAATGACTTCCACAGGCTAGAAGAAAAGGCAGATAACAGTTTGTGTAAAAGAAGATCTGGGGGTTTTAGTGAAATGCAAGCTTACTACAAATCAACCGTGTGATATGACTGCAAAGAAACAATGCAATCTTGGGCTGCATAAAGACAGGCAAAATATGTGGAACACTAGAGGGCGCTCAAGTCTTGCTATAGTCTCCCCTTACATCTCTAGGATTTCCGTTTTGGCATCACACTTTAAGTGGCTTATTGATAAACTAAAAGAAATGCAGGGGAACAACCGGGATAAGGTGCTATGAGACCAAGCCATCCAAAGATCAACTGAAGGAACTGAGGATATTTAGCCTGCAGAAGAGACTGCGGGGGAAGAGGAGGTCAAGGAGTGGGGTATGAGACTTGAGAGCTATTTTCAAACAGCTTAAAAGCAGTCAGGTTGGAGACAGATTATTAGCCTTCTGTGCTAAACCCCAGTTGTCAAAGTAGGGGCAATGCATGGAAGCAACAGACAAGGTAGATCAGGCTCAAACTTCCTAACAATTAGTTATCCAAAAGGAAAACAAACTGTCTCAGGAGGTAGTCTCCCCCAACTTGGAGGCCTTTCTGTCTCTGGCATAAACAGCAGCCAGAACTTTGGCTACCAAGCTTATGATATAAAGGCAACAGAAAGCAACTGGTGTGTAGTATTAGTCGTCATAGATAAACTGCTGTAACTACATCACAAAGCACGGCCATCTACTGAAATATCTACATCACTGTAGAAAGCTCCTATCTTTTTTAAGGCAGTGTTTGTTGTCATTTGTTGTCATAGCACCAGCAGAGCTAGCATATCTTCTTTCCCTCTCCTCGGTGTTTTATAATTACAACTTTCTACACTGGCTAGTTTCTCTTACCGGGGAGGTGTCTTACTCCAGGCTTGTAAGGTATTCAATGTAATTCTCCGGGGTTGGCTTGACTTTATGTTCTGACTACAAGCCTGCAGAGTTTTCTTCTCTTCTGAGGACGGATTCAGAGAGCTTCTACTTCCAAGAGGACTCATAGGTGAGTCCTTGTTTACTGTTAAGGCTGGAGACTGCCTGTTCTGAAAGGGTGTGACAGAACTGTTTGGATCTTGGTTTCTACTGGTTGGCGTTCCTTCCCCTGACCTAGGACTTGGAGAAGTCACCCGGTGTGTCTGATTCTTGGCTTTCTTCTCAGCTGTATTTGGAGTTCTCACATTTAAAACAGGTTTCTCCTTTAAAGGCACTCCAAGTTCATCTTTCTCAAATGTCACAAAGGAGCAATACCCATCTGTAGAAGAAATGGCCAGGAAGGCCCCATCACTGGACCTTTTTTTTTTTCAAAGAGAAGAAAATGAAAGAAACGTTTTATGGAGCCTGTTGCTCTACTTGTTGAGAAAATAAAAGGAAAATAAAACTAAAAATTAAGATACTATCAAGTATATTTAGCAAGGGTAAATCTGTGCCCTATAATGCCTGCCTTATGTTATCAGATCTCACCTAGAGAAGTAAACATATAACTTGGAAAATCATGGTTAAATCTTGAAAAGAGGATCTAAATGTGTTCTCCATTTTTATTTTAAAAAAATCCAATTAATCAAAGTTAAACTTTGGATGAAAAAAGGGCTGGTCTTTCAACTACAAGGACTAAGTTCCAATCTTCTATCACCTTGGATAATTAATTTAACTTCTATGTACTAAAGTTTTCCATCAGTAAAGATGGAGATAATGTTTGCTCGAACTATCTAACTCATGGGGTTGCTGTGAAGAAAGTACTTTCTAAATCTCAGTGTTAGAAAGATAATTTATTATTTGAAATTCAATTTTATCTAGACTCATCTGTTCACTTATTATCTATTATAACACGACTCAAACTGTAACAAAATATATAGTAGCTTCCTATTCAAATTTAGATCCTGAAGAAAAATCAGAGTGAACAGGGGAAAAAAAGACATTCTTGCTCCCAAGCACTTGTCTCAAATAATAACAGTGCAGCTTTAATCTTTAGGAGAATTTACATTTAACATTTAGGAGAATTTACATAACAGCTTATGTACATATAATATACACAATAAATAACAAAGCACATGATATATAAGTATAAATTAATATATTATACATAATAAATCATGATATACACAACATTAAATAATTAGGCTTAAGTAGCTTTAATGGCTAAAAACTGCACTAAGACTTTTGGGACATTGTATGTTGACTGGTACATATCAATCTTCATCAAGGATCAAAGATGACAACACAGATCAGGTAAGGAAACACTAAACTTATGTTACAACCTTGGCAACACGTGTGAGTAATCTCTGCTGGGACCCTTTAATCTAATAACTTCTAGAACTGAATGTGGCTGAACACCATGTATCAAGGGTAAGAAGTTCCAAGTCCCCCTCCCTCCGCTAACTCACCATGAAATATCACTCAGTGTATGATAATGGATGTTAGACACATAACCAAAAGGAAAAGACTGCTGGGTGTCATAGAAGAGCACAGAATCTTCGGAAGCCACAGCAAACACCAACCGATAAGGTAGGCTGATCAGTTCCAGTCCTGACTCCTGTGATGCTTTATCTAAAGCAGAAAAAAACCATAAGGAAAATTAAAGGAAATGACAGAGAAGTTGCCAAAATAGAAACCTCAACCCAGGAGTTTCATCTAGCATAAGTTAATTGAAAGTCAGTTTTGAGCACTTAAATTACTAATATAGGTATTCATGCATTTTTCAATTCCAGGCAAGTCAGAAGATAACATAAAGAAATTGTAATAACTTGGATAGAGCTTCTTTGAAGCAGAAAAATTAGATTAAGGCTCAATCCATCAATAAAGAAATGCTTAAGCACTTAGTACAAGCCAGGCACTTTGTCAGGAACCGAGAGCACAATTAAAAAATGGAACAACTCCTTCTCTCCAGAAGCTTACAATCTGGGTGACATTTCAGTGCTCAAGACAAATTATTTAGCATTCATTCAGTCATGACAGTTTTACAGGTTGATGAAAAATAACCCAAGTGACATTTCTATAACGTAGATAAAGCTAAAAGGAAACACTAATACATCACACAGATCAAAAGTTATCTCTGCTACATATGAAAAACCAAAGTAACTAAAGTCCTCTAGTCCTGGCTACTACAGTCCCACTGTCAAATGTTTGGAAGGTAAACTGCAAACTAACTTGCACACTGCCTACACAAAGGTTCTTAGAACTTGGAAATCATTCAATCCTGGTCTCCAACCATAACTGTGAATAAGCCAATCTCAGAAAGTCATCTTTCCTAATAACAGAGACCACAGTCTCTGTGAGAAGCCTCGGAGAGTTATTCCCATTACTGTTATACTACTTTATTACCTACTGGCCTCAATTCAAAGTAGACTGGACAGCAGCGGACAGCAAGTGTTGCTTTTCCAGGGCAGGGGAGATGAGCAATGGGCCTAAAGGAACCACCATAATTTTAGAAAAAAAGCAACAATAAGTGCATAAAGAGACTTGTCAATGTTTGTCTATAAACCATACCTTTTAAGATTCTTTCTGGAGAAAACATAAGTTGTATTGGTTACATTTTCACCGGACTCAACACAACCTGCTAAATTTGCAGGAAAAGAGAAGAGATTATAGGGGGAAAAACTGACATTATCAAACTATTTCAAAACAAAAGCATTTACTTTTGTTTTTTTTTTTTAAATTATTCGCCTAAAGATGATTTATGCTCCTATACAAGACTCTTGTGCCTGAGACTGTATCTATGACTATGTATGTATATACACATACAACTACCTTCTTCCTTTCCCTTTATTCTCCAACTTCAGCTAAGTATTCTTACTGCTTGGTTCTTTGGGCTCAGGCTCTTCTACTCACTCTTGAGGGGACCAATTCTGGTACCAGGCAGGGAGCATAGAGAGAAACCATTTCCTCAATAAGGTTCTCACACTAATCTTGCTTTACATGCCTTTTTACTCAGACCCTCTGCCTATATCCAGACCTCTTACTGAGCAGTCCTCATCTCCTGGACTCTCTCCTCTGTAAGTTTTTGTGACACTTTCTTCTGGTTCTGCTCCTACCAGTCTGACTCCTTCCCTCTTAGTCTCATTTGCTGGATCTTTATCTAGGTCACGCCTGCTATCTGTGGGTGTCCTCTAACACTCTGTCCCTGGCCCTCTTCCCTTCTCTCTCTACACTACGTGGCATGGTGATCTCATCAGCTCCCATGGATTTCAATTACTTTCTCTATGTGAGTGAGTTTCAGATCTTTTTATCCAGTCCCTCATCTGTAACTGCCTACTGGGACATCTCATATTGGATATTCTGGAGACATTTAAAACTCAACATGTCCAAAACTGAACACATTATCTTCACCCCCAAACCCTCTGCTATTTTTGTCAAGGGCATCACCATCCTCCCAGTCACCTGGGCATTACAATCTAGGTTTTATCCTCAACTCTCACTTTCACTCATCCCACACATCCAATCTGTTGCCAGATCCTGTTGTTTCTATCTTCTCTGCAGGAGCTCTAGCAAATGTTCCATTCTCTCTTCTTTACCACAGCTACCAGCTGGCGCAGGCTCTGATTACCTCATATATGGAGAATTTCAACAGCCCTCTGGTTAATCTCCCTGGCTCAAGTCTGCCCATTTCAGTCTACCCAGCACTTAAATGTCAAAGTGATCCTAAAATGCAGGTGTGACCACATCATCCCTACTACATAATACACTCTAAGGCCTCCCTATTACCTCTAGGATTGAATATAAAATCCTATTTGGCTTTTAAAGCCTTTTATAACCCAGCTGCCTCCTACTTTTCTAATCTTTTCTTTTACACATTACTTGCTCCCACAGATTCTGTGATCCAGTGACATTGGCCCTGCTGTTCCTCACACAAGACTCAACTCCCAACAGTATTTTCATTGTCTGCCACCCCATTTTTGCATGCCTGAAATGTTGTCTCTTGTATTGAGCTTCCCTGTCAAGATAGTGCTTAAACCCTATAAAGGGTGATACCCATCGTTTCCCTTCCAGTATCTTCCCTCTGAGAACACCTTCAATTTATTCTTACATGTACACAGTTGTTTACATATTATCCCACCCCTCACCATCCATTAGATTGTGAGATCAGTGAAAGCAGGGAATGTTTTTTGCCTTTCTTTGTATCCCGTGTTTAACACAGTGCCTGCCTGACACCTAAGTATTTAACTGTTTCTTGACTTGTCTTGCCCAGAAAAAATGGGCTTGACTTAAGTTCTGCCACCAAAATCTTATGTGGTTCTACCATTTACCTTCTAGATGTCACTTTCCTCATCTGTAAATGGTGGAGATGGGACGAGATGATCTCCTGAGCAGCTCAATCAACTCCTAGCTCTAACCCTCTGGGATTCCACATTAGGATTTGATAATCCCCTGAACTCCAAAACCTCATGTGCACAGACCTGTAGCACCTGTCTGTTCCACTCTCCCACAATCACCAGGAACTGCCTTGCCTGTCAGCTCTTATGTATTCCACCAAGAAAGTACCTGAAACCAGGATCATGGACACGAAGCCCTTTGTCCCACAATTATGAATTATACCCTAGCTGCTCTGGTATGTGGCTTCATGTTAATGCAGTGTTTCTGTCTGTTTCCTGTCCTGCCCATCCTGGTCTGCAGACATCCGACATCCTTTATATGCTTTACCTAACTTCAAGCTGTGGCACAGGATCACAGATAAGATATATATATAGTAGTACCTCTCAAAAGAATAATGAAACAATGCCTTGCATACAGTAATAATTCAACAAATATTTGTTAAAGATCCTTTACCTTTTCTATCTCTCTTTTTTTCACTGGACCTGGGATTTCCTCAATGTAGGGAGCTGCAAGAAACTTACTAGCCTAATACAGATTGGCCCACTCTCTTCAAATTATAATTTCTGAAAGTTGTCTGGGAGCACTGAGAAATTAAATGACTTGCCTACGATCACATGACAAGTAAATACTATAGAGATCTTCCTGACTCTGAAACTAGCTCTCTAACTGCCATACTATGCTGTCTCCTGTTGTTCCTTACCTTAAATGATGTCTCTGTTTCAATAACTGGCCAAACTGAATTATATGACTTAAAGTACTTGACATTCCCTTATATAATGTAAATTCCATTGCTAGACTTCCATACCTCTTGCTACACAAATTTTGGAGTAAAGAAGGGAGTGTGTCCATGTGCATTACTGAGGAGTATCATGATGATAATAGCTACATTGTCTCATAGCTTTAGTTTTGAAAATGTCGTCTATATAAACCTTATTAGTTCAAACATCCTAAAATAGAATGTGTTAAGTACTGCTCCTGGCATGACTGCAAAAGGACTAGTAATAGATAAATCATTATTCTTTCTTTCATTACCTGGTGTGAGAAGCAAAGATCCATCAGGAGTAAAACTAAGTCTACGAAAGAATGACTTCATGCTATCATCATGAAACATTCGGTAACTTCTTGCCTATTAACACAAAGAAAATCCAAAATAAATAGATTTAGACTTGGGATAAAACAAACAGTGTACACTGACCTACTCCTATTTTGATTACATAACTTTTCTTTACAGCTATCTATGTTCTTCCTCCTGAGTTTTTCTAGAAGCAAGAGCATTCTACGAATCACATTCAATTTAATACACATTTTTTTAAGCAGCCACTGGATGCAGAGGTTCAGGTAAATTTAAGTCTGATCTTTCATCTATCAAGCACTGATAAAGTGCTTCTCTCACAGGAACTATGTAAGGGAAGAAATACAATTATTTTTATTTCCATTTCATACATGATGAAACTGACACTCTTTCAGGCTAAATGACTTTTCCATAGTCGAACAGCTTAGTAATTGTCAACAACCAGATAGGAACACGTGTCTTCTGACTCCAAATCCACTATTCTCACCACTATAGCATGGTTCTTCTATCTGTACCATAACACTTGCATAATGTTTTTGATGATGATGTGCATGGTGCAGATGAGGAGTTCTTTAAAGAGAATTACAACATTTTCCAATTGACAAATGGTAAAAGGAACAGGTAACTTTCAAAAAAAGAAATCCAGGCTACTAATAAGTCCATGGAAAAAAATTCTCCAAATCATTAATACTTAAGAGAAATTAAAATTAAAGTAACTCTGAGGTTCTACATTACACCTATTGGAATGGCAAAATAGACAAAAGAGGAAAATGACAAAAAGAGGATTTCTGACACATTAATGCACCACTGGTAGAATTATAAATGAATACCACCACTCTATAAATCATTTTGGGGACTGTGTCTAAAAAGTCACTCAACTATGCATATCCTTTGACCAGAAATACTACTGTACTGTTGGTAGAGGCGTGAACTATTCCAGGCATTATGGAAAGCAATTTAGAATTATCCTTGCAAAATTACTAAACTATAAATACGCTTTGATTCAGTGATACCAGTACTAGCTTTACACTCCTACAAAGGTCAATGAAAGAGGAAGAGGTCCTACGTGTATTAAAATATTTGTAACAACTATTTTTGTAATGGCAAAGAAATGGAAAGTAAGGGGGACATCCATCAATTGAGGAATGACAACATACTACAATAAACTACAACATATGAATGTGGTGGAATGCTGTGAAAAAAGTTTCTGAGAGACCTGGGAAGACCTGCATGAACTGATGCAGTGATAGGAACAGAATCAGAAGAACAATTCTGAGAGGTAAGAACTGATTAGTGCCCCAATCAACCATGACCCTAGAGGGCCGATGAATGATAAAGAGTGCTGCCCATCTTCTGGTAGAGAGGTAAGGGACTAAGAATGCAGAACAAGAAACATATTTTTGGACATAGTCAATAAGGGAATCAAGTAAACAAATTCAATTAATTGAGCACCTGTTCTGTGCCAGGGACTATACTAAGCCCTGAGGATTCTTTTGCCCTCAAAAAGCTTATAATTTAATGAAGGAGACAACCATAAGCAATTATGTCCTATCAATATATACACAGGATAAACTGGAGATAATCAGAGAGGGAAGATACCGGAATTAGGGGGAACCAAAAAAGGTTTCATTCAGAAGGTAAGATGTTAGCTGAGGATCTGAAGGAAACTAGGAAAGTCAGGTGGCAGAAATAAGGAGGGAGAGAGGCGCAGGGATAAGGGACAGCCAATAAAAATGTCCACAGCTGGGAGACGGAGTCCCATGTGTAAGGAGAAATAAGAAGGTCAGCATCAATGGATCAGAGTCTGTGGAGAAGGGCAGAGTATAAAAAGACTGGAAAAGAATAGGAGGGGGTTAGGCTGTGAAGAGTTTTAAAAGTCAAACACAGGATTTTTTTTATTTGCTCCTGGAGATAAAAAGAAGCCACCATAGTTTATTGAAGGAGTGGGGTGTAGGGAGGGATGTTTATGACATGGTTAGAACCACAGATTTAGGAAGATCAGTTTGACAGCTGATAGGAGCACAGACTAAAATGGAGAGAGGCTTGAGGAAAGGAGAATCACCAAAAGGCTTCAGCAAGAATCTAAGTGGAAGGTGAGGACCCAAATCAGCATGGCAGGGGTGGCAGCCTCAGAGGGGAGAAGAGTGTGCATGTGAGAGATGTCGTCAATGAGAAAGCAACAGGACCCAACAAGAGTGCATGTGGGACATGAGAGAGAATGAAGAGACCAAGGATGACATGTAGGTTTGGTGCTTGGGAGGATGATGGCGCCCTGGACAATGATAGGGAATTCAGGAAGAGGGGAGGTTTGGGGATAAAGAGAATGAGTTCAGTATTGGACATGTTGCATTAAGATGTCTTCTGTGATCTTCCTAAAGCCAAATCCAACCATTCTACCTCCATACTCAATAAACTCCAGTGACTCCCTATCACTTCCAGGATCAAATACAAAATGTTTTGTTTGGTGTACAAAGTTCTTCATTATCTAGGAGCCCGCTATCTTTCCAATCCTCTTACATCTCACTCTAGTACTCTTCGACCCAGTGACACTGGCCTCCTGGTTGTTCCATGAACAAGATTCAGGTCTGAGAATTTTCTCTGTCTGTCACCCATTCCTGGAATGCTCTCCCTCCTCACCTCCTGGCTTGTACCGGCATCCTTGAAGTTCCAACTAAAATCTTATCTTCTACGGGAAGCTTTTTCCAACCTTCTTAATTCTAATGCCTTCTCTCTTTTGATAATTTTAATTATTTTTTTATTATTTTCTATTTATCCAGTATTTTGCATTATATTCTATTTATCCTGTATATACTTGTTTGTTTGCTTGTCCACTTTGGATCTGAGTTCCTTAAGGCAAGGACTGTCTTTTGCCTTTTTCTGTATCCCCCATGCTTAGCACGGTACTGGGCAGAGAGGAGGCACTTAATAAAAGTTTACTGGCTGACTGACTTCGAACATTCATTTTGAGGTGTGAAACATGGGGCTGCAAATGCAAGACTAACCCTCAGGAGAGGGGCTGGGGTTGGATTAAAAGGATATAAGAATCATTTGCATAGAAATTATCGTAAATTACATGGGTACTGATGAGATCACCAAGCAAAACTTTAAGACAGAAAAGAGAAGAAGGCCCAGGACAGAGCCTGGGGGGACAACAACGGTTAAAAGGAATGGTCTGGATCAAGATCCAGGGAAGGAAATTGAGGAGTGACGAGACAGGTCATAAAAGAATATCAGGGAGAAAACAGTGATTAACAGTGCCAAAGGCTGAAGAATGGTCAAGGATGAGGACTGAGAAAAGTCATCAGATTTGGCCATTAGGAGAGGACAGGTAACTGGAGAGAGCAGTGGCAAGTGAAGACAGTCAGACGCCAGCCTGCAGAAAGTTAAGAAAAGGGTGAGAAGAAATGAAGGCAATCTATCGTTGACAGCTATCTAAGGAGTTTAACAACAAAAGGGAAGAGAGATAGAGGACAAATGACAGTAGGGATGAATAGATCGAGTGATTTTTTTGAAGATCAGAGAAAGACGGGCATGTTTGTATGCCACAAGGAAACAATCGATAGAGAAAAGGAGACTAAAGATTAGTGAGAGAGTAAGGATAAGAGAAGGGGCAATCTCTTGGAATCAGGAAGACTCTTTTAAGTTCAAATCTGGCCTCAGAAACTCACTAGCTGTGTGACCCTGGGCAAGTCACCTAAACCTGTTTGCCTCAGTTTCCTCATTTGTAAAATGAGCTGGAAAAGGAAATGGCAAACACCAGATGGGGTCACGAAGAGTCAGACAAAACTGAACAACACCAAAGTCATAGAGAAGAAGGAACAGAAAGGGCATTTATTTTACTTGACTATGTGAATCTATTACAAGTGTTTTTCTTTTTTGTTTTCCAGTGGGGGTTTGGGGAGGAAATTAATGCTCAATAATTGAAAACATAACTTTAAAAAAAAAGGCAGCATGGCATAGTGTTGGCCTGAATTCAAGTCCTACTTGTGACAGAGACTGGCTGTATGAATTTGAGCAAATAACCCACCTCTCAGGAAACTCAGCAAACTCTATGAGTGTCAGTGTAAATAAAGTGGTGATCCACATGAACCTCAGCAGGAATTTATTTCATGATGACATCATGATCAAAACCAAGAAGATAAATGAAAAGTTAGGTTGTGCTACATAACCTCTCAATCTTATCAACAGTCTCTTCTGATTCTAGGATCTTACAAGCAGAAGCTTGGCTATGCCTGTGCTTTAAAGTAAATTGGCCAAAAATCAGAGACAAAATATTATTAGAACTCAGATGTCCTATTTCTCAATCTAATGCAATCCAGAAGGAAACCTTCCTAGACCTATCTATAAGTTCCAAAACATAACTTATATAAAATGGAAATTAAAAAGATAATTACCTCGCCTTCAGCTCCCACCCCAGACAGCATTTTTGTAACATTGAAGGCAACACGCTTCTTCTGTGTGCTGTATACCCGCAACACCCTAAACAAGAGAAAGGTATTAGCTTTGCTTGTTCTTGCAAATGAACTATGTCTTACTTCATTAAAAAGAATGGTAAAGCACCAATATGGAGGAGTTAGACTCTAGCTTTCCCTGACAAAGATCTCGAAAAAAGGTCTTGCAAATGTAGCAGATTGAATTCTGATCAAGAAAGTCAAAAAGAAATCACAATGACTCATTTTTCCAGACCAGGGCAGCTTAGGGAAATGAACAGCAAGGCCCATGAATTCTGGGTAGAGGGTCTGGCCAAAGGATGTGGCGGCAGCAGCAGCACCAGGTCCATTCAAGCACCCAGAGAAGGAAGAGACAGGGCCCCAGGAGATTCTAGAGGATCCCTGAGCAAGCGTTGGTTCAGGAATGGTGTCCTTTGGAAGTTCTGTCACCACTACTCAATGCTGGGTCACAGATTCAGGCAAGAAAGGAGCTTATGAGTATGTGGCTTTGGTCCCAGGAGCAGAGTACAACATCTCAAACCAAAGGGGTGCTGGCAACTCAGTCACTCTGAACCTGTAACCCCGAATTGGGTCAACATTGGCTGAGTCAGGCAGCAGTAGGCTACAACTTCAAACAAGAAACACACCAAAAGACCCAAACCTGAGTAAGGAACTTGAAGAACTCAAACCAGGCAGGCGGTGAACAGGAGAAAACCTAGGAGACCCTTGGATTTTCCATTTGGGGAACACTGGAAGTTTGTAGGCTCCCAGTCTGAGTGGTGAAAGCAGTAGAAAGAAAGGAGGGCAAAAAAGGTCAAGCCTAACACCAAGAAGTCTGAAGAACATAGCGCTAACATAAAGTCCAAAGTCAGGACGTAATGTGGAAAAAGGAGCAAACAAAGTACAACCCAGCCAGAGAGAGCCCTAACAATAACAGAACTGCTCAAAACATAGACGAACAACCTAAAAACATCTACAAGTGAAGCCTTGAAGAAAAATGTAGCCTGAACAAAAGTCCAACAGAATTTCCAGAAGAGCTAAAGCAAGAATTGAAGAAGGTAAAAAATGATTTTTGAAAACCAACTGAAAGAAGTAGGGGAAAGAATGAGAAAAAGGTAAGAGCTAGGGGAAAAGATATAGAAAGAAAATTAACAGTTTGGAAAAAGATGAAAAATTCTCACTGAAAAAAATAACTCTTTGAACATTAGAACTGGACAAATGGAAGTTAATGATTCCATAAGACATCAAGAAATAACAAAAGTCAAAAGACTGAAACATAGCAGAAAATATGAAATTATTTCATAAGAAAAACATACTGTTAACTGTTTATAACAGTTAAGTTTTATTAAAAAGTTTCAGCGTACTAAAGAACTGTGGGCTATGCACTCTCTTTGAAAATGCCTTCTCTTTGTCTCTCTACCATTCAGACTCAGTCGTATGGTTTTCTTCCTCAGTAATCTTTCTATCTTGCACTTTTCATAAGAGGAGGAAATCTGTGAAGCAGCTGTTGCAGCTATACGTGGGCCTGTGAGGACTCCGAACAGTGTGTGAAATACTAGTGTCTCTTGCACAGAAACCACACCTTTTTTATGGTACAGTGTGTTGTGTTACTCTTTTTTGTGTTACATAAATATGATCAGAATTATTAAAAATAGAAGTTTGAGGTGGGGTCTAGAATCATTCACTGTTTTCACATTTGCGTTTTTCCCACCCTGCACCCCTAACTCCCAAAGATGGAGGACAATTATAGACAGTGCCGCTAGTTCTGTTCATTCATTCTTAAATCCTCTGACCTCATCATTCAACATGAAACTGTTCTCTCCAAAGTTTAATCAATCCTCATCCTCCTTGACCTCTCCGAAGGATTTAACACTGTTGATAAAGTAGTCAATAAATTTCAATATCTTCTTATTATCTCCAGGATCAAATATAAAATCATCTGTTTGGCTTTTAAAGTCTTTCATGACCTGCCCCCCTCCAATACTGTTCTTTTACCTTACTCCCCTCCATGTGCACTATAACCAAGTGACATTGGCCTTCCTGCTGTTCCTCACATAAGATACTCCCTCCCAGCTCTGGGCATTTTTACTGTCCGTCCCCCAAAATTGGAACATTATCGTTCCTAATCTCTACCTCCTAGCATCCTTCACATCTCAGCTAAAGTCCAACCTTGTAAAAAAAAAAAAGCCTGCCCCAGTCCTCCTCAATCTTCGTGCCTTCCCTCTGAGGTTATCTATAACTCTGATCTTGCACTGATCTTGCTTGTACATAGCTGCTGCATGTTATTAAAATTGGACTGTAAGTTCATTGAGAGCAGGAACTGGTTTTTTGCCTTTCATTATAACCCTGGTGTTTAGCACAGTAGGCACCATACTTAATAAATGCTTAACTCATTAACTTGACCTTCTCCTCCTGGATTCTCTTCTCTCTGGATGTTTGTGACATGCTTCCCTGCAGTCCTATTCCAACTTGACTGCTCCTTCTCAACTAGGTATCTGACCACATCATGCCTGCCCCCTAAATACAAATACTCCCAAGAGGTCCATCCTGGGTCTTGATCTCCTTTTCTAATATGTTCTCTCACTTCAGGATCTCATCAACTCCCCTGACTTCACGTATTATCTTTAAGAAGATTTCCAGATCTATATTTTAGTATATATTTAGCTTTCTCTTAAGCTCCAGTCTTGCATCATCAAATGGTCATTAGATATTTCAAATCTGATGCCCCATAAGCATCTCCAACATCTCCATCACGTTCAAAACAGAACTCCTCCAACACCCTCCTCTCTTCCAAATTTCTCTATTACTGTCGAGGGCACCACCATTCCTCCAAATTACCCAGCCTCACAACATAATGTCATCTTCATCTCATTTTTACTCATTCCACATATTCATTAAACCTTATCTTTTTTACCTTGATAATAAATTCAGTATATATCCTCTTCCTTCCCTCTACTCACAAAGTCACTGTGTTGGTGCTGGCCCTCAATACTTCTTGCCTAGAATACTATACTAGCCTTCTAAATAAGTGACTTGGCCAAGGTCACACAGCTAGAAAGTGTCTGAGGTCAGATTTGAATCCATGAAGATGACTCTTCCTTACTTCAGGCCTAGCACTCTATCCACTGGGCCACTGTCTATCATTTAGTGTCATGGTTCTCTTGAAGAATGAAAGACAAAAAACTCCAAGCCTTCTAAACAGTCTCTCTTCAAGTCTCTCCCTATCAATCCTCCAAACAGTTACCAAACTTATTTTCCCAAAGATGAAGCCTAACCATGTAATTCCCTTTCCTACTCAATAAATTTCAATGGCTCCCTATTACCTCCTGTCCTTTATTTGCCATTTAATGTTCTTCACTACCTGGCTCCCTCCCATTTTCCCTACTTTTCTCTCACTTCACTCCCTCTTCCATCTACAATACAGTCATCCCAGCCTACTAATGGCTCCTCATAATTAATATTCCATCAATTCTTTTTTCTGGTTGTTCCCCATGCCAAGTTCGTTCTGCCTCTTTGCCTCTACCTCTTATAATACCCGACTTTCTTTAAGACTCGACTCCAGTACCACCTTCTATTAGAGGCTTTTCCTCATCTGTTAAAGCCTTCCCCCTCTATAATTACTTTCAATCTATTGTTTACATATGTATTAATTTACATACCATTCCCCCAACTACATTGTAAACTTGAGAATATTGATCTTTTTTGCCTTTCTTTGTATACCCTGTGCTTTATACAGCTCCTGGCACACAATAAATACTTAATAACTGCTCATTAAATGACTGATTGACCAGTTCAGCATAACAATCACCTGCCACTACCCAGAATTTAGGGTGATGATTGAGGATGTCACAGGGGAAAGGAAATCAAGGGAGCAAAGGCAAAAGGGAATTGAGGGAAAATAGACTCAGGAGGGGCAAGGAGTATGGAAGGGATCCAACCTTCATCAGCAACAGTAGCCTGGGTGAACCTGCTCAGTGACACCCCTTAGTGAAACACCTGCCCCCCTCATGAAACAATAGAGCTCCTATACATCTCACTCCCTCGTGACAAGGTCTAAAAAATTTCTAAGTGATCATCCACTATAGAAAGAATTTTGAAAAAATTCTAATACCTGAAAGAATTTGATACAAATAATAATATAAAACAAGTCCTTAATTCACAGCTCCTAAGTCTTCTGACTTAAAAACAACCAAATAAATGATGACACCTCTGACATTATTATTGGTCCCCATCACGACTCTGGATCATCTGTATCAAGACAGCTGAGAGGCCACAGATCTTCCAACATGCAACCTGTCACAGGGCCTGAGTTGTTACTAGCTCAGGAGTGGCCTGGCACCTAGTCAGTATTCCCTGGCCAAGAGACAAAAGCTCCCCCTCTCTAGGAGACCCATCGGGGATCATACCAAATGTTGCATCCTTTGGAAGTCTACTGAGAAGTCCTTCTCCCATGGGGACTGGATTCAGATTCAAGCTTCAACTTTATCCAGAGACTAAAAATTATCAACAAGTTAGTTATAGGATTCCCTTTTTCCTCATGTGAATTTCTGTTTGTCATTAATACACACAACACACATACACACACACACACACACACGTTTCTTTTTCCTCCGAAACAGGGTTAGGGTGGATAGCCTCTTTCCACAAAAAGTTCACCACAGCAAGGTGAATTACTGGAAGGTCTGGTGCTTTTTTTTTTTTAAACAATACTGGATAGTTAAAATTTGAGTGCATACATTGAATGTGTACAAATACATATATATATACACACACAAAAAAATGTTTTAACTTTGATATATGCTTTCTATCAACTTTATATGTAATATATAATATGCAATATATAAACCTAACATATATATTAAGTAGAATCATCAGTAAGCCAAGCAATATAATATTTATATTTAAAGGGTCCACTTTAGACGTTCCAAGGCTATAATCTATTCTTTCTTCAAAAGAAAAAATAGGTAGCTCAGTAAATGAAGAGCATCCAAATATTACTAATTACATATGAAGCAGTGGAAGAGTCCTGGGGAGGGAGTACAAATCCAATCACCAAACCCAAATAAAAAAAAAATCTTACTTTCTCCCTTGCTTAACTCCACTAAGGAATGGCTAAAGAGGGAATTCATCTTAAGGGGTTGAGTATAGAGAGTTCCACAGTTTATCCACCTAAAAATAAACAAGAATAGGCAATCTCCATCTAAAGTTTGGATTCAATTTTGCAAGAGCACATTTAACCTCTCCCAGTAAATGGAACTCTTTACAATTTGACAGAGACTACAAACTGTCCCATTAGAATATATGCTCATTAGCTATTGTTCTAATAATTCATAAGCTTGCTGGCAGATATAGCATTGGGACTGGATTCAGGTAGACATTAGTTCAAATCCAGCCTCAGACACTATTAGCTATATAAACCTGGGCAAGTCGAGTAACCTGTTTGCCTCAGTTTCATCAACTGTAAAATGGTGATGATAACACCACCAACACAACAGGTTTATTGTGAAAATCAAATGAGGTAATATTTGTAAAACACTTAGCACAATGCCTGAGGGCACATAGTAGGCGCTTAAGAAATGTTTCTTTTTCCTTCCTGTACACCCAAGTTCCTAAGTATTTAAATCCTGCAACCCAATGACTCCATCATTTCCAAGTGGACAGTAGAGGCAGGGGGAGGAAGAGCATTGAGGAGGGGAGAGGAGAGGCCCTAAGTGAGGCTCTCTTACAGCATGCTTCAGTGCACCCTCGTGATCACTTCCGATACTGTTTTCCCTGATTAAAGCTTTCATAGGCAGCGCTTAACATATTCTCCAAAGAAAACTCTTAGGTCAGAGGTCACACCTTTCACTCTTAGCCTATTAGTTCCTGCCTCCATAATCATTGCCTCTTTCATTTGTGTGAAAAATTTTCTTCTGATTTCAAGGCATTGGGAATGGAGGGGAAAATGGAGAAGTAGGTCTTCCTATCTTGCCCAAGTTGAAAGTGCAGTGGCCACTAAGGGCCCAACGCCAATAATGATCAGCACAGAAATTTTAACCTACTACATTTTTGACATGGAATGATTCATTCCTTTTTGGGGAGCCCTAGTGGTTCACCATCTTTGTGCCAGACTTAGGGTATTAACAGAGCTGCTTTAGCCCTACTACAACTCAGAACTCTGGTACTCAAGGATTCTGCCACTCTCAGTCTTCACCAGCTGCAGGGATTACAGGCATGAGTTACCACACCCAGTTACGGTATGGTCTTTGAGAATAAAGTTAGACGGCTGCTTGAACAGAATTATATAGCCTAGTTCCCACATACCTATTACAACAAACCCCAAAAACTGAAATGATCAAGTAATCCAACGAGAAACTAGTATTGAATGAGAACAGCATAGAAGACCACAGATAATAAGAAAGGTATTCCTAACAGCAAGAAAAAAATAGATGGAGATAGAAAGGAAAGGTTACAAAGGAGGACAACAATAGGAAGAAAATACTTATAAGCAAAACAAATTTCCTGACCCAGAAGGGGGAAATTAGGAGTAAAGGAAAGAAAAGAAAGGAAAAGAAAAGAACTAGAAACTAAAGGGGTACTAAGCAAATGGAAAATTGATGAACAATTTGTGGCACATGAATATAATAGAATATTATTGTGCCTTAAATTATGAAAAGATGGAATTTTAGTTGGAACTTAAAGGAAGACAGTAGGCAGAGATGAATAACCATTCCAGGCATGGAAGACCACCAGAGAAACTGCCCAGAGCTAAGAGAGGGAATGTCTTGTTCTTGGAATAGGCTAGGAAGGCCCATGTCAGTGGATATGGCAGGGAGTATGTTGCAAGAAAATCAGAAACACAGGAGAGGGCTAGATTATGATGGGCACTGAATGCCAAACACTTTGTTTCTACTTGATCCCTGAGGCAACGGAGTTGCTAGAATTTATCGAGCAGAGAAAAGACATGGTCAGACCTGTGCTTTAGGAAAATCTTTTAGTGGCTAACTGGAAAGTTGACTGGAGTGAGGAGATAGTCAAGGCAAGCAGACCCATCAGTAGGCACGAGGTGATGAGGGTCCATGCCAGAGTGGTTTTAGTGTCAGAGGACAGAAGGCGACATATTGTTATAAAGATGATATCAAGAGGCTTGACAACAGATTGGATATGGATGGAGAGAGACAGTGAGAAGTCCAGTATGACGTCTAGGCAATGATCATGAAGGATGGGCAGGATGGCATTTCCCTCTGCAGTAAAAGAAAGGGTAGGAGAGGAAAAAGGGTTTCAAAGAAAGCTAATTATTAAATTTTCAGTGTGAGCATTTAAATCTCAAAAATCAACCAATGCTATAAATCAGGGATTGGTCTGTTGTTTTGTTGTCTAATAAACTACTAATAAAGTAATGGAGAATACGTTAATTAAAGCAGATTAAACTTAGAAGTGTACCATACATACATCACCACTCTGACCAACCCCTGCCAAGTGTTAAACATTTACCAGCACACCCAAAGGTACAGCAAAGGTTGTGAAAATATTGATACTTTTCAAACTAATGTCTAGATATTAAATTTGTGCCAATCAAAATAACAGCAGAGTATTTCACAGAATTGGACAAAAACTTTAAAAAAATTCATGTGAAGAATGGACAATTAACACTATAAAGAATTATGAAAGAAAACAGTTAATAATTTATCCTACCAGTTTTACTATGAAAATAACAGAAAAACTTGGAGAAGGTTCAGGAGAAAGGATATATAGATTAACGGAAATAGAAGAGAAATTATAAAAATAGGACCTAATATATATCAGAGGGGCTGCTAAATGGCATAATGGATACAAAACCTGGCTTGAAGTCAGGAAAACTCATTACAGCACTGGCCTTGGAATCAGGAAGACTCATCTTCCTGCGTTCAAATCCAGCCTCAGACAGTTACTAGCTATGACACGGAGCAAGTCACTTAACCCTGTCCGCCTGTTTCCTCATCTGTAAAATGAGTTAGAGAAGGAAAGGGCAAACCATTGCCAGGAAAATCCTAAATGGGGTCATGAAGAGTCAGACTTGAAAGAAAAACCACTGAACAACAATGATATATCAGAGATAAATATTTAATAAAAATCATTCTTTTAAAATCAAAAAAGTGTGGTTGGAGGGAGACAGAAATACACTGTGGAACTATGAACTGGTCTAACCATCCCAAGTATCAACTTGAAATTAAGCAAGAAAACTAATTAAGTTATTTATACCCCTTGACTCAGCAATCCCAGTACAAGCCATATATACTCAGATCAAAGAGAAAAAGAAAAGTTACAATGTATACCAAAACATTCATAGCAGTACTCTGTGGCAACAAAGAAATGAAAAGGGGTGCCTATCAATTGAGAAATGACTGAAAAAAAGGTGGTATATTTATATATATTATAATATTACACTGCAATAAGATGATAAATATGAAAAATTCAGAGAAATACGAGAATATATGAGAGCCAGTGTCACACAGTGGATAGGGCACTGGACTTGGAGTGAGAAGATCTTCGTTCAAATTCCAACTTAAAATTTAACTTTGATGTATTACCCTGGGTGTCACTTAAGGTCCTTGGGACTCCATTTTCTCATTTAGAAAATAAGAGAGTTGGACCTGATACCCATTAAGGTCACTAAGAATGCCAGAAGTAGCAAAAAGTGATAAAATTCAATGTCTACAGAACTGAAAGGAAACAGGCATCATACAGAGGACATGGTTAGCTGGTATAAACATTTTGGAGAATAACATGGCAATATACAATATATCACAAGATAGAAATATCTTTTGATCCACTGATTCCTTTACTGAACTTAATCTTTAAAATAAAATGTATTGGGAAAATAGGGACCTAGTTTTGTAAAAAGATCCAAAGCTGATTTATTTGGAATATTTTAAAATGTGCAGGGTGTCTTTACATAGAGGAAAACTGGCATGAGCCAACAACAAATCTAAAAATTGGAAGACGGTTAAATAAGTTCTGATATATCAATATTACATATTAGTGATATATTGTTAATATTATGCTAATGTTACTGTTCTGTAATATAAGAAACAGAAATGTGAAACATCAAAGTAAATATGTTAAGAGCTTGTAGGAGGTGATAGAAAAGAATACAGGACTAGAATAATATATTCATTGATAACTATATTAAATAAATAAAAACATAGTGGTGGTAGCAGCAGCAGCAGCAGCAGCAGCAGTAGCAGTAGTAGTAGTAGTAGCAGTAGTAGTAGTAACCTTTTATGTAGTACTTAATCATGTGTCAGGTACTGTACTAAGCACTTTACAATTAAAATTTCATTTGATCATTACAGCAGTATTTTAGGTTGACTTGAAAGAGGTCAAAGAGAAAAAATATTTTTGTTTGTTTATATGCTAAAACTTTTGTGTAAGATTTCTATTCTTATTTTGCATGTTTGTCATTATATTTTATATATAAAAATATATATTATATATTATATTACATTATATGTTGTTATATTATATATTATAACATATCATTTATATGTATAAAATTAATTATAAGTAGTATATTTCTAATCAATGAAGATATCCAAAAAAATCTAACGGAAGATTCCCAAACCTTACAGACTAAACTTCCAGACTACAGGAGGCTATGAACAAGTTGAGAAGGTATAAATAGATTCTGATCTTTATCAGTGGAAAGAGTATATAAAGCAATGAAATCATAAGGTGACTGAATACCAAAAAAAGTAAAATGTTTAGAATTGCTCCAAAAGACCCTATTTTATAATACCATATTTTAAAATGTCCCTTATCATAATGTTCAAACATATTTAAAGAAAGTTAGGAATCTATACCCACTTAAGTCATTCAACAGATATTTATTGGGCACCAACTATGTACAATGTCCTTTAGTAGATGTTTTATAATGAGTTTTGTTCTGCCAGAGGAAAATATTAATATCTGATTATTTAGAAAATCTAAAATACAAGAAAAGGGTAAAATGATAGAAGAATTAAAGCTATGAAAGATTAAGAGTGTTTAAAATAAAGATATTAATACTCAAATATATTGCATATGGCTGTCACTATAAAATAAACAACATTAAATACTACTACAAATAACTTCAAGAAGTGTAGAAATTAACGTACCTGTCACAGCTCAGAGTAGCAATATATTGACCCAAGGGATCCCAGGTAACTCCTTGTACATAACTCTTGTGCTCATTAAATATGGAAACTTTTTGTCCTAAAAAATACACAAAATAATATAAAACTTCCACTCAAGTTTAAATGACATAAATTACTAATTAATATTCATCTTGCAGTGTTCATTTGAAAACTGTCCATGTTATTCTGGTTCTGATATTTGTTATATTTATGTCTTATATGATTTAATTTCTTGTGTTTATGTATTTTCCCTCCAATGAGAATGCAAGACTTTTGAGGGCAGAGACCATTCCTTGCTTATTTTTGTAACACTTCTCCCCTTCCATATATCTTCCCTCTTGCATAGCACAATTCTTTTCACTAGATACTAAACAAAGAAAAGAAATTGATTTGCAATTGGTACAGGAAATTCCCTATCGTGAGCTATGTATTCCAATGAAATAACAGGGCCAGAAGAATACCAAATAATTATTTTCATTGTAAAGCAAGCTGTAAGTATAATACAATTAACAATACATGCCTTTGCTAATAATACTTGACAGAATTCTTTCTGCCTAAATCTCACTAGGAAATTGACAGAGAGAAAGTTCATTTATTCAGAAAATTGTGTCGTAGGCTTTACGCCTTTCATATGTGGGACTTTTGATCTCTGAAATACGAAGAAAATGAACTTTGGGGGCAGAAAAGTTTTTGTATAAAGAAAAAGAATTAAATGAATTTGGAAAAATATGAAGGGTATATGGAGAGTTCAATAGCAAAAAGAGGCAGAAGAGGAATATTTATTTATGGAAAACTGATCAAATCCTAGTGTTAAGAAACAGTTTTTCCATTAAAAGGCCTGCTACGAGGACCAAACAGAGAAGAGGGTGTATTTGAAGACACAACTGACTAAGGCTACAGGCATCACTCACTTGCACATAACTTTTTAGAGATTGAAAGGTGAAAGTCACAAAGTGGTAAATCAAACAGCTGTTTTGAGACAATGAGATGATTAAGTAAGGACTCTTGGCGTCATAACTAAGAGAGAGGATTTCATGAGTTTTCCCTTTTAAAGGAAAGATGTATCATGGAGCACCAGGAGGCTTATACGTGAGCTGAAAAGCCCAGCAGGAGGAAGGGACAAACACAAAGGTAAAAGAAGCTGAGTGAGAAAATAAGTAGCAGAATAGTAGCAAACAGGCTCCAGCTCTCATAATAGGGAGCTGTTAACTTGAAGCTAAGTTTCACTTTGGGAACTGGCTAAAGGTTAGGAGTCTTTGAACTGGAAGAGAGCTGAATTCTGTTGCAATTTCAGATACTGCCCTATCTACAGATTGAGAGGTAAAATTTCTCAGAAGCTTCTGGTTAATTTCTGCTGCTCCCCTCTAGATGGAAGGAAAAGAAGGGAGGAAGTCAGGTATTGCAGTTGTTTTGCTGTAAGTATAGATTGAAGCTGATTGGACAAACCTGCATCTCATTGAGTGAAGAGCTGGGAAGGTTTGTCTGCATTACTCAGAAACCGAGCTTGGCTATTCACTAGTTTAAAGGAACTGTTTAATAACATGATACTGTAACTACCTCAGGACGCTTTTAAGAGTAATTGCCAGCTAAAAGACTTTGTCACTACTTCATCAGTTCCAGAGAAAAGACTTACTCAGAAGGAGCACCAAGAACCAGAAAGGGTGTATGTAGTTAGAGAAAAATCTTCTTGTGATGCAGATTAATCGTAAAGGGATGAAGGTCATCAAGGCTGCAAGCAGAATTCCCTGCTGCCCCAAGAACATGCAATATCTGCATCCAGATGTATCCTGGATAGGTTTCTATAAATATGTACCCACTCTCCCCGATAGTGTATCCATTATTGGGAGCATGTGACTCAGATTTATTAGGTAACTGTGACGCAGCTAT
This sequence comes from Bettongia penicillata ogilbyi, assembly GCA_023548195.1. Classification (NCBI taxonomy): domain Eukaryota; kingdom Metazoa; phylum Chordata; class Mammalia; order Diprotodontia; family Potoroidae; genus Bettongia; species Bettongia penicillata. The sequence continues at coordinate 2,288,233 of JAJHZJ010000525.1, read as the reverse complement.
TATTTCCACATTGCTTTATAAAATAATCATGATGTATTGAATATTATTGATTTTATCTTGCTAAATGTTTTATTTAAGTAAATGTTTAGGATTTAATAAAGTTGTTATTATGACTTGTTTTATCTAAACAGGAAAAATACTGATGGAGGTTCAAGAAATACAGTGACAAGTAGAGGGAGTAATATCCCCCCACAACAGGGTTATCTGTAAGACCTTGAGTCTGAGGAATAGTTACATGGCAGTAGTCTTTCTCTGGGTAGGCAGACTTGCTAGTGTGAAGATAAGTAGGGAAGAGTGAATCAGCCTAGAGAAAGATACCACCCATGCCCAGTTCCAGATATTACCTTTTGTGGATGTGTGTGTATGGGAGAGAAGGAAGTGGAGAAGAAAATTCATGTCAGGTATTCCAGAAATGGGATATATAGGGTGTTTTAACTGAAACACACAGACACGCATGCATGCGCGCACACACACACACACACACACACACACCCTTTCCTAAAGCAGCTAAGGAAACAGAATAGTATTCAATAATATGTGAGTTTATATGGCAACTAAATTCTGTATAATTTCCGTTCCTCTAAAGCTATTTAGGGAAGAGAAATAACAAAAGTTACTTGGGATTTATTTAACGTTCTACAGCTAAGCCTAATTATTTATTTTAACCAAGATGTCCTATTTCCATTATACTTTGGGTTCCACAACAGTTTATGTACTCAGTTAATATTTTCATGTACTGATACCTGAATATAGGCACAGAGAATCCAAAAAATAATTATCATTCACAAAACAAGTGTAAACTAAACCCTGATTTATGAATATTTGCAGATATATAATTCTGTACATAAACAATGTAACACTACTGCCTAACCAGTGTGTACTATGATCTATTTTTCTAGTAGCTAATCTTAATGGGTTTCTGTTAACCTATCTCTCATCCTAGTCAAGTGACCAAAAGCACGAAACGGATTAGTAGTCATCTCCCAGACCAAGAACAGCAAAATTAGTTTTCACAAATAACAGATTTATGTAATCTTGACCTCACTAGTTCTAACACTTGGGTTTACCAGTCACAGACAGTTTGTAACACAAATAATATATAAATATTTATATAAAGTTGTATGTAAACACTAAAATAGACAGATGAATAGGACGCTGACATGGTCTACTTAGTTCAAATGGGAACAGATTTATAGAAGACAAGGGAATTGCGAAGGCTATCCTATCAGCAGGAAGACATCTTGGAAAAAAGTAATGGACAAAAAGTGCAGAATGCAATATACGTTTTTAGATATAATCAATGTATAGATGTTGTACTTGGCTACACTTATTTGTTACAAGGAAAATCTCCCACTGGGGGAGAGTGGTAGGCACTTAGGATAATGAAACCTAATGCACTATAGACTGGAGCTGTGAGTTGGTACAGTCACTCTGGAAAGCCTTTTGAACTACATCCCCAAAGTCACTAAACTGTGCATACCCTTTCACCCAGTAATAGCACTACTCGGTTTATACCTCAAGGGGATGAAAAAAAGAAGAAAAGGACTCATATGTCCGAATTATTTATATCAGTTCTTAATAGTAATAAAGAACTTGAAACGAAGAGGATGATCATTCACTGGGAAATGGCTAAACAAATTATGGTATATCAATGCAATGGATGTATACAATGGTACCATAAGAAATGAAGAAACTGAATGGTTTCAGATAATCGTGGAAAGACATCGATGAATTGATTAACAGAATGAAATATATAGAGACCTGAAGAAAAATGTATACGATAACAACATTACAAAGAAAATCAATGCAATGACATCTAGTAGAAGACCGATGACAAAGCATGCCAACTACTTCTTGACAGAGAGGTGATGGATTCAAGATGCAAAACAAAACGTACATTTTCAGACACATTTATTGTGGGAATTCATCTCATTTGACAATGCATATTTCTGACAAAGGCTTTTTCCCCCAAGGAGGAGTACAAAAAAAAAGAAAAGAAAAAGATTTTTTTTTAAAGCAGGGAGCAGAAAAAAAGCACAAACAAGGAAAACAACTTTGAAGGCTACATATTGAACTTATACTTAGAAAACCAAGCTGTATATAACAGAAATTTGCCACTTTGTGTATAATCTTCATCTTCAGTGTGTTAATAAGTTCAAGACAAATTTTCTTTCCTTTTTTAAAAATTTAATTAATTTGTTTTCAGTTTTCAACAATCACTTCCATAAGTCTTAAATTGATCAAATTAATTTTTAAAGTAATGCAAAAAAAAGAAAAGAGAATTAATGAAACATTAGATAAACAAAAAATTAGATAAACAGGTAAAAAGTTAGATAAACATTAGATAAATAAAATAAATTAATGAAACATAAAAAATAGAAGAGAACGGAAGGAAGTTCAGAAAGGGACACAGACAAGCAGGGTAGTCTTATTACTACTAGAGTTAAATTTAATATACATTTAAAAACGAAGAGAAATTTAGTTTAAGACACATTTTTCTGGGGTTTTTTGTATATTGAAATATCAATGTTTGTAAGTTCATAGTAAGAAAAGAAAATTTATATTTAGAAATAATAGTAATTAGAGAGAAGGACCATTAAAAAAAAAAGGTGGAGGACAGGGGTAAAACTATTTGGGTTTATTCTAATTATGAAATTAACTACTACCTAGGTGGATAAGCTAAATCTGTATGCAGGAGTGAGTAAGGGACAAAGAAATTCCTTCAATTGCAGGAATAATAATCTGATCCTAAAGAGAAATGTGATGGTACAATGAATCCATAAAGAAGCATAATATATAACCATAGAACCATAAATGCTTCTTTATTCAGTATTGACCAGTCTCCTTCTACATTACTCCCCTAAGCGTACTCTACGGCCCAGTCTTCTGGGCTATTTTACTATTCCTTAAACATGACACTCGGTATCTCACCTTTGTGCCTTTGCAGTAACCAACCCCGCTCAGACATACAGACATTGTGCTATGTGCCTGGGATACAAAAAAAAGTAAAACAGCCCCTGACCTCAAAGACCTTATATGCAATTGACAGATACAACATGTACATATATGGGTAATAAAAAAGAAACAAAGTACAGTAGTTACAAGGTACCTTAGAACAGAAACCTTAAGAGTGGAAGTAGGAGTTAGGGAACCAGGGAAAGCCTCCTAAAGAAACTAAGAAGCACTGGGGAGGGAAGGAAACACCAGAAAATAAATGGGGAAAGACAGACAGGAGATGGCACCTCATGTGTCCAGAACAGGAAGCTGGCCAGCACAGTCGGATTTCTGAGTGCGTTTAGGGGAGGACAGAAAGGCATATTGGAAAGACAATAAGGAGACAGACTGGGAAGAACATTAAGAACCAAAGAATCTGTTTGTTCATAGAGATTCCAGGGAACCACTGAGGTTTACTAAGCTTGGGATCCACATGGCCAGATCTGCCTTTCAGGAAGATTTCTTTAGCAACTATGTTGAGGATGGCTTGCAGTAGAGAACGATGAAGCAGGGAGACCAATCAGGAGACTATTACAAAACTCCAGTACTAAAGCAATAAAAGCCTGAGCCACAGCGGTGAGTGAAGAAAAAGGGATGTATACAAGGATATTGTGGACAGAAGCACAAGAACCGACTGGTGAGTGAGAGGGAGGAGCTGAGGACAAAGTCGATGCAAAGCAGAGCGACAGGGAGGATGGCACTCTTAACTCGACAGTTAAGAGTTCAGAAGATATATGCGTCTAAAGGGAAAGAGGGGAGAGAAAACGCTGAGTATAAGAAACCTACAGCTCATTCCGTTTGAAATGCCCATTAGCCAGCTAGTGATGTGGGATCAGAGCTTAGCAGACACCAAGCTTAGATGCACAGATACAACTGAACCCATGCAAGTTGTTGAGAATATCAACTGAGAAAATATAGAAAGTAAAAAGGATAAAGGACAGTGGGAATGACACCAACAAAGATCCAACAAAGAAGAGTGAGAAGCAACAGTCATATAGACAGAACAAAAGTGTCAAGAAAACCCAAAGAGGGGAAAATAACCAGGAGGAAAAAGTAGTCAGTGCCAAAAGTTGCAGAAGAGGTCAAGATAGAGGAAGACTGAGAAAAAGCCATTAGATTTGGCATGTGAGAGATCATCACGGGTAGCTACAAAGAAAGCAATTTCAGTTAGAAGAAATTAAAAGTTAGAGTATTTGAAGGAACATTAAAATGTATGCTGAAGTATCCTAATATAAAAGCAGGAGTTAAGGTAAAGAAGACTATGAGTGAGGCAATGAACTAATTTAGAAGGGAAGATGTCCTGGAGGTCAGTAGATAACAGCCACCAACATCTGGATTGGGTAATAAATTTGTATAGAGTGAGTCTCAAAAGAGGGAAAGCAGCCAAATACAGACGATAGAGGGAAAGTCTGAAGGTGGCAAGAAGCCTTCCAATTCCTCTACCAGGACCAATGAGCCGGGAAGTGATAAGGGATAATCAGTACTGGAAAAGATGAGCAGGGATGCAGTGTCATCCAAGGAGATCTAGGTCTCAGTGAATGCCAGAAGATGGGAGAAGTGAGAGAGGAAGAGGTCTAAAAGGAAGAGAGTTTTGTTAATCACAGGTGAAGAGCTCTGGAGGGCACACTGGAAGGAAGATCTGGAGCGGGATACAGGGGTAAGATGGATGAAGACGAGGGAGTAGACAGCCGGCGCTGGTGGGAGGTTAAGTACCACCAAAGTGAGATTAAGGAAGGGTAGGAGCAACCTAACCTTGAGTGGATGTACCCAGGATATCAGTAGATGGGAAGAGATCTACTGATAGAAGAAAATGATGAAAAGGTTCAAGGGTCTCCACTAGGCTATTGTTGGCTGTTGTAGCTGTTTTTATCCTTAGTTTTCAAAGAGGATCATGACGTCAGGAAGATGATGACATGGCTTGCAGTGAACTTTGATTTGAGTGAGGGAGGGCTGTGCAGGTCACCAGCCTCACTCCTCCTCCTGAGCCATCTGGATCCAGTGACCAGATATTCATCAGAAGGATTGGAGATGGTTCAAGGCAGTTCAGGATGCAGTGGGAGACCCTGGTTCTTTGAGGTCATGTTTCGTTTCTTTTCAAGTTCCCACTTTGAGTGAGGTAACAGCCATTTAGTGAACAGGCCTCTTTAAAAAGAGTGTCAAGGGAAGGTCTTTTTAATTAAAAAAAAATCAAAGGGAGAGGCAGATGCTCAGGGTTGCTTGTCAAAAGAGAAATAGTTACTATTGACACTCACTCTGACCCAGGAGGGCTCAAAATATAGCTATTAATACTGCTTGGGCAGGGACCTATTGTGGTCCCATCTGTGAGCTCCAGAGTGAAAAGGGTTTAGAGCTATCCAGCGATGCCCCAGGCATGGAATACTCATGGAACCTGGCTCCGCAAAGGTACCATTCATCAGAAAGATCAACTTTCCTGAGAGGAAAACTCACTCCTCAGAGAAATATGGTCCTAGTATGACTGGAGAGATATGGGGGAGAGTAACTGAGAGCAGCGAAGAGATTAACAAGCACTGTGTGAAGGTTAGTTTCAAGCTCTCTCTTCTACATAACCAAAGCAAAACTCAGGACTAAGTAGACTTGAGCTTAGTGTGCTATAAAGGGGTCTTCCTTTGTCTTGCTTCTACAGCTCTTGACATTACTCCTTAAGGCTATGGGCACACAAGACAATGCTACCCAGGACCATTAGAAACTGTCTTGACCATAAGAAACTTTGCTTTTGCTCCACTTCCTATAACTGTATCCTGTTACTATGTTACTTGCTACCACAATGTTTCAGCTGTACCTAACAACTTCCAACTCTTCTTTCATTCTATACTACTCCATTTATCTTTGCTCTTCCCAACCCAGTTCCAAGGACTATAAATTGCACAGCAAAAAATTTTGTTACAGTATCCATTACTGTATATCTCCAGTCTTTTTTCCTTAGAGCTATGAGAAATAAAATACAGAAAACCTTAGCCTAATAAGAACAATGCAGAACACTGAATCAATTCTTCAACACCACTAAGTCAAATTCATGCATGGCAAGAAATTTTGTGTAAAGCAATTCCTGAATGACTTTTCTAGCTGTTTTTGCTATGAGACTGTTCTGATCTCATTGCTGTCAGAGAAGAAGACCCATTCCTTGAATGTCTCCTATTTAATACCCAAGAAATCTCTTCAACACTGAAGGTTACTTAGGGTTCTTGGCAATCTCACCAAAGATTCTGGTGCCCAAACAATGAGGCCAACCCACTACCTACTGCCAAGCTCAACTGCCAGCTTCAGGTAGTAAAAACTTTTTTCCCTACTATTGGAAAGTTGACCACCTGAGTAAATTCACTGAAGGTCTTCTGTTTTTCTTTTGCTTAGTGCTTTTAATTTCCCTATAGGGTGAACTTTATGTAATTATTTGGTATTTCCTTTGTTTCCCAAAGATAAAAGAAATTATCAGTTACCTTTACCAACATCCCATATGATAGCTGTGTTATCTACAGAGGCAGAAGCCATTAAATTTCCATCAGTCATCCAGCAAATATCATACACATCTTCTAAGTGCCCTCTGGAATGCATATTAGAGGGAGAAATATATTAGCTATTATCTTAGCAGTGTGGTTTTTTAAAATATAAATTGTTTTAAAACATTGTTTAAGTATATTAGAATCAGATTTCTTTAAATAAAATTCTACTGAATTAAGAGACCACATATTCATATAGCAACAGTCAGATACATCAAAAGAAATCTGTAACTTAAAAAAAGCAAGCAAATGTAATTCAATTTTGTATTAGGATATTTTAACTTTTTAAAAAATTTTCAAAATTTTTCCTTCATGATCTAAGCAAATTTAAATTTACCAAAATATGTGCTGAGTTGAAATAGAAATGTGGAAGAGATATCTCTGTCACATACAGTAAGTTACCTTAATGTTTTGATGACAGCCCAATTTTCCTTATTCAGTTGTGCCTCATCCTCATCCTGAAATGCAATTTGTTCTGGCTCCTTGTTATCATTAACCTTCCACAACAAAATGGCAGCATCTGTGGGGCATTAAATTTGATTATAGATCATATTTTATTGATTATTTCTGAAAACATTACTGTTTCCTGAAATGATCTGTGATTACATCACCATGGAGAACTCCAAGAATGTGAACTCCTTTTACAAACCAGGCAGTATCCTAGATTCAGTAAAAATTATGTGAAGTTGTCAGAGGCCCACACAGGTTAAGTGATTCTGCTTAGATCATTTCAGAGGTAAGATCTGAACTGAATTAAGTCTCTTCTGATTTCCAACCCCAACACTCTAGGCACCTCAATTATTCAACATACACACTATTATTACTTAATTTAGAAATAGCCTTTAGAAACCTTGTTGTTCAGTGTGCAAGGAATTTTTCTGGTAGACTTAGTCCACAGCAACGCAAGGACCTAAAAAATTCCCAATGGACTCTTGAAGCAAAATGCCACTGACATCCAGAGAAAGAACTATGGAAATGGATCACATAATGAAGCAAAACATTTTCTTTTATTTTATGGTTTCTCCCATTCATTTGAATTCTCCTATGCAACAAGACTAAGTTGAAAATGTATTTATTAAGAATATATGTGTAGAACTTATATAAGATTGCACGCTGTTTCGGGGAGCGGGGGGGAAAATCTAAAATATATGGAAGTGATATGGTAAAACTGAAAACAAATAAAATAATTATCAGAAAAAGAAAAAAGAAATGTTGTGGTGTTTGCCCATTTTCGAAGAAGACCATGACATCAGAGAAATGATGACATGACTTGTACTTGACTTTGTTTTGAGTGAGGGAGGGTTGTGTAAGGTCACCAGCCTCACTTTCTCCTCCTGAGCCATCTGGATCCAGTGACCAGATATTCGTCAGAGTGACTGGAGATGGCCCAGGATGCAATGGGAGACCTTGGCCTTTTTAGGCTAGGCCTTTTGACATACTCCCTTCAAGAGGTATAATGCCCATTGAGTGAATAGGCCTCTTTAAGAAGTAGTCAGGGAATGGCTCTTTCAATGAGCAAAAGAAAAAATAAATCAAACTGGGAGGGAAAAAGAAACTGTTACTATGGATAATCACTCTAAGCTAGCCACTAAGTGCAGCTTGGGCAGAAACCTTAGAGGAAAATGGAAGACACAAATATTTTCAATTTTCCTTCAAACTCTTCATCCCTATTAAGCCCACACAGAAAATACAAATCAATCTACTTGTTACCAAGAGGAATTCTAAATAGAAAAAGGCCAATTCAAGGGATAAAGATATTAAACTTTTTCTCTTACCAAGACAAGGAATTTGATTCTTATTATAAAACTATGTGTTCATTATTTTCTCACTGTTTAGAATGGATATCTACAGATTTCAAAAGAATGACAAGCAGAATCAATGATCTATTTCCCACTCCAAGATCAGGAGAAAGGACTCATCACAAAATATATCTAATCCTTTCAGCTATCCATTTCAGCCTTTTGATGGCCCAGGAAAAGACAAGCACATGACTGGTCTGAAGGTTCAAAATGGACTTAAAACCCCACCATCAGCTTTCAGTGACTCGTCTCACCTTCATACACATAATTATTTGCCAAGTCCAATTACATTTACTTAGACCATATCTCCCTTATCTGCTACTACACTAACTCAACCTCATTATACCCATACTAGTTCTTGCCTAAATTACTGTAATAACCTCCTAACTTACCTCCCTTCTTTCAATCTCACCCATCTTCTATCTAGCTTTCACAACATTTCTTGATTTGTTTAAATCAAGTCATTGCCCTGCCCAAAAATCTTATAGAGGCTCCCCTACTACCTATACAAATTCTCTGGTAGGATATTTAACGCTAGCTATAATCTTGAGCCAATCAACCTTTCCAGTCTTATTTCATAATACTGCATTTTGAGTTCCTTATATTCCAGTCATGCTTCTCCCTAACCTTATGTGTTGTGAGTTCCTTGAAGGCTGGGACTGTCTTTTAACTTTCCAATTTGTATCCCCAGTGTTTAGTATAGTACTGGGCACATAGTAGGCACTTAATAAATGTTTACTGACTAGCTGACTGATCTTATCCTAATCCTTTCTGCTTCCAAGGACTCACAAAGACCAGGTCCATGCCTGGAAAACACCTGTCTATCTCTGTTTATAGAAATCTCTTTTGCTTTTAAAAACTAGTTCAAATACAATCTTGTTCATGATTCTCCCAAATGAAAGTCATCTCCCCTTTGTTACTTTTACATTCTACCTTGTATCAGAAGACCAGACAATTTAAAAGTTCCAACGAACCAAGAAGACTCTAGTACATATTGTCCAGCCCCCATTAGACCACAATTTTCTTCAAGAGAAGTACTGTCACTCTTCATTTTTGTTATCACCATCATCTACTACAAATTATTATTTATAGTTTTTATATAATATCCCATATTATGTTATTTATTATATTTGTTAATAATATGAATACAATATTGTATATTATTTATAATTGTTACATAAGTCATTATATTTGTTAAATGGAACTGTTGAATTTAAAAAGCTATTTCCCAAGCCAAAAGTTCACATTTCACTGTTTTACTTGAGGCCTGAGGTGGATAGCTTCTAGAAATATATACTAAATGTAACAGTACTCACCATCTCCCCCAGATGCTAAGATTTCACCATTAGGAGAAAACCGAACAACATTTACTGCTTTGGTATGGCGAGCAAGATTGGACAAAAATTCTACGATGGCTTTTCCATCTGGCCCTTTTTCTACTTTCCAGATCTGTTTACAAAGAAAAGCATCGTTCATACAAATAATGTCAGAAACAAATAATCATCAGAAACAAAACAATTTCCCTTTTAAAGTGCAAAATGAAAGCCCCTCTGAAATAAGAAAAGCTTTAATTGTGTGAGGAGTGAGAAGAAAAAAAGACAGCTTGGGGCATATGTTCCATGGGTATCCATGAAACGTCAAAAGAATAAGACCTTGTGTATCTACCACAAGTGGAGATCTTCCGTTGAATTTAGCTAAAAACAAGGGCAAGAACTGGATAAGATGGGCAGGTAGAGATCTGCACAACTTGGAGGTAGACATTACTAATCTAATATATTATTTATGGTTAAAAAGCACTTTCAGAACCTCAAAATAATACTGTGAGATAGTCAGCATCATTGGCTTCCTGAGAAAACCGGGTTTTAGACTGACAGAGCCAAGGAATCAAACTAGAGTCTAATTCTAACTGGTCACCTAAAAATAAATCATTGGCAGTGTGAGGCAGTAGAGAAGATATGGCCTTGGGGAGTCCTGTGTTCAAGCCCCACTTGTGGTATATGATGTCTGTGTGACCCTGGGCAAGTGTCCACCTCTAAGTGCTCCCAGGTCTCTGAGATGAAGTTGATGAGCAGGTGGATAATTTGAGGGAAGGGGACCCTCAATAAAAACACAGACCTAGATCAAAAAAATAAAATGGTGAGCACATTTCACTTGATCCTCTCAACCTCATGAGATAGATCTCACCGTTTATTTTAACTCCACTATATAAGTGAAGTTGAGAGGAAGGAATAAGCATGTATATAGTACCTACTGTATATGCCAGGCATGATCCAAAGCTTTTTTTTTTTATCTAATTTGATGAGATAAGGGAACTAAGTAAGCCTCAGAGAAGTCAAATGATGTGTCCAAGCCACATACATGAGTGTCAAAGACATTATTTGAAGTCAGATCTTTCTGATTTCAAGCCCAACTCTCTACCTAATTTATCATACTATTTTCTCCCTAAAACAAAGTCCCCTAACAAATGAACTGAACTGAAATCTGGGAACTTTAAAATAGCCTGTACCAAGTTAACTACTGTTAGACTACAAATGAAAAAAAAAATACAACCTTGTTTTTCTTTCAGCCTCTGTTGGCTGGTCATTCTGAGCCACACACACATAGATTGGAAATGCCCTTATAGATCCTCTAGTAAGACCCTTTCATTTTACAGAGAAACAGTCTGGGACCAGAACCCAGAATCACCTGATTGGCCAGTCAATACTCTCTCCATCCTGTTAGTCCTTCGTTGGGAAGACCATGCAATCAGAGAAATGATAACATGACTTGCACTTGACTTTATTTTGAGTAAAGGAGGGCTGTGCAGGTCACCAGAGCCTGCACAGAGCCATCTGAATCCAGTGACCTGATATTCCTCAGGATGACTGGAGATGGATGGCCCAGGATGCAGTGGGAGACCTTGGACCCTTTAAGCCAAGGTCTTTGCAGGTACTCACTTAGGAGTGAGGCAACAAAGCCCATTCATTGCATAAGCCTGTTTAAGAGGTAGCCAGGGCAAGGCTACTTTAATGAGGTCAAGAAAAACAGACATTAGGCTGAGTGGGAAACAGCAACAGTTACTACTGATAACCACTAGGGGGTCCAGGAGCTTTTGGCTCCGGGCCCCTTGGAGTCCCAGTTTCAGAGTGTAATAGGTTTAAAGGGGCCATGCCCTGGCTACTTCGTAAATAGGCCTATTCAATGAATGGGCGTTGCCTCACTCTGACTACCTGCAAAGACTTTGGCCTAAAAGGGCCAAAGGTCTCCCATGCATCCTGGGCCATCTCCAGTCATCCTGATGAATATCTGGTCACTGGATTCAGATGGCTCTGGAGGAGAAGCGAGGCTGGTGACCTGCACAGCTCTCCCTCCCTCAAAACAAAGTCAAGTACTTGCAAGTCATGTCATCATTTCTCTGATGGCGTGGTCTTCTTTGGCAACGAACGCCAAACAATATTCTGTGAGCAGACGCAATTGGCTGAATGCTAGCTGGGTACTTCACCTCCTCCTCTCCCGTCTGCCTCTCCCTCCCCCCCTTCCTTCTCCTCTCCAAAGGAAGGTAAATTTGGTTGGCCAAACGTTGCCCAGCTGACTTGGGTTTTACTGCCCCCTCCCCTCCCCTGCCCTCTCCCAAAACCTTAAACCTACTACACTCTGAAACAGAGTCCAAGGGGCCCCTGCCAAGGGCTCCTGGCCCCCCAGCTTTGGAGTGGCTATCAACAGTAACTGCTCTCTCCCTAATCTGGAGCTCCATCTTTCGATTAAAGCGAAGGGCTCAGTACAAAGGGGGTCTCCACGTGCCCCCTTCTGTCTGCCTTACCCGCACGGCTGTGTCTACTCCCGAGGACGCCAGCCTGTGGATTTTCCCGTCGGTGCCATGCTGGAAGTCCAGGCTGTACACCGGCTCTTTGTTGTGCCAGGCTATTTCACAAGTGATGACCTTCATCCTCTTCCGGACCCTCCAGCCCTCGGCGGCGGCTTCTTTGTACAGTGACAGAGAACACCGAGGCGCATGGTTACACCCGGCCTTCAGGAGGCACGTGCCCGGGGGTGGGGGACGCGAGCACCTGCCCCTCCCGGGCTCCCTCCGGCGCCCCCCACCCTCGGGGCGGAGAGGGCGGAGACCGGAAGAGGGAGAAGGGGGCCGGACGAGGGGGCCCGAGCGGGGCGCGGAAAGGGAGGGGAAGCGGCGGCTTCCCCCGGGGCCCCGCAGGTACGCTGCAGCAGGCCGGGCTGTCCCGCGAGATTCCCCGCCCGGCGGGCCGTGAGGACCCTCCTCCCGCCAAGCCTCCCCCATGCCCTCCGCCCAGGTTCGGGGAAGCGGCCCCCAAATCCACCCATCCCCGAACCCACGAGCCGGCGGAACAAACCACAGCTCCTCCTGGCTCTCCGGGTCTCAGCCCTGCTCGAGGGCAGCTGGGAAGGCAGAGGAAGGGTCTCAAGTCCGGCCCGGCCCAGACAGGACACTTCTTCCCCGCCGCCGCCGGGGTTCCCGCGCTCGCATCTGGGGCCCCGCCCCTCGCCCGCGAGTGGCGGGAGGAGGTGGGCGGGGTCGAGGAAGGGGCGGGGCCGATGTCGCCCCGCCCACCGCGCTGATCCGGCTACTGCGGCGGAAGAGGGGCGGCGGTGGCGGTTCCGAGCCCGGGCCGGGGTCGCTCTTACTTCCTTACGTCGCTCGCCCGGAAGGTCCGGCCGGCTCGGGGAGGGCCTCAGGGGCTGGAGCCGCTTGGTTCGGTGCGGTCCTCAGAGAGGCGCCTGGAGCTTCGGTGCGACGCGTGGCACCCGACTGAAGAGGCGCCGCGATGCCGGCTGTAAACGACTTCCGACCTCGGGTCACCAGAGTCCGCACCTGACTGGCCCCCCCCCCCCCGGGAGAATGCACGGATGGCGGGAAGGGACAAGGAAGGTAAGTCCTCCTGGGGACATGACCCCAGAGCTGGGCTTTAAAGGGAGCTGAGCGGCGCGTTCACCCCAGGGGGGCTCTGGCTCTGCGCGGTGTGCGGGACCGCCCCGAGCCCGGGGGAGCCGGGCAGGGCTCCGGGGCCCCCGAACCGGCCTCTGCAGGACGAGCGATTTCGGGGTGATCCGGCGTGTCCGCCAGGGAGAAGGCTGCAGGAAAGCTCGGGAAGCGTTGTGTGCCCACACGTCTCCATCCGTGTGCACGTGGTGGCTGTCAGCCCCCCAAGGGACTCCTAGCTTTCTGCTCTTGACTTGTGAGGGATCCTCCTGGGGAGGGGGCACAGCCAGGGGGATTGGCCTTTCCCCAGATGTTTGAGTAAGACTGTGAATTCAGCCTGCTATGTAACAGTTTTAATCCAAGCAGACACAGCCATCCATCGTTCTAGGAATTTATCACTGGGAAGATGTCAGCAGTTTTTTGAAAGGGAAGACAGAAGAGGAGACAGAAGCTATTAGAACTAAACACATATCTCTCTCAGCCTTTGCCAGGATGGCAGCCTTGGTTTGGATTTATAAAGAAAACTCACCTCTGCCCGGATGGTCATGAGTTAAAACCAAGAACAGAGGGGCCAGAGTTTTTTCGTGGCCTGAATTTCTGACAACTCAGTTCTCCCCTGTGCAGGTCTGTCTTTAAATCCTACAGCATAGGGTAGGTGCATTAAGTAGATCCTTTTGTTTAATATTTTCTATACAAGGATATCCCATAGACGATTGTCTGTAGCTAAACAGACCCTCAGACAAAGAGTGGCTGTGTGAATTCAGTTCAGTTCTACAAAAATTAAACAGCTGCTATGTTCAAGGCACTGTTAAGTGCTGCAGATCCAAAGGAGAAAAAAAAAACAATCCCTGCTTTATTCTCTTGTGGGGGTATGTTTATACAGAGAGCCTATGGTATAGGAAATAATGTTGTATTGAAGTCAGGGGATCAGGGTTTGAATACTGGGTAAGCTAACTTCTACTTGTTTGATCTAGAGAAAAGAAATAACCCTGTCTGGACCTTGGTTTCCTCCACATCTGTAAAATGAGATAATTCGTATGAATGACTACTGAGGCCCCTTCTAGTTCTAAATCTATGTTCCATAACCTCACGATTGGAAAAGAACTCAGGGACTATGACAAGGTATATCTGAAGAAAAATTCCATCTACAACATGAAATATTCTTTCTTGGAATATTGGACATGGAAAGGTTCAGTTGAATACTGATTGCGAAATGGGGTTGTTTGGTCTGAGGAAGAGGAGACTTGTGGGGGATATAACAGTCTTTAAATTTTGGAGACTCTCCCATGGAACCACAAGATGCTTAAACTTGTTCTACTTGACACCAGGTCAAACTCAGGAACAATCAGTGGAAATTACAAAGAGGCAGATATGAAAAGGAGAATTTATAACAATTAGATCTAAATGTGGAATGGGCTGTTTCATGAGGTAATACGTTTTCCTCTCGAAATCTCAGAGCAAAGACTGAAAAACTGGACATGTTGTTGAAAGGATTCTTTTTCAGATATATGTTGGACTAAATGGCTGTTAGAATCTCTTCCATCTCCGAAACTCTGAAAAGCTTTGGATTTGGACCCATCAATTGGGTTGAAGTTTTAAAGGATTAGTCAGAAGGTGATTATTAGATAAAGGAAAAGTTGAGATTAGGTTGTATAAGTCAGAGAGACAATGTCTACTAAATTGTTGATAGGAATAGATTATAAAGAATGCTAAAGAACCTAATTAGGATGAAACTAGGCAGAAGTCCATGTTTTTGACAGTGGCTACACCCTCCAGACAAACTGAGGCCTAGGAAAGGCTAATTTACAAAGACCAAGATCATCTACTACATTCTGGGCCATCACCACTCATCTTGATTTTTGTCTGGCTCTTATGACTAGAGAGTGAGACGAACAACTCTGCCTTATTTAAGTCCAATTCATGTGCGAGTCAAGACATACCCTCGTGATGTCACTGGTCTAGTCTGAGAGCAAAGGACAAACACTTGTGTTTGTGTAAACTTCTGTTTCCACAGCCCAATTATGTGAGATTATTTTCCCTAACCTTCCTCATCTTTCCTTTTGGTGTTTCTTTTAACGTCATCAAAATATAATAGAACTACTTCCAGTCTTCTAATTATATTCCCTCTTGAGCTCTCAGATGACAGAGGCCAGAGGGAACACACGTATCACCTCCCCCATATTAGGTCAACAGCTTATCATCAGTTTAGTCTTTTTTATCATTGTTCATTTGTTTACCTTCATTTCTCTTGGCTCCTTTTTGCATTTTGAAATTTCTTTGCAGCTCTGGTATTTTCGTCTGAAATGCTTGAAGGTCCTCTTTCATGAAAGGTCCATTTTTTTTCCCTGTAAGGATTTATACTAAACTTTGGCTGGGTCATTTATTCTTGGCTACAGACCTATATTCTTTCATATTCCAAGAACTTTGCTCCTTTATGTTGAATCCTATGAATTCTGTCTGACTCCTCAGTATTTTCTTTATTTCTGGCTGCTACCAATAATTTTTTCTTTCACCTGGAAGCTCTGGATTTTGATCGTACTGGCTCTAGGAGTGGTCAATATGAGTTTACTTTCAGGAGGTGATTGGTTGAGTCTATCTACTTTGCCCTATAGTTTGAAGAGATCTGGAAGTTTTAAGATTTCTTGAAATTTGATGTCTATTTTTTTAGGAGTGGAATAGGTGGTAATGGCATTCAGATAGTCAGTGATTCTTAAAATTTTTTCTCTTCAATCTGTTTTCCAGTTCAGCTTTTTTTTTTTGGCTGTGAAATTATCTTTTTTTTCAATCATTTCACTTGATTTTCTTATATTTATATTGTCTCATAGAATCCTTAGCTTCTGTTTGGTCCATTTTCCGGGAGTTTGTGGTTTTGGGTAGGTTCTGTATATCTTGTGCCATGGTATTAATTCCCTTTCCATTTCTTTCATAGCTCTCATTCCTTTCCTAATTTTTCTCCTTTAATGTTCTTAAACTTAAAAAACCCCAAAGAACTCTTGCTTCATCTCTTCCATGAATTCTAGGTGAATGTGCCCAAACTGTTTTTCTTTTGAGGCTCTGCTTGCCAATGTATTAGAATCATTCCCTTCTGTTTGTATACTAAGCATCTTTCTCATAATAAGTTTTATGGTTGTATTTTCCTTTTGTTGTTCTTTCTTCCAGTGTACTAACTTCAGACTTTTTTTTATTAAGGCCAGGTTGTGAGCACTTCTACAGGGAATGTCTGAGCTGGACCTGCTGCTACTTCCTCAGAGAATATTATTCCAGGATTTCAGGAAAAGCTCAGGCTACGGACCTACAAGCTTTCAGTGCTACCAGTGTGGCCTGATCCAGGGCAAAGTTTGATTTTTGCCCGTCTGTACTTGATCTGTTATCTAGAACTGGGTAGGGAGTAAATAGAGCTGCCAGTTGGGACCTGTTCTTGTATCCTTTAGGCCCCTTTCTGCTGGATCTAGGACCTGTTCTTGCTATGGTGCCATTCCTGTATTGGAATGCTCTGCTCTCCTGGGCAGACGCCATTGCCAGTGTCCGCATACCTGTCTCCCTACACACCCCTTGGTTGGAAAAAATTATAATTTTTTAAATTTCCAAATCAGGGATGCATGCAAAACAGTACATTTTCTAGATCAGTCTGAAAGCTCTAGAATGGAGTGTAGCTTGCTGTACTTTTTGCTACTGTCATCTTGACTCCTCTACACTTTGATGATTTCATCAGCTTTTGTGACTGAATTATTATCTCTAGATGTTTCTCATCTATTGGACCCAGCTTAACCTCCCTCACCAGACCTCTAGTCTCATCTCCAGCTATCTATTGGACATCTTGTAGATATTTTAAAGTCAGCATATCCAAAACTGAAATCATTATCTTTCCCCCTCTTCTTAACTTCCAGTTATCATGAAGGATACTTCTATCCTCTCAAATCACCCAACACAGGAACTTAGGTATCATCCTCAATTTCTTACCTGCTCTCACCCTCCATAATCCAGTCAGTTGCTAAGACCTGCCATTTCTCTCTTGACATTTCTCAAATACACCCCCTTCTCTGACACTACTAATATTGTGGTGCAGACCCTCATAACCTCACACCTAGGCTACTGAAATAATTTGTTGGTAGGTCTCCTTTCCTCAAGACTCTCCCTACTCTAGCCCATCCTCCACTCAGCAGTAAAACTGATCTTCCTTAAGAGTAGTCTGACCGTGACAGTATTCACTCAACAAAACCCAATGGCTCCCTCCATCTCCAGAATAAAAATACAATCCTCTGTTTGGCATTCAAAGCCCTTCAGACTTTCTTACACTTTACTCCCCTCCATATACTCAGCAATCTCGTGATACTGGCCTCCTTGCATACACCTCCCCATCACCTAACTGAGCATTTTCAGCCTGTACCTGAAATTCTCTTTCTTCATTTCCCCATCCTGGGCTTCCTTTACTTCTCTGCTAGTATCCCTACTTCTTCATGAAATCTTTCCCAGTCCTCCTTAAATCTCAGTGCCTTTCCTTTGAGATTATCTGCAATTTATCCTGCTTGTCTTTAGTCATTTATTTTCTCCCCCATGAGAGTATGAGATCCTTAAGAGAAAGAACTGTTTTTTGCCGTTCTTTGTATCCTCCATACTTAGCATAGTGCCTAAGACATAGAAGGTACTTACTAAATGTTTCTTGACCTGACTGTAATGTTTGAGTATATTATTATAAGCCTTAAAAGGTAGATTTGGACTTGGCAATTTTTTTTCCTTTTTAAAAAATATACATATATTTTATTTCATTAAATATTTTCCAATTACATGTAAAAAAATTAACATTCATGTCTTAAAATTCTGAATTCCAAATTCTCTGTCCCACCCACCATTCCTCCAAAGCAAGCAATATGTTAATTATACATGAAGTCATGCAAAACATATTTCCATATTAGCCATGTAGCAAAAGAAAACAAATACAATGAAGTTTTAAAAAGTATGCTTCAATCTGCACATAGAGTTCATCATTTTTCTCTCTTGAAATAGATAGCATTTTTCAACATGGATTCTTAGGAAATGTCCTGGATCACTGCCTTGATCAGAATAGCTAAGTCTTTCACAGTGGATCAGCCTTACAATATTGTAGTTACAGTGTACAATTTTTACTTTTTTGCTCACTTCACATCAGTGCATAAGTCTTTTTAGGTTTTTCTGATACCATCCTGCTCATTTTTCTGTTACAGTCATATACCACAACTTTTTCAGCCATTCCCCAAGGTCACAAGAAGGTTTCTGAAGTTCGTTGAGTATGAAAACGATATAGTCAGACTTATGGTTTAGGAATATTATTTTGGCAGCTATATGGAACATAGATTTGAGAAAGAGAGGCAATGAACTAGGTTAATGACCCTGTAAATTAATCTAGCTCATTACTTCTCTTTCTCTGTAGACTTGGCAACACAATGGATACATAGTAGTGAAATAGGCATCATAAGCCTGAAATTGTGTATTTAGGTGATGAGAAGTATACTAGTATCCTTTAAAGCCTAAATTTGCTTCTTTGCAACTCCTACCTATTATTTCTATTTTTGATTTCTAAAACCAAAAAAATTAAGTCTGGTATACTCTTCAGATACTTGAAAACACCTATTCCGTCTCTTCATACCTTTCTCAATGGTCCCCTATATTCTATTTTCTAGGCTTAATATCTCCAGTGTCCATGATGTTAAGGCCCTTTTCACCATCCTTCTTGCCCTCTTCTCAAAGATAGGCTTTTTAGCTTATCAGAATCCTTCCTAAAATAGGGCTACTAGAAATGAATAGTACTCTACATATGAGACCAAGGCAACATATGGAAGAACTGTCACCTTCCCAGTGCTGGATGTTATGTTAGACTAAAGTCACATTAAATTTTCTGATTTGCAGTAGCACCTGTGAGTCTGTCTGCAAGGTGGAAGACTACATTTGTTAATGATAATGAAAATCTCTTCTCATAAGACCGATTAACCAGTATTGTTGAAGACACCAGTAAGGTTACAATGATAATGATAATGGTAACAGCTGGCATTACTTTTTTTTCTTTTGGAGGGGAAGGGAGCTAAAGGGAAGGCAATTGGGGTTAAGTGACCTGCCTACAGTCACACAGCTAGTAAGTGTCTGAGGACAAATTTGAACTCAGGTCCTCCTGGTTCCAGGGCTGGTGCTGTAGCCACTAAGCCGTTCAGTTGCCCCAGCTGACATTTCTGCAGTGCCTAGTATGTGCCAGGCATATGGTATACTGTGCTAAAGCACTGTGTAAATATTACCTCATTTGATTTTCACAACAACCCTGGGAGGTAGGTGCTATTATTATCCCCATTTTACAGTTGAGGAAACTGAGTCAGGTAAGGTAAGTGACTTGCCTGGAGTCACAAAGCTGGTAGGTGTCTGAGGCTGAATTAAAATCACGACTTAACTTCCTGACTCCAATTTTGCCAAACTAATTCGTGTCTGTGTGTTGGGGGGGGAGCAGAAGGGGGGCACCAGAGAAGAACACAAATCATAGCCCAGATGAATAACCATTAGGTTGTCTAGGTGATCTCAATCTGATTCTCTCAGGAGTTTGTTTCATTTCTTCTTGCTCACTTACTGTATTCCTGAAGTTTTTGAGCTGCCTCATTGTATAGGTATGCTGTCTTCGTAGACACTTAGAAGGCCAGGTACAGAGGGCATCTGGTATATGATATCAGCCATAAACTGATCCCATCTCCTTTCATCCCCTTAAACAATTTCAATAAAGCCATCAGAAAGCCCAAAGTTAAGATCACTTCTAAAATAGCATCTGAAGTTAACCATTATGTAGTTTATTACAAGCTTTAAAAAAAAATGACCAATTACAAGTTTGACAGAAAACTTTTTTATACAAAAAATACACTTTTAATCACTTTTTGATTAACAACCAGATAATAACCAAATCTATTTACTTACTGCTTTTCGGGGGGGAGAAGGAACCTTACGTACCATAAAAATTTTATTTTAATATGATCTACATGTGTTTTAAGCATACCTTATAAAAGTATCTTCTATACAAGTATTGAATTGTTCAAGAAAAAATAAAATAAATAATAAGTGATTTGAAAAAGCCCCACATTTTAATTGAGAAAAATATGGTTCTGAATTGTTTATATACACACATATGCTGCCATATGTAATAGAAACAGCCATCTGTTAGAAATCCCACCAAAATGCAGCAAATACAAAGCATAATAATGCAATATGGTATGCAGTGGTATAATACTAGAGCAGTAGTTCCAATTTAACCTAAAAATGATGAATATATAAGTTGGTAACATAACTAAGAATGCAGTATTGCTAAAGAAGATAATCCAGCCAAGTTAAGGAGGAGCCTAAAAGGCTGCACAGAAAACTTCAAAAAATAAAAATAAATAGAAAATCACACTCATTTTTTACAGGAAGACAAAAATGAGTTTCTTGATGTTTATTAAATGTTTGATAACATGAACCCTCTTATTTTCTGGTACTTAAGCTATTCTCTATATTTTTACATTAAAAAGACTTCTGTAATTCAACATAATTGGCAATCTCTGCAGGGGGAAAATCCTAATACTGAAATTGAAACAGGACCAAAGTGAGGGAAACCTATATAACCATTATTATTGCTGCCTTGTTTTAAAGAGTGTTCAATTTCAAGGACAGGAAGTCATCTAAAGGAAATCTACCAGCCATTTACTGAAGATAGTTCACAAAGCAGACACTAATTTTAGTCATACATAGGTAGATTAAAGGAAAAACTGCTAAAGATTCTTCATGTAAGAAAACTAAAAGGAAAACTCCCTATTTAAATTGTGGCACAATCCTCATTTTAGGAAAAAAGTTATAGTCTGAGGGACTGGAAAGATTGCACAAAGGTCTGAGGTGACTGGAAAAGCTCTCAAGCGAAAACACCGAAGTTCCCAACATCATCATAAAAAATATATGCAAATTATAAATACATTTATATTTGTAATACAATTTCTGGCTAAAGATCAACACCTTTCAGTATTTTTAAAAGTTATGACAGTATCCACAGCATTTGTGGGAATATCTGAGTGCATAGAATATGTATTTTTTCAGTAGGCATACAGATTAGTTTATTCTGTACCTTTAAAAAAGAATACTATTGCCTACATCTTGAAAACTGTACAACAGAAATACTGGGAAAATTATTTCACAGGAAAAAATATTTTACGTACTACTGATTTCATGCATTTGTTCAACAACCTGTCCTAAAATTTCATCAACTACATCAATATCATAATTTACTTGCTGTAGATCTAGATCAGGCATAATCGAAGCCAGCAGCTGACCCACATTTACTCGAAGGGATCGAAGTTTGAGGCTGCAAACACAGATACAAATCATATAAATACAGAAATCTTATCAACACTGGAGTTTAAGACTAAAGTGAAATATTAAAATGTACATTGTATATTTAATCAAGCCACTACAAGAAACAAATTGTAAAACAAAAGGAAAAGCTTCAGGTAAGTTTGGAAGATCAAACATAATGATTGTTTATATACATTTAGGAACTGTAGGAAACAAGGGTTCTTAAGTTTGATTTTGCAACCACTAATAAAGATAACACAGTATTTTAAGTCTGGAGAAACTCTTAACTTATGCAAAATTAGAGTGGTTATCAGCATGAATATTTTGGCAAGAGTCAGTCTATCATTTACTAAGTTACAGAGCAGCTCACAAGGGTAAATGAGATTGTAGATATCTGCACTCTGGACCATCTTACCAAATTTCAGTCTTTCCTCCACCGCTTTTTTTCTCCTCCCTTTTTCCATTACTATGCCCCTAGGATTAATTCTTTTCTATGATGCTTTCCAGAAACAGCAAACAAGCCAAATTCTCACCAAGAACAAACTCATTACATTCCATACGTTTTGGCTAGGATGGTAAAATGTTTAGGTACATAAAATATCTGTATTACACTTTTTCCCTGGAACCCTTGTGCGTTCTCAAACTCATGAATGCTCAACTTTTTTTTACCCATGGACAGTCTGGTGAATCTATGGGTCTCTTCTAAAAATAATGTTTTTAAAACTATGGAATAATAAAAGAAATCAATTATGCTGTTAAGTGTTAGCAAAATATTTCTAAAAAATAAGATCAAAGAACTCTTTCTTCAACTAATATTTCTTAAGTGCCAATGTACACCACCATTCTAGGAACCTAATCAGTGTTTAAATACATCCTTTACCAAATGTATGTATGTATATGTACGTGTGTCAACTGTTCCACTCCTCTAGGCCTTGCTATAATATTTATTAACCTCATGATTTGTGCAAAAGGATAACAGTTTGAGCTGTTCATTTTAAGTGGAGCCTTATCCATGTGCCTTAAACCATGGGGCAGATTTAATGTCGGAAAATTAGATATTATGGCAGGCTGGGGCAGGGGCAAGATCTAAGGAATAAGGTTCCTTTTAGGTCCTAAAATTATTACACAGATTGGCAACTGCTCTGGCATAACCATGGTTGGGATCAAATCCCACAAAAGAATGCCAGAGCCCATATACAGTCCTTTTGAACCAGAGTAATGTTAATGTTACATCCATTAAATGCCATATTTGTCTAATGAAAGATAGCCTTCCAAATAACTTGCTTGCTCAATGGGAATTAAAAATCTCTCTAGTAAGCAGTTAAACATTTTTTACACGAATATCTGTTTATTTCCTGGAAGGCCAGAGGACTGGCAAGGGAATGATAAGAAGGAAACAAAGGGATAAGACCATAGGAGCAGAAAGTGGCCTAGGAAAAATTAGAGGAATCCAAAAACCCACTTATCTCAAATATGAAGCTTTGCCCATACTGAAGAATTTTAGAAGAAATACTTTTCTCAGTCTACAGTGGAAAAATTTTACATATATTCCATGTTCTTAGAAAAAAATTATAATTAAAAAATAGCCAACAGAAAATAATTTTTAAAAAATAAAACAAACATCAGGAATGCTCCTCTCCTCACCTTACAGCCTTCAAGGTCCAATATAGCCCATCTCCAGAAAGCTTTCATTTACTGTTATGAATGATCAATACCCTCATCAAATTCTTAACTAAGTTATAAATTTTCTTTTATCACACTCCAAATTTTCTTCTAAATTCTTGGTTTTGCCTGCTACAGGAGACTCAGAGTAACTTGGGAAAAGAGCGTTTAAACATTCTTATTCTGCAGCCTCTGCAATCTACAGTGCAGAATGCTGGGCACATGAAAATTCAAAAGCTCCTGAATGACAAAGAAAAATCACAAGAGTATAGATTTAGAGCTGGAAGGAATCTAAAAGATTATCTAGCCCAGAGGTGGGGAACCTGTGGCCTCAAGGCCACATGTGGCCTCTACAGCCGCAAGTGTAGCCCTTTGAATCCAAACGTCAAAAAACAAATCCCTTTAACAAAAGGATTTGTTCTATAAAACTTGGACTCAGTCAAAAAGCTGTACCCAAGGACTTAGCAGGCCGCATGTGGCCTCCAGGCCGCAGGTTCCCCATCCCTGATTTAGTCCAACCTTCCTAATTCGAACGATAAGGAAATGAAAGCCCAAGGAAGTGAAGTGATTGTCTAAGGCCATACTGACAGTAAGTGGGGAGAATAAGAATTTGAACCCAAGTCTTAGGGATTCCAAATCCAATGACCTTTTTAGTTTAAGCTTGATGGGTTTTTGCTATTACAGCTGCAAAAATAAGACTTCCACACAAATGTGTTATTTAGTAAAGAGGTGCTCATTATTACCTTTCCCCATCAGAATAATTCACAGAAGCTTCAATGTTACTAGTTGTTGAATCATCTGATCTTGTCACTTGTGAAATTCTGGCTTTTAACTGTTCAATTTCAGTTCTGAGTTCTTCACATTGAAAGCCCATTTGTGTTTTTTCCATTTCTAATAATTCCACCTAACAGAAAAATAAAAATAAATTAATAGTCTTATTTCCGTAACCAAAAATGCTACAAAGCACAGATATAACCAATTTTATAAAACTACTGTGATCACAAAAATGTTAGAAAGTGATTAAGAGAAAAGGAATAACTTTCTATAATGGACGTTACATAAATATTTGATAAATTAAATTTGCTGAGTATAAAATCTAAGCAAACAAAAATCAATTAAAGTGAAAACTCATTAAAAATAAATACAATTTTCCTTAAGTCACATGGAAGGTAAGAAGAGGAGGGGAAGAACTAGAAAGGAAAGATAAATGGGTATTAATAGTTTTTGTGCATCGTTGTTATAATAATAAAAGAATAGTTTTCTACAGAACATTTTAAAGGTTTGCAAAGTGTTTACAGAAATTATTTTATCGTTACAATAACTCTAGTAAGTAGGTGCTATTATTATCCCCAGATAAGGACAGTGAGGCAGACAGAGAAATTAAGTGACTCCTCAGGTCACAGTTAACATGTACCCAAGGAGAGATTTTATCTTGATCTTCCTAAGTCTAGCACCTTATCTACTGCATTGAGAGAGTGTGTGTGTGTGTGTGTGTGTGTGTGTGTGTGTGTGTGTGTGTGTGTGTGTGTGTGTGTGTGTGTGTGTGTGTGTGTGTGTGTGTGTGTTATTTGAGAGTCAGTTGATAAATATAATGACAAAGTAGTTTTGGTCTTTGTATTATTTCAAATTAAATATAGAACTAGAGTTAGTGAGTAAGCATTTTAAGACAAGCACTTCAGAAATATATTAATTACATTACATTAATTATTTTACATTACATTAATAATACGAGATTAGGAAAATCCCTAGTACTTTAAGTTGCTCATTATGCTCTAAATCCCAAATAACCACATTTGGATTTCTGTTTAGTTTATCCTATTGTTTTGTCTTCTTTATGTTGACTGCATCTTACCTCATTTTTATACTGGTCCCTTTCAACAGCGCATTTGTCCAGTTTTCTGAAAACATCATCAAGCTGCACAGCCATTTCATCCACTTCAGTTTTGTTCTCACGGCTGGAACATTTACTACATTCAGCTTTTAAATTTTGCAAAGTGTTACAGTGTTCCGTCAGCTTTTCTATCTCCTTCAAAGTTTGCTCAAATTGAAATGCCATCTGATCTGGACTTTCAGAATTTCCATTAACATTTTCAAGTAAAAATGTAACATCAGTTTCAGTTGTTTGATGACAAGTTTCCTTTTTCATATATTTATCATTCATTTCAACTATCTTCATTTCTAATTCTTTCACTTTTCCCATTAACATTTCACATTGTCTTTTATAATTTTCTTTTTCTTCACTGACAAGCTGCAGTTCATTTTTAAGTTCACTTAATTGGTATCCAATGTCATCTGCAACTGTATCAGATGTATTTGGGGCATACTGCTTTGCTTTGGCTTCTAAAGTGGCCTGCTGTGTACCGTCTTGGCCATCCATGTCATCTTCAAGAGTTTCTTCCTTTTTAACTGCTAAATTTGGAACTTCAGTCTGTGTTCCAGCAGACTTCTGTTCACTATCACATCCAGAATTGGACATTGAACTGATTAGTGAACTATTTACCTCACAAGGTTCTCTGTCAGCAACGTTCTCAGACTGAATATCACTTTGCTCTGTATGAATCTGTTCAGTTTTTACTATTGTAACATCAGCATCTACAGAAGGTTTGGGGGTACTGTTCTCTTCTAAGATAATCACATCATCATCCTCATATTTTGTTATCTTTGCATTTGAAGGAGTCAAACCACCAGATCTCCGTTTTAAGCTGGAAAAAGATAAATTGTTTGGTTGTGTATGTGTGTTTTAAGATAGAATATGAAAAGTTTGTGTCAATCAAGCAATTTTATTTAATGAATATTCTATCACTCTAACTGGACAATCTAAAAGTTTCTGCAAAAACTGCTTTAAGGGACAATGCATTAATGTCATATTAAATAGCACTGAAAAATGGAATGTTTTTTAAAAATTAAGGCAGCATTTTTAAAGGGGCCAATTTCCTCAAATTCTATAAGCATTGGAGATAGAAGGAACCCTTAAACATCATCTAGATCAATCCTTTCTTTTACCAGGTGAAAAAATTGAACCAAGACAGGTTAAATAATTCCCTCCCAGTTTTCTACCATGGAACGAGATGAGTTTCAATTGGTAGCCTTTAATTCAAATGCTGTAAAATGAGCTGGAGAAGGAAATGGCAAACTATTCCAGCATCTTTGCCAAGAAAATTCTCCCAAAAGGAAGTCACATAGAATCGGAAATGACTGAAAAGACAAAACAACGGCAAAATGTGTGTCTTTACACACACATATCCACATAGGATTTTGCCATTTCCTTCTCCATCTACTCTACTTGTAATCTCACTTTATCAGGAAAAAGTGACTCTCTCCTTACCTCCCTCCCTTCACTTCCCCGCTTCAGCATTTTGGGTAGATTCCTTATGGCACAAAGGTAGGATGGATAAAGGGATGTTTTGTGATATGTGTCATTAGAGAGTTAATCTACAATGATGAGATCACAGATCTACTGAGTAAACTTCTATTTCAAAGTTCATGCAAAAACCAATAGTCCTTTGTTGCTTGTGCCATCAAGATCCTTAATAACTGTCTCAAACAGAGAGGACCCTTCCCCCTCAGTAGGTGCGACTCCTCACATACTACCTCTACTTATTTTCATTTCTTTGGCTCACGCTGTCATCAGCAAACAATGACACCATTAACTATCCACGAAGGCCTGGATGAAGTCCCACATATTCCATTAAATCCTTCCGTAGAACTCTGACTGACATTATCCTATCTCTTCTCAACGACCATCAATTCTATACCACAAAATTGGACTCTGTTATTCTTTACTTATTTCTTGTTCTCAAATCTGTGGTTCCTCATCAAGTTGCTACATGAGACTGTCTTAAAGTACTTTTACACCCTATAGTATACAGCACATAAAAAGATACTGAATGTGTGTATAAATGCTAACAAATCAGTCAGCAATATATACACATAAAACTGATATTAATCTAAGTACTGGGGTCTAATTTTACTGAAGAGGAAAGAAAACTTTGAGAAATTCAACAAATACTATGTAATTTGTGCTTATTATAAGATTTAACACAAATACAACTAAATATAACTGGAAGTATATTATTGCCCAAAGTAGCAATGAAAGATTATTCTCATAATTAAGGAAAAAAATACAACTTACTAAAAACTAACCTGTTGTTGTCAAGATCCGATTGAGATGACAGAAGTGATCTTGGAACACTTTCCTTCACTGGAGTGGTGAAGTCTTTATTTGAAGAAACAGGGTGGCTTTTCACAAAAAATAATTCATTACAAGGCTGCAGAAAGATTAGAATTTTCTTAGGGAGTATACCAGGTTACTATGTTACCACAATATAAAATTTTTTTAAAAAAGGAATAAAATGGTTTTATGTTTTTTGAAGTCACAAAACTACAGATTAAAACCAAAGTTGAAACTATTTCTCTATATTAATCATCATTCCAAACTATATTTAGTTACCTGAGGATTAAACTCCAGTCGTTTCATCTTGATTTTTTCTTTATCTCTTAATATTGGAGGGAAAAGGAACAAAAATTAAAAATCTAAATGAAATAATCCAAGCAATAGTATGCCCTAACAACATATATTGCTATCTCATCTTGTAGCACACAAGACCAATTAGGTATATGCAAAAAAAGCATAATCAAAGCTATCTAACTTCAGTTCCTTCCCAGAAAAAGTCCCAATACTTAACAATATAACATAAGATAAATTATAGTAAAGACTCTACCTTGGATTTCACATATTTAGAATCTGAATTTCATCAAGGCTGGCTAAGTTCCAGGGACTATACCTAACAAAGGCTGCCAAGAAGGTATTGTCCAGTGCCTTTAAAAATCTAAATCAAAAAGGCTTTAAACCAAAAAAGGATAGGGGAAGGAAAATATTACATTGTTTATTTACCAAGCTAGAAAAAAATACAATAAAGGAAGAAGAAATGCTAGCCTCCTGGGTTAAGACATTCATTTCTAAGGTAAGAAAGGAGACAGTAATAAAATCTGTGGCTTCAAATGAAGATATACAAATGCCTGAAGCATGGGCCAATTGCTTAAAAGGGAGCTAGAAGTCCTAATGAGAAGGAAAAGTTGACCTCATAGATAAATAAACAAGATTTTGGTGGAATGAAAACCATGATGAGAATATGGCTCTGGAATAAGTTATGTCTTATTCAAACATAGTTTATAAAAAGTAGGAAGAATAAAAATAATTCACATTGTATATTAAAAAGCTAATTCCTTTATTAATTCAAGAAAACCCAATAAGAAAAGAAAGAAAGCATTTGGGTGAAGATCAATGGTAAGAGAAAAAGAAGTGATTGTTAGCTAAAAAAATTATAAGTTTGGTACAGAGGTATGATATTGTAGTGCTAGAACATATAAACATCTGCAGATAATCTTTCTGCCAAAAGCAGAGCAGCTAATAACAACATGCTTTTAGAAATGGAGGAACTAACAAAGAAAATTCTATATTGAATATGATTGTCACCAACAGGGAAGAACTGAGTGCTGGGGTAGAAATGATGAAAACATTAGGAGAAGTGACCATTCCCTTCTACAGTTTGATAGCCTGGCCTAGTTTGAGATATAGATTTCATGAGAAAAGATTTCAAAAGGTTCCATATTAAAATTCTATACAAGTCAACCCTGCAGGGCTGGGAAATTCAAGTAATTGAATTGTAAAGACATAAATGGAAAGAATTCCAATGCAAATGAAAAAAGGTTGTCTAAGAGTCCAATATAGCTAGCTGTACAAGGAAATCACAAACCAATTCGTATTTTAAAAGTATATGTGAAGAAGATAAAGGCAGGTCACAGAGGATGAATATAAAGGCCTTTAAAAATAGCACCAGGGATGCTAAAGCTTAGAATGAATGAGCTAAAGGTTGTCAAAGGAAGCTAAGAAAAAAAAAAGATTCATACTAAGGGGAAGAGGAGAATGAAAAAGGGGATGTGATGATGATAACTGACAACAGCGGAAAGGCAGAATGACCATGTTAATGTCCTCCTTGCCCTTGACAAATTCATGCCACCTGAAACCCACAAGATACACTAGAAAAAATTGTGGCTAGGATTCTGGAACTTTCTACGTGGCCATCGCTGCATGCACCACACAACAATCATGCCGTGAGGAACCTGATCTTTTCAGCTTTGCAACTCCTGTCCTGATTGGTGAATGTTTCATACAGTGCAGTACATCTAGCCAGCTCTAGACTATCCAGATATCTAGAAGCTCTGGACAAGCTTCACTTTACGTTTATCTCTAGAGAAGCTCCTTACATAGCACCACACAACAATCCTCCCTAACCTCCATGTTTTTTTCCAGCTCTGGAGTCTGTCATATCAAATCAATTCTCCTCTTTCTACCAGAAAGGCTTTCATTCCCTATGATTCCATTCACCATCCCTGTGACTGTCCAAACCAGTCCACCCAATCCCCCGCCACTGCTCTTCTATACTTGCTGTCTTCCCTTTTTAGAATATAAACTCCTTGAGGGTGAAGACTGTGTCCCTTTTATATATGTACCTTCTGTGTTTGGCACACAGTGAATACTTAGTAAATACTTTTTTTACTTGTTCATGAGACTGTAGAAGGATAAATATTCTGATTTTCAAAAATGGGAAGAGAATAAACTGCAAACTATGGATCAGAAAATTGGACTGTGATTCCTGGGAAAGAATTCTGTAACAGATCATTAAGGATGTGATTAGGAAAAGTAGTAGAAGTTATGCAGAATCAGCACAGCTTCATGCAGAACAGTCCATTCTATACCAAACTTGTACTAACCTTCAACAAGGTTACTAAACTAGTAGATGAAGGGAATTCTGTAGATGCCTACTATTTACTCTCCCTGTCGAATGGCTCCTTCTATAGTGCCTTCAAACATACCCAAGTCTCTTCAATCTTAAAAAAAAAAATCTTTATCTCACAATACTAATCCATATTACATCTGTCCTCTTTCTCAAACAAAATCCTCTAAACAATTGTGTTCACTCACTGCTTCCACTTCCTCTCCTCTCACCCCTCTGTAACCTGACTTCTGACCCTCACAGGAAATTCATTTTTCCAAAGTTAATTTTAAAAATTGCCAATTTGATGATTTTTCCCTCAGTCTTCATCCTTATCAACCTATCTGCTGCAATGACAATTGGATTTTCATGACACTACTCTCTCCTGGTTCTCCTCCTACTTGGCTACTCCCTCCTTCTATTATATTTTTGAATTGTAGATTACCCTGACATTCCTTCCTAAGGCTTTTCCTATGCTACACTTGATCTCTTGGTAACTTCATCAACTCATGTATCATCTCTATGCAGATGACTCACAAAGCTATCTACACAGGCCTACCCTCTGCCCTGAGCTTCCGCCTTCTATCACCATCCTCATTTCCATACTGGATATTCTAAACCTGAATCCCAGAAACACCTCAAATGAAACAGGTATAAAACTGAACTAATTATCTACCCCACCCTAAAACCTCTGCTCTTCCAGTCTCATTTCTGTCAAAGGAAATTAAGGAAGTGATAGATCTATATCTACTCTCCCAGGAATGGATTCTCTACATCCATCTATATCCATTCTCCCAGGTCTATAATCTCAGCATTATCACCACTCGCTGCTTAACAACACGTTTGATCAGTTGCCCTTCTAGCTTCACAATATCTCCTGCACGTAACCCCTTCTTTCCACTCACAAAAGCATCATGTCTCACACAGATTATCTCAACAGTTTCCTAAATGGTCTCCCTGCCTCAAGTCACTATTCCAAATAGCCCACCCTATGCAGTGCTGCCCAAGTAATATTCCTTAAATACAGGTCTAACTATATGCCTCCTCTGTTTATTCAACTTCAGTGGCTTTCTATTGCCTCTAGTATGAAACATAAATTTCTCTCCAGCTCTTACAACCTCTCATAATCTAATACTAGACTATCTTTTGGCCTCAATAGCTTCTCTCTCTGTGATCCAGTCTTCTCTTTATCCAACAGAACTCCCATTTCCATCCCCGTGCTTGGACATCCCACATACCTAAACATCAACTCCCTCTTTATCCCCATCTGATTTTATCCTTCTCTTTCCTCAAGATGCTGCTGAAGCACGTTCTGCAAAAAGCCTTTCCTAATCTCACCAAACTGCTAGTATGCTGCCTTTCTAAATCACCATGCATTTAAATACTTTATTAGTACTTATTCTCTTATCTTCAATCGTACTTGTTTTCTCCAATGTAAGATCCTTGTGAGAAAAGCTGGTTTCATCCACTGACATGGAGCGAAAGGAGTAGAACAAAGAAAAACGATTTCCATGGTAACAACAACATTCTAAAGACAGCTTTCAAAGACAACATTCTAACAACTCTGACCAATGCAGTGACCCACCATTATTCCAGAAGGCCCATACTCATGAAGCACGCTACCCACCTCTTAAGAGAAAGGCAATAGACTCAAAACGCAGAATGAGGAGTATATATTTGGATGCTGCCAATGTGAGAATTTAAGGTTTTTGTTTTTTTTTCTTTCTTTTGCTTCAGTGGAGATAAAGGGAAGGTGAGAGAGTGAGAAAATATATGCTTTTTAAATAAAAAAAAACTTTTAAGAAAAAAATTTACAGATAACGCTGAAAAGGATAGCTAGCATGCTGAATCATAGTTAGGACTCAGAGAAATCTTGATAAGCTTGAGTACTGGGCTAATTCTATGATAAAATTCAACTGAGACTAATGTAAAGTCTTACAAGCTCAGCTGAAATAATCATCATCCTAAGTCCATGATGCATGTTTGGACAGCAGTTGAAAATATCTAATTGTTTGAACTGACAACAAATCTGACCCATATCAGCAGTGTTACATGGTACCCCAAAAAGCTAACATGATCTTGAGCTCACTGACATGCATAGTTTACAATAGAGGGGTGAAATTTGCATTGTACTTTGCCCTAGTCAGATGACTTATATGACACTGTGTTCAACTCTAGAACAGTTTAAGAATGCCATTAACAAACTAAAGAGCACATGAAGGGTAGTGAAGTGCCCAGAGTTCATCATATAAAGACATTTAAAGAACTGGGTTATGTTTATCAAAGAAAAAAACAGACTCAAGAAGGCCATGAGGGCTGCCTTCAAATAATCTGAAGGACTATGGGAAAGAGAGCATCATTAGACTTGTTATGAGGCTCTAGAAGAAAGACCTAGAAGCAATGAGTAAAATTTACAATGGTCAACTTTAGACATAATGCCAAGAAACATACTTCCTAAAAATCAGAACTATCCAAAAGTGGAATAGATTATTTTAGGAGGCTGAAAATTCTCCCTTATTGGAGATCTTCAAACAGGCTAGATGACTACTTGTAGCATATACAGGATTGATGAGACTAGATGGCTATCTGAGGTCCCTTCCAACTCTGAAAAATATAATTTTGTCAAATTAACCCATATAAGAAGGAAAATTAGTAGTGTAAAAAAAAAGATTCAAAGCACAAATTTAATTTACCCTGATAGTAGCGTGTACACACACACACATACACATACACACACACACACACACTTTTAAGTAAAAGAAGTCAAAACCATGTCATATTATATAGAAGCTTCTAAGAGTTATAGTAGCCAGGAAATCCTTTACCAACTGCAAAAAATAACAAGCACAGGAAGCTGCTGCCACAATTCTCTGCCTTAAAGCTCAGTTGATACTGCCAGTCATGGAAAAGACCAGAAGACATATATTCTTCATCAGGTGATTATTTTTTGACTTCGAATAGCATTTCCAATAGACATGGGACAACTTAGATTAATCTAAATGCCAAATTTTCAAGCCCAGTGTTTTTCATGGAGCAAGTCATAAACAAATGCTGTGACCAGAACAGGCATTTAAATTTCTTTGTTGTCAGGGCACTGGTATACTGCTTACTTTTTTTTGTAGGTTTTTTCATACGTGGGATGCACCAAATCATCATCTTCAGGTTCTTCTGGTACAAGGCAACTCCTATTTAGAAAAAAATATGGCAAAAATGTCAATGGTACCTTTTCACACATGTTCACCTCCAATACAAAACAAAGCCTACAAACTAACTACCTGAACTGTGGGTCTGGGTTCAAGGAGCAATACCATTTTTCAGGAAGGTGATCTATTCCATCTGGTAGTTTTCGCCATTTTAGGCAGGAATCACATTGAACCCATGTCTGGTCAGGCCGTTTCCTGTAAAATTAACACAAAATCTTGGCATGAGAATTCGGCTACCTGATAATAGCTACCTTTTTACATTTTAATTTTCTTCATAAAATGGTGCTACTCTCCATGAAATTTTCCCAAATTCTAACTCAACAATTTTAGAGCAAGTCAGTCGGGTGAAATGTCTACCAAAGTAAAGAGGTTCAAAATACAGTTCATCCAGAAGACTCCATCTGGTGTCATATTAACACCATAACTAAGTATTGAAAGGCTCATTACCACTAAAATGACTACTAGGTGATGAATATCATTTAGCCATGGCAAGCAAATAAAAATAGAAAATCGTCCTTAAGCTGTATGTCCTTCTCTTTATTGCCCAAGTGGCAGTAGGAAACATTAAAGTACTTTTTGGTACTCTAAATGACAAGCTTTGGTCCAACGCTCAATAAACTGATGTATTTCTGGAAGAAAAGAACCACATCAGTACTACTACTAATAATAATAAGGATGAGTTACAGGTCAATGGAAAGTTAGCTCACTAATTTTTCTTGAAGAGGTGAATAAGAAAATTGACAGTTAATTTCATACTGTTCCTCAAAGGCAATAAAATCATTTCACGAGACAAAGTCACCAAGTGATCTCTAAACTGCCCAATCCAGTTACCTTTGTCTCAAATCTCATTCTTCTCAACTTCTTGGCAGTCTTTGGTACTTTTGATACTCTCCTCCTTCACGGTTTTCAGGACATCTACCACCCTCTCCTAGTTGTCCTCCTACTACCTTCAGACGGTCTCCGCTGCTGGGTCCTCATCTACATCAAGTCCTCTAACCACAGGCGTCTCACAGAGTTCTGTCCTGTGCTCTCTTCTGCCTCTGTAAAGCAGACATCTCAAAAAGGATGTCTCAACATGTTCGAAACTGAACTTGTTTTCTCCAAATCTTTCTCCCCTATACTTCCCTCCTAATTTCCCTATTCATACAGAAGGCAAATTCTTCTTCCCCATCCCTCTACCTCACAATCTAAGTGTCATCTTAAACTCTTCATGATCTCTAACCCCCCTTCCCCTTACTGAATCTGTTGCCAAGGCACGTTGATTTCACTTCTGTACCAGTTCTCCTCTATCCTGCCACCATTCCTTTGCAGGTGTTCATCACCTCAAACCTGGACAACTGCAATAACCAGCTTGAGAGTCAGCCTGCCTCAAGTCTTCTCTTCACTAGATAGAAGCCATCCTACTCTATTCATCTCCTTAAGTGATTTTCCTGAAGTAGAGGTCTGACAACCCTTCCTTCCCCCCTTTCAATAAACTCCACTAGTTTCCTACTGCCTCCAGTAACAAAGACAAAATGCTCTGTTTGGCATTCAGTGCTCTTCACAACCAAGCACCCTAATACCTTTCCAGACTTTTAAACTTTAGTTCCCATCACTTACTTTCTGATCCAGTAACACTGGCATCCTTACTGGGTTTTTCAAGTTTATGCTTTTACTTTGAGTTTTTATTTCAGCGTACACAGTAGTTGAATACAGAAGCAAAGCCAGCATGTTTCTCAAATTCTATCAGATCTGAGGGAATTTTGATAAACAGAGCCACAATACAACCTAAGCTAGTTTTAAATAACGCTAACTTGTTTTAAATAGTATGTTTTTTTCACAAATGGAATTAAGAAAGAATATATTATGTAAATATATATATATATATATATATATATACATACACATACATATATACACATAGGCAGGTTTACTTTTATTTTTTAATTTTTCAATTTTTGTTTAATTTTCAGTTGCAAATTCTCTCCATCCCTCTCACCCCTCTACCACTCATTGAAAAAGGTAAGCAATTTAATAGCAGTTATAGATGTAAAATGATACAAAACATATTTCTATATTAGCCATGTAGAATAAAAGCAAGAACAATAAAGTTAAAAAATTATACTTCATTTTGCACCCTGAGTTCATCAGTTCTCTCTCTCTGGAAACAGACTGTCTTGGATCATTGTATTGATAGAAAAACTAAGTCTTTCACGGTTAACGATCATTACAATATCACTGTTACTATGTATTATGTTCTCCTGGTTCTGCTCACTTCACTTTGAATCAGTTCATATTTCCCCAGGTTTTTTTCTGAAACCATTCCTCCATCACTGTTTCTTATAACACAACAGTACTCCACCACAATCATATACCACAATTTGTTTAGCCATGACCCCACCTTGACAGCCACTTCCTCAATTTCTAATTCTTTGCTAATGCAAAGAGAGGATGGCTCTGGAGGATAAAGTGAGGCTGGTGACCTTGCACAGCCCTCCCTCACTCAAATCAAAGTCAACTGCAAGTCATGTCACCATCTCCCTGTTATAATCCTTTTCGAAAATGAAGGACAAACACAAGCTGTGACTAACCTGAATGGGGACCCAGCCAATTGGGTAACTCAGCTTGTCCTCTCCCTCTCTTTCTCCTCTCCAAAGGAAGGTAAATTTTGATGGCCAAAAGCTGTCCAGTTAACTTAGGGTTTATTCTTTTTTTCTTTTGTTATTTCTATCTCTTCCCTTCTGTTTGATTTTTTTTTTTAAAGGGGCCATCCCTTGAACTCACTTCTTAAACAGGCCTATTCACTGAATGGCCATTACCGCACTCAAAGTGAGAACCTGAAAAGACCTTAGCCTCAAAGGGCCAGAGTCTCCCCTTGCATCCTGGGCCATCTCCTGTCATCTT
The DNA here is from genome assembly GCA_023548195.1 of Bettongia penicillata ogilbyi. Classification (NCBI taxonomy): domain Eukaryota; kingdom Metazoa; phylum Chordata; class Mammalia; order Diprotodontia; family Potoroidae; genus Bettongia; species Bettongia penicillata. Next base: position 2,252,140 of record JAJHZJ010000525.1, on the reverse strand, counting down.
GATGAATATCTGGCCACTGGACCCAGAAGGAGAAACTGAGGCTGGTGACCTTGCACAGCCCTCCCTCACTCAAATCAAAGTCAACTGCAAGTCATATCATCTTCCTGATCCTGATGTCATGGTCCTCTTCAAAAACAAAGCACAAACACAATTGCAAAGAGAGCTGCTACAAATATTTTTGTACATATTAGTCCTTTTTCTATATCTTTGTTACCTTTGGGCTCTCAGATCTAGTAGTGGTATTGCTGGGTCAAAGGGTATGTACAGTTGGATAACCCTTTCGTCATGGTTCCAAATTATTCTCCGGAATGGTTGAAACCAGCTCACAACTTCAGCTACAGTGCATTGGTGTACCTATTTATCCACATGCGTGCCAAAGTTTGTCCTTTTCCTTTTTGTTCACATTAGCCAATCTGACAGATATAAGGTTTTAATTTGCATTTTTCTAAATTGTGAGTTTGAACATTCTTTTACGTAACACATAGCTTTGAGTTCTTATGAAAAATGCCTGTTCATATCCTTTAACATTTATCAATAAGGGAACAGCTCTTTAAAAATAAATTCGACTTAGTTATTTGAGAAATGAGACCATCAGCAGAGAATTTTGCTGAAAAAATTCTGATATTACATCATTGTCTATGGTACCTATCAGCAAAATGTAGTTCCCCTTATCTTTTTTTATTAGGTCTATTTTTTCTTTTGTATTGTCTGACTAGCTAGCCCAGCTAGTGATAGCTAGCTAAACCCAGCCTTTTTTACATTACCTGAAGCAGAATAAATAGGCCCCTATTTTAATTCTCTGATTATCTTTCTATTTCACATGTGTTTGCTGGAAACAACGTATTACTGGATTCTGGTTAGTTTCTAATCCATTCTATTTGTTTTTGTTGGATGAGTGAGTTATTGTGTATTTCCCTCCACCCTCTTTTATTCAGATCTTTCAGTCTGTCTTTCAACCTAGTACCTCTGGAAAAGTCTTGTTTTGCTTCTGGTCACTGCCTCTCTTAATCTTCTCTCCTTTCTAAAAGTACTTTATGGGTCAGAGTTGAAGAAAATGGTTTGTTAAAAAAAAAAAAAACTGGTAATAATAAACCTTAGTTTTAAAAAAGGCAATAATAAAGCTTAAAATAAAAACACTCTTTTGCCTCAAAAGGCAAGACAGGAATTTACATTTTTTTATTGATGTCTTGTGTAGAGATATCTATTGTGAATTTTTTCTTCTTAATCATCAGTTTCTCTTCATCTTCTAGGTACACTGGTCTTTTCTATAATTTTATATGAACAAAATTGTCAGTTTCATCTTTTGTGATCTCCATGAATCTCATTATCTCTCCATTCTTTGCTAGTTTTATAATATGACCTTTTACATAAAGGTGTGGCTTACCCACTTAAAGCTGATACTGTAGCACACTTTAAGAAGTCAGTCTAAAACTTTCAGCCCAACTTTTTTTCCTGTAGTGCTTGTTGAATAGGGAGTTCTTTCTTTAGAAGTTACCTGCCTAATTTTTCTAGCATTTGCTTTCTTATTTACCTTTTACTCCTGTTTCTCCCTCCTGATTATTTTTACCTCCTTAGAGATCTTTGCCCCTAAAATTATTCTGCCCACAGCTTCATTCATTCCTCTTTGCCACCTGTGTCATAGACCATGCTCTACTAGGCCTTGGGATTTTCTTATTCTTCTGATTAGCCTCTCACCAATCACTATTTCAACAGAGGGCACAGGTTATGCGTCAGTTACGTTGAGATGATCTCAAATGGCGGAGCATCCAAACACTTAAAAGAAAAGTTAAATGAATTAAAAGAGGAAAAAGATAGCAAAACTATTCTTAGTAGGGGACCTCAACTTTTCCCTCTCAAAATGAGATTTTATATCATTATAAGAAAAAACTTCCACTGGAAAAGGCATGTATGGACTAGAATCTCCAGTTTGGAAGGAGTAGTTTACATTACATAAGATCCAGTGATACAGTACATACTAAATCTTTGATTTCCCTGGTAGAAAATAAAGAGAAAGATGAAAAAATTCCTTCTACCAAAACAGGTTGACACCTTCTATTCAATTTATTGTCTTAGAGCAAAGGTGGGAAACCTGTAGCCTTGGGGCCACATGTGGCCTAGATCCTCAGGTGCAGTCCTTTAACTGAATTCAAACTCCATAGAACAAATGCTCTTAAAAGGATTTGTCCTGTAAAACTTGGAATCATTCAAAAGGCTGCATTTGAGGACCTAGGAGGCAGCCACATGTGACCTAGAAGCCACAGGTTCACCATCTCGGTTTTAGAGAATTGTTCAGAGTACTAAAAAGGTTCACAGAGTCAGTATGCTTTAGAGGCAGGAGGTAAATATAGGTCATCTTTGTGGTGTCAAGGCTAGCTCTCCAAACCCTTCAATTGCTTCCCTCCCATGAAACAATGTAGTAGTGATAAGAGATAATGCATATTTTAATAAAAAAAGATGAAACTACACAATAAACCTATGACAAGAAAAAGTTTTGATTACTTTCAGACAATAATAAAATATAGGCATATTGGAATACTGTTATTCCAAAGTTTCAAAGTCTTCCCCAAAGTCAGTGGTATAGTAGAAAAAGCAATGGATTGGGAGCCAAGAGACAATTCAGATCCAATCTGCCAGTTACTAACAATGTAACTGTAGATAAGTGACAACAGCTTAAGCCTGTTATTAGCTCCATCACAGGGTGTTTGTTACAACTAAATGAGAAAATTAATATACTGTGCAAACCATATCAATTTCAATTAATAACTTCAATAGATCAAATTTCACCAAAATCTGAATAACAACTGAGAAGTTGTGATTATCTGCAACATCTGCAACAGGGAATTACTTGAAGGTAGGAACTAATCAGAAACCAATTTTAGAGAAGGAAATGGCCACCACTTCAGTATCTTTGCTAAGAAAACTCCAAATATGGTCATGAATAGTCAGACAGGATTAAAAGGACTGAATAAAATAAAAAAAAGTTAAGCACTAATATAAAGACTGGTTCAAATTCATTTTTGTAGAGTATTATAAGGTGTTTATCAATGTCTTCTCTTCTAAATCACTCCTTATCATGGTGGAGGGGCTTGCATAGCTCAATGAAACTATGTGCAGGGTTACCGAAGATGGACAGGTTATAATGGAAAGTTCTGACAAAAGGTGAACCACTGGAGAAGGAAATGGCAAGTCATTTTAGTATCTGTCAAGAAAACCCCATGGATAGTATTAAAATGATAAAAGATATAACAGTAGTAAACAAGCCCTTCAGATTGGAAGATGTCTAACACATTACTGGGGCAGAACAGAGGATATCTGCAAGAAGCTGCAAAAGAGAATGAAGTAGTTGGTCCAAAACCGAAAGGAAGCTCAGCTGCAGATGTGTCTGATAACAAAAGGCAAGTCCAATATTAGTAAAAACCAGTATTGCATAGGAATATGAAATATAAGCTATATGAAACAAGGTAAGTTGGATGTGGTCAAACAGGAGAGGAAAAGATTTACACATTGACATCATGGGTGCCAGTGGATTTAAATGGGAAGGAATGGTTGAACTTAATTCAAGTGATCACTATATGTAATACTGTGGGAAAGAATGCCTTTGAAGAAATAAGAGAAAAACAGTACTAGGGTACTGTTTTTACAAAAATGACAGAATCGTTATGTTTGAATCCAAGGCAAACTGTTCAACATCATGAGAACGTAAGTCTGTACTCTAATCACTCAGGCCAAATAGGACACAGTTGATCAGTTCTGTGAAGACCTACATCTTCTAGAAATTACATCAAAAAAGATGTCATATTCATCATAGGGCATCGCAATGCTAAAAGAGGAAATCAAAAGGTAATTGGAGTAACATAGAAATTTGGCCCTGGAGTACAAAATGAAGCAGGGAAGAGACTAATATACTGTGTCAGGATAACTCACTGGTCACATCAAAAACATTTTCAACAACCCAAAAGACAACTGTACACAAGGACATCACCAGATGACCAACACTGAAATCAGATTTATTTGTGATCACAGATGGAGAAGCTCTATCGAGTCAGTTAAAACAAGATGTGAAGTTGACTGTGGTTCAGATGATGAACTTTTTATTGCAAAGTTCAGACTTAAATTAAAGTAAGAAAAACCATCAGACCACATAGGTATGTCCTAAATAGAGATCCTTATAATATGAAGTGGAAGTGAGAAAGACAATATGAAGTGACAGTGATGGAGAGATTTAAGGGATTAGATCTGGTAGACAGAATGCCTACAGAACTATGGACAGAGATTCACAACACTGTATAGGACGCAACAACAAAAAACATTCTAAGGAAAAAGGAGAGCAAGAAAGAAAAATGGATGTCTGATGAGGCTTTACAAATAACTGAGAAAAGAAGGAAAATAAAAGGTAAAGGAAACAAGGAAAGATATACCCAACTGAATGTAGAATTCCAGAGAAGAGTAAGGAGAGATACTTAACCTGGTTATAAGGTTACTGATTTAGAGCCAGACATCCTAGAGAATTAAGTCAAGTGGGCCTTAGGAAGCAATGCTAACAAGACAGTTGATGGAGAGTTTAAAATCCTCAAAGATAATGCTGTAAAAGTGTTACACTCAATATGCCAGAAAATTTGGGAAACTCAACAGTGGCCAGTGGATTAGGAAAGATCAACTTATGTCCAAATCCCAAGGGAAGGGTAATGCCAAAGAATGTTCAAATTATCAAACAACAACACTCATTTCACACACCAACAAGATTATGCTTAAAATTCTGCAAATAAGCCTTCATCAATATGTGAATTAAGAATTACCAGAAAAGTAGGCTAGTATTCTAAAAGGTAGAAGAACTAAAGACCAAACTGCCAACATTCAATTGGAGTGTGGAAAAAAAAGCAAGGAGTTCTGCTTCACTGACTACACTAAAGTCTTTGATTGTGTGGATCACAACAAAATGTGGCAAGTCCTCAAAGACTTGGGAGTACCAGATCATCTTACTTGTCTCCTGAGGAACCTGTATGCAGATCAAGAAGTAACTAATCAGCTATGGTTTAAGATTGGGAAAGGAGTATGAAAAGTCATATTTTCACTTATTAATTTAACATATATACAAAATATATCATATGAAATGCCAGGCTAATAAAAGGCGATTAAAGATTGGCATCAACAATCTCAAATATGCAGATTTCTAATGGCAGAAAATGAAGAATTAAGAAGTCTCGATGAGGGTGAAAGAGAAGAGTGTACAAACTGGCTTGAAGTTTAACATTAAAAAAACTAAATTCTTGGCAACTGGTTCTATCTCTTCCTGGCAAACAGAGGGAGAAGAAATGGAAGCAATTCCAGCAACTGCAGCCATTAAATTAAAAGATATTTGCTCCTTTGGAAGGAAAGCTATGGTAAATCTGGACAGCTGAAAAAGAGAGACATCACCTTGCCAACAAAAGTATATACAGACAAAGCTATGGTTTATCCACAAGTAATGTGTGGTGACTCTAAGAGTTGGACTACAAGGAAAGGTGAACACTTGTAAAATCAACACTTTGAAACTGTGGTTTTGGAGAAGACTATTTAAGAGTCCCTTGTCCAGGAGGGAGATCAAATTAGTCAAAACTTAAAAAAATTAATTCAGATTACTCACTGGAAGGACAAATACTGAAGCTAAAGCTTGAGAAGATAGGTAGATAGATAATGAGTTAGCTATGAGGTAGTTAGAAGATAATGAGAAGATGCAACTCATTAGAAAAAAACTAATGGTAGAAAAATCTGAAAACCAAAGAAGGGGAAAGAGGAAGAGGAGATGGACATCGAGTGTCATGGAAGCAACGAACACAAGCTTGGACAGACTTGGGGAGATAGTGGAGGATATGCTAGCATCACAGAGTCTAACACGACAATGAATAAAAAACGGTATCAAGTTGTTTATTTCTAAATAATAGGTATCATGAACAATTCCAATTCATACATCATTGTATAGTATATTTTGGTGTTTTCACCTGCACATACTTACTGAATATCTTCAACAGGCAAATTCAGAGGATATTCTGCATTTTTCTTCACTTTCATTTCATTCCAGTAATCATTAAGCTTTTCTCCCAGTGCTGCTATGGTAAGCCTAACAAAATAAAACATTAACATAAAACTCAGATTACACTAAGAAAAAGCATTAGTTCAAGAATGTATCATTAGCAGATACCACAAAATTTTGAAAATCCCACATATTAATATTGTTGCTACATTCTATCAGAACTTTTTTTAAAAAGAAAACATTTCTGAATTGTTCTTCCTTTGAACTACTGATTGACTTAAGTTATTTGGGCAGGACCATGAGGAAGTTAACAAAAATATTTATGAGTTGCCTGGAAGTACAAATTAATCAGGTAATGAAAGAAATAGATACCAACAAACAGGTCCAATATTATTTCAGCAATGGAAGTAAAGTTCCCTTCACTCTAGTCTTTCCTCTATAGCTTTTAAAATTTCAAATTATAGTAGAAAAAGAACATTTGGTTTAGAGATATTACTTGCTAGCATCTGACTGAACATCAGCAAGAAAACACTGAAAACTTAGAAAAACTTCTGCCTCCCCCAATGAAAACATAATTGCACTTATTCTCTTCAACTTCATAACAAACTGAGCTTTTCCCATGATCTAGAATATCTGAGAATTACATTCTCTGAACAGGCAGTTTTCAGAGGAAGAAATTAAAGATATCTACAATCATATTGTAATTATGAAATTAGAAAAAATGCTCTAAATCACTATTGATTAGAGAGATGCAAATCAAAACAACTCTGAGGTACCACATCACACCTATCAGATTGACTAACATGACAGAAAAGGAAGATGATAAAAGTTGGTGAAGATGTGGGAGAGTTGGAACATTGTTGGTGGAGCTGTGAGCTGATCCAATCTGGAGAACAATTTGGAACTGTGCCCAAAGGGCTACAAAAATATGACCCAGCAATATCACTTCTAGGACTGTATCCCCAAGAGATCATAAAAATGGGAAAAGGTTCCACATATACAAAAATATTTATAGCAGCACTCTTTGTAGTGGCCAAAAACTGGAAGTCAAGGGGATGCCCATCACTTGGGGAATGACTGAATAAATTATGGTATATGAATGTAATGCAATACTACTGTGCTATAAGAAATGATGAACAGGAAGACTTCTGAGAGGCCTGGAAAGACCTATATGAACTGATGCTGAGTGAAAGGAGCAGAAGCAGGAGAACTTTGTACACAGCAACAACCACAGTCTGTGAGGACTTTTTCTGGTAGACTTAGAACTTCATTGCAATGCAAGGACTTAAAAAATTCCCAGTGGTCTTTTAAGGTAAAAAGCCTTCCACATCCAGAGAATGAACTATGGAATTCAAACACAGAATACAGCAGATCATTTTCTTTTGTATGACAGTTTGGTTTGTTTTATGATTTCTCCCACTCATTTTAATTCTTCTATGCAACATGACTATGGTGAAAATGTATTTAAAAGGAATGTATGTGTAGAACCTATATAAAATTGTATGCCATCTTGGGGAGGCATGAGGGAGGTAGGGAAAAAAATCTTAAGTTATATGGTAGTGATTGTAGAACACTGAAAATAAATAAAATTAAATTTAAAAAAGAGAGAATTATATTCCCTCAGGGGAATACTGCAAGAAATCAGAAATGGGTATTGGCCCACTAATGCAGTAAAAGGATGTATAATTTGGTATTCTAAATTTCAGATCAGGAGTAAGAGATAAGGAGCAGTCCTATGATTTTATTGGTAGAAGAAATTTCCTTTACCAGAGGTAGGCACCATTTCCATAACTTAACAGTCTTAGAAAGCTATCCAAAGCCCTGAGAGTTAAAATAACCTGGCCAGGGTTGTACCACCATTATATGTCAGCGGCAAGACGAGGGTTTTCCTGACTCCCAGGCCTGTTTTCTATCCAGTACACTACAATGCCTCTCAAATGTCAGATGAAACCTCTAATGAACACAACAACAGCAATTTGAAAACAATTACATATTGACAGCTGACAAGTTAATATTAGATACGCTATCTTACATTTTATATTTGTACTTAAATCTGCCTGTTTTAATAAAAACTTCTAGATTAAAATTCAGATGACATTTTGAGATTAAGACAAATTTCCAAGTTAGGCTATTCAAAGGCATGTTCAAATAAATGTCTTATTATGTATTACTAAAAGCATGTTTGTTATTTTTAAAAGTTAATCATATTTTAATTCTAATGGAATAAATTCAAAGACCAGTCTATGAAATTAATGCACTTTGAATTTCAACTGATGTTCAAAGAAACATACAATATAGTTAAAAAAGCAAAGTCCACATATTAAAATTCAGTGTTTTCAACTGAGGCAAGCATATAAAATATTAGGAAAGTCTCTTAAGTTAAGAATGTCTGATTTACCAATAGTCCACCTGCAGTAATGTCAAATTCTAAAAATTCAAAGAGACTTAAAATTCTATCTAAATAAGAATGAGATTTGGATTTGTAGAACATTTGTAGAACACTAATATCCAAGAAAGCAACCAGCAAAATAGATCCATGGTGCAATTAAGGAGGAAAATTTGGCATTGTTAAGTATTTGAAGCTTTATTACACGGAAAGGCTAGGTAAAGATGCTTACAATCAAGAAAGAGGAGGAAAAATAGAAAGGACTTTAGTCCTATACCTCCCCAGAGACCAGAAGAGACTATAATTTGTAAATTTAATGACGTGTAGAAGTAGAGTAAAAGAGTGAGGAGATATAGTACCCAAAGTGCAACAAGTCTCTAGACTGCAAACAGTGAACATGGAATGAACTTCTTCTTATTCCACCTGTGGTAGGATTAGGTGTTTTAATCTTAAATCAAGCTCATTTAGCAAATACAATTAATTTCTGAAATACTTCTTTTGTATATAGTTTGTACACCTTAAACTCCCTCACACTGATAACAAAGTAAAGTGGATAGAGCTCTAAACCTGAGAGTCAGGGAAGACCTGAGTTTCAATCTCCTAGAGATTTAACCTGGGCAAGACACAATCTGCGCTGGAGTCTGTTTCTTCATCTTTTAAATGGAGATCCTTTCCTTGTTCAAAATTCCTACAACTGTCACCTCAAATGTTCCTGGGGTAGAGTCCTATCAGAGTTGATATAGGGGAACTATGCCAACTTGGACATCTCTCCAAGCTAAAAATAGCTTGGAAATAGAATGTTAAGATTGTTTCTAGGAGACTTATGCTGGAAGAGTACTATATTAACATTTTTTTATTTCACATAACTAAGTTACACACATATGCTGGACTGTGATAATCTAGATAGGACAAAAGTACTATTTCCAGAGCAACCAGAGTGACAGAAAGATCAAGACTAATTAGCTATTGGATTTTGCATCACCACCACCACAATAACAGTTTTGTACAGCAAAAACAGAACCAAAGATCAGATAGCTGGCATAAAAGGGTGCTAGATCTTATTTCATCACAGGAGGATCCTCTGAGGGACTCTAGGATTCCTCTCTTTTTCAGCCTATTTCTACAATGTTCCACAGAAACTATCCATCAAAAGAAAAATGGAAGAATCTTTATGCTATGGAGATGAAGAGGAAGACAGCTATGTTTACCCAGAGTACCTACTTAATAATTGTTGAATTGAATATTAAACTTGTGAGAAATAATTATTTGGATCCCTGCTCTATTCCAATCAGTATTAATCAGTTTGATAGTCTACATAAATCATATAGGGATTGATAGGTTCTTACAGCGGGTCTCAAACTTAAATGAAATGTTCACTCCTTATTTCCCAACTTATGAGACTCTCCTGTACAACCACGAGAATGCTGATAAAGATATCTCCACCCTGCTTTACTCAAATTCCATGTCCAAACCCAGCATGGGTGGGATGCCTTGAAAAGTCCCCCAATTTATTTCTGTACCTCCATACCATTCTCTCTTGTCTAGCATGAGTAGGTAAACTCATGATCAATTAATCAGTGGAGATGCCTCATGCTTCACCCAACCTATGATCCCCTCTTTCCCCGCCAAGAGCAAGGTTATCTTTGGCCCTCAAGAGCAAGGTCTTACCAACCAATGAGATTCTGTGTTTTGCCATGCTTCTTTTGCATATTTGGGTATCAAATCCTATAAAAACAAGGTTCCAGAAGAAGGAGGCATCTCAAATCATGGGAAGTTCACTTCACTGGAGGAAACTATGGACTGTTTTAATAAAGTGCCATTGGCTCAGAGCGCTGCCTCAGTCTCTTTTCTTGTAGGTTCAACAATTTTAATCCCTAATACCAGTATGGTAGAGTGAAAACAACACTGGCCTCAAAGTCAGAAGACCTATATTCAAAAGTCCATGCTCTGCTTTCAGCTAAATCTCTTATTTGGGCAAGTTGTTAACCTTTCTGGTTCTCAGTCTTTACTTGAAAAATAAAGGAGGCTAAACTAAGGTTACAACCTTAAAATTCCAAGTTAAAACTTAATGTTATATTTCACTTATTAAAATCACTAGCAGCAAGTAGGGATTGTAGTGAGTACAAACTTACAATTTTACCCATTTAGAAATGGTCAGTCTATGTGGACAGAAAAATTCATGACAAAAAAGATGTATAGGTCCCAAATGAGGAAAGTAAATGGTAACACTATAACTGATAAGCACACTGCTATTTCCTGTGTATATTTAATTCCTCTCCAGATTATTTCCTCCATCATACTCTGACAGGTTGGGTTCCTAAAGGGTTAGCTATCTCCCCTGCCCCATTCAAGGTACTCTGTGGCTCCCAGAGCCCTAAAATTACAGTTCATGAGCCCCCAATAGTATATTTAACTTGTCTCTCATCAAAGAACAAAATTAGCTCAGAACAGCAGCATATACTGATAAATCATAATAATAAGAGCAGTAACAACAAAATATCTCCCCAGAAGATTATTGGGAGATATTAGGACTTACCATAGACTTCTTGGGGAATATTCCATGACCTAGTAAGAATTCCTAATTTCAGATAGAAAAAAACTGAGCTAAAAACACAGCTATAAAGAAACTTTTTCAAAGATATAGCTTAGATGCTCATAAAGCGAATGTGGTGAGTTGTAATATACCTGTACTCATTTGTGTAGTCAAAATCTTGTTTATTGTGAGTTGGTTTTAGGAAGTTACACTCTATAATTCCAACTACGCCAACACCCATGTTGTTTGCCTAAAAAAGAAAATAAGGCAAAACATAAAATAAAGCTTTGAGGAGGAAATGATTTTACCTACAAAATGCCAAGGGGTAAGAGGGAGGAAAAGGAACTTTTTAAAACCAGTGTGGTAGAGTGAAAACAACACTGGCCTCAAAGTCAGAAGACCTATATTCAAAAGTCCAAGCTCTGCTTTCAGCTAAATCTCTTATTTGGGCAAGTTGTTAACCTTTCTGGTTCTCAGTCTTCACTTGAAAAATAAAGGAGGCTAAACTAAGGTTACAATTTTAAAATTCCAACTTAAAACTTAATGTTATATTTCACTTATTAAAATCACTAGCAGCACACAATGTCCCAACATGGCCCACTAAAATGGCAAGGTATAGCATTAAAATGGTACCGTGGGGGACTTCAAATCACAGGACCTAAGTTCAAAGCCTAACTCTATGATTTACTCTGCCTTGGCCAGGTCAATTAGCCACTAAGGGCCTTCATTTCTTCACATTTAAAATGGGAGATTAGACTAGATGAAGGATTCTCAACATCGTTTGTGCCACAGATCCATTTGGCAATTTGATAAAGCCAATACAGTCCCTCTAAGAATGTTTTTAAATGCATAAAATGTGTAGGGTAACAAAAGAAACCAATTATATTGAAAGACAGTTATCAAAAGATTTTCTAAAAACAAGTTTATAGATACCAAGTTAAGAACCCCTGGACAATATGATCTCTAAAGTCCCTTTCTAGTCCTGAATCCATGACCTTATAAGCCTAAAACTCTTTTCTGGGTCCATATAGTATAAAATTTTATACACACACACACACACACTATATATGTATAAAGTCTACCTATTCCTAGGAACAAACAATCTTTCAAACGGTTTTCCATTATGTTTTACATGACTGCACATATATAAACATACATCAAATTGCTTGTCATCTTAGGGAGAAAACTTGAATTCAAAATTCATTTTTAAAGTGAATGTTAAAAATTGTCTTTACAAGTAATTGGAAAAAAAATACTATATGAGGGGGAAAAAGTTTTCCAAAGTGGAATGGATTCTTTGACCTCCAATGCTGAACAATGGAAGCACACTAAGATCCTCCATCCCCATTCCTGATTTAGACTATACATTACAAAATTATATTGGACAATAATTTAATTCAAAGTCCTCGGTCACACCTGGGTAAGAAACTTTATCAGTATTTTCTTAATTCTTGATTCCAAAACAATTCTCCGCATTAAAAAAGTTCAGGGATGAACTCTGATCTCTTTAATAATAGAATTAGGACAGTGATTTGTTAAAGGGAAAAAGGTCTTTGACTGATCCAATATACTCTTCCCCTGACCCCCAACTGCCTCAGCCTTGACAAGATTAAGGCAATAAGAAGGAAAAAGTCTTTGACTTCTTCAAGTAATGGAAGTATGACCAGCGGGAGAGGTGAATCCTTATAGAAAGTAACCAAAGAGGGAGCTGTCCAGGCATCTTAACCTGAATAATGAATAATGAAAGGAGTACGTGAATAGATTTCGTAGATCCATAATTTTCTTTATTATTTTGAAAATATTTCAACACAATTGTCTTCTTTTATAATTCTAGGCATTTTATTTTAAGCATTTAAAAACATTATTCTAGAAGAGTATCCATAAGCTTTACCAGATTATCAAGGAGATTCAGGAAACACAAAAAGTTAAGAAGCCCTACTCTGGAGTGTGCCAAAAGGGTAAGTGACTATTAGACTGCTGGACAAAGCAAATTTTCCAACTATGACTTCAACTCTGAACCCTTTGTTCAATCCTGACTACTGAAGTTTTGTCTATTGTCTAGGAATGCTGTAAATTATAATTCCAAAATAGCTTGAGGGAAAGGAAGTTTTCAGGTGCATGGAATAACTTTGATTAGCTAGACCTCTTTTCAGGCTAAGTTGAAAAGTTTTAAATTAATCTAAAATAATTTAAAATTGTTTGTCAGGTTTGTACCTAACATGAGGAGTACAGCATTCTCCCCTCCACCCCCACCCCCAAGAATATATCTTCACTTAGGAGCCTTGGAAATTCAGCGAAGATAAGTAGCCATGATTCTTGTTCTTCACTTTCCCTTCTAGATCTCCCTCTCTGGTTCACTCCATTCAGATATATCACTCTATCTGTCTAGACCTAGTCCCTTGTTATCTACAGGCTCCCAGTTATTCATTCTCATACTCTCATATACCGGGTTTTCAAGCTTGGTTTCTACAATCTGCACCTTATTCACTCTATCATCCATAGTCGTGGCAGTAGTCGTATAGTTGTTGAGTTCTTTCAGTCATGGCTGACTCTTTGTGATCCTATTTTGGCATTTTCTTAGCAAAGATACTGGAGTGGTTTGCAGTTTCCAAGTGAGGAAACCGAAGCAAGGCAAATAGGTTAAGTGACCTGCCATTGGTCACTGAGCTTTTAAGTGTCTGAGGCTGGATTTGAACTCCAGAAGATGAGTTTTCTTCATTTCAAGCAGAGCACTCTATCCACATACCACTTAACTACCCATCCTAAGATGTTACTTTCATAGTCTGTAACTCCGATATTCCCTTAAGGGAACCATAACCGCTGTCTTTCCAGCTATCCCTACAATTCACTTATGCTCTGCCCTTACCATAACATCCATCTACTCTGTCTTCTTCTGGATTTCCAAGGATATAACCTATCTCTGGCCTTACTATTGTCCCATCAAAATCTTGACCAATTACAGCTTTATACTGTATGTGACCCTTGAATTCCCTGCCCCATTGTACTATTCCTACTCATTCATTTCCAAACCCAAACCTTGGTAATTCCCACAACCTATCTTCTCCACAGCTGCGTGAGTCATATATTCATACTGTTAGCTCATCTCAACTTGATCCTCACTGCTACAGACTGATCCTCTGAGCTCTTCTCTAATCAAATCTCACACTCCATCAAGGCAAGTGTCCCAAATCTTTTTATACTTAAGCAATTTGGTATTCCCCCTCTGATGGCCTCACCCCAAACATCATTGAAAAAACAGATCTTAAGTATAAAAGAGGTCTCAGACTCCTCCCCATGCCAAGTCTACATCTCAACATCAGCCCCATTATGTTCTTTTTTGCTACTTCCAAAAGGTGAGGTAGCCTTTCTTGTCACTGCTAACCCCTTTTCTTTTGCCTTTGCTCCTTTTCCCGCAATTCCTCTGAGAGTTTAGCCCTTCAATCATCTTTTCTCTCCATACTACTCAGCCTCTCCTTATTCAACAGCTCCTTGCCTGTCACCTAAAAATATAGCTAACCTACATCTCCTCATCCTTATAAACCATTCATTTGATCCAATGAGTAAGGTCTCTCCTCACGGTGTCCCCAGCCTTTTACAGGATGTCTCAAAAGTCTTAGTTTAAATTGTAATAGCTAAAACTGTACTACTTTTTCTTTTGCTCTGAAGGCACCTGATTGAAACTTATTAACTTGCAGGAAAAAAACAATATTATTTCCATTCCGTTATATTATCATTTTTCTCTCTATGAGAGCTTAAAACTGCAAGAATGTAATAGTTTTACTTCCACCTTTCTATCTTTAGCACTCGGCACATAGTGCTTTAAAAAATGATTATTCATTAAATGCAGCAATAATTTTCCCATATGACCCACCTTTAATTGACAACCAACTCTTTCATAAGCTTTGATTAGTCGATTTTTGTGATACATCATGATCCCATAATGATCTTTGTTTCTGCAGTTAAATCCAAAGGTAATTCTTACCGTTTTAGCCTTTAAAAGTCAAGGAAAATTCTGACTAGTAACAAATGCCTTAAAAATTCCTATACATAGATTCTCCAAACTTGTTCCCTTGCAAAACAAACCAATAAAATGAAAAGCAAAAACCTTTCCATATGAAAAGTTTCTTTATTATGTCATGACTGAATTGACCATATAACTACACTGCAAAATGGTCAATTTCGAAGTAACTCTGAGCGGGTCATCAATAGGAATCTAAAGTCTAGTCTCCATACCTGACCCCTATCCTCCCCCCATTACTCAGGGTTACTTTCGGATAAGGTTGCTAAAGTAGGGTAAAAATTGGGGAATATTAAGATAAGGTCTATTTCCAAAGCTATTCTTATATACAAAGACAGCTTGCTTGAATCAGAATTAAAACTCAATGATATCACTGCCTTTCCACGAATGTGAGAATTATAATTTTTCAAACTGTCATTTTCCAAAAAACTCAGAACCATGGTCTAGTTGATTCTTTTTGGGAAAAAAAATTATCATTTGGTTACTTGAAATGTTTTGCAAGATATAATCTTAAGCTTATCTCTATACAATATAATATAAAGAATAATCAAAGGATACAGCTAAAAATTTGGGTCTGTAAACATCACGTTCGATATAAGCAAGACTTTTGGAGACCAACTGTGTCTTCACTTTCTGTCCTCGTAAAATGATCTGCATTCTTGGTTTTAAATATAGTATACTGCAATATGCCTGAAAAATAAGTGATTTCCATTTTTAGACAAATAATAAACTCATATTTACATATCATTATTGATGGATTTAAAAACAAACACATCCTTGTTTACAGAAGGATTAGATGATCTTTAATAAACTTATCAAATACATTAATTTATAACTCTCACTTGATCTGTTTTTAGTGAGAAATAATCTGAATGCTCTAACTTAAAAATGAATAGGATTACTGTAATAATAAGCTTTTAAAGAAAAAAATTTCAACTTCAAAAGGACAAAATTTGGAAGCAATAGTTTTTTAAAAAGCATTTTTCTTTAAATCATTTTATGGTGTTCGCCATTCATTTTATGTCTTTAAAACTAAAGATATACTGAAGAGTTTATTTTCAAATTCCTGCTTAGTATTGTAAAATGTTAAATGTTTCAAGTCTAAGCAAGTTTTACTGGCAGACTAGACATAAATGTGTTCAAATTACTGATATTGATTGAACTGTCAAATAATATATACAAAATGAAGCTTATTCAAATCAATAGTAATTCTTAGCACATAAAATTGTATGAAAATACCATAGATGATGATTCACAAATTGACAGTTAAAATTGTGACAGGTCAACTGAACTTGTGTTTCCAGAGAAAGTATTTAATATTTATTATACCAATGATAATTATTTAATATCATTTTTGGACCTTAATAAGGGCCAGAGCATAAACTAATCAAAAGAAGAGCTTGGACCTAATAGCTTCCTGGTTCTCTGAGTAGAGAATACAAGTGTCAACAAGGCCAGATGGGGCTGATTTTTCTCTGTTTAAGGATGAGACCCTTAACCTGAGACACCATCTTCACTATCTTGAATTTTCTTATCTTAATAGTTTATGGACATGTACTATGTTATAGAATATTAATAGTACATAATACCATAATATGACATGTAAAACATAACGTATCTACCGAATTGGCAGTAATCGTACGCAAAATGAGGCTCTTACCAGTCAGAAGAGTAGGGCTTCAGAGAAGAAGAGTCAGAGACTACATATCTAGAAATTTTTATATTATTTAACTTTTTTAGCATTAAATAGCATGCTTAAATTTATTTTTATATGCTTTGGGGGGGAGGAGAGAGTAATTAACTAAACAGAGTTATTGTGCAGACAAAAGAACTAAAAAAAGATTCAAAATGAAATGATTCAATTGTTGCTACAAATTGAAGAGCTTGGTAGATACCACACTTCAGATTTGAATGTACAGTGTTTACAGTTACTGAAATAAACAAAATTCTTATTAACTATATCAAAAGTATATTCTAATTATGAAATGTAGAAAACCACAGATTGCCTCAACCTATTTTATGGGCATAATTCACAAGATGAAGACGTATTAACTAATAAGGATTTAAAGTAGAATCAAAAATGCGCTTCATTCCTCTCAAGATCTACACCAATGTAGTGTATTAACTGCAAAAGAAACTAAATTAATCTTGGAAATTAAGGTAGAAGGAAATAAATACCAAAAAAAAAAATCTCCTATAAATTAGATTTCTCAAAAATACTATTTTTGATGCCACAGTTACTAGAAAACTTTTAAGAAGCAAAGAATTCTTGAGTGGTTCTTAAATAGTAAGAGGAAAGAAGAAACATTCAATGCAAAGCTAAATATTTAAAATTTTTTATTTTCAGATTCCTGATGTTAAAAAAAAGCTAGCCCAGAGGAGTTCAGAAGTGGTATTTTAGGAGGGGTTTTTGTTTAATAATCCTATCTATTTTTAATATTACATCCATGGTACACTAAAAAACACCACCTACCTCTGGGATCCTTTGAATCGGCTTTCTTAGAGGGATATCATGGAATTACCCTGGATAATTTCTAAGTAAATTTTTAAAAATTAATAAGTAAATTTTAAACTGTCAAGTATTTATGGAGGTTGAGTTTGTATTTTACCCCACATAATGAAATTGAAGCCTAGCTTATGTTATCTCACAATAACACAGATCTAAATATATGTAGTCATATTCTTCATATGACCACAGTATACCTCAAGAGTTGGCTCAAAAAACTCCTTTCAACTAAAGAAACACACCAGTGCTCATCAAGTATAATTAAAAAATTCAATTCATGTCTAATAATCCCTCTTATTTTTAAAAAGCAGTTTCTGAATCCCTAAAAATGACTAGAACATTACTATATATGAAGTTCATCACTCTTTCATAATTTACTGATAGTTAAACTTTTACTGGTTCTCTCCATCCCTCCCCCCCAACTCCACCATTTCCAAAATAAATGAGTTACAATACATACCCTCAGGGAATAGTCACTTTCAGGGACAATTTGGTCCATTCTTTCTTGTTTTTTGTACCCTTTTTTCCCTGTTTCATCTAAATCTTCAGGAATTCTAATGTCATATTTATCTTTATCAAATTCAAATTCTGTTACTCCATTGTTGTCTCTGCATTTTTTTTTTTACAAGAGAGAGATTGTTAAACAAGTTCCATTTTTCATGGTGAACATAATCAAAGTAGTCAGAAATAACAAAATTTTTAGACTTTTAAAATTTATCATTTTCTGGAAACACTTTTTTCAATATGTATCTCATACACACACACAGACACACACACAAACACACACACACAGGGTTTGCTTTGCTAATATTAACTGAATTCTCAAAGTTTCAAAACTGTATCTGACTAAAACCTTCATATTTCAAACAGTGAATACATATTTTAACATCTTAATTTCTCCTCAATCACTTATCTCCAAAAAGGTGTCTATGCAATGGTGGTAACAAAATAGATCACCCCAACACCCATTCTAAATTTCAAGTTTATTTAACTTAGTAACCAGTCTTCCCTTTTCTTTATTCCTTTTTGAGATATGGGGACTAGTGCTTGGGAAAGAAAGTGGTTAGCATGGGAAAGTGACTAAGAAATAATTTGCACAAAAAAACATAATTTTTAGTAATTAGTCATTAATGTCCTTCACGAATTTTAGTAAAAAACAAAATTATAATGCAGTCATATAATTCTGAGCACCTTACAGTGTGTATACATTTCTATATTTCAACTTTATACAATTAAGGATAAATTCAATAAAAATACTATAAATATTTCATTCAATGTTCCAGTTAACAGCTGATTTATATATTACCTCCTAAGATTCCAAATGATGATTCTCGTTCCTTTTTTACCCATAATAGCATCAAGTTCAGCCAATAATTTCTGTTCCGTAGAAAATAAAGAATGCTCCAGAATTGCTTTAAGACTGGCTTTTGACTCAGCTAAATTAAAGAGCTGCCGTATATCCCGAGTTAAAGATTTAATATCATCAACATGTTTTAACAAAATGAGATCAAGGCATTGCTTAGAAAACAAACACTATTTCCACATTAAAAAAAAAAAATAGTTCAAACAGAAACTGAATAGATACACAGGTATTCTACAATTAGCCTAGAATTTTCTAGAATAAACCTATTTCCTTTCAGTAATTTCTACAATTGCTAAGAATTTACATATGGCTTACCAAAAAGACACAGTTACGTTGTGGCATTTTTTCCAAACCAATACTATATAGACCCTTCTCCTTCCCTTTTAGATGAATAGACTTTACAACTGCTATTCTTTTATTTCTCTGAAACATGAGTATCTAATCATTACAGTATTACTGGATGGTAAAGTACCAAAAAGAACACCATGGCTTCTCCAAATACTGGTCTTTTGAATTTTTTAATGGCACCATACTGAACTATGTAAATGATCTCACCTAGAGTTTGTATTTTTTAAAAATCAGATTGGTCTGTAAATATATAACATACATATATATATATATATATATATATAATATATATTTAAAAGTGTTAGTGAGTGAAATCATAAATTAGAGAAGTATAGAAAAAATGTACCTTTCAGATCTATAGATTAGGAAAGTTATGATGGAACAAGAGACAGAGGATTATGGAAAGTAAAATGTTTAACTTTGATTATATGCAATTAAAAAGGGTTTGCTAATCCAGTCAAAATTGTAAGAAAAAAAGGAAACTTGGGGTAAAAAATGTATAGCAAGTTTCCCTCCAAAGGCCTCATTTCTTAAATATAGAGGCAACTGAGCCAAATCTATTTTTTTTAAAAAGGGTCATTGCCCAATTGACTTATAAATTGGTCAAAGGACATGACCAGGCAGTTTGCAGAAGAAATCAAAGCTATATATAATCATGAAAAATGCTCTAAAACATTACTGCTTACAGAAATGCAAACTGAAACAACTCTGGTACCACTTACACCTATCAGTGTGGCTAACACTGACAGGAAAGGAAAAAGGACAAATGATGGAGGGGATGAGAGAAAATTAAGACACGAATGTGCCGGTGGTTGAGTTGTGAACTAGTCCAACCATTCTGGAAAACAATTTTGGACCGTGACACTACGCCTACCTTTTACCCAGCAATACCACTATTTAAAATGGTCCAAATCCCAAAGAAATCCAAAAAAATGGAAAAGGACTTTTTTATTTACAAAAATATACAGATACTAGCTACTTGTGATGTCAAAGGACTAGAAATTGAGGGGATGGTCATCAATTAGGGAATGGCTGAACAAGCTGTAATATATAATTGTGATGGAATACTACTGTTATGACAAATGAAGAATAGGATGATTTCAGAAAAACTTTGAAAGACATCTATGAACTGACACCAAGTGAAGTGAGCAGAACCAGGAAAACACTGTACACAGTAATAGCACAACTGTGAAGACCATCACCGTAAAAGACTTCGTTATTACTCTGATCAGGACAATGATCCAAGAAAGTTCCAAAGGACACATGATGAAAAATGTTACCCATCTCCAGAGAGAGAAATGACGAACTCTGACTACAAACTGAAGAATAGGTTTTTTTTACTTTATTTTTCTTGTTTGCTTTTGTGTGTATGTGGTTTTCTTCCACAATATGGCTAATATGGAAATGGTTTAAATGACTCCACATGTATAATCAGTATCATACTGCTTGCCTTCTCAAGGGATGGGGGAGGAGAGGGAAGGAGAAAATGTGGAATGTAAGAATTTTTAAAATGAAAGTTAAAAAAGAATTTTTTAATGCAATTGGCAAATAGTTAATGAAATAAATAAAATATATTTAAATGTGTTACCAACAATGATATGAAAAGTAATTCATGTGGTATTTAGGATCTCTGTTTAGTAACTTTTTTTTGGAACTTAAATTTTTATATCAAAAGGATATGGTGCAAATAAAATCTTATCAAAAAGACTACATTAATTCATCCAAGAAAGCAATTTCTGCATTATGGGCACACTGGATTTACACTAGGGATGCATCAACACTAAGAGAAACAATCAACAATAATTCATCGCTAAGAACCAATACTCAAAAGGATATGGTCCTTGTTGAAAGTTACTATTGGGACAACAACATGCTCCGCTTTTGTAGATGCCAGGTAGGTCTGTGACAATAAGCCCACACTCATACTTTCACCATTTTTGGTAAAAATAATTGCATCTTTACCTAGGCGCATTGAGCCTGACTTGAATCCATTTCCATATAATCCAATTGGGACACGACCATTCATTGAAACTTTATCACTAAAACCAAAACTGCAATCAAAAGAGATTAAAAATATAAGTCACTGTACATAATATTCAACAAAATTCAATACATTTCATGCGAAGAAAAAATTAATAGCATGGGAAAAAAGGTTCAAAACCTAATGAAGAAAGTAACTCCTTGAATGTTGGAATTAGGGGGCCAAGGAGTGACTGAACAGTCATCATAACCTCCAAAGAATAAAAAGGGCAGGGAAGAAGAAAACACTGGAAGAAAATGAGAAGGGAGAGGAAGGATGGGGAAAATGATCTCACATAAAAGAGGCAGACAAAGAGGAGTTTATACAACAAAGTGGACTGGGGAGAGTAAGAAAAACTTGAAGCTCATTCTCATCTAAAAGGGTTAAAGGAGGGAAGAATACATGTACATACAGAGATGGGTATAGAACTTAATAAACAGGGAAATCAGAGAGAAAGGGGTTAAGAAAAAGGGAGTGGGAATAAGGAAGAGAAAATTAGAGGTGGCATTAGATGCAAAACGCAAAGAGGGAATAGGTTTTCAAGTTAAAGTAAAATAAAACAGGATGAAGGGAAATAAAAATGTGCGTGTAGTGTGTCGTTAAGTGAAAATGTAAGGTGTAAATGTAAGAGATCAACTCAACCATAAAACAGAAAAAAGACAGTAGAATGGATTAGAAACAAGAATCTAACAATGTGTTTTTTAGAAGAAACAAATTTGAAAAAGAAAAATGCAGAAAGTTAAAATAAGGGGCTAGAAAAAAGCTATTATGCTTCAGCTGAAGTAAAAAATGCCTAAGTAACAATTATTTTATCAGAGGAAATAAAAGCAAAAACAGACCTAGAAACATTTTGGTAAAAGGTAACACAATGAATTGATAATGAATTGATGTCAATATCAAAACATACACACTATACACACATACACACACACACTCACACACACATGCTCCAAACAGCATGGCATCTAAATTTTGTAAAAGTTAAATGAATTAAAGGAAAAAATAGTAAAATCACAAATAATGGGGAACTACGTTTACTCCCCTCACATGTAGATAAAGCCAATGGAAAAATAAGCAAGAAAGAAGTTAAGGATCTGAAGAGTTTTAGAAAAGTGAGATATGCTACAGAATGGAAATAGAAAGCAGTATGCCTATTTGTCAGCTACGCATGGTATCTTCAGAATACTGTGTATTAGGACATAGAGATCTCCCAAATAAATGCAGGAAAGCAAAAAGATTAAATTAATCTTTTACCAACTATAATTCAGTAAGACTATATTCAAAAAGATATTTGATGTGAAGGTTAAAAATTATCTGAAAACTAAATACATTAATCTAAAAGAATAGGTGAGTTGAAGAACAAATCAGAAAAATAATAATTTCATTTAAGATAATGACAACAGTGAGACAACAAACCAAAATTTGTAGGATACAGTCAAAGCAGTACTTAAGAGAAAATCTATATCTCTAAATACTTCAATCAATTAATGACAAAAATAAAAGAGTAAGGAATTGAGGATGTAACCAAAAATAAAAACTAGAAAACCAACAAATTTTAAATATTCAATTAAATGCCATATAAAATAGAAACACTGAAAGTCAAAGGAGAGATCACCAAAATTAAGGGTTGTTTTTTTTTTTTTTATTGAACTAATAAATGAAACCAGGAGATGGCTTAAAAAATAATAATGACTGACAAAAGTCTTAAGGCTATAATTTAGCTTTTAAAAAAGACCAACTATTGGTATCAAAAATGAAAAAGGAGAGTTAATTAATAAAGGAGAAACAAAAGCAATCATTAGTTATTTCTTCCAACTATATGCCAAGGAAACTGACAATCTAAATAAAATAAATAAATATTTTTTAATTATCCAGATTAACAGAAAGGGAAATAGAATACTTAATGCTTAATACTCCATCACAGAAAAAAGTTGATCAGTAAATGAATTCCTACTAAGAAAAAACCCTAGGACCAGAAGGATTTACAAGAAAATTCTATGTAACATTTAAAAAACAATTAATTCCAATACTTTGTAAATGATTTGAAAAAATATGTAAAGAAGAGATCCTACCAACTGGAGGCTCAAAAAAGAGAAAACTGTAGTTCAATTTCCCAAATACTGGTGCAAAAAGAAATTAAATAAATATTAGAGCAAGGAGACTGGCAATGTATCATAAAGATCATACACTGTGCCAGGCTGCATTTATACTAGGAAAGCAGGACTGGTTCAATATTAGGAAAATTATAAATGCAATGATCACATTAATAAAAAACATGGTTATTTCAATAAATGCAGAAAAAGCTCTTAACAAAATACCCCTTCTGTTAAAAACATTAGAAAATGTAGGAATAAATGGTACTTTCCTTAAAATGATACTTAGTATATATTTAAAATCAAGAGCTAGCATTACCTATATTAGGGATATGCTAGAAGCCTCCTGAATAAAATCAAGTAACAAAGAAACAAAAGAAATTATTAAAAGCTATTTCACCCAATTATATGCCCATAAAACTGGCAGCCTAATTGAAATGGATAAATCTTTACAAAAATGTAAAATTCCAAGATCAACAAAAAGAAATAGAGTAGTTTAACAGTCCAATCTCAGAGAAAGAAATTAAACAAGTCATAAATGAATACTCAAAGTGAGGGAAAGGTGAATCCAGGCCAAATAGGGTTTAAAAGTGAAAACCCAAAATCAGCAATTAATAACTATTAATTCCAATATTACATAAGCAGTCTGAAAAAACAGGAGAAGTTCTCCCACAATATCCATCTAAAACCAAGAGCCCATATTCCTTCTTTGCTTCACTGCTTAAATTACTGGAGAGGCCTCTTATTTATCCCTATTACATGTAATAAAGGCTCATTACAATGTGATATGCCAATAGCAGCATCTGGATGAGCTCACCATCTACAAGAAATACCTCTTCAACTTGAAAATTGGTAAGTAGCTTCGCTGAGCATAATACCTTTTGGTTTTGTGCCTCACTTGATGTTTTATAATCAGGGTGACCCCATGCCACAGTGAGACATCAGAGTAGGACTTTGCAGAGAACTGTAGTTAATCAGTTTATGAAACTTTTTATCCTAAAGTGATATATACAATAAATACAGATTCAGAAAAGGACTGGTTCTGTATCAGGCATGTAGGGCTAGCAACAAACCTTTCCTTTCACCCCACAGTTAGGAAATGGCTGATCAATTGAGCACACCTGCATCCTAGGAGAATAACTACTGGTATACAGATAACATATTTCCTTTAATTGTGCAAGTACAGCTAGTAGTAGAGAAAGAAAAAAATTTCATTTAACTAAAAGTGATCTACAGGACAGCTGAACTTTTTTTTAAACTTAACCCAGAGACGAAAACTGGTCATTATAGGAAAGCTGAACTTTTAAACGTATAAATTTCTGAACTTAAAAGAATTATGACTGGGCTGTTTTTCAAAATGCTGTTGGTGATACAGAAACAATTACAAAAGACAATTAGAATCAATTTGATTTTCTCACTAACCAACAGGAATATGGAATGATGAAATTTGTTGGAAGCAGCAGATATATTTAAGTATACACAAAAAAGGGGAGGTGGGGACTGGAATTAAGAGATTAAAAGAAGCTATTATGGAGCTCAGAAAGAGAGAGCATTTCATTAATTTCATCAAATTTCAAGGGGTTGACAAACAATGGGTGCACTGAGAAATTATATGTATTGATACCACATTGCTTCTTTCAAAAAATTTGGGAGGAGAAAAGTTCCAAGCAGAAATAGAAACAGGAGGAGGAATCATTAATGAAGACATAGAAAGAGCAATCAGAAGGGTAGGAGAACCTTAGAGGTGAGGTAAACCACAGGAGTCATGGGAGAGGAAAGGGAAACTAGTCATCCTATATAATTTACCATCACCAAATTTGAGAAAAGGGCAGTTTTTAACGGGTAAGTAATGAGATGATAAAACAGACTTCTCTTATACAGGTACATGTAAAATAGACTGTAGTTTTAAGGGAGCTTCAAAAATTGATCCTTGACCCTATGACACTTTTTTCTATGACTTCAATGAAAGGTATGGATGACAAGTTCATAAAATTTACAATGAAACAAAGTTGGCAGGGATAGCTAACATGGTAGAAGATAAACTGTTCTCCCAAGACTAAAATGCTGGACCAAATCTAATCAGATGAAATTTAACAGACATAATTGTGAAATCCTGTACTTAAGTTCCAAAAGTCAACTTCCTAAGTATAAGATGGGAGCACAATTTATCTGAAAAGATTCTAGGGATTTTTAAAACTCAGTAATACATAGGTTCCGGTTCCCAGGAGTAAGTCTTCTGATTTTCCCCTTCCCTTTAACCTCTGATCAGAAGCTACAGGTTACACTTCAGTCTTAGCTGGTCACACTGCTTACTGAAAAGTTTCTTGTAATAAACTAATGTGAATTTCTGTGACTGTCAGTTAATTTCATAGACCACATTCTTAACATGGTCCCTTGCAACTGTGATTTGGTCAAAACTAAAGAGAGCATTCTAGGAGAAATACAAAACTTACGTGGGACAATTATTGCCTCACAGACCTGAGTTTGAAATGCTAATGGAAGACAGGAGAAAATGTCCTACAGAGAGGTGGAGAAAAAAATTTAGAATTTTAAAAGATGTCAGGGCTTGAAATTTGAAAATCATTAAAATAGACATGGTAGGTGAAATCATGCAAATAAACGACAGTATCAATGGAGCAGAGAAAATAAGATGTGGCCAAGGAAGCATACTTGGAAAACAATCCGCAATGAAAGGAAGACCATCCAATGAAAGAAGTTTTTTAAAATGTTTTCTTTTTTACTGAAAACAAACATTTAAGGATAACAAACACAGAAGTACAAAAAACTGCATATTCTGTCACTAGTTTTTTGGAAGCATTATATAAATGTTAACAAATTAGTAACGAAACTTGTCTCCCTATACACTTTTTCCTCTTGTGCATTTCAAAATCTTTTATTGGTACTCTGTCTTTTTTCTATCACTACTCACTAACTTACCTTACTTCTACCCCTGAGTAGAAACTCTCCTTGTAACAAATATGCACAATCAAGCAAAACAAATCTGTACATCAGCCCCAGCTCATAGCGTACCTGATTCTGTACCTCTAGCCCATCACCTCTCTGTCAAGAGGCAGGAAGCAGGCTTCACCATTGCTCTTTTGAAGTCATGACTGACTAGCTTTGGTCAGAGTTCTGAGGTCTTACAAAGTTGTTTCCTCATACATTATTGTTGTCATCATGTAAATAGTTTTCCTGGTTCTGCACATTTCACAATGCATCAGTTCATAGGTCTTTCAATAGTTCCGAATTCAGTCTATTAATCATTACTTAAGTCAAGATAATATTATGTTACATTCATTCCCTAACTGATTTTTGTTTCCAGTTCTTTGCTACGAAGAGAAAGTCCTGCTAGAAATTTCCATCTTTGATGTCCTTTGAGGATACAGAATAATATTCTGAAAGAGTCTTTAGATGAATGCACTGTAAGAAACAATAAAGAATTCAACCAAAGATTTATATGAATTTATGTGAGCAAGGAAAAAAGGAACCAGGAGAATAATATACACTACGATTATCTGAAGTAAATGAAAAATAAACTGAAAGGAAGTGCAACTCTGACTAAAAGTGATAATCAATCATGTTCGCAGAGAATAAATGATGAAACGCAGTTCCCTCCATTGAGTACAGAGGTAAGGGACAAAGAATGTGCAATGTTTCATGTGAACAGAGCACAAAGGAAAGAGTGGTAGGCCTAGAGTCAAGACCTGAGTTCAAATCCAGCTTCAGACATTTAGCAGCTATGTAACCCTGGGCAAGTCATTTAACTTGTTTGCCTTAGTTTCCTCAAGTGTAAAATGCAGATAATAATAGCACCTACTTCCCAGGGTTTTTCTGAGGATGAAACAAAATAAATTGTAAAGTGCTTAACATAGTGCCTGGCTGAAAGATCATCATCATCCTCATCATCCTCAATCATCATCATTTCCCAGAAGTCTTTCCCCCAGATTAAATATCTCCACTTCCTTTAACAAGTGAATGCCAATAGATGTCTAAATTGTTGAAAGCCCTAAATTCATGCTTTCAGGTAAGTCATCCAAATCCAAAATGCCTCTTGTAATTCCTCATTCTGTTTTGGTATTTTTGCAACATAACCCTAAAACTTTACCCTTTTACTGATTCTCACCTAAGTGAGAATTTTTCTCCACTATGATTCTCCCCTCAACTTTCTGGGTTTCTCCAAATGAGTATATTCCAAAGTTAACCATACTATCTTCTCACTGGTAAGATTTATATTGCAAAGAAATATAACTTCCCACAAAATACCCCCTTTCACTTATAAACAGAGATAAATAATGAACTGGATAGATCTGGCAAATATTTAAAACTTTATGCACTTGTGTATACTATACACTTGGCTCACAAGTTCTCAGACAGACAGCAAATGATCAAAGTAAAAAATAACAGTTTTTATAATTCATGAACTATTTGTGAAATGTTCTAAAATTAAAAATGTTCTACATTCCATCAGTTCACTAAAAGATGACTCAAAAACATGATCTTGACTATGGTAAAATTATGCCATCAGAAGGCAAAAAAAAAAAATCAAACAATAATCTTTAAGTGTCTAATCTCTCCAAACACTGCAATCTGATCTGATCAAATAAAGTAGCCTCTGATAATATATTCTGAAATGAATAAGTCAAACAGAAATTCCAGCAGCCAGGTCTGGTCCTCCTACAAATTCTTTGCTTCCTTAGGGGATCTTTTCTTCAGATCTCCCTGCTTTCCGTTTGCCAATCTCCCACCAAAATCTGCTCTCAGTTAGCAATGGCTTAGTTAAGAACATGGTAAACTAAACTGTTACTCAGTGTGTTCTATAATACGCAAGGCCCATCTACAACCTTGATCCAAGGAATGACACAAATATCGTGAAGGAAAGGTATTCTCAAGAGGGAAATTCCCACCCCCCCTTGAGAAGTAATCAACAACACTGAAACAGGTTACAAGGCAAACTGTCACATTTATGGATTCTGCTTCAAACAGTGAAACAAAAAATACCATCAAAGCCAAGAAACTATAAACACATGAACTAACAATTTCAAAGAATTATATACATTTTCACCCACCTTAGCATTTTATGTAACTTTTCTGAAGTCATGCCATTTCCATTGTCAGTAAATGTCAAGCACACGCTTTCATTTATTACAGTCTTATCAATCCATATCTGCTTAGCATTCACATCAGGATCATAAGCATTATCTAAGAATCATCAGAAAAAGAATCACATTGTCTATCAAGTGATTTATGGGTTTTTTTAAGACACTTCAAAACAGACACTGGTTTAAAAGAGAATTTTAATTTAAAAGAGAATACTAATTAAAAGGTTTAAAATGCTTCAATTTCCAGAAATGTATGACATGTAATCTTTAGCTAATACAATTTCTACAATAATTGCATTAAATATTGAATATAGAAAAATTCCCATTATATTTAAAATGTATTAAAGGTGAATTTTGGTAGTGGTCAATGGTTGCCTGAATCAGAAGCTTAATAAGAAACTAGGGTAAATAACCAAAGCAGTGGTACAAGAACTTCAACCCTTCAAGTGTTAGAATTGGTTATCTGACAATTTATACTGTTATCAGAAGGATATGGGCAGAGGCAAAACAGTAAAGAAAGTTGGCAACATTTATTTTTCAAATTTAATGGTGATTTTTCAACAAATTACAAAAATAAGACACCAAACAACTCATAGTACAATTACTCAAATTGAGAGCAATCCATCAGTTACTCACAGTTTCTAAGGGCTTGACAGTAAGAAAAACAAATAAAACAAAATCCAGATAAATGGTACAAAAATTTAACTTGTGAGAGAAAAATACAGGTCATGAAAAAAAACCCCAAGATTATTAGACTTCATTAAATAACTAGTTCCCCCAGGAGACTGGCTTCACCTTCACTGAGCAGTCTGTTTTAGCTCTAGGATTCTTAATCTTTACGTCATGAACATATGACACTATGTCACCATGACAGTCTAGTGAAGTCTATGGACCCGTTCTCAGAATGTCTTAAAATACTTAAAACTACAAAAGGAAATAACAATAATGAGATGTGTTTATCAACTTTTTTAAAAGTTTATAGATCCCAGGTTAAAAACCCATCTTACTACTTAGCAAAAATGTACTAATTAATAATCTACAGTTCCTAAGCATAAGGATCACTAAGAGAAAAGGCAAGGAGTCCTAGCCCAGACAAAAGTTGTTGCCAAAAAGCAGTGTCACAAATGACACAGACTTAAGGATTATCCAAGATAACAAAATAGATGATGATGGAACTTCCAAGAATATAAATTGCAAGTTATAGGGCAAGAAGAAGTTTTCACTGATTTGAAAAGAGTGTACTATATTTATGCTTCTTAATATCATAACAGCTACTTGTACACAAACTATAAATCAGTGTCTCTCCTAAAAGAGAAAGCAAAAAAACTGGAAAGAAACCTTCTTCTCTCCAACTTATAAGTGAGGGAAAAAAATGGTACTATCTGAAAAACAAAAAAGGATATGAAGAGTTAGAGAAAATCCTAATCAGTACTGAGGTAGTTGGAGGTAGGAAGAATAAGATGTTAAAAAGGGAAGAAGGTCCTTATAACATCTGTTGCTAAGTAATAGATATAACGGTTCTTCCTGTAAAACAGGCCAGCACAACATTCAGCCCACAGGCACTTCAAAAGGATTTCAGATGGCCCACAAAAAATGAAGGAAGTAAAACAGACTTGCACAATATAACCCACCTACAGGCTGCTTTGGTCCCACAGGCCATATGTTATGCAGGCCTACTATAAAACAGAAGCCTCCTAAAGGACTGTCTCATGTTCATATATATATATATATCCAGCCCTTCATACAGTGTCAGGGTATGACTTGTTAACTAGTTGATCCCCAAGAAGAGGGTTCTTAATTTGAGAACATGGATAGAAGCCATGGACAGTTTTCAAGGGGTCCATGATCTTGGGAAGGGGGGGAAAAATCTTTATTTTCTCTAGGCCCTAAATGAAATTTAGCATTTCCTTCAATTACGAATGTAGGCAACAAACTGCTATGGTATTAAGTTTCTTCAGACAGTCATGATACAAAAAAGATTAAGAGCCCCTGCCACAGAGACTGGAACTGGACTATCTTAAGAAGCAGAAACTCCAATTAATGTCTGTGACAATCCACAGGTGCTATGTGAAATCTAATCCGATTTAGAAATCGATGAGAATTGATTACTGGTACCTTAGCACTAAACTTCAGCAAGGAATCGTTTTGTCAACCCGAGAGAGCAAGATCCCTCAATAATCTAAAGTTTAAGTCTAAAGCAGAGGTATCTGACACCTACACTGTACTCCTTGGCCCCAAACTAGATTAAAGGATAACTGGGAAATAATTCAACAAAATAAATATACAATAGAAAAGATCATATTAATATGTGGTTTTCTAAATCGATATGCAGTCAGCAGGGATCCTCAAGAATAGTTTAATGTTCCCCATTTTTACTTGAGCTAGACACCACTAGTCTAAAGGAACTGTATCATGATACAGAACTATGGTCCTGAATAAATGGGATGTTGTAACTGTTGAGCTACTATGAATGACCTTTTTAAAGGATGTTGGAGAAAAGCAGAGATACCATAGGACTAGAAAAGGGCAAATGTTCTCATTTGCAAAAAGGTAAAGAATATGGAATAAATATATTACCGAAAAATTCTAAGTCAATGTGCTAAATCTCCTGGCAAAATTCTAAACACACTATTAAAGAAGTTGTTTCTGAGTATTTCAGAAAAGGAAGCAGTGATCATCAAAGGCCAAAAAAGTTTCATCAGAAACAAGTCATGATAAAATACGCGTAATTACTTTTCTGACAAGGAATTTTGAGTTAGAGGATATGGGTTCAAATCCTAACTCTATTGTTTACTACTTTTGTGACTCTCAACAAGCCACCTAACCTCACTGGGTTTATTTCCTCACCACTAAAATGAGGAAGTGGGACCAGATGATCTCTGAAATGCCTTCCAAATCTATCATCCCATAATCCTAAACTGGAAGATGAGGAATGCTGCTTAAGCTAACCTTAGAGCCAAGGTAGAGAGATATGGATTAGGTCAGTAAAATGGATTTGGAATTGTCAGACTCACCAGACCCAAAAAGTCCTCAATAATGAGTTAGGACAACTCTGAGGTTTTAATTCACATATAGATTAGCAAAGATGACAAAAGTGAAAATGACAGTTTTTGGAGGGGCTAAAAGAAACTAGGTACACAAAGAAACTGCAGGTAGAACTGTGAATTGGTATAGCTATTCTGGAAAGCAATATGAAGATATGTCGTCAAAGTCACTAAACCATGTGATACTGTTTTGTTTACTTTTTAAATTTAATTAGAGGCAATAAGGAGCCATTAGAGTTTGGCAGTAATTATAACAGCTAACATTTATATAATAATTACTATGTGCCAGTGTTTTACAATAATTATTTCATTTAAGTCTCACAACAACCCTAGGACATAGGTACTACAATTCCTATTCTATAGATGAGAAACTGAGGCAAACAGAGGTTAAATGCCATGCTCCTAGTAATACAATTATAGGTACCTGAAGCTGAACTTGAAGTCAAATTTCCCTGACTCCAGGCCCTGCACTCTATTCATCGTACCACAGAGGTATACTCACCATTTTTGGTTGCTCACTTTGGACATGCTGCAGCTTGTTGGCATCATTCCCAAAACGAATTTACATGTGATATGATTAGTAAAAGCGTAACATGGTCAGAAGAGTGCATCAGGAACACCACTCTGACAAGTATGTGGAGGAAGACAGAGACTTGAAGCAGGAAAACCAGTTAGGAAGCTACTATAATAGATCAGATGATAAGGACATGAACTAGTGTGACAGCCACGTAAGCAGGGAGAGCAGACATGAGATTCAAGAGACATAATGAACACAGAAACAGCAACTAATTTGGTAGGGAGGGAGAGACAGAGTGAGGAGTTATGGATGATGGAAACCTAGAAGGATGACGGTATCCTCAACGGAAATAAGAAAATGTGGCAGGACTGAACTTGGGAATTTTATTTTATTTTAGACAAGTTCAATTTCAAACATCCAGTGGACATCCAAGTTGAAATGTCCAACAAGTAGTTGGAGATATAAAATTGGAACTCAGGGGACAAACAAGGTCTAGATATCTATAGATTTGTGAGTAACAGGCATACAGATGACAATAATACCCATGGGAAATAATTAAGTCACTAGATGAGAGAACAGAGAGAAAAGGATCCAAAATAGAGCAAGAGAAGTTGAACACAAAAGAGCAATCACACAGGAGGAAATTCAAGAGACACTAGTGTCACAAAGACCTAGAAAAGAGTAAGTATTTAGGATAGGGTGGTCAACCAGTGTTGAATGCTGCAGTGGAGGTCAAGAAGGAGGAAGATGAGAAAAAGTCAACAGATTTGGTAACTGAGATAAGAAAATCATAGATTTAGGGCCAAGGGCACTTCACAGGGCATCTAATTCAACCCACTCATTTTTACAAATGTTACTGACAACTTCGAAAAGAATAGTTTCAGGTGAATGAGGAGGTCAGAAACCAGAAAGCAAAGCTTTTAGAGATTAAAGTAAAGGAAGTGAATGCAACAAGGGTATCTGGTTTTTCCTAGAAGTTTGGTTGGGAAAGGGAAGAAAGATTTTAACAGCTATAGAAGATGATCAAGTGAAGGTTTTTTAACCATAAGCATGTTTGTAAGCAAAAGACAGTGATGACTGAGGGAACAATCTGGAGAAGATAACAGAAGATGGGATCAAGTGCACAGGTACAGAGATTGGCC
The DNA here is from genome assembly GCA_023548195.1 of Bettongia penicillata ogilbyi. NCBI lineage: Eukaryota > Metazoa > Chordata > Mammalia > Diprotodontia > Potoroidae > Bettongia > Bettongia penicillata. The sequence continues at coordinate 2,219,061 of JAJHZJ010000525.1, read as the reverse complement.
TTAGCAAGTAGAAGGGTTATCTTAGTCAAAAACTAATGAAAAAAAGAATAGGAGAATATAAAAGGTTTTAGAGACACAGAGAATGGGAAGGTCATGGTGAATGGCCTCCATTTAATCTGCAAAATATAAGGTGAGGTCCTCAGCTGAGAGGATGGGGGGAAAGGTAATGGAGAGGCTTAAGGAAAAACGAGGTTCTGAACAGATTCTTTGGACAACAGGATAATCAACTAGGGAAAAGCAAAAGTAGGACTGTCTCGCTGCAGTGAGGGTACTAAAAATCTAACCCTGACCCAAAATCCTTTGGTCCTTTATTAGCATTCTTACTATCATTTAAAAATTTAGAGGTTATATAGTTCCTTGAAAAGAACTGTGCAGTATATATGTGGTTACATTGTTATGACAGTTATCTTCAGTACATCCAGTTGTATCAAAGAACACAGGAGAAAAACGCCTTTCCTTTCTACTTCTGAAATAGTATCCTTTTTCTGATGAAGGGGAGGGCAAGCCACTGGAGAATTCTATACAATTCAAGAAAGTTCTGCTAGCCCATTTATGATCAGCAGTTCTCAAAGATTTACAAAATTTTGGACACGTGTTTTCATCTATTTTACTGAGCTTAGACTGACTTGGGGGAAAATCCTGGTAGAAATTATAGCTTCACAAGGTAAACGTGTTCACGGTCTTGTCTTCAGCCCTTTCCATGTTCATGAAAAAGAGAGTAAAGTCTTGTGGCTTCCTAATCATTATTGTGACTCATCCTAACTACTGAACTGAGCAAGAATTTATTGTCTTCACTATAACAGAGCCAACACGCTTCTCTTATCACTAGAAGGGTAACTCTTTAGAAATGAGGAGCGTTTCCTATATAGACTTGTGGCAAAAGTGAATCGATCTTCAAACTACGCATATGTGCATAAATGGAGTTTCCATGGAATCCATCTTGAGTACAGGATTTGGCTGCAAGGAGGTCAGAGTGTATGTCAATAATGAAAATCATCCTGGAACCTCTTCCCCAGACCACAACAACCTTGCACTGAGAAGAAGCAAATTGAGTTATCCCACTGTGTCTTCATGCAACATCATTTCAAGCTGGGTTTTCAGTTTCCTCATTTATGAACCATTCCATGCGCTCTGATGTAAAAATTCATTTATTTAAATCCATACTATATAAACATGCATAAATTTCTTTTGTTAAACAGGTAAAACAAATCTGTTACTGAAATTGCAAGTTACATACCTATCAGTTCAGCAACTGCACTGAAAGGCCAGGTATGACTGGTAGAATTTGTATGCAAAAACTTTGGACACAGCTGAAACAAAAGAAAAATGCAAGTTATGTGCAATCTATATTTTCTTAAGTCTCAAACAAGAACAATCTTTGGGGTTCTACAATTTAAGTCAATTTGTTTCCAAAAACAAACAAACCAAAAACCCAGTGTTCCCAAAACATATTTTAAGCTATTTCAAAGGAACAAAAGCCAGTACTGTCTCTGGATTGGGGTCCCTCTCTACTTAATAATTTTTTTGAAAAAATATTGTATTAGGACGTATTAAAGGAATACTACAGTAACTTTTCCTACTAAATAAGTACAAATCAATTTCTCACAAAAGGAGCTCCACAACTCTTTCCAAAATCTTATATACGAAAACAAACATGAAGCATTTCAAACTAGTGAACGATGATTGAATTAAGGCTTGTTAGTCTTTTTTATAGACTTCCCCTCCTGACCCAGGTTATGGGATTTACCGCCACTTTGAAATATTCTCCTATAAAGTTATTACAGTGTTTTAAGATTTTAACATTTTTCCTGACATAAAAACAATTCAAAGTTAGAAAGTGTTTTAGGAGGTATAAATTCCCTGATAGTCTGTACTAATAATAATATATCCCCTTCTTTTCACCTCTCAGACCTCAGAGACTTGGGGCACAGTACCTTAGAGGTAATCTAGTCTAATCCATTCATCTTCAAGATAAACAAAAGAGGTATACTGAGGTGAAAAGAACTGTTATGAGGCCAAACAAGGAATCGGAATCCTTTAATACGAAATCCAATATTCTTTCCAGTACTGCCCCTTATTCTTTCCTAAAAGTTATCTAAAAATTACTTTTAAATAGATCCTTTCTTCCTTTTCATAATGTAACACCAATGGGATACCCACAGCAGCAGCTATGAATATGGAAACGTATTTCCAGGGTTGAATGCCAAAATATAACAAACTCTCTTCCTCAAAGATGAAACCAAGATATTTATTCAGATATCAGAAAGCCAATTCCACCATGGTAACAATATACATCACCAATCCAGGGAACACAACATCCCCAAGCCTTCCCTCCTTTAGACCCTACCACAAACAAGCTCCCCTAAGCAAAATTCCTCCCACTCCCTCTCACACTAGCTGCTCTGCCTTAGTTCTGCCTGGCTCTTCACCTCCTGCCCCACCCATTCAGAAAGTTCCTCCAGCCCTGGGCTCCAGATGACTCAGGCTCCATCACAGTAGTCTGCAGGGCCTGAGCTCAAAGCAGTTCACATAGGGCTATTAATAGGCAGGAAAGATCTTCCAATTCCATTAACATTATATACAATTCACAACTGCAGTACAAGTCTGGAAAGTTTTTCCAATTTGGTGATGCTGTTATTTAATTGTGCATCTTACTACTCTGAACAGTTCTAGTAAAGTTTAAGTTTCTTGAGAGCAAGAACTGTTTCCCTTTTTTGTATGTTCAAATTCTGATACTATGTTGTAGGTGCTTGTTGAAATAAACTAGATTGAGTTCACATTTCAGCTACCATTTCAAAACAGTTATGAATCAACTTTTGCCCCAATTCAGTAATTTAGTTTCCCCAAACCTTCTTGCTAATGTTAGGTAGATGTAAAAGTAATTTAAAATATTAAATCTGATTAGAATTTAAGATGCTTTTTGTGAAAAGAAAATAAATGATCTACCTAAATGTAATTTTTAGATAACTCTAAGGAAAGAAAATATTAAGAGGCAGCACTGGTGAAATAGAGAAAGAGCACCCTTTGAACAAATATGTATAGTCAAGAAAAAACAATTCCAAAATTGGTCATGTCCAAAAATATGTTTCACTCTGCACCTTGGGTATACCACCTCTGTCAGGAGTAGGGTCATCATCGCAATCACAGACCATCATCAGTCCTCAGTAATCACGGTTGGTCATTGATTAGATTTAAGTCTGTCAAAGTTGTTTATCTTTACAAATTTGTTGTATAAATTGTTCTCCTGATTTGCTCATTTCATTCTGTAAACTACTTTTTACATTTCCATACTAGTTTTTACATACAAGTATTGCCAGATTTCTCAAAAACTGGGCTTTCATCATGTAAGGCCCAATAGTATTATATTATTATATTCACATAATTTATGTGTATTCTCTGACACATATATTTCATCACTGCTGTATTTAAAGTATGTGCCTATCCTCCCCAACTCCAGATACTCTGTATATTTGGGAGGTGTCCCAGGCTTTTGGGAGATTGTCTCTGTGTTTTTATGTGCTTAGTAAGTGCCATTTCTAAAGGTAATTAAGCCAGGCTCTTAATCAGCAGAAAGTGGGGGGGGGGGGAGTTGTCCCCTTCCCCAAGGGGCAGGTAGAGTTCTAGCCATGGTGGTATTCTTACCTAGAACTCCAAGAGGAAAAAGTCTGACCACTCTAGGGGCTGACCAACACAAATGGGAGATGAGGAAGTAGCCCCAAAGTAAGTAATCCAGGGGTGCTACATAAAAAAGACTGATGGTTTCATACATACTTATCTTTTTCTGTTCTTTTATATAGAAAGTTCATGTTTGTCAAACTCATAATTATTTAAAAGGTTTACAAGTAGGCATTTATGGAAGAAGTGTCATGACACAGTAAAAAGAGGGCGGTATCTAATGTCAAAAGACCTGGGCTTAAACTTTGGCTCTACTGCTTATCCTGTCTGACCTAGGCAAATCATTTAACTTCTTTGGACATCAGTTTCTCCATTTGTAAAATGAAAGGTTTGAACTATATGATCCTTAAGTTACCACCTTGCAGTTCTAAATTTATGAGCCTAAAAATTTTAAGCCTGGCATGAATTAGCAGTATTTTAAGATAGTCAAGAGCCCCAGAACCGAAGACCTCATTCAAATTTTGGTCTGACATCATGTAGTCACTTAATTTCTAACATGAGGACAGTATCTATACAATGAACCTCATGAGGTTGTTGTGAGGACTGAACAAAGTGATGTATGTGTGAAAATACTACCTTAAGTACTTAATAAACTTCAGCTACTATTCATTCTATCACCCAAGGCTTTACAGGAGACCATACTTTGCAAAATCTAAATAGAATATAGTCTAGTCAGGTTTTGGTTACAGACAGTTTTCTCTTTAATTAAATTCACACTACAGTCTGTAAAGAATTGATAAAGAAGTTTGCATTCCAAAAAAAAAAAATCCACCTATGTTAACTTGAGTATACAATACTGTTCGCTCTCTCTCTCTCCCCTGCCCCACCTCCAGTCTCAAACCATGCTCTGAGGCTTCCCACTCTCACCCCACCAAAAATACAAAGAATTAAAAATAACAAAAAAACCTCCAAGTAAAGAACACATAAGACACTACCCCACCGCTGGGGGCTTGGCTTGATACCTGCAGCACCCCAAGAGGAGAGCTCTGCCCCACTTCGCCCACCTGCCCACATGTCCAGGCTCTGCTCTGGTTAGTCTGTGCTCTGGCAGAGCATATCTGTCCCTATGTCGCCCCTCTTCCTGTCTGTATCCATGCCAGGCTCCCACATGTCTGCCATCCTCCCCCAGCTTGTTCTTCCTCTCCATTTCAACCAGGTCCTAATTTGCTGGCGTAGGCATGGTCCTCCCCTCCTGTTCTGGCTTCTGTCCCTGGACCCCATGTATCCTTGAACCGTCTGCTGGCCCCCTCCCTTCACAGACCCACAGCCCTCCTTTCTGCCTCCTTCCCCATGTCTATGGCAAGTTCATATTATGTAAACACCGAGGATAACTGTCTATGCCTGCAATTTTGTTAAAGCCCTTCATTTCTCCTGTTGTTGCTTGTATTTTATCAATTTCACCTCTGTCAAAGGTTAAGGAAGTTAGGTCAAATTTAGGCCAGTTTGGGGTGAAAGATGAGTGAAAAGGGGTGTTAACTATTTTAAGATTAAATTTGAATCTGATTTGCTAACTTTATTTATTATTACTATATTCCTTGAGTAGCTGTTAATAAAAACACCATAATCCCAATTATTCTGGAGGCTCAGACTGGTAGATCTCTTGACCTCAGGAATTTTGAGCTAATTGACTATTGAGGGATACTGTGTCGCTTTAGGAGGGGTAAAATTGGCCTACATCAAAAAAATAGAACAGGAGGGGGATCAGGCCCATGAGGAGCCCCCCTACTTCAATTGTAGGCAAGATGGGAAGACCCAATCTTATTCATCTTCCTGAGTTCAAATCTGGCCTCAGACACTTACTGGGACCTTCAATCACCACATCTGTAAAATGAGCTGGAGAAGGAAATGGCAAACCACTCCAATATCTCTGCCAAGAACCGCTGCCCTGCTCCCCTCCCCATGAGGCCACAAGTGAAAAATGACTGAATCACAAAAATTTGATACATGGCAATTTATTTTTAATTTAACAGGTAATCAAAACAATTTTTAAAAATAATTGGCTATTTACCAAATGTGTAAATTTCAAAAGGTTCGAGGTGCTAGTTGTTTCTCTGGAGACGTTTTATTATTTTATTTGTTCTCAGTGTTCTATAATCACTTCCATTCAACTTAGCTTTTTCCCTTCCCTCCCCCTCCTTCCCCCCATCTCCTCCCTCCCTCCCTGAGAGGGCATACAGTTTTATATAGGTTCTACACATACATTCCCATTAAATACATTTTCACCTTAGTCATACTGCATAGAAGAATTAAAATGGGAGAAATCATAAAACAAACAAAACCATAATACAAAAAAAAAAAATGATCTATTCATTCTGCGATCAAATTCCATAGCTCTTTCCCTGGATGTGGAAGGCATTTTGTCTTGAGACCATTGGGAATTACTTAAGTCCTGGCATTGCAATGAAGTTCTAAGTCTACCAGAAAAAGTCCTCACACACTGTGGTTGTTGCTGTGTACAAAGTTCTCCTGGTTCTGTGCCTTTCACTCAGCATCAGCTCATCTAAGTCTTTCCAAGCTTCTCTGAAGTCTTCCTGTTCATCATTTCTTATAACACAATAGTATTCCATTATATTTATATACCACAATTTATTTAGCCATTCCCCAATTGACAGGCATCCCCTTGATTTCCAGTTTTTGGCCACCACTAAGAGTGCTGCTATAAATATTTTTGTGCATGTAGGACCCTTTCCCATTTTTATGACCTCTGGGAGATACAGTTCTACAAGTGTTTGGAGAGCTTTAAGATATAAATTTATTTACTAATCAAACATGGATTTGTTGACCTGAAAGCTTTGTTAAAGAAAAGGCAACAGGCTAAATGAATGCATTTTATGATTTAATTAATTAAACAATTCTCTATAAAGAAATGGTAACATAATATCATGGAGCCAGAGATTATCTGACTGTCTGGTACAGAAATCTTCTGGTTTAAATACATTTTGACATGAAAAAGGAACTCTCTTAGTTGAACAAACCCTAAATTTAGTAAGACAAGACAATTAACAAAGTAGTGCCAGCTGAGTTTCATGGTCCCAAGCTGTGTGAATTTCCTGTATGGAGCATGTGTCTCTGTGCCGTAAGATGAGGAGAAAATCTCATCACTCTGATGGCAAGCTTCCTGTCCTACAAAGGTCCCTGACGTTACTGACATAAGAACGGGTGTCTTAACAGAGTTGACAAAGTTAAAATTACAACCTAGGACATCTGTGTTTTTCCTTATCACTAAGAGGCCAGGAGAAAGGTCTGGTAAGGAAGTTACTAAGTCAGCCCCATCTGCTTCCTGACACCAAAAGGCATCCTCTGAGTTTACTTAAGATAACAAAGGAGACTATTAGGTCCAGGCTCTTCTTAATTGAAACTTTGGCCCTTATTAAAGTCCAAACGTTATATTAAATATTATCAGATTAGTGGCTAGAAGTGGGTTCAATGTATGCCCCTGACCTATACCACTTGTATGATCCTTAGGTAGGAGTTCAGAGGTAGGCAGAATTAAGATACCAATCAGTGAACAAACCTTAATTAAATGCTTACTATGTGTCAGGTTCTTTGCTAAACACTGGAGATACAAAAAAGGGGCAAAAGTTTATATTCTTAAGGAATATACTTTCTGGTACATCCTAATGGGGGAGAGGTACATACACCATATATACGAAGTAGATGGAAAATAAACACAGGACAGAAGCTACCAGAGAGAGAAGCACCAACATCTGAGTTTTCAAAAGCGGGGAGGGGCGGGACTCCTTAACTACTACTCAGAGTCTCACCTGGCCAAATCACAAGAACCTTCTTCCACAGAGTGAACCCCAAAGCAAAACCTCACCTCAGTATACATGGAGCCAGAAGGCATCACAACCCATGTGTTTCAGTGCCTAACTACAAAAAGGTGTGAAAGCCTTCAAGCAAGCCAGCCTCCCCTAAGCAAGCTTCCTTAATGAGCTCCACATGAGGCCTATTATATGGCCACCGGAGATCTTAAATTCCATTAACATTACTGTTGGCTACTGCAGGGACAGGGATCAGTCAAAATTTAGTCCATTTAGTTTAGAGAAAAACTGTCAGTGATCAGAGAAGATGGAAATTTACTAGCCAAATTTCAACAATAACCTCTGCAGAGACTGGTGAAAGAGGCTGGAAAATCATGAATGAGTAAGTAGAGACAATAATTCACTTCTTCCATTTCAATTCACCTTCTCCATGATACATGTTTCTTAGCTATGAGTGTCATTAAAAACCAAGTATCAAAATAAACAACTTAAGAACCAGAGCTTGAAATTCCTGCATCAAACAGAATTCAACTGCATTGTTCTCAATAACAATATTTTAAATATTGTAATAAGTTCAATACATGTGTATTGAGCAACATTTATACTGCTCTGACTACATATATATGTACACACATATAGGGGAGTTTATGTTTAAAGTTTTTTTTTACTAAAGAGGCTGTGATCAAATAAAGTTCAGAGTGATGGGATGCTTGGACCCCAGCCCAAAGTCCATATATCTCAGACAATAACTCATGAGTGGGCCCCAGTGAAGCAAATTATCTCTTCCTGCTCAAGTTGACCTTTGTAGAATTTCTACTGTATAAACAGTACTATCTTGTATTGCTTCCCTTAGTCACAGTACACGTTTCAGAAATCAAGATATATATCCATTCCCCAATCCATCTTGCCTAACAAGACAATGATTGGTGACAGACAGTACGGCCAGTGGTTGACTTAATGACGTTGCACACTTAAAAACACACCTCTCAATAGGCCCCCAACCTCCAGCCCCCCATGCTGTTCCAGGCTTCTTATAGTGAACTCTACACTAAGTACAAAGATTGCATGTTCCTTTAAGAACTGAGCACTCCTTAATAGCGCTCCAACTACCTAATTAGCATCCTTGCCACACCATTCACTGAACTTTCCCTACATAATAATAGCATGCCTCCCCTCCCCTCACCATTAAGTTGAGAGGGAGCCCTGCCCACTTTTTAAGTGTCAAAGTAAACTTCTGCCTCTTGACTAGAAGATAGGTTGAATCCATGAATTCTTTTCAGACAACCATGCAAACTCAAAAGTTTTGGGGTCCCCTGGAACCTCATCAAGAGGACACTAACAAAAACAGTTGCTTCACATAACTGAACTTCAAACTTTCCCCCTTTTTCAATGCTCTTTCAATTCTTCCGATGACTCAAAGCAGCAGGTTGTAGTTGACAGAGCTAACCTTGGGGCAAAGAACATTTAGGCTCAAATCTCACCTCAGACTTGTACTCCTGGGTATCCCTGGGCTAAATAATTTAACCATTCAGGGTTCTGTTGTAGCTCTCAAATTCAAATTGTAAGAAGTTGTTCAACCCTCCTCTCTACAGGAGCTCTCCATACCAACTGACCTTTTACTAGAACAGAGGTTCTTAACCTTTTTTTGTGTCATGAGTCATTTTGACAGTCTAGTAAAGCCCATGGACCCCCCTCCTCAGAATTTTTAAAATGCATAAAATAAAATGCAAAGGATTACAAAGGAAAACAATTGTACTGAAATAGTTATTAAAATATTTAGGAAAAAGAACCCTTGCTCTACATAGAGGGCCCTATACCACAGTGAACCTTTCTCTACTACAGGGAGTTGCCTAAATCACTGCCCTTCCTCTCCAGAGGTTCTTAAGCAGAGATCTATTAATGTTTATTTTTTTTCTTTCATTTTATTTCTTGGTTTTTAGTTTTCAACATTCACTTCTACAAGATTTTGAATTCTAAATTTTCTCTTCTTCCCTCCACTATCCCCCTCCCCAAAACAGTGTGCAATCTGATATAAGCTATATACGTACAATCATATTAAACATATTTCCACATTAGTTTCTGACTGGGGGAAAGGGGGAATGTAGAAGGGACTACAGAACAAAAAAGGAAGCCAAAACATCTGAAAAGCTACATATTTCACTAAGGATAATGAAAATAAAAATATTAGCTTACTTTTATACAGTGCTTACTATGTTGCAAGCATGTGTAAAGTACTTAACAATTATTATCTTATTTCCTCCTCACAACAACCCTGGTAGGTAGGTGCTATCATTATCCACACACCACACAACGGAAGAAAGGAAGGAAAACAGAGATGAAGTGACTTGTGAAGGGTCACATGGCTAATAAGTATCTGAGGTCAAATGTGAACTTAGGTCTTCCTGATTCTCTGTATACTGCACCACCTAGCTTGATGAGATTAAATCTGTATTCCCCCAAAGAATACTGTGTTCCCAAAGATAACTGCTAAAGGATATTTGAATAGGCATACATGGCATTTCATTTCTAACTAAGCAGAACACAAATTTCAAAATAAATTTCAAGTTTGGACACACTTAATTAGTATCAAACTCCTGAATGTAAGACTGATACTCAATCTAAAAAAGATATCAAAGATAGCCAATGCTAAGAAAATAGAATTTATATGGTATTTTCTACAAATGCCAATGAATTACACATAATTAAACTGATGGAAAATCAAAACACAAGGCTAAAATTCTGGCATTACTCAGCTAAATAGAAAAGATATCCACATTTTTTTGACTGAAGCTAAAATACAAGTTACAAAAAGGAGGGAATTAAAGTATTAGGAGACTTGATAGCCAGAGCATGGGAGTAATTTTCATAAGCTCTTGTTTTAAATGAATTATTACTTCACAGTGCACTATTATCACCATACTGAAGAACAACTTGTGATTTATTTAGTCTATTTTACGTGTACAAATGATACATGGAAATATAAGAATTATATGGATAAGTCTATACAAAAATTTAAAGAAATAGTATATCACAACTCAATAGCTACAACATGTGGTCAGTAAGTCTATACAAGAAAATATAAAAATGGTACAAAAATGGAATATCCCATTTCTTGATGAAACATGCTCTCCACTTCCTGAGAGAGAACGAAAAGACTTAAGAACATGGGACTAAAGAGTCCAGATTGAAGCATATTATTTTTCTTTCTTTTCTTTCTTTTTGGTGGGGGGAAGGGAGTAGGGAAGAAGAAGAGATATGACTAATGGAGAAATGCATTTTGCATGACTATACACATTTGTAACAGGTTTTGTTTTTCTTGCTTTCCCATTGGGTGGGAGAGGAGTAGATGAAAAAAATTCTGTGTTTTAAAAAAATTTAATGTAATTTAAAATTAGCAAGAAATCATCAAACTAGTTCCTATTTCTTCTACCTATACAACATGAAACGGTAAGGACATGATGACATTGTAGCTAGGCCACAGGAAATGAAGTAAATTAAACTATCAATACACTATCTCTCCACCAAAAAAAAGCCATCAATGAGTTGGTATCAGTACCCAAAAATACCTCAAACCATGTCAATACCCAAATCATCACGGATCCAAAGAAGCGTTATTAAAAAAAAAAAAAAAAAAAAAAACCTCAAAAGTACAAGCACTGGTCTCATCCTAATTCGGACACTTATGTGACAAGTCAGCAAGTCACAGACCCTCCTCAAGTCTAAGTTTCACTACCTGTAAGAAGGGGATACTATTCTCACAAATTTATTGTTTTTGTTCATTTGTTTCAGTTGTGTTCAATTCTTCATGACCCCATTTCAGGTCTTCTTGGCAACAATACTGGAATGATTTTGCCATTTCCTTCTCCAGCTCATTCTACAGCTGAGGCAAACTGGGTTAAATGACTGTCCAGGGTCAGACAACTAGCAAGTTTCTGAGGCCAAATTTGAACTCAGTTAGATTATCCACTGTGCCACCTCGCTGCCCTCTCTGAGAAAAACAGTTTATAAAGTGTAAATATGAATTACAATTATAAATTGTATCCATATTATTTGAAATAGCTTTGGTCTACTTCTGCAGCACTGTAGATAATGGATTGCCTGCAGTATTCTCTTTGTGCTTCCAACAATCTTACTTTCTTCTGCAATAAGTTACTGTGAATGTCTTCCAGATTTAGTTATTATGGGATACCCTCCTTTATTCAAGTTTTAAAAACATAATTCAATTCAATTCAATTCAAAAAGGTGTATTCTTCATAATGCATACTTCAAAGAGTTTATTCATCTTAGACCAGCAGAGGGTCTACAGTGCCAACTTCCCTGAAGGCTTTCGTGTTTAGTGTAAGGACAGAAACTGAGGAAACAGAAGTTAGAATTTCCAGCAAAGTAATTTAATAGCAAGGCTAGCAACAATCAAGTCTAAGACCTCCTCAGTAAATGCAAGGTCACCATTTGGTAGTTAGTAAGATTTTCTTATGGTCAAAAACTTACATAATTTTGAGCATTATGGATATTCATTCTCTCTTTCGAATTAGTCAAAGTTTTACAAATCCTGTGGTTATTTCAAGAATATCCTGGGGTACATTCTATGATTATTACAAAAACATACCAAAAGATATAGGGAATATCTTGGAATCAAGTACTTAGCACCTCACTTTCCCAGAATCATATTACTACGTTAATTTCCCCATAATCATATAATTTATAGCAAAGAAAAGCCTAGCTCACAAAATACAAGATAATCATAAACTGGAGAGAACCAAACAAAATGGGAGTTACTTTTGAGTTTCTCAGTAAATAGGATTTGAGATGCATGTAAAAAGGAGATTTCTCCTTCAATTTCAATCTGAATCCTCCAGTGGCTCGGTAAGGAAAGAGGCTGAATGAGAAAACAGTGACTGATATGTCAGACTCAAACTGAAGTTCACAGCAGGAGAAAGCTTGGAGGTACTTCTGGACATATAGCATTTGACAGAAGAAAGTACTGCCAGTGAGTTAAGCTCTATGGTCTTCAAAAGTAGGTGGAATATAGAGGTTTTGGTGCTAAACTGGGTTGAAAGCAGTAATGTCTATACACTTATTTCCTTTTTTTCTGAGACAGCTTCATTATTCCCTTACTTGTGGTCTGATATGAAGTTCTGTCCAATGATGTAGATTTTTTTGATGGTTGAAAAAAACGTGACCTCTAAGTGTAACATAATGATAAAAGCAAATGGTCACAATAAACCATAGGTACAAAAGGAAAAATCTGCCACACATACCATAAAGAATACTTTGTTTTTATGTGCCAATCTTCCTTCCATAACGAGAATATTTTGTAGAACAACAAATTGTAAGATTCAAATTTAAAAGTTCAAATTCAGTATCTACAAATAGGAGTGCAGTGGGAAAGTCTAGAATTTAAACAAGATCTAGAAGGATGGCTAAGATTATAGAGATACAAGGTGTTAAAATGACATCCCACCCAGATCTCCCTACTTGAAATCATTCCCTTTTCCAATCAAGATAAACTTGAGATTTACAGGCTAGATTTCTTTCTTAAGGATGAAGCCTCAGGCTCTCACAGACCATCCCACAAGAGGTCCCAAGCCAAACCCCACTCAGAATGGACTGAGAGCGAATGTAAATAAGTAATTGTTTAGGTTTTGGCTAGAAACCCTGAAGGTCTTCCTCTCCCAGTTTGATTTTTTTTCTCCAGGACTAGAAAAAGAGGCCCCATTTTTTTACCTAGCCTTATTAAATCACTCAAAGGGTGTTTACTCAGTCAAACTGAGAACTGCTAAAGACCTTAGCTTTAAAAGAGTAAGGTCTTCCACCCCATCTGGGGTCATCTTCAGTCATCCTGATGTGTAAATCTGGTAACTGGACTCAAGTGGTTCCAGAGAAGAAGGTGAGGCTGGTAACTTTGTAGAGCTCTTCCTCACTTAAATCCAATTAACTTGTATGTCATAGCACCATCTCCATCACTTCACAGGCTTCTTCCGGAATGGAAGACAACAACAACCCTTTTCAATCTATCCTCCAGATTGGCCAAAAACATCTTAATACCAAAGACACATTAGTACCCTGCTCAAAAACTGTCACTGGCTCTACCTACTTTATAGAATTATTCTTTATTAGAATTATTCTAATAAAAGAATATATGTAAAGCATTAAATAAAATGTAAAAGGTGGTAATGAGTGATGGGGGGCGGGGAAAAGCATCAAGAAAACCTTAAAAATACAACCCAGAAAAATGCAATAGCTCAGAAAAGAACAAAGGCAATTTTGTTACTTTCAAGTTAAATTTTATACTTTAAGAAAAAAACTCTACATAATAGAATTTCACAATTTCGCTTACCGGTATCTTTTCTGTTCTTTACTTATTAAATGATTCATAAGAAGAAAATGTTAAAACATTTAAAAACATAATGTAAATTAGTACAGAAATGTGAGGCAGTATTAACAGTGTGTTCCGCTTGTAGGAAGGAAGGACCTGGATTCGAAGAACCACTTATGACAATGATTGCATAGTTCTGGGCAGGTCACTTGGTTCCCTCTAAGTCTATCTGCAAGATGAGAATACTATTTTATATCACCTACTTCACAGGGTTGTAGTACAAATGTGACATAAGACACTTTACAAACTTTAAAGAGCTAAGTAAAGGACTCGGTGGAAAGTTTATTCAAAGGGAGAGAATATCCCCTAGGGTTATAGACTTAAAGCAGGAAGGAAGTAGAGAAGTCAGAGTTTAACCCACTTATTTTGCAAAAGACAAACACAACTGAAGAACAGAGAAGTTAAATGTCTAGCCCAAGGTTACAAAATAAAGTAGGGTGTAGTAAATAGAGCAACCTTGAAGCCATCCATAGAGTTTCCCTCAAAGAATAGCCTATACATACAGGATTTCTTCCCAAGGAGAGTCTCCTGAAAGCTTAAATCTGTGGCAGGTCCTACCATAACTGTGGCTGATAAATTCCACTATCTTAGTAAGACTTTAAAAATACTTTAAGTTAGTGATCTGCCATCTGCTTTCAAGAGAGGAGGCAACTCTTTCAACCAAGAGACACATGGAAGTATATTGGTTTGACCCAGGGACCTGGTAAAATGGACCCTGTAGATCTGAGTAGTACCTTTAACAAATCATTCTGAAGATGAGCAGAAGTTTAGAGGGCAACAAAGAACTACTTCTTTTTATCCACAACTACTTCAAACAATGCTAAAACACCTAACACCACAAGCCTTTGAGTAGATCTATTTTATGCCACAATAAATGATGCTTAGTCAATAAATAAAAGCATAACCCTTCAAAAACAAAGTTTGATAACTACAATTTCACTATTTCCTGGGAAATATCCTGAAGTTTCCATTAATTACAAACTCATTTTAAAATCAAGTAAAAAATCCTGCGTTTCTACCAGAGAACAAACAATGTTTAGGACAGATTTCAAAATTTGGATAAGAAAAAAAAATTTTTAGTAGGTCCTGTAAGTAGGAAGGAAAAAGGTAATTTCTGTTTTATGCGCACTTACTTCTCACTGCAGTCAAGGTGACCTGAGTTCAAATTCAGCAGCACAGTGACTGAACAAATCAATTTAA
The DNA here is from genome assembly GCA_023548195.1 of Bettongia penicillata ogilbyi. Lineage (NCBI taxonomy): Eukaryota > Metazoa > Chordata > Mammalia > Diprotodontia > Potoroidae > Bettongia > Bettongia penicillata. The sequence continues at coordinate 2,204,046 of JAJHZJ010000525.1, read as the reverse complement.
CCTGTCTCCCTCAATTTCCTCAACTGTAAAACAGGGATGGTAATAATTGCATGCGCCTCCCACGGTTGTTAGTATCAAATAAGTTAACTTATAAAGTGCCTGGCACACACAATAGTTTATTCTCTTCTGCCCTCATAATAGCTGAAATTTATGAATGTTTGAAGTTTACAAAGTACTTTGAATACATTATTCTATTTGATCCTCACAGCAACCCTATGTGAACAGGCATTTATTAAGCACCTACAATGTCAGGGTCAGGCTTAGTGCCCAGGGGTTACAAAGAAAGGATAAAAATCAATCAGTCCCTGATCTCTACGGTGGCAACTAGGAACGCACAAGATATACAGATATATGTGTGTATATGTATGCGTGTGTATATGTATACATATACGTGTATATATACATATATGCATATATACACACACACACACAGATATATATATATATACACACACACACACACACACACACACACACGGGCAGACTGATGATAATCTCAGAGAGAAGGAACCAGCATTATAGAGGACCAGGAAAAGCTTCCTGCAGAAGGCAGAATTTTAGATGATTTTTGAAGGAAGCCAGTAGGTGGAGAAGAGAAGGAGAAGTTTCAAGCATGTTCGATGGGCACTGAAACTGCTGAACCAAGAGATGGGAGCTCTGTGTTCCCGAAACAGAAGGGGCCATAGTCACAAGAAGGAAGAGGGGAGGAGAAGGGAAAGGGAGGAAGTAAGGTGTAGAACACTGAAAAGGTAGGATAAGGCCAGGTTATGAAGGGTTTGAAAAGCAAAACTGTAGATTTTTTATTTGATGGGGGGGAACTCGTAGGAAAACCACAGAATTTGCAGAATTGGGGGTTGGTGACTGGCTTAGGAGGACAGTGGAAAAAGGCATCTTGCGTAACCTAAAACACTCTTGGGAATAATTTATCTAGAGACGATTTGAGATTTCGGTGTCCTAAATCAATGCAGCGCCTCATTCCTTGGCTTTCTATACCAAAACACAGCTCCATTTATAGCCTGTTCTCAAGTTCAAGGAGCTTGAGACACCCCGTAACCGATCCCCGCTTCTCCATGCACAGGAGAAAAGCCTATTTGACCAGCGCGCGTATTTTGCCTAGATGACAGGCAACAAGGAAAGGAATTTAAAAAAAAAAACAAACTGAAAATACGAATTAGAATGAGGAAACGTTAGACAAGTTTCAACCCTAGCCAGGGCCTATCCTTCGCTTCCCTCTCCCTAGACTCACAAGCCTCTTACTAAGGGCGATTAATGAGGGTCTGAGAACAGAAAAGAGAACTAGGCGGACCTGCCTCCTTCCTCCCTCCCACCCCGCCAAAGTCCAGGCCCAGCAGAGACGCCCGAGGAAAGGAAATCGAAACTCTCCGGCGGCGCCCCGCCCCCTCCGGGCCCCGAGGCCGGGGAGGCCGGCGAGCCGGGCCGCACACCCAGGAGACGGGCGCGGACGTTCCGGGTACGGTGCCCGCGACCCCCTGTCCTACCACAGCCCCCTCAGACCCGCCCCGGCCGAGGCTCCGCACCGGCCGCGGCCAAGGCGGAGGGACGGGTTACCCCCTGCCGCCGCCTCCCCCTCGCCTCCCGCACCCCGCCGCGATAGCTCACCGCACTCAGCAGAATCCCGCTCTGCGTTTGTGCGGTCATCTTCGGGCAGCTACTAAGCCAAGAGCGGCCTCCAAGGCAACCTGACTCGGAGTCAGTACCTACACTTCCCCACCCACTTCCGGGGGAAAGCGATTGGCCGACGCGTGACTCCGCCCACCCACTTCCCATGACCCCCTCCCTCCTCCCGCGTAGCTTTAGGAATGCTATCCCAGGACAGGTTAAAGGACAGGAAAGGGCAAGGAGGTGGGCGGGGAGGCGCGTGCGCAGTGTGTGAACAGAGTGCGTTTCCGGCTCTACCTTTTAACCCTTTCGTGCCTTTTAGGGAAGGTGGGCCTGAGCTTAAAAGACCCAGGACTTTTCATGCTGAGAGAAGTGCACGCTCTCTCTAGTATCTGAACCATGATTTTATAACCTGATACAACTAACTGACCAGAAAGGGCTTTTTTTTCAAGCCTGAAAATAATTTTTGTTTTAAAAATCCTTTAAATGCATAGTAATCTAAGTATTTTGTCATATTGCTAAATTATCACAAATGTTAAATTGAATTAATTGCCCTTAATTTTAGTTGGTTTTGGTGATATGCTATATCTATATCTATATATAATCTATATCTATATCTATATATATGTATCTATATACATATAAATATATATATAAAACGATAGAGGTGGTGTGAAAAAGGTGATGAACTAGGACATTCCCATATACCGCAGGCAACATATGTTGTGTGTGGTGGCAAGAAACTGGAAGTAAAGTGGGCACTTGTCGATTGGGCAATAGCTGAGTAAAATAAAATGTCATAATAAAAAAAAAAAAAGTGGTAAGGGAGCCCTCGAAGAACCAGATCTCAAACTATACTATGACATAGCAATCATCCAAATGATTTGGCACTGGTTAAAAAATAAATCAATGGAACAGATTAGATACATAACATTCAGAAGCAAATTACTATAATAAAACTGCTGGGAAAGCTTGAAAGCTGCTTGGCAGAAATTAGGTATAAACCAGCATCTCGCACCATATACTAAGATAAACTCCAAATAGTTAGGTGACTTACATGTAAACACATTATAGGAAGATGAAGACATTGTACATTTTGCAGATCAGTTCATGATAAAACAAGAAATAGAGTCACAGAAGATAAAATGGACAGTTCTGGTTTCACAAAACTGAAATGCGTTTTCACCAACAAAACCAATGCAGTTAAAACAGAGAAGATATCATTAGGTGTAGAAAAAAAAAACTTTGCAGCAAGTTTCCTAATAAAGGTTCCATATATATAAGATACTTATTCAAATATAAAAGAATAAAAGACATTCCCCAATAAGTAAAGTAAAAAAATATGATCCAAGTACTATATATTGACTTCTTCCCGGAGTCCTTGTGGCTCTAAAGAGAGGTTGGAATGTCTTGTGCCTTCTGTGTTGACCTTGGAAGCCAGAAACACTCAAAGGGCCTAAAGGGGGTCAAGATATCAGGAGACACTCTGTTTTCTAGAGCTAAGGCCCAGCAACCAAGCTGTGCCCTGAGCTTGGCATAACAACCATCCTTTCTCACCCTCTGGGAAAGTCACATCATTTTTGTATTGCTTTGACCAGCACCAGGTGTTCTCTGAGCTCAGACAAGCATTGGACAAGAGCCCATGCTCCCGTAAAGAAGCTTTACTGTAAGTATTGAGGTCTCCCCACATTGCCTCAGGTCACCCCTCTAGGGCTGGCCACGGCAGGTGCCAAATCTGCCTCCTTGCTTGCCAGCACTTTCCCTCACTTTGAAATTAAACTTCTGTTTGATTCCTGTCTCTAGCCTGCTCTGTTCTGCCCCTGCCATCCGCAGAATGCCAGTTTGGTCCAGTTGCCTAGAGCTAGCTCTCTCTCTCTCTCTTTCTCTCTCTCTCTCTCCCCCAACTCTGCTTTGTCCCTCACATAAGGATCATGCATTAATCTCCACCAAGGTGAGAGAATCCCATAAAAATGGCCTTGGGTTACACTAAAGATAAGACAGAAGTTCTAGAAGGGTCAATGAAAATGTAACATTTAAAAAGTTGGAGTAACATAATTTCTAGGTAATTTAATCATTTTATAAATGAAGGTAGCATGTTAATGAAAGAGATCAGTGGTACTTTTGAATGCCAAGGATCCCTCATGGCTCACAATATGTTTGTCCTTGGAAGAACAGGTAGTCTTGAAGATGGAAATCAACTCTGATTAATGAGAATGAATATTACAATGAAAGGTGGGCTATATTATAATGAGGGTTTTAAGGTATGTGACACTGAGCATCCAAATGTTAGTCAAAGAGACTTGTCAATTTCTATATTACCTGTCTGATAAAAAAGAAAATCAACATTTTCCCAGATCTGTCTGAGTAAACACAATGAGTAATAATCCACTCATTAGCCTAAACTTAGAATTTCTTTTACCATCTTTGATTAGATCTTTAACCCTGGGGAAGTCTTTGAGAAAGATTCCCTACACTGATTGATTTCCAGATGAGTAAGTAGGAAAGGGGAAGAATCTTGGTGCTGATTCAATAATTAGTTATTAATACAAGAGAAAAGCAATCATTTCTCTCAGAAGGGGAAATGAAACCAGTATTGAGATTGGGGAGTGTTAGGCCAGAGACAGATGGTAATAAGAAAGCCAAGAGTGATAGTAGGGTAAAGCGGGTTTTGTCTTGTGTAATGATTAAGTCTGAATCACAGGAGTTAGAGATGAAGGAGGCAGGCTCATACCCATCTGAAGAGCTATGTGAAAAAAGGGGAAATGAAAAATGCTGGAGGGAATGTAGGAAAATAGGTGTGCTAATGCACTATGGGTGGAGCTATGAACTAATCCAACCATTCTGGAGAACAGTCTGGAACTATGCCCAAAGGGTTATAAAACTGTGCATACCCTTTAACCCAGCAATTACTAGGTTTATATCCCAAGCAGTTCAGAGAAAAAGGAGAAGGACCCATATGTACAAAAATATTTCTAGCAGCTCTTTTTGTGGTGGTAAAGAATTGAAAATTGAAGGTTGCCCATCCATTGGGGAATGACTGAACAAATTATAATATGTAAGTGTGATGGAATACTCTTTTTCTGTAAGAAATTGTAAAGGGGATGATTTCAGAAAAACTTGGGGAGACTTATATGATCTGATGCAAAGTGAATTAAGCAGAACCAGAAGAACAACATACACAGTAACAGCAGTGTTATAAAGAGAATCAATTATGAAAGACTTAGTCATTCTAATGGGTACAATGATCCACCACAGCTCCAGAGGACTCATGATAAAAAAAATGTTATCTACTTCCAGACAGAGGACTGAGGAACCCAGAATGTAGATCAAAGATATTTTTCCCTTTATTTTTCTTGCTTTGGGGGAAGGGGGGAGAGGGAAGAGATAAAGAAACATGACTAAGATGAAAATATGTGTTGCATGATTTCATATATAAAGTGGGTTGGGTCAGCTAGGTGGTGCAGTGGATAGAGCACCAGTACAGGAGTCAGGAGGACCTAAGTTCAAATCTCACCTCAAACACTTGACACTCACTAGCTGTGTGACTTTGGGCAAGTCACTTAACCCCAGTTGCCTCATCCTGGGTCATCTTCAGTCATCCTGCTGAATATCTAGTCACTGGATTCAGATGGCTCTGGAGGAGAAGAGAGATTTGGTGATCTGCACAGCCCTCCCTCACTCAAAACAAAGTCAAGTACAAGTCATGTCATTATTTCTCTGGTCTTCTTTGGCAACGAAGAACAAACACACACACATATAGTGGGTTTCATTTCTTGTCATCTCAATGGATGAGGGAGGGAGACATTTTGGAACTGAAAATAAAAATGAAACAAAAAAATAAAAGAGTTGGAGAAGGTAGGGATTTGTCAGCTATAGGTTAGGGAAAATGCCATTTGATTGAGATTTCAACCCTCAGAGATCCTATGATTATGGAAACCATATCAGTCTATTTTCTGTCAAACACTAAGTATGAAAGGATAGAGCTACTAGGAAGGTGGAATTGGTCATCTGGATCAAGAAAAACCCGATCACTGGGCATAACTGAAGTCACACTTGGTACCAGTTCCTATGCTTTTTCCCTGCTTGGATGGTGGGATATGATGCATAACTGTACGTTAACTTCTGTTAGGTATAGTGGCTGAGATTCTGTTCCTAGAGAGGGATGGCAAAGAATCTGAGGTCTGAGTGCTAGGACTAAGTCCAACAAGATTTTTGTCTTTCCAACAGCAGTCCCCAAAAGAAGATTCTCTCCTCCCCACTTCCTGCCTCCAGGAACCAGAGGGCTAATTCTAGACTGAGGAATTGAGGAAGGAGGGACAGTCTCATTCTATGGGTAGATGTAATCTGTTCCTTGTTCAATGTCAGTTTCTTCTGGACATTTCCCCCTCTTAACTATTATTATCTATATCATAACAGTAATTAGAAGCATTCAAAATTATGACCACTGTGCTTCTTGACTTCCTGAAAAGGAAACTGATTTGAAAAAAGTGCCACAAACTGATTTGAAAAAAAGTGCCAGAATGGGTAATTCCATTAGAGATCATGTTATAGTAGACAGAAGCCAAAAAACTCCTTAGAGCCAAGCATCAACATTGATTCTACTTATTCTATATTTTCTTGCCAGCATGTGTTTATCTTCTACAATAATTAAGTTAATTCGGTGCTGGGAGGGACCTTAGAGATGATACCCTTCAACTCTTTCATTTTAAGCATGAGAAAATTCATGCATATAGTATATAACTTTATGTATCTGTGAAGTAAAAGCCCTTGGTTATTTGTAAATGCTGCACTGTGTTAGCTGCATTTCATTTGTTCATTTAACCAAATTTGGCACATCCTGCTTGTATAGTCTTGTGCCAGACACCATACTCATAGAGAAATGAATGACATCTCCTTGCCCTCCGGAAGTTCACTGACAACCTGGGAAAAGGATGAGCTACAAGGCAGCAATCTGTCAGATGCCCTACAAAACAAAAGACCAAGACTATTACTAAGCTAGTAAATTCTTTAATACTTTTTTCAAAGCAAATTAAAAAGAATGAAACAAATGATGACAAGAAGAACACCATGATGTACCATGATGTCTGTGAGGTCTGTCCATGACCTGAATTTGGAAAATGCAAAGCCTAGTGGTATGTAGTTAAATCTGGGATAGAAGAAGTAAATAGACTAGGCAAGAGATGTGCTTCAATCTGACTGTACTGATGAAGATAGTTGATGATAATAACTTGAAATAATAATTCCTCTTTGCAGCGCTTCTCCCCCAAAAGCTACAAGCTTGGGGGAAAAAACCCAGAAGAGTCTATTCTCCTGGGTTGGAGATCCAGCCAAATAATGGAAATAAAATTCATCATCAGAAGGTATGCACTGAATCTGGAAACCTGAGAGTTGTTTTCAGTGAGAGATTGAATTTTTGTCAGCCCTGTTGATCCACTAAATCTTTATTCTTTAGCAAGTGTTAGGTTTACTGCCAACACCATGATAGTTCAAGTTTGAGAAGAACTTAGTCACTCTCAAGTCATTGAACAGTTAATAAAAGGAAGCATACTTTGCCCTACAAAACCATATTAGGCAACAAGAATATAGGACCATTTAACTTCTATAGACACAACATATCCAATCAGCAGTGAAGGGTGTAGAGTGGTCTTAAAACATCCACCAGATGGGAAGGATACCAAACTCTATGTGGATGGGACTTTTTATAACTTTAGGTGAGTACAACTTTAAGTCAATCAGGTCCCGAGGATAACTCTATATCTTTTTAGAGAAAACAAATCTCTATTGTAATGAAACAGGGGGGGATCTTGGTGCTGTCACAGCAAGAATAACTTTGGGAACATAGCAATGCACAGAAATGTTATGCTCATAGGTTCTGTTCTTGAAGACAAAGTCACATCCTTTGGATCTTATCCTGGAACAAATGAGATAATATTTGTTAAGCTCGTAACACAGTGCCTGGCACACAGTAGGTGCTACATAAATGCTTATCTCTTCCTTTCATTTTCCTTTCCTTCCCTTCTCTCTTCTTGCTAGAAGAATGTGAAGACATAAATCTTAGCTTCTCTCTCCTTCCTCCTCAAATAATCACATACATCTGTTTGTATGTTTTATCTCCTGTTAGAATGTGGATCAAATGAGATAAATTATGTAAAGTGCTTTGCAAACCTTAAGGTGCTACAGATATGCTAGTTTTGATGATGATGATATGATGGTGATTATAATAATGTTGATGATTTTTTCTTTTGCTCTTATGTCTACTATGTGTACCACCATGACTTGACTTGCATACAATAGGCATATAGTCAATGCTTCTTGGTTTAAAATGACTTGCCAAGAGCTGGCACATTTTTTTTCTCAGATGACTTGGTGACATAGGGTGAAATAGATAGTACTTGAGGTGGTGGGGTGGGGAGAGGAGCAGATTACATGAAAGTAGGTCTCCAGAATCCCTAAAAAGACCGGGGGTTTATATATTCCCAATTGGATGTCTAAAAGACATCTTAGATTCATCTTATCTAAAATTGAACTCATTATCTTCTTGCCCCTACATCTTCCCTTCTTTAAAAAATTTCCTGGTTCTGCCCAAGATACCACCATCCTTCCAGAGTCTTGTAACCATAATCTTGGCATTAACCTGGACTCCTCAATCTCCCTCCATCCACATATCCAATCAGTTGCCAGTCTTGCCTGTGGCCACTTCTCTCCCTCATATACCTGTCACCCTAGTTCAGGCCTTCATCACTTCTCGCTGACCATTGCAACAGTCTTTAAAATGGTCTCCTTCATTTAAGATGCTCCCCTAAGTTCATTCTGCACACTGTTGCCAAAGTAATTTTTCTTAAGCACAGATCTGACCTTGTCTCCCTTACTCAACCAACTCCTGTGGCTTTCTGTTGCCTGTAGGCAACAATTATAAATGTAACTTCTAAAGCTTCTACCCTCGTAGAACTCCCTCTCCCTCATTCTACTTTGCAAACCAACCTTCCCTCTGTTCTTTTCTTTTATTTTTGAGGAAAAAAGTCAGGCTTTCTAATGTGTCTTAGTGGGTTTTCATGTATATGCTGCTTGATTAATATGTCAAGGGGAAGATACATGATCACAGTTCATTATGACAGCTTATATTTTAAACAGATTCCCCCACCATGTCATCAAACAAGTTACTTTTCCAAGAGAAAGGTGAAGGTGGGAGAATAAAGGCTACAGACATAATGGAAGAAGTCAAAAGAGTTCCCATTGGGAAGAAAAAATGTACCTAAATGCATGAACATCAATTGTCATTCATTAGTTAGTAGTGAGTTCCTTAAACAAAAAAAAGTATCCAAACATCACAAAGGATGCCTTTCAGTCCTTCTTAATAAAAATTTGAAAAATAACAGCCCACAGGAAAGGACTAAGTGCCAACAAGATTTTTGTCTTTCCAACAGCAATCCCCAAAAGAAGATTCTCTCCTCCCCACTTCCTGCCTCCAGGAACCAGAGGGCTAATTCTAGACTGAGGAATTGAGGAAGGAGGGACAGTCTCATTCTATGGGTAGATGTAATCTGTTCCTTGTTCAATGTCAGTTTCTTCTGGACATTTCCCCCTCTTAACCATTATTATCTATATCATAACAGTAATTAGAAGCATTCAAAATTATGACCACTGTGCTTCTTGACTTCCTGAAAAGGAAACTGATTTGAAAAAAGTGCCAAAAAACTGATTTGAAAAAAAGTGCCAGAATGGGTAATTCCATTAGAGATCATGTTATAGTAGACAGAAGCCAAAAAACTCCTTAGAGCCAAGCATCAACATTGATTGCTTGGATCTGTGTGAGTCAGAGACCACCAACTCAAATGAAAATCAGAGACTTTTCAAGGTAGAACTAAAGCAGCAAGATTTTATTACGATCTCTCCAGAAAGGGCATGTCCTCTCTGATAGCAATCAGGAGAGAGAGGCGTTTGGGGAAGGCAAGAACAAAGATTATATAGTCTTAAATCCTAACATGGAAATTCCCCACCCTCCCTGCTGGTCATTACTCCCATTGGCTGGGAGGCAGGCTGACAATCTAAAAGTGGCAATTTTCTTTACAAATAAGGAGCAAGGAAGTAGTAAAACAACCAATGTAAAGCTAATGCAATGCTCATAACTTTATTTGGTATGCAGGATGCTGAGGTGGCACTCCAAGGGCGGGGTTAAATTTCAAGTTTCTTCAAGGTCACATAATTCCTGGGAGATTGGAAATTTAGGCCTAACTACCTATGAGAAGCCCACTATCAAGTACTGAGAAATCTTCATTGACTCTTTTTCACTAAGGTCTAAATAAGTAGCCTGCTTAGCTACTTGTTTTAAAACATCAAAAGAGCATCAAAGATTGATTTGCACAAACACAAATAGATGCAGAAAATTGTAAAGGTTATAGAATAACTATAGCAGCTGGTTTTGTTATATAAAGAATAAAGTAGTGATCTAGCATCAAAAAGAGAAACTAAGTTCAGGGAGGGAGGGTAGAGGGAGGAGGGAAAAAAATCTAAGTTATATGGAAGTGGAATGCCCAACATCCTCGGAGTTTTCAGTTACCATCACCTCCAGCTTTCTCCCTTAGAACTTCTTCTCCACCAGGATGCTCCTCCAGGAACTTAGTCAAATTGTAGACTTTGTAGTGCAAGATGAGCCAGGTGCTCTTGCTGTGGCTGTGTTTAATTTTCTCTAGCAAGTAGTACTTCACCTCCTTGTCCCACCGCTCTGCCATTGCCACCTGTGGAAAGATCCTGCAGAATTTCATGGGAGCAGCGATTTGGCCAGCAGCTCATGCAGTTCTGACCCTGTACATTCTCCTACCAACTCCCTCTCTGGGGCAGTGGGCTCACAATATATTTGCCCTTGGAAGAGCAGGTAGTTTTGAGGATGGAAATCAACTCTGATTAATGAGAATAAATATTACAGTGAGAGGTGGGCTCTGTTCTTCACTCACGACATTCACCTTCTGTTTCTGCCTTTGCACTGACTGTCCCACATCCCTGGAATAGGCTCTCTCCTTTCCTTCACCTCATAAGGTTCTTCTCTTTCTTTAAGACAAATCTCAAGCATTATCTTTCACACTAAGCCTTACCTGATTACCTCAACTGCTCATGTATTGTGTGTGTATGTATGTATGTATGTATGTATGTATGTATGTATTGCAATTTAAGTAGTGGCCCCATTGTCTCCAGTCTGACTTGTTTTCTGGGTGTCTGTTAATCAGTGCTGGGAAATCTCTGTTGAGGGGTAAGCCTGCAGCTTGTGTATTTACTGCTGTCTAGTACATAGCAGCAGGTGGTCCCCTACCTGCTAGCCCATTCCCTTTATCTATCATTTTATTTCCTCGTTATTGTTCAGTCATTCAGTTGTGTCTGACCCTTAGTGATCCCATGGACTATAGCACTCCAGGCCACTCTAGTTCCATTATCTGTCAAAGTCTGTCCAAGTTCATGTTCTTCCTTTTCATGACATCCCTCTCATTCTCTGCGGTCCCCTTTTCGCTTTCAATTTTTTCCCAACATCAGGGTTTTCCTCATTGTGGCCAAAATATTTAAGCTTCAGCTTCAAATTTGTCCTTCCAATGAGAAGTCTGAATTAATTTCAGTAATTGACTAATTTGATCTCCTTGCTGTCCAAGGGACTCTCAGCAGAACAGCTCAAGAGATGATTCTGCAGAGCTCAGCTTTCCTTATAGTCCAACCTTCACAGTCGCACATCGCTGCTGGAAAAGCCATAGCTTTGGCTATATGTACCTTTTTGGGTAAGGTGAGATCTCTGCTCTGCTGTATGCTATGTAGATTTACCCTAGCTTTCCTTCCAAGGAGCAAGAGTCTTCCAATTCCATGGCTTCAGGCATCATGTGCAGTGATCTTTGAGATATATAAAATCCGACACAGCTTCCATTTTTTTCTCTCTCTATTTGCCAGGAAGTGATGGGATCAGTTGTCAAGATTTTATTGTTTTGGGGGTTTTTTTGGTCAAGCTTCAAGCTAGCTTTTATGTTCTCCTCTTTCACCCTTATCAAGGGTTTCTTAGTTCTTCTTCACTTTCTTCTATCAGAGTGGTATCATCTGCATATCTGAGATTGTTGCTATTTCTCCTGGCAATCTTATTTCCAGCTTTTGATTTGTCCAGACTGTCATTTCTCATGATGTACTCCGTATATAAGTTAAATAAATGAGGCAACAAAAGATAGCTTTGTTGTACTCTTTTTCCGATCTTAAACCAATTGGTTGTTCCATGTTCAGTTCTAAGTGCTGTCTCTTGGCCTTTATACAGGTTTATCATGACACAGGATGAAATGGTACCCCTATCTGTAGCACTAAGCCCCCCAGTATACCCAACAGGGCCTGCTGCACAGAGTCTTAGATCAGCTTTTCTAAAAGAAAAACAACTTTTGAGGGGTCAACCATCATTTGAATCAGACATATGCCAACAGAGAAAATACAAGCAGGACCAACCAACAGGGCTTGCAGCTGTCTGACCATAGGCAATATATACATAATTACCAAAGAGAGAAGCACCAGCATCTGGGTTTTCAAAGTGGGAGGGAATAAATGACTGCCCAGTGTCTCATCTGGCACAGGAACCCTCTTCCAAAAACTAAGCCCCAAAATAAAATCTCACCTCAGAGTATATATATTCTTTTCAGAGTCAGAGGGCATGACTCCTAGTGACCCAGTGCCTCATTAGCAATCAGCAAGAGGCTCGGGCCTTCGTAGGAAACGAGACTCCCCTAATCAAGCCTCCTTCAATAACCCCACCTGAGGCCTATCAATGGACTGAGAAGATTTTTAACTCTCATTGCACCGTCTCTTTGAAGACTTGTCACATTTTGTTGTGGATCCACACAATCAAAGGCTTTAATGCAGTCAATGAAGCAGAAGTAGATGTTTTTCTAGAACTCCTTGCTTTCTCCATAATCCAATTGAATGTTGGCAATCAATGTACTTACAGCATATGCATCACTGTTATTAAAAAATGATATTTTACCCTTGAGATAACTGCCTCGATGTAATTTTTACTTGCCATACCTTTTAACATGTGTGTGAGTGTGTGTATGTGTACTGTGACATTTAAAAAGTTCAAGAGACAGTTTCTGGGTAATTTAATCATTTTATTAATAGGGCCTGCATGTTTATTAATAATGGGATGGTCATTTGGCCAGCTCTCTTAGATCAAAAACCCCTCCTGGCAATGGTCTCACAGTTTGTATGCCCTTTGAAGAATAGGTGTTCCTGAGGGGTGGCAATCAACTCTGATTGGTTAACTGAGAGAATGAATATTACAATGAGAGAGTAGGCTATATTACAGTGAAGGCCATGGGGCACATGACTTGATTCATCCAAATCTTGGTCAAAGAGACTTATCAATTCTATATCACCTGTTAGACAAAAGGGAGAATCAGCACTTCCCATACTTGTGTGAGCAAACCCAGCGAACACAAATGCACTCATTAGTCCAAACTTAGAATTTCTTTTACTTTCTGATTTAGACCTTGGCTTATGTAAATCTCTGCCTCAGATTTCCTACACTGGTTGAGGAAGTAGAAAAGGGGAAAAACCTTGGTCCAAATATGATAATTAGATATTCAATACAAGAGAGACATAATCATTTCTCACATTTCCCCACCGATTCTACTGAGAGATGAAATCAACTCAATGAATCTCTAATTAACATTATAAATACTTTATCTAGGGTTCTTAACTAGAGGGCTTATCATGGGTAACAATGTGAGGGAAAGAAGGGGAGAAATTAATTGATAAAACCAAAGGGGACAAAGTAAGTAGACCTTACAGATGATAGAGAAAAAGCAAATTTTAAAAATTGTCCATTTAGGACTCAGAAGTCTTATCTCATACAACTATCTAGTTCATGAGATACTGATGCAGCTCTCTGATCTGCGGTCTCAGAGCAGTTTCCAATTGACAGACTTCTCTGGTTTTCTTGCTTAAAAAAAATCCAAAACTCTCTTACAAAATTGGCCTAAACACAAACTTAAATTTATTTATTTATTTAACTTTTTACATTCATTTTCACAAATTTTTGGGTTCCAAATTTTCTCCCCTTTTATCCCTTGCCCCCACCCCAATACCCCAAGCAATCTAATTTTCCCTATCTCCAATCTGCCCTCTCTTCTGTCATCCCTCCCTTCTCTTGTCTTCATCTTCTCTTTTCTCCTGTAGGGCCAGATGACTTTCTATTCCTCCTTAACTATATGTCTTCTTTCCTAGTTGCAACAACAATAATAAACAGTTGTTCCTAAAACTTTGAGTTCCAAATTCTCCCCATCCCTCCCTCCCCACCCATTCCCTTTGGGAAGGCAGGCAATTCAATATAGGCCATATCTGTGTAGTTTTGCAAATGACCTCCCTGATAGTCGTGTTGTGTAAGACTAACTGGATTACCATCCCTCCTAACCTGCCCCTCATTGTTTCTCTTCTGTCTTTTGATCCTGTCCCTCCCCAAGTGTTGACTTCAAATTGCTCCCTCCTCCCTTTGCCCTCCCTTCCATCATCCCCCCCCCTTGCTTATCTCCTTCTCCCCCAATTTCTTATACTGTAAGATAGGTTTTCATACCAAAATGAGTGTGCATTTCACTCCTTCGTTTAGTCAAATGTGATGAGGGTAAACTTCTTGTTTTTTTTTTTTTCTCAGCTCTCCTCTTTTTCCCTCCACTAAGAAAAACTCCTACCTGCCTCTTAAATGACATATAGTTACCCCCTTCCCTTTCCCCCTCTTTCCTCCCACTACATTTCTCTCTCACCATTTACTTTAATTTCTTTTAAGGTATGGTCCCATCCTATTCAGTTCACTCTGTGCTCTCTGTCTCTGTATGTGTGTGCATGTGTGTATGTGTGTGCACACGTGTACATGTGTATGTGTGGTCCCACCAACTACCCAGATACTGAAAAGTTTTAAGAGTTAGAAATATTGTCTTTCCCTGTATGAATGTAAACAGTTCACTTCTGGTAAGTCCCTTAAGACTTCTCTTTGCTGTTTCCTTTTTCATGCTTCTTCTCATTCTTGTGTTTGAAAGTCAAATTTTCTTTTCAGCTCTGGTCTTTTCATTAAGAATGATTGAAAGTCCTCTGTTTCACTGAAAGACCATATTTTCCCTTGAAGTATTATACTCAGTTTAGCTGGGTAGGTGATTCTTGGTTTGAGTCCTAGTTCCTTTGCCTTCTGGAATATCCTATTCCACGCCCTTCGATCCCTTAATGTAGAAGCTGCTAGGTCTTGGGTTATCCTGATTGTATTTCCACAGTACTGGAATTGTTTCTTTCTAGCTGCTTGCAAGATTTTTTCCTTGAGCTGGGAGTTCTGGAATTTGGCCACAATGTTCCTAGGAGTTTCTCTTTTTGGATCTCTTTCAGGTGGTGATCGATGGATTCTTTCCATACTTATTTTGCCCTCTGGTTCTAGAATGTCAGGGCAGTTTTCCTTGATAATTTCATGGAAGATGATGTCTAGGCTCTTTTTTTGATCATGACTTTCAGGTAGTCCCATAATTTTTAAATTGTCTCTCCTGGATCTATTTTCCAGGTGAGTTGTTTTTCCCATGAGATATTTCACATTCTCTTCCATTTTTTCCTTCTTTTGGTTTTGTTTGGTGATTTCTTGGTTTCTCGTAAAGTCATTAGACTCCATCTGTTCCATTCTAATTTTGAGAGAACTATTAAATTCAGTGAGCTTTTGAGCCTCTTTTTCCATTTGGCTCATTCTGCTTTTGAAAGCATTCTTCTCCTCATTGGCTTTTTGAACCTCCTTTGCCAATTGAGTGAGCCTATTTTTCAAGGTGTTATTTTCTTCAGCATTTTTTTGGGTCTCCTTTAGCAAGGTATTGACCCATTTTTCATACTTTTCTTGCATCTCTCTCATTTCTCTTCCCAGTTTTTCCTCCACCTGTCTAACTTGCTTTTCAAAATCCTTTTTGAGCTCTTCCAAGGCCTGAGCCCACCCGCCACCCCCCTGGGGTGTCTGGGGTACTGAGGCCCCGCCCTCCACGTCTTTCCCTGATGGCAAGGATACGTCCTCGTCATCAGATCCGAAGGTTGGGATCATTTGTATTTGTTGGAAAAAACTCTCTATAGTCTTATTTTCTTCCCTTTTCTAGGCATTTTCCCAGCCAGCTCCTTGACTTCTGAGATTCCTTTCCACCCCCGCCTGGATCTGCCCAGCTAGTGCTTGGCCTCTGAGATTCAAATGTGCTGTCCATGGCAAGCTTTAGTTCTGGTGCTGGGGTGGAGGCAGGGCCGTCTCCCAGGCTCAGTTCCCTCAGGGGCTTTATGCAGAGACTTTCAGGAATGGAGCAGGTGGGGGCGGGGTGGGGGCCTGCCTCCCAGGCTCAGTTCCCTCAGGGGCTTTATGCAGAGGCCTTCAGTAATAGAGCAGGGTGGGGGCAGGGCCGTCTCCCAGGCTCAGCCCCCTCAGGCCGTTCATGCAGATACCTTCAGTAATGAAGATCCTGCCTGCTGCTGGGGGATTCCTGAGTCCCGGGCTGCTGCCACCTCAGCCGCTGCCCACCCCTCTGCCGCCGCCGCTTCCTCCCGAGGGGGCCCGAGTCATGGAGATGCTCCGCTCCCCTCCTCTAGCCCAGCCTTCTTTCTCACTGACCTGTAGCTTCTGTGGGCGGAGGGACTTTCCTGGCTGCCGGAGCTTCCGTCCCTGAAGCCTGCTTGGGTCAGCTTCTCTGGGGCTGCGGCCAGGGCAGCGTTGGGGTGGGGTCTGCTTTCCGGAGCGCGACGGACCCCGGGGATGGCTCTTCAGGGCTCTCTGGCACGGAAATCTCTTCCACTCCGTTTCTGCACACCTTGTATTGACCCAGAAGTTATGGGGGTCTCTTTTTACATTAATTCTATGGGCTTTGGTTTCGGAGCTTGTAAACGTGCGTCCTTCTACTCTGCCATCTTGGCTCCACCCCTCCTAAACACAAACTTAAATTTACCTTGCTAATAACCAGGTCAGATAATTAAAGTTAGTTCAAACTATTATTGGAAAATTGGAAAATTATTATTGGAAATTTGTTATTATTGGAAAATTAAATTCAGAGCCTTTTAGTCCAGGAAATTGACATTTTTAGGTTGACCAATTGCCATGTTGACATGTATAGGAAACTCAGACACAAACAGAAAATTAGAACCCAATTTTTATACTTCGTACTGTTTATTCCTCCATTAGGAGGATGAGATTCTGCTAAGATATCAAGAACATTTTACAAGAGGACGGACTCTAATACAAAAATGAATTAATTTAAAAGTTGTCTTATTAACTGCAATTATAGCAAAAAGATGTTAGGATGCAATGTGTAAATACATAATTTAAGAACAGCATTTATTATATGAGTTGCTTATAATAAAACATCTTTAACTTCTAGCCATGTTTAAATTAATAACCCCTTGTAAAACTAGATTTCTCTTTAAGTCATTTACAAGATAGTTATCTTGAATGAAGAATGACTTGTGGTCTACGTGTGCTGCTATTCTTTTCATTAACACAAAACTGAGACAGTTATGATATTAACTTTACTAAATAATAGAATTATATCCTGGTTTCACAAGTCTTTGCATCACTTGTCTAATTATCCCTTTTCCATTAAGAGAAATTAAAGGTCCTAAACATATGCAGGGAAATATAACTAGTAATAACTATCAAGGCTAAATACTTAATTACTTAGTAAAGGACTAAAAATTCTAAGTGAAATAACTCAAATGTATCTACATCTCATTATAGTAACTCAGATATAGTGCTACATTAACCTAAAAGATCTATTTAGTTGCATTTATACTGAGAACCTAACATGATTATAGATATTTGCTATAAAGGAAGAATCAAGGCCATAGGTAATAATGCTTCCCTAATTTCATGTCAGTTCCAGGCAAAATTTACATAGATTTCCAATTGAATTGTCAGGCTTAAAGTTAGCCAGGTGGAATATTTTTCCATTCAAGAGGATATGTCATACTGGGGAAATTGAATCAAGAGATTCCTACCTCCATGCCAAGTGTTATTCTCCCAACATTTCCCATGAAAACTCTAGCTGTTGTTCACAGATATAGGGTTGCTGGCATCGTCAATTCAGTGGCTCAATGGCATTTCTTAATGATCATAGCTAGAGGCAGATTCAAAATAATATCAGTTACAATCCCACAAAGTCTTGGACAGCAAGTTCCAGTAATCAGAGTTTCAGGTGGTCAGCTCTCAAGGATAGTATTTCCTAGATAACAGGAATTGACTATAATCTCACATTGAAAAGAAATTCATCACAGAAAAAGAATTACAACTTATCTTAATATAACTAGTACTCATAGTAAGTAGATGCTTTTTTATCCCTAGGTTAAACCCTAAACACATGATTTTGTTAAACACTAAACACATGATTTTGTTTTAAGATGCTTAATAATAAACAACAGAAGACTTAGGATGGGATGTTTAAATCTAATAATCCCAAATTGTACACAGAGAACAGCTTATGAAGTTATAGTAAAACATATTCGGTTACTAACCATGTTCAAGTGGATATAAACATAGACTACTGATCTTAGAATTCCTTTTAAAAATGGAAACATCTTTAAGGTGACTCTTAAATACCTTGCATGTATTTTAGGGCATGCTCTACATACAGGTTCTAACTCCAGATTAAATAATAAATATAAGTAAAATCAGATTCCCCCTTAAGGTAACACAATAGAGCTCATAAATTACTACTTTTCACTAACATAACTGACTGTACTGAAATGCTATTCCTTAAAACAAAGACAAAAGAGGTTCTTGACTTTAGCCTTACAATATTCACTAGCCTTAGATCTCAGAATTCACTCCCACTGAGCTGCTAAATGCTGATTTTTTTTTAATTTGAAACCTGAGTTTATTTCTCCTGGGAAGATTTAATATATTTATCCACAATCATCAAAATTCAAATTTGTTGGCAGTTTCGGGAAACAGATCATGCAGATCTGCTTGGCAATGAGGTTGTGACTGGTAGGCAGGTCCCCACTCTTAACCATATTCTCCCTATACATGCACAGGGTCTATCCCCCTGGTAGTATTTTTTAATTGAGTAAAAGTTACATTTCGAAGTACCAAAACTTGGGCTTGACCCAATAAGGAGAGTTTACAAACTGGTTTGGTGAGGCCATCTCCAGCAGCCTTTGTCCACCCCCACTGGGGGCCAGCAGCAACTTAGAACCCTTGTGTTTTTCTCACCAGAGAAGTAATACATAGCTCTCAAGGGTCAGGAAGGATTGATTAGAGCCAGAACTAGATGATGAGGTTGTGCTGGCCTGGCACTAGGGAGAAATGGAGAAAACAGTAGAAACCAGAGCCCTTTGCTGTATCGGTGAGCCCACTGTGAGGAGGGGAGAAAAGAGGTTGGCCCTAAACATCATCTGTTTAGGCACATCGCTAGCATCATATATTAAGGCATATTGTCAGTTTGAGGCAAAGCTCTCAAAAAGGAGGTAGCCAGCAAGCAGGATGAAGCCTGAGAGTGTGGTAGCTGAGGCAAAATAGTGCTCGGGCCCATTAGACAGCAGGAGAATGCTTACCCCAGTAGAAATGAGGCCAGCAGTCAGGTATCCCCGGTGCTCATAGCTGCGGTGGGATACCAGTTTGCCCATTAGCCTTACAGGGATCACTTTGGAGACCTTTGCCAGCACCTGTGTGGAAAAGCTGACGAACTTAAGGGCCCCATACCGGCACCAGCTGCTAAGGATGCAGGAGAGACTGGCAAAGGGGTTTTGGTACATGGGTGCCCCGTGCCGGGGCTATTTGCAGGGTACACAACACAGGCAGCCAGCTTCAGTGCTAGAGTGCTAGAACACTGTTCATCAGCACCAGGAACTAGGAGTCAGCGAAACCCTCTGCAGGCATTTTAACTGTAGCCCCATGGTTTTGTGTCGTTACTAGCTCTTGTAAGTACACCCCAAGTCAGATATAATGCCTGAAGCCCCCCAGGATAGAAAAGCATCTTGAGGAGCTGTCGAGTTCTGGTGGTTTCTGACAGTTCTAGTCGGGGAACTGCTGGGGGTTCATCTGAAGGCTTGAGCTCGTTGCCAAAAACGCAATCCCGTATAAGCCAAGGCTCCGGCCTGTCTCTAAATAATTCCTTCCCTCGAAGTTTGGACCAAGAAATAACCCGGCACCATAAGGCTAGCATAGCCAGCAGCATTCTCTGGGGATCTGCCGAAGCAGAACGCTGTCCAGCGCTCTGGGGCAGCCTCCGGAGCCTCCGCTCCCATTCCCGGGGTGGATAAAGTCACCAGCACCAACATTGCCCATCACCTGCATTCCATGGTCGGGGCCGCAGCTGGAGGGAACGGGGGAGGGAATCCAGGGTCCAGGGGACAAGGGGGAAAGGAAGAGGGGGAGGATTCTGAGGTCCCTGGGGAGCCGCAGCCACTGCCGCTTCCTCCCTGCTGTTTTTCTTAAAGCTGTCATTTCAAGTTAGTCCAAGGACACCGCAGACCATAGAATGAAACTGAAAAAGAATATTCAGGGTCCTAAAAAAGCTTTCTCTTCAAATAATATAGTCTCATTAATTAGACCAATTGATATCAATAACCTCAAATTACTGCAACAGATTAGCTTCAGTCGTTCTGTCATACAAGTTTTTACTTAAACATGTACACAAAAGATTTTTACTTAAGCATTTCTTCCTAAATGTATTTTCATTTCTTCAAAACAGCTTAAGATGCATCCTAATGTTAAAAAGATAATCACTAGACTTTCATGAGGTAAATTAGTGGGGAACCTCTAAACTTACAGATCTCTCTTTCAAATTCAACCTGAAAACAAAAATAAATCTTTAAAACTGGAATTTCTCAAAACTAATTGGTGTGAAAAGTATCATAAATAAATCCCAAAAGTATTATAACAACAAAATAAATTCCTAGTCACCACAAATTCTTAAGTACCACTCTTCTCTAGTCAAAAAGTGTTTGCAGTGAGGAGGACATTCAGTTTTTCTAAGCCAAAAACACATCCAATCAAATTAGCCTTATGGTGATAATAAAATTTACCAGGCCTTTAAAAGTTTATTGTCTTTTTCTTCCTTAGAGTATTGTGACAGCAAGGACCCTGGCATACACAGGAGGGCTTGCTGTACAGATTCTTAGATCTGCTTTTCTAAAAGGAAAGCAACTTTTGAGGGATCAATAATCTACTTTAATCAAGCACATATATCATTCAGTTAGTTCCGGGGAAAAAGTCAGTACCCTGAACTTCAGAGAAAATACAAAGAAATAGAAACCAATAGACAGGGCTTCCGACTGTCTGACCACAAACAATACATACATCACATATTAACAGACACATCCAATTACATATATATTTACCAGAGAGAGAAGCACCAGCATCTGGCTTTTCAAAGCTGAGTTTGAAGGCCTCCTTAGCAGCTTCCCAGAGTCTAATCTGGCACACAAACCTTCTTCCAAAAACTAAGCCCCAAAACAAACCTCACCTCACTTTTCAGAGTCAGAGGGCAGGACCCTCTAACCCAGTGCCTCAATGGAAATTAACAAAAGGTATTGAAGCCTATTAGTGGGGGGGGCGGGGGAAGATCTTTAACTCTTTCCCCCACCCACCATTAACTTTAAATTGCCATTACAAGTATAAATTCAACCTGGTATAAAATATATCACTAGAAATCAAGAAAATAATTACATTCTGGAATCCCACATGGTGAAAATGTGATAGTTCACTTAAAACCTTAGAAAAACAACACTGAACAATTGAACAATTGCTGTAAACCTCCAAATACAATATATATGTATATATGTATATATATATATATATATATATAGTTGTGTGTGTGTGTACGTATGTATGAGTGTGTATGTATATGTGGATATATTTATATGTATGCTTAAATTGTATATACATATATATGTATGTGTAGATATGTGAATTATGATTTTCTTATTAATTGATATGGTATATGTAATGAATATAATATTAATATAGATTTCTCAGAGCTGCCTTTTTTCCAGGAAATGCTGGCTTGGGAGTCAGTGGCAGACTGCAACTTAAAGTTATCAATCAACTTCTTGACACAGCTCTCACAATCACTATATTTCTATGCTTGAGAACATTAAGCGAAAGGAATCAAAGATTAGAACCTGAGGACTGTTTCCACTTGTGGGCTTGTTGTGAGGAACCACTCAGGCCCTGGATATAATTGTGTTGTAATCCACCTCCCCCTCCCCTTTTCCTCTTGTGATTTATGTATATGAATTGTACCTTCATTCCAATAAATTGAGCTCTCCCCAGGAGAAGTTCAAAACTTTGTAAATTGCATTCCATTCTCTGAAACTGATTAGTTAAATTGCTACTTGATTTCTAACAACCTAACCTGCTGTTTCCATTCTCAGGTTAGAGACTGGTCCAGTAAAATTCTGTTAACTATCTATCTACCAATTTATATATGTACTTTGTATTCACCCCTTAAGACAAAATAAATATTTAAGAATGGTATTTGTTAAGACTAAGTTGAGACAAGAGATAGAATAACTTTCACAAGTGAACAGTAACTCCAAATAACTTAGATAATAAATCCACAATTTTCCCAAGTATTGGCAAATAATTTTAGGTGAACTCCCTCTTGAATATAGGCAAAACTGGAAGTTTAAATTCTTAGATTGCAGTACTTCAGAACATTACAGCACATGGTCAGCAGGGCTGATTACAATGACCTAACAGTTTTCTAACCCACTTTTTCCTTCCTCTTTTAACAGTACAATTCTTATTCTAACAATATCCAGATTATAAGAGAAGTTGCTTTTCTAACAGCATGTGATACAATTGTTTGTCAAATTTTGTAACACAAGAAAATTTCACTTTTAAAAACATGACAATACAATAAATAATATTTTTGTTAAGAATTTAGGGTATGAGGCTCTGATTGCTTCATGGTTAACTGTAAATTGTAGTGTTTAAAAAGTTTGAGAGACGGAATTTCTGGATAATTTAATCATTTTATTAATAAAATGAGCATGTTTATTAATAAAAAGATGGTCACTTGGCTGTTTCTCTTAAACTAAACATTCCTCATGGCAGTCGACTCATAGTTTATATGCCCTTTGAAGAGTAGGTGTTCCTGAAGGGTGGCAATCAATTCTGATTGGTTAACAATTAATAAGATGGTGACTATAACAGTGAGAGAGTAGGTTACATTACAATGAGGATTTTGGAGTACATGACTTGGTTCATCCAAATCTTGGTTAAAGAGACTTATCAATTCTATATCACCTGTCAGACAAAAGGGAGAATCAGCACTTCCTATACTTGTCTGAGCAAACCCAATGAACAGGAATGCATTCATTAGTCCAAGCTTAGAATTTCTTTTACCGTCTGATTTAGATCTTGGTCTGTGTAAATCTCTGACTCACATTTCCTACACTGGTTGATTTCTGGTTGAGGAAGAAAAGGGGAAAAACTTTGGTCTCAGTACAATAATGAGTTATTAAATAAAAGAGAGAAATACACATTTCTCACATTCCCCCACTTGATTCTATTGAGAGATGAAATCTTAATGAGTCACTGACATTGCCAACCCTTCATTTCTCACAACATACACATATATACCTACATATATACACATTTTGTATATATTTGTATTTAATCATTTATAGTTATTCTATACAGTTTTACACATACTTTTTGTCTCCTCCATTAGACCATGAGCTTCTTAGTAAGGAAAGTTTCATTTTTTCTACTTGTATCCCCAGCATTTGGCCCAGTGTCTTACACATAGTAGACACATAATAAATGTTTGATGATTACTGATCGGTTCTTCTGGGTCCAGTGATAGTGGGTCTGGGAAGGAGAAAGTACTGGGGCATGAGCTTTAGAAATGGACTCCAACCTATCCGTGTGTATAGCGATAATGGAGGACTGGGATGTAATTGTAGAATACAGGCAGAGAAGGTGCAACCTCCACATAAGGTGGTCAGTTTTGGGAAAAGACTTCAAATCCACTTCCTAATTGAGGAAAAAAGGCTCAAATAACTGCCTCGCTGGTCAAGTTGTGAGAACACCACTCCCATTCTCTGGTCCCTCATCAAATTCTAGTGGTCACATTCCTCTACTGTGTCATCATTTCACCAATGTCCTTTTCTCCTTTACCAAAGGAAAACCAAATGAATACTAAACAGCACAGTTCCTTTTTCACATCAAAAAGATCAAAATAACTGACATGAATACACCTTTAAACCTCACAGAAGATACTCATTTTGAAAAGCAATGATTTCTTTAATGAAAATAAGCTTTATTATACTAAATAATAAAAGATGCAAATAGTTGTGGTCATGTACTCATTTTTTAAAAAAAAAAATCATTCTGTATGTAAGACAGATAACACTAGTATATGGAGGGTTGCTAGCACAGGTTCACTATTGATCTGGTCGGACAGAAAGAGCAGGAAGAGAGCTTTGAAGGAGTGAATAATCTCACTTTGTTCTAATTTAGTCCTCTCAAAAGGGTGTTGTTGATAATGGAAGTACCAACTCCTACAGGATTCCCTAATCACCCTTCTTGAAGGGGCGTATGAGAAGGGATGGGGCAACTACCCCTTCATCTCAGTGGGATGGGTTGGGACAGGCACAGCTTGTGCATTCCCCTAAATCACCTCAAGCCTCAATAAGGATTGGTTGAGGCAAACACAGATTTCCCCCCCTCCCCCCCATCCTTGATGAGAGCCAATCAAGACACGAACAGCATTCCAGTTTTGTGCATCCAAATCTAAAGGTTCCCCACTCACTGATCAGTGTGCATCTGTTTATAGGGCAACAATCAAAGAAGGCATATTGTTAGCAATAGCCTCACAAGTTTTCATCACCTCATCCTTATATCTCACTTCAAAATTGCAGTGGATATTTGAAATTTAAACACAAATGTTTATATTATTTATCATTATATAAAGCTGTACAAGAATGGTGGAGATGTTTTGAACCAGGAGCCTGGGAAATAGAGGGTGTTATGGCCACGGATCCTGGGAAACTAAACTCTAAGAAAGAATAACAAAAATCCACCTTGCACACACTAAAACCCACCTTACTTACACTGTGGCAGACTCAAGAGCAGAAATCAAAATTCTTCATATGACAGGTAATTATTTGGATTTTTAAAAGTTTTTAATAGGTGGCTAGTCCTCTGTATTTAAATTAAAATACATGCATTTTAAATATGTGCAATGTAAAATATGTGTTTTAAATTATGTGAAATTGGAAATTGATTTTTAATTCTATTGGATAAGACTTAAGCCTCTATAGATTTAATGTTCTCCTTCCCCATGTGAGTTTCAATCCCTTACTCAGGTAACCTTATGTGGCTTGGATCACAATTCTAATGAATTGTACCTCCACCCTCAAAACTTCAAATATACCCACATTCCAGGAGAAGTTGCCTAAAAAGGTCAATCTCAATAATCTAAACTGTTGTGACTACTCCTATTACCTTAGGGGCAGCTAGGTGGTGCAGTGGATAGAGCACCTGTGCGGTAGTCAGGAGGACCTGAGTTCAAATCTCACCTCAGACACATGGCACTCACTACCTGTGTGACCTTGGGCAAGTCACTTAACCCCAGTTGTCTCATCCTGGGTCATCTCCAGTCATCCTGCTGAATATTCTGGTCACTGGATTCAGATGGCTCTGGAGGAGAAGTGAGGCTGGTGACCTGCACAGCCCTCCCTCACTCAAAAACAAAGTCAAGTGCAAGTCATGTCATTATTTCTCTGATGGTATGGTTTTCTTAGACAACAAAGGATGAACATGCTTCCATTATTTGAGAAGTGATCTCATCTCCCAATGACATAATGGGGAAGAGCTGAGATGTCACTTATTTCATCTTCCCACTGAAACATCTAGCCAATTATCCTTGACTGGGGCCTTTGACTACTGCAGAGCTATTGACTTGGCAAATGCCAGTCTTACTAATGAAGGGAATGTGTTTGGAACTTTATTGTCTCACTTCACCTTAATTTTTATCATGACAACACAATTATGCTTCTACTTATATAACATAAAACTTATTTTTAAAAATAAGAGTACCAGATGGCTAACTGGGCCATACCATACTACTAGGTAAAACATTTATCATTTAGCATTTACTCATGGAAAACAAAATCCACAGTTTTTGTAGCTTCTGAAAAGGTTTGGATGATGTAAAGTTTACTCAAAGGGGAAAAAGAAAATCAAAGATGTAGTAGGTTATCAGGGCAGCAATGTAAATAGACCTTTCTATATGAAGTTTTCAGTCTCAATACTATAAAAAATAATGTAAGTTATTCTTAATTTCTTAAAATGGAAAACAAGATGAAGTGGAAGGTTAGGATCTTGCATTCTATTATCTCTGCCAAACATGGCTGTATTTTTGTTCCCTGCCTACATAGTTCTGATTTCCTTCCTTAGTTTTTTGATGATAGCTATAGTCCTAAATACTTGCTTTGAGGTACCTGGCTGCTATTCTCTGTACCTTAGAGGTAGCCTGATCACTGATCAGTTGGTGCTACTGGGCAAATACTACCACACCAGTAGAAGTGGAGCAGAGGCTCCCAGCAGGGTTAGGGAAGTACTAGGCATGTGGATATTTAAGTTGGTCCTTTAAGATATGCTTGAGGACACAAGCAGCTCCAGGGACTAGATTGTCCCTTGATACAAGTGTTACTGCCTAAGAAATAATAGGAATTTAAAAGTTTAAAAAGAAATTGAAAAAAGAAGTTCTTTTATTAAAAGAATAAAGTGTCCCAGTAACTAAACCTTATCTAAGGACACGTTTGCATGGGAGATATGAGTAGAAATTGGCTCTAAATGTAGGCTAAGAGTGCTAAATATTGAGAGTACTTAATTATTCAGGAGCGTGTCTATAAACATATTTAATTTCAAAGCAATTAATGTTTCCTATGTCTGATTAAGTGATAGAAAACTTTAGGAAAAAGTTAACTGTGCTCTCCAGCCCCTCTACTATATATCTTTTGACCTAGTGTAATGGGGGTCTGGACCTCTCTCACCTCCTGAGATAGGGTCTTCCCACTGTCTCTCTATATGTAGAGACTTCTGGGAAGATCAACAAGGATGTGTAAAGGAAATTACTTAGAGAGATTGGAACACTCATGGACATTTTATCAGTAGTTCTGATTGGCTAATCTGGTGGTGTTGGAGGTGATCCTTTGTTCTTGAAGAAAATCAAATTGACATCACAATGTTAGAGTCAAGTTTCATTGTGTCCGATTTTGGCTAATCTGACCAATACAAGCTCAGAATGCTCTACCACAGAATGGGCACAGAGAGTCCGTGTGAACGTTTGGGTTGGATTCTTTAAATCTGCGCATTTCGTGTCTCTTTTGTCAATTTTGCTTTGCTCATAGAGCACAGCCCCTTCTTTGATGAAGACATGCCATGCTAAGTGGTCCTGTGCCAGTGTCTCCCACATCACATAATCAGTTCCAAAGTCCTTCAGAGACCTTGAAAGCATCTTTGTATTGCTTTTTCTGACCACCATGTGAACACTTGCCTTGTATGAGTTCTCCATAAAATAGTCTTTTAGGCAAGTGTATGTTTGACATTTGAACAATGTGGCCAGCCCATCTATTGCGTTCTCTGCAGTAGAGTTTGAATGGTTGGCAGTTTAGTTTGAGAAACAGCCTCCGTATTTGGTACCTTATCCTGCCAGGTGATCATCAGAATCTTCTGAGACAATTCAAATGAGAATGCTTCAGCTTCCTGACATGGTTCTAGTATACTGTCCAAGTTTCACAGGCATACAACGAGATCAGCACAATGTTTTAAATTCCTCTGTATACCTTCAATCTGGAAGTCAATCTAATACCTTTTCTTTGCCAAACTTTCCTTCAGAGCCCCGGAAGCACTGAGCTAACTCTGGTAATATAACTGTCAACCCTATTATCAATGTGTACATTCCTGGAAAGTATATGCCAAGTAAGTGAACTTATAACAGAATTTGAAAACTCCATTTGCTGTATGTAAGAATGGTGTGGTGCCGCTGGTGGAGCACCTGTGTTTTCTTGGTGTTGATTGTCAAAGTTAGAACAAGCAGTAGAGAATCAATACATTCTTGTAAATCCCAACTAAAGTCCCACTTTCTACAGGAAGCCTTTCCCTATCTTTCAATTCTAGAGCCTTCCTTCTGTTCATTATTTTCTATTCACATATGTGTGTGTGTGTGTATGTAGCTTGTTTATACATATTCATTTGCTTATTATCTCTCCCATTAAATTGTGAGTTCCTTAAAAGCAAGGACTTTTGTTTTCCTTTGTAACCCCAGGGCTTATGGAAGTATCTGGTACATAGTAGGCACTTAATAAATGCATATTGACAGTAGGTACTTAACAAATGCTTGTTCTCTCTCTGCCCTCTGACCCCCAAGCTGGGTATAACCACAGTTAACATGTCCCCTTTGTCAGTTAGTGAGGTTGAGTCTTTTTTTATTTTAGCATTTCTTTTGCGTGTAGAAAATAAATGCCTGTACCATACCTGATTCATTTTGTACACTAAGGACCTTTCTATTCCCCCTTTTGGGAAAACCCTAACCAGGAACCAAAGAATTGAGGAAAAGGAGCTTTTCCCCTTCCCCACCCCCTAACCAGGCTGCCCTGGGATTGAAGCCAAAATAGTCTGGATGTCAGGATAGAGAGCAGAGGGTCCCTTTAGGAAGAGAAGTTGTTAAATGCCCCAATCTTTTGACCCCAGTAGAGGTCCTCAGTGTTAAGTTTATTTTGCATGGTATCTGTGGTTAAACTGGATAGGGAATGTATAGTGAGGAAAATCTCTCTATCAATGATAGTATAATTAATGATACTTTATTTTTTCCTTTTTATTACAGATATTCGGCTTTCTCTGAACGTATTTCTTTAATGACCAAAGACATGCAAACATCCTCAAATTTATGCAAATAGGCTTACAGAAATAATCTTACATGTATTTATTTTAATCCAGTTCTCAACATTTCTTTGCTTATGATTTCAGCAAATTAAATAATACAGTGACGGAAGTACTGCCTTCACTAATTTTACTTCAAAGCCTCATTATGACATGGAGATGGAGGAACTTATACCAAGCTGCAAAGACTTCATGTTTGAGTCTGATCAGATTGCACATCTGTTTTCCAAGGACTAGGCTTTTTAAGTTTCACCAGACTGATAGCAGGGGGATGAAATTTTTAGCTGTAGCACCTGAAAACCATTTTGTAGGCTATGGTAGGGTTGCAAAAGGTAGGAGGGATGGAAGACACACACTGATGGAATCACAGATCTTTGAAGTACTGCAACATCTGTGATAACCTTCAAGCACAGTAAAAAAAAATACAGTGATGTTTCAGTGTGCTTCTATTACAGATTCAAATAACATAACAAAAATGACTTTAATAGAGCATTTCAAATATCTTCTTTGATTGTTACTTCATATAAGTCATGTATACTCACTTTCAATGAGTACTTTTTTGGAAAATGATATACTTGCATGAAAAATTCAAAAGGACTTGGAAAAAGTACTTGCATGAAAAATTCAAAAACTATATTAACATGTTTTTAGGGAAACAGTACGCTTGGCAGAAACAAAAATATGCCTACCAACAAAAAAAAAGTTTTCCTTCATCTCTGTATTCTTCATATTATAAATATGCGTCAAGAACTATAATTTTTTTGGCCTTGGAGGTAACACTTTTTAAAAATTGCACAACCTTAGTAAAAAAAATCAGCCCTTTGATCTCACTAAGCTTAAAGTCATTTAAAGGAGATTTTCATGCCAACCTGAAATGAATTTTAAGTTAACTTTTAAAATAGAAAAAAATAAGCTGACAGTGCCATACTACACTTTTATATTAGATCATATTCTGGTTACAAAATGTCACAAAATCAATGTAACAAAGAGTCTTTAACATTCCAGCTTTTCCAGAAAATCACTTTCAACACTTTCCTCCAGTTGTTTCAAGATCTTTGCACCATCTCCAATAGGAAATTCTGTTAAGGGAGACCCTGAACCCTCATCAGACAAATTACTTTGAGTTTTAAAAGCACAGCTCAGAGTCTGGAAAAACGACATCAACTGTGCAACGCTGGATATAGAATGTTGGCGTAAAAGAGGGAATTCATACTTGATAGAAGTCGTCTCATTAGTACTGTTTATCTCCTGTAAACAAATCCAAAAGTAAGTTATTTCACTTTGTCAGGACCTCCACATTAAGATTTTAGACTACATAAAAATAATAATATAAATATATTTATATATCATATATTATTATATAATTATATATAAGAATATAAATATAAATAATAAAAAAATAGAAAATGACCACACAACAATAATTATGCTTCTAATTTAAATTCTAGGCTATGAAAAGGGCTTTCCCTCTAGTCTACTACCACCTCTAGCAATAGACTCTAGAGAATCTCTCTTTTTCCTGTCTTTCAAACATTATAGTGGCTTCTTAAAGAGACCACATGCTCTAGTGGAAAGTATCATAAAATCTTAGGACTTCAGAGGGACTTCAGGTTTCTTTAGACTGAAAACTCAGCAAAAAAATTTTCTGCAACATCACTCATAAATACAGTTATCTATCTTCTGCTTTAAGATGTCTTGTGATGAGGAACTCCAGTCATTCTATGTTTATTTAAGTCATTGATAAAAAAAAAAAAAAAGTTTGAGCATGACAGGAGCAAGGACAAAGTCCTACAGCTCCCTAGAGTACCTTCTTCCACATTAACATCAATCTTTAACAACCTGACCAACTACAAATCCATCTAACTACATTAAACAGATTGGATCTTTCTATTTTACTCAGGTTGAAAAGTTAAGGGGTTGTTCATCACAGGAGCTTTGACGTGATATGTCTTCAACTTGGAAACCAGTTCACCCAACCTAGGGCAATAATATTAATGTTGAACTTAGTAAAGAACACTGAGTCAGCTTAGCCCCAACACACTTCAGAACTCCCAAATAAACCAATGCCATATCTTCACTTAATATACACTTTGTATGCTATTATTTAGTAAGCCTCATTTTGTCAATTGTCATATGGTCCATGAATGGTCCAGGTTTGGGATTACAACTACTCTAAATGGGATCACTGGATTGGCATAAATCAGGTTTGGTCTAAAGAGTTTTACTATATATTGTAATTTAGAGAAGCTTAACAATATACACTTAAGTTTTAAAGAATAATTTTTGGTTTACTCCATATTTTAAGTTGAGAAGTTCCAAGATTCTAACAACATGTGGTTTGCATTCTTGATGATATTCCTCTAAATCTGAGAAAATGGCAGATGTCGTTGTATCTACTTCTGGAACAAATGCCCATTTGTACCTAGAAAAAGAAATAAACATTTGGATCAGACACTATAGTTCAGAGGCCATTTCTGTGGGAAAATCATGATGTATCTTTTTATTGGGGAGGGTAGAGAGGTGAAGAAGGAAGTTCAATTTTATCCTATGGTTTGTGAATTTAGTAGGATAGTGATCTCTCATATATTGCAAATTATCTGAAACTTGGGTTTTATGCTACAGGAAACTTGTGTTACTGGAAGTTTTTATTTATCTATTTTTTATTCATCCATTGACTTTTATTACAAATGTACTTGATCACCTGGCTTCAAAAAGTTTAAATCAATACCCTATTTTCTGTATACTGGTACAAAGCAGACTGTTTTACAAATTAAATACCTAAAAATTTGACAAAAATATTAAAATTTGATGAAAAACTATTATAAAAATCCTTAATCTCTCTTTTATTGGAAGTTTATTTGCCATTAGTACCAAAGTTATAGATGCTCACATATTGAAACTACAAGCCATTTAAGTGACAGAAGTTAATAGATTTCTCTAAAAAATATTACATGTAGCTATCCCCTGGTAAGTGCATATAACTTACATTTGAAATAAAGGCATCTTGTCTGGTGGAAAAGAAAGTGCTGTGTCCAGGAACTTGCAAGCTGATAAATACAAGATGAGTTCATTTGGGGATATCTCACTGCCATCACCTCCTGAAGCTCTCACTCTGTTTACTTTGCTGTTGCTTCTGCACAATTTATAATCAAGGAAATGCACATTAGAAATGAAGAAAGACTCTCTAAGTTGGATAGTTATTTGAAATGTTCCATTTCCTTAGGAAGTTTTTTTTTCTATTCACAGTTTTCATAAAATCTCTGAGTTGGAAAGGAATAGGTAGGTCATCTAGTTTAACCACGACGTGAAATATCAATTCCCTTGACATTTCTCAAAAGTGAGGTCATCCAGATCCCACTTAAACTCCTGGACTCTTAGAGAATTCACTAACTGTTAATATAGTACATTTCATTTCTGAATAGTTTTCATTTTTAGGAAGTTCTATATATAGTATAAAAATGAAACTGAAACCTCTCTCTGCAGTTACCACCAGCTGCTCCAATGGAGCAAAGCAGAAACATTTAAATTTTTTCTTCAATACATCTACTCTTTAAATCTTTAAATATCAGAAGACAACAGTTATGAACTATTTCCATTGCCTACCTTCTAAGGCAGACTACAGTGAGACGATTACTTCCTTTGTTTTGAACTACAGCTTTTTAATGTGGCCTAAGACTGAGTTAATATTTTTGGCTATCAAGCCAACGAGCATTCATTAAGCACTTATGATGTGCCAGGTAGTGTGCTAAGCAATGGGGAAAACCAAGGAAGGTTAAAGCAGTCCCTGCTTTCAAGGAGCTTCTGGTCTAATGGGGGAAACAATATGCAGATTACTATGTACAAACAAGACATATACAGGATCAATGAGATGATCAACAGAGGGAAAGCACTAGATGAAAAAAGATGAGCATAGAATTCTTATAGAAGGTGGGATTTTAGGTGAGACATGAAGGAAGCCATCAAATCTAGGAGAAAGGGATGAGGAGAGAGTAGTGGTGGTGGTGGTAATTGCATTTTAGGAAGATCACTTTGGTGGCTGGAAGGAGAATGGACTGGAATAGTTACAGACTTGAATCAGGGAGACCAACCAGAAGGCTACTGCAATGGTCCAGGCATGAGGTGGTGCGGGCTTACACAAAGGTGGTGGCTGTATCAGAACAGAGAAAGGAGTGTATATGAGAGGGAGGATGAGAAGGACAAGGACTGAGAAAAGGCCATTAGAGTTGGCAATTAAGAGATCACTCCTTGGGAACTGGATGGAGCACTTTTAGCTCATTAAGTTGGGCTGCTAAAAGTTAAGAAGAGTGGAGATACAGATTATAGATGGTCTTCTCAAGGAATTTAGAACCCAAATGGAGGAGAGGTATAGGATGACAGCTAGTGGTGACGGGTATTTTTAGGATGGGAAACCATGCTTGTGTTTTCAGGCAGCAGGGAAGCTACAAGTAGACAGATTGAAGATTAGTGAGAATGGGGATGAAAAAGGGGATGATAAAAATCAGCTAAAGAAGGAGAAATAGAATGAAATGATTTGTGCAGGTAAAGGGATTTACTTTGGGAAGGAGAACTCATGTCTCTTCAGGTGTGAAGGAAGAGATAGGGAAAGAAAATGCCTGGGTTATGTGAAATGAGGAGAAATGGAGAAGAGGGAGCTCCAGGTGAATGATCTCAATTTTTTTAGTGAAATACAAGGCAAGATTCTCAGCTGAGAGAGTGGTGAAGGTGGTGAAAAAGAGCTGTGGGAGGTAAGAGGAGAGATAAAAAAGCCTGAAAAAGCCAGAGTGGTGAGTGGGTTTATGGGGAAAGTTTAAAAAGATTCACTTGCTATATATAGGAAGGGTCCGGTTGATGCTGTGTAACACAGATCTGTAGTGGACCCAGTTAATATAGTTTCATGATTTTCTTCAGCTTCTATCAGCAACATATTATAGAAGTTGTCAACCGTTTACCAATGATTTGGTCCAAAGAAACAAACAGAATCAGTTTCCTCCTTAATAGAAGGTTTGTCTAAAGAACAAATAGAATTGGGTTCCTCCTTACAAAGGTCTGTTCAAGAACAAAGATAATGGGGTTCACCTTACCAAAGGTTTGAACAAGGAACAAACAGAATCAGGCTGTACATGTGCTATAATGTGTTTATTTATTCTCATTAAGCCAGAGAATCATGCATGATGGAGTCAGAAAACAATTCTGAACTCAGAGGTAAACTGAAGGAGATCCTTTATACCCTTACAGTGATTCCAACTCAGGATGCCTGCGTCAACCCAAAATTATGGTCTCCATATGTATTTAACCATAATGTGAGAAAGGAATTTCTTAATGGGAAAGGTTGTAAATACAATAAGATAAAAGAATGTCAAAGTGTCAACAGAAATTATAGATCCCTTTTATCATGACAATATATAAATAGCATAACACAGAATAGCATGTGTTCATAAAATATCAAGATAAGAAAAGTCCCATTTTTTAGGATAGTGTGAGGTTCAAGGCACTTTGTCCTTGCGAGTCATAAACATAAGAATGTTCCTGGTCAGCTTCATCTGGCCTGTAATTGCTGACATAGGAAGGGGCATTTGGGGTTCACTCAGAGAGCAAAGCAAAGCATGTCTGTTATGCTAGAGTACACAAAGCATCATGGTAGGTTAAGCTCCGAGTGGGCCAAACATGTCTTTCTCCTGACTGACCAATCCAGGTTTTAGGCCTTTCTCAGGTGATGGGAGGGCAGTTCACAAAGTGAAAGCAGCATGGAAATGCTCTAAATCTGCGGCTTAGATAGGATAAAAGGGCAAGGAGTTCACAAGAAGAGGACTGTGCAAAGCTGAACTGGTTCACCAAAGAGTCAAGATAGGGAAAGGAGGAAAGTGTACCTAGCAAACAGTGTGATGGCCTGGGAGGTACTGGAAGTGAGAATGAAGTACAGGGTTTGGGGTTTTCAGGCAGAGGGAGACGTAAGACAGCAAAAGACTGTCATCAGATAAAGAAATTCCAGAGTTCTCTGGTAAGATAAAGGGCATGACCATCTCTGTGTGTAGCCAGGACTGGGTGAAAGAACAGGTCAGGGAGAGTGAGTTAGCAGAGGAACTGAGAGATCAGAGTATTTGAGGGAATAATACTATGGAGATTAAAGTATAAGGGCTAGAGTTGGGAAGGAGAAATAGACAGTCAGACACTGAACTTACTAAGGAAAGGAGAATGTTCTGAAGGACAGTAAACAACAGTCACCAGAATCTTGACTGGATGATAAATAAATATGGATGGAAGATCAGAGGAGATGTGGTTGAGAGACGGGGGTAGAAAGAGAACTTGCAAGTGGAGGTGGGGAAAACTGAGAATTCCAATAACTCCACCAAGACCAGTAAGTTAGGGGTATAAATGAAAGGTCTGTAAGTTCTGGAAAGGACAGAGAGAGAAGCTTGTGTCATCAGGAGAGTCAGGTCTAAGATGAAAGCTAGTTTGTTACATATCGAGGAAGCATTCCATTTGACATGTTCTGAATCAGTGGAATGGGAAGGGGATGACAGTGGAAGTACATTCACCATTAAGAAATAAAGTCAGGTGAAGTATTATTGTTCATGGGGATTTTGCCTTCCTGGTGGAGTAATTCCAGGGCCTGAGGCAATTGTGTGGAGCTGAAAAGGGGAGAAAGGAGGAGGAAGAATTTGCCTCAGGTTGGGAGCAAGGCAGCTACTATGGAGTTGTAGCCAGACGGACAGGATGTCTGAATCACCAGGGGATGGTTGCTTCATGAGGCTAGGAAGTTTTCCTGGGTAGTCACAGACAAGCAGCTATGTGGATTTACAGGAGGCTGGCTTAGCTCTGGATCTCAATGACTGAAGAATAATGGGTCCCAGGCTAAGTCCTGCTTGGTCACTGTTTGGGCCCAAACTGGCTTAGAATGAAGGTAAATAGCAATTGTTCCTGTTTTGGTCAGAAAGTCTTAGGGTCTTTCCTCCCCAGATTTTTTTTTTTAAAGAGGCCATTCTGCCTCATTTCCTATTAAGCCTTAATCAGTGAACTGGCATTTCCACAGCCACATTGAGATTTGTTAAAGACCTTTGCTTGAAAAGCCAAGATTCCCCACTGCATCCTGAGCCATTTTGTCCTGATCTGTATCTGTCCACTGGACCCAGGTGGCTCTCGAGGAGGACAGGAGTCTGATGACTTTGCACAGCCCTCCCTGTTTAACATGTCATGGCATCACCTCCCTGCTGTCAACAATGAAAGACAAACAACCTGAGGGTGGAGAGAGCACCTGGAGGATAACACACTATCTAATACTGAGCTTACTTAAATACTTAAACAAATAAATAGGTGGCACAGTGGAGAGAGTGACTTCATTCAGGAAGACATGTTAAAATGGACATTATTCCTCCCTGGGCCCCTAGGCTGAGAAATATCTGTTAGGTTACTAGGCAGGGTTGGATAACTTGCCTAGTAACAGTTTTTCTGCTGTTAGGCCCCTGTCAAAACGTTATTCCCCTTTGGTTTAATATCTGATGAATTGTTAGCAGTCGGTTTTTGTTTAGTCCATTTGCATGGTAACCACTAGTGCCCCTTTAATGTTAGACCCCAATTGCCAGGTAACCACTTTCTGCTGAGCCCCCCCACTTTCCTGATTGGCCACCTCTCCTGGCACCTGTTTTCTGTTGGGGTCCTTTGCCTCGTAGCACCCTGACAACCACCTTCTGTTTGGGGGTTCTTGCCTAACAACAAGCCCCCCTCTTACTCTGTCAGAACTCTGTTTGTTGTGGAAACTGCAAGGCTGTACCGAGTAGCGCCAAAATGCTTAAAATGCATTCACCCACCTCAGTTCGGGGCTGTCTCCTCTGGGTCTCTACATGAGGCAGCCGCCAGCCTGGCTAATAAATGACGCTCTCGAAATTCCTAATTGACCTTTGCCTGTGACTTATTAACTCCATCTATTTCAGTGTCATATTCCTGAGTTCAAATCTGGCCTCAGACACTTTTGTGACCTTGGGCAAGTCACTTAGCCCTGTTTGCCTCAGTTTCCTCATTTGTGAAAAGAGCTGGAGAAGGAAGTGGCAAACCACTCCAGTAAGTTTACCAAGAAAACCTCAAAAGGGATCACAGAGAGTCAGATATGATTGAAAAACAACTGAACCACAACTGGCATGAACCAGCACCAGCCCTCATGTCATTTTTTCCAGCACCCAAGCCTGTTAGATCTAGAGAAGAACCCTATAAAAATACATCAGATTTTACTGATTTGGGGGAGAGGGTACCCATTTCCTCCAGGGTCCCAAACACTATCCAGGTTCCCAGTAGACTATTCTCCCTGTTAGCCCCGATGGGGTGCTTGGACCCCAGCCCTAGGACCATATCTCTCCCCAGTCCAAAGATCCTATCTTTGGCAATAACTCATGAGTGGATCCTAGTGAGGCAAACTATCTCTCCCTGTTACAAGAATAAGCTGACCTCGGTAGAATTTCCCTTGTATGAATAGGACTATCTTGTACCTGCAGAACTATCATGTACTGGTTCCCACAGTTATCATATACAATCTCCAAGTCAAGCTACAGACATCAATTCCCAAGGCTATCTTGTTACAGATGTACAGATGCCTTAGAAGTGTCCCCCCCATGCCAGTAGTGATGACACCTGTGCCCAAGGCATAGAAACTTTATGTCCACCACTTAATCAGCATACTTGACACACAATTCACTGTACCTTTCATACATCCGCTTTAGCACTCCTTTTTAGGTTTTTAGTTCCCTAAAAGAGCTCTACCCACTAGATAGCATTACAATGAACCCTTTACCACTTGACTAGAAGGCGGTTTGAGTCTGTGAATGCTTTCTAGATTGTTGAGGGCCAGGGTGGAGTGCAGTTGATGAGATCAGGATAAACCTTCAGGGAAACTGATCTTTGAGACTGTGCTCTTTATCATCCAGAATGGCTCTCTATGCCCCCCAGATGTTGTCTCTGTGAGACAAACAAGAGAATTACAGAAAACAAGGGATATGTAGAATAGATGCTCCTAGGCTTGTGGTCTGATTTAATCAGAAGACTGATTTAATCATCCTGATTGATTTAATCACTGGGACACAATAGCAGAATGTCACGTAGACTTGCAGTACTTTGTCTATATAAACCCAAATCCTCAGATCAATAAGAGGAACTGGTCTATCTTTTCCCACCTCCCCTGACTCTTTTTCGCAGGGGCGTCCGCTACACTAGACAACTCCACCCTGAACCTCAGTCTTGGGGTCCCTGCACCCCTAAGACCTCATCAGCCCCTCCAGTTTGTGACTATGTCCCCTCTCAACAAATCTGGTTTGCTTTACTCTCTTGTGTGCACCATGCTTCTTTGTACTGGAGTTTTGGTATTCTAAATCTTCCTAACTATGCATTACAACAACAGATAAACACATCTTTATCGTTTGATATGTTGTTTATTGTCACACAAGTGTCTGTGGCCAGACTTGAACTCAGGAATACGACATGTCTTCCTGAATGAAGGCACTCTATCCACTGTGCCACCTATTCACTCGTTTAAGTATTTACGAATTTATTGCTAAACACATCTTTATTGTTTGCCGATTATAACTAAACTTATATTCCATAAAATCCCTAGGTCTTTCCCACATTTTCTACTGCCTAATCATGTCTACTGTATATATGCAAATGATATTTCCATTACATTAATCCCTAGCAAATTTTTTCTAAGAAGGACTTGGAAGAAATTCTGCCATTTTAATTTAGTCATGTTCCCTAATAAAAATTTTCTACCATTAAAAAAGTTTTAACTTATATCCAACTTAGAAATAAATTAGTGTTCCATGGAACATGAATGCATTTTTTTAAGAAATGCATTAATAAAATTTCATAGTGTTAGATTTGGTTCATCGTTTTAGGCTAAGAACTTTCTAAATATTAATTCTGTAACATATTACCAATCCCTTCTCTAGCTTCATGACTTTTACAAATCTGATAAGTAAATCATCTATATCTTTATTTCAGTCACTGATTAAAAAAAACCTATTAAATAGAAAAAGTAAAAAGTAGAACACTGCAGCACTCCACCAGACTGTCATCCGTTTATCAATCATAACTCCTTGGGTCCAAATTATGAAGTTCGACCAACCCACTTGAGTGGTGTATCATCCAGGGAAAAGCTCTTTATGTCATTCACTAGTACTCACAACAAACTCTATCAGGAATATAAATGCATGGTATTTTTTTGGATCTATCAGTACAATAACCTTGCTAGTAACTGGTCCTTGAAAAACATATTAGACTATTATAGTTAATGTTAGACCACACTAGTCTTTAAAATTATATTCATTAATATAATTGAAACATTATTCTCTCATGCCTAAATTTCAGCAAAACTGGTCTACTTGGGGTTATTCATACAAAACATTGCCTCTTCTATTTCCCTGCCTTTGCTCAGACCATCACCTATTTCTGGAATGCTCCCCCTCCTTTATCTTTGTTCCATATATTTTCTAGCTTTATTCCAAGTACACCTCAGATGCCGCCTTCCCAGAGGAGGTCATTCATGAGCTTCCCAGCTTGTGGTACTCTTCCATTGCCTCCTACAATTATTTTGCACATATTTTGTATGTGCTTTATATAAGTATATAGAGTTTTTTTTCCTCCCAGCAAAATGTAAGCTTCTTGAAGGCAGAGAATATTTTATTTTTATCTTGGTTCCCAGTGTTTAGCACAGTGCCTGATACTATCAGACATTTAATAGATGCTTTTAAAATGGAACTAAATATTATAGTACTGTTTTTTTCAACTGGCAGACTCTATGCCAGTGGCAAGTGGCTTGTGCCTTCCTGGTATAATGAGCAAATCTTTACTATATCTACAGGGTTGCATGCTTGTAGACATATTAAAATAACTTGTTTCCATGGCACTTCCTATCCATTATTCAGAGGTCTAGGAAGAAGAAATATTCTTCAAATGTGTACAGATAGAAAGACATTTGTAAGTACTTACTTTGATTCATTCCTCCGTATTAGATCATCTTCAAATTGTATAAATGTTTGAATCTTAAAAAGAAAACATATCATTTAATGACTTTTTAAAGTATTTAAAAACCCCATATAGTTGTCATAGTCTTAAAATACATTATACATATAGGGCACCTAGTATTTGGTGATTAAACACAATAAATACAGTGTTCCTTTGTTTAAATGTCTTACTTTTTGGCTACTCAATGATCAACATATGTCCTTTCTCTAATTTAACCACCATGAAAAGAAAGTTTTATGAATTTGTGATAAAAAATGCTTTGTTAAAATGAAACAAAGTCAGTTGTTGAAATATGTCACACTATAGTCATTTTTGAGAGAAAGAAAATAAGAGGAAGAAAAGGTCAGAGATTAAAAGTGTGGTGCCAGCTAAGCTGTTACTACTTCTGTTTCATTCCTTTCTTAGGGGCAGCTGGGTGGTGCAGTGGATAGAGCCCCAGCACAGGAGTCAGCAGGACCTGAGTTCAAATCTCACCTCAGACACTTGACACTAGCTGTGTGACCTTGCGCAAGTCACTTAACCCCAACTGCCTCATCCTGGGTCATCTCCAGTCATCCTGATGCATATGTGGTCACTGGATTCAGATGACTGGGGAAGTGAGGCTGGGGACCTGCACAGCCTCCCTCACTCAAAGTCAAGTGCAAGTCATGTCATCATTTTTCTGATGGCATGATCTTCTTCGGCAATGAAAGATGAACACACACATGCACACACATTCCTCTCAGATAATAGCTCTTGAAACTCTTGGACTACTTTTTTTCCTTAAAATCTCTTGCCCATGTTGGTAAAAATCCTTCACATTTCTGTTCAGGGGCCTTCCCATTACGATTTGCCTGAGGTTAGTTCTCTCTTTGACCAGAGCTTATATTTTTAAGACAAATGGTTTTGCTCACCAGTTCAGTGACCATTATTGGCCACAAAGAAGTCAGATGTTGAGGAGATATTCTTAGCAGCAAAACTCTGAAAAAGAGGAACATCTGAGCAGCAACTATGGGTGTCTGTCCGACTCTGAGATTCTCTGTCAGTCGTTCTGGGGAAAGATTATTGATATATCAGAAAAATATGAATAAAAATAAATGTTTTTGTTGCCAGAGTCCAAGGGCTTGCTGTTAATCTGGTTAATAATATGTTGAAGCTAATAAATTAAGGGTGTATTAAATCTTGAGGTCAAAAATGACTGCTGAACCTTGGGAAGTTAAGAATAAGGTGATGAATTTTAGATGATCTTGCATCATGGTGTAGGGGGAAGGGAGTTTTTCCTAAATGAGGAACTGAGTCACACAATAATCTAAATGAAAGAACCCAAGGAGGAGAGGTGGTTGTTTTGGAGGACACAAGGATAAGGAACATGAAACTCTGAAAGAAGAAGCAGGATGATGTGAAATCATGAGAAAACCCAGTGAGCAAAAAGGAGGAATAAGTCAGACCACTGTCTGACTTGAGCCTGTGCAGGGGTGATGGAACAACTAAGGTAGGACCTGCAGAAAGATTGTACCAAATGCTTTCAGAGAGTCAAGTTAGAAGTGATGCCTGTGTCACAAGATTGGAAAAGAAGAGGAAATATATGTTATGACCATACACTTTGGTGAGGAAGATGGGGAAAGGATAAGACTCTGGCTATACGATCCAGCAAGTCTGTTCCATCACAGCTTACAAAAGAAGCAATGTGTGCATGATAAAGTTTCCAGCTAGAATCCAGATTCCTCTATACAGAGGAGTCAGAGTGACTGTGTAGCCTCAAGGCTCCAAATAGGAAACAGAGGCTAAAAATATAATTGTTTTCTTCTTTATTTTATTTACATGTTGGAAAAATAAAAATTCTAGTTTTTCTGTACTTAAGTATAATAAAAAGTAACCCTAACAAGCTAACATACTTAACATTTTCTTAAATTAGTTTCATACAAAGTTAGATTTTATACTGGCACTTTGGATAGAAAGGAAATTCCTTTGCTCTCCCCTTCCCAATCAACTACTCATTTCCCAATCTTCTAAGGTGGTATGATCTGAGGAAAGGTGTGACCCCTGCTTTTCTGGTCTCTGGGTGATCACAAGCATTCTTTCTCCTCCTAAAACTGTGACCGTGGTCCCTGCTTCCCTATGGTCACATACTCTAATGTGCTAGGGTTCCTCCTTGCCCTGGCATTGTGATGGAGAATTGTGTATGGGCAGTGTGACTGAGCTCTGCACCCAGGGCCAGAAAAGGGTCCCCTGTATTCTTCTGACCACATGTCTGACCCCTTTACTATTTGTGGCCTCAGAGCTCCAGATGCTGTTGCTGCCAATTCAGTGGCATGCTGCCATGCTAGGGCACAGCCTCTGCTGGACTCCCTCTACTCTCATCTCAGTGAGAGAGACCTTTCCTGCTGACCTGCTAAGTTGTCTTGGGCTGGAAAATTGTTACATCTCCTTCTTTTGTTGGTTGTGCCACATCAGGATTAGTTTTGAGGCATTATTTTAAAGTTTGGAAGGGAATTGAGGAGAGGCTGGGCAAGTCATTCCTCCTGCCTTCATTCCATCATCTCGTTTTCCCTTTGTTTCATCAGTTTTCTCACTTCCCCTCACCATCTATTTTAAAATACTTGATTCCTCCATTTATGCATTTCTTTCTCTACCCGTTCTCACAAGCTTGACAAAATCAACTAATAATCTTTTTAATTAGGAGAGAGATCTCATGCCTTTTTGGTTCAGAGTCACAGCATATATCTCTGTTGGATCAGAGCCTGTTTCTACTAAAATAACATGTTACTATTAAAACCAGAGCCCAGGCTTCCTATCTCTCCTGACCTACAAGGAAGCCATCATTTGTTATTTTAGAAATTCTTTATTTATACAAGTATGTGATATGAAGAAATTTCTATAAGTGGAAGCTGCAGATTTAAGCAAACTTATCTTTAGCTTAGCTAACCAAGTTCCTTATGGTATCTACTGTTCCCATCGCACTGATGATAATTCCTTCCTCCCTTAGACACATAGATACCTTGTACTCTTGGATCTTATTTCTCTTTCTCCTTTTTTTGTCATAATTTTATAAGTATGCAAACTTCTGTTTGAATTGTGAACTCCTTGCACTTGCTTAGGGTTCCACATGTATATTCATTTCTCTTGTAATAAACCTAGTTTTCATGTAAGTTTCAGAAAATGTTATTGACTTGTTGGCATTTTAAAAAGAAAGAGGTAGTTAAGATAATACACCTTCACACTCCTTTGTTGTCACCACTTTGCTCTCAAAATTCAACACTATGGCTTTTGAAAACACACCTAAAACAAAACATTTCCAATCTTTCTGTTCCTTCATGTTTAAATAGTTTTTGCTTCTGGGATAAGGGAGAAGAAAGTCATCTGAGAAATGGCTAGGAGAAGTAAATCCCCTGGAACACTGCAAGATATCTAGATTACTAAAGTGAGAGAAAAGAAAGGTCTAAGCCACTGCTCCCAGGCAAGAGAGGAACTCAACCATTTTTTGGCCACTAGGGGAAGCAATACATAGCGGTTTTGAAAAGCCCCTTAGCTAAAATCTTAGCTTTAGGTTAGCTAAGGATGAATAAAACTCAAATTCCTTTAGTCTTGTAGTTCTTCCAAAA
Source organism: Bettongia penicillata ogilbyi (assembly GCA_023548195.1). Taxonomy (NCBI): domain Eukaryota; kingdom Metazoa; phylum Chordata; class Mammalia; order Diprotodontia; family Potoroidae; genus Bettongia; species Bettongia penicillata. The sequence continues at coordinate 2,160,951 of JAJHZJ010000525.1, read as the reverse complement.
TGTCTGGTCTCTGTAGCCCTCTTTATTGTTTGTGTATAGATATGGTTTTGCTTCTTAAGAGATTTTCTTGCTGCAAGTGATAATCTTCCTCCCTCTTCAGAATGTAAATGGAATCGGTATATAGATTATATACATGCATACACGCATTTAAACATAGTGATATGAATAAGTAACGCTTTTTTGTGTGTGTCCTCTCCATGGGATCTGCATTAATATTTCCAAGAAAAAGCCCATAAGCATATCTATATATTTTACTATTCTTTACTAGAGAAAAGAATCCAAGGCCATTTTTCTGGAGTCTGCCAGTGAGGCGAGTGTCCCTGAGAAAATGGCCATTAGGAGGATCAAAATTTAAGAAGGACCTTGAAGGACCAAGCTGAGTCAAATGACCCAGTACTTCTATAATTTATAAGGCAAAGAAAACAGAGATGATGGCATGAACTTTTTATTTCAAAGTAAAATTATGTTTTTACATCAGTTGACTGATGTGCCTTATCTTTCTACTGTTAGCATCCCTGTCACTTGGCATATATCGTTTGAAGTGCCTTTGCCCTCTGAAACTAGCCAAAGTCTTTATCTCATTTCCTAGTAAGTAAATAATTCATAAGTAATATGACCCTTTATAAATGGGCCCAAATGACCCCAAAAATCTAATAGATAAGACCCTCCACATCCCCTGTACTAGCTGACCTTGAATAAATCAGAGAATATTCCCCTTTTATTCTCTCATATTCCACAATATAGTTTATCCAAAGATCCTAAATCATAGTTCTCTAAGCAGAGATAGTATATTGTGACACCAATCACCATCCTGGAGCCTCTAAAAAAATAGGCGGTAGCATATCTCCCATGCATTAGAAAAAGAGAACCTTTCCTATGCAAAAATAAAAAGCAGGGAAGCTATGACTGGAGCTGCCACATGTAATGTGGAAAAGGAAGATCTTCCTTGTCCATTAATAGGCCTAGCACATGGAGCCTGTGGTCACATGGAGCTCAGACTGGAAGGAGCTTGTGCAAGGAGGGGAGGAAGGGAAAGAAGGAGGGAGGGGAAGAGAAGGGGAGAGAGAGAGAGACAGAGAGAGACAGAGAGAGAGAGCATGAGCAGAGAATGAGAGCATGCAGAGCAGAGAGAGAGAATCAAGCTGTGAGTAGGAGGAGGGAGGAATTTGTCTAGGGGAAGTTGTCTTTATGGGGAGGCCTGACAGAAAGAAGGTTTAAGATGTCAGGATTAGTGATAAATACCCTGTTAAATCTTACCTCCTGGTATTCTAATGATGTCCCAAATAAATATTTTGGTTTTGCTTTTGAGAAAGAGAGTTTATTATATTTTGCAAATTTATCCTGGAAACAAGCATTCATATTCATAGTGGGTGCTATGGGTATCACATTGGCATTACACCATATTACTCCAATCTGTAACTAATATACTGCCACATTAATATGGAAGAGGATTTGGATTAGGTTAGTATCCCACTCCTACGTCCAGTCCTTCTAAGGTGTCTGTTGATCATATATCATATCCTTTGCTAAATTTCCTTTGGAAATGTAAGTCTTATGTGCAAGCCTTGTTTCCCCCTTTCCCTAGTATGGAACTAGGGTGCCACAAAATCATTCATATGGAGAAACATTTGTGGCCGAATGAAAGGGATGAAATGGGTAGGAGAAACTCATCAAATTTCCTCTTCCTTGAACTAAAGAAACTACTATCTTAATTGCTATATTGAGTATCTAATTAAAGTCAACCCTTCTGGTCATCTCTGCTGTTTCTATCTATCATCAGGAGACAGTCTCCAGATGCTAATGTATTAGATGATGTTACATTCTATACCAGTAATACTGGTCTAGACTTAGACCAGTCTGGTAGCTATCAGTCTCAGATTTGAATCTCTATCTAGGCCCATAGGACTTAACATCATTGATAGGCTCTTTCCTGTTAGCTAATCTTGAATAAAATCAAGGAACACACCAGTCCCATATTCTCATTCCTCTCAAGAAATTACTGTGCTCCAAAATCTCCAGGTGTAACAGATAATATCTTGATCTTTATCATTCACTAACGTAGAGCCACTGCAAAGGAGAAAGAATCTCTGATGCATGTCAGAGACGGTACTTTTCCTATACAAAAAAACAAAAGCTGGTAAACCATTGTTGATGCTGCCACACTACCCCTATCTGGGGGAACAAATTTGGATGTAGATTTGCAAGCCCATAGGACCCCTCTTATAACTCTCCCTGGTATATCTTTAATACATTTCCTTCAGATTCAAGTCTTGGGTTTGGATTTCCTTTTTTCCCCTCCCTTCTCCTATTGGAGATGCATTTGTACCAAATGGATGAATTTTAATGGGTAGGGGGAAACATTAAGCCTTCTCATTTTCAAATCTTCCTAACCTTGGGAGCCCTTATTTCATGCAATGAGCATCCCCAAATTAAAGCCCCTTTCTACAGAAAAATCAGCATTCTTACCTTGTATCAATGGAAGGTACAGATGATACTGATCAACATCTCCACTGAAGACAGCAAATGCTTGACGCTTTAGGAGCATGGCTTTCTGCTCAAAACTCGAAAACAATTTTAAAGAACTGCTTTGCATATCTAAAATGAACATGACAAATAATCAGTATGTACTGAAGAAATTTCATGGAGAGGTAAGTTACATGTCATTGACAGTAGTAGAATTACTAAAGTGCAAAATCATAATCCAATTAAACAAAAGCACATACCTATCATATCTTTATGTATTAAAAGTGGGTGGGTAGTTGGGGAGGATATAAGGGCAGTATCGAATTCTCCAAAAGTTTCATCATTCTGAAAGAATAATTATCTAAAATTTCTTTTCAAATTGAATATTAGGAACTTTCAAAACACTGCTAAGCTGGGACATTTCAAGTCTGAGAAATGAAGAAAATGTCAAAGTAGTCTAGTCAATATGTTGTGCTTTTTAAATTTAGGCTTGGTTATAAAAATTTAAGTAAAAATTCTAAAATTGGAGGCAAGATCCTATATCTAAAATATTTTTTAAAATTAAATAATAAAATAATCTTTGACTAACATAATACTTACTCATCAAATCTTTAAACATTGTTTTTTCATGTGTTAGCAGATGGTCAATAATGGATCTCCAACTAAATATGGGAAAATAAGATTAAATATAAAACTGTGAATCTAATTATAAAAATTATATAATCTAATTATAATCTAATTATAGTGAATCTATTGTGAATCTAATTATAAAAATCAGAAAAATATTAATTTAAAACTTTTCCAAGTAAGGTTAATAAAGATACAAACAAAGAAAAATACTTTTGAGAAAAAGCAAAGCAAAAGTCATTCATTCTTTAAGGCTATCAAAAGGCTAGAAAAGTCATTAGTGAAATTAAAACTTTAAAAAAAGAACATATGATTGGTGAATTTTTAGATTTCTATTAACTTTGTCTTTTTCTAGAGCTTCCACCAAATAAATCAGCCTCTTTATGATGCTTTTAGCTTACCTATTATAAAGCATAGAATTGGTGGTGGAATTCCACTTACCAGTGGTCTCGAAGGTTGCTTCCAGCTATAACAGTAGGAACATAGTACAGAGGACTATTTTAAGAGTCACAGGAGAGTTTAAAAGGATCTCAGAGACTAAAATATTCCAGAATATCATAGTTCTTCCTACCTATGGCATCAAAAGCTAGAAGGAAACTTGAAGAATTCCCTTTTACCAGATAATATCAGTTTAGGTTGAATTTATTTGATAGGCATAATCTTCCTCTTATAATTGAAACTGACTGAACAATGTTTCAACTGTAAACTTCAGTCTGCCTTGTAACTTTCTCTCTTTAAGGCTATATGCTATCCTGATACTGACAAACTTTAAGCTTTTTTTTTTTTTTAATTTATTAATGGAGAAGTATCAGTTCTCTAGATGTGGGATGCCTGGAAGGATCAGGGGCAGGGATCAGAAAGAAGTGAATAAGGATGGGGAAAGAGATGAGATCATTAAAACAAATTAAAACCTACTTATTATATAAATAACAACAAAGCATTGTGTGGATGAGAGACAAAATATGCTCTAAATATCATATTTACTAGTTTGGGAAACAAGGAAGAACTTCTATTTCCACAGCTTTAAGTGATCAAAGTTGTGACCTAGAACGGTTAAAGGTCAGAAATTTGAGCGCATGTTTGACAAGCTGTTTGAGGGAGAGCCCATCAGAGAGGAGAACATGAAGTCCCGTGGCCAGTGGAGGGTGTGGTGGAGAGTCCAAAATTCGGAACACTATAAATGGCTTACATTTGTCTGAACAAACTGTAGTCTTCCTATAGCCTTACTTGCAGGAGGAATGAACGTAGAAGGCACTCCCTCCTCCTGAAGAGGGGTGGAGTCAGCTTTGGCCAAAGTGTTCAGTTCCTCTGAACTCTGCTGTAATAAAGTTTCCTTGATACCTTCTTGTGTGTCAAGCGTGTTTTTAACACTAGTAAACCAAACAGCATGGTGACCAAAATTAAAACATTCTCTAGGAATAAAATGTTCTTCCCAATGAGATGAAATAACACTTTCAGATAACTAGAATAACTCTAATGCTATGAAAAACCAAATTAATTCTGTTAATTATAAGTAGTATGTTACAATTTTGGATATATTTGCTATGAGTAAATATCACAGATATAGATGAGATTATTATATCACAGATGAAATTATTTTGATTTTAAATCAGTTATGGTATATTATATTTAGAAAAATATTTCTTACTGAACACAAGAAGTATCCATCTGAAAAAAACCAGGGTCCAAATATAATTCCAGGACTTCTTTTTTCCAGGCTCGTTTTGTGTAGGCATAACTGCTCAGGGAGCTGAGTAGTTGGGCACCAGCTCGGAAGCTAGGGATGTTGTAGGCACTAGATGGGGGAGGAGGATGGGGACGAGAAGTGAGGGGAGAAGAAGGGGAAAGATTGAGTTCAAAGACTGTCTGGAGAATATCAATTGACATATTTATCCACCCCTCCCTACACCTATATTTTTATCCAAATTTGGAAGGGATGATGGGGGAATGGGAGGAGGAAGAAGAGAAAGAATTACATTACCTGTGATTTCGTAAATAAGGAAAAACATAATACAGCAAACGTGAAATTAGTGGTACAGCTTTCTCCTTCTCATCACTACGATAAATCACGTCCAAGAGACATGCTACAATCTTAAGAAAAAAAAAACAAAAGGAACACAGTTCCTACCGCATAAGACATGCTAACCATAAAATTTCTAAATATGATTTTCTGTCAGTATTTTCAGTGTGATACAGCGAAAAGAGCAAAAGTCCTAGAGAAATCATTGCACTTGTATGGACCTCTAGTGCCTCATCTGCAAAATGAATGGGCTAGATTTGTTGTCATTTATCTTCGTTCTTGAAAAGGACCATGACAACAGGAAGCTGAAGCCATGACTTACAAGTGAATTGGATTTAAGTGAGGGCGGGCTGTGCAAAGTCACCAGTCTCACTTTCTCCTCCGGAGCCTTCTGGGTCCAATGGCAAGATAGAGATGAGGAGAACTGGAAATGGCTCCAGATGAAGTGGGAGACCTTGGCCTTTTTAGCCTTTAACAGGTCGACTGAAGCAGTGCCCATTCAGTGATTAAAGCTAGGTAAGAAATGAACCAAGGAATGGCCCATTTTACCTAATTAAAAAAAAATCAACCTGGAAAGGGAAGACCCACAAGTTTTTTGGCCAAAACAGAAGCAATTACTATTTACATCCCCTCTGAGCCAACAGGGCTCAAACAATGACCTTTGGGGCTTGGCCTGGGACCTATTGTTGGCCAATCAAAGAGATCCAGAGTGATTTGGGTTTAATTCTAATATTCTGTGATAATCTACTTTACAGCCATATGCTTTTGAGGTTGCAAAAAATTACTAGTTTTACTTAACTGATTCAGTAACTTAAGACAGTGTTCCATGGAATCTTGACATTTTGTTTGATCAGAATAAGGGTATCATGAGAAAATTTCATTGATAGTAAAGATTGGCAAAGTGTGGGTCACTCAAGAATCAAAACAACCATGGCATTGGCCGTGAACTACTACCCCCTTGCTGCAGTGGGGACCAAACCTACTGTAATGTAGGATCATAGACTTAGAGCTGGTAGGTCTTCCTTTGAATCATATAAATCTATGAGCTGAAAGAGACATAGAAGCATTCTGGTTCAACTTTTTCTTTTTACAGACAAGGAAACTTAGGCATAGGGAAGTTAAGTAACTTTTCCAACATCACATTGTAATGATTGTTTGATGTTAGATTTGAACTCAAGTCCTCTGATCCCAGAAAGCCAGTGCTTATTTCATTCTACCATGCTGCTTCTATTGCCACAAGTTTGAGAGTTATATCCTTCGTATACTGAAACCCTATTCTGGTGTCAGTCACATAATTTCTTTCTTAAAGACCATGCCTTAACCCCTTGATCTAGATCTTGCCACTGAACCCAGATGGCTCTGAAGGAGAAAATAAAGCTGATGACTTTACAGAGTCCTCCCTCACTCAAATCTAATTCACTTGCAAGTCATGGCAACACCTTCCCAAGTCCTTTCCAAAAATAAAGACAAGTAATAACCACCACCACCTCAAATTACAGATCCACTTATCTTCCAATATTTTTCTTCCCAAAATCCCCTGTCTCCTTTAGTCTGTTCCAGAATTTTCTGTCTTTATATTGGGAATATTCCATAACCCAGGCAATCATTTTCAAGGTTCTACCAATTGTTCCAAAGCACTGTACGGATAAATTAGCTTGATAACCTCTGACTTAACACAATCAGCCCCACCCTCCTTTAAAACAAGGATCCATACTGAGAAATCAAATGTCTTTACCTCTGCAAGAAGTGAGAGAGCATGCACACTGTACACTGAGGGGGCAGATGCAGATACCATTGAGGAGGGTGCCGCTGCTGCATCTATATGTAAAAAAATCATTTATACTTTCATTTAGAATGTATATCATAACTTTGCATCCAAAAATATTTTATAAGCTTAAGTTAAAATATTATCACATTTCCAAAACAATTTTATGTATACATTAAGAATTTATTGTTCATCTCTCTGATAACACATACATATACAAATAACTAAGAATATGAATGATTTCTGACAGATTGAATAAGGCGATTAAGATTTAAAGCTCACTTTTTTCATGTTTACTTAAAAGAACATGCATTATCAGAATAGGTTGGACCAGATTGGAGAGATATGTCATTTTGAAGTCTCATTGTATATCTACAGACTTTCTGTGGTTTCTTTCAATTGGCACTTTGTTTTCTACGTTGAGCAAACAAAATGAGTGTTTTTCTTATATTATGTCTCATTGTAGTATTCACATTTTTTGGCTTGTGTTCTGCTAGGAGAATCTTTAAATTGTATCTCATCTGAACGATCACTATGTTTTGCTTGTATAGATATGTTTTCCTTTAATGCTTTTTGATTCTTTTTTTCTAAGCTATCCTTAACTTCTGTATATTTGCATTCCCAGTCTCTCTTTTGTTTCTTTTGTGGGATCTGCCATTGTAGAGTCAAATTTTTCTATTCTGGTGATTCTTTCCACTGTACAGGTCATAAATACTGGTTTCAAATTTTATTTCTCTTTTAAGCCATTCAGCAACATCTTGCTGTAGTTTCGCTCTCTCTTGGAATCCACAGGTTCTCTATTTCATCAAGTATTGACTCATTTTCTTTTGTCTTGCAATATTTATTATTTAGATGCTTTGACTCTTCTAGTAGATTCTTTGACACTTCTAGCAGGTCATATTCTCTTCTGCTGTCTTAACATATCTTAATCCTGTTGGTTTATATTTTATAAAGGTCTTTAACTGAATTTTCTTCCTCTTGAGATCTTTGATGATTTCAGTCGTTTTTCCCCTTATATTCCTCTATTGATCATTTTCTGACTCTTTTCCCTTTGATTGCAGTTTCCTTCAAAGTCATCTTAACCTCCTATCAAGCTAAGCAATTCACATTTCACCAGCCTCAGCTTCTGCCCTAAACAACTTCCAGGGGAACAGAATTGGTCCTAAATAGATGCTGGAATCTTTCCCTCAGCCTCTCTGTCTGTTTCAACTCTCTCCCACAGTTCTTGAGATGACTGCTACGCCAGCACAGTCTGCTGCCCCAGTGGGTCACACTGGGAGCAGGGAGTGGTAGAGTTGTGTTCTGTTATAAGCCCATGAGTCAGCTTGTACAGCCTTGCCTATGTGGTAGGGGAGAGGAAAAGGGTGCTGAGAGAGCAAGTTGGGGGTTATAGATTAGCTTTCTCTGCTGTTAGTTAATTCAACTGTTACTTCTATGGGGTTCTTGGTTTCCTGCATCATGGAGTCAGCTGAAATTGCGTATCTCTTATCTATGGTCCCTGTTTTGGAGCAGTTTGAGAGGTTGTGAAGATCACAGAAAATGTCCACTTTGTTAATCACATGGTCTCCATCTTATTTTATGTCCAATATTGGCTATGTTAAAAACTTCACAGTGATACTGTGTATAGGTACAGCCTTATGCATCACTATAGAGAGTATGCAAACCAATGAAACCATGGCTCCAATTAAGTTTTAAAATGGCATATTTACTCAGCAAGTCATAGGATTACAGGATTATAGATTTAGGGCTGAAAGAAACCTTCAAGATTATCAAATATGACCCCCTCATTTTATAGATGAAGAAACTGAAGCCCGAAGTTAAATGCTATGTTCAAGGTCACATAGGCGGTAAACTGGTCTTTCGATTTCAGATCAGTGTTCTTTCCATTGCACTATAAGCTTGATTATAAAAGCAATGTAGAGACAGCCAAGATGGAGGAGGAGAAAGTAGTTGTGCAGCTCTAACAACTATTTCAAGTAAGATCTCAGATGAGTGCCAACCCAAGAAGTGATTAGCAATCAAAAGAGAAACCACACTGGGTCAACTTTCCAACACAAGATCACAACCCATAGGCAAGTGAGCAGGTCTGGGAGGGCTGGGATCTCAGAACCAGTTTTCCAGGAGTTGGAAGGGGCATTATCATGTTACTCTAAGCCAAGAATGAAGATCTTGGAGTCAGACTTCAGGAAAACAAAAGGGCCATAATGATATCTCCTTAATCCAGGGAAGGGGAACTAGAAACCAAACCCTGGCAGTGAACGAGGGTTTTAAGGAACTAAAGAAGAGAGGAGATTTCAGAGACAGACCTTAGGTACAAAGGACTGAGGCACAGACAATACACAGAGCCTACACCTGAAAGAAAGTTCCAATTTAGGAAGTAAGGGTGGAAGAATAAGTAAACAGAAAAAGATGAAGAACTACTATATTAGGGATACCTAAGACACAAACCCAGAAGAGAATAACTCCAAAACACTACCTGCAAGCAAAGCCTCAAAGGAAAACACAGCTTAACCACAATCAACTGGAACTCCTAGAAGAAATGATTTCAGAACTGAACAAAGAGAGATAAAATGATATTAACAAAAGAAATGACAGGACTGCAGAAAAGAGATGGAAAAGAAAGAGGAGACTTAGAAAGAAAATTGCCAGTTTAGCACAAAAGACACAAAACCTTTATCTATGTAACAGATTCCTTGAAAAATAGATATGGCCTAAATAGAAGGACTCTATAAGACAAGAAATATTAAAAGTCAAAAGATTGAAAAGTTAGAAAAAGAGATATAATGTACTTCCTATGAAAAATAATTCAACTAGAAAACAGAATAAGGAGAGATAATTTAAGACCTTGGACTATCTGAAAGCCATGACCAAAAAAAAAGAGTCTAGAAATCATATATCAAGAATTTATGAAAGAAAACTGCCCAGAGGGCAAAGTGAAAAAAAAAAAACCCACAAAGACTCTACCTCTCAAAAGAAATTTCAAAATAAAAACTTCTAGGAAAATCATAGCCCAAATCCAGAACCCTAATTCAAGTCATATTAAAGAAAAAATAATGCAAGCAGTCAGAGTTTAAGTACTGAGGACCATAGTGAGGGTAATTAAGATTTAGCATCTAGTACTAAAAAGAAGTGTAGCGTGTGGAACATAACACTTCTATAGACCTATAAACAAGAATAATTTACCCAAAAAAACTGAGTATAATCTTTCAGAGGAAAAAATAGACCTTTAATGAAATAAAGGGCTTCTAAACATTCCAGATTAAAAAAAATCAAAGCTAAATAAAACTTCAAACGCTAGAATCAACAAAAATGTAAACAGGTCAATAGAAGTGAGCAATAAGGATGCAGTTTATATGGATGAACATTAAATGGGGCTAGGGGAAAGTAATCATACAAGTGATGATACAAGTTTCCATGAGATCTCTAATGTCATGAAGAGTCATAGAAGGAGTAAAATGAATCAGAAGCAGAGTGGCTTGTTATCTTTTGATGATATTAAAAGATGTATAGGGAGGGAAAAAAGGATACACTTAGGGAAAAGGGGAGGAAGGATGTATGACCTGTTACGTCATGTAATCAGGATGCACAAATACGTGTCTTATATGAAGGAGAAAGGGGTTGGGGAGTGGGGATCACCTGAACCTCACAATCATCAGAACTGGTCAAATGAAGGTAGAGAGCACACATACACATATCATTTGTGAAAAAGTATAAGTCCAACCAAAATTCGGAGGGATGTAGTATATCGGGAAAAAATTTTTATAGTTAATCTCAGGGATAAAGGCCTCATTTCTAGAATATATAGAGAACTGAGTCAAATGTACAACAATACAAGTCATTCCCCAATTGATAAATGGTCAAAGGATATGAACAGGCAATTTTCAGAGGAAGAAATTAAAGATATCTACAATTATATGAAAAAATGCTCTAAATCACTTTTGATTAGAGAGATGCAAATCAAAACTCCGAGGTACCACATCACACCTATTAGATTGGCAAACATGACAGAACAGGAAAATGATAAATGTTGGAGAGGATGTGGGAGAGTTGGAACACTAATTCATTGTTGGTGGAGCTGTGAGCTCATCCAACCATTCTGGAGAGCAGTTTGGAACCATGCCCAAAGGGCTACAAAAATGTGCATACTTTTTGACCCACCAATATCACTTCTAGGACTGTATCCCAAAGAGATCATAAAAATGGGAAAGGGTCCCACATGTACAAAAATATTTATAGCAGCACTATTTGTGGTGGCCCAAAACTGGAAGTCAAGGGGATACCCATCAACTGGGGAATGACTGAATAAATTATGATATATGAATGTAATGGAATACTATTATGCCATAAGAAATGATGAACAAGAAGACTTCAGGGAAGCCTGGAAGGACTTATATGATCTGATGCTGAGCGAAAGGAGCAGAACCAGGAGAACTTTGTGCACAGCAATGACAACATTGTGTGAGAGTTTTTTTCTGGTAGACTTGGATCTTCACAGCAAAGCAAGGACATTAAAAAAAAAATTCCCAATGGTCTTCTAAGCAAAATACCCTCCACATTCAGAGAAAGAACTATAGAATTCAATCACAGAATGTAGCAGATCATTTGTGTGTGTGTGTGTGTGTGTACGTATTATGTTTTGGTTTGTTATATAATTTATCCCATTTATTTTATTCTTCTACACAGTATGACTATAATGAAAATGGATTCAATAGGAATGTATGTGTCGATCCTATATAGAATTGTATGCTGTCTTGGGGAAGGAGAGGGGTGGTGGGGAGTAGGTAGGGGGAAAATAATCTAAGTTTTATGGTAGTGATTGTAGAGCATTAAAAATAAATAAAATGAATATATATATAAAAGAAAAAGTACAAGTCACAACAATTGAATAAGAAATAAAAGATATTTGTAGAAACTATTTACCCAATTTTATGCTAATAAAATGAATGGTTTAAATTAAATAGATTAATATTTACAAAAATATTAAATTCCTAGATTAACAGAATAAGAAATAGAGGATTTAAGCAAGCCAATGTCAGAAAAAGAAACTAAGGAAACCATAAGTGAAATCATAAAGAAAAAACCACAGGACCAGATGGATTTAGAAGTGAGTTATAGTAAACAAAGAACCATTCATCTGATTATTGAACAAACTATTTACAAAAATAGCAAAAAAAAGAACTCCTACCAAATTCCTTCTATAATACCTAAACTGGGGAGAGCCAAAACAGCAAAATGATCACCTATATGAAAATTTTAACTAAAAATATTAGCAAAGAGGCTCCAAGTAATATAACATAAAAATCATGTACTATTCCCAGGCTGGATTTATAATAGGAATGTAGGTTTGGTTAATATTAGGAATATTATAAACACAATGGACCATATTGATAAAAAGAACAAAAATCATATATAACAAAAACCATATATTGTATAACTAATACAATACATGGAGAAAAAGATGGAGTTTTTGACAAAATATAATTCCTCTTTGTGTTAAACAAAATATTAGAAACCAGGACTAAATAACCCTTTCCTTAACATAGTAGATAGTACCTACCTAACACTAAGAGCCAGCATCATATATAATGGAAATAAAACTAGTTTCCAATAAGTTCAGATCAAAAAGGCAAGGGTGTCCATCATCCCCACTATTCCTCAATATAGTGCTAGAAATGCCGGCTAGAGAAATGACAAGAAAAAAATTGAGAAAATAAGCATAAGCAAAGGAGAAATAAAATTGGCACTTTTTCAGAGGATATGATGATGTTCTTAGAGAACTCTAGAGGATCAACTAAAAATTAAGTGAAACAGTAAGTTCAGACAAGGTCAAGGATATAGTCAGTCAATAAACACATACTATTTGCTTACTGTACTCAGTGTTGAGGATATAAAACGAGGCAAAAGACAATCCTTGTCCTCAAGGAACTCAATCTAATTGGGGAGACAGGCAAACAAATATGAATAAACAAGCTATATACAGGATAAGTAGAAAATAATTAACAGAAGGAAATCCATTAAGAGGAATTGAGAACAGCTTCCTGTAGAAGGTGGGATTTTAGTTGAGATTTAAAGGAAGTCAGGGAAGCCAGAAAGCAAAGATGAAGAGGGAGAATATTTCAGGCATGGTAGAGAGTCAGAGAAAATGCCTAGAGCTGAAAGATGGATGTCTTATCCATGGAGCAGCAAGAAGACCAGGGTTGTTGGGTTGAAGAGTATGTGGTGATAAATAAGGTGTAAGATTCGAAAAGTAGTCCGGGAGTGAAGGATGTTCAGATGGGGATGTTATAAAGGGCTTTGAATGCCAAACAATGATCTCATTTCATATTGTGTCCTCCAGGATACTGCCCCCTTTATGGCACACTCTCTCTCACTTCAATGTCTCCCTGTCCACTGGTTGCTTCCTAACTGCCTAAAATATGTCTATATCTCATTCATCCTCAAAAAACTCTCACTTGATCTATCCATCCCCACTCTCCACTATCATGCTAGATCTCTCCTGCTATTTGTGGCTATATTCCTTGAGAGGGCTATTATAACAAAAGCAATGTCAATTTAGTTCTCAAGGATGCCCTAGTAGACACAGTCTAGTGTCTCCTCCGCTTCATCCTTCTACAAGAGACTGCAGTTCCTTCCAAGAGAAGAAGCATGAAGTTGGGGATCAGAGATGATCCCTCTGCTCTCCCCAGAGAGAGGGGAGCACTGGGCTATAATTACGTTTGCTCTATTAAATATTGTTAGTCTACAGGATGCAATTTTCAGGTACAAGCTAAACTCCTGATGGCTACTTCTTAATGGGAAACAAACTTTATATCCAAGGCTTGACTATCTCCCCACCCAATGCCAGTTCTACAAGGAACACACATAGCAAACAGGAAAGAAACCCATTTATCCAAGTTGATAGCATAACAGAAATCAGAGAATATAGGATAATATATGCCAGACAATACAGGCTGAAGGAGCTTTCCCATTGGAAATGAGATATTTTAGCTCAACCAAGAGAAAGAGTCCCAGATTTCACCCAAAGGGGACATTTCCCTGAAATCTCTACTGTAGCAAACTCTTCTCACTGGCTTTCTCCCATAGTATGCCCTCAGTGACCTGAAGTGGGGTTGGTATTGGCCAACTTTTCTCTCTAAGATAAAAGTCAGAAGAGCCTGAAGAGAGGCAAGTGATGGGAATTTCTCTTCTCTCCCCTCTTGCCAACTTGGCCCAGCTCCCATGTAGGGGCAGGATACTGATCTCCACCAGTGAGGATAGAGTTCTATACAATTATACAATTGGCTCTTTGAGTCAGGGTTAAATAAAGAACAGGATAGTGAAAGACGAGTGTATTTAAAACTAATGATGTACAATTGATACAATCTTCTTCCACTTTCCTGATCTCTTTCCCTTCTCCAGTCCCCTATCACAGGTTCTTACCTTCCCTTTCTCGTCTTTTGTTCCCTCTTGAAACACCCACTCTCCAAAGATAGAATTCTTCTGACTTCTTAACGAATCCTTCAGTGAATCAGACCTCTCTCTTAATTACTACCTTCCCTCTGCTCCTGCTTTTTCCTAGTGAATTTAAATTTATTTCTGCAACTAATTCTTTGTGCCTATGTGTAGGTGTGTTCAAACTTCCTTTGTTGAGATACAAGCGAGGTTCTTGTATAGCTTGCCTTCAACCCTTGCCTCCATGTTTGTATAGGTGTTTTGCACTCTGATTATGTGAGATAAGTTTCATCTCATTCTTTTGCCTTTCTTTCCTAATATATTCCTATTTTCCTTCCCTTTTCTTTCTTCTCTTAAGATCCACAGAATATGACAAAACCACTCCCAAGCACAATGTCTTATTCAATCCCTCTATAAAGAGAAGGGAATAAATATTTAAATATCTCCTACTATGTGCCAGGTAGTGTGCTAACAGTTTTACCAATATTATCTCATCACATCCTCACAATATCCCTATTTACAGTTGAGGAAATTGAGGAAAAGAGGTCAAGTGCCTTGCTCAGGGTCACACAGCTAGTAAATATCTGAGGCTGGATTTGAACTCAGGGCTTCCTGACTCTAGTGCCACCTAGATGTGTACAACCCTTCTATTACCTGTGAAGACATTCTGAAGGAATACTTGTTTCTTCTAACACTATTACAACATAAATATTTCATTACCTATCATATTACCTTCCAAAAACTCAAAGAAAAGTGTCCTTAACCTTTTGAGTTTTCTCTTCACTCCTAGGTTTGCATTTCAAAGTATCTGTAAGCTTTGGTCTTTCCATCAGAAATATTTGGAAGGCTGTATGTCATTAAAAGTTCATTACTCCCCCACTCTAACCAAACCCCTTCCCCAAAATTATACTTAGTTTACCAGTTAAATTCTTCTTCTTTTTAAGTTTTTATCTTTGCCCATTTGAAATAATGTATTCCTATAATTTCTCTCCTTTCTTTGGTATTTGTACTTATTCTTTCTGACTACTTGAAGTATTTTTTTATTTGGAAACCTAGATTTTGTCTATGCCATTCCTGGGAGTTTTAAAGTTGATGTTTCTTTCAAAAGAAATTGACAGTGGATTTTTTTTCTGTTTTCACTTTTCTCTGTAGTTCTATTAGGTCTGGACAGTTTTCATTGATCATTTCTTGAAACATTGTATCTGCACTTTTTTATGGTCATAGTTTTCAGGTAATTTGATGATTCTTAGATTTTCTTCACTTTGACTTTTTTTCTACATCAGATGTTTCTGATGTGAAATACCTTACATTTTCTTTTTTTTTTTCAGACTTCAATTTTGTTCTAGTATTCCTTGCTGTCTCATGGAGTTATTAACTTCTAATTTCCAAGAAATCGATTACTTGATTAAGGTTTTGTAAGTTCTATAATAAACTGTTCCTTTCTTTGGCTATCTTTGCTCAAGAGCTATCATTTCATTTATTTCATTTTCAATTCTTGCTTCATTTCCTTAAGGAATTCTAGCATAGCTTGTGAAAAATCTATGATTTTACTTAAGGCTTTGTCTGTAGAAAATGAAGAGTTATTTTATTCATTTATGCAGCAAGGTGACATGTGGATGGATCTTCTATCATACCTACCATGCAAATCTTCTTCAGTATCACATTCCTCTAAAGAGATCTGAGGTTGGACCTTCACTTCCAAGTTTCTGCTTAGCCAGCTAGTTTGTTCCAGAGAAGAACCAGCTATATTTCCCACAGCTTCCAGGACTTTTTGGGTGATGTCCTGCAAAGTAACCAGGGAGAATATAAGTGAAAAATAAGTTACAGGCAAAAAAAAAAACAAAACAAAAAAACCCAAACAACTGCAGTGTCCAAACTAGCCAGTCATATCAGAGAGTATTCTGTACAACTGAGTTTCAAGTACTCTGGCAACTGAACTGTATATTATTACTTGAAGACGCTAGTTTTAAAACTTCATGGATACTCTGGCTTTTTATTGCTAATGTACTTTTTACGTATAGTACAGGGAGCAAAACTAAATAATTATGCAGATGGAAAGAAGACACTATCAAATTATTTAACCAAATCTAATAATGTTTTTGAGCCAAAACATAACTTAGAAAATCATAGCATAAAAAACTGTGGAACAGTAAAGATGGCATGCACTATTATCAACCTGATAATATGATGATAAGATATTGTTGATCTGAATTTATGGCCAAGAAGTAATCAAGAATATTCAGCATGTTAATAAAACAAAATGAAGCTAGCATTTATATCGCTCAATTTAATATTTTAGTGGAATGTTTGGTAGAACTTTTAAAGCTTAACGACTAAAAAAGCTCTCTCTGGAGAAACATTTCTTTCCTTTCTTTATGTTAGTTTTCAGAGCTAAGTGAAAGACTGGAAACATAAATGAAAATGTTATCTGCAAATTATTTGAAGTATATAATTTCCCTTCTCTCTGATTTGATTAGAAGCATCTGGTAGTACAGTAGATAGAGCCTGGAGTCAGGAAGATTTTAAGTTCAAATTCAGTCTTAGACATCTACTAGCTGTGTGACCCTGGGCAAGTCACTTAACCTCTGTCTGCCTCAGCAATTACCTCACAGGGTTGTTGGGATGATCATATTAGGTAATATTTGTAAAAAGCACTTAGTACAGTACCTGGCACACAGTAGGTACTACATAGATGCTTATTCATTTTCTCCTTACTGCAATCTAAAATTAATACACTAGAAGATGGAATTATCATTCTATCTAAAATATTTCATAATTGATAAATCCACATGAAACATTATATCCCACCCATAAAGGTAAATAATGTTTTTTTAACAATATGCTGTGGATTATGTGAGCAGAATAGCAATAAAATGCTTTCCAATGAATTTATTTTCTGTTATAATTAAAAGTAATGGAGGAAGTTAAAATTAAGAGGACATGTTTTCAGAATTAATATCTGTCCACGAAAACATTCTATTTTATGAGATATCCTAGCAATCTGTTGGTGACAAAAAAGAGCTCCTAGGCTAGTAGTTGGCTAAGTTTTTCATACACATACCTGCAGGTCTTTCTGATCCTTTTTGCTTTCCAGGTTAGGTGTTCTTGTCACAAAATCATTGAGCATACTATTGAAAAACAATTCATTTTAAGTCAATAACATAAATATTTTTGCTGGTATGAAATATCCCCCAGGGAGAAATAACATGGTAATTTAAATATCCTGATTGGATACCTGAGGAGCAGAAAATATCCAGGTGGTGCTAGGTTCAATTGTACAGATTCCTTTAATACTCCTAACAAGGAGACAAAGTTTTCCTGTAGAACTGAGACAGGGAGTCTGTTAAAAAAAAATCAAGATGTAACAGAATTCACAGAATATGAGAGTTAGAAGGGACTTCGTGACCTTTTAGTCCAACCAATACACCAAGAGAATCCCCATTATTATACAACTGACAAATGGTCCTCAAGTCTCAGCTCAAAGAATTACAGGGAAAAGAAAGTCAAAATTGGACTTTTTGCGACTTCTGCCCACTGCTCCTGGTAATGCCCTCTAAGGTCAAGTAGTACAACTGTAATCCTTCCTCCATATAACAGTCCTTTAAATACTTAAAGACAGGTACTTAGTTCCTCTTCAGTTTTTTCTTCTCCAGAATAACCACTTCCAATTCCTTCAATCAATACTCACATGATATGAACTCAAGAGTCATCTTGAGTTACTCTCCTCTGGACATCCTCAGTTTATCGAAGTCCTTAAATCCCAGTGCTCAGAACTTCGAGAACAGTATTATCATCTCCCTATTCCTGAAAGCCATGTTTTCCTCAATGCTGCCAAAGATAGCATTAGCTTTTTGGCTGCTACATCTTACTGCAGAATCATTTTATGTATGTAATCCACATTTCAGATCTTTTTCAAAGGACCCATTGTCTAACCATGCCTTCTTCATCTTGTGTAATTTTTTTTCTCTTCCCATATGTAAGAATTTATATTTATCCCTATAGAACATCTTGGATTCTGAAACTCATACAATGTGTCAGCAATCTCTCCATCTTTGTGTCATCTGCAAATCTGAGGAGCATGCAATTTATACTTTTATCAAAGACACTGGTAAAAATAGTAAACGCACAGAGCTCCAGGACATTCCACTGGAGATCTCTTGCCAAGTTGACACTGACAATCGTGATAACTCTTTGAGTTGAGCCTTACAGCCAGCTCTGATCCATCTGACAGTATTAAAGTTCAGTCCACAATGTTCCATCTTCCGTACAATATGAGATACTTGAAAGATGACACCCTTTATCACAATCTTTGTTAGAATCTGGGCAACTTATATTCAATAAATAAGCATATTCCTCATCTACAGGCTTAACATTAAACAGAACATGGTTAATAACTATACAACAAAATGAGAAGGAAAGGTGAAAAGGGTATTTGATTCATTTGCTTGTCCTTCACCCTCAAATACAACATGTGCAGCAACTGTAAGACAGTATAGGGCAAAAACACAAGAACCCAGCTTAGCCTCTAACTAGTGTGTTACCTAGTACAAATCAGTTCACATCTCTGGACTTCAGTTCCTTTTTTTGTAAAATGAAGAGTTTGGATTTGATGATTGACAAGGTCTCTCCTGAATCTAAAATTCTAGTTCTGTCACTGAGGCTTCTGTTCCGAGTTATTATGAAAAGCTATGCAGTTCTAATTCAAAATATAGTGATAAAAGACTTCAGAGAACTGGAAAGGTTATTAAAGACAAAACAATCCTTGCTTCTGCAGATGCAATCACGGCAGGTAAAAAAAGGAAGCTATCATCTGTTTCAGAATCTGTTCTGAAAAGGTAAAATACCTTTGTGGTACTTAATGTCAAATGCATAAAGAAGATGATCATTAAAAATAAAACACCTTAGTAAGATTAGAGGAATATTATCCTTAAAAGAACTGAAACCTACCATAAGGAATGCTGGCAGAGATGCAGAAGAGAAATCTGACTGTGTAGAAAGCACAAAAAACTGGCAATTACTGTGCACTAGCTGAGCCCAAATTATCTTTTATGATCAGAATTAGAGGTATCAATAATGTTAGCCCAAAGGCTGTGAAGTATTAAGTCTTCTGTATCTTCACCAAATCTTCAATGGCACTTTTGTTAAGTTCAACAAGGTTGAACGTATTAGGCATTGTAGCACCACATACTGCATGGAGTTACCCAACCTTGAAATCTGTGAATGACTGTAATTTACAAATGTGGGTATGGCAAGATAAAAAATAGAGAACTGCCTTCATGGATGATGCCCTTACTGCAAAATCTCTAGGTAGATATGGAATTATCTATATGGAAGAATTGCTCCATAAGAGATACGCTGTTGGCAACCACTTCAAAGCCTCCAACAATTTCCTGTGGTCCTTTAAATTATCTTCTTCATGAGATGGAATGAAGAAAAAGACCACACATCTCATGGAAGGTACAGATACTAGTAATGGAAGACTAGATGAAAAGGCTTATTAGGAATATGAGCTAAAAGTCTCTACCATTATTATTTTTCTAATGGTCTATTAATAAAAATTCTATATTAATAAAAAACATAACAAAAAGCCAAACAGGATTTTGCATTTTATTCCAGAGGTAATAACTGGAAGTCATTGGAGTTTATTGAATGGAGATGGAAATGGTTAGATATGCACTTTAGGAAAATCAGGAGAATGGAAGGACTGGAGTGGGGAGAGACTTGAGGTAGGAAGACCAAGTATAAGGAATCAGGAAAATTTCCCAAGATCTGTAAGTCAGACGCTGAAGGTAATTAGTCCAGAGAAATTTGCTGTAGTATATGTTTCTTTAATTCAGCAAATATTTAACTACTATGTAAAAGGCGCTGGGTTAGGTCCTAGGGATAAAACTTTAGGTATAATCTAAAGAGAGGGCAAAACACTCAAGCAAATAGCTATGATACAAGGTGAACTTGAAGTGAGAAGACAACTGAATTAGATAACTGCTTGCAGCATTTAATAGCTATAGGACCATGGGAGCAAGTCATTTGACTTGTCTGAATTTCTGCTTTATAGTTTACAGTCTCACCTGTATAAATGATGATGATATCATCTTACAAGATTATTAAAAGAATAAAATGAAATTGTATGAAAAGTACATTGGACTATATAAATGAAATCTCTTAGCACAATTGTTAGGAGATTAGGCTGGAAAGACAGGCTGGCTTCAGACTAGGAAGAGACTTGAATGACAGAATCAGAAGCTCTTTATTCTTTATTTCTTTATAGTTTAAACTTTCTTTATACTATATACTATATTCTTTATTTCTTCTCCCAGCTTTGCCTTTGACATTTTGGATGTTATGCCTCACTTACTGTTTTATCTGTGTCCTTGGCTCAGCACCTTCTCACCCTGGAACATCCCTTCCCCATGCTAGCCTCTTTCTTCCACTGGTAAATTTTTTCTAGGACTCTCTGTTTTGGGTACTGGCCCAGATTGGCCATGCTGTATTCTCCACCCGGATGTGCTCTGGACTCTCTAGTCTCTACCTCCAAGCCTTAGCTGCCTTTCCACCTAGGAACTCCCTTTACCTCGAGGGCCTTCTCACCCTCTGGACTTTGTCATCATGCCTCTGTTGCATGCCTCTTGCCTCCCATTTTTGAGTTCCATTTTGCATAGTCTTCCCCTGTTAGAATGTAAGCTCCTTGAGGGCAAGAAACACTTTCTTTTGTATTTGTATCCCCAGCGCTTAGCACAGTGCCTGATCCACAGTAAGCCATTAGTAAAGGCTTGCTGCCTGCCTCTGTTCTATAAGAAGTACTATAAGAAGAGGAATGCCAAAGAGAAAAATAAATAATGAGCACATTGTAAGAATATTAAAAATAAATAATATATAAAGGACAATGAAGAAGTGCAAGGACAGGGGGTGTCTGTGAGAGGAGCCAGTGAGCAAGATGCACCAGATAATCAATAAACTCTGAAGAACAACGAGATTAAAAGATGTCAACAGAGAACTGCATGAGGGGAAGAGAAAATGGACTGTTCATGAAGGGAGGGTGAGTTACGGCGGGCAGATGGCCAGATTGCTCCACTGATACTCTCAGAAAGCCAAGAGAAAGCAAAAAAGAATCCTAACACATTAGATGGCCTCCCTAAGATGAACCTATGAAAGAACATGGATAAAAGTTACACAGGATGGGAAGGCATGCATGGATTACAATTTGTGTTGCTGAAAGTATTTTCCAAATCAATGAGATCAAAGATACATTTCAGTATGAGGTAATGAATTATTCATTACACTGCTATCACCATTTTGCCCAAGCAAGGTCCTTTTGAAAATAGATTATCTTTTTAAGTTTTTTTTTAATAGATGGAAGAAAATCTGTAGATCCTGGATTAAGCACTACCTCTGAGCTGAATATGCCTTCTTTTTCCTAGTCTTTGTATAGCTAAGAAACCAGAGTTGAAGCTCACATAAGATAACAGCTGAAAATTTAGACAGTGCTTTTACTTATATGATCTTGGGAAGGCTTATGTAAGCAAAATTTCATAATAAAAATTACTCTTTTTTCTCCATTTTTATAAGGGGCATTTCTAATAAGCATAGACATATTTTGTGATTATCCATTTAAGGTTTTTTATTTAACTTTCTTGGTCTTCAGTTTTCTCTTCCATAAAATAATGGAGCTGGAATAATAAATGATAAATAAATATCCTAGAAAGTGCCCTTCAGCCACTGGATCCTATGTCCCTTTAAAAAGAACATTACGTTAGGCCAGGCCTTATAGTAAATATTTCCTGACTGTGTGTCAGGATATACCCCATAAATAGCAGCCTAAGTCTCTAGCAAGGGAAAGTGAAGTCATCTGCCTTATCTATGTTTGGAGAAGTAATGGAGCGATCATCTGGATAATTTCCAAGGCAAGACTCTAAATTAGGAAATAAAATCCTATTTACTTCTAGATGTTAGTGTAATAGAACCTGTGACTTGGGAACACTTGATTAAGAAAATTACAAAAGCCAAAAAGTCAATTACCTTTGAAGGTAAGTGTAGCTGAAATGCAACACAGGGATATCCACCAGAGATGATTTCTGAAAATGAGCACAAAAAATTACTGTTAGAAAATAGAGAAACAATTTTCAAATACAAAGAATGCGATACCCACGTAGCTGTTAAATAGGAAAAATCATCCTCCATTTACCACTTTCATAACTGGTCAGTAACTGTACATTAAGCAGCTATACCATGAGTATCATAGGACATTGGTTTCCTGATATAGCTTCCCTGACCCCGACATCCTTCCTTTACCCACACAACCTGATTGACCTCAGCTTCCTGGATGCGGCTTTTTAGTCTGGGAGCATAAAAGGTCCCAACCTTTTATAGTCAGGTCCTTTCAGATTTGTTGGATGCTCCAGAACACATAATTCATTGTGTTGAAGACTGACTAGCAAGACATATATTCAGAGAGAGATGAAGGGCAGCCTCACTCAGAGAAACTAAGCGAGCTTATATCCTTGTTGTATATTCTTGCTATGTTAGGTTGAAGCAAACCTCTTTTGTTAAATGTTGTGAGCGCCTGATTTTATCCCAACATCATACCAATAGATGACTTAGAGCCAATAATGTGCAAGGCATTATGGCAGGCAGACAAAGACAAACACAACGTTCCTTCTTACAATCTACAAAGGAGATCTCTTCAAGAAAAGTAGAAATATCAAGCAAATACTTCATGCAAAAATGGACATGGTAAAAGAGAAAAATGGGAGGGACTTAAAAGAAGCTGAAAAGATTAAGGAGAGACAGCAAGAATAGACAAAAGAATCACCACGATGGTGTGGTTATTGATCTAGAGCCAGACATCCTGAAGAATGAAGTCAAATGGGCCTTAGGAAGTATTACTAACAAGAAGGCAAATGGAGGTGAAGGAATTTCAGCTGATCTGTTTAAAATCCTAAAACATGATGCTGTTAGAGTGCTCCACTGAATAGACCAGCAAATTTGGAAAACTCCACAGTGGCCACTGGATTGGAAAAGTTCAGTTTATGTCTGAATCCTAAAGAAGGGCAATGTCAAGGAATGTTTAAATTACTGAACAATTATACATTTCACACACCAGCAAGGTTATACTGCAAACTAGGTTTCAGTAACATGTGAACTGAGAATTGCCAGAAGAGCAGGCTGGTTTTCAAACAGGCAGAGGAACTAGAGACCAAATTGCCAACGGCCATTGGATTATGGAGCAAGCAAGGGAGTTCCAGAAAACATCTACTTCTGCTTCACTAATTACATGAAAGCCTTTGACTGTGTAGATCAGAACAAAATGTGGCTAAGTCCTCAAAGAGATGGAAGATGATCATCTTACTTATCTCCTGAGGAACTTGTGTGCAGGCCAAGAAGCAACACGCAGAGCCCAACATAGAACAACTGATCGGTTTAAGGCTGAAAAAAGAGTACAACAAAGCTGTATATTGTCACCCTATTTAACTCATATGCAGAGTACATCATGTGAAATGCCAGGCTGGATGAATCAAAAGCTGGAATAAAGATTGCTGAGAGAAATATCAATAATCTCAAATATTCAGATGATGCCACTCGGAAGAAAGTGAAGAAGAATTAAGAAACTTCTTGATGAGGGTGAAAGAGGAGAGTGGAAAAGCAGGCTTGAAGCTTAACATTCAAAAAACTAAGATCCTGGCAACTAGTTCTGTCACTTCCTGGCAAACAGTGGGAGAAGAAATGGAAGCAGTGTCAGATTTTATATTCCTGAGTTTATTCAAAGATCGCTGCACATAGTGACTGCAGTCATAGAAGGAAAGCTATGGTAAATCTGGACAGCATACTAAAATACAGAGATATCACTATGCCAGCAAATGTCCATATAGTCAAAACTAGGATTTTCCCAGTTGCAACGTATGGATATGAGAGTTGGATTGTAAGGAAAGTTGAGTGCTACAGAATCAAAACTTTCAAACTGTTGTGCTGGAGAAGACTTTTGAGAGTCCCTAGGACAGTGAAGAGATTAAATCAGTCCTCCATACTTAAAGAAATTAATTCAGGTGATTTACTGGAAGTTCAAATATTGAAACTGAAGTTTAAATACTTTGGTCACATAGTGAGAAGATGAGACTCACTGAAAAAGAGCCTGATGTTGGGAAAGACTGAAGGCAAAAGAAAAAGGGAACAGCAGATGATGAGATGGATAGATAATATCATGGAAAGGATGAATATGAACTTGGACAGACTTTGAGAGATAGTGGAGGTAGAGAAACCTGGAGTGTTGTGGTCCATGGGGTCACAAAGAGTTGAACAGGACTGAACAACATGTTACACAAATAAAAGTAAGGTGAGTTGGAGTGCTAGAGAAGCTTAATAACTGGGCTGAGTGGGAGGATGGAGAAGTCTTCACAGAGGAGCTGAGGACTGAAGGAAGAGAAAGAATCTAAGAGTTCAGGAGGGAGTGCTTTCCAGGCATGAAGGAAAGCTAGAGGGAATACAATGAGATGAAAATTAGACTGTTGATTTCAGGCAACAGCTAACAGTCCGTTCGTCCAGATCTGCAACTAAAATATAGGAAATACTGATGCAAAGGCATGTTAAGACTAGATTGTGAAAAGCCTGGAATGTCAGCCTAAAGGTTTTGTATTTTACCTTAGTAGCAATAAGGAAACACTGAAAAACACAGTGAGCTCTTTGTCTAAGTATGATTAATTTGGCAGGTAGGTCGCTAGAGTTTCACAATATAGTCAACGTTTATCACACAGAGATGGCATTATTCTTGTGACATTCTGCTGTGCTTGTGTCATTCAAATACTCAATCTGGCCAGTGGGGCAATCGTCAGTAAGAAGAAGGAGAGGTTGTTTGCTGAAATCAGAAGGTAGGTATAGAGCAGAGTGCTTGGGAAGAGGAGGTTTGGAACAGTTACTGTGGAGAATGAGGAAGAGAATTAGAGATGAATAAAAAGATTTCTATGTAGGAATGAAAGTCGTTTGAAGTTAGGTGACATGAGTTTGCACTAGGCAGCATGGCTTCTCATGAATTATTCTTATAATATTTAGTGACTTGGAAGACAAAATGAAGAAGACGGCATGGAAGGACAACTTGGGATTGAGGATAAGTAGAGTGTAAACCCTGGAAGGATAAGGGAGTGTCGGATCTAAGGGGAGAAGACAGTACTTTGCTGAATTATTTAACTATACATTCAATTATAGTCAAGACTGTGAAGCTAAGACTAGAATGGGTGTGGTAAATTAGGAGAACATTAGATTATTGGGGGACCAGAAATTGTGATTAGGATGAAGAGCAAATTTAGAAATAAGAAAGAATAAGACTGATCAGTGAGAGGTGAATCAGTTTGTGTTATAGGGAATTAAATGTGAAAACGGTGGTTAAAGGAACTGATGCTGATGGCCAGTGTATTCAGAGGTTATCAATGCTAATATTAATTAAGGACAAGGGCAGGACTTAGGGTAGAGAAAAAGATTCTATGAGGCAGATATTATATTCATTGAATCTGGAGGTCAGTAAACAGCAGCAAGAATCCAGAAAACAAAGCAAATGAAGGGAGTAAAATTTAAAGGAAACCAGGTGGCTCAGTAATGGCAGTAGGAGAAGAGAAGGGGGCAGTGTGGAACAAGGAACATGCAAACTCCTGCTGTCTGAATTGTCCTGAGGACTGGAAGAAACAGCTGCCAGTTCTATGGTTTGGCAAAAAATAAAGTATGTGCTTTCGGGAGTAAACGAGGTTTCAGTGAACAATGAAATACTCTTAAGAGTTTGGAGGAAAAGATTGCTTCAAAACTGAAATAGATTCATGTTTCTGTAAAAATTAGTTTTTAATATGAAAGAGCTCATACACACTCACTTAGGTGTTCTATATTGTACTCTCACAATATCTTCATAATTTACGCAAATTTTAGCTTCATGAGAAGCCTTTAGGAAAAAGCATCCATCAACAGATTTAAAATGTGGCTGTTAGAATGGAATGAAAATGCTGAATGTTTATTACATTACTTTGATTGGAAATTACAAAATCCATTAAAAAATACATGACTTATGAGGGAAAAATAACAAGTAAGAATATAGAAAAGCTAAAATGATCAGTAATGAAATACTATGGCAACACTGTAACATTTAGGTTACATTTCAGTACCTCGACTGAATAATGAAAACAGCTACATTAAATACTTTCACACATGGTTCCAAAAGGACATGAAATTCAGACAAAAGACATTTCTAGTTTGGACATTTAAAAAAATGCAGGATAATTAACCTGACCAAGTTTCACTGTAAACAAAATGGAGCTTTATGCCAGGGAAAATTTCAAAACAAGTTTCCAGAGATGATAGACTCCAAAATATATTAGGATCATATGCATTACCTCTTCTCCTTTGATTTGTGGTGGTTTCTTGACAACTTCTTTCACGAGGTACAATATTGTGTCAGTTTTCAATGAATTAAGTGAAGAAATCAAATCTACAAGAGTTAGCTGAGAGGCAGTTGCCACAGGGACAATCTGTAACAAAACCCAAGGGGCATCAAAACATATTAAAAAAAATGAAAAGAAAGGAAAGAAAATATTATTGATATAAAACTAAAGAAATAATGTTGATAAAATCCAATTATAGCTTCCTAGATGAGAAAGGTAGTTTTCCCTATGGCCTCAGTAATTGATCCTCTGCATCTCAGACTATGATACAATGACCACTTGTCCTTTCTGAAGGACTGAATGAATCTCATCATATATAACTTGAAAACTGTCAACTCATGACCAGTTTTTCTGTATTCTGGTTGGTTTGCTTACAGCAATATATGTGGTTAATTTATGGTTACTTTCTTTAATAGGGAATCTCAGTTCCTTCACTAGTTGTTTTAAGCTCAGTTCCCTTTGAGTAGGTGTTCTTAACCTTTTTTATGTTATGGACCTCCCTGGCAATCTGGTGAAACCTATAAATCCCATCTCAGAATGTGTTGAAATCAATATGAAAATGCACAATACTAAAAAGAAAATCAATTATACTGAAATACAGTTATCAAAATATTTAAAAAACAAAACAAGTTCATAAATCCCCTCCTTTAGAGGTATGTTGTTTCTTGGAAGTTAAAACCACTAAAACCACGATCATGCAATTTCTCTGCATCATTACACCACTCTCCAAAGGGACCATACATAGTAGATTGTCTTCTCTTCCTAGGACGAAAGTTCTAACTGAGCTCCTGTTGGACTGCCACCCATGGTTCTTTTTAGGCTGAACAGCACCTTTAATTATCAGTTGATCTGAAGGCTGAAATGATTGGTTGAAATTGCTTATAGATTGATCTATACCTTTCAGGTTCTGTCAATGTATCTTCCCAGCCTTCATTCCCCAACCTCCAGTCCTTCTCCACAGAGAATGGTCTTTCAGAATTTTATTGTTAAAAAAATTGCAATAGAGACTAGATCTGAGATATCATTGACGTAACCAACTCCCTAATGAGAGAACTCCTATACCAGTGAAGGCTCACACTTTATCTGGGGCAGCTAGACAGTGCAGTGAATAGAGCACCAGTGCAGGAGGACCTAAGTTCAAATCTCACTTCAGATACTTGATGCTCACTAGCTAAGTGTGACCTTGGGCAAGTCACTTTACCTCAGTTGCCTCATCCTGAGTCATCTCCAGTCATACTGATGAATATCTGGTCACTGGATTCAGATGGCTCTGGAGGAGAAGTGAGGCTGATGACTTGCACAGCCCTCCCTCACTCAAAAAAACAAAGTGCAAGTCATGGCCTTATTTCTCTGATGGCATGGTCTTCTTTGGCAATGAAGGGCGAACACACACACACTTTTACCAGCAACTTAATAGTCTTAGGTCAACACAATGGTCAACCAGAATTCTAGAGGACTCAAGGTGAAACTCAAGAAAAAGATGCTTGCCAGCTCCAGACAGAGTAGCAATGGATTCAGGGTACAGATTGAGGCTTATTTGGGGGCCAATGGAAGAATTTGTTTTGCTTAATTACATGTGTTTTCATTTTTCTTGTTTTTTCAAGAGGTGGAAGGGGTGGTGGGAGGCAGGGAATGTATACTTAAAAATAAAACTGAATTAAAGAAATTCAAAATTAAAAAAAAGTAGTTTTAGATAGTTGCCTCTAGAGCACTGAGAATTTAAGTGATTTTCTTTTTTTTTTTTTTGAGGGGGGAAGGCAAAGGAAATTGGGGTTAAGTGACTTGCCTAAGGTCACACAGCTAATAAATGTCAAGTGTCTTAGGCTGGATTTGAACTCAGGTCCTCCTGACTCCAGGGCAGGTGCTCTATTCACTGTGCCACCTAGCTGCCCCATGATTTTCCCCGGATAAGGAAAACAATAGGCATTAGAAACACTCCACCTCTCTCTCACTTGAGGAGGTCTTTTCCTCATCAAGGCTAACTTTTGGCCCCCAATATCTACCTGCACCAGCAATCCCATTCCTTCCTATATTTTCCAACAGACTGCCCCCTCATCATCCCCATTCTATCACTTCCAATTTCTCCCTGTTTACTCACTCCTTCCTCACTCCATGCCCAAGTGTCCTTCATCCTGAAAAATTCTCACTTGGTTCTTTCATCCCCGCTATCATACTATATCTCTTCTGCCTGCCCCTTGTGGCACCTCTCCAATTTTCTTACACCTTATTTCCTGACATGTACTCTCTGATCTAGTGACCCTAGTCTCCTTGTGGTTCCATAAAAAAATAAATAAATGAAATGAACAAAAAAGCCCCACTCCATCTCTGGATTTGGGGCATTTTCTCTGGTCATTCCTTATGCCTAGACTGTCCTCCTTCTTCGTCTCTGCCTTCTGCCTCCCTGACTTCCTTTAAGTCCCAACTAAAATCCTAACTTAGTGGGAAGCCTTTCCTAGCACTTTTTAATTCTAGTGCCTTCCCTCTTTTAATTATTTCCTCCACATTTGTATATAGCTTGTTTGTACATATTTGCTTGCTCATTGTCTCACCTGCTATATTGTGAGCTCCTTGAGGTCAAAGGCTGTCCTTTGTCTCTTTTTGTATCCCCAGTTCTCAGCACAGTGCCTAGCATATAGTAGGTGCTTAATAAATGTTGAAGGATTGTCTTGAACCTAGGTTTTACTGGCTCTGAAGTCACATCTCCATGAACTATGCCAGGCTACCTCTCTAAGATTTTTTTATGGAAAAATGTTTTCACATAGAGTGATAATATAATTAATTATCATGTTTAGTAAGAAAAAGACCAGTATCACAAGTTCCATTGTACAGTACTTCTTTCAGATAGGTTTTGATATTGCCTCTTCCACGAATTATTTTACTTTACCTTACTATGATGTTTGACTTTCTTTCTGCTCCACACGGCTGCAACTGCTGCTGTTAACTGGACCCCAAGCTGAATTCCCAGAGGGTTCAAGAAATCTAAAATTTTTTGTCTTATGGTCTAGAAAATAAAAATGTTATTATATGGTAAATCATGATAAATATTATCTTGTGAAAATCTTTAAAAATTCTCTACCATTGTAAGGTCTCAACTCTAAGAGATTGTTGAGAAACCCAGCTCAGTCTCTTTCTTACTTCTCAAATCAGAGCCTTGAAGATAACACTGGAAATTGAAAATGGACTATCTGTTCAATGGTTCTAGGAACTTCTGTTTGCTTACCTGGGAGTCTAACCATGAAAGAGAAAAAATCATTTCCTTTTTTCTTTCCTCTTTCATCCCAACAGATCTACTTTTAATTTGTAAGACACAGGCAGGAAAATTCAGAACAAATGATGATGGCTGAGCCCATTTGAGAGAGCTCTATGGGAACCCAAATACCTTGATTCCAGTTTTTCTGAAGATTTTTTTTGTAGGATTGTACATTACGCAACTGAATTATGACATTTTTTGTGATATCTCTACTTTAGTCACGTTCGTCTCAAATTTAATAATACACAACAATACAGCAATTGCAGATGCTTCTCTGATTTCCTGTAATATTGAAGGATGATAATTTGGTCTATGCACCAGAAAAGTCAAGAGCCTCCTGGACTATAGTATATTGATATAGCCATGATAGAGTATAATAAAAAGAAATGTTAACATTTGTTTAAACAGACTCATTCAAAAGTAACAACATCTTATACTGAAGAACTCAGAATGAATGCTAAAGTTAATGGAGACTGCTTTTGACAAAATATTTTCTCTTTTGGATTTCTCGCTTAAGGGAATTGGAATTAGTCTTTGGAAACCCAAGACCTAATAAAAGAAAATGACTTTCAGTGAAGCATTAAAGTAACCACAGGAATACCCTAAACCAGGTGATTCCTGAATAACGTGAATAAGTCCCTTGGGTAAATTAGAAAGAGAATGATGAGACAGAACAACAGTTATGAGACACGCTCCCATGACTGGGGGGAGAGGGTGGCAGGCACATTTAAAAATCAGTTCAGGCAGATGTCAGAGTTGACAGGATCAGATGTGTATAAGATCGACAGAGGTACAGAAGGGAAGGGAGAGGAAGAAATAACCTGGCAATGTTTGTCCAGAGCACTAATGACTCAAAGCATAAAAAAGAGAGAATTAGATTGTTTGATACAAATTCCCACAGCAAAGGAGGATTTATACCAGGAAATCCAGCTAGGCAATGGATAATCCACCGTGGTGGAGTGGGGTGGGGTGGTGAGCAGGATTGTCTAACCCCTCCTACTGTCTCTACCCTATGGCTCTTTCTCACTTCTCCAGGGATGATTGCTCCTCAACCACCTCCTCCCAAGTCCATTTGTAATAAAGTACATGCAGAGAGTTAGGTGACTCAGTAGAGTGCCTGGAGTCAGGCAGACTCATCTTCCTAAGTTCAAATCTAGCCTTAGACACTTATCCTGGGCCAGTCACTTAATCACGTTTACCTCAATTTCTTCATCCGTAAAGTGGATTGGAGAAGGAAATGGCAAACCACTCCCAATATCATTGCCAAGAAAACCCCAAACAGGGTCATGAAGAGCTGGACGTGACTAAACAACATCAGACTGGCAAAGATCTGTGTTTAACAGTGTTTATAAAGACAAAGTAAATGTTTAAAAGAAAGCTATACAGATATTTCTGCAGTCAGAAGGAAAGGTTTCAGACTTTCCACACAGAAGCTCCAGAGGAAAAAAGGGATACAGGATTCCAGGTTGTAGTCTGTAGCCTAGGTTTGGGTTTCAGCAATTCTCCCAATGCTCCTTATGCCTAATGGTCCCAATAGTATCAATTTCATAGACCTGGCCCCTTTTTCTGAGGTAGCTTTTTCTCTCCCCTGTTCCACTTTCCCCACTCCACATGACTTCTGAAAGCTTTCATGAGGACAGAACCTAGTTCCTGTGTAGCCATGGTTTCAGCCTGGATTGAGTTTTAAAGATAAAAAAGTGAAGACAAGTAGTGTGGCCCATCACTGGCTGTTGTATCAAATTGCTCCTTCTACTGGTCTAACGGAAGATTCACCACACAAATTTGAGGGGCAAGGGGAACAAGTCTTGGTCACTGGCTCCACTCTAATTCAGGACTTTTAATTAATGCTTTTTTTTTTAAAGAAGGAGAAAAGCAATAAAGCAAGAGAGGGAAGAAAGAAGACCAACATTTGGAAGTGTTCCTTACTTTGGTAGCTTTGAAGTAAACTAAAGATGATCCTTTCGAAGATCCAAAGAAATCAGCTTGTCTTTTTTGCATTTCTTCTTTTCTAATGACACTCCACAGAAGTGACATGGTGTTAACAATTCGAGGCAATTCTTCCAAAATGGCGTTCTTGGCATTTCTCAAGTTGATAGGATCACTTATAGAAGTTGACTAAAGAAGGAAAAATCATGCTCGTGTGTATATTGCCAAGTACCACCATTATACCCTCTCCCAGAACCCCTTCCCATTATATATAAAGTCCTTCAGGACAGGGAATGTTTTATTTTTTCCTTTTATCCACAGCCCCTTGTGTATTGAAGACACTTGATAAGTAGTTTGTCTGCTTTGGATCCCGCTCCCAAGAAAACTCATGCTCATGATCATCTATGCTAAGGTTAACCAGTGAGAAGAATTTATGTTGTTGAACACCTTACCCCATGCTCCCTTTATCTTTTTGCTTGCTGTGGCACAGTTAACAATTAAGCTTCCTAGTTCCCTCTCCCCCTTCTTATTGTTCCAATGGTCAACAACATTGCCTCATCCCTTTGCCACCTGTTAGTGCTAATGGGGTGCTTGGGTGCCTGTGCTTGGATCCCAGTTCCAAGATCACATTTCTCCCTAGGCTCAAAACACTATCCCTGGCAGTTTCTTCCTAGCCCAAGGACACTATGCCTAGCAATTCTCCTAAGTAGATCCCAGTAAGAACACTTATCTCTCTCCCTGGTAAAATAATAAATTGTACCTGTAGCAATTCTTATTTTGAACTGGTCCATAAAGCTATTCAGTACTCATTGGACTATCCATATCATTATATGCATCCTGGATTCCTCATTATGTGTATCATAGACTTCAGACATATGGATACTCCCTGTATCTATCTTGTCAAACAAGACATTGACTGGTGGCAGACTGGGCAATCCTCAGCTGGCCTGGACTACTCCAGTATTGTGCCAAGAAATCCTAAATGGCTTCACTAAGAGTCGGACACAGCTGAATGATGACTGAAGTGAAACTCAACTTGGTTTCAACCACTTGGTTCATGCGCCTAAATAGGGGCGCCTCATGGTGCTCTTTAAGGGCAGAGACTGTCTTTTTCTTTTCTGTATTCCCAGCACTTAAATGTTTGTGGACTAGTAACTATGAATTTACAGTCTGAGGAAGTTGCCTAGATAAATAAGGGTGTCAAACATGCTGCGGGCCAAGACTACTGAGTGCAATCAAGTCAGACTCAAATGTAGCTGGAAATATTTAACAACATAAAAATACAATAAAACACAGACAGCATTACATTTTGAAACTAAGTCAATCTGCGGCCTGCAGGGATCCTTATGTAAGGATTAGTGGCCCCATTTCTATTTGACTCTGACATCAGTGGCCTAGAGCACTGAGTGGGTAAGTGACTTGCTCAGGGTATTCCTGCCTTCAAAGTCTCTTTTCTTTCCACTGTTCCACACTGCCTCTCACCGATGAATATACCTTTTAAAATTAATCACAGTTAAACATTATTTTTTATTCATAATTTCATATTATTTGTGAAATTGAATATTAGACAAGGGAACAGAAATACAGAATCTTAGAGCTAAAAAACTCTTTAGATATCATCTAATCTAAACCCTTAGCTGATGAAGGAATCACATGTCTTTAGAACACAGAGGCAAAATGCCACAATGGAGAGAGTGGTGGACCTAGCACTAAATCCTGTTTTTAAGGTTTACCAGGTATAGGACAACGGGGGAAAGTCACATGACACTGTTGGTCCTCAGTTCCCTTTTTTGTAAAATAAGAATGATGGAGCAGCTAGGTGGCGTACCGAATACAACACTGGCCCTGCAGTTGGAGGACCTGAGTTCAAATCAAACTCAAATACTAGGTGTGCAACCCTGGGCAAGTCACTTAACCCTGCCTCAAAAAACTCCAAAAAACCCAAACCCAACCAATAATATACAAATTACCTTACCTGACAGGACTGCTGTGAGACCCAAATAAATTAATTTGTATAATATTATTCCTAGCTACTTATATTAATAGTCATATATGTATAGTATATACCTTCTGCTTAGTCACCTCCAATGACAAGAAAATGAACTGCCTCATGAGATGCAATCAATGAGCAATCATTTATTAAGTGCCTACTAGGTATCAGGCACCGCAGCATCAAAGCAAAAATGTAAATCACAGGTCTAAATCAAAAAATGTAAATATCACCGCTTTTTTGATATAACCCAATGCAGGAAAAACAAAGTATCACAAACTGTATCCTGAACTCAGAGAAAATACTTACCATTTTCGTTTGGTTGGGTTGCTGTTCCAGGAGGCAAAAATGACTAATAATGGTTAGACCTTCCAACAGAGTGAGTGGATAATCTGGAGAAATGTTCTCCCTCTTACAGGATATGCTTTAGAGAAAAGGTGATAAATAGTTTTAAGAATTATGAAATTTCTCAATATCACTGAAGATTCATTTATATGTTAGGTTTTGAATTAATTTTTTTAAAGTATATGTTGAAAATAGCATGTAGACAAAATTACATCATGAAGAATATTAAATGGTACTTAACATTTACCTCAAAGTCTTGATATTCTTGGAAGATGGTGGGACACTATTAATTCCTCACTTTGCTATTTCATCTCTCTCTCTCTGCCCTGACCTTTCCCCTCTTCCCCACGTTCACCTCTCTTCCTCGGACTCCAAAAGAGGTTGGGAGTACGAACCATTTTTGAGGTCCCCCCCACGCATCACCTGAGAAAAACTTGGAATGGTCAATCAGGGGAAAAACATTTTTGGTCTACTCTGAGTTTAACCTACCATAATGCTTTGTGTCTAGAATAACAGACATGCTTTGCTCTTTGAGTGAACCCAAAATGCCCCTTTCTGTGTCAGCAATTACAAGACCGGATGAAACTGACCAGAAGCCTTCTTCTGTTTATGACCACCAAGGACAAGGCGCCTTGAACTGGACACTATCTTGAATAATGTGACTTTTCTTATTTTTTCTTAATTTATATTGCCACATTAACGAAAAAAGAAACACAGAATCCTGTATCTATAATTTCAACTGACACTTTGACATTTTCTTATCTTACTGTATTTATAACCTATCCCATTAAGAAATTCTTTTCTCACATTATGGTTAAACACACACGGAGACTATAATCTTGGGTTGACATAGCCATACTGAGTTGGAATTGTTCTAAGTGCATAAAAGATCTCCTTCAGCTCATTTTCCTCTGAGTTCAGAATTATTTTATGACTCCATCATGCAAGATTTTCTGGCTTAATGAGAATTAATGAGCACATTATAGCATATGTATAGCCTGATTCTGTTTGTTCCTTGTTCAAATCTTTGGTAAGGTGAACCCCACTCTGTTCTGGAACAAACCTTTGGTTAAGGGGGACCCCATTCTGTTTGTTCTAGGGCAAACCTTCGGTTAAGAGGGTAACTAATTCTGTTTGTGTCTTTGGACCAAACCTTTGGTAAATGGTTTCGGGAGTAGGGGGTGGTAGTTGATGGTGACATGTTTGCTTGGTCTGCTTGAAAGGTCATGGGGCTCAGGCCACTCAACTGTATATAAACATTTTTGGTAGGCAGCATTGGCAGAATGGAGAGATTTAGTCAAGAAACGTCATCAGAAATGTCTGGTCTTCCCTAAACATTTACTAACTGTGAGATTGCAAGCAAGTCACTTTGCCCCTCAGAAACTAAGTTTCCTCATTTGTAAAGTCAGGATAAATAATATAAAAAATACAAACCTCAATGGACTGTAGTGATGTAAGTGCTTTACAAACCTCAAAGGGTTATACAAATAGGAATTGTTATTTCAAATGAGTTTTATGTCATTTAAAATATTTTCCTTTTCACAATGATCCTACTAGAGCCATTTTAATTTTTATTCTTTATCCTACAGATAAATAATTTATGGTAACTGATTTGTCATCAGTCATAGCATTTAGTAAATAACTAAGAAGATTAAAATACTCTGGATATTCTCCTTTGACAATGATAAATAATCCATTATGTATATTAAAACAACATTCCAAATACAATCTATTTAAAATTGGCCATTCTATACTGTAGTCTATAAAGGGAAAAAAATCACTTATACTGACACATCTTACCTGGTAGAAGACTTCACAAATTCATTCTCATACTGCCTGACCAGCTCGTCTAGATTCTTGCAAATCTGTACAAGAAAAGGAGCAACGGTCCACCCTAAAGATTTCCCAAAGTACTGTAAAGAAGATGTGACCAAACTAACCCAGGCCGAGTGCATCCCATAGCCACACTCTGGCTGTAAACCTCTCACCACAGCAGAGATGAACAGTCCCTGCGAAGTAATTGGGTGAGGCTGTACATACTGCATGGCACTGATGGACTCCTGAAATTTGAGGGTCTTTTGCCATTCCTTAGACAGATCTGACTGGTTTTCCAGTTCCTCTTGGACCTTTCCCAGATGGTGTTCCAAGATAATTAGGACCTGCAGGAGTTTGAGCAGCTCAATCTGCAGGGGATTCCAGATCTTATCCTGACCAAAACTAATCAGGCCTTCTTCAAAGAGTATCTTTTCTCGAGAGGGCTTGGCTTTATCGGAGGCAAGAAGTTCATACTGCTTCTGATTACTAAACATGGAAACAGATAAAGAGAGGAGGACAAACTCTTGAACTTTGCACCTCTCTAGTAAATTCTGTATGAAGTCCACATTCTTCCCCTTAAATGATTTGGCGATACTGGTCAACTGACTCATTATTCGAATCAAGACCTCCACACTCTTGATCTGTACAGCTTGGTTGCCAAGTACGTCTTGGTGGGAGACTTGTACATAGCAAGGAAAGTATGAACGTAGGAAGCTCAGGCAGAGGTAAATAAGTAGTTCAATCAAAAGGGAATGAGGGCACGTGGTGGGCGACTGAGTCTGAAGCTTTCCATAGAAACTCTGCCCAACCAAGGCTTCTTGGTGGCGTGCTAAGAGGTTATAGATGAGTCTCAAATGGGAAGTGCAGCTAGAATCCATGTTGGTCTTGCAGACTGCCTCAATGAGTTCTTTGGGGTTGGATTTGAGTATCGTCTCTAGCACAGAAAAGGCATATAGGACGCGTTTGGAGTCATAGGGCTGTAGGTACAACAGAATGTGCTTAAATAAAGCCTCAGTCATTGCCTGCTTCTCCTTCTGCTGCTTCAATAACTTGGACATTGTAAGAGTCTGATCCATATCAACTTCCTCATCACTAGAAAGAGACTCTGAAGCTTGGGTCTTGTCCGAGTCTAATCGCACTAGGTTCCGTTTGGCAGCAGCTTTAGAGACCTGAGAATGGAAAACAGATAGGGAGGCAGAATGCTTAGGATGACCTCTGTCATGCACAGGGGTGCAGCCATTTTCTTCACTGCTCAACTCATGAGGATCAAGGGAGGGTGTTGAGAATGAGGAAGTATTGTCACTGTCAGTGTGTCCTAAGCTCGTATCTGTTGACTCTGTGTGTTCACTGTGGTCCTGAAGCTCATCTTCTGACCTGTCAGGGATGTCTGTACAACAAGGAATGTCATCCTCATCCTCTGGGTCATTTCTCAGCTGAAACTTCTCCGGGTCTTTCTCCACTTCAGCCCAAATGGCTTCCCGGTCAACGGTAGTAAACTGATTGAAGGGTAGGTTTTCATGAGAGCTGCCTTCATGACGTTCAGGCATCCCATACATTTCTTTGAAACAAGCTTTTTTCTTGTTAAACCAATGATGTAAATCCTCTGGAAGTCAAGAGAGAAACAAGTTTTTAGAAGAACAAAAATGCAGATAAATTAGTTCTCTAAAGAACTCATAGGGCTGAAAGACGAAGATTGTTTAACAGTCTAAAAATTGTACAGTTGTTAAATTATGAATCATGGGTAGGAGAAATTACTGTGAATGTATTTTTAAAAAGTGCTTTACATATGCTATCTTGCTTAATCCTCACAATAACCCTGGGAAGTCAGTGCTATTATTATTATCATTTTTACAGATGTGGAAACTGAGGCACAGAGATGTTAAATGACTGGACCAGGATCACATAGTGAGTGTGTGAATGTATTTGCTCTTAGGAACATGCAATGAGATGACTGATCTATCTGTTCAGACAGACCCCATCCTACTGTATACAGAGAATGCCCTCAGGAATTACCAGGACTTAATTCTTCTGTTGATCCTAGCCTCAGTGTTACTATGACAATAATGTTCTGGATGGCCACCGCAATGATCTTGTTACTAATGAGACATTTTAATCTGAGAGGATACATCACAGCTGGAAAATCAATCAGTCCACATAATGGACAAGATCCACCAGCTCCTCTTGTGGATTAGATTTTGTACGACAGAAAATGAAAACAGCTAACACCTTGCACGACCAAATAAAAGAAAAAGGCCACAGTAGTCTTAACCCAATTAGTACTAATTTTCCATTTGCATTTACAGCATAGGATAGTATTATTTTCATGAACTGTTGGAAATTTTACTGCAATCTAATTCTTGCTTCCCTAACCTTATTTAGAGTATAAATAATTTTACTCAGATCTTCCTAATTCCAAATCCTATAGTCCAACTACTGTGTCATCTAGCTGCCCCTCCTCATATATATATATATATATATATATATGTATATATTATATATATATATATATTTTTTACTAGAACTGTGACTTCATTGCTGTAGGGAACACCTGATAAAGAGCAGATCAGTATCTACAAAGAAACTTGTAGTCTTAAAGAGTTGCTTAAGGTATTAACTTGCTCAGGGTCACTGAGCAGGATGTCCACTATGTCATATGCCCTCTCTTTAAAGGGTTTGCTACTTTCTCATACATAACAGTCATAGATAGAACTTTAAAGATGGAAGAACTTCTTTCACAAATGAAGAGACAGATATGTGTTAATTATTTATAGAAGCTATTTTAACATAGAGCCTTTATTTTAATAGAAATAATACACATATAATACATTAAGATTTAAAAGAAGACTCTCCACAAAAATTCTGTGAGGTATAAATATAAAGTCTAATTAACTGGACTGTATGCTAATTTGTGATCTCTCAGTTACACATACCTGGCAAAACCTAGTGATTTGGCTAGCTCAAATTACAACCCCACACAACATCATTCACTGCATGATGGTTTCTTCATGTATTAAGTAGGTAACTAAGAGGGAAATTGTTTCAGGAGCATCAGCCCTGACAAACTCAAACTTTAAGGCAGCACATGCTAGTGGATGGGGGTTGGATTCAGGTTCAGATGCCCTGGGTCCAAATTATAATTCTGCCTTTTGCCATCTACATATATACCTCTGAACATTAGTTATATAACATGACAGACTCAATGATTTAGATGTGAAAGAGATCTTAAGGGAAAAAAAATCCATCCAATCGAAATTCCTCACTTTACAAATAAGGAAACCAAGTCTCAGAGAAATTAAGTGACTTGCCAGATTCTCAAATCAGTAAGCATCAGAAGTGACATTTGAACCCTCCTAGTCTCGTGACCCTTATACTGTGCCATGCTGCTTTTCAACCAGAAAATGACGGAGTGGGCTAGGGGATTGCCAAGGTCTCTGTTAGTTAAGAATCTATAATCATTTGGTTATGCCACACTGGCTAGTTTGCTCTAATAGTGTAAGCTTCTGTTGTGTGGATAGAAGTTCCATTGTTGCTGGCCTTTTCTCCTGCTTCACTTAAACTATTTGCACCAAAGAAGGGGAAAGCTATTATTTTATTTTACAGAAGTATAATGCTATCTGTTGAAGTACTTTTTTGTCTATCAGCAGAGGAAGCAGATTTTTTTAGGAATAGAAGGACAACCAAGAAACAAAAGCATGTCTTAATATTGATAAGTGCTTCTGATTGATGGGTAAGTCTCTTCTAATTAAAAAAAAAAAGCAACTCATCACCACTGCCACTATGATATTCCCCTAAGTTATTATGGCATGGTTCCTTTTCATAGGTTACCACTTGCCCTTGTCTGCCCAATCCAGTGTAGTTACCTGCTGAGTTTTTCTGCTTGATGCAGTTAATGGATATTCTCTGTGTCTTTGGGTGAAGCAGAAACAAGAGAACAGGTTCCAGGATGCGGGACACATCGTTGAGGGAAAGGGCGCGAACCAGCCAGCCTTGTGCTGCTGCTCCAATGGCCTCATCAG
Source organism: Bettongia penicillata ogilbyi (assembly GCA_023548195.1). NCBI lineage: Eukaryota > Metazoa > Chordata > Mammalia > Diprotodontia > Potoroidae > Bettongia > Bettongia penicillata. The sequence goes on along the minus strand of JAJHZJ010000525.1, from coordinate 2,120,893 downwards.
AACAAGTCAGGCTGTCCAGTACTACAAACAAGGACCTGCAAGCAAATTCTAGGAATTCATGTGCTGTGACAAAAAACAGAAATACTATTGACTTATTATACCTGTTAGAAAACTCCAAAATGAAATACCTTGTGCTTTCAAATTTAAGATATTTTAACCCTTTAAGTTTTTTTCCTAATGATGATGCTGCCCTTAAATTACAAAAATTAATTACTTTTTCTCCAACATTGAAATCTTCCCTTTTGCAACAAAGGAAAAACTTAAGTGAAACCAATAAACTCCATGCCTGTGTCTGAAATCGTTATGGCACTTTATGTAACTCTAGGCCCTCACCTCTCCGAGAAAGGAAAATTGCATCATCTGACTAGTTTTGAAAGGTTCTGTACAGAGAAATATCAAAGGTTCAATGAAATTTTTAAGCTACCAACTTACCTATCAAAGGAACGATTATGGGACGACACTCGATTGCTTTGGATTTCTCTTGTTAGGTGCCAGATTATGGAGAATCTAAATATTGCTTCCAACCTTGTTCCCTTGAATGCAAGATAAAAGGAAATGAACAGTTTGGTTCAGCAGAAGAATGCAGTATTTTTCATGACTTGAGTCCTAAACAGGAAACAAACAAAGGCAAGAGAACTGCCTTTCTACCAGAAGAAAATAAAATACTCATTAGCTTTTTTTCTTTTCTTGCTCATTAAAAAAGACTGGTTGCATGTGAAATATGTATTTAGCACAAAAGAGATTCACTATAACTGAAAATAATGTCCAGACCTATATCTGGGTAGTCACAGCTCCCCTTACCCCCTCACCCCAAGGCAATCTGTGAATTCTTTCAATTGCAATTGCATTTTCTATGTTCAGAAATTCTAGGCAGTTCCAAGGGCAGTGTGAAGATGGTGGAATGGAGGAAACAGCTGAGTTCTCCCAACTTTGCCCTTCAAATAACTATAAGATAAAGCCTCCAATTGAAGCTTAGAGTGACCGAGTCAACAAAAAGTCAGTGAGACATTTTTCCAGCCCAAGGCAACTTAAGAGATTGGAATGAGAAGTCTGTGACACTGGGATGGGATCTGGCCTGGTGTGCACATGGAAAGGGGAAACAGCAGCGGTGCCTTCAGGAGCTCTCAGCCAAAGGCAGTAAGGGGATCTGGCAACTGGTCAGTAAGAGATTGCAAAGGATCCCTGTGTTAGCACTTGGTGCAGGACCAGGAACTGTTTGGCAACTCCACTGCTTCTACCCACTTCTGGGTCATAGTTGGAGGGCAGACAGGAATGCTTGCAGTCACAAAAGAGCAGGAGCCCTGAGGACCAGTATTATTTGTGGCTTCGAGGGATCAGGGGCCCTTCTTGGGTAAGGACAAGAGACCAGACTAGGAGAGCAGTGACCACAGGCCTTATTGGATCACACCACCTTGGAAGCACCCAAAACTCCCAAATACCCAGAACTAGATCTGAAAATAGTAGTGTGAAAAAGCCTGAAGCTTGGAATGATTTTCCTTCCACCTTCACCCCAACAACAGAGTCAAACTTCTCATACTATATATTAAAATAAGGTCAAAATCAGTACATGATTTAGACATTAAGAGTGATCTCATAAGTAAATTAGAGGAACACAGAAAATTTTACTTACCACATCTGTGGATAAGGGAAGAATTTATGACCAAACAAAAGACAGAGAGGATCATGGAAAGTCAAATGGATAATTTTGATTATGTGAAATGAAAAAGTTTTTGCACCAGGAAAATTAATACAGTCAAAATTAGAAACAAATCAGGAAACTAGGAAAAAACATTTTTCAGCAAGTTTCTCTTCTAAAGACTTCATTTTGTACACGTATAGGGAACTGAGCCAAACTTATAAAAAAAGCAAGAAACATTTCCCAATTGATAAACTGTCAAAGGCTAAGAATAGGTAGTTTTTAGAAAAAGAAATCAATGCAATTAATAGTTATATGAAGAAATGCTCTAAATCACTACTGATTAGAGAAATGCAAATTAAAGTAACTGATAAATCCTACAAAATTGGCTAACATGACAAAAAAGAAAAATAATAAATGCTGGGGGATATAGAAAAATAGGTATACTTATTGCACTGTTGGTAGAATTGTGAAATGTTCTAACCAAAAATGTTCTGAAGAACACTTTGGAACTATGCCCAAGGGGCTATCGAACTGTATATACTTTTTTACCCAATAATACCACTACTAAGTCTGTATCCCAAAGATGTCAAAGAAAAAGGAAAAGGAACATTAAATATAAAAATATTTATGGCAATTCTTTTTGTGGTGGCAAAGAGTTGGAAACTGAGAGGATGCCCATCAACTGGGGAATGGCTAAACATGTTGTGGTATATGAGATGAAATGCTATGGTGCTTTAAGAATTAAGGGGCAGGACGATTTCAGAAAAACCTAGGAAATATATGAATTATGAAGTAAAGTGAAGTGAGAAGAACCAGGAAAACATTTAATACAGTAACAGCAACATTGTAACAATGAACAACTGTGAAAGACTTGGATATTCAGATCAATACAATGATTCAAGAGAATACCAAAGAACCCACGATAAAAAATACTATCCACTTTCAGAAGACAACTGAGGAACTCTGAGTTCAGAAGGAAACATATTTTAAAAATTTTTTCTTTGTTTCTTGCTTTTATTTTATGCAACATGAATCATGTGGAAATATTTTGCATGACTTCATAATGTGTAATTAATAATAAATGCTTTCCTTTTCAGTGGGTGGAGGGATAGGAAGGAAGGAGAGAATTCGCAACTTTAAAATTAAGAAAAAAAAATGTTAAAAATAAGTATTTTTTTAAAAAAGATCTGAGTTGTTCTTTTTTGTCCTGTCACATTCTTCTGGGAGATCCATGATCCTTAGTTTGTTTTTACACTTTGAAATTTATATGTTTTGTTTACTTAGTAATCATATTTTCTTCTAATATTCTTTTTTTTGTTTTTCCTCTTCTAGGTTTTCTTTCACTTCTGTGGGTTGGCATTCTCATTCTATTTTTCTCTCTTTTATTTCTTTGGTGAAGCTTGCCATTACAGTCAAGTTTTTTTTTATTTTGCTCATTGTTTTTGCTGTATGGGATATAAATTCTGCTCTTATAATTTTCATTTCTCTTTTAAACCACTTAGGAACAGTATGTTGTGATTCCATGTTCTCAAATTTCACAGGGTTCTCTGTCTCATTAAATATTAAGATATTTAGGAACTTCCTTCCCTGGAAGCTATTAATATGGACAATTTAACCAACATTTATTAAATAAGCAGCAGGTACAAATAATATGTTAGGCAGTGCATAAGTTTCTTTCTAAAATTCTTTAAGGAAGTATGGTGAAGGACATACAAGACCACTTGAGAGGTTTGATCTAGCCTTCTATAACAATTCCCACTGCCTATCAGAACGTTGTGGAAACTGAGGAATACCTAAATGGATAAAAAGAAGTAAGGTTTTATCTAAAATCATCAGAGAATCTAGAAAACCAAAGGAAAAACAGTAATGAAGCGAGGGGAGAAGTTAGCAAGTGAGAGACTTACTTTGTCATGTTCCAATAATGAATGGCAGATGATATCTTCACAGATGTTAGCTGATGGGGCCAGGCAATGTAGCTTGTAAAAGAGTTCCACACAAGCAATGTGATGCTCCTGTGTGTCTTTGTTCAGCTGATTCCAGAGTACCTGTGCCACTCTCTGGGACAAAAGAATGATTATTGAAATTTTAGTTATCTCTTTTTAAAAAGTAATTTAAAGAGAAAAATGTTAACCTTTACCCAAAGTTTTCATGAACAAGAATCACTCACATAATATTGAGAAACACTATAATAAGCAGGTGCTGACATCACAACTTTTAAGCATAAAGTTGAAGATTTCTGGGCATCCATAATCACAGTAACTCATATTTAAACCTCCATGATTCCCCATGTAAGACAGCTAGTTTTCTGATGTCATAAACTGCATCCCAGTAAAATTTAGGCCCTTGGTTGAAATTATATGTGAATGTGTGTGTGTGTGTGTTTGCATAAATCAGCACAGATATATCACTATTATCAGCAAAATATGTTCCAATCTGCATGCCCTGCTGATACTGTGGGTAGACAGCATTATTTTCACATGAGGACATTTTTAATGTTTTTAAAGTCAAAGATGGTCCTGTTCAAGGTTCATGCAATATAAATGCAAATGAAGCAAAACCCAAGCTGTAAAGAATAAGATAAAATGATACAGAATTTCAGCTAAAAGTAAAGCAAAGTGAAAGAATAATTTTTAAATGAATGTTTAGATGCTTTTCCCAAAAATGGTTTTTGCTTGTGATATATTTTTTAAAAGTAAAAAAGTAACTCCATGCCAATTTAATTTTTTAAATGAGGCACTAAACTACTTACAAAGAGAAAAAAATTATAACAACTGTTCATATTGTCTCTGGAAGTTGCCTGGTAAAATTAGACCAACAAGACAGGAAAATGCACGCAACACACATCTCTCCTAATTCCTGTATTTTTTCTCCCATTGTTTTTATAGTGACTCTAGTTAACCAGTTCCAAATCATTCTTTCTATTCCGTGTGAGCTCTTCAAATGAAAGGCAGGCTGATTGCTGCTACTTGCCATCTGGGGCTCTTGTCATGTCTGCTGAGTGACAGTACACATAGTAAAGTCAGAGGTGAATTGACGCTAGATAGCTCCAGCGGGCCATGGCATCCATCTGGACAGGTTATCAGGCTAAAGACATTAGGAATACTAGACCAACCAATGACCAGAGGTAAGTATGGGGTGGGCAGTACTGTTCTGGACTGGCAGCTCAGCTGATAGGGTGGTCAGGCTGGGAGACTGATTCAAACATCAGCTTCTCTCTATTTTCTCTAATTGCTTGTAGAGCAAATCCCAATGAGTCCCAAACATATAACCCCTTCCCTTATTATGCAATTAATTAATTATGTAATTAATCAATAAGTATTTATTAGTTTAATGTGAATATTTTTAGGTGATACTATATATCTGTTAATTATTTGTGAATTATTGTGTACTAGGTACTGTGCTAAGCATTGGAGATATGAAGATAAAGGAGACAACATATGTAAATAAGGATATAAGAGATAAATATAGAGGATAGGGATGGTAATCTTAATGAAAAGTACTACAATTTAGCACAGGGCTTAACAAGTACTACTTAGGATACACTTAGTACAAGCTTCTGGACTTGACTGGGGTGGGGCAGAGGGGAGAGGTAAGAGGAGAGGAAAGGTCTTCAGGAGAAAGGTGACATGTCCACTGGCTATTTTAAGCGTTGGAGGTTGGGAGCGAGAGCATTCCAGGTATGGAGAGAGTCAGTGAAAAAGCACAGTGACAGAGATGGAGTATTGTGTATGACAGACAGCAAGCAAGCCAGTATGGCTGTATTGTAGAGTGAGAGGAGTGGGAGAAGAGCCTAAGAGGATAGCAAAGATTGTGAAGAACTTGAAATGCCAAATAAAGGACTTCATATTTATCCTAGAGGTAGCAGTGAGCCAGCGGAGTTGGTTGAGGGGAAGGAGGGTAGGTGGCTGTGTGTGCAATGTGGTCCAGCCTATGCTGAGACAGTGTTGTCAAATAGAAGGCTATTGCAATTGTCCAAGTGAGACGGGGAATTTGATGAAAGATATTGTAAAGATAGAAATGACAAGATCTGGCAACTGGTTGAGTGAGTGAGCAAGACAGAGGAGTCAAGGATAACACTGAGCTTATGAACCTGGTGGTCCTTTACAGTAACATGGAAGTTCGAAAAAGGAGGAGTTGGGGGGAGGGGTTTAAATATAATGAGTATTGTTATGGAGTTTGAGATATCCAATTCCTAAAGTCTAACAGGAAATTGGTGGTATGGGACTGGAGCTCAGGAGAGATACTAGGGCTGGATAAATAGATCTAGGAATCACTTGCATAGAGATGACAACTGAAGCCATGGGTGCTGATGAGATCAACAAGCAAAAGAAGATAGATGGAAAAGAGAAGATGGCCAAGGATAGAACTTTGGGAGATACTCACATTTAATGGGTATGACATGGTTGGAGATACAGCAAAAGAGTCTAGGTAGGAGTAGTCAAACAGGTTGGAGGACCAAGAGACAGAAGAGCCATAAAAACCCAGAGAGGAGAGAGTATACAAAAGAAGGTGCTCCAGCCAGTCAAAGGATGCAGACAGGTTAAGAAGGATGGAAATTAAGAATATACCATTAGATATGGCAGTTAAGAGATCACTGGTAACTAGCGAGAGAGCAGATTCAATTGAATGATGAGGTCAGAAGCCAATACATGGAAGAATAAGGCTGAGAAGAGGAAATGGAGATACTAATTTGTGGATGATCTTGTGTAGCCTTCAAAGAATCTCCTAAATGAGTTTAAAAAGCAAGTGTATGAATAATGTCTATTTTGAGACTATCATATATAATGAGATGGATAGCTCATAGCTCTCATCCCTCACTATGCACATCTTGGACAGATACTGCAGATGGATACTAAGCTGGCCCCTGAATGGAACATGAAGAGCTAGGCAGGGCTAGAGTGTCATTGGGAAACTGTACAGTTCTTTCAATCATCCCAAGACTCTCCTTGAAATCAACCAACATGCATTTTGAAGTGCCTACTCTGTGTTAGGCACTAACACAAAAGACCATCTTTTTAGCATCAGTATTCTTCCAGTGATGATGCATGGCTGCAAGTCATGAAATCTATAGTTTCCAAAGAATTTAAATTTAAATTACTCAAGGAACTATGGCAAAGTACAAGCAGACTTGTACTGAAGCTGTGTAAAGCCCATCATCAGAAAAGTGTTTGAAAAGAAAAAGAGATAGGAAATGAATAAGAAAGTGAGCTGGCTGAATAGATACGAGAAATTGCACTGTGCTTTCAGTGATGCCCAAAAGTATCTATTTAACATGAATACTTTTAGTTGATACCATATATATGTGAATGAAGAACTCTACAATTTCTGAAGAAATAATATCACAGGTGTTAAAAATTGAGGATCACCCAAAGGGCAATGAGAAAACACATGATGGAGATAAATATAGTAGAATATAACCAAGAAAACTTGTATTCTATCTTGCCTCTCCTGGCTCCTGTAGTGATGTCCTCAGGATTCAGATCAACTTGAACACTTGATGAAGTAAACGTGGTGAAATTTTCTTCATTACTCAATGTGACTCAAATTCTGTTCATCTTTGAAGGCACCTATATTGTGTTTCTCGCGTTAAAATTTTTCAATGAACAAAAATCTTTTTTCTCCATCCCATTAAAAAAAGAAAAAATCTCTTATAATAAAGATTTATCCATCTATCTCTGAACATGACGCCTAAAAATGCAAAGAAAACTCTCATTCTCTTCCATTATCACCTTATTCTATGTTTTTTAAGTCATTTCTTTCAAGTTCTCTAAACCATAGCCTTAGGGTGAAATTTATATCCATGATGCAGCTTTCAATAAATCAGGACATCCTATCTATCTATTACATTTTAGTCCAAGTTTCATTTTTTTTCCCTAGGGTGGCTTTAGGATCAGAATTCCTATAGATAAAAGGAATATTTTGGAAAATAGTACATTTATGATGTTTGTTTCAACACCATCTTTCCGTTGAAAACTTCCTATATCCCCAGAGTCTTAATGTCTCAATTCTACCCTAGAATATTCTTATCCAATTCTAAAATTTATATGCAAGAAGAAGAGGAAAAGAAATTATCCAGGAAATTTATGGTCAGAAAAAGGTAGGTAGGAAAATAGATGGAGAGATCAGATGGCATGATAGGACTCATGGAATCACAGACCTTACGAGACTTTTCAAGACCATATAACCCATATCTTCACCACTCCATCTCCGTTTGGCTTCAGGAAGAATTATCTATCTTTACCTTGTTAAAAAGTAAATCTTACTGTGTTAAAAAAAAAAGAAAATTTTTAAAGAAAGGGATCTTATAATCTTGATGATTCACTCCTTGTTTTAAAAATTCACTTGTTAAATCATTTTTTAGGTCAAACTCAAATTCTTTAATAGTGTAGCTTGAAATTTATTTCTCTTATTAGTTCCTCAGGAAAAAAAGAACAAAGAAATAGAAAATTTTCCTTTGCATAATAAACTTTAAGTATAGCTAATAAGCCTCAGCTTACCTTTCAAGTTAAGTAATTTCTGTTTCTTTAACCTTTTTTTCAGTCACATATTATAATTATTTTAAAAGAAATTTCATGGATTCCTTTTGTTTTTCTGTTACAGTAATTTCTGGATATAACTCCTCGAAAAACAAATAAGCCCTCTCTTGCAAAACTACATAAATAAATAAAAACACTTAAACAATACTGACAAACACAGCGACTTGGATAGTTTTGTCTGTCATTTGATACTGATAGCTTCATTTTTCTAGTGAAATCTCAATCTTTTAAAAAATCTTCAGTTGCAAAATTTTGATTGCAGTTCGAACTCACTTTGTGAATACTACTATTTTCACAACAACAAACTTCCTTGAATGAAGAGGCTGGAAAAATGCTTTCCCCACATTCCAAGGTACACCCAAATTGATATGTACCTGATAGAAGTCTGTTTTCTTTGCAATGACTTTTAATACTCCTGGAACAATGGGAGGAATTGTTACCATCTGTAACTTTCCATTTAACGGGTTCTGTTCAGAGATTTTACTCCGTTTCATCCTGTCTTCACACATAAGTGCCAGTGACTGAGAATGGTTTATCATCTCAAGCAGGGTGAAGATGGACACATTCTGCATATGGCAGTCATTTACACAGCAGCAGACGGTCATGAGAGATTTAAGCCACAAGGGGAAGCTGGAATCACATTCTCCACAAAAGGAAGAAAACAAAACAAAAGCAAAAAAAAATATTTAATTTTTTAGATTTCAGAGCAGCCTAAAAGTAACCATCAGGCAAACATTCAAAGCCTAGAGATAATTAAGATGCTACCCTGACGTTTATTTGGTCAGTAGATTTGCTACCTCTAGAGGGATAACAGTATGCTTTATATGCCCTGGGTTCAAGGAGATGTGGATGTGTTACCCATAAATGTCTTCCTCTGCAGCATGGCATAGTGGATAGAAAGTTGGCCTTAGAGAATCAAGACATTTTCAGTTTGATTCTGATACTTAATGACTATGTAATTGTGGCCAAGTCGCTTAACCCCTCGGTGTCTCAGGTGTCTCTAAGAGTCTATTAGAGAAAGATCATAGAACTGCCCTGATAGAGGGAATTTCCATACCAGGGGTTCCACGTAGCAGTGAAATCACACACACACACATATATATATATATATATATATATATATATATATATATATATATATATATATATATATATATACATAAATATATGTGTGCATGTGTGTCTCTCAGTGTGTGTATATATTTATACACATATATATAAAACCACACACATATATGTCTATATACACATATATACATATATATGTATATGTAAACCTTCCCCCCTAAAATAAAGTCCTGTCAGAGCATACAAAGATCTACAAAACTCAGACACTCTGTGACCCTCTAGGATTATCACAAGCAACATGGTATATCTGAAAGAGTGCTGAACTTGTAGTCCAAAGGCATGATTTTCGGTCTTGGTCCCAACATACTCATACTTACCTACATTCTGATTCTACTCAGTCATTTGAGGGCTAGCAACCTCTCTGCGCTTTAATTTTCTTATGTGTAAAATGGGGAAAACAATATTTGTGTTATTTGCTTTAGAGAACTGTTGTGAGGAAAGTATTGTGTATCCTAAAGACTAAATAAATATGGACTTTTATTATTTATCATGCAATTACATTTAATTGTCTTTTTCCTACTTAACAGAGCTACTAAAAAAAAATAGAAAACCAAACACTAAATGCAATTCTTTACAATTAGATTCACATTTGCATTTTTTGGCTATGGAGGGTCAGAAGTACCACTGGAATTGGCTCAAATTCATGTCATAGTGGGCAAATCACAATCTGCCTGGGCTTTAGCTCTTTATCTCTAAGATGAAAAGGTTAGACTAGATGCCCTTTAAGGTTTCTTCCAATTCTAATCACTTCAAAATGGTTTAAAACTTTTTTTCCCTGAAAAAGTAACAAGAAAAAAAAGAGTGACAGAACAAAGGATCCACGTTAGGCAATAGAGGGTTGAACTTGGAAGTCAAAAAGGTCATGATTCAAATCCAATTTAAGACATTTATTTATTATCACCACCCACACACTCCTTGTCCTCGGGAAGGTCTCCTCCATAGGCAACAGACTATCCTTCATCTTAAATCTTTGTTTCTCTCTTTCTTTCCATCTTCTAAGTATCAAAGAAAACTGACTCTTCTCCATACCCCACTAGTCTACAGATGACAGTTTCCCTGGCCTCCCTTTTCCAGTACGAGCTAAATTAGAGGTGGGGAACCTGAGACTTTGAGGCCACATGTGACCCTCTAGGTGTTCAAGTGCAGCCCTTTGACAGAATCCAAATTAGTTTCGTGAAGTTTGGATTCAGTCAAAGGGACACACTAGAAGACCTAGAAGGCCACATGTAGCCTTGAGACCTCAGACTCTCCACCCCTGAGCTAAACCATTCCCCTCAGCTCACTGGTTGGAGTGGGAAGGGGAGGGGATAGTTGGAATGCTCTTTGTTCCCCATTGCCACTGCCAAATTCTTCCCCTATCTCCATCACTCAGGATCTTTCCTCCTTTGAGGTTCATACTATTCATCTCTATCACTTAATAAAAATTCCAATAGTGGTTGTTTATAGACCTCCAGGTAACTTCTTCTACTTCCTCAACAAGTTCAGGACCTAGTCACAATTTTCTTTCCTCCTTAATGTCCAAGTCTTCTCTCGGGCCACTCTGTCTTCTTTTCCCCATGCTGAACTCTTGGTGAAACAATTCAATTCTGCACTGTACTCTTCACCCCCTCACCCCTTTATCCCTTCACTTATCACGCCAACCCTCAGCTTTGAATCATGATTACCAGTGCCACCCTCACTCCTACACATGAACAAAGGTTGAGAAAAATCAGGCAACCATTCTGACTGGGTCTGCTCCAAACATACATTACACAATCCCAACTGGTTTCCCAGAGTTACTAGGCAATCCTAGTATTCTTCCCTCATCAACTTCTGATCCCACGCTCTACAGTCATTCTTCCAAACCTTTTCATCCCTCTCCCTACCTTCTCCGCTAAGAAACACTTTATCTCACTCTTTTCCCTCAAATATCTTACACTTTGGCTTCTGAACTCATCATTCCACCCAAACCACTCTCTCCAGTTATGAATGATCTCTTCATTGCCTAAATTAATTGACTTTTCTCAATCATCATTTTCCTTGACCTCTCTGCAGCCTCTGGCACTGTTGATCACTCTCTTTTCCTTGATACTTTTTTCTCTCAGGACACCATTCCCTCCTGGATCTCCTCTGGTTGCTCAGATACTTTGTTGGAGACTCATCTAGATCCCATTCTTTACTTTTAAATATTGTAGGGTTCTTTACTGGGTCTTCTTCCTCTATATTACTGTGCTTGATCTCATTAGATTCCATTAATTTAATTACAGTTTCTATCCTAATGATTCTCAAATCTACTCATCCTATCCTAACCTCTCTAATGACCTCTAATCTTGCATCTCCAGTTGCCTTTGAGACATCTTGAATTGTAAGTCCAGTAGATATCTTAGAGTCAAAACGTCCAAAACTAAATTCTTTACCTTTGCCCCTAAAGTTTCTCCCTTCTCCTACCTTCCCTATTAATGTCAAGGGCAACACCATTGTCTTGATCTCTCAGGCTCAAAATCTAGGTGTCAAACTCAATACTTCAACATCTCTCACACTCATTTCCATATCAAATTCATTTCCAAGGACTCTCAATTTCACCTTTGCAACATTGCCGGAGTGTACCCACCCCTTTCTCTCCTCTGACATTGCCACCATTCTTTTGCAGTTACTCATCACATCACACCTGGACTTCCGCACTGGCTTGCTCATGAGTCTGCCTTCCTCAGGTCTCTTTCTACTCCAATCTATTTTTCATTCAGCCAACAAAATGATTTTCCTAAAGCTCAGGTCTGATCATGTCATCTTCATGACTCCCTATTGCCTCCAGAACCAAATACAAAATACTCTGATTGACATTTGAAGTCCTTTACAATCTAGAACCTTCCTAACTTTCCAGTCTTATATTTTGCTCCCTAACATGTACTCTTTAACCCAGAGACCTCTTTGGCCTCTTTGCTGTTCCAAGAACAAGATACTTCATCTCTAGCTTCTGGACATTTAGGTGTCTGGAATGCTCTCTCTCCTCATCTCTACTTTCTGGTTTCACTTTCCTTCAGGCTCCAACTAAAATCTCATCTTCTACAGGAAGCCTTTCCCAATGCCTTTTAATTCCAGTTCCTTTCATCTTTTAATGATTTTCTATTTATCTTGCATATAGTTTGTCTGAACATATCTATTTACTATCTCCCCCATTAGATGGTGAGCTCCTTGAGGGCACGCACTATCTTTTGTCTCTTTTTCTATCCTTACTGTTCAGAACAGTTCCTGGCACAAAGTACATGCTTAATGAATATGCATATATATATATATATATATTTATATATATATATATATATATATAGACAGACTGACCTTGAGCAAATCACTTAATCTCACTCAATCTATTCATCTATAAAGAAAAAACTAATAACAGAACCTGCCTCAAAGAATTGCTGTGATAATCACATGAGATAATATATGTAAAACATTTTGTAAACCTTAAAATTTTAAAAAACATTAAATATTATTCAATAGTGAATTTATTTCTATAAATTATTTCACAAATTATATCTTTCTTTCCCCCCCACCAAATTTATTAATTTATTTGTTTTCAACAATCACTTCCATAAGTTTTAAATTTTCTACCCTTCCCTCCCACAAATTTTATCTTTCTTACCAGGTGCCTGGAAAAGAGATGTATAGAGTTGCTCTGTTTCTTCTTGAGAAAGGTAGACAGGGAAGGTGGAACAGTCCAGCAGAAAATGACAAGCAGCTGCAAAGGCTTCCCGGCAATCCTTGCTCAAATCTCCTAAGTCAATAATCACCTTGTGAATGTACCATTCCTCTTCCTCTTTTTCCTTTTTCTTGCCAAGACTATTGGTTGAAGAAAAGGAAGACCTTGAAGTTTTTAGCTTAATTGGAGACCCTCGAGCTGCAAACAGCTCTGAGAGCATCTGCTTAAACTGGGGCACAGTGATTGTCTTGGTTTCCCGTGAGTTTCTCTTATTGCCTGAGTTTTCAACAATTGTATCCCTTGCTTCATCTTTGTCTCTTGTGTGCACAGTTACTGTTGATGGATTTTCCTCTCCATGTTCTGGTAGCTGCACCCCAAAAATGTGCTTGTTGGTAAAGGAAGTAACCAGTTCCTGTATGGAGTGCAAGGTTTTCTGCATGCTACCATTTCTTTTCCAGACATCATCCTTTTCTGAAGAAATCTTAGGGCTGCCTAAGTGCACAGAAAGCTCTGGGGATGAAGCACTTAAGCCAATACCACTGTCTTCAGATTTAAGAGGAGGAAATGAAGCATCGTCATCATCAGGCACCACAGACTTTGTTTCTAAAGTTGTTTCACCATTTTTATCTATTAGAGGATTCTGCCATGAAATAAAAAAAAATCATTTTTATTGAGAAGATTCAAAATGAAAGAATTCATATTTATACACATAAGTATACACATATCAAAAACATCTCTTGCCTTTCAGAATTGTAATTCTAGTCCAGGATTAGAATCTTTTTTTTTATTCATTCATTGAATCAACAAATATTTATTAAGCACATGCTGCTTTCAGAGCCCCTGGGAAGCATAAAATTAAGATAAGGTAGAATCTCTTCCTTCCACAAGTTTACATTTTAGGAGGAAAATATACAGATAACTATTTTATATAACATTGCACAAGTGTATGAAAAGTCCATGGTCTTTAATTAGAATAAAATGTCAATAATATGAAGGGGGAGATTAAAGTACGATAGCAATCTGCTTACTCGGTAAGGTCTTTTTTAGAGTCAACTATTCTTCCTCACACATGCTATCGTTTAGTTGGTCATCCTGAACTTTGAAGCACTCAGCACACCCTGCTCTCTAGGGAACAATTAAATAACTGATTTTTTTCTGTTTTTACACATGTAGTTTTAGATTTTCAATAAGGCTGATTGTTTTTTATCAAATTTTCATGACTATTTGGCAAAAAAGTGTGGGGAAAATTGGGAAACAGTTTGGTAAAAACTGGTTTAGCTCCATTATCTTACTTTATGTATCTCATGATAGAGTTCCTAGTGGATACTCAGATACATTAAGAAATAGATGGGGGTGCTGTTCATATCTTTAGTTAATAAGAGAAACATTAATCAAACAAGGAGCAGAAAGCATAAGATAAAACAGATAATTTCAGTTACATGAAATTGAACAGTTTTCACACAAACAAAATCAATTCAGCTGGGAAAAGAAGAATAACTGTTGATTGGGAAGATAATCTTAACAACAACTATCTCTGAAAAGGGTTTTATATCCAAGATATGATGGAGTTGTTAGAGCTGAATAGAGCTGTAAAGAACGTTAGAGGCAACCTAATGTAACTCATCCATTTTGCAGAAGAGGAAGCTGAGGTTTAGAGAGATTAAGTTACTTATGGTCACAGAGCTAATAAAATGCCAGGGACCAGGTTTGAATCCAGGTCTTCCTGACTCCAAGTTCAGCATATTATCCACAATGACTTATTAACCAATGGATGATGATGATGATGGCAGTAGTAACAATAATTATAGCTGTTTACTATGTGGCAGATGCTGTGTTAAACGCATTTCAAATATTTCATTTGGATTTCTGGGTCAGGTGAGCAAAAAGATGGCAGACTAGATATTTCCTATGATCCTCGCGACCTCTTAAACCTCTTGAAAACAAATTATGTGCCAAAGATAAAGCAATTTTAGCAATTCCCATGATCTAAGTCCCTCTGGATACAAAATAAAATCAATAAAACAAAAAACAGAAGTCCCAAAACTGATGCTTCCTGATCCTGGGCTTATGTAGCATCCTTCCCCCCTCTCCATATCATCAGTGGTGAGGCCACACTAGCAGACTCTAGGACACAATACAGGCTTACACCAAAACCCATTCCTGTGTCTCATTTTCCCCTCCTTCTTTCTAGTGCTATAACTGTAGCCTATAAAATAAATCCTTGGAAACCAAAAGTATTTCTACTTAACAACAAAACATATGGAGCAATAATAAAAGGAAAATTCCAAACTATTAAATTACTACAAAATGCATAAAATATCTGGGGATCAACCTCCCAAAGCACACAAAAGACTTGTATAGATTCAATTACAGAGTGCTCCTTAAAGAAATAAAGAGCAAACTAATTTGCTGGAGGAATATTCAGTGTTCATGACTAGGTTATGCCAATATAATAAAAATGACAATAATATGAACATAAATCAAACTTTTAAGGTAATACCAATCAAATTACTAAGGGAATACTTTACAGAGCTTGATAAAATAATAACAAAACTTGTTTTGAAAAAGAAAGATTTAGAATATCAAGGGAAATAATGAAAAGAAAGTAAGGACAAATGGGATATAACATTTATGGATAGGTGAGCAATTTATGAATCAACAAGAGACAGAGAGCATTGTGAGGTGTAAAATGGATAATTTTGATTACGTTAAATTAAAAAGTTTTTAAATAAGTAAAACCAATGTAGCCACAATCAGAGGGAGAGCAAAAAACTGGGAAAAAATTTTATAAACAGTTTCTTGGATAAAGGTCTCATCTCTCAAATATATAGATAATTTTGTCAAATCTATAAGTCATTCCTCAATTGAAAATGCTTAAAGGATATGAATAGGGCAGTTCTCAGACAAAAGAATCAAAACTATAGTCATATAAAAAATGCTCTAAATCATTACTGATCAGAGAAATGCAAATCAAAACAATCTCGAGATACCATTTTATATCTATCAGATTGGCTAAAACGATTGATGAGGAAAGTGACAAGTTTTGGAAAGGATGTGGAAAACTGGAACATTAATTCACTGCTGGGGGAACTGTGAACTAATTCATCCATTTTGGAGAGCAATCTGGAATTATGCCCAAAGAGTTATTAAACTGCCTATACCCTTTGACCTAATATCACTATTATGTCTGTTTCCCAAGATGATTGGGGAAAAAGGAAAAGAACCTATATGTTCCAAAATATTTATAGCAGCTTTCTCTTGTGGTGGCAAAGAAGTAGAAATTGGAGGGATGTCTGTCAACTGGAGAGTGGCTGAAGAAGTTGTGGTATATGTTCGTGATGGAATACTACTGTGCTATAAGAAATGATGACCTCAATGACCTTAGAAAAACATGGAAAGACTTGCGCAAAATAAAGTGAAATAAGCAGAACCAAGAGGACACTGCATACAGTAACAGCAACTTGCTTTAAGAATAACTTTAAGTGAATAAGTCATTTGGATTAATATAAATACCTAAATTAACTAAAAGAGGGGACAGAGTAAAAAAGAGAAGGATAAAAGTGTAAGATAGAAGGAAAATCAAACAAACAACTATGAATATAACGAACTCATCCATAAAATGGAATAAAGATAATAGAATGGATTAGAAACCACAATACGACAATATGTTGTTTACAAGAAACACACTTGAAACAGAAACATATATATATATATATACATATATATATATTTAAAATAAGGAACTAGAAGTTGAATCTAATATGTTTCAGTTGAAGTAAAAAAAAGGCAGACAGTGATTATAATTTCAAAGACAAAGCAAAATAGATCCATTTTAAAAAGATAAATAGGAAAACTGCATTTTGCTAAAAAGGATTGTAGACAAATTAATAGCAGTACTGAACATTTATGCACCAAATGGCATAGTATCTAAATTCTTAGAAGAAAAGTTAAATGAGTTACTGGAAGAAACAGACAGTATCTATGGATAGGGGAAAAACTCATAACCAAACAAGAGAGAGGTTCACAGGAAGTAAAACTGATAGTTTTGATTACATAATATTTTAAAATTTTTGTACAAAGACAACAAATGCAGCTAAAATTAGAAGAAAAGCAAGAAACTGGGGGTAGGGTATCTTCATAGCAAGTTTTTCTGATAAAAATTTCATTTCTAAGATAAATAGGAAACAAAACAAATGTAGCCAAGATTCGAAGGAAAGCAGAAAATTGGAGTGTCTGTGTGTGTGTGTGTATGTGTGTGTATGTAATTTTGCAGCAAATTTCTCTGATCAGGGTCTCACTTCTCAAAAATATAGAGAACTGAATCAAATTCATAAGATAGGAAATGATAAGTGGTTAAAGAATATGAACTGGCAGTTTTCAGGAGAAATTAAAACTATAGTAAAAAATGCTCTGAATTACTATTGATTAGTGAAATGAAAATTAAAACAACTCTGAGTTACCACTTCATATCTATTAGATTGGCTAATATAACAGAGAAGAAAAGTGACAAATGCTGAAGAGGATGTGGGAAAATTTGTACACTAATGCACTGTTGGTGGAGTTGTAAATTGATCTAACCATTCTGACGAGCAATCTGGAACTATGCCCAAAGGACTATAAAACTATGCATCCCTTTTGATCCAGCAACACTACTACTAGGTCTGTACTCCAAAGAGATTTTTTTAAAAAGAGAGAGAGAAAACACAAGGACCTACATGTACACAAATATTTATAGCAGCTCTTTTAGTGATGGCAAAGAATTGGAAATTGGAAGGATGTCCTAAAATAATTTCCTCAATTCATGGAATTCAGACTCAGTACACAAAGCAATAAGTGTCTCAGTTGCCCATAAAAGAATTGATCAAGTCTTGAAAGGGGAGTCCTTAACCTTATTTGCATCATGGGTTTGTTTTGCAGTCTGATGACACCTAACAACTCCTTCTCAAAATAAAGTTTTTTAATAATTGGAGAAAATACTGACTTTTGGTTAGAGGTTAGGGAAAACAAAGATTTAACTTTTTCCCATCCAAGTTCACAGATTCTTAAAGGAGGTTAAGGTTAAGAATCCCTGCTTCTCATTATAAAAATACTTTAGCCTGCAGGTGGTTTGTTTCTCCCCCTGAATACTCCTTCATCTCTTCCAATTCACATCCCCTAACAAAATAGGATGTGCCATATCACAATCCTAGAGAAAGTAGGGGCTGAGGCCAAGATAATGGTTTTCCTTTGCCACAGCCATCTGTCCTCTCAGCAAGCTATGAGCCCACAGTCAGTCTCATCAAAACATGCTTGCCTCTATCAAATGTGTTAGGCCAGGTACACACTTCCCTTAAATGCAAATTCAGGATCTACAGATACTGAATCAATGGTGGGGGAAAACCCCCCAAATAATCTAATAACTCTGTTTGTACATGTATATAGCAGCAAGGATATACAGGTATAACTCTCCACAGTCCCTAAAATGGGGACATATTCCAGGTCGGAAACAGCAACAAGCCACTCTAGAATAAACGGTTTGTTAACTCAGAAGAGTTAACTTCCCTTCTTGATACCACTTTATATAAGATAATCTAAAAAGTGGATTTTCACATATTTAGCCTAGCTCTGTCCTGGGTCTCCATGGTTATATACATACCACTTAAATTATATATATATATATATACCATTTAAATTATTAATGATATATTTTTGGCACTAATTCCTATTTATATGGGCTAATTCCTCTTGTAAGGTCTGCTTTCTCTATCTTTGGGGAGGGTGGGGCATGAACAATTTTCCTCCTCCCAAGCCCTGGGTCCATCCTACCAGTCTCAGGGGTGAGGAGCTGTTGGCTCACGTTGGCCCTTAGGGGATAAAATTTAGGTAGAAATGAACAGTACATTGAAATTCTGGCAAGGTTCTCCAGATGGACAATAAGTTCAGTCCAGAATTTGATAGGAAGAAACAGTCAGACTAAATGGCATTTGGAAAATTGCACACTGATTTGAATGATTCTAAGCTGCTCCTTGACATAAGAACTCATCTTATTAAAATTTATATTCTTCTAATGATACTGTGAATAAAAATATACCTGCCATTACCTCTGATCATACCTTGTATGATCAAAATCATACAAGATTCTAAAAGCAACAAAGAAACACATCTTGAGAGTAAGTAGACTGCAACATATTGCCAACGATGACTTGTATGTAAGAATGGGCATAAAAAGTTTCATCTAGAAAATACATGAACTGAAAAGGTTGACCAGTCATATAGCTAGAGTCAAAAATAACAAATGGAAAGTCCAAATGCTACGTTGTTAACCACATAATAATAAACAAATGATGAGGATGATAATGAAAAGGCAAATAAGCTGTATTGAAACTGTAATATCACGATAGATAAAACTATTGCCCAGAATGACCAGGACAGGACATATTAATCTAAGATTTGAGATCTGTGTTTTTAAAATATGTTGTCATTCTAAAATTTAGCCTCCAAACTATATGAAAAGAAAAATTTTTAAAATAGAGACCAAGTGGAAAACATTCAATATAGGAAATGAATAAAGTACATATTTTTGTCATCCTATTTTCTACAGTTAAAAACGGTTTTAATGGATCCACAGAAAATAACCTTACATCTCAGCACACTTATCAGATTATAAAGGGCAGTTATTTTATCCATCTGTGAATACTCTGCATGATATTAGGTATAAAGGAATAAGGATTTTTCCTTTTACTGTTTCTAATGAAGTTCACCAAAAAGATAAAAAAAGAGATAATATAGAAGATAATAAAAATAATGGTGAGATTGACAATAGGCATATGCTACTGTATTTAGCAAATGTACCTCAAAGTGGGAGCTTACGAAATGGCTAAGACCTAGGAGTGGAATCAAAAGACCCTATAAGGGCAACACCAGCATGGATGCAATTAACAATATGTTGGCAAAGAAATATTGAACAAATGACTGACTCACGGTTTTGTTTACAGAGACAAAGTGGTTTATGATAACTATTCATGATGAGGTCTCTGACACCAGAAATGAGAGAACTGCTATCAATGTATCACAGACTTAGAACTGGAAGAGAACTTAATGACCATCTAGTCCAATCACTTCATTTTACAGATGAAGAAACTGATGCCCTGAGAAGTTAAGTAACTTGCCCAAGGTCACACAGATAGCAAGGGACAAATGAGGGATTTGAACCTGATCTTGACTCCAAAAGTCACGATCAGACTGGTCAGAATAATATACCAGACATAAAATATAAAAGACATGATCAGGTGGCCAGAATAATATACCAGAATTTTATCTTTCATAAGCTACTAAATAACAAATATTCATACGAGAAATATAGTTCCCCAAAATGATAATTCAACAAAAAACTGCACTAGAATTGGAGCATTATCACAGATAGAATTGAAAAACAGCATGGTATGCTGGAGAGGGCATGAAATTTGGAGACAAAAGGCCTGGGCTCAAATCCCAACTCTGCAATGTAGAACGCTGGCCAAGTCACAGCCTTTCTTGGCCCAAATCAAATCAACTGAGGAAAACTTTTCTTTCTGGAACGTACATATTTGTCTCTCGTATCTTTTAATAATTTAGTGCAGTGGATAGGGTACTGAATCTTTAGGAGAAGGCCAGAGTTAAAAGAGTTCCTGCTTGTAATAATTATTCATGATGATAGGACTCCAATATGTATTCACTAAGATGAAATGTCCCTAATGCCCATATAGAGGCATTTGGCAAAACAGATAGTCTGTACTTTTCCACAGTTAACACAGTGTCAGTCAGATACGGTTTGTAGTTTTTGGCTTACATGAGCTCTTGGCCTGTTGCAGGGGTTTTGAGCCATTCTCTTCCTGCTGCCTTGGTTAATATTAGATCCTTCCATCAATTCATGATCCTGATAAAGGAACTCCCTCTACCCAAGCTTCACCCAAGCCTAGTATCAACAAAGGTCCCTGAAAACTTTTCCATTACATCTGGGTCTGATTAGAAATGCCCCCTCCTACATCTGGAACCTGTTCTCAACCAAACCCATTCTTGGGGTATATAATCTTGCTACCTGAAACTCAACTTTGGGCATGTTTCCTCCATGACGTCTCCCTCTCACTCATATGGGGTGTTTCTTGCATCCCTGGGGAATAAACCTCTTTGTTTATACTCTCATACAATGTTTGACAGCTTGCTGTGTGGCATAATAATAAAGTTCATGATTGTATAATATTCCTGAGTACCAGTTTTCTAGAAACTCCCAAACCCAGGCATTTGTTTTAACCCGAGTCATATAGTCTCATGTATCATAATGCAGTGCCACAAAAGAAGCATTCATCTGCAGGTTGTTGCAAAGAATAGACATTTGCTATCGTTCGGTCATTTCAGTCATCTCTTACTCTCCATGACCCCATCTGGAGTTTTCTTGGCAAGGATGCTGGAGTAGTTTGCCATTTCCTTCTCCAGCTCATTTTATAGATGAGGAACTGAGGCAAACGGGGATAAATGATTTGCCTAGGATCACACATCTAGTAAGTGTCTGAGGTCAGATTTGAACCCAGGAAAATGAGTCTTCCTCATTTCAAGTCCAGTGTTCTATCCACTGAGCCACCTAGCAGCCCATAAGATCAAACAAAGTATTTATAAAGTGCTCAGTACAATGTATGATGCAGAGGAACTTAACAAATGCATGTTTCCTTCTTTCCTTTGACTCTTTCCCTTCTCAATAGATTGTAAACCTCAGTCATCCTCCAACTCTTGCTGACCTTCAGCCATTCCCTGTCTCCTTGTTCCTTCCCTTACTGCCTTTGAACACATACTTTCACTAATTCTACCATTCTCGTATCTCCTGGTTGCATATAACACTTAATCCTGCTTTTCCTCCTACATGTCTAACCCATCCTCAGTCTTCGTTGCTAGATTATCATCAATATCGCACCCTTGAACCAAAGGTTCTGTCCTAGACCCCTAATCTCTCTAGCAATACTCTCAGTGCCCTTATCTGCTTGCATGGATTTCATTTTCATCTCATTTATGATGAACTACAGATCTACACACTAGTTTTAGACTCTTCCTCAAGCTTCATTCATACATTACTAATTACTTATTGGACATTTCAAACTGGATGTTCCAGAGATGCCCCAAACTTAGCATATCCAAAACTGAATTCATTCTATTTTTCCCCAAACAATTTCTTCTCTTTAAAACTTCTCTACTTAGTAACTTTGACATGATTCTTGAATTCTTAATCTGTTTCATCCCACATCAGTGGCCAAATCTTGTCACTTCAACCTCTACAACGTTTTCTACATCTGACCCCTTCTTGCTATTCACCTATTTACCATCTTCCCTAATTACAATCACCTAGATAATTCCAATTCCATTCCATTCCCTTAATATCTCCTCCTTCTACTCCATATTGTCATCAAAGTGATTTCCCTTAGGTGCATATCTGAATGTCACTGTCCCATTCAATAAACTCCAGTGCTTTCTGTTTATCTCCAAGATCAAATATAAATTCTTCTATTTAGCTTTTAAAGCTTCTTATAGGCTGATAGGTGGCACAGTTAATAGAACTGGACTTATGAGTCAGAAAGACATGAGTTCACATCCCACCTCAGATGTTTATTAGCTGTGTGATCCTGGACAAGTCATCGAAAACTCTGTTTTTCTCCATTTCCACAGCTAGAAAAATGGTGATAATAAAAGCACTCACTTCCTAGGGTTATTGCGAGGATCACATATTTAAAGGGCTTTGTAAACCTCAAAGTGCTAGCTGTTATTATTAAAACCCTTCACAATTGTCCCAGCCAATCTTTCCAGGCTCATTTGATACTATCCTACTCCTGACCTCTGTGATCCAGACAAATTCACATTATTTCTCTTCCTCAGATATGACCCCCACCCCATCTCCCATTTTTGTGCCTGTGAATTGGCTGCCTCCCATGCCTGGAATGTCTCATCTCCTCCTCCCTGACTCACAGAATCCCACTCCAACAGCTGGTGCCCTCCCCTCTCAGGATTACCCTCTACTGAACCTCTGTCCTCTATTGAATTAATTTGAATTTATTCTGTTTAGGTTTATTTCACACATTCTTCTACACATCTTTAATGTTTCACCCATTAGACTGTAAGTTCCTTGTGAGTAAGGGTTAATTCATTCATTATATTTGTATTTCCAGTACCTAGAACAATGCCCATCGCATAATAGGTACTTCATAAATATTTGATTGAGGGTATTAGCAATTTAACATTTTTAGTCCATATAGAATTATTTTATTACTTGTTTCCTTTTAATTGTAGATCTTGGTTGGAAAATTCTGTAAACTCATTTCATTTTAAAAACATACCTTTCCCCCTAAACCCCCTTACTCCTACCTTCCCTGTTACTGTGGCCAGTCAACACCATCCTCCCAGTCACTTAGTGGACTCCACTATCTTTCACTTCTCATATCCAAGCTGTTACCAAGATCTGTCGATTTCTCCTTTGCAACATCTCTCAAATATTCTCCCCCTCTCCTGACACTGCCACCACTCTAGTACAGACCCGCATCAGCTCGTGTCTTGATGACTGAAATAGCCTGCTAATGGAGCTGCCTACCTTCAGACTCTTTCCTACTCTAATTCACCCTCTCTTCAGCCATATATGTTCCTATAATGTAGGTCCCATCTTGTAATCCATCCCTATTCAGTAAACGCTGGGGGCTCCCTAGTGTACCCAGGAGTAAACACAAAATGCTCTGTTTGCCATTTAAAGCCTTTCATAGCCTAGCCCCCTCCTCTTCTTATCCTTTACTTCTCAATACATACTCTTCAATTCAGTGACAGACCTCCAGGATGTTCCTGGAAGGTGATACGCTTTCAGTTTTAGGCATTATCTCTGGCTATCCCCCATGTCTGGAATACTCTCCCTTTTCTACTCCAACTACTGACCTCCCTGGCTTCTTTAAGTCCTACCTAAAATTTTCCCTCCTACCAGAAGCCTTCCTCAACTCCTCTTAATTCCATGAACTTTCCTCTAGTAATCATCCCTATTTATCCTCTATATATCTTGCCTTATATACATTTTTATGTCTCCCTCATGATACTGAATTGTCTTTTACCTGTTTCTTATATCCCCAGTGCAAAGCACAATGCCTGGCACCTAGTAGGTGGTTAGTAAATGTTTATTGATGAATTGAGGTAATCTATGAATTACGGTAATTAGAATTTCATTTTCAATGTTTGGAAGATCTAGACAGTTCTCTCCTATTACTTCCTTCATTATTAAGGGTTTTTTTTTTCTTCTGTTGTGTTCTTCTGGGAGACCTTTCAGATTGTCTCTAGGTATCCTGTCTTCAGAGAATCTATTCCTACTTTTCCCTCTCCTACTACTTTACTTACTGCTCACTTCTGACTTTTCCCCCTCTCTGCCTGTGGTTTGCTTGGGGGCTGATTTCAAAGGGTCAGCTTCCTGCACATTGAGCAATTCACAGTTTACCAGCCTAGATCTCTGCTCTACTTGACTTTTGGGTGGTCAGAATTGGTTCCAGCTGGATGCTGTGCTGTTTCCCTCAGGCTTGGTGGAGTATTGCACAGCTGCCCACATGCAAGATGTCCTGTCCTGGTAATCTGTCCCACTCCCTCTGTTTTCTGACCTGGTACTGGCAGTTCAGCGTCCATTTTCCTCCCCCTCTAGTCCCCATCACACTGGCAGTTCAGATCTTTGCTTCACTGGTGCTTTCATATTGCAGGCCCTGGCAGGCTTTTGCTCCTGAAGGGCTGGGGCTAACCTGGCTGTCAGGACCTGGGCAAAATTTCAGCCTGGAGCAAGGGGTCTTCATGACACTGGAAAGAGGGAGGCAGGAACAGGGTCCAGGAGTGGGCTTTGATGTAAGCCTGTGTTAGTTCCTTTAATATGCTAGTATAGCTTTGATGCAAGGTGAGCCCAGTGTCAGTGAGCATCAGTTCCTGTGTTAAGGATTTTTTTAAACCTTCTTTTGGTATCTGGTTGTTTTAGACCATGAAAACAGCTGGAAGTGCTTTCTTTTTGGCGTATAATTTCTGTTTTGGAGACATCTGAGAGGTAATAGAGATGGAAGAAAATGTCTAGTCCACTATCTTGTTATTCACCTGATGTGGAAGCTTATTCTTTCCCTGTTTATAATCTCTCTGGAATTCCAATTAATCTAAAGTTTCTTGCTTTATCTTCCAAGAATGCTTTGTCCCAACTTTTAATTTTTTTTTAAATTATTACATTCTGACCTTATTCTTTCACTTTATTTTCCTTATCAATTCATCTTCAATTAACTATATTTAAACTACTCTGGTTGTTAATGCTGTTTTAATTCTCCTTTGTTACTTTGTATTCTAAATTATTTTGCTTCTTGTAAAATGGTTTTTTACTTTGATGCATTTGTAAATCAATTTGTATCATCATTTGATATTTCTTACACAAGAAGCTACATAAGGGCTAGAAAGTCTCAAAGTTAGGAAGATCTGGGTTCCAGTGCTCACGCTGATACATATGGGTTGTGTATGGGATTCTGGGCAAATCACTTAACTTCTCAATGCTCTGGACACTTCTATAAAGGCAATAATTTGCAAAGAAGGCAGCAATCTGCACAGGAAGAGGGAGTGTCATCACTTGGGAATTCCCTATACCAGTTAAATCACAGGGCCAGTTCCTATCTGAGATGACTCTCAGATCTACTTGTCCAGCTGTAATCTCTTCACTAACTACCAATCTTTTATCTTCAAATGCCTATTTGACACCCCAAACTGTAGGTATCAAAGACACTTTAGACTCAACATGTCCAGAGTGGAATTCTTTCTTTCTCCCAAACCTTTTCTTATTTCTGACTTTACTATTATTGTCAAGG
Source organism: Bettongia penicillata ogilbyi (assembly GCA_023548195.1). NCBI lineage: Eukaryota > Metazoa > Chordata > Mammalia > Diprotodontia > Potoroidae > Bettongia > Bettongia penicillata. Next base: position 2,095,069 of record JAJHZJ010000525.1, on the reverse strand, counting down.
ACATCGCTATTCTCACAGTTACATAGCCTCATAACCTACATATCATCCTCAACTCTTTACTGTCTCTCACTCTCTATTTCCAATCAAAGTGATGAATTTCCAATGCAGGTGTGAATTTCCACCTTTGTAACATCTCTCACATATACCTCCTTTCATTCTCTGACAAGACAATCATCCTGGTGCAAGACCTTTGGATCAGTTCAGTAGCCCTACTAGTTGGTCTCCTTGCCTCAAGAGTCTTCCCGTTCTGATTCATCTGCCAATGAGCTGTCAAACTGATCTTAATATATTCATCTGTATCGCTGTCGATCCCCCCAACCATCACCATCATCCAATAAACTCCAGGAGCTCCTTCATGTCTCCAGGAACAAAAATAAATCTTCTCTTTGGTTTTTAGAGCCCCTCAAAATCTTGCCCTTTCATACTTTTCCAGTCTTCTAATACCTCTCCCTCCCCTCCATGTACGCTACAATCCAGAGACACCGGTTGCCTTGCCATTCCTCAACACCAAACACTCCATTTCCCATTTTGGAGCATTTCCACTGGTTGCCCTCCATGTCCGGAATCTTATCCCTTTTATTGCTACTTAGTTTCCTTCAAATCTCAACCAAAATCCCACCTTCCGCACAAAGTCTTCTCAAGTCCACCTTAGTCTTCTGTCTAAGATTATCCTCATTTATCCTGTACATATTTTGTACATACACAGTTGTGTACATGTTGATCCTTCCATTACATTGTGGGGGTACTCTCATTATAGTTGAGTGGAAACTTATTCTGCCATCAGGCTAACAATAGCCATGGGGGGAGGTTGGGCCAGGAAGAGGGAGCTGTGACACAAATAGTCATTACTATAAAGTGACCTGGGATACAGTTAAAACAGAGCCCACTTCAGAACATTCAGGAAAGAGTGCTAACACCTTGGGTTTTAAAAACTAAAGCTGAATTTTAAGTTTTCTTAAAAATTGTTCACTTAGAAGTTTTAAATGTACTAACTATAACTGGTGGTTTGGAGTTATAGCTATTACAGTAACAGTTCTTTTCTGCATAAGATTTACAATAGAGTCTCTCACATGATTCCACTTGACAGGAATAATATAAAATAAAAAAGCATTTGCCCATTAAACCCTCTACAGGCTTACTGAAGGGGGGAAAGTATAAAACTACCCACATGGTAAATAGGTTTAATTTAATATAGAAGTTGGCTTTAACAACAGAAAGCCTGGTTCTTATTACTTTGTGTAAAAAATATGACTCTTTAGGACGTCTAACAAAGCATGAAAAATACACATTTGGTTAGCTGATGAGGTACAAGATTAATCTTACTGTGGGAATCATGATTCATGTTTAAAGTACTTGGCTTGGTTTCTAACATCGTTACGGCTCCCAAATAGCTTTGAATATCTTACTCTTTGTACATGATTCAGCTTCCAAAGGAAAAGACGATTTAAATTCAAATGACCAATTCTATCATGGTAAATCTTACAAGATTATAGGAAGTTAACTCAAACTGATGCACATTATAGGCAATCAATAGATAAATTAATTAAAAAGGGTAATCTCATTTGAAGGATTCTTTCTCCACATGTTTATATGTTGCACACATTATTTCTTTTATCTCCCTTTTCTTCCATTTATTGATATTCCTGTTTTTTACTTGAGTCTTTTAATGATTGACTAGTCTAAGAGTTTCAACCATTTACCAGCTGCTCACTGTGTTTAAATTTTATTTCAGCCAATAAAATTGGTGAGGTGGCATGAGATAGTGAAAACTAGAAGTCCTGGGTGCTAGTACTGGCTCTGCTGCTAAAAAGCTGTTTGCTTTGGGCAAATACTTTCATCTGTTTGGCCCTTAACTGTTAAATCTGTATAACAAGAATATCACTTTACCTAAGGGGCAGGACTGAACCAAAGGATCTCTTAAAGGCCCTTCCAAATCATGCAGGCTATAAATCTATGAGAAAAAAAATTAGACTGAATAATTTTTCCAAGTCTACGTGTAATACTTGGTCTCCCTCTTGATAACTATACTTGAACGATTATAAAATATGATTATAATACTAACCCATTACAATTACAAAAACAAGTAAGACAGTGTGGTGGATGCTGAAGATATGAAGACAAAATGAAAATAGCCCCATCTTCAGGTATCAGAGTTTTAGAACTAGAAAATATCTTAAAGGTTACCTAAGTCCAACTCCCTCATTTTATAGAAAAAGAAAGTGAGACTCAGCTTATCTTAGGATACACAGCTAGGAAACGCCAGAACAGATATTCTAACTCAGGGCGTCTCACTCCAGATTCAGAGAGGTTCGTCACTAGATTAACCCCTGAGTAATAATTTGACCTCTGCTCTAGCAACTCGTGAATTTTGTTTGATAGGTTTTTGAAGGATCTAAGAATATATTACACAAAATTATGAGAAGGGATTTCATTTCATAATAGCATATGTTCTGAGGTAGCATGATATAGGAAAGAACTAGCCTCAAAATCAGCAAGTCCTGACTCTAACATATACTGGACATGTACAACACTAAGCATGTCACTAAGGTTCCTAAACGCCCCAGGACACTCTAAGACCATAAGTTGCTAAGTAGTTGTCAGTCTGCATCGATTGAGGGAGGTTCCTCATAGGGACAATAAAATCATCATCTAGACTCTGGTTTCCCCTAAGCCCCTTCAAAATACGCATACATAGACAGCATAGACATCCATACACAAAGAGAGGCAACATGAAGTTCAAGTGTTGAAAATTTCTGGAATTCAATTAGTGCATATAGGATTCAGATAACTCAAATTTTAAAGATACCTTTCCCTAAAAAGCAAGTTTTTGGAAGGAATTATCTGGATAACTGGTCCAGCTCCCAAACTCACTTTGCTCACACTCGTTCACACACACTTTATTTATATAAATATATGTACATATATATTTATTTATAGTTTTCTTTCTTTTGCATGATTTTTTAAACAAACCTCCAAATAAGACATAAATTATTATTGTCTGAATTATCAATAGAAAGATAGTCCAATCATATGCTCCAGAATAAAATTTATAAAAATTCATCATCCCTCTTTCTCAGAGGATAACAAATATAATTCTGTACTTATTCTATTAAAAGCATGACAAAGCTTGGGTACAACTGTTTTTTGGTTTTTTTTTTTAGTCTTGAGGTTGTCATACAAATTATCGTGGTGCCTAAAACAAAATCCAAGGTCAAAATGTGGTACATTTTGCTAAGAAAAACCTGCATTTTGACCAACTTAACTGAAGGTGAAAAGTCACGTGTAAGGAAGGATGCCAAGGTGCCCTGAACTTTTCTTGAATAAAAAAATGCATTTAAAAAACAATCATGTATTATTCTCTCAAAGCTGAAGTGAAATTTGTTAAAGATTTAAACATTTTTTGCAAGTTTTTTTGTACTAATTAACCGAAATTAAGGAATTATATGCTATTCTGAATTCACATGTCCTACCACACCATTTGAATGGAAAAATATAAATCTAAAAATAAATTTTCGAGTGGTTATTCATTTTTTTTCTCTCCTAGTCTAGGAGTATAGAAACATCACAATGTTCTCAGTTGTCAGTACAAATGAAAAGAGAGACCCTGTCTATCTCCTTTTAATACTCTTTCTCTCTGAATATCATGATTTGATCCATAGTTGTAGGTGTGTGCATATGTATATGTATATATAAATATACAACTCATACATACAAATATAGTCTATTTATATATGTATACATCTAATGTATTTTAAATAGTACTAAGTTACATTTATATATGTGTGTTTACATTTATATATGTGTATGTGCAATATACGCACACACACACACACATAAATACATAATGAAGTTGCTGTTCATCATTCCTTCTCAGAGAGGACCATGACAGCAGGGAGATGATGCTATTACATGCAAGTGAATAGGATTTAAGTGAGGGAGGGCTGTGCAAAATCAGAAGTCTCACTTCCTCCTCTGGAGCCATCTGGGTCTAGTGGCCAGATACAGATCAGGACAACTGGAGATGGATGACCCAGGATGCAGAGGGGGATGACTCTGGTCTTTTCAAGCTAAGGCCTTTAACAGGTTTCAGTCTGACTGAGGCAACACTCATTCAGTGATTAAGGTTTAAGAACTGAGGCAAATAATAGCCTCTTTACCTAGTTAAAAATTAATAAATAAATAAAATATTCCATCTGGGAGGGAAAGACCCTCAGGATTTCTGACTGAAATAGAAACAATTGTTATTGACATTCATTCTGAGCCAATCAGGGCTCAAACAGTGACCAAGGAGGGCACGAGGGATCAGGTTGAGTGATCCTACCGGAGAGAAGATTCTTGTGCAGACCTGAATTGGATAGCCTCTGATGACCCCCTCCAACTTTTAGATTCTGTGAAGTCACAACTTAGCTTCAGTTTTCTTATGAAGTGGAGACAATAATGATTACACCTTTTTTCATTAAGCTAAGTGTTCTTAAACTAGAATTTATGAACTTAAAAAATATTTTGATAACTGTATTTCAATATAATCGGCTTCCTTTGTAATCTTATAGTTTATTTTATGCAGTTAAAAAATTATTCTGAGAAAGGATCTGTAGGTTTCATCAGATTGCCAAGATGTCCACAATACAAAGAGGTTAAAAGCACATCCATTCAAGGACATACATATTTTTTTAAAAAAATTAATACTATTATAAAAGAAATTTTTAGAATTCTTAGATATGAAGTCAATAAACCTGCCATAATTGGCAAGCCTAAATTTAACAAAACCAAAATAAAATTTTGTCTTAGAAAACTATCCAATAAACCCAATGAAAATATAACAAATAAAAAAGTTGTTTTGAAAAGGAAAAAAATTGAGGGTCATACCAAGGAATAAGGATCCTCAGTTTTCCTTACTCATTCCTTTTACTACTCAGTCTAGACATTGTAAAAGTTAAAGGGAAAAACTAAAGGAACAACACACTTTAAGTAAGAAGGCATTATAGTCTACATACATATGTACAGCAATAGAGAATGTCTTAAACATTTCTAGTGATGCCAAAATTTATGCCATTAGCATAGCACAATCTTTCACAAATTATACTTTGCTTTCCTGGAAAGATGTAGGCACTAGGGAAATAGTTCTTTGTTTCTAGCAGAAACTTTAGTTATATGTGATACATGTAAAGCAAAAAACACTTTTAATATGCAACAATTCATTGAGTTTTTCAAGTACATACCGTATTTTCACTGGGTGTCTCAATATCCAAGTAGGATGGAGGCATTTGCACTTTGTTAAGCACTTTGAAGCAAGTTTTTAAGGTATGGGTAAGTTCAGGTAAGGTTAAAAATTCCAGTTCCTCATAAAGGCACTGCACCATGTAACCAAGCATCTGTGGGAGATACTGAGTTTGTATCTCAGAATAAAGTTCCTATTTTTAAAAGAGGAGAGGGATATACTTCAAAATGTCATCTCATATAAACTTATTTTACTAATCTGAGTATGTTTCACATTAATTCCAAATTTAGTAAGGAGAATAAAAGATAAATTTCTTTCTTTCTTGAATAATTCAACTGATATTTTACTTGGTCATGTATTTAATCACTCTTTTCCTTTTTCTTTCCCAACAAAGAGAAGAACATGCGACAACTTTCATTTGTGAAAAATTACACAATTATAATGTATGAATTAGAAAATGTGTCTATTTTGTTATCTTTACTCACAAAGCAGGACTTTGCAAATACTACATTACTGGGGTGATGTTCAATTTTGTTTAATTTCAGGAAAACACATTTAAAATTGACTCAAAAGTTATAAGATCAAGTTACACAAGTTATCTATATCTACTTTTCACATACAAGTAAAAAAGATGAGTCCATGAATTTCTATATTGCACATGATTTTTTTTTTCAAATAAGTTGGCCTGTCTCTCTAAAGAGAAACAAAAAGACAACACAACAGCAAGCCTTGAATAATCTATTTAGAAGTTTTTCTCTCTTACCAATGGAATTACATCAAGGAGGAACACAAGCAACATGCAAAGTTCTGAAACTGTGGGAGAAGTGCTGTTTTTTGTAAAGGGATGGCTTACTTCCATGGATCTGCTTCTGCCACAAAAAAAGGGAAAATCATTTTTTTTTCAGATATGATCATTAGTATCTCAAGACTTTAAAACACTTAATCCTCTTCACATTAACTTCAATTCATTAGAACCTAAAACTAAGGAGTTTAGGTGGAACAGGACTAGCACTGGCAATAAGGCAAGCCAAGTAGAATGTCAACTTGAAAATTCAGATCTTAGAAACACTCTTTCAAATCTTAGATCCGATTTTCATTTTAACTCTAAAACTTATTTGTTATTTAGAATCCTACAGTTTCAATAAAAAAAAAATTTGATTAAGACAGATAAACTGTCTTTCACAGGGTTATACCCTTCCTACAGTGAAATTCAATGTTTTTCTCAAAACAATGTGAAAGGCCCATAGAACAGATTCATAAAGGTTGGAGGTAGAAAGGACCCTTAGAAATAACTTAATCCAATCCCTTCAGTTCAGGAGAAAACAGACCCAGAGTAAAGTGACTTGCTTGAAGTCACATAATGAGTTACTATGTTAGAACTATGACTGAAACTTGGGTCTTTTGATTCCCAAACCCAGTGTTCTTTTCAAGTTTATGAATCACTAGGTACATCTGACTTGTCCCAGAACCAGATACAAATTTAGTAATTTTCCCTGCTATCAAATATCATGGAATATAAAGTACCACCTATGAATTCATCTTGGAAAGATGACGTTACATTTTTGACACAGAAATAAAATAAAGAAGTGTCCTAACCTGAAACTGAGACTACTAAAACCTTGATTCTGATGAGTCTGGGTACAGAGTTATTATGATGAGAGAAACAGGAGACCCGCTGCCCAAGGCAAATAAAATGAGATAATGAGATTCAAGTAGACTGGTCAATGAAATACGAACACTAACTGGGGGACCTCCACCCAGGGCTGACTAAGGGAAAATTGATCTAAATGCCTAGATTTGCACAAAATTCTGAGCTTCTGCCCCCTGCCTATGTACCCCTGTTTATCTTACTTTCCTATCCCGGATTATCTTATCTTACTTTATCTTATCTGATTATCTCATCTCCCTGCCCACAGTAGGTTTTTCTCTATAAGAATTCCTAGCTTCCCCTGGCTACCTGTGACTTCCCTTAAGGAGGAGTCTCTTGGTGTGTCATCCAGAATAAATGTCTTAACTTTACTTGGAGATAGCCTGAGTGAATTCTTTCAAGACAATACCACGACACATATACATATTGCACCCCAACATTTTGGTGACCTTGCACATCTTCAATTAGATATATCTCTATTTTAGATCAATATATTCTTTTTAAATAGAACACTTTAAACAAGTTAAATATCCTTCTTTGTATCTTTAATACTTTATTTTGAATTCAGCTTTGTTCTCTTTTTCTATCTTCATTAAACCTTGTATTTTAGTCTATTCATTTGTTCGGTAGCCTTTTAAAATGATTACTTACTTTTCTTTGTTGATTTAAAAATTTGTGGGATTTTTTTTTTTTGCTTTCTTATATTTTTTTTTTAGTTATTTCTGTAGGGTTTTTTCATTTGTTGCTTTTTTGGCGGGGAGAAGGCAGATGGGGGCGAGCAGCCTTGCTTTCTTTGATCCTATAGCTCTTCTAACATGATTCAGTTTCATGATTTAAAATTTAAAAGGTCATATTCTATTCTAAAGATTTATCTTCTCTAAGAAAATAAAGTCCCAAACAACACTGACAACATAGAAATCGAGCAGAGTGATATATCTAGAAAATGCACAGCAAATTTTTGTAAGTTACCCTCTTAGGATATAAAGCAACTTTAGCATCACAAAGTAAAGAATCCCCCAAACGGATGGATTTTTAGTTTAATTAGTTTCTTTAAATCTAAAGATCAAATGCTGCTGTTTTTATACAAAATACTTGATATTTAAATACATTACTTTCTCCGACTTCACTCTTTGTGTGACAAACACTAACATTTTATTTCCTCTTTCAGTAGTTAGGTTATGAAAATTTAACATAGGTCAGTCAGAGCCTGAAGCATTTATAATGTGATCCCTCTAACCACCCAAGAAATTTCTTATATGGTTCATTTCTCTTAAATATCCTTTTATACTAAACTATATAATTACCTAAAGCAGTCTTCAAAACACCGAGTCATATAATCCCAGATGAAATCTGTACTTAAGGAAGCAATTAGAAAATTCACAGTTTTAACAATTTCAGAGGCATGTTTGTTTTCTTTTATTGCACTGTGAAGAAAAAAAAGGAATATATCTGTGAAAAAAGTCAATTTATTATCTTTTAAAAATATCATTTGCTATGATGGGTTTCTCTCTGGGAGAGCTCACAGAGGGAGAGGGATTACTGGGGGAAATGTGTTGATATAAAAAAACCCAAAAGATAGCAATATTTATTTTTTTAAAAAAGAAATAGTTTAAATTAAGAGAACATTCTAGACCTGAAATTATGCTATTCTACAATCCCATTAATTTATTATTTTTATAATTTTTTATTCCTTAAAAACCCAAGATAGTGATTTCTGAGGAAGGCAAATTTATCAAAGTCCTCATGGAGAAAATTTCCAAAAGGGGAATTTTTTCAACATTTAGGTTACATATGAATTAACTATCTTCCACAACCTCTAAGAATTAGATTGAAAGTCACCCTAAGTATTACTTTAGTGACTAAAGAGAACTCATTGACAAAGTAAAAAGCTCTCAGTACATCCATAATCAGTTAGAAGGTCTCCTAGAGTTGAAGAAAATTAATATAATTTAACTCAAATACCAACTCTCATTGAAGGAAAAGGATGTTAAAGTTCAAGAAGAAAGAGTTTGTTTTCCCTTAAAAAAACTGGTTAGAAATTTTTGAACACTATACATAACTAAATAAATGTATTACTCATTTCTTGAAAACAACTTATTTTCTATCTTTAAGTCTATCATCACACACAACCCTGCCTAAATAGTGACTTGTTCTCTTTCAAAATTTCATTTTTGAATGACGCACTTCTCACAGTGCCTTGTGCATGGTAGAGACCTAATAAATATTTATTTAATTGATAAAAAATTACCCACTTCCTTTTAGGATTATCAGCACCTAGCTCTATATATCAGGACCCTGGATAAGTCTCTTAACTTCTTTGTTCCTAGGTCTCCTAAGCACCTAGGTAAAATGGGAATGATAACAGTACATACTTCCCACTGGGGTTGTTGTGAAGATAAAATGAGATAATATTTGTAAGGCACTTTGCAAACCTTAAACTACAAATACTAGCTATTATTCAACTAAGCAAAGTGTCTAGTTTTTAAAAGGCTTGGTACCAAAGCATTAGGGAATCTGATCACGCTTGGGGAATCAAAGATTAAAATTAAAATATAGCTGTCCTCATACCAGCTTGTAATTTGTTGAGAAACAACATAAACAAAAAGAACTAAATTATTGGAACTTGAAGGAAAGTTGAAGACTCTAAGAGAGAAATCTAAGATGAGTTCCAAGCAAAGAGCTGGCAAATGTTCAGAGAAGAGCTTGCTAGGTAGTTTGGCTGAAATATAGAGTATATAAAGGTGAGTAATATGAAATGGCTGGAAAATTAGATAGGAGACATTTTTTGGAGGGCTTTAAATTAACAAGCACTTATTAAGCTTTAAATGACAAGCTAGGGAGTTTTATTGTCCAGAGGCAATAGCTTTCCACTACAAATTTTTGGGTAGGGATGTGACAGTCAGACCTATGTTAGGAGTATTAATTAGGCAGTTAGAGGGCTATATATTTACTTTAGAATCTCTTTTTCTTCTCCAACTCTTTTCACTCCTCTCTCTCTTTCATATATATAATATATATACACATATATATGAGATTTACATATATAGATGAGATATATAAATATGTGTGTATCTATATAAGTGTGTATAAATATGTATATGTATTTGTGTGTGCATATATATATATATATATATATCCTCACTCTCTGGAGTGATATATGACCACTTTTGGTTGTTATATTTGGTCATAAACAATATTGGTCTTACCACGTAATTGAAACAACTTTGCTAGATCCTCTATGTCCTCTCTAATTCCCTATAAGATTTTCCTACAGTAAGTGTTCAATAATGTAGACTTTTAGAATAGCCTAACATAGTCTATCTGAGCAAATATGATTTTTGTAGAAGGGAAGTAGAGAGAAAAGTTTTGTTACTTTCTCATTCAGTCACGTCTGACTCTTTGTGACCCTGTGGACCCAAGCATGTCAATACTGTCCATGGGATTTTCTTGGCAAAGACTCTAGAGGGGTTTGCCATTTTCTTTTCCAGTGGATTGAAGCAAACAGCAGTTAAGTGACTTGCCCAAAGTCACACAGCTAGTAAGTGTCTGAGGACAGATGTGAACTCAGTTCTTCATGACACCAAACTCCCTAGCTACCCTAAAGAGAAAAAATTTGTTGTTTGGTCATTTTTTCAGTTATGTCTGATTCTTCATGAACCCATTTAGGGTATTTTTTGGCAAATATACTGGAATCATTTGCCCTTTCCTTCTCCAGCTCATTTTACAGATGAGGAAACTGAGCCAAACAGGGTTAAGTGACTTATTCAGGATCACACAGCTAATAAGTGTCTGAGGACATATTTGAACTCAGGTCTTCCTGATGCTAGACCCAGCACTCTATCCATTGCATTATCTAGCTACCCTAAAAATACTTCAATATAAAGGAGAAAAGGTTTTCACTAAAGGAGAAAGTAGTCAAAAGCATATTGTGCTTTGAAATCAGAAGACTTTTGTTCATACCCTATTATAACCTTAGGCAAGTCATTGTACGTCTTTAATCTAGTAATGAAGGAGTTGGACTAGAAAGTTTCTAAGGCTCTCTTCCAACTTTAAATATAACTATGGAAAGGACAATGAAAGGAAAACTCCTCACTGTCATACCTTGTAAGTAAATTTCCACTTTGAGTGTAGCTAAGCTTAAATTCAATTCCAAGAGCATCTCTACAGTAAGAGTATAAGGCTCTGATGACTTCAAGAAATAAATCCCCAACAACCTGTGGTCCTGCATTGAAAAAAAAAAAAGGTCAATCCATAAAGCTAACAGGAGTTAGTCCGATTTCTTACTCATAAGTTAAACATTCACAAACACACTGTTATTTGTGTGAAGAGAGTAGTTCTGCGACATGCAAATTTTGTACATATTTCTCTTTAAAATATTTTAAATGGTGGGGGAAATTTGGTTTAGAAAGAGAGAACATGAATTATTGATATATTTTTAAATTGCTTGATTACCAGTATTACTTCATATGAATATGTATTCATATGACAACTTCTCATTCTGGATGATCTTGATCAAATGGTAACAGACATAAAACAAACCCTTATGATGACAACCTCAATAACATATAATTGAGACAGCATAAAAGACATACTCATTAGCAGGATTATTTCTCAACTCCCAAACCATCAGACATAAAATCTAAACATACAATCTAAAAAAAAAAATGGCTAGCACACAGGATGAAAACGAAAATTCTCAAAGAGGTGAATACATACTTAAAATATATCTACAGAAATAATCAAGACACCCAGACTAAAAAAACAAGGTCTCATCCTTTTTGTTTTCTCTACAGAAAGACAGAGATACTTCCTTCCACATGAAGGAAACAATATTTAATTATATGCTAAGTTGTGAAATACTTCCACTAAGCTTTCAAATGTTTTCATATTTCTCCAAGACTTATACCATATGGCACCTCAGCACCACATAAAGAGAACAGTTCATGATTATCTTTAATTCAAGTTGTCCCAGGTTGAAATGGTCTAGAGAGTAGTGGTCTAGAAACAGCAACACTACTCAAGGTTTACCAATGAGTAAAACACATGATTGTGTGTTATCAGGAACATTCATTGATTTTCTCCTTTCCTAGACTAAATCATGATTACTCATCAGTATTATAGGCAAAATGAAGCAAAAGGAAAATCCGCTTTGGCCATCAGAGATCAACAAAGTGAATGGGGGGAGAAAAGCTTCACTGTGTACAATTTTAGAGTACAGTTACTACTAAGGAGCAGTGGAATGGTGTTTTGAAGACGAGATGCTTTATATACCTCTTCCTTTTGCTTAACACTAATCCATATGTCTTGGTATCTTCAAATCAAGTTTACTTATGCAAATATCTAATTTCATTTAGGCTTATTTAAGGTTAATTGATGAGTTCTGAAAAACTGGCAAATGAGGGAAAAACCTTTCGTAAAAAGCAAACAAAACTCCCAATTGTCATGGGAATTTTCATTTTCATAAAATGATACTTGGGTCTCAATTTTAAGAGTCTTATATTATACTTGAATTAGGGAATTAATTCTTCAAGCTGAGAATTCAGGTTTTCTTCTGTTTTCCAGATTCAGTGATTATAAGCAGTTGGCTATTGACAGTTGAAAAACATTGTGAATATGTGACAAGAAAGTATCAGTAGTGAGAGATTCTGCCGGAGAAGAACGGAGATTTAAATGTTACCAAAGATTTAATGACGCTTAAGTAAATATATATATTATTTCAGTGGATATTCTAGCAAGATATGTAAATATGCTAAGGTCTTTCCTATCATATCTTTTCTCTCTCTAAGGAACATATTAAGAAATAATATTATTTCTGTCTGAAGATTTTTTTGGAGCCATCTGAATGAAATAAACTATGTCAGTGCTGAATCAAATTCCAGGGGGTGATAGTTTCCTAATCTGAGATCCATAATATCCTTATCAAAGACCTAACTAATTTCTAAAGGGAAACAAAATCAAAGTTCAGGGAAGAACTCTGATCTCTAAGGAGACAGATTTAGGGTGGTGACTGGTGAAAATATTGAGGGGATTAGGACAGTAAACGGTTAATTGTGGGAATTGAGTGAACCATATTGACTCTTCTCTTGTGACTCAATTCCGGAGCTAGCTCAATTCCATTTCTATCCAATTATGGGTCTAGCCCAACTTCTGTCTTGTGGAAAAAAACTTTATTCAGTTGTGGAAATTATGAGAAAACTTCGCTGTATTGTCTGAACCTAGCCCTACATGGCTAGGAAGCCGAATCACTTCTACCTGCTGCTTAGAAACCATTAACTAAGGACCTATGTATGCTGACCAGAAACCGAGTCAGATCCAAAGATTGATGCAAGGGGTTTTTGCATAAGTGCACATCTCAAGGAACTCATATGTCTTATCTGAAAACTGGCCCATACTGATCAAACAGTCATTGTTTCCAGTTGCTTTGACTGGAAACACTTTCTCATGCAATATGATTGACTTGAAAATAAAGTTATTGAGTCAATCAGTTATTGTTTTCTATGTCCCTCTGACTGAATACACTTGGGGAGGGGGGAATAGGACACCTCTTTTTTTTATTTCAGGGAAGTGAAGCTTGGAAAGTTCATTGGTCTTATTTAACGAATTGGTTTTAATGTATAAAAGTCGATCTCCCTCTGTATTTGGGGTCCAATGCCAAAGCTGAGAAAGGTGACTGATTTGTTGGGCAATTGGCATGCACTGCGTAATTAATCAATATTCTTAGAAGCTCAAACTTTTGTTTCCTCAAGCATTTCATCTTTCACCAGCTGCACTGGACAAAAGAAACTCCTATAAAACAAATTAAGAGCGGTATCTCTCTTTCTCTACCTTTTGCCAGTTGAATTGGTTTGGAAAGATGATTCTCCATAGCGCACTATTGAAGTTATGATTGTTTTAAGTTACTCAAAATTTCAAATTTAAGCTTTGTGCTTCTGTTTAATCTTGTTAGTCAAATTTTGCTTTTCTCTCCTGATTACAAAATTTTAAGTAGAAATGGTTAGGTTAGAGAGATTTTCAAAAGCACCTCATTTTCAATTTTTCTGTCTCTTTCTAAGCTAAGATCTAGATACTTAATAAATTAATTTCTGACAGGTTTGTACCAACCAAGTAGAATACTGAATTTTTCTTCTAAAAAATTAAGAAGTACAAAAGAAATGGACTTGGCAAATAAGGTTCATATATTATTGCTTAAAAATCAAATTTCTGGACATCAGCAACCAAACAGATTCTTAAGCTGTGATAACAAGACATCATGCAATGTAACTGGTTTGGAAATAAAATCGACATTTTATTTCTATGATTTCAGTAAGTGAAGTACATATGATAATATATCATAAATTCATAAAATGAAAAATTAAAAGATAACATTCATCACTCTGATGACAACTAAAGCTCATAACAATGATCCTGAAGTGCCTCTGAATCAAAGAAAAATGAAATTATTTTCAACACAATATTCACATTAAAATACTTTTTACCATATTACCTATTTCAGGCTTGTCAAGGAGACTAACCAAAATACGGAAAGGTTTCAGATAAGCCTGGTGACTTTCTTCAAATTCAGAGCTGGTGAACTTCTGATGCAAAATTTCCATCAATGCCTAATTTTAAAAAATGACATGTTAGAATACTTCATACCAATGTTGTAAAAGCTTAAAAGAATTTCTTTTCTTTTTTTTTTTTTTTGAGGCAGCTATATGGCACATGGAGTCATATTTGGTCTCAGACACTTAATAGTTGTGTGACACTAGGCAAGTCACTTACCTCTGTTTGCTTTAGTTTCCTCAACTGTAAAATGGAGATGACAACAGCACCTACCTTGCAGATTACTGTGAGGATCAAATGAGGTATTTGTAAAAAGCACCTAGCACAACATGGGTACTATATAAATGCTTATTCCTTTCCCCTCCCCCTTCCATTATTTTTAGGTCATTTTGAGTGTTGTAAAGTACTACTAGATGTATTTCAGACATAGTCCTGCAGTACATAGCAAACAAGTTGGGGTCTCTAAGTACAGATATCAAGGTTTGCCTACAATGCTGGCAGGCAACAAATATTTATTATCTACTATATGCCAGGTACTGTGCCAGGGGTTTCAAATGCAGGCACAAAGTATGAAATAATCCCTACTTGCAACAAGCTTACATTCTACCAAGAGAGATAATAAGTACATATAAAATACAAGAGCATAAATATAACATTAATAAATGTATATGTATAACACAAAGTAATTAGATACATAATAAAAATTTAGGAGAGAGGGCACTAGCAGATGGGGGCTCAGGAAGAGCTGGATATATGGACAGAACACACATTTTGCAGAGGCTCAGCAAAGTAAGCCTCCTGATAGTTCAGAACAAATAGTTCTGACTTTGGAAATATTTCGGCAGAAATGATCCTCGTACCTCAATTAAGAGATCTTTTGAGTATTTTTCAAAGAAATAGGCAGACTGGTCTTCATAAGATGTTGAGATATTCAGTTGAGGCACAAGAGTATTTCCTTTGATATCTGAGCCTACAAATGAAATAAAAAACATTGATTCAGAAAGGAATTTAACAAAAAAACATATAAAGTAAGAAAGATAATATCATATAATGTGGGGCAAGATTCCCATCTTTTATTATCTTGTAACGCAACTTATCCTAGAAACCCCGAAAATGAGAACAAAACAATAGTGTTGGTGTCTCATGTTACTCTTTCAATGACTGAAAATTGATAACAGCAACAAACCATGGTTAAGTAGAAAATCCTTTTAATCTGCCTCATCAATTTATGCCTGTTTTTTACACAGACATGGACACACTTAATTCTGTTAATAAGAACTTCTATATAAAGTAGGTATGTTCCCTAGTCCCCATTCAATTAGCAATCAGGCATAATAAAAATGCTGTTCTTTGAGTGTTTGACACTTAGGAGCTGTGTGACCCTGAGCAAGTCACTTAGCGTGTTTGCCTTAATCTAGTGGAGAAGGAAATGGCAAAAGAAAACCCCAAGGACTGTATTAGTGTGTTATGGACCATGGAGTCATGAAGAGTCAGAACACAACAGAATAACAATAACCTCTTCTGTGTGTGTGTGTGTGTGTGTGTGTGTGTGTGTGTGTAGTGGAACAATATTTCCGAAGAATATCACCTAGAATAGATACCAAGATCTAAGACAGATTGGCTGCCTTTCACCTTAGAGTGGGAACAAAATGTGATGTCCTATTTGCTGCTTTTTGAATTATTGTTTGGAAAATAATATGAAAATTTGCAAAATGCTGGAAATGCTATTGCTACTCTGCAATAGACGAAATGCCAACCAACGAATATTCATCAACATCCTATAATTGTAGAGTCCAGATAGCAATCATTATCAGGTATCTATGGGGTGACAATGTATTGTAGTGGATACAAAAGACATATTCAAGTTCTGCCTCTGACAGATATTAACTGTGTAACTGTGAGGAAAGCATTTAATTTCTTGGAGTCCCAGAAAACTTTCTAAGGATCATAAATTATAGATGAGTTGCTGATTTGCCATGATGAACAGAGTTTCCACACTGGAAGCTCTCTATATACCTATCAATTCACACTGGACACTTACCCCAAAACCCCACCCACATACTATGACTTATCCTATCCTAATGTTACACATTATTGTGGACTAAGACTACATCCAGGAGGTTCAAGGTTTTAAAAAATACAACACGCATGAACCATAAAATTCAATTAAAAACTACATTAAAAGGGCACAATTGAAGCATAAAAATGATATTAAAATATAACTCCCCTTTCTTGAGAAACACCAGTAGGCAGTGGCATTTCAGAAAAAACCCCACCTCTGATGACTTCCTCCTTATCACTTCCCCCACCCTCCCAGGCTAATCTTTTATAGTTGAAGTCACCAGATGTACAGAGGGGGAAGAGCTAAGCTAATGGTCAGGGCAGAGGACCCACCCAGACTCAACAGCTACAACTAAGCTGCGAAGTCAACCCAAACTCTTACTGTGTCCCACCTCTTGCTGACAAGGTCCCAAAATGTTCTGCAGGGTTTTTTTTTTAACCTTAAAATGATCTCAAAACAAATCTCAAAACTGGAAAAGAAACAAAAAACAAATTATACAATCATATAAAACAACATAAAAATTATTTTTAAATGACTGTGAAGGGATGTTGGTGAAGTTCATAAAAATCTTCTAGGATAAAATGATCTGTGATGGCTAGGAGCAGCACCAGAAACATTAGGTCCACAAATGAATAATATACTACATCAGTTTTGTCTGTAGTTCCTATCACAGGTGTGGACAATCTGAATTAAAGTTAAGTCATCGTAGACTTTTTGCATGCAACCTGCTCCAAGGTCCAAGCTGATGTTGGGACTGTACTCAGACCTGTAGCCATTCAATGTTCCCAGAATCACCAGTCAAAAAATTGCCTCTCCCTAGAAGCCTCAATGGAAAATGATATCAAATTTTATTCTCTTTAGACACCTGGGAGGTGGAGACTCCTTTTTGCTTTTCTCATGGGACTTAAAATCACTACAAAGCATGACCAATCACACAAAAAGGGTCATACCGTCAATCTTTCAATCATCCCAATATATACTACATCCACATTCAAGAATTCTGAATTTGCCCTAGCTGGTCGTAATCCACAGTCTTAAAACTCTCCCTCTCTGCCTTCCTTTACACAATGCAACTCTTCATTCCAACCATGACCTCCAATCCCTTAATCCCTCAGTTCTCTCCCAGGCCACTCTCTCATCTTCTCTTCATGTTGATTCCTTGGTGAAACAATTCAACTCTACAGTGTTTTCCTCTTGTATCTCTAGCCACCTGGTCATATCACTGATTATACCCAAACAAGCCTCAGTCTTGGATCATTCCCACTATTCGTTACCTTCACATTTACACATGTACTGTTCAAAGAAGATGGAGAAATCATCACCACTGTCACTGGATCTACTACAAATTTATGTTATATATTCTGTTATATAATCTGAACTGGGACCTCCCTGCTGTTAGGGTATCCTCCTATATCTCCCTTGTCAACCCTACTCTTGACAGGAGCTCTTCCTCACAGTTTCATTCTTCCTCAGACCACCCCCAAGCCTCCCTCTCCCTGCATTCTTTCTGCTGAGCTTGCCTCATATTCTACAGAAAAAATTGAGGCCATTTATCATGAACTCCCTCTCCTCCCCTATTCCTCATCTCCTGTCACTCAGGTGCCTTCTCCTATTTTCTCCTCCTTCACCTGTCTCACCTTACCCTTTACTAAGGCTGATCCCTCTTCTTGTTCAAGTGATCATTCTATCCCATCTCATCTCTCTGTCATCCCTACTCCTTTGCTTTGTGTGTAAGGTGAATTTTACTGTAAAGTGGATTTTAGCGTGTACAAAGTGAATTTTTGTTATGATTTCTTAGAGTTTAGTTTCGCAGGATTCATAGTCATAAGAATCTTCCCTTCCCAGGTACTAGATATGAGTTCCTACAGTTATGGTTCAAAACATCTCCACCATGCTTGTACAACATTATATAATGATAAATAATATAAATATCCACTGTGGCTGCCCAGTGAAATATAAGGATGAGGCAATATCCTTCTTTGTCTGATGCCTTATAAAGCTGGTGGTCACTGGTCAGTGAATGGGGAAACTTAGAGTTGAATGCACAAGCTGGAATGCTGTGTGTGGCTCAACTGGCCCCCACTGAGGCTTGGGGGGAACCTTAGGGTTGAATGCACAAATGCTGTGTGTGCCCTCATTGGCCCCCATCAAGGTTTTGGGGGATTTGCCTCAAGGCTTGAGAGAATTTAGGGGAAGCACAAGCTGTGCATGTCTTGATTGACCCCATTGAAACATAGGGGTAGTTGCCCCACCTTTGAGAAAGGTGATTAGGGAATGCTGTAGGAGTATGTGTTCTCATTATCAGCAATCATTTTCTGAGAAAACTAGACTACAATAAAGATTATTAACCCCTTTTTAGTGTCTTTCCTATCTGGCCAAATCAAGAATGAACCTGTGCTAGCAGCCCTCAAATGTGCCGTGTTCATCTGTCTTACACACTTATTTTCAATGTCTCCGTCTCTACTGCCTACAAACATGAGCACATCTCCCAATCCTGAAAAAACAAAACAAAGCAAAATTCTTACTTGATCCTTTCTTTCTTCCTAACTATCCTATTTCTCTTCTGTCCTTGTAGCTAAACTCCTTCAAATGATCATTTGTAACAGCAAGCACCCTAGTACACCCAGGATGGCCTGCTAACATCGGTTTTTGATCTGCTTTTAAAGGAAAGACTGCTCAAAAAGGGGTTAACTATCCTACTTTTAATTACATTCACTAGTTCAGGGGAAACATTGCACCCTGATCAGGAGAACTTGAACTTGGAGAAAATGCAAGCTGAGAAATTAGCACGAAGACCAATAGACAGGGCTCCAACTGTCTGAGAAAAGCAATATTACCATAAATTTTACAGACATCACTGGATCTAAGGAATACAGACCTCTGAGCAGCTGGGGGGCTCTAAACATATGGCTACACAGACCAGGAAATCAAAAGATCCTTCTTATGAGCGAACCCCAAAGCAAAATACCAGCTCAGAGTATATATACATTTCTCAGAGCCAGAAGACATCATACTCTTGTGACTCAGTGCCTAATTAATTAACTTAGTTCCAAGAGGTATGAAAGTCTTCCTACAATCAAGCCTCCTCTAAGCAAGATTCTTTTTAGGCAAGTTCCTCCCCCAGTGGGTTCTATTTATGATATATCACAGGTGGGCACATAAGCCTATTAATGGATGGGGAAGATCTTCCTATTTCATTAACATAACACCATCTATAATAGATGCCTCCACTTTTTTTCCTTCTCACTTTCTTCTTAACTTCTTATAATGTGGCTTCCAACTTCCACTGAAATGCTCTCTCCAAAGTTATTAATGATCTGTTAGGGCCAAATTCTGTGGCCTCTTCTCAATCCTCACTCTATTAAATTCTCTGTAGTCTTTGACACTGCGATCACTCTCTCCACCTCATTCTCTTCTCTCTACGGTTTTGGAACACCATTCTCTCCTGGTTTTCCTTAACATATCTGATTACTCCTTCTCTGTCTCCTTTGCTAGATGCTCCTCTACTTCATGCATTCTAACCATAGATGTCCCTTAGGGTTCTGTCTCGGGTCGTCTTCTCTTCTCCCTTTATACTACTTCACTTGGTGATCTCATCAGCATCCATGGATTTAATTAAATGCTGAACTAGAAACAGCCCACTTCAATTTTTAAATAAAAAAAATTATTATATATTATTCAGTCAGTACCTAGCAACCAGGCATAAAATCTTCTGTTAAGAGACATATCTCTTCTCAACAAAGTCTGGGTAGCAGCTGAAAGTATTCGAACAATATCCGATCTGAGCAGTGGAATGGCACTTTTATTGGAGTCCTAATAGAAAAAAAAGAAAACTTTTCTGTAGATAATTGAAAAAATCAAATTCACTACCTCTATGAATGCAATTATCAGCAAAATATCAAAAACTTTACTTCTAAAATTTTACATTTAAAGCCATTTCTCAAAAGCAATATTTTAAATCAAGTGCTTCAGTATTGGAAGGGACCTTAGTGGTCCTGAAACTCAAGTCCCTTCCAGACAGAGAAATCTGTTCTACTCTATTTTTAAGGCATCATTCAATGTCTTAATAGGAAGAAAGGAAAAAGAAAAAAAGCATTTATTTAGCACTTACTATGTGCTAAGCACTTCACAAATATCTCATTTCATCTTCACAATAACCTTACTATATGTAAAGAATTGTTAGGTAATAGAAGTATAAAGACGAAAATGAAACAACTCCTGACTGGGGAAATAAAATAGACACAGATCAATAAATACAAGGTAATTATAAGGAGAAAATACTAAAAACTGAATGAATTAGGGAAGACTTCACAGAGGAATCTGACCTGATGGATAAATAGAAGCTAAGACTTCTGAGATGGAGGTGCTAGGTAAATTCTAGCTGCCACTGCTACCTACTACTACGACTATGACACACTCTTCACCCTTACCATGAGCCCACCATATTAGCTTTGTACTTAGTGTGGATACCCAGTCAGTTGACCCCACTGAAGTTTAGAACTTCTGCACTCAAAAGATCCACAGACCTCACCCTCCCTGGTAGCAGAGATTACAGGCAAACATTAAGATGGCCAGCAAGAAAGGCGGTTTCAAGATGATAATAGGTCAGAAGTCATATTATACTGGAAGGTCTGAGAAGTAACTGGATGATGAGTAAGCACAGTCAGAATATACACAGAACTCTTTTTAAGAGTTTAGTGACAAAAAGGTAGATAATACCTTGAGGGGATAAGAGTCAGGTAAAGATTTTTTTTTAAGAATGAGAGATGTGAATGTGATTTTAAACAGAGGCAAAATGTAGCCTTAGGTAGTAAGAGAATAAAAGGGGAAGAGGGAGTAGATGGTTGGGCAAGCTACTGGAAGAGATGAGATGAAGGGAAGCAAATGAGGAAGTTAGCTTTGGTAAGGAGAAGGCTCTCTTCCTCAGAGACAAGCAAAGGCAGAGGATATGTGATGAGTTGTAGAAGGGTTTTGAGGTATGGAATAGAGGAGATGATGGCGCTCATGATAGATGTCCTCACTTTTCTCTGCAAAGTGGGAGGTTAAAGAAGTAACAGTGTTCTTGAATGGAGAGATGGAGAGAAGGTTCAGAACATCACTGCAAAAACTGTAATGGATTAGGGGGAAAACCCCAAAATGACTGCTGTGCACAAGTTATAACTTAGGGGAGGACAGGTAACATAGATTTGCAGCAGAACACACTCAACAGCTCAGGAAGAGGAGAGAAAAACCCAGACAATAGATGTTAAACAGGGTTGAGGATTGGCAGGATGTGGACAAAAGGTTGACAAATTCCAGGACTAGGTAACTTCTTAACTAAAGGGACAAGACTGAAGAGATAAAGTAAGGCAGAGGTCACATGCTGGGAGAATATGGAAGAGTATGGAGAGAGGGCAGACCACCAGAAAAAGATAATTTACTTTCCCAATATAGCTTCCTTGCTCTGACTTTCAATGTCTCTGTCATATTGCAGTTTTAAAGTAGTTAAATTTTCTACGATCTTCAATCTTGTACAAAATTCATTAATTCATTTGGATCCTTTACTAGACATTTCTGGGCAGTTCAAAATACCATAGAACACAATCTCACATTCAACATTTGCTTTGGTACCTTCATCTCTTATAAAATGGAAGTTTCTGCTGGAATGCTTCAGAGCATAAGTAGTAACTATTTAGTAGTTCAACTCTCTTTAGTTAAGCAGAGTTAGAAGCACTCTGTTTGAAGCTGATTATTCTTTACATTTCCGGGATGGGGGTGGGGTGGGGAATGCTCTAGAGTAAGACAAATAACTTACCAGGCACGTGTAAAATGGGAAAAAGAAAAGAACTATTTCCAAATTATTTCTCTGTACCAGAACGTTAGAATCCAATAATGATGCACACAAAGATTTTACCTGTCGATGATAAAATACCATATTAAATTTATACCTTTAAGACATTTTAGTTATATTTTTGAGCTGTTTTGTTTTATCTGGGATTGAATTGCTCATTTGACAACTGTCTTTTCACTCTTTTCGAATACTTTACCTTTGTACTCTGTCAAGAAAAAAAGGCACTTTCCTTGCCACATGACTCATTCCATCTCTTGTTACCTAATAGTATTTTGAAATGGGGGGGGCGGGGAAATGTCTGATTTTGATCCCATCCTTGCTTCTGACAAACGAAAGAGAACATAGCCTCCCTGCTCCCCCCAAGAAAAATGTGGAATA
This sequence comes from Bettongia penicillata ogilbyi, assembly GCA_023548195.1. Taxonomy (NCBI): domain Eukaryota; kingdom Metazoa; phylum Chordata; class Mammalia; order Diprotodontia; family Potoroidae; genus Bettongia; species Bettongia penicillata. The sequence goes on along the minus strand of JAJHZJ010000525.1, from coordinate 2,072,391 downwards.
TTACTGGTAGAGGAACATGATCGATGTTTCTCTCCAGTATGGAGAACTCCTGGTAAAACTCCCTCTATCAAGTAGGTGAACACCTGCCCTGACAATTTCCTGGGAGCAGTGAAAAATTAAGTGATTTGCCCACCGTCATACAGTAGGGAAAAAATACTTGCGCTGCCTACTTCACAGGGTCATGAGGAAAATGCAAAGCAGTATATATGTATATACAAACATATATTTGGTTTCGACCAGTGCTTTCACTGATATGGGAAACTATTAAGTGTTGAAACTCCCTGCTACCAAAGGAAATAAGTAATTAGCCAATAATTTATTATCTTACAGACTTTTCTGAGACACTGAGTAGTTAAGTAACTTGTCTGGGATCACAAAGATAATATACGTCAGTAATGGAACTTTAGCCCAAATCTTCCTGAGCCCAAGGCTTTATCCACCATATCACACTGCCTCTCTAAAATATTATATAAAATGAATTTTCAATAATAATTTAACAATAATTTCTCAAAAATTTCTCAAAATTTCAAAAAACTTTAAAGCCACAAGACTAATTTTTAAAACAATAGGAATTATTGCAACAATGATGCCTTTTTGTGAGACATTCTAAAAAAATTAAAGTTTCTCTGAAATTGCTTTCAGAACCGGTTCAGAAGTCACATAAGAGAAATGGTTGCATAACTGAATAGTTATGATACACTCAAGATAATATCAAAATGGGTATTACCCAGCTTTATCACATACTTTATTCACTAAATGTAGCTCTTTTGGCTGCTTCTGAAAAGATCTGCCATCACGGAGGGCTGTTTGTGCATAAAATTCTGAGAGACAAAGTTCTGAGTATAAAGGATCAATTTATTAATTACACTGGACAATAATCATTAATATTAGTAACCAAATGACAGTATTAAAATTAATTTTCCTCAGAATAGATATAGATATATTTACTTACAGTTATTGACATATACACACATATGCACATATATATCACATGCACACACGTATGTGTTTACACATACACATATATACTGGGACATTTTGGAACAAAGAGTTCCAAAATATGTTTTGAATCTCATCAAAATTATCATTTTACTTTTAGAATCCTCTCAAGGTAATTATTTAGAATCAGACAACATTCCTTTTGGCTTTTAGTTCTGTTTATTAAAGAAAAAAGTAGTCATATTACCACATGTTCTCAGCTTACACCCAACAACTAAGACCATTACTCATTCCACAGTGACTTATGGAACACTTCCACTTCCCCTAATGCTAACTTATTTCTCCACTGTTCATTTTCAAGAGCTTGGAAAATAATAGAGAAGAAAGAGAAGCAGAGATTACAACCCCACCAAACCCTAAATTTCTTCTGAGAAGTATAATGAACTTACCGTGAGTTGGTAATCGGTCCCCAGCATATATGTCTGTTCTTGGCCAGGCAACTCTCTTTGTATGTGGCTGACTATAAAAAGGGATGCCGGGAGCCTTATGGAAGGACTCACCACAATTGCTCCCCATAGCGCGGTATAGAATACATCTTTGCCGACAACATGGGACAGCCTCAGAAGTAAAGCATCTGTTCTGTTACAAAATTGTAAAATTATTATTAAAGATTTCACTCTCCATATTTTTATTGTGACATCCCTTGTGGGATAATCCCCCATCATGCACATATGCCCTAGGGTTTGGTCCCCAGAAAATGGCTGCCATCTCAACTAGCATAATCCTGTGGGCTTGCCTTTCCTCTGAAATTTCCTTCCTTTACTTTATATATCTTATATATACATATATACATGTTGTCACCCTCATTAAAATGCAAGCTCTTAGAAGACAGAGACCACTTTTTTTGCCTTTTTTGTGGTATCTCCAGTGCTTAGCACAGTATCTTGCACACAGCAAACCTGAATAAATGCTTAATGACTGAATGAGTTATTGCACTTTTAATACTATAAGCCAACAGGTCCCCACCCCCCCACACTGTGCTTTTCCTTAAAAATCAGTCAGTAGCCACAATTACCTCTCAGCAAAGGCACTTAACAAAAAGGCACAGTAAAAACATTAGCACAAAACATTCCCTTCTACTCTCATCAATCTGGGGCACATTTTCCCACAACTCAATAGTGTCCATAGGAAGACTAGGTTTAAACTTAGAGTATAGTGATAACAAGGAGGAACAGATATAGAATACATATGTGGCAAAGGTAACTCCTAACGTCTGGAACTGTAGGGCCAAGAACTTCTTCCTCTCCTCAGAGAATCTTTATGTAATTCTCCTTTACTGTAGCATGTCTGGTGTCAGATTGCTTAGCTAGGGTCCAGGATCTGAGCTTTTTCAAGCTTCAGTCCTCAGATGCCCATAATTATAGAAACCCAGTTGTTGCATCAAAAAAAACTGAAAAAATAAGAAATACAGCAGCAGTATATAGAAGTATAAAAGGATATCAGTTGGTCAAAAATAAAATGAGTCGATAATTTTTAGTGTTAAATATTTATAAAGACATCTTTCTTTGGAACACTTAATAAAAGAATGCTGACTAAAATATGGAAACTGACTTAAACACTGGGAAGCTATGTGTGCTGTCCTTATAATTCTAATGAATCTAGTTATCTACATTCTTGTCCCATTGGAATACTAAATTTTCTTTTCTTTTTAATTCTCCTTTATTTTTCCCTTGCAAAAAATAATGACCCGGCAAAATTTTCTCTTGAAATAATTAAAAACGAGAAAGAGAAAATCATTGTCATAGTTCTGTTTGTTTGTTTTTGAGTGAGAAAGGTAAGGCAATGGAGGTTAAGTGACTTGCCCAAGGTCACACAGCTAGTAAGTGCCAAGTGTCTGAGACTGGATTGGAACTCAGGTCCTCCTGATTCCAGGTCCAGTGGTCTATTCACAGTGCTTCCTAGCTGTCCCACTGTCATATTTTAACAAAAAGAACAATGTTTCTGATTGTGTGGTTAATGACACTGATTAATCTTCCATTTAGTCTGGTTGAAGAAATAGAATGAATTCTTGCTGTGCTTTGAAAAAATTAAGCTAACTCAGCTGGACGAATATTTTCCTGGTTCATAGTGACCACAGACAGTAGGCACTTAATGAATATTAGCTGAATTGCAGCAATTGCACATACCAGCTTAAATCCTAGGACAGCGGTACACTATTGTGCTTGAAGGATACAAATTCTGCCTAAATAAAGCCATTTAGAAAATAAAACCAGTCATTGCTTTGAATGGTTTTTTGAGTTTTATTTTCTCCTTCTATCTTACTTTTTTGGGGGTGAAATTGAATTGGCTTGAGCAGACAGTATATGGAAACTTAGAAGAAATAACAAGCATTCCTAATGTTGACCACAGCCAGGTCCATTAGGGCAGGTATTTTCCAGTTCTGCCTCTTTTTTTAAATTTTATTTATTTATTTAGTTTTGCTTCTTATCATGCTTTCTGCATGTGTATTTTATCTTCTCTGCTAGATTATAAGCTCCCTGAAAGAAGTGGTAGTGTCTTATGTCAGTTCAGTACCTAGCATACAGTTAATACCTAAAAGGGACTGAATTTACCAATAATTATCTGAAGGAACTTTCTAGGCCTAAATTTCTTCATCTGTTTGCAAGTCCACTTCCTGCACTACCTCCCTAGCTCTTAGGATGGTTCCCTTAGAAGGCAGCTATCATCCCAGGTTCAAGGCACTCTATGTGTCTACACTACTAACACTATAACTCACTAGCTCTAACTGGTGAACTTACTTTAAATAATCAATCAGCAGACAAACTATATCAAAGCAAAGGCATTTATTGAGAAGAGTAAGGCATTTATAAGAATGGTACCCACAAAGCATTTCCCCACAAATCTAGGGCACACTGTCCTACAATTACTATAAGCATCTTCAAAAGATGGGCACACAATTAAAATACATTAGTAGGGAGGCACACATATCAGAGTCAATGCATATTTTTGGCACCATAAAGGCACCAATGTCCTTCCATTTCTTGTACTATCCTCATGCTGCATCTCTTCCAGGTAATTACTCGGCTGGTTTCTCTGTGCCTTGTCCTTTCGGGAGCTCACCTCTGAAGACCAAGGTTTGCTTTATTCTCAAATCTCACACAAAAACACAATCTTTGGAGATGTCTCTCTTCACTCAGTCACTTGGACCCCATTCTCTGTTGCATCTGATGTCTCCTTCTAGGCAAGGAATTCTAAAAGATGTGGCCAATGAGGGGGAGAATGGAAAGAAATCTCTCTTTCCAATTCCAAAAAGCGACAGTATTCCTTTTCAAGTACTGGGTTTTACCATCGTTGGCTCTTGTCTGTTGCCAGTGGTCATGAACCTCAAAGCCATCTCCTATCTCCTCTTACTCCATAGAGAGTGTGTCTTACTTTTAAAAGGGACTCTAAGAGTGTGGCCAAAAAAATAACTCGCTCCCCTCTTATTCTACAAATTTTGTTTGGGGTAAAAGAGTATAGGTTTAAAATCTTATCATCCTGTTAAGGCCCCTAATCTCATCAACAGAACCTTAAATAAAATGTGGATAACAGCTTTTACCCTACGTTAGGCAGTAACTGTTTATTGTAGATGAGATGATGAAAATGCTTTTAAAAAGAAAAAACACAAAAACACAAAGCATATCATACCCTTTCACCCCATGTGGCTTCATTATTCTCCTGAGAAAGTCTTAGTTGTGAGTTCTACGTGACAATGGGCAAAGAGTGAGAAGGTCTGGATTTATGGTGCCATGATCTCATCTTCCCTTCATCTTAGTTTACTGACAGAGCTGAGATAAGGAAACTGCTTTATAAACTGCAAAATAGTATTTTCAATCTATGGTTTTCCCTTTTGATTAGTTATAGGAAATGGGATTGTACCTATAAATTCACTGGTATAGGGAATGGATGAGTGTGGAAACTTCCTCTACCACACCAGGTCAACACTTTCTTTGCCACTTATAGTCTTAGCTGCCTATTTGCCAAGGATCACAGAGCCAAGGTGTCAAGACCTGGATCCAGTTTTCTTGGCTTTGAGGTCTTGGTCTGTAATCACTATGCAATGACGGAGAAAATTAAAAAAAACCACACTGACTAGTTCCACTACAAATTTTATGTTACATAATCTCAACTGTGCCCTCATTGCAGCAAGGCAATCCTTTTCATCTCCCAAACTGACTCATCATCTCACTCAGCACAGTAGCTTGTTCAATTTTTTTCATCCATTAGATTCCCCTGGAGTTAGGAGAACCTGAGTTCAAATCTGTCCTGAGACACTTGATACTACCTGTGTGTCCTTGGGCAAGTCACTTAACCTCAAATGTCTTGCCTTCCCCACAAAAAAAACCAAAACAAAACCAATCTGAGGGATGACTCTTTCGCATTCTCAGAGCTTAGCGCAGTACCTGGCACATAGTAGGTATTTAATAAATATTTAGTGATTGATATATCCCTCTTTAATTTTCCCTCTTTTGAGCTTCTCCACGAAGAATTTTGCCTTGCATTTTCATGAAAAAGCTGAGACTATTTGCAGAAAGTTCCCTGCTCCTCATCTCACAACACTAAATGACTCTTTCTTCTCTCTCTTTTTACATGAAAAGACAGGCAACTCTTCTTCTACATGTACAAGTTATCCCATTCCAACTATTCTCCAACAGAATGTCCTTCACATCATCCCTACTCTAACTAATACTTAATTTCTTCCTGTCTATTGGCTGCTTCCTTAGTGCCAGAGTACACAGGCATTTCTCTCCTATTCTCAAAAAAGCCCTCACTTGATACAGCCATTCCCAATAACTTATCATCATATATCTCTCCTCCCTTTTGGGGCTAAATTCCTTAAAAAGGCCATTCACAATAAGTGTTTCTCCTCCTACTCTCTTAAGTTACTGAAGTTTGGCTTCTGACCTCATCATTCCAGCAAAACTGCTCTATCCAGAATTACTAATGAGTTCTTTAATTGTCCAAAATCTAAATGCCCTTTTCTGCTTCTTCATCCTTTTTGACCTCGCTGCAGTGTTCAACATTATTCATTACGTCTTTCTGGATATTCTTTTCTCTCTAGATTTTCATAATAATTTTCTCTCCTAATTCTCTTCCTAGCTATCTGACCATTTCTTCTGTGTCTTTTACTGGATCTTTATTCACGTCATGCCTGAAAATCATGGGAGTCCCATAGGACTTTGTCCTTGGCTGGCCTACCTTCTGCTTCTGTACTATGTCCCTTAGTGATCAAATCGACCCTTGTAGATTCAATTATCAGTATGCAAATGATTTTCAGATCACCTGTCTTTTGACCTCCAGTGTCACATCTCAACTATCTATTAGACGTCTTGAATTGCACATCCCAAAGACATCTGAAACTCAACATGTCCAAAACTGAACCCAGTATCTTTCCCATAAAAATCTCCTAATGTTCCTATTACTACCAAGGGTACTCCCAGACCCTCAGGATGGAAACCTAGGGATCAATTCCTCACTCTCTCTCTCACCTCCCATTTTGAATGAGCTTGTCTCCAATGAGTCAAGTTCTGCCATTTTTACTTTTATAACATCTTTAATATACCATCTCCCTTGACACAGCAACCACCAGGGTGCAAACACTCATTACCTCACACTTGGAGTACTGCAATAGCCTGTTGGTTTATCTCCCTGCCTCAAGTATCCCCCCACTTCAACCTAGCCCCCACTTAGCTCTCAAACTGGTCTTCCTAAAACACAGGTCTAACCATGTCATACCCCTCTTCCTAAATCAATAAACTCATATAAAATGCTCTGTTTGGCTTTTGAAGCTTTCTATAACCTGACCCCTTCCTACCTCTTCAGTTTTCTTACACCTTTCTCTCCCTTCATGTGTTCTGATCCAATGACATTGACCTCCTTGCTCGAGCTTCAACCTGACATTCCATCTCTTGACTTGGTATATTTTCACTGACTGTCCCCCATGCCTGGAACACTTTCCCTCCCCATCTCCGATTCCCAGCTTCCCTTGCTTTTTTCAAGTCTCAGTTAAAGATCCACCTTCTTCAAGAAGCCATCCCCAGCCTCCTTAATCTTGGCGCCTTCCCTCTGAGACTACCTCTAATGTATCCTGCAAAAACTGTGTTCGTAAATGACTGTTGGCATGTTGTTCCCTCCTCCCTCAGACTACACTGTAAGCTCACTGAGAGCAAGGGGTATTTTTTTTTTGCCTTTCTTTATATCCCTAAGGCTTGGCACAATGTCTGGCACACAGTAAGTACTTAATAAATGCTAGTTGATTGATTCTAATAATATCCGCTCTTGTATAGTGCCTTATATTCCAAGGGTTACTACATTATGCCCTTTTCACAGATGGAGATAGTGAAGCTAAGCAAAGAGAAAAATAAAGAGCTAATAAATATGATAATTATTATTTAAATCTCATTTCCTAAATGCAAGTCCTACACCATGTTTATAGTTTATACAACAAAGTTAAGAGGAAAAAAGAGATGGTTTTGCTCCTTCTCCCTTCAAAAAACACCTCTACTTCCCTGACAGGAGAATAAAGGATATGGTTGCCATGAAGAGCTACTGTTGATTAACAAGGTACAAGTCCTTACCTGTCATAAATCTCTGAGCCTTCCTCCAGGCCAGGCAGCAGTCCAATAAGAAATGCCTGAAGACTTGGCAGAAGTAACTTCTTCAGTGGAAGAAAGTATTTTTCGTACAGACCAAGCAGGACGGGTCTCACTGACACTGCTCCATTGGTCAGAAGGGGAAACAAGCCACAACTGAAAGAAAAGGAAAAGATCAATAACACTTCCTAATCTGAAAATTAAACATGTTTTCTTGATAACATAATAGAATTTCAAAAAGCAAACCTACCTGTAAAGGAACAAATCTTTGGCAAGCCATTTTGTTCCTATGATTTTAAATATAATTTCATAGGTCTCTAGGGCTTTCAAATGTACTCCACTAGGCAAAGCTGGATGCAAACACTGAGCTAATCTCTTACTGATAATGAGACGTCTTGGCAATAGGGAATATGTCAGATTACTTTGAAGAGCCTGTAAAATAAGTAATACACAAAAAAAGACAACTAAGTGAAATGTAAATCTGGCACTCATCTAGAATGCTAACACATGGAAAACACAATACAAGCACATTTCTCTCCAATTACATGCAAAGATAGTTTTCAACATTCGCTTTTATAAAATCTTGAGTTCCAAATTTTTTTCTCCCTCCCTTTCTACCTTTCCCCCTCTCAAAGACGGTAAGAATCTGATATAGACTATACATGTACAATCATATTAAACATATTTCCACATTAGTCTTGTGAAAGAAGAATCAGAACAAAAGGGAAAAACCATAAGGAAGAAAAAAAGAGAGAAAATGGTATGCTTTGATCTGCACTCAAGACTCCATAGTTCTTTCTCTGAATGTGGATGGCATTTTCCATCACGCACCTTTTGGAATTGTCTTAGATCATTGTATTGCTAAGAAGAGTTAAGTCTATCAAAGTTGATCATTGTACAATGTTGCTGTTACTGTGTAGAATGTTCGCCTGGTTCTGCTTGCTTCACTCAGCATCATTTCATATAAGTCTTTCCAGGTTTTTCTGAAGTCATTTCTTATAGCACAACAGTATTCCATTACATTCATATACCACAACTTGTTTAGTCATTCCCTAAGTGATGGACTTCCCTTCAATTTCCAATTTTGTGCCAAGACAAAAAAAGCTGTTATAAATTTTTTTGTATGTATGGGTCTTTTCCCCTTTTTTCTGATCTCTCTGGGATATGGACCTAACAGGGATTGTTGTTATGGTTGCTGTGTTTGTCCTAGTTTTGAAGAGGACCATGACATCAGGGAGATAATGACATGACTGGCAGTTGACTTTGACTTGAGTGAGGGAGGGCTGTGCAAGGTCACCAGCCTCACTTTCTCCTCCAGAGCCATCTGGGTTCAGTGCTCAGATATTCATCAGGATGACTGGAGATGGCCCAGGATGCAGTGGAAGACCCTGTAAGGTCTTTTCAGGTATTCACATTGAGTGAGGCAACACCCTATCAGTGAATAGGCCTCCTGAAAAAAAAATCAAACTGGAAGGGGAAGACCCTCAGGGTTGCTGGTCAAAAGAGAAATAAATAGTTACTAATGACATTCACTCTGAGCCAGGAGGGCCCAAAATACAGTCATTAAGTGGAGCTTGGGCAGGGACCTATTGTGGTCCAACCTATGAACTCCAGAGTGCCGGATCAAAGTGTATGCGCAATTGTATAGCCCTTTGGACATATTTCCAAACTGCTCTCCAGAATGGTTGGCTGAATCAATTCACAACTTGATCAACAGTCATTAATGTTCCATTTTTCCACATTTTCTACATTTATCATTTTCCTGTTTTGTCATGTTAGTCAATCTGATAGGTGTGAAATGGTATCTCAGAGTTGTTTTAATTTGTATTTCTCTAATCAATAGTGATTTAGAACATTTCTTCTTATGACTAAAGACAGTTTTAATTTCTTCCTCTGAAAGCTATCTGTTCATATCGTTTGACCATGAATCAACTAGGGAATGATTTGTATTCTTATAAATTTGACTCAGTTCTCTCTATATATTTAGAAATTATCAGAGATACTGGCTGTAAAATGTTTTTCCAGCTTTCCAATTTCCTTCTGACCTTGGTTGTATTAGCTTTGTTTTGTAAACCCTTTTTAATTTAATCTAATTCATCCAAAAAATTTTGCATTTCATAATGTTCCCTATCTCTTGTTTAGCATGAATTCTTTGTTTCTCCATAAATCATATTTCTTGCTCTCCTAATTTGCTTATGATATTGTCCTTAATTTCTAAATCATGTATCCATTTTGACCTTATCTTGGTATACCATAATATAAGCAAATTTCTTAGCCTTCAGTGCCACCACCAAGACTAAAATAATACCAATGTGGTGCAGAAATGAGTAGAGAAAAAAAATAATCAGATAACTGTGTAGAGCACCACATACAAGGGAAGTGCAACAAGGGTAAATCCCCATTCATTTATTTATTTATTTTTAGGCTCAAATTTCTTTATTATTTCTTTATTATTATCTTTTATTTATTTATTTTTGATAAATGTAAATATTTTTAATTCCAAAAACAATTTATCTCTGTGCCTATGAGTGTTTTGTAATTGTGTTTTAAAAATATTCATACAAGGGAAACAAGTTGGTAGAGTAAAGCCCAGGAACCGGTTGAACTTGTCCATTATTCCCCTCCAAACATGTAAAAAATAATTCTCAAATTACATTTTGGAGCGGCAGAGCCAACAAAAGATCAGAGGGAGATATTTTTCCAGCTGAAGATAATTCAAGAGGTCTGCAGGAGAGGTCTGTAATACCAGGATGGGTGCAGGAGCGGTGTGCAACAGGAGTAGCAGCAGAGGGCCTGGGAGGCAGCCATGACAGCAGCAGTAGCAGCAGATTGGGGATCTCTGGGCCCAGAGATGGGAAGGAGGGCAGATAACCGATCAGAAGGGGACCTTTGCTGGCACTGAATGCAACTGATGCTAATTGGCAATTCTATCACTCCTAAGAAGTTCTGAGTTGCACTTCCAGGACAGAGAGGAGTGCTTGTGGTCTGTCAGAAGAGAACAGGTGCCCTGGTCCAGTTCCAGGGCCAGGAGGAGTGTGAGTACTTATATTTGAAAGAAAGAAGGGCCCCCTCCTGGATAAAGACCAGGAGAGTAGTGACTCTCAGAATAATACTACCTTAGAAACACTGAAAACTTGCAGATTCCCAGAACTATGTCTAAAAACAGCAGCACAAAAAATCCTCAAGTTTATCACAGTGCCTCCCCCACAACAGGTGAGCAGAATCCAACGTTAAAGTTCAAAGTGAAGAAACAGGCTGAGGAAAATGAGCGAGTAACCACAACAAAAAAAGAACTTGACAATAGAAAGCTACTACAGTGTCAGGGAAGACAAACACATAAAATGAGAAGAAGACAATGGCGTAAAAACAGCTACCGAAAAGAAGCCTCAAAAAAAAAATGCTAATTGGACCCAAGGCCAGGAAGAATTCCTGGAAGAGTTAAAGAAAGATATGAGATCGGTAGAAGGGAAAAGTTGGAAATGGAAATGAGAGTGATGGAAGAAAACTATGCAAAAGAGAATTAATAGTTTGGTAAAATAGGCACATACACAAAAATACTGAAGGAAATAACATCTCAGATGACAGAATTGGCTTAATAATAAAAGAGGTACAAAAATTCACTAAAGAAAAGAACTCCTTAAAAAGTAGATTTGGCCAAATGGAAAAAGAGGTACCAAAGCTCACTGAAAAACAAATATGTTTTTTTGCTTTATCAACATAAACTGTCACTATTTTTATTCTTTTTTTGAGAGTTTTAAAAATTATTTTAATTATTTTATTTTTTTTTTCAGTTTTCAACCATCATTTCCATGGGTCTTAGATTTTTCTCCCCAATATGGCATGCAATCTTACATGGTTTCTATACATATATTCTTATTAAGCCCATTTTTACATTAGTCATATTGCATAGAGAAATTAAAATGAATGGGGGAAACCATGAGAAAAGAAAAATAATTTCTTAAAAATTAGAATTGGACAAAAGGAAGCTATAATCCAGTAAGACTTCAAGAGACAATAAAACAAAGTCAAAAGAATAAAAAATAGAAGAAAATGTGAGCTATTATAATTGGAAATGCAACTGACCTGGAAAATAGATCAAGGAGAGGGAAGTTAAGAATTTTTAGACTACCTTAAAGTCTTGATCAAAAAAAGAGCCTGGATAAAACATTTCAAGAAATTATCAAGGAAAAGTACCCTGATATTTTTGATCCAGAGGGCAAAATAGAAATGGGAAGAAACTGCAGATCACCTCCTGAAGGAAGTCTCAAAATGAAAACTCCCAGGAGTATTTTAGCCAAATTCCAGAGCTCCCAGTTCAAGGAGAAAACATTGCAAGCAGCCAGAAAGAAACAATTCAAATATCATGGAGCCACAGTCAGGATCACACAAAATGAGCAGCTTCTACATTAACGGATCAAGGGTCTTGGGATATATTTCAGAGGGCAAAAGTTGATCTAACAATCAGGAATCACCTACCCCCCTCCTCCATCAAAACTGAGGATAATTCTTTGGAGAAAAAAAATAGATATTTAATGAAAGAGAGGGCTTCCAAGCATTCCTTGTGAAAAACCCAAAGTTAAATAGAAAATTTGATATTTAAACAGAAGATTTAAGGGAAGCATTAAAAAAGACAAACATGAAAGAGTAATGATAAGGGACTCATTGGAATTAAACTGTTTACATTACGAAATAGTAAGGTGATATTTGTAACTCCTAAGAATTTTATTAGAGCAGTTAGAAGGAGTTTACATAGACTGAGGGCATGGATGTGATTGACTATGGTGGAATGATTCCCCAAAAAATTAAGGGGTATGAAAAAGGGATGTATTGGGAGAAAGAGGAAGGCAGAGGTAGAATGGGAAAAATTTTCTCACATAAGAGAGGTGCACAAGGAAGAGCTTTTACAGTGAAGGGAGAAAGGGAGAGATGGTGGGCAATACTTGCACCTCAATGTAATCAGAATGGGTTCAAATAGGGAAGAATGGAGATATAGATATGAATATACATGCAGTTGGGTATAGAACGGGGAAAGGGATAAGAAATATGGGGAAGAGGAATTATAAGGGGAAGGAATGAACTGGAGGGAGTAGTGGTCAGATGCAAGACAGACTTTTAAGGAGGAACAGGATTAAAAGAGAGAGAGAAGGGTAAAGGAAAATGGATTGGAGAGAAATACACAGCAAACATAACTGTGAATGTGAATGGGAAGAGCTAAGCCATAAAATGGAAGCAGATAGTGTAATGGATTGGAAACCAGAATCCAATATGTTGTGACAAGATATGTGGTGTAGACTTGGGACAGAAGAACACACACAGAGTTGAAATGAAGGGATAGGGCAGAATCTCTTTTGTTTTAGCTGAAGTGAAGAGAGCAGGGGTGGCAATCATGATCTCAGACAGCAAAAGCAAAAGTAAGCCTAAAGTTAAAAGAGATAATCAGGGAAACTACATTTTCCTAAAAGATAGCATAGGCAATGAAGTAACATAAAAAAATTCATAGCAAGTTTCTCTGATAAATGCCCCATTTCTCGAATATACAGATTACTGAGTCAAATTTATAAAAATACAAGTCATTTCTCAATTGATAAATAGTCAAAGGATATGAACAGGCTATTTTCAGAAGAAGAAATTAAAGCTATCTAGAGTCATATAAAAATGCTCTAAATCACTTTTGATTAGAGAAAGTCCAATTAAAACAGCTCTGAGGGATTACTTAACAGCTATCAGAAATGACAAATGTCCAAGAGGATGAGGGAAAATTGGTACATTAATGAACTGATATGCCCATTCTAAAAAAAAAAAAATCCGGAACTGCGCTCTAGTAACAACACTACTAGGTCTATACCCAAAAGAGATTATAAAAAGGAAAAAGACCCGTAAGTATATAAATATTTATAGCAGCTCTTTTTGTGTTGGCAAAGAATTGAGGGGATTCTCATCAGTTAGGGAGTGGTTGAACAAACTGTGGCATATGATTGTGATCAAGTACTATTATGCTATAAAAAATGACAACGGGGGTGGTTTCAGAAAAAAATCATGGAAAGACCTATATGAACTGATGCAAAGTGAAGTGAGAACCAGGGGATCATTGTGTGCACCGTAACAGCAATGTTGTAATGATGACCAACTAGGAAAGTCTACTCTGATCAATATAGTGATCCAAGAGAATTCCAAAGAAAAAAATGAATGAAAAAATGAAATGAGTGAAAGAAGTTCTTTACCTTGAAAGAGAGAATTGATGAACTGAGTACAAACTGAAGTATAATTCTATTGCTTTATTTTTTTGTGTAATGTGGATAATATATAAATGTTTTCATGATTTCACACATATAATTATTGCTTGACTTCTCAGTAGCTGGGAAAGGTGTGAGAAGGAGAGAGAGAATCTGAAACTCAAAATTTAAAAAGGACAGCATGTTCTAAATAAATACTTTTTAAAAAAAGTGTATTCATAGGTATCACATGAAACTTGGCGGTGCAGTGGAAAGAGCATTGGACTTAGAATCAGAAAGATCAGATCCTGCCTCAAACACCCTCTAAGCCTCATTTTCCTTATCTGTAAAATGGTAATCACGATGTGACCTACCTCACAAGGCTACTGTGAGTTCAAATGAGATAAAATAGGCATTGTTTTATAAACTTCAAAATATGTTACAAATGTAAGCCATAATCATGATAATGGTGATGATGAGTTTTAAAATTTAATTAATTTGTTTACAGTTTTCAACAATCACTTCCATAAGTTTTAAATTTCCTCTCCCTCCCTGCTTGAGACAGTATGTAATCTTATATGGGTACACATATATTCTTATTAACCACATTTTCACATTAGTCATGTTGCATAGAAGAATTAAAATGAATGGGAGAAATCATCAGAAAAGCCAAACCAAAACAAAACATAACGCAAAAGAAAACAGTCTGCTTCATTCTACATTCTAATTCCATAGCTCTTTCTCTGGATGTGGATAACATTTTCCCGATGACGATTACTATTATACAGTAAAAGCTCAAAGCTTCCATAGGACACCTTCCATCTGTATCCCCATGCCTCTGCACAGCTCATGTCCCCCATATCTGGAATGTCCTCCTTCCTCCTCATTTTTGCTTCACAAACTCTCACTTTTCCTCCAAGATGCAGCTTAAGCACCACCTTCTACACAGTTTTTCCCAGTTTCTCCCAATTTTTAGTGCCTTTTCTTCCTAGCTACTTTGTGTTTATTTGTATTTTTTTATACTTATGCTATATTTATATATGTACTTTTTGTCTTCCTTATAAGAATGTAAACTCCTTGAGAGTAGGGATTATTTCATTATTTATACTTGCATAGTCAGTCTCTAGCATGGTTCCCGGCACAAGGTAAATACTTAATAAATTACTTAGTGATTAATTTCAGGTCTGTCTTCTGTAAACTGAGGGGCTTAGAGCAGTAAGTTCCCTTGGTGCTCTAAAGTTATGATCCTATCTACAATCTTGGGTCTTGCTTGCGTAAATACTAAGATTAGTTTATGGTCTGTTTACACACTTATTAATGGCAAGAGAAACCATCCCAGAAACAGAATGGATGACAGGGAAATTATAGGATCATAAATTTGGAGTTGGAGGAGACCTTAAAGGTCAGTAGGTCTAATCCCTCAGTTTATAGGTCAGACAACTGAATCAACTGAGAGAGGCTAACCTAATCTTCAGGACTTTAACTCTAGCACTCTATCGACTACTCAGTTTTAGGTTAAAATTTTATTGTATATCATTCACTAAACAGGTAAGTCACAACTTTGTGACTTTAAATGTTCCACCAGTTCCATAGGGAGTCAAAAAGTTTTGTGGATACTAAATGTTAAAAATAATATAAAAACCTCTAACAAGAAGTATAATGTTTCTATATTTTTATGTATTATATACGGAGATATTAATTTACCTATTCTGTGCTTTGTCATCCAGCTTGCTAAAATCTTAAGATTTAGAACTAAAAGTGTCTTTGAGGATCATCTGGTCCAACTTTCATTTTACAGAAGATTCCCAGGAAAATAAAATAATTTGCCCAAGGCCATCTGGGCAGAAATGATAATAGTGATAACTGACATTTACATAGCACTTTAAAGTTTTCAAATAATTATCTCACTTGATCTTCATAACAACACCCTGAAAGTAAATAATGCAGGTATTATCTGCATATTAAAGATGAAAAAACTGAAGCCCAGAGAAGTTAAATAAATGATTTACCACTGATCGTTTAGTTAGTATCAGACAAGTGATATTAACCAAGCTCTTTTTGACTCCAAATCTTGAACTCTCTCTACTACTTTATCTTGTGCTGGAATTCAAACCCAGTGCTCTCTTCCACTCTATCCATCAGCCTTTAAACTACTCTAATTCTGTCTTGCATAAAGCTTGGCGTCATCCTTTTTTATCTTGTTTCTCTTTTTCTTGATCTATAAACTGAAAATTTTGGACCAGATCACTTCTAAGGTCCCTAACAGTCCTAAATCTATGATTTTATCCTCTACTATTGTTGGAGTCATGCCACATAACAGTTTATCTTTATGATATCTTTCATGATACTTTCCAGATGTCTCTGTTTCCAGAAAAGCAACTGACAAAAAAAAATCAACAAGTACTTTTGTTTAGGGATACAGGATGTTCCAAAAGTCTTAGTACAATTTTAAGGCATTAAAGGTCAAAACTGTACTAAAACTCTTGGGATATCCAATAAGTAAAAGTGTCTGTTATTATAGTAACAGTTCTTTTCCAATATACCTTCTCTTAAACTGTTAAATCCAATGGCATTGGATTTAATCATATAAGGGATTTCTTTAAAAAAAAATTGCAGCTAACTTTCTCAGGACTCAGATTATCTTTGTTTTCTTTCCTTCATTCTTTTCTTTCTTTCTTTTTAGAGAAACTGAACTGAGGACGGTTCTGATACATGATTTCATTGTGGTTGGGAACTCCTAGTCTGGAAATTTCCTCCACCAGTGCTGATGATACAAGTCACTATCTTATCTATAACTGCTAGTTTTAGAGTTGCATTAAGTACTTTTTTTTGGAGGCAGTCAGGGTTAAGTGACTTGCCTAGAGTCACAAAGCTAGTGAAGTGGATAAGGCTGGATTTGAACTTAGGTCCTCCTTACTCCTGAGCCAGTGCTCTATCCACTATGCCAGTTAGCTGTTCCAATGCATTAAGTATTATAAGTATGTGTCAGAATCAGGATTTGAACTGTGGTCTTCATGACTCCTCCCCTGCATCTTAGTCTCTTGAAAAGATTTTATTTTGGACTTGTATCTGAACACTGTAAATTTCTACAGTCCTGAGGCATCTGCAAGAACTCCCAAGGCGTCACCTACCACTAACTCCCCCACAAAAAAAGCCAGGTCAGTTTTTTGTGCTATTGAAAAAGCCAAAAAATGGGAAGTTCTATCAGAAGGAGATACATGGGAAGAGAAAAAAAATGAAGGAGATAAAAGTTACCATACTGTCTTTGTTGAAAGAGCTCTTATCAGGAGAGAGAGGATCTTATCTGGGAAAAAAGGAAACTATTCCTTGGCTCAGTTTTGAAGTCATGACAGCTTGATGGCAGAGGTCTTTTGTCTTCATTCCACATGGGATAAATACAGTGGTTTTCATATCCCTGTCATGTTCTTTGTAAACGAATTAGCAGACATTTAATTAATTTGCATTGACTGACTTTTAGAAATGTTGCTATGCGATCAGTGACTCTCAAAGTATGGCCCTTTCCTTCTCAATGGATGGGGGAGAGGCTGACGGAAAGGAAGGAATTTGGAACTCAAAATTTAAAGAAAGAAAGTTGAGAATTTTAAAATTAAAAATAAAAAAGTTGCCCCCCCAAAAGAACCCACGATGCTATCTGTAGCTTTCTGACATAAATCACTAGTCTCAAAAAAAAAAAAAAAAAAAAAAAGAACAAAATCTTCCTATTAGTTTGTGTGAGGCTTTTTTTTTTTTTTTTAAGATGAGGCAGAGGTATATGGTTCCTAGGGTCTTCTGACTCGCTTAAATGGTTCTCAGACTGGAAATTTAAGACTCACTGTTCCAGAGGACAATAGTAGAAGCCAGAGCTCCAAGATAGTGTCCTCTGTTAACCTTTAAACCAGTGATCCCCAATCTTGTTTCAGTTGTGATCTCTTTTTGCATTTAAACACTAAAAAATAGTTAAATAGGAAGAATGCCAAATTTTATTTAGGTAATTAGAAATTACAAAATTACAAATATAGGAAGTAATGCTGCTGCTGCTAGGCATTTCCCAGAAGGAGATATTGATTAAAAATAAAAAGGCTCCTTATGTAGCAGAATATTTATAGCAGCACTTTTTGTGGTAACAAAGAGGAGGAAACTAAGTAGTTGCCCATCGATTAGGGAATGACTAAACAAACTGTGGTATATGGATATAATGGACCATTACTGAGCTGTAAGAAACAGCAAATATAATGACTACAGAGAATCATGGGAAAACTTGCATGAATTGACACAAAAGTAAACAAAGACAAGAAAAGAATACATATAATAACAACAATGTAAATGGAATGAATCAAATCAAAAAAATAAATGCTACAAAATTACAAAGACTAAATTTGACCCCTAGTCATAGTAATATTAATAGCTAACATTCATATCTCACTTTAAGATTTGCAAAGTGCAAGATTTGCAAAGTGCTTTTCAAGTATTATCTCATTTATTGCCTCATTTCCTATCTCGAAAAAGAAAATATGAAAAGACACTCCCCCCGACACACACACACACACACACACACACACACACACACACACACACACACACACACTACTATGTAGAGATGAAGGATCCACAGAAGAATGCAGGTATTTTTTTTTCAATCAATTTTGCTGATTCTTGTTCTCTTTCTTTTTTTATTTTTGTCTTTAAAAGAATCTTTATTATATGGAATAGCTCTCAGGGAAAGGAAATTATATATGGGGAAATATAAGTGACATAAACACAAAGTATATACATAAAATCATTTTTTTATTAAAAAAACAACGTAATTCTTACAGACCATACAAGTTCCCCAAACCCAATGTGACTTTTAGATTTATACCTCCTACTCTAGTCTCTCACCTGAGCTTCTTTCACACATCACCAACTACGTTTTCATTGATATTTATTCATTGCATAATATAAAAAATCTAGGAATTTTAAGATGTAGAGGTGAGGAGAGCATGCATTTTAGGGATGAGAGGCAGCCTATGCAAAAAAACAGGAAATGGAACGGATGTCTGAAAAAACATCTCACACTCATATGTCCAAAATAGAAACTCACTATCATTTCCCTCAAAATCCAGTTCTTTTCCTAACTTGCCTAATTCTTTTAAAGAAACCCTTCTAGCCCCCAGGTTGGCAACCTCAGAGTCATCCCTGATTCCTTTTTCTCCCTTAATTCCATATTTAATTAATTGCCAAATCTATGTTCACAGCAGTTCTCACATCTGTGCCCTTCTCTCTACTCACATCAAACCTACCGTAATTCAAGATCTCCTTGCTTTGTAATCTCTCCCCTTTTTAGTCCACCACAGCTGCTAAATTAATATTCCTAAAACACAGATCTATGTCACTAACAAAACAAAGTGAAAACCAGTTTAAAAATGGAGTTGATTTGGTATAGGAACCAAGATAATCAATTAGATTCTATCTCAGAAGCACTGATTTCATCTTGTGCTGCCACATATATTCTTTTTCTTGCTGTTTTTTACAAATCATCCATGGAAAAGTAGATGGTATAAACTATCTATCATTTCATAAATGCAGGTGAATCCGATCAATCAGCATTTCTCTATTCTGGGAAAAGAAAGACCCTGAATCCTACTCATCCCCCTCTCAACTCAACCAAAACTCACTCTTGCCCCCTCTCAACTTGGAAAGCCACTAATCTTTCCTCCAATTAGAAATCAGATTTATTATTTTATATCCTGATTTGTATTGTGGATGTTTTCTTTTAATAAGTTGGTCTAATTTAATTAACTGTTTTTAATACATAAAAATTTGTCTCTTTATTCAGCATCTTTGGACTGACTAGAGAGTCCACTGACCCGTTTATTATGGCTATTTTGCTAATAAATCATATAGCTTGGATTGTTTCCTCCGTTTTTATTAATTATGCACTACAACTCCTTTGTACAAAAAGCTTCGGTGGTTTCCGATTCCTCTAGGACCAGATATAAACTCAGTTTGGCTTTTAAACCCCTTATCTTCTGACTAGGTGCACAATATACAGAAACAATGAGCATAGGAATGTGGTGTTTGATAATCTCAAAGGCTTCAGGTATTTGGTATGTAACTGGGAAATTTGGGGACATTTTGATCTTTATTACCACCCACGAGCAACACTTAGAGGTGAACGTGTGTAGTTGCACTACATAAAATTGTTGGGGCTGAATAAAGAATAGGGGCAGAAAATCTAGAGGACACAGCTAGTAAAGGCATTGGCAAGGCGACGTTCTACTAGAAAAAAATGACTCAATTTATCAAAACCTTTGAGGACAATTGGAAGAAAACTAAACTTGGTGCCTTCCTGCTGACCTGGGGAGGGCAGGGGCTCTATGAGAAATGCTGCAAAATTAGTTTCTAGGATTTCCAGCCAACATGCAGGTCTGAAGAGACATAGGCAGGACAGCTCCCATATACTTCTGCCAAAACCTTAAAAATAATATTCAAGAAATCCAATGAAAAACTACAGCATGTGACTTCTTCCAATCAGGACTGAACAGTAAGACAGTCACAAAATCATAGAGGATAAATAAAGGGTGCCCACAGGAAAAGCTAGACTTACCCTAGGCAAACAAGCTAGAAACTTTCCACTGCAAGTACCAACAATTATAGCCTACAAGATTATTTATCCCAAAACAGCAAGAACAAGGGCCTCCTCTGAGAAAGCTGTCATGTAAGCCAAAATGTAGATGTTCAAGCCAACAGGAACACTTGCCTGTCATATCAGAGTAATGGTGACAATGAGTTATCCTAAACCAAAGGGCTTCAAAACCCTTAAAACTCCATCCAGAGATTCTAATAGAAGGCCCTGAAGATCCAGTTCTTTAAACCTCAAATATCTAGGAGATCCTAATCCCCAAGAGATGAAGGTCAACACAAGAACATAGGGGACCCAGGACAAGATCAAGTAGAGCTGACCACTCCACCCAAAGGCACAGCAGGGAGATGATCTTACTACCCCAACGCCAAAGCCCCAGTTCAGGAGATGAATAAATCAAAGAAAACACCAACCAATACAAAAATTATTGTAGCTCAAAAAAGGAATGTACCAACTGCAAGCAGGAACTCTAAGGAAAAAATAGATTTTCTACAGGGTCAACATGAATACCTAGAAAAAATGATCAAGAGATAAAAATTGAAATGAAATTTTAAAAAGAAAACCTATGGAGGAAAGAATTAAGAGAAAAAAATAATATAGAACACAGTTATGTACCTTACCCAACTAAGTAATGGACTCCCTGAACACTAGAATAGACCATTCAGGAATCACCTCCATGAAACAGCAAGAAATGTAGAATCCAGAGATTAAAAAGAAAAAAAAAATAAGAAAAACTAATTATCCATTCTCCAAAAAAACAAACCAAAACAAAACACCCAACCCAAACCCCCAAACCCTAAAGAAACCAACAACCTGGAAAACAGGTCAGAGATATATTTTAAGACTCGGAGGTGGATTCAAGATGATGGAAGGCAAAGAAGCAATGAGTCTAGCTTCCTACTATCCCTTCTTTACAATGATTTAGAAAATATGCCAGACAGAATTTTTATCAGGAAAGCCAAGTAATATCTCAGTGAGTCATTTTTCCAGGCCAGGGCAGCTTACAAAGATTGACAGAATGGTCTAGAGTTGCTGGAAATAGAGTCTGGCCAGGGAAACCCACAGGAACAGAAAAAGGGCACCCATGAAGGAAACCCAAGGATAAAAAGGCATTTGAGGGGTTCCTGGGGTGGGCACTAGAAAAAGGAACACACACTACCTGGCAGTTCTGTTGGTCATTCTCCAGTTCCAGGTCATAGATCCAGGATGGAGAGGATCAGTAGTCAATGTACTACATAGGACTAGCTATGTACTGAACAAGGAACAAGTACTTTAAACAAACAGTAGTTATCTGGCTCTGATCCCAGAAGGAAAATGGTGACTCACCACTAGCCTTTAGCCCAGAAGGTAAACCTGAAATGAAATAATAAGAGTACAGTTCTAAGACTAAAGAGGAACCAACAGTTCAGTTGCTTCCACAGAACTTCCAAGTGGGCTATATCCAGCAGGAGTCTCTAGAAACTCTAACCAAATATAATTCAAGAGACTCAAACCTGCATCAGAAACTTGGAGAGCTCAGATCAAGAAGGCAATGAAAACACCTCTCTTTGGATGACACACTCTGGGAATGCTGCAAGTTTGCAGGATACCAGAGTGAACTTTTTTGTTAAAACAGAACAAGGATGAAAGAGGACAAAAGCTCAGGCCAGACATCCTCTCCTAAGTGTGCAGAGCTTAGCCCTAACTTAAAGTCCGAAGTCAGGAAGTAGGCTGAAAGAACAAAAAATGCCATCCTAAGGAGCTACCACAGTAACAAGGAAGCTTAAGATGCCAACATAGAAGAGAATGACTTGAAAACATCTGCAAGCAAATCCTGAAAGAAAAATGCACATTTGAACCAAAGTCCAAAAGTAACTTCTAGAAGAGTTAAAGCAACAGTTTAAAAAAGAGCTAAAAAAAGATTTTAAAAATGAAATGAGAGCAGTAAAAGAAAAAGAAAATGGAAAAGAACAAGCCAGGGAAGAAACATATGACCAAGGGACGCTAGCCTCCTTTGGGTTCCCTCTGTTTCTTGGCTCCTTGGAATTTTCCTGCAATGCTCTTTACCTACTGGCTTCCCAAGCTTTCTTTGAGTCCCAACTAAAATCTCATCTATATGAAGCCTTTCCCAACCTATCTTAATTCTAGCATCTTCCCTCTCAATTATTCCTATTTATTGAGCATATAATTTGTTTGTATAAATTATTTGCTTGCCTCCTCTTTTAGATTGTTTCTTGCGGGCAGGTATTGTTTTTTGCCTCTTTTTCTACCCCCAATCATTAAGCACAGTGTAGGCACAGTGTAGGCTTTTTAAAAAATGTTTATTAACTGACTATCCAAATAGACTGCTAAAAAAAGAGGACAAGGGGAAAATAGAAGAAAAAGCATAAGAGAAGAGAATGTTGGGAAGTTCATAAGGAAGCACAGAAAAGCAAGGCAGTTTTAAAGTAATGTGCAGGATATAGTTAAAAAACCTTTTTGGTTTTTTAACAAAGCAAACAGTATGAAATGGAGTCAGAATTACATGGAGTCCTCTTTCTGGATTCTGCTGTCTTTTATTTTGGAAATGGCTGTCTTTTATTTTGGAAATGACTGTCTTTTATTTTGCATATGAATTCAGAATTTAATATATTTAACCCACCGAAAATATGAAGTCAACTGAATAGGAAGTTTTTTCTACTGAAGGCTTAAACACCCTTCCTTCTGCCACAGACTTGGGGCACAGGAAGACCAACAAAGAAGCCTCTGGCTGCACAAGCTCTTCAGCAAAAGGTCATTGTAAATGTCATGCGAAAAGCAGCTAAGACGCGGCTCAGAGAGGCCCCACAGGCCTATCCCAAAGCATAGTCCTTAGGGTGGCCCCAAACCAACCTCTGTTAGTCAGTCAGTCAGTCAACAAAGCACTTATGGAGCACTCGCTATGAGCAACATGTATACAACTATACATGTACATAGACGCTAGCAATATTTACACTAGATATTCTACATAGATATAGCAAGATGGATATGGGAAAAATATATATAACATATATGTGTAGGTACATCTGTATCAATGGTAATAGAGATGTGGATCGGATATAGACATAGAGATAAAGACATACATATAGATAGGCTTGCATATATATGTTATATATGTCATTTGAATATATGCGTGTGTATATATAGGTTGTTGTCCTTTGTTCTCAAAGAGGACCAAAATGACGTCACCAAGATAAAGTTTCAATGTGCCTGGTGTGTGTGTGTGTGTGTGTGTGTGTGTCTATATCTATCTATCTATCTATATATATAGAGAGAGAGACAGAGAGAGACAGAGACAGAGAGAGACAGAGACAGAGAGATTGAGAGAGAGCTGAAAAGGAATTTTGAGGTCATCAAATTTAAATTCCCAAAAAGTAGCTAAGACAGAGGCTCAGAGAGGCCCTACAAGCCTATCCCATAGTCCTTAGAGTGGCCTCAAACCAACCTCTGTTAATCAGTCAATAAAACATTTATTAAGCACTTACTATGTGCACAGGTGCACAGCCCCTTCCCAAACCCCAAGGGAAAATAGGCACTATCAAGTGAGACAGACAGGGAAACAATATTATAAACATAATGAATATCCAACATGTACTAGAGGGTAGATTTGTATCCAGGTCTTCCTGATTCTGAAACTGGCCCTCTACACACTACATCATGCTACCCTGAAACAATATTAATTTTAAATATATCCTCTATACATGAATCAAATGGTGTAATATCTAAACTACCTGAAATGCCAAAATCATTGTATCTTAATGTATACTTCAGAGAGTATATCAAAAGGAAATTGTGAGATTAAATAAATGTTAGAAAAAGTAAATTTGATAGACCAGTGGTAATTGGAATCTTAAAGGGTATATTTATTCTTCAACATCATTTAGAATCTATAAAGAATCATATTGCAAAGAACTCATATCTGTGGAATGAAACAGATCTTTTACAGACCATGATACAATAAAACTCTAATCAAAAGGGAAATATAAAAAAAAGATAGAGACTAAAATGAAAAGTAAGGAGATCTTAAATAATGAATGGGTCAAAACCCAAATCATATGAACAATATGATAAAATAAGTAACAGTGACAGAAAATGCCAAAATACATGCAAATAAAATAGCACTTGGAAAAAAATGTGTATTTCTGCACACATTTTTTAAAAGAGAGTTATTGAACATACTTTTTAAAAAATCACGGAGAAGACCAACAAATTAATCACCCCAAAACAAGTACAAAATAAATTTTGAAAAAACCAAAATGGTAGATCCACAAAGCAGATAACAAAAATGCTGAACTTACAAACAAAAGAATTGTGTTTTTCAAGACTAAAAGTCAATAAAATGTTGGCTAATTTGGTCTATTTTTAAAATAATTTGGTTAAATTATTGAGTTTGAAAAGATAAAAGAAAAATTCACAATGAATAGAGAGGAAATTATATTAAACTGTCTCACCCAATCATGTGCCAAAAAACCTGAAAATAATGAAATAGACAAAATACAAAAGCATCCAAATCTTATCACTCACTGTCTACAAAACATGGAAAGTAAAATTACATGGCATTAAAATAAATACATTTTAATAAAGTAATATTTTAGAATGCTTCTCACAAGGGTCACTATCATATTTGCTATTTCTTGCCTTTCTAGCTTTTCCTTGTAGTGAGGAACCCCTGAAAGAATTAGACACAAGAGAGCACAAACACCCAAGGGGTGATCTCATGGCCCATATGGCCACACTGTTCAACTCTCTCCCACAAAGGTCTTTTGGTACAGTCTGTACCAGGCCCATACTAAAAGCTTCTCCTACTTTAGATCCTACTTTATTTGCAAAACCTTTGGAGATAGTGTCACTTCAAGTGACTAGGAGGTAGTCTACTAAAACAATTAGACAAAACAATACATGTTATTCCAAGTTTAAAAAAGCACATATTTTCCGTTCAGCATTACAGTGTATGCTACAGTGTGAATCTATATATGATAAAAAGAAATTTAGTTGAGAACACTTTAAAAGATTTGCATTAATCTCTTTTACTTAATCTAATTAAATAGTCCCGCCTCAAATACCTTATTGAGTCTACCAAGTGAAGAGATCAGATCTGCCCATTCGCTTGATGATTCAAAATTTCTTAAAGCTTTTTCAATCACTGAAGAATAATTTCTGTATCTGTAATCACCCAACAGCTCTTGCTCTTCTGGATCCATTTTACATTCTTACAGTAGGAGAAGAACCTGAAGCCAATAGAAAAAATAAAGGCAAAAGTGTACATTATATATCTAATGGAACAAATAAATATAAAACATCACCCTTTATAAAACATATCACTATATAAAATGATATTCATAATCACCATTTTGCAGAAAAATTTGCTTATACCTAAAATTATTTTATTAACAATGATTTATTTTAGGTAACTTGGCAATGTCACCAATGGGGCATGATGGCAAATTAGCGATATGAAATGAACGTTTTTTCTCGTCCCTTCAAAGCAAAAACAAAGCCAGATTAAGAAATATGTCTCCCTGCTGTTGACCTTACCTTTAGCAATTTAAGTTTTACAGTGGAAAATAATTCCCTAAGATTTAGCTAATAAGCTGCAAAGGAGTTTCAATTTATGCGGGTGGATGAAATCACAGATTCTTGACATGATACAACTGGAGACTGAGAGCAATATTTAAAGCTCAATCCATTTTCTGAGAAAAAAAGGAACTTTGGACATTTTCAGCACTTTGAAAGCAAAAAGGCATAAAAGCTATTTCTTAAAAAAGGACCTAAAGGTGAATGGAAGCTTAACGACATAATATTCATTAAGCCAACAGTTACTTGAATGTGCTGATAATGCCTCTATACAATTTTCTCACTTTTAGTATTTCTAGGATATAGGTACCTTCTCATGCTGGGGCAGCTAGGTGGTGCAGTGGATAGAGCACCAGTTCAGGAGTCAGGAGGACCTGAGTTCAAATCTCATCTCAGACACTTGACACTCACTAGCTGTGTGACCTTGGGCAAGTCACATAACCCCAATTGCCTCATCCTAGGTCATCTCTAATCATCCTGATGAATATCTGGGCACTGGATTCAGATGGTTCTAGAGGAGAAGTACAGCCCTCCCTCACTCAAAACAAAGTCAGGTGCAAGTCATGTCATTTCTCTGATGTCAACGAAGGATAAACACACGCTTTCCCATGCTATTCTTTATTTTTTTCTGTGTCATTAAAATTACTTCCGATACATCCTTTCTTTGTTGAGTTTCTATAATCTTTTTGAGCCTACAGAATGACCAGAGGAGTATAAAAAGCCATAGCTCTAGTGGGCCTGATCTTAATAATGCCATCAATAAATGAAATATTATCATTCCTCTCCCTAGATTGTCCCTAGGCAATTTTTGATAACTTATATTTATAATGTTGCCCTGTTGTTAGTCTTTTACAATATCCCTCTTTGTGTAGGCCTGTATATTTATTCTAGCCTAGGTTTTTAATCCTTGATTTAAAAGATAAATCTTTTTAAATACCAAATTATTCTAAAAAGCAGTTCTATTAAGGACTACTTTTCTAGTTCTTAAAAAAGTACTATTTTTTTTTTTGTTCCATTGATCCTTTTTTCCAATCCTATATATTTTTCTCAAGGACCTAAGGATATCTAACTAACTGTTCCAGCTACTTGAAACACACACACACACACATACACACACACACACACACACACACACACACACACTTCGCTTAAGTCAATCATTTCCTACAGATAAAATACCAGGTGAGGTAATGTACCGTTCTTCCTTCTTGGCTATAGCCCAGAGTAACCAAAAACTGCAACGATGGGTAAGTAATACACCCAACAAAACTGATGGAAGTGGCTTGTAGATCCTACGCAACTGCTTATGATCGGGGCCAGGCAGATGCAATAGGTCATCCACTAGTTTGTAGCAAAATGTTTACTGACATTAAAAGGATCTAATCAGAGCCGCAAACATCTGGAGATATCAGAAGTAGTAAAATGGCTTTGTGAAGCCCAACTACAGTGTTCTTAGCCATGACTGAACTGAATTAGAGAAACTGAGAATGGCAAAAAGTCAGCAGAAATAAATTAGTATGGTGAGGAGTAATGTATGCTTGTGGAAAGTATAGACAATAGCCATTGAGAAAGCAGTGGTTTTGAAGCAACTGAAATGACTACAGAGCTGTATTTTTTTTTAAAGTACTATTTAGCAAGATAAGCTCAAACCAGGAAAGTTTGCGTTGGGTTTGGGACAGGCGGAGACGAGTACAGAATGTCGGTGGAAATTTCAGAAACAGGTCAGTCAGTTATATTTGACTTCTGCATTGATGACTGAAAGATAATAAATGCTAAAAGAAATAATGACACTTTAAGTAATGTAAACAATTACTTTACAAACTAGCTTTGGTTTGTTTGGTGGAAGTTTGGTGGAAGAGATCAAGTCTTCTATCAAGCATGTAGGTATTTTTTAAGTCAGTTACACCTGTCACATAACTGGAAAAAAAAAATTCCCCAACGTTCCTACTACTAACAGTTCTTTTTAAAGTAAATCCCTTTCTGGCTATATTATTTTAAAGTTAGTTGGTTAACTGGTTGATTGTTCTAGTAATAATAACATACTATAGTTTCACTTCATCAAAGCAGTCCTGTGGCTTTCTTTCTGTGGTAAAAACTACATATTGCTACATCTATGAACTAATAGAAAATTGTTTTGAAGTCATTCACATAGAAATTTAGACATACTGAAATCAATTCGACTAAAATTTATGAGGCACATCACATCACACGCATCAGATTGACTAATATGACAAAACAGGAAGATGATAAATGTTGGATGTGGGAGAGTTGGAACACTAATTCATTGCTGGTGGAGCTGTGAACTGATCCAACCATTCTGGAGAGCAATTTGGAACTATGCCCAAAGGGCTACAAAAATGTGCATACTTTTTGACCCACCAATATCGCTTCTAGGACTGTATCCCAAAGAGATCATAAAAATGGGAAAGGGTCCCACATGTACAAAAATATTTATAGCAGCTCTCTTCGTGGTGACCAAGAATTGGAAATCAAGGGGATGCCCATCAATTGGGGAATGGTTGAATAAGTTGTGGTATATGAATGTAATGGAATACTATTGTGCTATAAGAAATGATGAATAGGAAGACTTCAGAGAGACCTGGAAGGACTTTTATGAACTGATGCTGAGTGAAAGGAGCAGAACCAGGAGAACTTTATACACAGCAACAATCACAGCGCATGAAGAATTTTTCTTGTAGATTTGGTCCTTCACAGCAATGCAAGGACCTAAAAAATTACCAAGGGACTCTTGAGGCAAAACGACTTCCACATCCAGAGAAAGAACTATGGAATCGGATTGCAGAATGAAGCATTGTGTTATATTTTGTTTTGTTTTATAGTTTCTCCCATTCATTTTAATTCTTCTATGCAACATGACTTAGTGAAAATGTATTTAATAAGAATGTATGTGTAGAGCCTATATAAGACTGCACACCATCTTGGGGAGGGAATGCAAAGGGAAGAAGGAGGAGAAGGGAGGGAAAAACCTAAAATATATGAAAGTGATTGTAGAACACTGAAAACAAAATAATTTTAAAAAATTAAATTTATGAGGCACCTACCAGTAATTAGCAAAGAAAACTTCTGCAAATACATTTACTAAAAAAAAAAAAAAAATTCTCAGCCCTGATTCTGACATTAAAACTCAAATCACTGAAGGACTAATACTCAGGAGAAACAATAAGTATTTAATAAATGTCTGTTGATCGACTGACTAGAAAAATATGTAAGGGTGTGGGTATTCTGAGCTTGGATCCTTCAAAGTGCTAACAAAAATAACTGAAAGTAAAGTTTTTTAAAAAAATTGTAGCCACAACTAAATGGCTTGGGATGGAGGAAAAAAAATTCATTACCTTAGATGAGATACTACAAAAGTTTTTTCTAAATCGAGGTTTATTTTTCATAACAGTGTAACACTAAGCAGCTTGGGTGACACAATGGATAGGTCCTCACACCCTGTCTGCCTCAGTTTCTTCATCTGTAAAATGAGGTGAAGAAGGAAATGTCAAAATACTCGGGTGTCTTTGCCAAGAAAACCTCAAAAGGGGTCACAAAGGATCAATCAAGACTGAAAATGACTTAAACAACAACAAATTTAATACCTCCACAATCCCTTTGCTCAGAAGATTGTATTATGTTGGATGTAGACATAAATACTGCAAAAATTAAAGTCAAGGAGCAAGCTTTAGGGACAGAAGCTTAAAGAGCTCACTGGTCTGGGGTAGACCTCTTAAAACACCTAGGTATTCCCTGGGCAAAGGATTTCTTTTTCAAAGGAACACTCTCACGAATGAACACACACACACACACACACACACACACACACACACACACAGCCACTCAACTTAATCTACTCTTATAGTTGCCAGGTGGGCACGCAACACTTATTAAGAGCCTACTAAGTGACAGGCAATAGGCTCTCATCTTTAACATTCCTGGAGATCAACAGTGCCACCTGGAATAAAGGGATGGTGGACGATTTGCCTTGTGAGGCCCAGGGATTGGCAACAGATGATCGTCCTGCCAGTTAAAAAGAGGAAATATTGCCAAAGCACTCCCTTTCTTTCTCCATTTAAATAAAATGGAAAGCCGGAAGGGATTCTTCCCTATCTGCTTCCTCCTGCGTGTACAGATAAATCGGTTTGGCACCCCCTCAGGCACCCTCTATCATGCCAGGAACCGAGGGAGAATGAACCGCACCTGAGCCCCCCAGTAGGAGAAGGGTGGGTGCCCGCGCAGGTGCCCCACCCTCGCCCCGAAGGTTACGTAGGACAGTTTCTCACTAGGTTGCACTGCAGCAAACAACAGGAAGGCTGCCTACCTAAGTCACGGTCCGGGGAGGACGAGGGCTTGAAGAGGGTTGATAACCTTCACAACACGCAACTTCTCCGGTGGTGGCTACAAAAATGAATGCCAACAGCCATCTAGGGCAAAGGAAACCGCCCAGTCTCTCATCCAATTTCTTCTCTCTCCAGCTCCACCGCTGGGCTCGCCCAGATTCCCCAGCGATCCAATGGGGAGAGTCCTCCGGACGCAGGGGCGGGCACGTTCCAAGGGTGGCAGCTACCGTGGAAGAGGGCAGGACTCGCCAACGGCTGCCTGCCAGCCTCCTCTTCCCTCCAGGTGAGGCTGCAGCGGTAGGCGGTGTTCACTGCGTGTACACGGACAGCTCCCCTTGGAGCCGAGGAAGTGGAAGGTCCGACAGAAGGACCTTTAGTTGTCCCTTTAGCGAGCGGCTGTCATTCGCTGTCTTTGGGGCGGGGAGTACAAGCCAGAGCTCCACACAAAGGAAGTCACCGGAAGAGCCAGTTTCATGCCCCAAAGGCTGCCTGCTTGGCATCTGCTCCTCCTTCTGGAGGATCTTCGAACTCCTGTAGCAGGAGAGTTGAAGCAATAAGGGGAGGGTAGAAATGTAGAGATAAGGTGCTTAAGTATTGCATTGTTATCATTAGTAAGGTAAAGTGAGGTTTCGATAAAGTTCAATGTTAATTCGCAAAATTATTAGATGCAAGGCAGGCACCTTTGTCTTTGACCTATGTCTTGCCATAATTTGCCTCAGCCTTTCCAAAAGATGAATCCTAAAACGAACAAAATATAGTAGCGCTACCTATTTGGGTTGGGTACCCAGAAAATTACTACTCTTAGGATCCAGGAGTAACCCTGTGGGTCTGCAGTCTTAACATTGTAAGTAGCATGATTTTCATTACCCAACAGGCACAATTAGCTTAAAGCAAAGGAATTTACTACGATGACAAAACAAACAAAAACCCCCAACTGTACATTGTATGTATTTGTGGGAGACTGCAGTCTAGGAAGAGTGGGTTCAAAGTTACAGTACATTGGTAATGGAGGCACACTTGTAGGATACATATGTGCCAAATAGAACTCACAACTCCTGGTATTGAAGCGTGAGAAATGAGCCCATCTAACAAGCCCGCAACTGTGAGAAACATGCTCACTTTAAACAAAGAACAATATTTGTGAAATCAGGAAAGCTTTTATTAATCTTTATGTTCATTTCCCCTGAATGGACGGGTAGCCTCCCCTGTAAGGTTATAGGATGACTACAACACAGTTCAGAAAAATGGAAGCAAGGGATTATGAATCTGTCTTTATTTTTTTTAAATTTACAATCTAAAAGAATGTGCAAGATTGCAATATATAAACGAATTATTTCTTTGCTACTTTGATGTAATTTTGTTTATAGAATTCTGATTTTTGTTCAAGTTAATTTTTTCTCTGAAGTCTGAATCTGTGCTATAAGTATAATGAAACCTAGGTCTTTGCATCAATAATTTCTGCTTTGTGGAAGATTTATTTCCACAGTAATTACCTATCATATGAACTCAAAAAGATATAGCCACCATAAAAGTTTGATTTGCCTAATTCTATTTCATTGATACATGGTGCTGTTGTGTTTGTACATTGCTGAAGAAGATCATGCCATCAGAGAAATGATACAAGGTGGAAGAGGAAAGGTAAAGTCATTGTGAAAAGTGATAATTGTATAAAAATTTACATTGGTAAAAATTTATTTAGAAAAATAAGACTCCTCTTTTCAGAGCCATATTCGAGTCATATAGCATATCTTGCCAAGTGTTAGTAACATGTATGATGTCAAATTTGTTTCCTTTTGTTAACATCTTATTAATCTTGCTATTTCAAAATTGTGCATTTGTCAGACCATATATTTTATTTTTGGCTTCCTGTATTTTGTCTCCTGTGAATTTCTCAGCATGTCTACTGTTATTCTTCTATCTACAATGTAATTACTCCGTTATATCAAACCAAGTGAATATATGTAGGCAATTGCCTCTCTTCTCTTTCCTTTCAATTTAAAACCTTCTTTGATTAGATCTGCAAAAAATGCAAACGAATTACTATTAGTTTGTTAGGTCCACTCCATCCCTACCTGTGAGCACAGAAGCCCATCGTGTCTATACTTTAAGCAGAAATCCAAATTTAGTTCTTAAACTGTTCACGTCCTAAGTCTGTCTTTCTGAAACCTTTTTCTTTAATAAGCAGCAATGATGAAAGCATCGCCTGTGTTTGTAAAATCTTCAGGTTTTTAAATTTTGTTTTGTTTTGTTTTTGTCAGACCAACCATTTTATTTGTCTCTGATGGGTTCAGGAATGTTGATGTGCAGATAGCTCTTTACGTGGGCTTTGGACTGGGTCTGGGGGCAACACCAGCAGGTCAGAATCAGGGTCGGGATGTCCGATCCTTTCGTGCCTCCCGGGAACAATTCCTCACTACCTTGCTGTGGATCGGGCAGCTCACACAGTAATGTAGTGTCACATACAGTTTGGGCAGCACATAGGAGTTGAAGATGCTGGCCTTGGAGATGTCCCTGATGGCCGTAGCTTCCACGATAGTGCGATGGTGCAGATGATGAATTTCTTGATGGCCTTGTCCTTGGGCACACAGTGGATGCAGCTGGTGCAGTGGATGGGCAGCACGTGACTGCTGCCCTTCTTGGAGTGTCCCTTGTCCCTCCTCTTCTTGGTCATTTTGGAAGCCAAGAACTGAAAAAGGCAAGATCTTCCTTCAGTTTCTTGCCAAACCCTTCGTAATATCAACATGACTTTCAGGATTCCTTAATGCACTATCATTTGCTTCCATGTGACTCATCAGAAGTAGGTACATATAATCAGATTTTACAAGTTTCTGTCATGAACAAGGAAGCCTGTGAACTCTCTTATTGGTATTAGCAGATTGACAAATAGCTGCCTCATTATTCCTCAGCAGAAGATCACCAACCACCATTCCTCTATTTTTCCTGACTCTTATTGTATGATCTCTTACCTGATCCACTTATACATCCACAATAGATTCATGTGAGACCGATCAGTTGCATCTTCTTCAGAGTCCAGCTCTTTCCTCTCTAGTAAAAGACTCATATTTGTTAATTATATAGCCCTTGTAGATTTATTACCATGGAGACTTGATGGAAGACCAAGTAGAAGACCAAGCATTACCCAGAGCTCCCTGTTTCTATGGCATTTGATTTTAAAGATGCGCAGAGAAATGTCAGTCACATGGAGAAATGTAGAGAAGAGTGTGTGTGTGTGTGCATGTGCGCATTCAAGGGACAGAATGAGAAGGAACAATGAGCACTACTCAGAAGATCCAACCTGGCTGCCACCCATATTTGCCAGCATTCCTTCCTACTGGTGGAATGTGTGGGTACGTGGGCTGAGAGGAGCAGAGAGGGCAGCAGAGAAAAAAACCGGACTAGACCTGAGGTGCTCAGGTGGCATGAGCAAAAATAGGGCAGAGCAGAGGTGGTGAGCAGATATGGGTGCGGGAGGGAACAGGAACTAGAAGAACATGAGGTGAGAGGCACAAACCCAGGTCCAAATACCTGCCTTCTCTGCCCAATCCCTGAAGCAGGGAAGCTGCTTTCTAGTTCCCTGTTTAACCACTCACTTCCTGTCTCCCTTCTTACCTCTTGGGAAGAGGAGTGTTTGGGGGGTGAGGAAAAAAATTGTCTTCTTGGCAGTATTCTTTTAATTGCTATGCGATTTTGGAGCTGTCATTAAAAATCCGGGTATCCATTTAACAGGAGTTTGTTCAAGAATCCATGCATAGAGGGGGATTAAGAAAGAGGAAGCTAAAAGCCAAAGAAGAAATTTTTTCTCCCAGTGTATGTTGTGTGTGAGGATGGATGGGCTATGGAACATTTTTCCATTAAAGAATATTTTCTAATAATAATTATTAATTATAGAAAGCATATAATTTTTCCAGAGTATGTAGGTATTTGTGTGTGTGTGGTGTTTATATGTGTGTGTGTGTGTGTGTGTGTGTGTGTGTATCTTCAGGTCAGTGGAGATAGAGAAAGATTCTGGGAAGACCCCGATCTATAGGGAGCCAGGAACCTCTATTATGTCCCTCCTGCCAGCTTACCATATATACTAGAGACTTCAGGAAATTTCCCCTTAACTGGGATCTGAAATTCCCTCATACATTCTCATGTGTAAACTGTCTTTGATGTATGTTTGCTATTTGATTAAATGAGTTAATTGATTATTTGCTATGTATGTTAATTATAGAATTGACATCTGGTGGGAAGGGATATATATATATATATATATATATATATATATATATATATATATATAGAGAGAGAGAGAGAGAGAGAGAGAGAGAGAGAGAGAGAGAGAGAGAGAGAGAGAGAGATATGTATAGATATAGATATAGATATAGAATTTGGGGGACTCTTACCCCATTAAAGGATAGTGATCAGGAACACAACTTGAAATTAAAAATGATTTTCCATAGACTACCAATATTTAAGAAAATAGATATAATTCTAACCCAGCATTCTCTTTCTCTGAGGAAAGCAGTGTAGCCAGCCTCTGGCCCCAATCTTTTGCTTCCCTTCTGGTCAGGAATGAAATTCTTCCTTGGAAATGGGTTGGGGGAGAAGCTTCTAGAAATATCTATGCTTACTTCCCTTCAAACCACATCTAGATAGACTCATAGATAACCTACATGGACAAAGTAATATAACAAAACAACATGTTCCCTTACCTATATATAAATAGGCATATATATGTATATATGTATGTATTTGTATCTATATGAACCCCTGTCTCAGAGTCCATTGGTATGTGACTATTTCCTTACTTTTGGAGTAATGCTTTAAAAGTCTCTTTGTAAAGGAACATCCCCAGTCACCGAGTACAATGATTGATTCCAACAGACTACAAAGAAATTTTGTCAAAGGTTTTTCACAATGCCTCCTTTCTTTTGAAGATCATCTATTTTTAAAAATTAATTAATTCAATTTTAGTTTTCAAAATTCACTTCTGTAAGCTTTTGAGTTTTTAATTTTCTCCCTTTCCTTCCCTCCTCCTCCCCAAGACAGCATGAAATCTGATAAAGCCTCTACATATATATTCTGATTAAACATGTTTTCACATTAGTCAGATTGTAAAGAATTAGAATGAACGGGAGAAACCACAAGAAAGGAAAAACAGCAACAACAAAGAGAGAGCAAATAGTATTCTTTGATCTGCGTTCAGACTCCATAGTTCTTTCTCTGGATATGGACAGCATTTTTTTTTTTTTTATCATGGAGTCTTTGGAGTTGTCTTAGATTCCTGCATTGCTGAGAAGAGCTAAGTCTACCAAAGTTAGTTATCACGCCATGTGGCTGTTACTGTATACAATGTTCTCTTGTTTCCACTCATTTTGCTCAGCATCAGTTCAGATGAATCTTTCTAGGGTTTTCTGAAGTCAGCCTGCTCATCGTTTCTTACAGCACAGTGGTATTCTGTTACATTCGTATACCAGACCTTGTTCAATCATTCTCTAATTGACGGACATCCCTTCAGTTTCTGATTCTCGGCCACCACAAAAAGAGCTGCTATAAATATTTTTGTTCATGTGGCTCCTTTTCCAATTTTTAGGATCTTTTTATAGCCCCTTGGGCATGGTTCCAAATTGTTCTCCAGAATGGTTGGATCAGTTCACAACTCCACCAACAATGCATACTATTCCAATTTTCCCACATCTTCTCTAACATTTATCATTTTCCTGTTTTGTCATGTTAGCCAACTCAATGACTCTTAAATGATATGATGGAATGTATAATGGTAGGCACCCAACTCTGATTCTTGAAGATACTGGAGCAGATGAATGAAAGTGTCCTCTAGGAATATGTCTCTGCTTTACATGGATGTCATGATTCTTTGCCAAAGGATACCTTCCACAGAGGGAATGGATCTTGTATATTGCAGGGCTTATATTTGACTTCAGGTATCTCTGCATTTTCTAGGAATGTCCTTAAAAGCAACTGGCAGAATGAATATAAGATTACTTTGTTTTACCTACATGGAAAAAAGTCATTTAAGTTGAGGGTAATCACAAGGAAACAACTCTATATCATGACAAATATAGCAAAAGTCTTTGTCAAAGTATATGTCAGTATTCCACATTCTTTGATTCCCGTTGGCTATCTAGAAGTCTTTTTAAAGATTTTTCAAGATTCCTGTTAATGCTCTCAATGGAAGGTGAAGAAGGTGTCTCTATAGCCTGATTCTTGACTCTACAGATGCAAATGAATGGGAGTCAAATGTCTCAGTTTCCTCTAGGAACACATCTTTCCTTTACATGTATATCATGAATCTCAGCAAAGTGAGAAAGGGGATTCAGTATAAGCTGCCTTCTGACTGTAATAACTTTGAATGGACTGCTCTTTTAGCAGTATTGCTTTATATTTAATTCAAATAATGGAAGAGAGAGCTTTTTAGCCTCCATTTCTTCTGAATTTTTTTTTCTCATTTCAAATGGTTTCCCTTTAATTCTTCTACAGATATCAGTGTTTCCACAATGACTAATAGAAGTAAGTGCTCCTGAACCAGAATGAGTGTTAAATATAATGTTTCATTGTAGTAAGTGGCCATTTATAATGAAGAAACTTATTCGTTGGAATGAGAACAATAAAAAATTTTTCCCTAACAACTACTTTGGCTGTATCCCATAAATTTCCTATGTTGTCTCATTGATTTTGTTATTTTTAATGAAATTATTGATTGTTTCTATGATTTATTCTTTGGCTCACTCACTTTTTACAATTAGATTATTTAATTTTCAATTAATTTTTAATCTGTGCTTCCAAGAACCTTTACTGATTGCTATTTTTTATTGCCTTATGGTCCAAAAAGGTTTTATCTAATATTTCTTCTTTTCTGCATTTGGCTGAGTGGTTTTTTTTACCCTAATAATTGTCAGTTATTGTAAATGTGCCATGTACAGGTGAGAAAAGGGTATAATCCTTTCTATTCCCATTCAGTTTTCTGCAAAAGTCTATCATGTCTAACTTTTCTAAAATTTTATTGATCTCTTTAACTTCTTTCTTATTTATCTTATAGTTAGGTTTATCTGTTACTGAGAGCAGTCACTAGTATAGTTTTACTCCTTCCTCTAGGAATTCATTTAACTTTTCCCTTAAGAATTTGGGTGCTATGCCATTTGAATACTATGGTATGGACATATAAGTTTAGTACTGATATTTTATCTCTTTAATTAGTTCTATTTTTGCTTTTGCTTTGACATCATGATTGCCACTCCTACCTTTCCATACAGTCATCCCCTCACCACTCCCCCCTTAAAAAAAATTTGTGTATGTCTTTCTGTTTCAAGTGTTTCTTGAACATATTTTTGGATCCTGGTTTCTTCATTCTGCTATCTGCTTCCATTTTATGAGTGTTTATCTCTTTCACATTTACAATTATGATTACTATGTATTTCCCTCCATTTCAGTTTTTTGGTTTATCCTTCATTCTCTGTTTCTTTTTTTACCCTGTCCCTGCTCACAAATCTGTTCTACTTCTGACCACTGCTTCCCATAAAGCACCTCCCTCTTATCACACCCCACCTTCTACTCCCTTTCTCCTCCTACTTCCTTGTTGGACAAAATGGATTTTTTCTCTCAAATAAGGTTTATATATATTATTTCCTGCTTGAACCAGTTCAGATAAGAGTGAGATTTAAATGTTGTCTCCCCACTCCCACTTCCCATTCTACTCTAAATCTTCTTTGCTTGCCTCTTTTACGTGAAACTATTTTACCTGATCTTTCTGTCTTACTGTTTCTCCTTCTCCTAGTACATCCTTTTTCTCACTCCCTACTTTTTTTTTTTTTGGAGATCATCCTAACATAATCTACTTACACTCATGCCCTGTATATTATGTAGATGCCTTCTGGATATCCTAATAATGATAAAGTTCCTAAAAGTTACCTGAATCATCCTTCCCATATAGGAATATTAAAACAGTTTAACCTTATAAAGTTCATCATGATTTCCCTTCTGTATTTTTTTTTTCTTATATTTCTCTTGAATCTTGTATTTGAATGTCAAATTTTCTATTCATTTCTGGTCTTTTTATCAGGAAGTATTGGAAATAATTATTCTTTAAATGTTTGGTAGAATTCACTTGTGAATCCATCTGGTCCTGGGGATTTTTTTCTTAGGGTGCTCATTTATGACTTCTTCAATTTCTTTTTTTTTTTTTGTAAGATAGGATTATTTAAGTTGTCTATTTTCTCTTCTGTTAATCTGGGCAATTTAGTATTTTTGTAAATATTTGTTCATTTCAGTTAGATTGTTAGTTTTATTGACATAAAATTGGGCAAGATAGCTCCTGATAATTGCTTTAATTTCCTCTTCAATGGTGATGAATTCACCCTTTTCATTTTTGATACTGCTAATGTGGTTTTCCTCTTTCTTTTTTTAAAAAAAAAAAAATCAAATTAACCAGTAGTTTATCTGTTTTATTTTTTCCCCATAAAACAGCTACTAGTTTTATTTATTAGTTTAATGGCTGCCTTTCAATTTTATTAATCTCTCCTTTGATTTTCAGGATTTTCAATTTGGTGTTTAATTAGGGATTTTTGATTTGTTCTTTTTCTAGTTTTTTTTAAGTTGCATGTCCAATTCATTAATCTGATTTCTCTATTTTGTTGATATAAGAATTTAGAGATATAAAATTTAGAGATACAAAATTTCCCCAAGTACTGCCAAAGCTATATCCCATCGTCTTATTGTTCTCACTCTCTTTGTTTCTTTGACCCACTCACTCTTTTGAATTGGATTTTTTGGTTTCTAATTATTTTTTTAATTGATATTTCTGTGGCCCTTTTTCAATGTTATTTTTATGGTGTTATGATCTGAAAAGGATGCATTTAATATTTCTGCCTTTCTGCATTTGGTTGTGAAGTTTTTATGCCCTTATACATGGTCAATTTTTTGTGTGGGTATCATGTACCACTGAGAAAAATGTATATTCACTTCTATTCCCATTCAATTTTCTCCAGTATGTAACTTTTCTAAAATTCTAGTCACTTCCTTAGTTTCTTTCTTGTTTCTTTTTGGTTAGATTTATTTAGTTCTGAGAGGGAGAAATTGAAGGCCCCCATTAGTATAGTTTTACTGTCCACTTCCACTTATAACTCATTTAACATTTCCTTTAAAAATTTGAATGCTATAACATTTAGTACATTTATATTTAGCATTTATATATTACTTCATTGTCTATGGTACTTTTTAGCAACATGGTTTGCTGTTTCTGCTTTTTTTTTTTTTAACATCAGCTAAACCATAATGGATTCTACTCCAGAACTCCATTTGTACTCTGTTTGTATTTTTCTGCTTCAAATATGTTTCTTGTAAATAATATATTGTTGGATTCTGTTTTCTAGTCTACTCTACTATCTTCTTCCACTTTATGGGTGAATTCATCCCATTCACACTCATCCCATTATGATTATGGTGTATTTCCTCCATCCTATTTCCTTCCATTTATTCCTCTTTCTATCTCCTTTTCCTCGTCCCTCATCGAAAGTCTGTTTTATTTCTTACCATTGCCTCCTCCAATCCACACTTCCTTCTACCACCACCTCCCTCTCCTCTTGCCCACCTCCCCTCATACTTCATTTTGGGGTAAGATAGACTTCTATACCCAATTGATTATTTATGTTATTTCTTCTTTGAGACAATTCTGATGGAAGAACTCAAATGTTCGAGCATACCTATGCCATTCCCACCCCCATATTGCCCTCCACTATAGAAGCTTTTCATTTTCACACCTCTTTTATGTGAGATAATTTTCCTCATTCTGCTTCTCCCTTTACCCTTCTCCCAGTGCATCCCTATTTCACACACCTAAATTTTATTTTTTGGAAATCATTCCATCATAGTCAACTCACACCTATGTTTTCTACATATATGTCTTCGTTTTAATAATGATAGTGTTTTTAGGAGTTACAAGTATTATGTTCCTATGTAGGAATGAAAACGGTTTAACTATGGTGAATCTCTTATGATTTCTCTTTCATGTTCAGCTTTTTATGTTTCTCTTGAGTCTTGTATTTGAAAACCAAAATTTTTATTCAGTTCTGTTCATTTCATCAGAAATGCTTAAAAGTCCTTTATTTCATGAAATATCTCTTTTTTTCTCCTGTAAGATAATACTTAGCTTTGCTGAATAGATGATTCTTGCTTGTAATACTAGCTCCTTTGCCCTGCAGAATATTATATTCCAAGCCCTTCAGTCCTTTAATGTAGAAGTGACTAAATCTTGTGTCATCTTGATTGTGGTTCCATGATATTTGAATTGTTTTTTCTGTATGCTTACAGTATTGTCTCCTTTCTCTGGAAGCTTTGGAATTTGGCTATAATATTCCTGGGAGTTTTTATTTTGGGATCTCTTTTAGGAGGTGATCAGTTGAATCTTTCGATTTCTTTTTTATCCTGTGGTTCTAGGATTTTAAGATAATTTTCTTTGAAAGTTTCTTGAAATGTTATATTTAGGCTTGTTTCTTGATCATGGCTTTTAGGCAGTCCAATAACTTTTAAATTTTCTCTCCTTTATCTATTCTCCAGATCAGTTGTTTTTCCAATGATATATTTCACATTTTCTTCATTTTTAATCTTTTGACTGTTTGATTGTTTCTTGATTTCTCATGGAGACATTAGCTTCCACTTGCCCAATTCTAATTTTTAAGCAATTATTTTCTCCAGTGAGCTTTTGCACTTCCTTTTCCATTTGGTCAATTCTACTTTCTAAGGAGTTCTTTTCCTCAGTGAATTTTTGTACTCCTTGGTCGTTTTTGGTCATTTCTGCCACAGCATGTTGGGCTCTCAGTCAACCACCATCCAGCTGAGATAGACCTTTCCTGCTGGCTTCCTAAGTTGTCCTGGGCTGGAAAATGTTTTGCCCCATACTTTTGTTGGTTCTGCTGATGAGGGCTGGAAAGGTGGATAGGATAGATGAAATCTGAAATCACCCAAAGACCGGAGTGCAGGGTCAGTTCTCCTGGAATGAATTCTCAGACTCAAGCATTCTTGAGGTCAAAGCAAAGATTTATTATTTTTCAGCAAGCAAGAGTTCTTAGGGAAACTGCAACCTTAGAGGGGTACAGGTAAAGTTAATATAGGACATTCTACAGTAAAAACATGTGCCAAATATGCTAACTAGGTGATTCAGGGCAGAATTGGGAAGTGGTTAAGGAGTAGTTAGTTCTTAAAAGAACATGTACTTTTAGTATCTACTGCACAGGTATTTTACCCAGAGTCCATTGGGAAATAGCCCAAGGGGGGTGCTACATGGAGGTGTAGTTTTAGGCCTGAAACATCATTAAGTCAGCTAACCATCAGGACTGACTAAGGAATAACAGGCTCCTCTCATCAAGACAGCCTTTCATTGTTAGACAAGATAAATATAAGGAGCACACATATGTCTAAGTCTAAGATACACATGATTAGTTAGTGAGTAGTAAATGTTGTTATGACCCCCCAGCACATAGCCAGTTCAGCCAGTACACATCTGGTTGACAAATAAATTCTATAGATGCAGCTGGCTATTGTATCAGGAAAAGAGATAATGGTTGTTGTCCTTGGACTGGGGAGAAACTGCTTGTGATAGTATTTTGAGGCTAGGGAGAAATGTGATTTTTAAAGAGAAATGTGATTTTAGAATTGAGGTCCAAGCCAGGCATACAAGCACCCCATCACTGTCACTTTAGAATTTGATATGAGGAGTTATTTTAAAGTTGTTTAGAGGGGAATTTGGGAAAGCTCAAGTGAATTCCTGCCTTTACTTTGTCATCATGGCTCCTCTCCTTTTTATTCTTTTTACTTATTTTTTCAGTGTACTTAGTGATCCAGGTACACTGACATACTGTCCATTCCTCATGCATGATGTACCATTTCCTGCTTTTCATGTGTTGGCACTGGCCTCTTGCCTAAGACTTTAACCTTATTCACTTCCACCTATCAATCAGCATCCCTGGCTTCCTTCAGTAATCAAATGTCATCTTCTGTAGGAGGACTTTTCTTCTGCTTAAGCCACCTACTTTGCATGTATACTACATGCACCTGTTTATTTACATATTGTTTTCTGCATTTGAATGCAAACTCCTTGATGGCATTTTGAATTTCTTAATGTCTCCAGTGCTTAGCACAGTGCCTAGGATATGGCACCAGGCCTGGAGTCAAGGAGATCTGAGTTCAAAACTGGCTTCAGCGTTTACTAGCTGTGTGATCCCAGACAAGACACTCAATCTCTGTTTCTATTTCCTTACCTTGGTACCTGCCTCCCAGGTTATTGTGAAAAGTAAACAATAATACTTGTAAAGTGCTTAACATAGTTCCTGGTACACAGTAAGTACTATATACGTTAGCTATTATTATTATTGACTGAATGGATGAACTCTGCTTATTACCAAATTTTAAACCAAAGAGTCAAAGTGACCCTGGAATACCATTCCAAGAGTTCAAGATACCTTGAACTATTAGGTCTCCTAAGTAATTACATGTGCTTGAGTTGTAATGTGTTTACAGTTTTACCCAGCAATCCCAAAGAGGGAGTACCATTTATCAAATACTTTAAATAGTGAACAAGCCAGAAACTGGTTCTCCTTTTTAAATGATCAACATTCTTTCCTACCCCCACTGCTCTCACCAGATAAGGGAGGACCAGGAGACTACCCAGGGATTGCGATTGCTATTGCATCATAGCAAAGAACCAAATCCTTTCATCACCATGGCCAGAAGAGTGCAAGGTAAAGTCTGAACATTGTGTATATTCTAACCAGAGAAGATAAGGTGGAGGAGGAGTGCTAAATACTTTATCACACATGTATGGTTTTATCAGAGCAGGGCATTTTTCAAGGGTTGGTAGTCGGGAATCACTATCCAGTGACATCAAAACTTTTAAAATCAGCAGGCTTGTTTCCCATGGAAGAAAGACAAAGTTCACAATTCTCCTATGATATCCTTTTAGCAAGAAAAATTCATTAGAGGTTTCACTTCTTTGTTCATTATTTGCATTGTCACAAGGCTATCCTATAGCAAGATATATTGGCAAGCAGGAATCTTGCTACTTTGGAGAAAGGGAGAAAAAAGCCAGCTTACAAGCATTTAGTTAAAATTCTTAAGGATGATTGATTTTGCTCTTGAGACAGGAAAATAATTTGTTCTCTTTAAGGGGGAGAAAAACTTTCTTTGTTTTCTTTTTTCTCTCCTTTTCTTGTCGTTTCTTTCTCCCCTAAAATATCCTGCTCTATTGTTTTCAGGGATTTTGAAAATAAAAGTCTTATCACATTTAAAATGAATAAAAATCAATGGGCTGTGTGGAATTCAGGCTGAAACAGTGTAAACATCAGTTGTGTAAATGATTAACTTTTGGAATTTTAGAAGCCTTTGAATCATTTCTAGAAAACAAAGAAGATGAAAGGATTAATGAGCATGATAGACCTGCCAAATTTTCCTTTTTTTCCCCCAAGAAAATAAAACCTTTATATTTCATATGCAATATGTTATCTAATGAAGACAGCATTCCATTCAAGGTAAAAGCAGCTAAAAGTTCTAGTC
Organism: Bettongia penicillata ogilbyi; assembly: GCA_023548195.1. Lineage (NCBI taxonomy): Eukaryota > Metazoa > Chordata > Mammalia > Diprotodontia > Potoroidae > Bettongia > Bettongia penicillata. The sequence goes on along the minus strand of JAJHZJ010000525.1, from coordinate 2,028,533 downwards.
TTTCTGGATTGCTTCTATTTGTCCCCTTATTTTCTTTTGCTCAAATAAATCCATTTTTATTTTTGAAAGATTTTTGTGTAGACAATTATAGAAAATTTCCTGATTCACCAATATAGGTTCCAAGGTTGAGTTTGTAGATGGTGTAGTCAGATGCTTGAGAAAGGAAGTGTTTTTTTTTGTTGTTTTTTTGTTTTGTTAAATTCTGACGTCTGGTGAGGTAGTGTTACATTTGTTTAGTCATGTCCAACATTTCATGACACCATGGACAGCAGCACGCCAGGATGTTCTATCCAGTCTACCTCTTGTGTTGTTTCCACGACACTATCTATCCATCTCATCCTCTGCCATCCCATTTTCCTTTTGCCTTCAATCCTTTTAGAGTCTTTTCCAGTGGGTCCCATCTTGTCATTATATGGTCAAAGGATTTAAGCTTGAATAATAAATACTTTATCACACATGTATGGTTTTATCAGAGCAGGGCATTTTTTCAAGGGTTGGTAGTCAGGAATCACTAATCAGTGACATCAAAACTTTTAAAATCAGTAGGCTTGTTTCCCATGGAAAAATAAAAATAAAAGGAGATTTTTGTGTTTTTACTTTGAGATGCCTCTGAGCGGTCAATTTGAGTAAGGGGGGAGGGTCGTGCAATTCCACACCTCTATAATTGAGTGAATACTGGCAATTTGGTCTCTGCCTCTTCAAAAGCTAGCCTGCACTTCTCATAGTTTTTGGTTCACATATTGCTAGCCTACCATGCAGAATCTTGGGCATAACCTAGGTAGTATGTGCAATGTGTGCAATTGTTTGACAATTTGAATGTTGTTTAGCATTGCCCTTCTTTAGAATGAAGGCATAAACTGATCTTTTCTAGTCACTGCTGAGTTTTCCAAATTTGCTGACCTATGAGTACAGCATTTTAACAGCATCCTCCTTTAAGATTCTTTTAGAATCTCTTAGGATCTTAAAAAGCTCAGCTGGAATTCTGTCACCTCCACTGCCTCTGTTTGCAACACTTGACTTCATTCTCCAGGTTGTCTGACTGTAGATCAGTAACTACACCATAGTGGTTATGAGAGGTGTTTCTTTTTTTGTATAGTTTTTCCATGTATTATTGCCACCTCTTAATCCCTTCTACTTCTGTTAATTCTTATCATTTTTTGTCTGTTATGCCCATTTTTGCATGAAATTTTCCTTGATCTTTTTTTCTTGATGAGATCTCTTATCTTTCCCATTCTGTTATTTTCTTTTGTTTCTTTGCATGGCATTCTTATCTCTCCTTGCTATACTCTTGAATTCTGCACTCAGTTGGGCTCCTGCCTTAAGGGCTCTTCTGGACCCTCGTGGCTTTAGAGTGATTATCCATAGTATCTGTGGTGGTTTCCCTCCCAGCCTGATGTCTTTATCTTGGCCTCATTAAAGGGACCATGTCCTGCCTACTTCTGAAACAGGCCTATTCAATGAATGGGCACTGCCTCACCCTAAGTGAATATCTGCAAAGACCTTGGTCTAAAGTCTCTCAGTGCATCCCGGGTCATCTCCGGTCATCCTGATGAATATGATCACTGGATTCAGATGGCTCTGGAGAAGTGAGGCTGGTGACCTGCACAGCCCTCCCTCACTCAAAACGAAGTCAAGTGCAAGTCATGTCATCTTTTCTCTGATGGCATGGTCTTCTTTGGCAACGAAGGACGAACACAGTTCAGTTGGGTATATCTTTCCCTTTCCTTTTTTCCTCATGACTGTAATAGTTGTTGTTTCAGTAGTGTCCCACTATCCATGACCCCATCTGGGGTTTTCTTGACAAAGACAGTGGAGAAGTTCGCCATTGCCTTCTCCAGCTCATTTTACAGATGAGGAAATTGAGGCAAACAGGTTTAAGGGATTTGCCCAGGGTCACACAGCTAGTGTTTGAGGACAGATTTGAAGTCAAATTCCTGATTCCTGGCTTAATGCTTTATCCACTATATCACCTTACCATCACACAATTGACTGAAAGTTGTAACAATTCTAGCTTCCACTTTGATTATGATTTGTTGAATATTAAAAAGCATGTGGCAGGGTAGATGAGTCATCCTCCAAGCCTGGGAGACCAGGAAGCATGCTCGTCCTTTGGCCCATGTCTATTCTGCCCCTCATTCGGGAGCCCGCAGCTCTGCCAAGATGCTTGTTAGTCTAAACCACCTGAATTTGACTTACAAATAACCACACAGCTGAGGGGTGTATGGTTTGGGGTTATGTGGTTCATCATTCAGATTACTGATAATGTCAAGACTGTGAGACTGGTTCTAACTTTCATCTCAGAACACCCATTGAGATAAAATTGTAGTGTTGGGAAGAGGGAGGCAGATCTGCCTTTTTCAAAACATTGCAATTCTCCTTAAAATAATTAAAAGACCTGGACCACATATTTATATGAAAACACTAAAATTAAAAACCACTTAACAGAAAACAAAAAGTAGTGTGAAAAGTGCCAGTGTGAGCAGGCGCCTTTCTCTCCTCCATCATTCCCCTGCCTTTCCGGACATGTCATTTTGTTGTCACTATGCTTGCTCCTACCAGTTTTGGTTCAGTATTCCTAGCCCACTAAAATTCTACCTCTGGCTCAGAGCCTGTGAGTGTCTCATTTCCTCCCAGGGAAATAAGAAAATGGTATCTGCATGGAACAATTCCCAGAATTCACATAGGTTTTATAACCTCTTATTCTTTTCTAGGAAGGAGAGATAAACTCTCTTGTTCAGACACAAAGAAGGCCACCAGACCCATGGGCATAATCCTTGTGCATTCCTCTTTGGTAAAGAGTGATACTTGGGGTATTTCCTGGGTAAGAATGGTCCTTGAGGTTGCAACTTTAAAGCTCCAGTTTTGAAACTGTAAGCCCAAATGTGGTCTATTGGTCATAATTCACTCCTGAGATATATATATATTTTTTTGCCAAGAAACTTTTAAAATACAATTTATCCACTACCCACAAAATCAATTATTGTAAGTAGTAAAATAAGTAGTTAAAGGCATATCATTGGAACTGTTTTATTAAGAATGAGAACATAGTTTCATAATAGATCAAGCAGAACTGATCTAAACCCCGAGTTTTGTTTCATATGGCTACTCCTCTTTTTAGATGTGTATATTTCATTATTTCCTTTTTCTTTTAAAATTCAAGTTCCTAGATGGTTTCCCTTTTATTCTCATGGTGGTAGAAGGAGAACTCTAAGTATTAACACATCTCCTCAAACCACACTAGAAAATCAGATGTTGCCAAGGAAACTGTCCATCAGGGAGACATACACTAAGCACTATATGCCTGTTGAATTCTTCCAACACTGGCAGCAGCTCAGCTTGCTTTTGCAGCCATGAAATTTAAAGAGAACTCAGAAGACGGCAGTATCTTCCAGAAAATCCCTCCCAGGGATCTGAATGAAGCTGCTTGCTCTAGGCTGGTCTGAAACTGATAGTCTAGATTCTGAACTTGGCTTATCATTCTCCAACCCCACCCCCACTCCTCCAAATTCCCACAAGCTGCGGCTGAATTAATCTAATTTTATCGAAGGCTTTCACTATATCCAAGGGAAGAACTTTTCTTTATCCAGTTTAAATAGCTTGATTGATTTATCAGGTGTTGTTACACGATATAGCTATAACCATATATATTTTTTCATTCACATTTTTTTCTTGTCCGATAATTATTGATCATATTTGTACAAAAGCTCTATAGTTTTGCTATTGTAATTGTCTGTTTTGCCTTTTAGGATTTTCTCTATCTCATTTGGCTAAAAATCCTCATGCAAAGCATGTCCATCCTCTCCTAATTTTTTAAAGTGAGCTGAGCTTATATTTAAGTCCAGAATACATTTTCAGTTTAGTATGGGATATGATTCAAGATGTTAAATCTCAAATTAATTTCTGGGAAAACTGCTTTCCAGGTTTCCAGGTTTGCTAACAATTCTTGTCAAAAAGCAAATCTTTCCCCTTCAGTAATATATATTCTTGGAATTTTTCAACACTGACGTGCTGTTTTCGGTTGCTTCTGTTTCTCCTCATATTCTCTTCCACATATTTACTGTAAAAGAAAAAACTAGTACCAAATCATTTTACATTTTATATATGTAATATAACTATATGTTTTACATATATTAAAAATCTATATATAGCTCTATGTTTTGAGGTCTGTTATCCCCTACATTCATACTTTTCCCTATTATTTCCTTTGAGATTGTTATTCCCTTTGAATTTTGTCACTGTTCAGTTTTTAGCTCTAATCTCCTTGGTAATTTGGCTGGTACAGCACAAAATCTATAAATTAAAAAAAATCTTATTATATTGACACAAACCAATGAAAATCACTGCAACTTCATCTCTTTGTTCTCCTATTATAAAGTCCACTTTAAAGAGTATATGTATATAAACTTTGTGTATATATATTGGTAGGTGGTAGTGCTTTTGTGGTTAGGGAATTTCTCTCATAATTTCTTCCTTTATAAAAAAGTTATTATTGTATGGATAGTTTTGTGGAATTATTCTGTAACCTCCCTGAAGTTATTAATCATCCCAATTAGTTTCTTTGCTGCTTGTCTGGGTTTTCTAACTATGCTATCATGTTATCTACAAATTGGAATGATTTTGGCTCTTCTTTGCCAATATTCATAATTTGGTTTTATTTTTATCTTTTTATAGGTAGCATTTCTAGAACTAGGTCAAACAAGTACAAGACATCCTTGCTTTACACCATTTATACTTGGAAAGCTCATAATATTTCTTCACTACTGATAATTCTAGGCCTTGGCTTTTAGTTAAATACTTTCAATTAAAGAGTGGCGCTTTCATGCTTATGCGCCTTATGATTTTAACATAAATTAATACTGAATTTGGTTAAAGGCTATTTTCTGAATCTATTGAAATAATCACATTTATTTCTGTTGGGAAAAGTCATTGTTCATTTTTCTGCTTCAATAATTCAGAAATGTATTTGGCCCATTTTTGAATTTCCTCTCAACTCACCAGCAAGCAGTTATTACTTTATTAGTATTACTGAGTAGCTATTACCGTATTGTCCATTCTTGTTCTGATTTACCCATTGAAAGTTATTTACAGTAAGCAAGCATGAGTTGGGGCATTAGAAAATTCTCTCAAGAGTAACTCTAGACTTCCTAGGACCATAGACAAGTAATTTCCCTCCTCTTGACTTCAGTCTCATTTTCTTTTGGAAGGTTTTTGCTCTCTTATTTTCTAAGCATGTCTCTTATATTTGAGGGCAAAGTTTTAAAATGACTACAAACTTTGGTCTAAGTTATAATTTTCATTTTGAGTACAAAGCTATTTTTTCAACATTGCTGAAACTGAGATCTGAGCACTGCTTCTTTTTTCTCTTAATCTTGCAGCTGAACCCAAAGGAAAACTAGTGAGGGAAGCCAGTTTTATAATAAGTAAGATTTCTCTCTTTGAATGTATTTTAATATCATATGGTAATACATTTCACACTAGTACGACACTCCTCCAAGAATGTATCTGTTTACATTAATGGACATGCACTGGAACTAGCTCAAAATGACTTGAGCGAGCAGACTGTTAGATTTTTGGTGTGAGTCTTTATATTTTAGAAATTGGCAAATGCTATAAATTAGGCCTTGATTTATTGTTTTCTTTATTATCTAGACTTAACTGAAAGAAAATATTAATAGTGCAGATAAATCTTAAAAATATGTTACTAAACATTAAGAGGTTGGTGGTACAGTGGATAGAGTGTGGGGTTGGCAGTTGAGAAGACCCAAGTTCAAATCTGGCTTCAGATGCTTATTAGCCTGTGTCAGCCTGGGTAAGTCACTTAACTTCCGCCTCAGTTTCCTCATCTGTAAAATGGGGATAGTAAGAACACCCACCTTGCAGGATTTTTGTGAGAATCAAATGAAATGATAACTATAAGAAGCTTTTAGCACCGTGCCTAGCACACAGTAGGTGCTAGATAAATGCTTATTCCCTTCCCGCCCCTCCCCATTTATTAGCACACCACTGATTTGCATCACTATTTTATTTTAAACTGAATGCCAATTTTAAAGGGGCATGCAACAAAAGAATTCCTGACCTAGAATTCTTGCTATCTGTGACAGGAGAAAGACTGGCTCAGACTTCATGTCACCATTATGATAAGAGGTTAGCTATTGTACCAGTCTCGATTTTAATCTTCCAGACATTGTTCTAGGAAGAACTTGCAAAATCCAGGTTGTTGAAAATCAAGCCATTTTTGACAAACTGGCAAGAATTTTTATATTTCCCTTTCTGTTACTTGTTTTCAGACATGTATACCTTTCTGCTTTCTGTAAAATTCCATTTTCCTATGTTGCTTATTTCTTCATGTTCTATATGGGTACTAAAACTGATGGTCTGGGCTCACTGTGAAGTTTTCAGTACAGCCTGTACTCTGAGCATAATGAAAAAACTACAGTTAACTATCTCTGCATCCAATGGAATTTTTGATAATTTTTCTCTCAAGCCTTTTTATTTGTCCAATCAGGCCTTGTCTGTCTCTCTCTCTCTCTCTCTCTCTCTCTCTCTCTCTCTCTCTCTCTCTCTCTCTCTCTATATATATATAAAATCTTATTTTTTGTAATAATGAATAAAATGAGACTGGTCAATCAGGAAACTCACTGCCTCTCAATCTTAAGAAGTTCATTTTAATAATAATTGCTTGTTTACATATTTCAAATAAAACTCTTGCCCAGTGTTATTTTATTCAATTTATTTATGTAACACTGTGTATAAAGCAATTGATTCATAAGCAATGATTCTGTACAATCATCTTGCAGAAATTTTTGGATAATTCCTGGTAATTTGAGAACAGCAGGCTATTTCCCCTCAGATTCCTAACCCCCAATAAGAAAGTGCTCAAAATCAACAGATTTCTTTTTTTTCTTTTAAGAGCAAATGAAATATGGGGGCAAGGTGTAGGAAAGGAGGAGAGCTTCAACTTTTAATGTCTAAAATGTGCACATAAAACAGGCACAAAGAAACAAGTGTGTATTCTCATGAATTCTATGTCACTAATATAGCAGAGGCAACAATCTGTACAACAAAATGCAACTACGGAAGAAAAAAAGACTAACTCATTTGGAATACTTTAAAAAAAAGTATAGTTTTGCTTTTAAATGCATAGTGATAAGGAAAAAAACCCCAGCAAATAAAAGTAGCTAAAGTTCGACATAAATAAAAAGCATCCCCCCCTTGAGTCGTAAAGCATATTTCATTTAGGACTTAATATTTCATCACAAAGCACAAGAATAATATGCAACTGGCTATAGAGCTACATAATAAATAATCAGGTAGAGAATCTACTCATGCATTAGTTAAGTATAGCTAAAATCTTTATATCACACAAAACCATTCATTAATAATGTAGTGTAAAGGTGGCAATGTAAATAAAGAGAATGTTACTGATTTGCATTAATTCATATTCAGGCATCTAATTATGTTACAGCACAGCTGTCAGAAGAGTATAATGAGCAAATAATAAAACTGGGAGTTTTTTTTTCCTTTCCACAATATTCTATAAATGAACACTGATGGGCAGAGAAGCAATCATGTTGCTGTCCAACATAATATTGGTCTAGTTCTGCATCTGTTCAAAGAACTTGTAAGTTGGATTTTCGTAGCCATTCTGCTGCATCTTGGAAAGGTGGCGCTCCTCTGGGGTAACTGCAGCATCAATCTGAAAAAAAAGCAGACAAAAGAGACCTAGGTCATTGATCTGATCCATTCCTGCAACTGACATGTATGTGTAATGCAAAGAAAAAGTATTCCGTGATGCTTTCCACGTGTCCACAGAACAGCAGGTCTATCCTATGGCACTATCACCTAACACGGTTCTTTTCTGTAAGTTTCCACACTTTTGTAAGGTGATGATGGATTGAATCTCCCTTGGTTGACTGGCTCTATTCTATGGCCACCAGGTGGTGCTCAACACCACGACTACTTGTTCATCTAAAACACAATCTGTTACTAGACCAAAAGCTGCAATTAGACCTACTGGGAATATGTCTTCTTTCCCCAAACCGCTCATCTAAGTTCATAAGAAGTGCCAAAGATCATTCTCTTTAAATATCAGCAATCTGGACATTTCTTATTAATCATACTGCTACTTGTGATAAAACATTTTGACTAGATTGAATCCAAGGGTTTTCTGGGAAATTTCATCATGTCCTCATGAAAGTGATGATTGGTTGTGAGACCCAAGACTGTATGGGAAAATACTCAATCTTATGGTCAGTTTTTCCTTTTAAAAATAATTTATTTTCAGCTTTCAATATTCACTTCCAAAGATTATGAATTCCAAATTTTCATCCCATCTCTTCCCTCTCCCTACCCCAGGACAGCATGCGCACCCCAACCACCCCCTTCTCCAATCTCTCCTCCCTTCTATCACCTCCCTTTCTCCCATCCTCCTCCCCTCTATTTTCCTGTAGGGTAAATTAATTTCTATACCCCATTGCCTGTACAACTTATTTCCTAGTTGCATGCAAAAACAATTTTTAACATTCATTTTTAAAGATTTTGAGTTCCACATTCTCTCCCTCCTCCCCATCTACCCTCACTGAGAAAGCAAGCGGTTTTATATAGTGTACATGTGTACACTATGCACACAGGTGCAAAACAATTCCATAAGTCATATTGTGAATGACTAACCACACTTCCCTCTATCCTGTCCTGCTCTCCATCTATTCCATTCTCTCCTTGGCCTGTCCCCTCACTTCTGATTACTCCTTCCCCCAATTTGAAGTTCTTTCTATTATCTGCCTCCCCTCACCTTGCTGCAGGGTAAGCTACATTTCCACACCCAACTGAATGTGTGTTATACCCTCCTTAATCCAAATCCCATGAAAGTAAGATTCACTTATTCCCTCTCACCTCCCCCTCCTCTTCACCTCCCATTGTAAAAGCTCTTTCTCACCTCTTTTAATACTGGTTTATTATTGCATTCTACCTCTCCCTTTCTCTTTCACCCAGTACATTCCTCTCAACATTTAATTCTATTTTTTAGGTATGCTCCCTTAATATTCATCTCACTCTGTACCTTCTGTGTGTGTATGTGTATATACACATACACAAATCTACATCATACATACCTACACATATAACACACACACACACACATATATTCCCTCTAACCACCCTAATACTGAGAAAGGTGTCATGAATTACAAATACCATCTTTCTACGTAAGAATGTAAACAGTTCAACTTTCATGTGTCCCTTATGACTTCTCTTTGTTGTTTACCTTTTCATGTTTCTCTTGATTCTTGTATTTGAAAGTCAAATTTTCTATTCAGCTCTAGTCTTTTCAACAAGAATGCTTGGAAGTCCTCTATTTCATTGAAATTCCATTTTTTTTCCCCTTTGAAGTATTACACTCAGGTTTTGCTGAGTAGATGATCCTTGATTTCCTTTGGATCCTAGATCCAAAGGATCCTAGGTCCTTTGACCTCTGGAATGTCATACTTCAAGCCATCAGATCCCTTAGTATAGAAGCTGATAAATCCTGTGTTATCCTGATGGTATTTCCACAACACTTGAATTGTTTCTTTCTGGCAGCTTGTGATATTTTGTCCTTGACCTGGGAACTCTAGAATTTGGCTACAATATTCCTAGGAGTAGTTGCTCTTAATATATTCATTTTAACTTATCTCGGAGAATTTTAGTCAATATTATTTAAGTGAATTCAGAGAACTTTCTAGTTGACAATGGTGGTGCACTCAGATGAAAGGTGCTACTGTGTGTTTTAAGGCTTTCTGCTTAATAAGCTCTCCAGAGAGAACTCCAGAATTACACTATTACTTCCTGATCTTCCAGACATCAGTAACTTTTTTTTTTGATGATTACAGTACTGTATCAAATTAAAGATACAAAACAGAATTTCAGGGCTAATGTGGACGTTTAGATTTCACACGTGAAGTAACCATTGTAACATTTAGTCTCTTGTACTTTTTGGTTTTTTAAAGATAGGAGTTTTGAATAAATAGAATATTCACTCTTGAGGTTTCTAAAATTTTTTTTTTTACTTCTTACCTAAAGATAACTGAAGACAAATGGAAACAATAGGTTATGGTTTGCCTCTAAAATTTAAGATATGTTAATTAAATTTTTTAATGAAATAGGTACCCTTATACAAAAAACACTACCTGTTCCTTAAGAAAATGTGCATTCATTTGTTTTAGTAACTGTGCATTTTTTTAATCATGCATGTGGTAGAAATAGTTCCCTTACATATGAATTACATCTGAATAAAATAGGTATTTTATTGATTCAACATGTGGTAAAGTGAAAACGGTGATGGATTTAGAGTCAGAAGAAGTGGGTTTGCATCTTGACCTTGCTACTTTACCTGTGTGACATGTGGAAGTTACCTAACCTCTCTGGGCTGCTCTTTCCTGAACTGTAAAATGAGAGGGTTGGACCCAAGGCCCTTGAAGAACCTTCTAACTCTAAATCTATGAACCTATAATTTCCTTTTCTGTTCTAGGGGAGAAGGGAATTAGTCACTTGATTTTTACTTAGGTTATAAAATCTAGAGGTCCTTAAAGATAATTAACTTAATTATTCATTTTAGCTTATTAAAGTTTTATTGACATCTTATCTTTTTAAACCATATTAATTTCTTTATATACAACTGGAACCTTGCCATGTAACAAAGAAAAGCAATTATGCAAAATTGTCATAGCATATGCAACATTTTATATCTATAGTCATCCACCTATCTATAGAAAGGAAATATGTTTCATAATATGTATTCCTGGCTCAAGGTTGGTTACTGTAGTTAATCAGAACTTTATAGTATTGTTTTCACTTGTATTATTATAGTTTTTGGTATAATAATTCCATTTACTCTACACACATTCTTACAAATTTTCCTGTGTCTTTCTGAATTCCTTATAGTTGCAACTGTACTTCATATTCCTACAATTTATTCATCCACTTCTGCTACTGAAAGGTTCCTATTTTAATTTTTTTTTTAACTGCTACAAGTGCTGCTCTGCATATTTTGGTATATATTTCTGTCCACCTTTGACATTAATGGTAAAGTCAATTGCCTCATTAAACAAAGGCTAAGTTAACCTAGGTTAAGTGACTTGTTTTAATCTAAATAGAAGAGTCAGAATTGGAATTAAGGCCATCTGACTCCAAATCCAGGGCTCTTTCCACTGTACTCTATTTAGTCATCATTTACAGGTAAGTCTATGGATCCCATCCCCAAGATCATATTTCCTATGGTGAAAATTTAACAGGACAAAAACCAAATGAAAGTATATCCATTAAAACATGGCTAATATGGGATGGAACTAGGTCTATCTCATACTCTGAGTAGAATGGAGCTGAAAAATATTGAAGAAAAACTTATGCACAAAATTACAAATATCTCTATTTCTTAACTTTAGGTGAGGACTAGTTATCCTATTGCCTCAGCCCAAAGGTTGGCACATTACATGTCTGTGTTTAGAGGGTGGTAAGGAAAGATGGTGTTACAGATATCTCAGAGGTCAATTCCAGATGTTGTTGGAGCACATGGAACCTGCACTGATCCCTATCCTGTCTAGTCACAATCACTTCTTCCATTGTTGTTCAGTGTGTCCAACTCTTCATGACCCCAAACTACTGGAGTGGTTTGCCATTTCCTTCTCCAGCTTATTTCACAGGATGGAAAATGAGGTAGGCAGGGTTAAGTGACTTGCCCAGGGTCCCACAGCTTGTGAGTATCCGAGGCCAGATTTGAACCCAGGAAGCTGAGTCTTCCTGACTTCAGGCCCAGGACTCTATTAATTGTGACACTTAGCTGCCCATTTTCTCCATTACTTGTTCAAATTATTAAGTATATATCTGACAAATGGGCAGCATGTAGTCTTTGAAATTCTCTCTGTTATATCTTCTTGTTAAAGCTGACCAAGGTTCTCTGACTCATTTCCTCAGAGTAAAATGGTCCCCTTCATAGCAACTTAATTTGTCTTACGGGGCAACAGTACAGTCTGCTCTAAATATCATTTTGCAGAAGGGAACGATTTAGTCACAAATCTGTTCCTGTCCTCTCCACTTACTTTTGATATGCTTTGAAATAAGCAAATGAGGTCACCATGCTTTTATTAGCATCTGTAATTAGCAACAACTTGACAGCTAAAAACGTTATCATCAAAGATCTGGAGATCTAATACAAATTCACTTTACTGATCTAATCCATCTTTCTGGGAGAGACCATCTGAACAAGCTATTTTTATATGCTCTGAAACACTTTATTAGTGCTGTATCACTGATGGAGGGCTGTTTTTGTTTTTTATTATTTTCTTTCTAGGGTGATAGATAACACACCTATTTTCAAAATTCAGAAAGGAAGAATAATGATGTCTTACTGACAGAATATTATATTCTAATCTCTTCTGGAAAGCACATGTATGTTAACAGTTATGAATAATAACCTACATTCATCAAGAGTAGGACAACATCTGGGAATTTTACAGATCATCTTTTCAACCACTAAAGTCAACTCTAGCATAAAATAATATCCTCAGAGGATGATGTTTAATTCAGGTACTTCTGTCTTAAGCTAGTCTCATGTGGCCTGCAGTCTTATTTTCCCCAGGCTCCTTATTCCTACTTGCCACTGTTATATTACTACCAGTACTAGAGAAGGTCAGGCTTCTCTCTTGAAATCCTAAGTGTCTGGTGGAAGTTACTATTTTTATAAATACTGTCCATTCAGTTGTTTTATTTTTCCAGTGAACTGTGAATCTAATCATCCCAACAGTAATTCAGACTGTGTTCCATTTGGAAATATCGCTCTGTACGTTACTATTATACCTGTGCTCGGATAGGGTAGTAGGAGTACTGGTGGGAGAGTGGAAAAGGAACCCTACTGAGGCCTGGCATAATGCCACCTTCCTGGAAGTCCCCATCAGAACAAACCTGTAACTCTTCCATATTCTGGGAGAGCAAAGATGGTGTGCTTTAGAAGAACCAAGCTAGATTGCTTTGTGCCTGAAACAACTGAAGGGAAGGATAGATGCTTTTTCTTCACATCCCCAAACAAACCAACCAAAGTGCAGCTCTGTCATTTACTGAGATACCTAACAAACTAGGGGGCAGCTAGTGAAAAGAGCTTTGGGCCTGGAGTCAGGAAGGCCCGAGTTCAAATCTGCGTGTGTGATCGAAGGCAAGTCACTGAATTCTGCTGCCTCCATTTCCTGTAAAATGAGCTGGAGAAGGAAATGGCAAACCACTTCAGTGTCTTTGCCAAGAAAACCCCAGATGGGGCCATGAAGACTCAGACACTACCGAACAACAACACAGATCTGGACATGGGTAACATTTCAAATTAGAAAATTCCCTGTTTGTTTCCCGGACTGGAAAAAGGGACAAAGAAGGTTGTTCATCGCTGTCCAGTCACGCAATGATGTTCTGTTCTAATTATACTGTCATCCCTATGAAGTTATCAGCTAAAAATGAAAAAGGGATCAACAGGACGAATGGGGAGCCGTCCTTATGCAAGAGGCAGACAGAGGGCAGGTTCACGGAGAAGTGGGGTCTGCGCTCTGAGTCACAATCAGTTTTTGATTTGTGTCGCTTAATAATTTAGAGACCACTTGCGTTTCTGGCTTCTGCCTACCTTCTGCTCGTTTGTTTCATTCGTTTTGTTTCTCATTAGCATAATCACATCTGGGTGACAGATTGGGATATCCCCTGGTAAACAATTTGTTTGAGCAGATTTTAAATGCTGAGATAAAATGACATCTGAGGATTATCCACGGGATTAATTGTTCACGATGATTTCTGTTCAAGAATCAGTGGCATCACATTTCCTAGGTGGCTACTGAGAAGTTTAACTAGCTGGCAACATGGGGCTGACTGAGATTCTAGTTCCACTTCTGTTTTTGCCTTGCTCTATGACACTAGGGCCTTAGTTTCCTTAATTGTAAAAGTAAGGAAATCATAAATGTAAATTTACTTGTAAATGAAAATGGTGGATGGGAAAATACGGAAGATCTTTTCCAGATCTAAAAATTTTATTAATGAGCTGGGAAAGGTGTCCCAACTGATCTTCTGTGTCTCATTTAAAATGCACAAGGAAGATGATCGATTGTAAGGAGTCCTTACAATCCATCTTATGGTACCCTTTCCATTATTTCACTAATATTCCCCCTAAATTATTGATGCAGCAAAATTGAATTATTATCTAAAATAGTAACATATACACATACCTGGCCCTTCACAAATTATTTTCATCATCTTTGTGTTTACACAGAAAGTATTAGCATTTATTTTTTCATAATTTGTTTTGGTAATGGGACAGTATTCAGGACAAAAATTCTTTAGATTCTTAATTACACTATAGCAATATTTACTGATTATTTTAAGATGCAAGGGTTCAATAACATCACTGGAGGCAAAAGTAGAAGGATAAAAAATAACATTCAAAGTTTCTAAGTAAGATCCCTAATAACATTTTTTCATATTATTCTTCCACGTTTGCATATGGCACCTTCAGTGAAATACAGGAAGTCACCTTTGAGCTTAAAATTTATGTGAAAACTGCTATTATCTGTTGTTTGGTTTGATATAAAAGTCAATAAATCAAATCAAATTTATGGGTACACTTTTTAGAAAAGAGATAAAAAATGGCAGATGAGGTTGTAATAATGTCAAAAACATGAGGAAAATTTATTCTGGTGGTGGTAAAACCTTTCTTCATACACAGTGAATACTTCTGTTTAGTATTTCCCTTTTCATTATAAAAAGCCATCAGCTCAGGTCCTCCTGGCTTTTTGCTTTCATTATCGTAATAACTTTCTACCCTTGGTAGCCCTACTTCCTACTATTCTCTTCTGACATCTAACCTCCATACAGCTGCCCATGGAACCTTCCTAAGGCATGGATCTCGTCATTTAATTCCCTGTTCAAAAATCTTCAGGAGTTTATTATTTCTAGAATAAAAGGCATATTTCTTAGCATGGTGTTGAAGGTCCTTGAGAATCCAGCTTCAACCTGAAAGCTGTCACCTGAATTTAACCTTCTGTGTTTTACTTCTAGGTGAAAGGACACAAGTTGTACCCATGTTCTCTCTCATATCTAAGTCTCATAATCCTTTTCTTTCAAGGCTAAGCTTAGGTCCTGTCATCTCAATGAAGCTTTTTTTTTTTTAAGGGGGAATTCTTAAAAATATATTGCATTCATCTTCCTATGAACAGGTTGCAGTTCCCCAGTAGAATATAAGTTTCTTTAGGGACAGGTGCTGCTTTATTTTTGTCTTTGTCTCCAGTGACTAGTACAAAACACAGTGCATGCTCAAATGCTTCATGAATTAAATTTGGATTGTTTGAAGGCTTCGACATAATCTGATTAGACTATATAAAGGTGAGGAGGTATTGTAAATTTAAGCTGGAAAGGACTTCAGAGGTCCCTGAATCCAATGATTTCATTTTTCAAAAGAGGAAACTGAGGGACATCATGTTTGGTATGCTATTCTATACTTCACAGGTGCTTAACAGTTGTTGAATAAAAGAGGGCCAAATACAGTTGTTTAAGTATCTTCAATTAATAAATGCAAAATTTTGTTAATAAAATGAATAATGACCATTTATTAACAAATGTTGAACTGATTGAAATTGAAAATTTGGTGACTTTTGTATGAGGTGGATTTTAAGCTATGTAAACATTCACTATTCCTTTTCACCCATTCCTTAATGACCATCTGGCAAATACACAAGTGATTTTACCCACCTCTACTACACCATGGTGGATAGATGTATACTGTTTCTTTCTCAGCATCACCAAGGTGAAGACAATGACTGTGGCAATGACAATGCCACCCACCATGAGTCCAATGATCGCACCTTTGTTTGAACTCATATCTTCAGCAAAGAATACCTTGAAAACAAAAAGATTTATTACTGCTAAAGAAAGTTTTACATACATAACCAAAAATTTTACATCAGTCATCTGTCTAAAGGAAATGTTCATTTCTTCCACATTTCTTGGTTACTTCAAGACCTTAATTATTATCAAAGGAGTCTTTTTTTTGGCCAAAAGTGAAAATCTCAATCTACCAAACTACTCCAAATTTACAGCTTCCCATAGGGATTCCTCAAAATCTATTTTGATATTTATAGCACCATTTTTTGTAGCAGCAAAAAACTGGAAATAAAGTAGATGAAAATTGATTGGAGAATGGCTAAACAAATTGTGATACATGAATGTAATGAAATATTACTGTGTTTAAGAAATGATGAACACTAAGAAGCGTGGAGAGACTTGTATGAACTAATGCAAAGAAAACGATACATACAAGTACAACAATATAAAAGAAAAGAACAACCCCAAGATGAAAGAAGATGAATGTTGTAAAGTTATAAAGAACAAACCTGGATTCAAAGAGGAGTTACGATAAGGCATTCTTTCCTCCCCCCACCCTCCTTTGCCAAAAGAAAGTGTCTACGATTATGGTGCATTGCATGTTATCAGAGTTTTTGGACTATTGGTCAGTTTTGCAGATTTTTTTCTTCCTATTTCTTTAAAGAATAAAAAAATTATAAGGGATGGCTTTTGGTGGAAAGGAAGGAAATTTAGGAGGCTATAGGAGAAAATTTATGTAATATTAAAAGATACTGATAGAAAACTTATTAAAAAAAAGAAACTTTGAAAATCAATTTGGGAGTTTCCAGCAAAATCTGAAATGCGCAACCAGACCAAATAATGATTAGGAAATCCCATGAGCAACAAGTGATTTTTTTACACTCCCAAAATGCACATAAAGTCAGCCAGAAACCTGGCTGAAAGAAAAGGAGTGAGCCAGCAAAATCAGTGCCAACACAGGCAAACAAACAGGCTTCCCCTAAGACCAGAGACTGGCCAGAGACATTGCCTGCAAGGTAACATGTCCAGATACTGTAACACCAGAAGACTCCCCTCAATCCCCTGAAAAGAACCAGGGAGATCAGAAAGCCTCAGAATGAGGATGCTGGAATGCCTGGGGAGTGATAGCGATCAGAGTTGTGCAACAGTGTTTAGACAGGGACATATATGTATAGCCTTTATTTGGACAAATATGACTGAAAAAACAGTCAAAGGTAATATAAGTGTTTTTCTCTACTCATAAAGACTGTTTCTTATTCCTCTGAAGAATCCAGTTTTCTTCTACGCTTTTAGTACAATGTCTTATGTTTCCAAGATTATTCTAAAGTCAATAAAAGGAGTATATGCTATTGAGATTTGAGAATGAGATTTAAAGCAAAAGGGTTTAAAACAAAAGCTTTATTACTGTACTCACCAATTTTTGATGATGCACTTCATATCCTGAATCATGTCGGAACTCTGCGTCCATCTTTACTTCTGAGATCTCCTCTGTTTTAATGTTTGTCAATCCGGAACCTGTATTGGATCACAATTCAATAATATGCTAAAAACTGTTAGTGTTTAGAGGCATACTCTTTAGTCCACTGTAGGTATTTCCATGTTTTATCTTTGGGTAAAGGACATTAAAGTGAAGTATTATTAACTGGGGAACAAAATGGCAAACCACTCGAGGATGTTTGCCAAGAAAATTCCAGGAACAGTATCATCCACAGGGTTCCAAAGAGTCAGACATGATTAAAAGATTCGACAATACTTATTTAACTTACTTAAAAAGGTATGTTTTGGAGGTTTGTGTCTATCACATTAAAGTATATTCGTGAGAATAAGCAGCAAAGTCTTGAATTAAATATTCTAGTAGAGTATTATTTATTTACTTGAGGGTATAATATATATATATATATATATATATATTAAGTATAATAGCAAAGAGAGAATAACCTTTTAGAGAATGCTTTTATTCAACTCACAGAATTTGTAATTTAACAACTCTCCTGACCTCCACAAACCCTACTCCGATGATTTATCATAGCATGGTGGTGACACTGAGTTCTCAAAAACTATGCCAGAGGAGCATGAGCTCTGCCACAATCTACTTGAAAGGCTTTAAGTACCATGTTGGTGAAAGAACTAGCTAAGGAAAGAAAAGCCCATCACCAATAGGTAGTTCACTTGGTGATGAATTCTTTGACCATGAAAGCTAATGAAATAGAGAAAAATACAATACAGTCCTCTGTCTCATGTGAGAAGATTTTCTGTTTCTGCAATGATACTGAGAGAGTAGTGGAAAAAAAGGGAAGACTATGGTAAGAATCACCCGATTTTTACTTAACTCTTTATACTCTAAAGGTAAGATCCTGGTCTGGTGACCAAAAAACAGAAAGACTACTATAGGAACTGAACTATGACAACCTTGGCATTCTTGTTAGAAATGCAGTGAAAAGACAAAAGGAGGTTATAGCTAAATTGAAAGATGGTTTTTACTGGAAAGGAAAATGGAGTCTGACTCATAGCAGCTAAAATTTATATAGCACCTACTATGAGCACTATGTTAAGAGTTTTATAAATATTATCCAATTTTATCCTCACAATGCAGAGGGAAAAAACCCTAATTATTATTTTATGCTACATGGTTACATTGCAGGCAAATACTTTGAAAAGAAACTAGTATGAAAATACTTGAAACTTATGAATTAACTTTTGTAGCAGAGAAAAAGGAAGCAGAAAAATTCTATGAAATAGTAAAATGTTCTAGATACTTAAGTTTGTGGATGATGTGCTGCTGACTGCAACCAAGCCCCAGCACACTTCAGAGCTTCCTAAGATTCATAATCAGTCAAGAAAATACTTACTGACTTATTTTCAAGAAATATGCAGTTGATTAATCAGAAGAGAACATATCTCTTGGGACAAAAACTGCAGAGACAATGAGCTGGGCCCAGAATTGAACAGGAGGAGGAAAGTAGACTAGATTGCTCTTGATTCCAGGTTTCACCGTGAAACAAAAACTTTTTATTTATTTTTTTAAGGCAAGAATCACAATACCCATTATACATATGAAGCCATGCAAAACATTATTTCTGTCATATTCCAAAAAAAAGAAAAAAAACTGCATCAATCTGCACTCTTGAGTTTTTGATCAGTTGTATCTGGAGGTGAGTAACATTTTTCATCATGAGTCCTTTGTAATTATGGTGGATCACTGTATTGATCAGTTACTAAATCTTTCACAAGTGATTATCTTTGCAGTGTTGCTCTTATTGCGTGAACTCTTTCCCTGGTTCTACTCACTTCACTTTGCATCATTTCATGAAGGCTTTTCCAGGTTTTTCTGAAATCATTCCCTTCATCCTTTCTTATAGCACAATAGTATTCCATCACATTAATATATTGTAACTTATCCAGTGATTTTCCAATTGATAGGAATCTCCTCAGTTTCAAATTCTTTGCTACCAGAAAAATAAATATTTTTGCATATATGACTACTTTTCCTTTTATCTCTTTGGGATACAGACCTAGTAGCAGTAGTACTGCTAGGTCAAAGGGTACGTACAGTTTTATACCTTTTGGGGTATAGTTCCAAATTTTCTCCAGAATGATTGGATTGGTTCACTGACCCATCAAGAATGCATTGCCTGTTTTCCAACACCCCTCTAGCAGTTGTCATTTTCATTTTCTGTAATTTTAGCCAATTGGGTTGGTGTGAGATAGAACGTCAAAAAAGTTGTTTTATTGTGCATTTCTCATTATTACTGATTTAGAGCACTTTTTAATATAATTATTAATAGCTCTGATTTCTTTCGCATTTGAAAACTTAAATAGAATGTTTCTATTCAAATGACAAACTTTGAAATTTACCAACTCTCCCAACCTTTCAAACCCTACTCTGATGACTTTTCATTACAGAATGATGGTGATGCTGAGTTCTTGAAGGACTATGTCTGAGGAACAAGAGCTACTTGAAAGACTTCAGGCATGATCTTGGTGAGAGAAGTAGCTAAGTACAAGAAAGGCAGGTCACTCGTGTGCTTTGAGTATTTATCGATCAGAGAATGGCTTTTGTTTTTATAAATTTGGCTCCATTCCTTATATATTTAAGAAAGAGACCATTATCAGAGAACTTTGATGAAAATCCTCCCTGCTCTGTTTCTTGTTTTTCTTCTAGTTTTAACACTTTTTTGTACAGAAACTTTTAAATTTTATTTAATCAAAATTATTTAACAGGAGAGTTCTTCTGTGTTTCCCTAATTTGCTTATGAGATCATCCTTTATATCTAAATCTTGTACCCATTTTGAACTTATAATGGTATATGATATGAGATATCGGTCTATGTCTAGTTTCTGCCAGACCATTTTATCAACAGCAGTTTTGTCAAATGATGAGTTCTTGCCCAAAGAGCTGGGATCTCGGAGTTTATCAAACACCAGGTTACTGTGCCTACTTGTTTTGCTTTCATGAAAGATAATCCTAACAATAACATAATATACCAACATTTGTGGGATGCAGCCAAAGAAGTACTTAGCAGAAAATTTATATCCAGTACCAAATGATTTTTAATGACTGTAGCTTTGTAGTAAAATTCACCATCTAGTGCTGGGTCCTTCTCCTCCACATTTTTTCATTGACTTCCTTGATAATCTTGACCTATTTTTACTCCACATGAATTCTGCTATTTTTTTCTAGCTCTATTTGTTGGTAGACTGGTATGGCATTTAATAATTAATTTAGGTGGTTTTGTAGTTTTTATCATATTGGCTTGGGTAACCCACAAGCAATTAATATGTTCCCAGTTATTTAGATCTGTATTTGTGAAGAATGTTTTCTAATTGCGTACATGTAATTCCTCTGTGTGTGTTGGCTGGCAGAATTCCAAATATTTCATACTGTATGCAGTTATTTTTAAATGGAATTTCTTTCTAGCTTTTCCTGCTGGATTTCACTGATAATATATAAAAACAGTGATAATTTGTGGGCTTATTTTATATTCTAGAGCTTTGCTGGAGTTAATTGTTTCAATTAGTTTTTTAGTATAGTCTCTAGAGTGCTCTAAGTATACCATTATTTCATTGGCAAAAAGTGATAGTTTTGTGTCCTCACTGCCTATGTTTATTCTTTCAATTTCTTTTTTATATCTTAATGCTAAATCTAGCATTTCTAGTACAATAATCATTTAGAATAATAATGGTAGTAATAATAGATATCCTTGCTTCATACTCACTTATTGAAAAATTTCTCTATTACAGATGATACTTGATTTTAGATACTACTAATTTTAAGCTCTATATATCCAATATATTCTAGTGATTTTTTTAACAGAAATGGGTGTTGTATTTTGTCAAAAGCTTTTTCTACTTCTATTGAAATAATCATATGATTTTTGTTTTTCTGTTGTTATTTTAGGTTTCTTACTACTGAACCAGCTCTGCATTCCTGGTATAAATCCCAGTCATTGTGTATGACCTTTGTGGAATATTGTTATAGTCTCCTTCCGAGTATTTTATTTAAGATTTTTGCATTAATATTCACTGGGGAAATTGGGTCTATAGTTTCCTCCTCTGTTTTTGCTCTCTCTTGTTCAGTTCTCAAAACCATATTTATGTCAAAGAAGGAATTTGGTAAGACTATGCCTATTTTTTCAAACAATTTATATAGTACTTGGTTTTCTGGGTTTTTTTAGTTCATTTTTTCTTTCTGTTATTTGGTTATTTGAATATTTGATTTCCTCTTCTGGTCATTAGGATAATTTATATATTTTTAAATAAATGTTCATCCATTTCATTTAGATTGTCAGTTTTATTGGCATATAGTTGGGCAAGATAGCTTCTAATAACTGCTTTTATTTCATCTCCATTGGTTTTGCATTCACTCTGTTCATTTTTCACACCATTAATTTGCTTTTCACCTTTTTTTAAAAATCAAATTAGTTAATGATTTGTCTTATTTTTTCATAAAATGAAGTTCCTAGTTTTATTTGCTAGTTCAATTTGTTTTTTTATTTTATTAATTTTATTAATAGTTTTTTTAGTTGCATGCCCAATTCACTGATCTATTCTCTTTTTTTTTTTTTTACTGATGTAAGCATTTAGACGTAATTTTTTTTTTTTTTTTTTTTTGCTAAATACTGCTTTGTCTGCATTCCACAAATTTTGGTATGCTATCTTACTGTTATGATCACTAATGAAGTTATTATTTGTTCCTTGATTCACTCATTATTCTTTAGGATTAGGTTAATTAGTTTCCAATAAATTTTCAATCTATGATCCAAAAACCCTTTATTTAATGTAATTTTTTTTATTGTATTATAGTCAGAAAAGATGTAATTAATATTTCTGTTTGTCAGTATTTCTTTGTAAAGTTTTTATGCTCTAATACATAGTCAACTTTTGTGAAGGTGCCATGGACAGCTGAAAATTAGATATCATTCCCATTCAATATTTGCCAGAGGTTTATTATGTCTAGCTATTCCTCATCACAAATTATTTTACTTTATGGTTAGATTTTTCTAAGTCTGAAAGGGTTAAACTGAGGTTCCCACTATTAAAATTTTACTATGTCCTCCTGTTACACATTTATCTTTTCCGTCAAGAATTTGGATGCTATAGTATTTGGGGCATGTATTTTCCAATATATTACCTCTTTTAATTAGTTATACTTTTGCTTTGTCTGAGATTGTGAGCACTATTCCTGCCTTTTTTTTTTTTAAACCTCAGCTGAAGCATAAAAGATTCTGTTCCAGTCTCTTATTTTAACTTTTTTTGTGTTGAATATTTTTTCTGTTTCAGGTGTGCTTCTTTTAAACAACATATTATTGGATTCTGATTTCTAAGCCACTCTGCTATCCTCTTCTATTTTTGGGGTGAGCTCATCCTATTTACATTCACAATTATGATCGCTATTATCTTTCATGTTTTTGTTCGGTCCTCTGGAGTCTATTTTACTTCTGACTACCACTGTCCTTAATATTTCCTCCCTCCCTGTTATCCCCTTCCCCTCCTACTTACCTGTTAGGTAAGATGAATTCCTTTACCCAACTGTGTGTGTACATATATTCTTCTTTCTGTGAACCAGTTCTGATGAGAGTTAAGTTTCCAGCACTGTTGAGTCCCCAATCATAATTTTCCCTCTACTGTATAAAACTCTTCCTTATGTACCTCATGTAGGATAATTTCCCCCTTTCTTCCTCTCCCTTCCCTACTATATGACTTCTCATACTTTTCCTCATAATAATTTTAAAAATAGTTGTTATCTTTAGTCATTTGTTCCAATGGGAAACCTTAGGCATCTTACTATTGTGCTGTAAGACATTTAGGGTTGATCTTAGAGACACACAGGCTTGCATGAAATAATGAAAACAAAAAGATTAGAACCAAGACAACATATTGTCTTGCATACAGTAACAGCAATGTTGTTTAAGAACAACTGTGAGTGACCATTACAGAAAACCAAGTTAACTACTAAGGACATATGAAGATTATTTGCATCCAGAGAAAGAACTGATAAATAGAAGTATGTCTGGAATGATTTTACATGTATGTACATATTTGTGTCTAATGGCTCTAGGGCAGGGGGAGGGAAGGAAGAAAAAAGTAAAAAAAAATGTACGTGATCATTTTAGTATATATATAAAAGAAATATCAAGTGGTACATAAAAGATCTGTAATTTCAAGTGCAATCATCTTTTTATCATACTATGATATGGAAATGCTTGTTTTATTTAATAAATTAAAAATCAAATAAATACATAAACAAAAGAAATATTGCTTAATTTTTAGCTGGGGAAAATCATGAGGAGAAGAAAAAGTGATTAGATGCAAGTTTTATTAATTTTGGCCTTGAGAATAGAAAAAAAGGCACTGTATTTTAACAGTCTAACATTATTTACAAGAGATACTTATTTATGAAGGTTATGATAAGGAAAAAAGGTCTCTTCAGCCTGAGCAGATTATACAGCATGCTCAGAGAAGGCTGATCAGACAGAAGTTAAGCCCGTTAAATACCTGGTCGAGTTGTTAGTCCGCGGTCAGCAGCAGGGCGGGCATCAACAGGCTCAACTTGGCACAGGAAGCAAGATGCATGAGAAAACAAACAAGATAAAACACAAAGATGCTAAGTCAAGGGCCCTACAGAGTAAAAGAGATAAATAAACTGGAAAGAGCAACAACTGGAAAGCCTTATACTAAGTTAATCTTAAAAATACAGAAAAGACCACCCCTTCACAAAACTTCCATTTTACTACCAAGTCCATCTAAAACAGCAGGTCTCTATAATCAGTGTGGTAACCACAGAACTCGGATCAGAGACAACATTTTCTGCTTATTTGAATAATTTCTCAGATTTTGATGAAAAACTAGATGTAAAATAGCCAAATTTAAAACCTTGAGGACAACCAATTTTATCATGTAAATTTAGACAATCACCTATGAACTTTCTGAATGCCTTAAGTATTTCTTCTGTGATCTAGAGGTTCCAGATTTTGGCTATAATATTCCTAGAAGTTTTGATTTTGACGTTTCTTTCATGAGGTGACTGGTGAATTCTTTAAATTTTGCCCATTGTTCTAAGAGAATTGGTAGTATCTTTCATTGTTTCTTGAAATGTGAGAACTCTGTTCTTTTTTTGGTCATGACTTTTAAGTAGCCTAAATGATTCTTAAATTTTCTCTCCCTGTTTGATTTATTTCCAGGTCAATTGTTTTTGCCATGAAAGAATTCACATTTTCTGGTTTTTTTCAGTCCTTTAACTTTGGTTGTTTTTTTAAAGTATTTTTTGATATTTCTGATATTAACTGGAGTCATGAGCTTCTATTTGATAAATTCTAATTTTCAGGGGGTTATTTTGTAGGGTAAGATTTTGTTGCAAACTACTAATTCTCTTTCCATACCTTTCTCATCCCCCTCTGCCCCAACTTTTCCTCTAGCATTTTCATTTGGTTTTTAAAATGCTTTTTAAAAAGCTCTCTCTCTTTAAATCTTGCTTTAACTCTCTAGGAATTCTGGTTGGATTTGTGTCCAAGTTGCATTTTTCTTTGAGGTTTTCCTCATCAATGTTTTTAAGTCATTTTCTTCTTCTGGATTTGTATCTGGAGCTTCCTTTATGGTGGAATCATTTGTGGTTTATTCATTCATCTAGCTTACTTCTGCACTTTGGACTTGATAATATTTATGTCTGGACTGAGCTTCTGTCTTCTTTCACAGTTAAGGATAAGGAGCCTGCCAGTTTCCAGTGCTTCCAAAGTGATGCAATCCTAGGTAAAAACTGGCTCCATGCCTTGCGGGTCTGAGCTCTGTGATTTCCTGACCCAGGTTTGGGTGCATGGGCTTGTCCCTGGCTTCCCTTTGGTCTGGGATTCCTTCCCTGGCTGTTCCACTGCAGGCTTTGACACTATGCTGAAGGGTAGAATTAAATCCCTGCTCTGCTTCCGGGATCAGAGCCACATAGCTGCTGTTTGCCTCTGAGCTTGTTGGTGTTCAGGACACTGCTAGCGCTCTTTGGTCATCCCTCCTCTCCCAGTCTAACTCAGAGCTGGGGAGTAGGTGAGAGATCCACTAGATGGCACTGATGTTCTATCCTGGCCCAGTTCAGAAATGCCCTGGTGCTTATTTTTTTCAGCCCCTGGGAATTGTGAGGTACTGTGTGTGGCACATTCCTGGCCAGATCCTGTCCCTAGGGTCCTCAAACCTCTCTGCCACACTCCCCAAGCCATTGTAGGCTGAAAAAATATCTGTTCTTTCTCTTGGATTTCGCAATGAGAATTCTGTCTGGTGCATTTTCTAGATCTTTGGGAGGATGTCTGGTGGAGGCACTAGGCTATACTTCTTCCTGCTACTCGGCCACCGGAAATCCACCTAACTGCTTCTTAGCAAGATCACAGTTCTCTTCCACACCAAACAGGCCTTCCTTGTAACAAATAAGTATGTTTGAGTACAATAAACATAAACATTTGTCATATTAGAAAATCCATGACTCATTTCACATCTACAATATACACCTCTCTGCCAAGAGGCAGCATCAAACCATTTATTTTCTGAAGTTATGACTGGTTACTGCATCCATCAGAGTTCAGAGAAATCTTTCCAAATTGCTTTCCTTGACAATTTTGCAGTCCCTGTATAAATGGTTCTCATGGTTTCAATTACGTAAGTGCATCAGTTTTGTGTATCCCAGGTTTCTGGACTCTGTCCCTGTCAACATCCAAGCTCCAACTCCACGTCTGATCTCTCCTACCGCAGATCCTTCTGGGATCAACTTCCCCTCCGGGAGTCAAGGGACAAGAGTTCCAATTTTTCTTTAGACTCTTATTAGCCCTGGGATGTTGGTCAAATCACAACCTCTCAGCCTCAGTTTGTGCATCTATGTAAGGAGGATGATAACAGCATCTACTTCATAAGAGCATCATGGGATCAAGGGAGATGTATATGGAAAGTGCTTTGAAAACCTCAGTCTTGTCTGTATAACTGTTATTTAAGAAGATAAGCAGGTAGTTGAAATGAACACCGAAGTATGACAAATAATCTGATGATAGCTATGACAACTTAATTGACATTCCTTTCTGACGGGGTCAAAGTTATTACCTAAAAGTGCTTTCACTGCACTGTGATATATGTATGCGTGCGTGCACACACATACACACACACACTCATACACGCACCAACTGCTATGTCACAATAACAAGTCTGTTCACGGGGCAAGGATTCCAGGTGACATTTCACTGTCATTTTACAAAGGTCTTCTTTCACCAGAAACTATCATATTTCCTTGCAATTTCTTTCCAAGTATGAAATGATTCTCAATATGGTCCAAAGTGGGCAGGTGGCATAATGGATAGAGTGCTAGGCCTGGATGCAGGAATCAGGAAGACCTGAATTCAATTCCTGCTTCAGGTACTTACTAGCTTGTTCTAAATAGTCCATTAAAAAGAAATTTAAGAGTATTAAGCAAGAATAGTAAGTAAAGGAAAAGAGCAAAGAACAAACATTTATTAAATACTTACTGCATGCTAAGTGCTTTACAAATACCTCATTTGATCCTTACAATAACCCTAGGAAGTAGGTGCCATTGTTATCCCCATTTTATAGGTGAGGAA
Source organism: Bettongia penicillata ogilbyi (assembly GCA_023548195.1). Taxonomy (NCBI): domain Eukaryota; kingdom Metazoa; phylum Chordata; class Mammalia; order Diprotodontia; family Potoroidae; genus Bettongia; species Bettongia penicillata. Next base: position 2,001,576 of record JAJHZJ010000525.1, on the reverse strand, counting down.
ACCAAGGCAAACAGCGGTAAAGTGACTTGTCAGGGCCACACAGCTCATCTGAGGCTAGATTCAAACTCAAGCTTGCCTGACTCCAGGCTCAGTGCTCTGTGCCACCTAGCATGCTTTCCCACGGATACTGTCTATGTTTATGGGAGAACGCAACACACGTTTAAGAAGGGAACACTATGTAGATACTGTTCTTACTACGCAGGCTTAGAAAAATGACTTTTCTTTGAGGTAGCTGAATCTACTCACTGATTTTGACAAAGAAACACCACAGGGGTTTATGAACACTAGATGTATGATGGCAGAAGCAGAGGGCAGCATCTGCCCTCAAGGGATTCAAGTCCACTTTGAGTACAAGCTGAGGTCATAGCTCCTGAGGGGATACTAGAGGTAGTACAGTCATTTTTCTCATGTCACCACGTCCCAACAATGAGTAATTAACATCTCTTTAATCACTTAAGTCTTCTTTTCTTTCTATAAGTGATGTTTTGTTACTGTGTTCAGGTCATTTCTGTTTATGTCTGGCACTACTAGATATTTTCTCAGTTTTGTAGACACCAGAACACAAATACAGAATAGAGAAAAGAAACAAAAACATATCATTAACTTAAATATTGGAACTTAAATGCAAAGTAAGAAAAGAAAAGCATGTCATGTGCATAGCAGAACATAAGAGAGGACTCAAGATATGTAACAACAAATTTTCATTCCAAGAAAGGCTGTAGATAATGACTACACGTTGTACTGAGAACTGTCCATCTTTTCTTTGCTTCCTTGTAAGTTTTCTTTTATTTTCCGCTGTATAGTTTATACCCCCACTCCCCAGAAGGCTACAGTTAACTGAGTATATATTTCTCTATAGCTATAGATACATACATACACATAGATATATATGGACATACACTTACCCAAACAAATTCTACTCTTGATCTTTGTTTTTATGTATGTGCATATGTCTCGTTTCCTATCCCTTCTGCCTCTTCTACTAGCTACCTTGCCCTCCTATTACTTGCCTACACCCCTCCAAGGACTGCTCCCCTATCCTCCCATTCCCATAAATCTGAACACCCTTTTACAGCCCCTGTAACCTATTCCCTCACCCTTCCCTCTAGATATCCCCCTTTATCCTCCCATTCGCATTGATCTAATCTGTAGTTATTTGAATGCAATTTTTCTATGCCCCTCTTCTTGCTCTGCTTCTGTTGGTGTGGTGACCTGATCCTTACTCTGGCCAGTCCCCTGGCAGTTTAGGACCAATACTGGAATGAAATGGGGCATTCATAGGTCATTTAACAGTTAACATAAAGGTTTCTTTGGCTGTAACACAGAAATGATACTTAATAAGGCTAGAGTATTCAATTCAGTTTGCTGACAAGGTCCCCCTACTCTTCATTAGGAAGCAAGTCTGTTCAGTAGGGCAAAGTGTGGAAACCCTAACACTGTGTACACAGTCCATAAGGGAACAGGAAGCCACATCAATATGGACTGGGAGCATCAGGAAACAGCAACAGTTACTAGGCAACTGGAGCTTCAGGCATAACATCCCTCCTTAATTCCCATCCTCACCACCCAGGAGAGCCTTGACTTTCAGAAATAGAACTAGCTTAAGCTACATGCTAGGGGGGGTGAGGAGGAAGAGGGGAAGGCCTACCCTATCCCATTTCTTGGTGCCAAGGTCTTAGAGTTATTGTAGTTGACTTTCCACCATTCAAGTAACTTTAGATCTACTGCTGGGCAGCCCTAACTTGGGGGATGAGAAAAACTTGGCACTAGCAAACAGGAAACTTTTTAAAGGTTGTTCAGTTGTTTTTCAGCCATATCCTGACCCCATTTGGGATTTTCTTGTCAAAGATATTGGACTGGTTTTGCTATTTCCTTTTCCAGCTTATTTTACAGATGAGAAAACTGAGGCAAATAGGATTAAGTGACTTGCCTAGGGTCACACAGCCAGTAAAGGTCTGAGGCCAGATTTGTACTCAGGAAGATAAGTCTTCCTAACTCGAGGCCCAGAATTCTATCACCTAGCTGCTGGCAAAAACAAAATGAAAAATGTTAACGGTCCCTGAGAATGACTACGTTTAGAAGAGGAGGAAGACTGGAAATCTGAGCATTTGCCCCCTCATTTCAGGTCTCAACAATCTGCTCTGTGCAGCAGCTCATCCCACATATTGGTGGTTCATAGCTGAGCTCCTGACCTAAGGCAGTGTCAATGATCAGAAACAAAAGAAACAGAGCTGGAGCACCTGTAGAACTGGTACTGATCCTTCGTCACTGGTCAGGGTTATTGGTAGGACGGTAGGCAAAGAGTCTTTGTGGTTCACACTGTCTCCCTGTAGAAGGCAGTGAGAATGAGTGAACGCTGAGCAGGAAGGCTGCAGAACGGATGGTGGTAACTCCACCACAGTCACTCATTTTTCACCCAACAGGGGCAATTTACAATGAAGTGGCCAAAGGCCATTACCCTCTTGCTTGTTCCCATGGCAGTGTTGATTCTGCACTACCCTGAGAGCTTCACCAGGTAACGATGACCAAATTTCTGCCCCTTCAGATGCCTCTGCTCAGGGGTTGCCACCTTCTTTCATAGTTGTTGGACAATGACTCTTCTTCATCTTTATCCAGGAACTTAGAATTACTACCAGTGTATGGAGGATATTCCGTTTTTTCTAGAGGAACTTGAAACCTATGTAAGAATATTTTCAACTCCCCCAAGCAATCAGAAAGCAAAGTATATCCTATCAATACCATCTCTTGGCCACCTAAGCCTACTCTGGGAAGGAACGGTCTAAACCAATGCAGGGAAAAGAAGGCCTTTCAATTAAGGAGGCCCTGAGCTGTTTCTCCATGGTGTACAGAGGGAGCAGAGGTTAAAAGGCCTCAGTAACTCAGCAAGAGGTTAAGACTAAGGAAGTGCTGAAAGGGGACATGTGGAATTATGCAAAAAAAGAAGTCCAAATTTACTTTATCCCAGAAGCCACTAAATAAGAGAGTTCTCGCCTTTCCTAGAACGGCACTGTTTTATCAAAGACAATTTCTGAAAGGTCAGAACCTGGTATTTATAGTCAGGAGCACTCTCCCTTAGACCTACCCTCTTTTTGAATATAATTAACTTGTACACTAAATTCTGGTAATCTGTGTTTAATTGTCCTTTCCTTGGTTCAAGTAACAGTAAACTGTCTATTCCCCGGACCTGTCCTCCCTGATTATATGCTCTTCTGGCACATCCCAATTATAAGAAACAATTAAGTTCCTCCCATTTTTCCTTTTCCCTACTGTATTCCTGTAAGCATGCATCAACATTTAGTCCCTTCTAATGGCTCTAACATATTAGGACATGACACAGGTTATGTGACCTTGGGCAAGTCATTTCACCTCCCAGTGCCCCATGCCATTCTCTAAGTCTATAGGCACATCAATCCAATCTATGCTGCTAGAGGAAGTGTCTTTACTGGGAACTCCCTATACTGAAATCATACAAAAGTACAGCCTTGCTTTTTCTATATGAAATTATTTTTTTTCCCTTGGCCTCTTCTTACTTTTTCACTATGTAAAAATATCAATTTCTGGCTTCTGCTGTTTGTGTTACCAATAACACCAGAAGACGACTAAAAACGTGAAGTTTGTCCCGCTCATTAAAATCATCAAATGAAAGCGATTTTCAAATAGAATCATTTGACTTTTATATTTATTTATATGTATTATTTAATATTTATTTGAATATGTATTTGAGTTCCCTATTAGAGTGTAAGTGCCTTGTGATCAGGTATTGTGAAATTTCTATCTCCAGAGCCTAGCACATGCTTGGCAAGTAACAAGCTCTTAATATATACTTGCTGAATGACTGAACGGACATTTGTTTATAAGGCAGATACCGGAATCTTATAACGGCTAGATAATTCTGCTATAGACATGACCTTAAAAGCAGAGGAAATGCTTTGCCAGAAAAAAAGTAAGAGCTAGTCATATTTAATTTAATGTGAAAACCTCTAAGTGGAAAGGTCTACATATGAAAATTATAAAATTAATCAAATTTTCAGCTTCATAAAGCTTTAGAGAAGCTACACTTCTAAAAAGAAATGCTCCCAAATTTGGACATATTGATAATTAAGTGAATTGAGGAAATGGAACTTTTTAATTTGGACTAAAATAGTAACATGAAGTAAACACTGTAATACTCCCTCCCAATCCTAGTGACTTAATGATGAGATTTCATTAAGCAGCCAACTGCTTAATGACAAAGCAGACAGAAGTGCTAGCTACCAACACAGCGATGTGCTGCTGCTCTGTGGACTGAGGGCAGGCAGCACAGAAGCCAATGTGGACGAGGGAGGCCGACGAGGGCCCTGCGTGTTCCATACAGGACACCCAGATCTAACTGCGTGCTGCCTGCTTGTTTGAGCTTCCATTTCCATGACTACACCACTCTCACTGACTCCTCAAGACTCTTTCCCAACACTCTTGTTCGAAAGGTGTATTATATCAACAAAACATTCCCTACAGCAAGCAACATTTTAGTACTGCTGCTTTCGTTTTAGAAGACACAAACACGGACCTCCCGATCAGAATACAGCTCTTTGCTGCTGGGGATCTTACCTTCATTTTCAGTATTAGCTGGAACAGAATCGAACCAAAAGGATGCCAAGGCTGCAGATCATCTAGGCTGAATTCTCCATCCACTGGAAGGAGTTCGACGGTCGTCTTAGTTTCTGTCAGTGATGGCATGAGGGCGTCATTTCCGTAACTGATCCTGGGCTCGCTGATCATGTTGGCCAAGACATCGTCTGAGTAGTTTTGCTCTTTCTGAAGCAGCTCATCTGTACAATTAGAACCATGTCTAATGATCAGTAATTTGTTACATTAGGGCATTTCCTAATTTGGCATACAATCTTGCTGGTCCTCTCAGTAAACATATTTTCTAGAAGAAGAAGATGGAGACTGTGGGTACATATTATTGGTAATGGCAGGAGTGGGTGCATGGAGAAAAGAAGCGTGCAACAATTTTTTCAAGAGAGCAAGGAGAAGAAAGCCAGCACATGCTAAGCTCCCAACGCCAAGCACCACGTGCCAAGAGCCTCACAATGTTATTTCCTTTGTTCCTCATGACAACCCCTGAGGTAGGTACTATTATTATACTCATATTTTTATTACAGTTGCGGAAACTGAGGCCAAGGTTAAGTGATTTACCCAGAGTCTCAGAGCTAATGTTGAAGACTGGATTTGAATTCAGGTCTTCCTGGATTTAGGCCCGGAATTCTACCCACCTGCCTAACAGTAATTTACAAGACAATACTCCCCAAAGCCTGGAAGAATTGATAGCTTCTTTAAGAAAGTAGAGCCATTTATTAAATGAACAGGAGAAACCTGCTATCTGAGAAGAAAGGGCCCCGGACACTCTGGCCTCAGAGGCTTGACTTCAGCAGAGGCTCTGCTTCATGCTCAGTTGGGAACTAGGTCACTTAACTCTGTCAAACCTGGCTTTTTTTAACTTAAAAAATGGAGGTGATACTTATACTAGTTATTTCACAGGTTGTTATGAAAATAAAACAAAATATAATGCAGCTAAAGCCTTTGTAACTGTAAAGTGTGATATAAAACATGAACTATCATTTGACTGTGTAACTTCAGAAGATTCCAAGATTAAGACAGATAGATGAGAGAACTTTCTAATAGTTACCCAATAATTTGTTATAAGGAGGTTAGCTGAAGATGTTTCTGTCCATACCACCAGTCTCTTTTAAAGAATGTTTTACTGATGTATCTGTATGTACACATCATTATCACATCCCAGGGATCCCTTCCCTCTGCTCCCCACCCCTTTTAGAGTCCTTTCTTCTAGACAAGTAAAAGAAAATAAACTACTGACGCTATCTGATAATGTATTCCTCGTTCTGCATCCACAGTCTATCGCTTCTCTCACAAAAGGGAAGGCACACCAGCTGGTCTCTTGAAGGATCAATGATAACTGATCTAGACCAAATTCAATCCAGATTGAAAAATCTAGACTTCAGTTTTCCCCTTGATCATGTCCTCCTAAGCTATGAGGTACTCTTCTGAATTCCCTTAACACTGAACTAAGCTACATAGAATATTCTTCCATCATTAAGAAAGTCTTTCAAAGATCTGAGGAGAGTCACCACATCTACCTATTATTTTATTCTCCTTTTACAGGTCAAAGATCTTTCCTGCCTTCAACCACCCTCCATATGACATAGTTTCAGATTCCATACTATCCTATTTACTCATCTCTGATTCCATATTTTCACAGAATCACAGAACTTTTACATTGGAAAAGATCTAGCAATCTTTTTTTCTCATATCACTGGTTACATGCCATGCCTGTAATACATTCCTGTGTCATACAATCTTTCACTTCCTTCAAGATATAGCTCAGGTACCACTTTCTACATGATGTTTTCCTGATTGCCCCAAACTGTTGCCCACCCTCCATCTCTAAATACCTTGTAATTATTAATATGTTGCATCTCTTTGCACCTTCCATCCCACTTAAAGGATGTTCAGCCAGTATCTACAGGTAAGCCTGGGGTGGACCTGACTCGAGTCGTGCATGATAGAGACTCTCTGTAGTGACTCCTACCCCCCACTTTTGACCAGGCATAGATAGCTTCTGACAAGCTTCCCGTTGGCCCTGACAACTTAGGGGTGTTTGCATTTCTTTGGCACTCAAAAAGCTTAATTGGTGGTGGAGCTGGAACCCTGTGAACGTGCTGTGGGGAAACTCTAGCCCTCAGTCCTCTATGGGCCCTGATGTTATCCTGTGACTCTTCTGGCATCTTCTCTGCATTTCTAATTTGTTTCAAGCTCTTGTTTTCACCTTCACATCTGTCCTACACATTCCTTTCTCTTTTATGGCCAACTTCTGTCATTTCAGCCTTCACAACATTTCTCACATTGGTCTCCTTTTCTCCACTGCCACTGTCACCACCCTGGCACAAACCATCAGCACCTCACACTTAGACTATTGAAGCAGTCATGCCTGGTCTCCCTATCTCTCCCCTCAGCGGCCAAACGGATCTTTCTAAAGTACAAGTATAACCACATTGGACTGTCTTCCTTGATAAACCCTACTGGTTCCCTACTAGCTTCCTCACCAAGATTAAATAAATAATTCTGACCTTTAAGGGACTTCATAATCTGGTCTCCTCGTAGCTTCTATGTACTCTCCTCCCCTCCTCACATTACAGGAGCCTCACACCAGCTCTTTGCACCACATTCCATTTTCAACTCAGTTATAATTGGCATGGGCTATCTCCTATGCCAGGAATGCTCTTTGTCCTCACCTCTAACTTCTAGCTTCCTTCAAGGTTCTGTTTAAATCACATTTTCTATAGGATGCTCTTATTGGTGCCACTTTTTCCTTTTAGAAAAAGAAGCGTTCTTTACATGAAATCCATGAACTCCAGTGCTTAGCACAGTGCCTGGAAGCTAGTGTGGTTGAGTTGTGTTTTAGTTGTGTCTGATTCTGTGTGACCCTACTTGGGGTTTTCTTGGCAGAGACACTAGAATCCTTTGCCATCTCCTTCTCCAGCTCATTTTATAGGTGAAGAATTGACGCAAAATGGGTAAAGTGATTTGCTAGAGGTTACACAGCTATTAAATGTTGGAGGGCAGGTTTGAACTCATAAAGATGGGTCTTCCTGACTGCAGGCCCAGCACTTTATTCACTATGTCAGACTGATGAACTTAAAAATTGTGACAGCTGTATTTCAATGTAACTGATTTATTTGTGACTCTATTTTAATGTATTCATTTAAAAAACTATTCCGAGGAGGGGTCAGCAGGCTTCCTCAGACAACCAGAGAGGTCCATGACACCAAATGGTTAAGAAGCCTTGCTATTATATGTGCATAATTAATTGCATGTTTGTCTCCCTCTTTAGAGTGTGAGCTCCTTGACAGGAGGGACCAAGTTGACATCTTTCTTTATAACCTCAGCACTTAGTACAATTTCCAAGTCAGTCAATCCATATGTTAAGCACTCTCCTAAACTCTAAGGACACACAAAAAAAGGCAAAAAGACAGTCCCACTCTCAAGGAACTCACAATGTAATGGGGAAGATAACATTCCTCATTTCCATCCCCACCCCTACTGAGAAAGCAAGAGGGAAAAAAAGTCACTACAAACATAGGCAAAAAAAAAAATTCCACAAGGGTCATGTTTATTTATATGCATATATATATATATATATATATATATATGCACTGCATACACATACATGGATACACATATGCCACTCAATCTTCATGTGTATGTGTACAGATGTGTAAAAACATATTTACACACATATGCATACGTGGTTGGTTCTTACATGTAATAGCAAGGTTCTGTAAAGGCACCGCAGACAACAACAGAGGTCCAGAAGGATGAGGACCAAGAAGAGGTCACTAGGAGATCCTCAGTAATTTAGGAGAATCACTTTGGTGGAATGATGATGTTGGTTAAGAGCAGAGTGAGGGGAGAGGAAGCAGAAGCGCCCACTGCAGACAGCCACAAGGAATATGGGAAGGAGTCATCAGGGTGGGTGGGATCAAGTGAGGGCTTTTGGAGGATGAGGGAGACACTGCTGCTTTTGTAGGCAATAGGGAAGCAGGCTAGGCATAGAGAGAGAACGCAGGTCACGTGGAGTGAGGAGGTAATCTGCTGGAAAAGATGGGAGGGAACGGGCTCCCTTGGGCAGGTGGTGGGGTTTGTGATGAGCTCCTTTTGTAACAATAAAGAAAAGGAAACTCTGGGGGTGCCCATCAGTGGGAGGAGAGACGAACAAATTAAAGAATATGCATATGACAGAGTATTATTGTGCTGTAAGAAATGATGAAGTAGGTGATGAAGAACAATGAACACAACAGTTGCAATTTTGCAAAGACAAACAATTCTGAAAGACTTAGGAATTGTGGGCTCAGAATGGCAGATTGAGGGATGTAGAGATTATATATACACGTACGATCTCTCCCTCTCGCCTTCCTTCCATCTCCACACATTCTCTCCGTCTCACCCCCATGCCCCCTCCCCATTGAAAAAGAAAGAAAAAGAAAACTCATTAGACAGGTATAGTCAGGCAAAAAAACTTCCCATGTTAGACATGCTTGCGCACAGATGCATGCACAAACACGCACATACACCCCATATCATTCCACCTCTCCCCACCTGTTATGTAAACATGTGAATACACAAAATGTGTACATGTATTTACATGTAGTACAGCTGATCTTAATTATTCACAGATTCCATATTTGCAACCTCAAAATCAATTCTTGTGCTTTCATAAACATTCACAGACGTACAGTACAAGAGACTGAAGAAATCACTGATGCTCTCTCTGCCTTTTTGTTCACACACTGTAAACAAGTGTCCCTTCTGCAGTCTTTTTATTGTCAAACTTCCTACTTTTTTTTTTTGGTGATTTTGCCGTTTAAATGCCTCCCAAGTATAGTGCTGAAGTACTGACTGGTGTTCCCAAGTGCAAGAAGGCTGTGATGTGCCTTATGAGAAAGGTTTCCTTCAAGCACGAGTTACAGTGCTGTTGGCCTTGAGTTCAGTGTTGATCAAATATATGGCACATCCAGGAAAAGGATGAGGAAAACTGCCCGTCTGTATGTGAGGCTGCTCCAGAAAGTGCTAGAGTAAACGTTGTGAGCAGAAGAAGCTCACAGGAACCTGTCTATTTCCATTAGAGGCAGAGGCAATTACAAAAAACGATAACTGATTATATGAAACTTAAAAGCTTTTACACAAATAGACTTAACATATAGAGTAAGAGGGGAAGTACCTGAATGGGAAAAAATCCTTGTATCAAATTTCTCTCACAGCATTTGGCATCCAAGTTATATAAACTACATATATATGTATGTATGTATGTACATATGTATGTACCTAAGACTAAAAGCCGCTCTCCAATAGCTAAGTGGTCAAATGATACGAACAAGCAGCTCCTCAAAGAAAAACCGCAAATGACTCACAACCACAGGAAAGGAGGCTCTTAATCACATTGAAACTGCCTGGAGGTTTCATCTCCCAGCCTGCAAACTGGCAGAGATAACAAAAGATAACAAAGACGTTGGAGGAGTTGTGGGAGGTCGCATGAATGCATTGTTGGTGGCCTTCTGAAATAGCGTGAGCAGTTTTGGTAAACACTCTGGAATCTGGCACATAACTAAAAAAAATTTGGAACTATACAAATAAAGGGACTAAATTACACCTACCTTGAACCACTCGTGACTCTGTTACTAGTACACCAAAATATCAACAGAAAACATTAATAAAACCTTATTAAAATAAAAACTCAACAGGAGAATCCTATTATGAAATAATTAATGATGACATAGATTTGTATTTGCCACCAGTGTACTATATCCCCTCCTAGTGGAACTATAAATAGATAACACTGGTATTTCCCTCCAAAAATTTATTCACTTCTCTTTTTCCAGGCACAGATATAGGAGAAAGAGGGGAGTGGTTAGAAAGCAACAGTTTCAATACAATAGCTGACTTACCGACTTCATCCTGAATTTCCTCGGCTACTGCTGGCACATTGTAGAGCAGAGAGAGAGACTGGTTCATCCTCTCGTAAATCACACGCAAGTGTGTCATAACCTACCAAAGATGGAAGCTCAAAATAAACCAAAAGTAGTTTTTTCTCTTATTTGTCATTACAATTGAAGATCATTTGAAAGATATAACATTGGGGACTTTTTTTCTAAAAGGTTATTTTTCTTTTTCATCTTACATGTTTTGTTCCTACTGCTTTGCTTCAGGACATTCTATTTCCTACTATACCACAAACTTGTTAGAAGATCCTTTCTGTATCAGAAATCTACAATTTTGGGACTAGAAAAACAGTGAAGCCAAAAATCTCCTTCTTATATTTTAAAATAGGACCAAATTTTGGTTTTACAAGCTCTCTGAAACTAGATATTTAAAGATTCTCTCATTCTAGAAAAGGTAAAACTTAAAAGCTAGAATACACTTTAAATTTCAAAGAATCTGGTGTTCTTAAAAATATACATTTAGTAGGACTTAACTTTAAAAAAGGTATGAGGATTAATAGATTAAGTATCATGAATGAAAGATGACATGATAAAATAAAACTATTTGATTTCTACAATTTTGGAGGCTATTGTACATTAGGAATATTTTTCACTTAATTCTGCTAATTTTATAAAAGGTGACAAGAATAAGTATTGGTAAGTTTATGATGATTCTTCATTGTTACTTTAAGCAAGAATTTGTAAAAAAAAACAACAAAACCCTGAAAGGTGGGATTTCAGGAACTAACATGAGTTATAAAATTCTTGGACAAATTATTCAAGAGAACAATCATCTGCCAATGGAAATTTCTCAAGTTCTGAAACTTGTTATACCATTATCTTCATGGAAACAACTCTTTTGCTGCTATGTATTTAAAAATAATATTTTCTCAACATATATAAATGAATAAGAAAAATATTTAAAAATTTTAAATATTTACTATATGTTTAAAAGATTATCACCTTTATTATTTACCTGAGATCTGATTTGGGCAGCTTTCTTTGGATCTACCATACGAACATGTTCAAAATGCTTTAAGGTGTGCTGCCTGTCCTTCTGTTCAGCACGTACATATTTCTTCAGCATGTTGAATACATGACGTGGCTACAGAATGAAAATGGAAAACATTTTTTCAGTGTATAAGCATAAATTTCCCCCCTCCAAATCAGTGTTTCTATTGCTAAAAGAAGACCTAAACGTTTTTTAATAGTGGGTCACATAATCAGATTTCCTTATGTATGGAGGCTGTGTAAACTTTTAAAGAATTGTTTATTGACTTAAATTTGCAAGTATGATACATAATGGTGGAGATGGACAGGTTAAAAGCCCATTAGCTGATTTCATTCAAGACCTATGGTATATTAGCTCATATGTGGATGCCTAATAAATTAGTTTTCCTTCAAATTATGGTCATGTTGTCTGAGTAATCATGTAGGCCTTGTCAAATATCTAGTCATTAGTATGCTCTATAAAGTCTAAGAACTTTATTTAGAACTATCTTAATTATCAAAATGTTATGCTATTTAGATGAATTTTCCTCCTGTTTATTCTAAAAATTCTTTCTTCCCCATCTTTTCTAAGGCATACATAACAACTCCGATTTTTTAGTACCAATATAACGGAAACTATTCTCTCAAAGGTTACCAGCCTAAGGGGGCATTAAAACCACCCTATCTGAAAACCCTTTTTGATTAAATTGAATAATCAGAAGTGAGTGTGAATATATTACAATCCTTATGAAAAATACTCTTAGTTCAAAGCAATTTTGTATAAAAAGGAGGCAGGTCTTAGAATCCAGAAAGAAGAGGTTCTGAGCATCTGGATTTCAGGAGTTGGAGGAAACATGGAATGAAGGGAAAATTAGGCAGTGGCAAAGACAGGAGACACTGAGAAGAGTTCTTTGTCCCAGAAAAGGGAACTGAGATCAGAGAAAGTCCCAGACAAGATGCAATGACAGCTGTCTGAGAGAAATCACAAACCAGTTAATTTAAAAAGATCCACACAGAAGGCAGACAGGTAACAAAGAAGGAGCATGGCATGCCATGGAAATCTGTCTCGAGAATGTAAAAGTGTGCTAAAGGCTGGTAAGGTAAGCTGACATAAAAAAAATAAAACTATACTGAAGGAGAAGAGGGAGAGTTAAGGGGGAAAGGAAGAGAAAGAGATCTGAATGGGGCAGAGATAAGGGAGACAGCAGTCAAAGCCTCCACTGTTTCTTCCACTGCCACCACTACCTGTGCTGTTTCTCTGTGCCAGGAGGCTGAGGAAAGGGAGGTGGATGGCCTGAGTCCCAAGCAGCTTGGGTGGGAGCATGGGTGGTCAGTGAAGTGACAGTAGATACAGACAGGCTGCTGGAACTGAGAAGGTCACAGCCAGATTAAAAACTTCCAACTACAGAGAATGAAATTCGGGGGACTGCTTAATATCAATGGAATTTTTTTCTCAGTCAATCCTTTTAAAAACTTGAAGTGCTGCTTAAAATATGTGATGATACTCATAGTCAATATTATAATTTGCCTAAGTTTTTTGAATGTGGCAGTTTCCTACCAGAAAACAACGGCCTGTTTCTTACAGATGATGCAGATGGGGGAAGCAGTCTTTGGAAACTGTCTCTTACTGTCCTACAAAACCAAATACACAAATTCCTTTTCTTTTTAGAAGGAACCATGCATGTGCTACCATCAAAAGAATTTATGGACTTTATGATGAATGTTCAAGAAGACACAATATTAAACTATGAAAAAATCTTTATAGACTGCTTTAATTGCATCCATTGTGGAAGAGAAAATAATCTGTTTTCTTGGAGGTTTGTAACCAGATGTTTAATCTATGGACCAGATTAAATGACTTATGGGACCAACTGATTTACCAGATCAAAATCTTTTTTTTGTGATTTAGTGTGGTCCTGACCCTGACAAAGCTGTTTTAGGCTGGGATAAAAATGACGGATATATGTCCTTTACATTTGATGCCAAAGTATTTTGCAAAATTTCTCCATAAGCATTACTTGAATCTAAATGTAGAGTCCAATGTAAAGGTTACTGAAATGGATATGTTTTGGTTTTTTTTTGTGAAGAGGCAATTTATAACACTCTTTTCTGCCCCAAATAATGTGGTGAGTTTGATAATGCAGGTGCCATGACAACTGTGGATGACACTCTAAAACTTGCAGAGAGGAAAGAAGCTAACTGGCAGCAGGCTTGTAATTTGACACACTGCCTACTGGCCTTGCATTATGGTATATAATCGTTATTCAAAAAACTGCAACATGTACTGCTCTGTTTGCTCAAAATAGATATGTGCACATGGTTTGTTTTTCCTCCCACTTTTAATTTGATGAATGCTATTTAAATTATAATAGCAAATGAAAGACTTTATCCATTCCTAAGATTTTTTTTTAAGGTTTAGTTTTCTATACAAGCAACTTCTGTCAGTGAAACTGCTATACATGTCACAGAAGTCAATCTTGTTATTCGGAGTAAATGTACAATTGACTTCTTAAAAATTCAGTGCAATACATGGGTAGTGTAAGTGTTATTTTTCTTTTCTAAGGAAAGTACTTGCGTTCGTTGAGACTACACATCACTATCATAAAAAAGCACACGTGTGTGTGTGTAATATAAATGAATAAATATGCATGTACAGACAAAGTACATTAGGACAGATGCCTCACTTTTGAATTCTCAAAGGATACAGAGAATCTCTGACATGGTCTGTTACATGGGAGTCAATCTTGGGAAAAGTTCATCTAATTATAGAGTACTTGTACTGGTCACTTGATCAAAAACTCCGGCTATGGCAAATAAAACAAAATGGGGCTTAGTCCTTTTTACTTCTTTGGTGAAGGAAGCAGACTGGCTAAAACACAGGAGGGAAGGCAAGGACTTCCTTGGCTGTCAGTAGCATTAACATGAGAATCTTGATCAATGATCAATGAATGGGCCCAATACCAAAGGAAGTGAATTTGATCAATTTTGACATTTCATCAAACCTGAAACAAGCTAGAAGGAAGTTAGAATTACATGGAAGGATAGCTCCAAGAACTTCCTGGAAAGGCAACTAAAGGTCATTTTATTGCAGCATCCAAAGTCAACAAAAAGTATAATTTAATGGGACATTTAGCCAACCTGCATTGCACTGTTTGTGATGGTGGCATCAAGTCAATGAAAACAACACCAAGGAAATAACCATGGCTTACATATCACCACCTGCAGCGGAACATATAGAGGTAGTGGAATCCTATGGAGAACTTGGTAGTAGTCACCAAATCAAACCAACATATACTTTGATAACTCAGCACATTCCATGCAAAAGCACCATCCTGGAAATATGCATCCAGAGTAAGGGAAGGAGACAGAACTTGAGCACTGAGCAGAAGCATCATAACTCCGTATTTTTAAAGAAAATAATTGCAAGGCCTTACATGTGGTCCGTTCTGAATAACACCACAAAAATGAAATTTATTATATTTTAACAAACAGGAAGTGACTAATGCTGGAATCATTCTTCAGTCAGCTGAATGTGAATGTTTAGACCACCCACGTGTAGAAGCAAAAATTAATAAAAAGAGTAAAAATGAAAAACAAAACGTATTCATGAAATTAAAACAATTCCAACCAAATAGATCATGCCATTGATGCAAAAATGCATCAATCATCAACACTGATTATAATAATTTTATACATTATTTTAACTATGAAGGAAATGAAATGAAAAATGAAAAATAAAAAGGGTCTCAGGCAGTAATCACTTAAGTAATTTGCTAAGGGGAATGATACAAAAGCCAAGGTTTACATCGTTTTAGCTGTTTGCTTCACGTACCTTTCAGAGAAGCATACATATAAGTAAGTATATATGAATACATATAAGATGTACTTAAGGAGAAAGCAGAAACGTCCTGAAGAGAAACATGGAAAGTGTTCGTAGATGGGACTGGACCAAGTGTAAACAGAGGTGTACATGCAAGAGATCACACTCATTTTCAAGGTGTCAAGAGATCAGCTATCAAGTTATCTGAAGGGAAGATGCCAAAGATATAGAAAGAACTTATAATTTATTATTCCAAAAAAAAAGTAACCCTGAGGACATCAATAACTATCAAGCCAGGTGCATACTTTCCCATTATATGAATTTTTTTTAAAAAATGAGAATAACCTAAACATGCATTGAGGACATCCTAGCTGAGGGTATTTTAAGGGGATGTAAAGGCTTTTGCAAACAGTATTCCAGAGTGGGCATCTTTATATTACACAACTGAAAGATGAAGATATGAGCTCATATTAATAGTTTTATGATTTATATGAAGTTCTTTAATATTTGCAAAGCATTTAATATATTTTCTCATTCGATCAAAGATAATACAAGATGCTTCTGTGTTTACTGTTGTTGACTGTTTAAAAAATACTGGATTTCGTAGATCATAACACTGCCTTTAAAGGGCTCGTTTCCAAAAACGAGTCTGATGAATATGGCAGAAATCATAACTTGTGTAGCTGGGTGGGGGGAGGAAGACAGAGGAGTTGAAATTGCATCAAAACCTACCCCAAGCAGACTTGGGGATGGGCTTGTGAGACACCTTCTATGGAACATGGAAAGCACCGAGTCTTCCCTCTGGTCACTTCTAAAAGGAAACATACTTTGGCATCTTGATAGATGGAATGCGGATTCAGGTTTCTGGTGGGTCCCCATGTATCCCCTCTCTACTCTATAACAGAGAGCTATGTAAAAGAGGATTGGCACATAAGACATAAGCACCTACAACGAACTTTAGAAGGAAAGCCAATGTTCTCTCTTCTCTTACGAAAGTATAGCTTTGGACTTCCTGTGAAGGAATGGTGGAGACCATACTCCACAGAAAAGGTGACTGAAGACTGGGAACAAGAACGTGTGCTAGTCTAAGGGAGCCTGAAGTTGAATCTCAAAGCCCTACAGGCCTCTTCTGCTTTATGTTTATTTCCCTAAGCACAAGTGAACTAATTAACAGGGATCCTGAATTACCGACTGATACATAGCCAGTTAATACTGGTTCCCAGGGTAAGGAATGTCACCGAGGTAACTAATGCTGA
Organism: Bettongia penicillata ogilbyi; assembly: GCA_023548195.1. Lineage (NCBI taxonomy): Eukaryota > Metazoa > Chordata > Mammalia > Diprotodontia > Potoroidae > Bettongia > Bettongia penicillata. Next base: position 1,984,975 of record JAJHZJ010000525.1, on the reverse strand, counting down.
ATTATCACAGTACAGAGTTGCGTGCAAATATCAGGCTTCAAATCTTTTGAAGGTTTGTCCAGATTCCTTTCTACGATTTAGAACACAAATCATTAGACAGACTCACTGTAGAATCAAGAAACCTTTCTATGTTAATTGCATCATAAGCTTTCAATTTCCTTTTTTTCTCTCAAAAGATATGGCATACTGACACCAATTACGGAAATTCATACTTTAACCTCCCAGCACAACACCTTTATGTATTTGTGATCAAGAGTAACACTGGTAGCCTCGAAGGCTTTCCATCTAAGAGGATGTATGTTTAAGTGTAGGATTTTCTGTTCTTTAAAGTCGTTCTCTTGCCATTTTAATTAATATCAAAGCCCATTTGATATAAATAATTGGCCATAACTGCTTCTGAGCTGTATATTTCCTTATTTATGAACATGGAGGCGGCAAATGAAAAGACCTTGGTCCAAGGTACAAAAAGTTCCAGGGTTTCTGTAAAAAAGTTCTGAGTTCAGTCACAACCAATACAAACCCAGAGTTTGAAAACATTCCTAATACCCCTACGCAGAGGTTGGGTTCCCTTTGCAACCTTATATTTTCATCTATCTCTAGTTTATTCCTAGCTTCTTTGTGCTTAAGGCAAAGTTCATCTTATTGGAAACACTTCAGTAACAAGAGATTATATTATTTTGTCTATTAGATACATAGGCATTGGGAGAGGAAGCTGGTTAAAGAGTTGACCTTTTCTTGGGACTCCTCTCAGTCTGAGTCTTTCTCAGATGTCTGTAGAGATGAGGGCTCTCCTCAACATCTCCCCCTTCTCTGCTACAGCTCAGACCTCTCTTTGTATGAAGTTTGGTCCAACTTCTTGAATCCTGATGCTCAGAACCTCTTTTTCTTAGTTTCTGGGGTAGCCTTTTCCTTTTATGCAAAATGTTTATCATATAGGATGTGACCTAGTCTCTCACACAAAGACTTTGATTAATTAAAGGAGGTCTATAGGCCCCCTTCACACTCATAATACACCTGGTCAAGACAGCAGAGCCAAATGTTTTGAGGTCATTTTTACAGAGAGTAAATAGATTTATGTGGAAAGAGGTTTGGTACACAAAAGAGCAGAAAACACTTTCCTCTGAGGCAAATAGCCTCAGGAAAGTTCACTATCCACTTTCTTTCTCTGAAAGTTGATCTGGAGAAGAAAAATTACACTCCTGGGCTTGATTATGAGAAAAATTGGGATAGTGAGTCCCTACCCACATTCTAGCTAGGTGGCACAGTGAGTCCCTTCCCACATTCTAGCTAGGTGGCACAGTGACAAAGTGTTGAACATGGAATCAGGAAGACCTAAGTTCAAATCCAGCTTCAGACACTTACTAGCTGTGTGACCCTGTGCAAGTCACTTAATTCAGTTTGCACCCGTTTCCTCATCTGTATGATGACCTAGAGAAGGAAACTATTCCAGAATCTTTGCCAAGAAAACCCCCAAAGGGGTTACAAAGAGTTTGATACAGCTGAAAACAACTACCCACATTCCAAAGATGGAGACTACCTTGGTGAGAAGAGCTGGTCTGCGTATGGTACTAATTACACTAACTGATACATACAGATCAGGAAGATGAGGCCCAGAGAGGCTAACCTGACTTGTCCAAGGCCACAAACCTCTTGAGAATCAATGTGTAAACCTATGACCTCTGATTCCAAAGCCAAGATTCTTTCCATTACACTGTAACTGCCTGTCAAGGGTGGTATTGCCAAGACTCTGAGAACTCACTCTTTCCCTCTATAAACCCTAGTAAAATAATTCCCCAAGCTCTGGAAAACTTCTGAGCTAGATGCTCACCTAACCCCTTTCAAAAGTATTCAGGAATCCCCTGGAAACAGAGATATTCAAAACATTTGTCCTTTTTTCTCTTTTTCTTTTTGTAGTCATTTGAAATCAAAAGTAAAATGAGAAATAATGCAGCCATACCCGTGGAGGGACTGCCTGGAGGGCGGTAATGTAGTTCTCCAGAGCCATACGACGACGATCATTCAGCATGGCTTCTACTCTGGCCATGTGGGTCTCTACCAGTTGTTGCCTCTCATTTGCAGCTTCTTGTTCTAATGATTCCACTTTTTCCTGGAAATGCTTGCAGAGTGAACAAACACAGGCACACGTCAAGGATAAAAGACACTACTTGAGTAATGTGCAGCAAATGATCACTAAGAAATTAAAACTCTTTGCCAAAGGTCCATGGAAGCTATTAATAAATTTTTTTTCACGTGCCTGAAAATTTCCTGAAAATTACCATTCATAGTTGAATTAATATTTTACTGATTTATCTCTAAGAATCAGGTTCAACTGATTGGCCTTCACCAGGGATATGCTGTGAAGCAGTTTAAACTATTCTTAAAAAAAAAAAAAAAAAAAAAAAACAACCTAAATGACATAAAATAGAAATAAGTATTTTAAAAACATCTTCTCTTTTCTCCCTGTCAATAGAAATTAACTTAATGATAGTTCATTAGTATAAGGATAAAAATCTTCCTGATAATGTATATGGCTAAATACATGGACAGGTCAGACCATTTGTGCTTTCAATATGTCCACATTATACAATAGAAATTTAAGGGGTAAAATGGTGAAAATGATGGTAATATAAAAAATAAGGTCATAGATAACTTTAATGACACTTTATGATAATGTAAGACAAGATTTACCAATATTAATCAACGTGTATACAACTAAGCTAGTATCATCAATAATAATTATTTTCCTTTTGTTCTGATATCTTGCTTCATTGATAATGCAGGTGTAGTTACCTGGATAACTGCTTTCTTATCAGCTTTGGGCAGGTTCTTGGCTTGATGTTCTGCTTCTTCCCATTCCCTCATAACCTACATATTTAAAGAAATGGTTTTTGAATTGAGAATAATTCATTTCCCCACTAAAATAGAGTTTACACAACCAATTCCAAGCTTTCTTTATATTTTGAATTTTTCTTTTAAGGAGATATCAAATTCTATTACATTAATATAAGGAAATTAAATTTGTCCTAGTCTTGAGTTATTTTTAGCTTCTCATTAGTTTCATTGTAGGTGACCTGTTCACAATGCATTCATTAACTGTGAATGTTAATGGTTATTAAAAAGTCAGACAAAAGATAGTGACAGGAGTACATACGGTTCAAAGTACCCTATGAAAAGCATACTGATTTTCTCCAATGAATGTTTTAAACTACAGTTGAAATGATTTAATTTTGATACCAAAGTTCTGAACTAAACTGAACTAATCAATCAAAAAGCATTTATTAAACACCTGTTACATACCAGACACTATGCTAAGAGGTGGAGACCAAAAAGCCAGATCTTGACAAGGAATTTACGTTTTAGTGGGGTAGATAAGATGTAAATAATTAGGTATACACTAAATGGGGAGAAGGTATACCACAAGAGGGAAACCTCTGGTTTAGTTCACTGCAATAAGGAACGTTAACTAATTTCAATAGGTTCTTCCTTCATTGCTGCTTGGCAATCTTTTTATTCACCTGTGGATAGTTCCCTATTGAATATGATTGCTACAAACTCTTTCCATTCAAGTTCCCAATCCTTTCCCTACACCAGGGGTGGGGAACCTGTGGCCTCAAGGACACATGGGTCTTCTAGGTCCTTCGGTACAGCCTTTTGACTGAGTCCAAATTTAACAGAATAAAACCTTTTATTAAGGGGATTTGTTCTGTGAAGTTTGGATTCAGTCCTTTGAGTATAATTTCAAAATGCTCTCCAGAATGGTTAGATCAGTTCATAACTCCACTAACGTTGCATTAGAGTTCCAATTTCTCCACAGTTTCTCCAACGTTTACCATTTTCCTCTTCTGTCAAATCAGCCAGTCTGATAGGTATGAAGTAGTATCTCAGAGTTGTTTTGATTTGCATTTCTTTAGTCAACAGCAATTTAGAGCATTTTTTCATGTCGCTGTAGATATTTTGATTTCTTCATCTGAAAACTGCCTGTTTATACCCTTTGACCATTTATCAGTTGGGGAATGACTCATATTCTTATACATATGACTCAGTTCTCTACTTATTTGAGAAATGAGGCCTCTGCCAGAGAAACTTACTGTAAAATCACCCCTCCTTGCGAATTTTCTGCTTTCCTTCTAGCCTTGGCTGCACCGATTTTGCTTGTGCAAAGCATTTTTAATTTAATGTAATCAAAATTATCTATTTTACATCCTGTAATGCTCTCTATTTCTTGTTTGATCCTAAGTTCTTCCCTTATACAGAGATCAAGCAATGGGTTCTTAGCCTCTTTAGTGTTATGGATTCCTTTGGCAGTTTGGTGATGACTATAAATCCCTTCTCAAGATATTTTTAAATGCATAAAATAAATACATAGGATTACAAATGGAAACAATTATAGTGAAACACAAATATCTAAACTTTTTTTAAAAAAGTTCACAGACCCTAAATTATGAACCCTGGGAGGCAGGTGCAGTATTGCTACTGCAGTAATAATCCGCTGATTCAAAATTTTCAAAAGCCTTATATCACCTGGTGAACTAAATCCTAACTCTTCAATCTTGCATCCAAGTTTAACATTATAACCAAAGGAATTTGGGTTTGGAGCCAGATGATTCCCAGTGTTTAACACTGTGCCTGGTATAAAGTAGACACTTGTTGCTTGTTGACTTGAAATTCCTTGCTTTATGTCACTTTGAGCCTTCCCCATTGTGTCTCCCTGGACTTCAGCTTCTGGAAAGGGATTGTACTAGATAGCTCCTTAGGTCTTTTTCCCAGATGTAGATCTATGAGTCACACGCTGTGATTAACACTGGAAATGAGGAGGCTAAAATAGTATGATAATGTAATTAGAAAAATCTCATTATCTCAACTAAAAAATTAATGGAAATAAAAAATAAGTTCATCAAGGTTGCTGACTATGACAGTAACACAAAATATTTTGTATTCTCATTTACTAGGGAACAGCATTAAGAAAACATCATAAAAATATTTATAATAACAGCAATAACAAAAAAACCCTCCAAACCACTGATTATCAGGGGGAACACCACATTTCAAATATATATATGTAATTTGGTTGAAGAAAACTGCAAAATTGTTACTGCTGAAATAAAGGAAGAGCTAAATAATGGGTATTGGGGAGAAAAATTTAATGTTCATATGTACATATATATACATATAATAGCATTTTTAAAATTAATTTACAAGTTGCACATAAGCATACATATATAACAGCACACATTTACACAGTTAATTAAGGTTTGCAAAGTGATTTACAAATATCATTTCATTTTTCCTCACAACAATCTTGGAAGATAGGTACTATTGTCATCCCTGTTTTACTGAGAAGGAAACTAAGGCAAGGCAGACACTTGCCTCTTGTCACAACTGGATCTGAACTCAGGTTTTTTAATTCTAGGGTCAGAACTCGTGTGTGTGTGTGTGTGTGTGTGTGTGTGTATGTGCATGTGTGTGCGTGTGTGTGTGTGTCTAGTCAATTCCCTCTACTAATACAGGTCAGTGCTTCTCTGCAACTTCCAGTCTTACAGAGTTACCTAAAGCACAGACAGATTAAATTCTCTTTCCCATTCATATAGTTTCTATGTGTCAGAGGCAAGATTTGAATTCAGCCCTTCCTAGTACCAACATCAGTTTTCTACTGAGTACACTATGCTTCTTCTACACAGAGCAAAGAAAACACACACACCCACATGTTAATATATACACACATAAGCATGTATATATGTGCATAAAGAAATGTGTGTGTGTGTGTGTGTGTGTGTGTGTGTGTGTATCTGGGTGGGTCAGGAACTTCTCTGCAGGCTTATAGGCTTAGAGAGTTGCCCAAGCATTGAGATATTAAATGACTGGCTATGGTCACATGCCCTGTACTTGTCAAAGACAGGACTTGAGCTCAGGCCCTACTAATTTCCAGTTCCAGCACCAGCTTTCCATGCTCAACACCATACCACTTCTGTGTATTGCATGGAAAAAATGTATGTGCATGTTAAAAATACATATACACACTGCCTGTATTTTCCCTGAAAAAGTCCTAATATTTAATAGAATCAACAGGCCCTTCCACTATCCCTATGCCATCCCACTTTTAGCCAATACAACTGAGCTTTTCCTTGGTGGTTGTAAGCAGTAATAATATGATAAAGCTAGTATTTACAACACAGCACTTTAAGGTTTACAAGGCACTTTACAAATATTGTCTCACTTTATTTTCCCAGCAACCCTGGGAGGTAGATACTATTACTATGCCCATTTTACAGATGAGGAAACTGAGGCAGGGCTTAAAAGGCTTGCTGGGTTCACACAGCCAGGAAACGTCTGAGGCCAATTGTGAACCTAGGTCTTCCTTCTTTCATGTCCAGCCTCTAAGACAAGGTTACCTTTAGAATTATAATGGATGAATTTGGATAATGGAGCAAAAATAAGATGAGGTACCACATTCAGTAGATAAAACTAACTTTTAAAACTTAGGATCATTACTGGTCTGGAGAGAAATCCTGGACTCCCACAAGATGTTTTGTTAAAAATCAGGAACATGGCAGAAAATCTCAGGCAAATGTAGCTTATTACTAGTTTTCTTTGGTTTTGCAAACAGAAAAATGAATCTAAATTACCTGGGACATTCTTTCACGGTGCTTGGCTTCAAGTCTCTCTTTGGCTTTCTGGAAATGGGCATGTTCATTCTCATCACCAGGGGTCTCCAGATATTTGTCAACAGCATCAGGTGTGCTGGCTGCTGTAGTAGGGACTAAAAGGCAAAAGAGAAGGAAGGAGATTAGCAAGGAGGAGAGATAAAAAACAATGTCTGACTATAGCCTAGAAACCCATATGAACAATTTACCAGCACTGTATGGCTGTTTAAAATTCTGTCACATCACTGATTTCACAGCACAGAAACAATTATTTCACCCCTTGTTAGTACCAGGGTAAAGAATATCTTTGAAATAATCAGATTTATAATTGCATTCTAGTAGCATTTTACTAACTTAAGAGAAAAATACACATAAAAAATAATCCCAGTTGGTTTTAAAGCACATGTAGCCTGTGGCAGAAAGATTTTCCAAATCTATCTACATTTTATTTGGCTTCATGGTTTGGGTTAAAGAAAATACTTGGGTTTGAGATTTTCTAGAAAATTGGATCTCAGAGACATGCTCCAAATTGAGGATCAGGTGGTAAGATTATACACCTTTTTAAAAGGTTTGGTTGAAAACAGATCATTCATGACAGGGGAGTGGACACACCTAATCAGATATAGTGGAAAAGTTTTTGGGGTTGCTTATGGATACTGGGCTTTGGTGAAATTTGGGGAGGGGGAGTTTCTTTATTTGGAGCACAAACCTGTGTTATAGTCTACCCTTCACTAGCAGCAGGAAGATGACTCAAGGTCCCTGCAGCATGTGAAGAGTTTATCCAATCAGAAAGCAGCAAATCTTATCTGTCTAACAGTTAAAAGTGGAAAAGTATGAAATGCCTATTCTGCCCATGTTTCTACAGATGTTAGGACCATTTGGCCTGAGTGACTCAAATTGCGATCCAATCGTTATAAAAGAATAAACAATAACATCAAACAACATAAAATTTATAATTATCACATGATTCATTATATTTACTTTTTGCAGTTCAAAATTAAACATCCTTAACACCCTTAATTATACCTTTTATATTTGTAGAAACACCCACACCTCAAACATTACATGACATAAAATGAACTTGTACCCCTAAAGTAAAAGGAAATTCTAGACTGTATTTCTTTAAAAAGCACTGACATTCACAGTTTAAGAAAAAATTATTTTAAAAATACAGTCATTAAACACATCTTTGTAATAATGAATGAAATACAATGAAAAAAATGCTTTAAAAGAAAAAGTAAAACCCAAGAGATAATCAATGTACAAAATACAATGGCTAAGGAAGGGAAAGGAATTCACATTTTAAGTGCTTTTCAGGCTAGTAACTAACTACATAGGGAAAGTGGAAGGGATGAGTTGACTATGTGCCAGGTGCTATGCTATAAGCCTGGAGGAAAAAAATGTTGTTATCCAAATTTTACATCAGAGGAAACTGGGCCAGGCTGAATTCAGATCCTGCCTGGAAACTGCCTGCGGCCAAAATGGAATTCAAGTCTTCCTGACTCTAGGCCCATCACTCTACCCACAGTGCTACCTAGCATCCTCTTGTATAGTGTATTCAAGTATACCACTTATTATTACATTATGTGTAGAATAGAATCCAACCACATAAAACAAAGGAAGAAAGTACAGGGAGAATGGAGCCGACTGAAAATGGGCACATGGGAAAGGAAACTTGAAAGCCAGGGCTTTTTTTGGGCAGAGCATGCCCAAAGCTCAGAGGTTATTGAGGAAAGGCCCCCAGACTGGAGAACCATATATGAGACCTTATGTTAGGCTGATACAAGACTGCAGTTCTTCCTCTAGCGTCCTCTGCTCCTAGAAAAGGAGAGGGATGACTGTGTGACTAATGGGAAATACAAGGAAAAGGCCTAAATAACAAAGACATTGAGAGAAAAGCTTTAATAAAAGCCAAGAGATCAAAGAGATAAGCCAAAGGATTCTAAAAATGGAGGAAAAAAAAACTTGAAAGAGAAACCAAAACATGATTGGCAAATATTATAATATGAATTAAAGTGAAACATTAGTACTTAATGAAAATATACTCTTGTGAACCCCTTGGAGATCACAGAACAATTGTAAGAAACTTCAAAAGGGTTCAAAATAGAAATAAAACTCATAAAATATCTGAAATAAAGAAAAACCAGATTTCTCAAAGCAGTAAAGAAAGCTCAATATAGATTTATATTTTTAAAAAGTATTTATAATTAGGAAAAATTAAATAAATAATGAAGAAAACCTCTAAAGAAGTGAAAGATGAACAGATTTAAAACACAAAAATGCTGAAGTTGATGAAAATTTGAAAGAGAAATAAAAGATACCAGTATTAAGTAAGTGAATCATGTACAAGTCAAAGGCACTAACTTTGAAGGTAGGATGTATACAGATAACTCGAACACAGGGCTGCCCAGAAACACACAACAAATTTAAAAAACAAAACTAAAAACCATGAAACAGGAAATAATGTAAGAAAACTATCCAGACCTTCTGAATTCAGACAACAAACTACTGACTAAGAAAATCCACAGGATGCTGCCAGGAAGGCAAACAATCAGGCAAGCGAGCAAACAAAAACCTTGTGCTTCAAATTCCAAGACAAGTTGTTTAGGTTGAACAACTTCAAAGATAAACAACAAATTCTGCCAGTGGCCAGGGGAAAGACCTTTAAAGTAAAGGAAAGGTAATTTGAATAACAAAGGAAAAATCCTATAGTTAAAAGTAATGGAGCTCTACGGTGGAACAGTGAAGGGTGGAGATGACTACTGTCTCCTGACAAACTGGAATAGGGAAGGGTAGAATAAGAAGAAGGTGGTAGAGATGGCAGAAGGAAAGTCTAGGATCAGGAGAGTAGACGAGGAGGGTCTACCCCTAGGGGGCAGAGATGGGGCACTGATTAACAAGATGGTGGAGGGGTTAAAAGTCTGTGGTGAGAGATGAAGGATTCGTCGTGTTTTATTCTGGGAAGAATTTGTACAGAGGGAAGTTGCCTCTTCTGAGAGAGAGGCTGCTATGCGTGTCTGGTTAGTTTCCTATTCCTGCAGAAGAAGCACGTGAGTTCCAGCAGCGTAGTGGGGAACATATAATGGCATGCCTTGTGACAGAGGGCAGAGGCAAAAGTGATCCTACGCGGTTTGACAGGAGGCATTGGTAGAGCCACTTGAGTTTCTGAGCAGATGAATGACATGCCCAGGGTAGAACACTGGATGACCAGAGAAACTAGCATGTAAGACAGACAAGGAGAGAGCTTAGAGGCAAGTTTGAAGGATGTTCCCTGAACTTGGGCTACTGAAGAGGAAATGGAAAGGAGAGAACAGATACAAGAGCCAAGTGAAGAGATGGAATTGGGAGGACTCGGCAATAAATTAAACATAAGAAGATAAGGGAGCAACAAGAATTAGAAAGTCCTAAGGCTCTCAACTGGTGTGACCAGAAAGATTGTGATATCAAGAGAAATGGGAAATCCAGATAGAGAGACAAGTTGGGGGGTGGTAGAAAGAAGGGCACTAGAGATTTTCAGGTGGAGATCTGATGATGACTTCTTAGGGACATTAGGGTAAGATTCCTGTTCAAGGTCCAGATAGCTGATGGTGTCCTTTCCAGCTTTAAAATTTAATACTATCACTTTTATCATTTTTTGGGGGGTTTCATTTCATTATTCATTATATTTTCATTTCATTTCATTAGGACCTTTAGGTCCTATCTTGAGATTTATTGGCAAAGCTGAGAAAATGTATGAAAACATCTTGTGATAAATGATTACGCTCTTTTGGTTCCCAAAAGTACAGTAAGAAAGAGCTGATTGGGCAATTTGAAGTATAGAAAGGAGAAATGAAATGTTGGTATCTCTTTTTCTTTACAAAAGTTCAGTACACAACTCTAAGAGTGTCAATGGAACATTAGAAACATGCAGAAGAGAAGAAAAGGAAGTTCAGAAGGGGGCCCAGACAACATCCCATGGACAACGCGGGGGTCACGGCTACTGTCATAACTTTTAACGTACTTCAGAAGATTTCTGGGTGACACGATTCCCCTAAAATGGAGTACTGGACATATTCTATCATTACTACTTCTCAATCCTCTCTAAAACAAAAAACATGCACTGAAGATAAGGCAATGTTAGCTGTCTTTAGAGTCTAGGAAACCAGAATGCAAAAAAAGGTCCCCCATGAACTGAGAGCTTTGCTGAGCTTACTGCTTCCCTCTATTAACCACCTAACACGCGAACAGCAGTGAGGCAACAGGAGCTGACCCAAGGGTCCAACCGAGTGCCACACACCCTCCTTCCAGTAGCGTGAAGACATGGGTTTCAAGCTGGGGAAGTTTTTTGGGGCTGAGACAATTCAGTGAAACAAAAAAGAGCAACCGACTGACTGGATAAGAAAACAAAACACCCAAATCTGTTGCTTACAAGAAACACATTTTAAAACCAAGACATATACAGGATAAAATTGAGGGGATGGAAAAATAATTCACTATGCATCAAGTGAATCCAAAAAGGCAGGAATGGCAACCATGCTGTCAGAAAACACGAAGACAAATATTCACAAAACACAAAGGATAAACAAAGAAACTGTATTATCCTGAAAGGAACTCTAGATAATAAACTAATATCAGCATTAAACTTCAAGTAGTGAAGGGAGCCTTGGCAAGGTTAAGGGCCACCTCTTCAGGTACAGCGGTAAACACAGATACAGAGGCAAAAGGGAAAAGAACAGGGGAAGAGTAGGAGGGATGAGAGATGAGTAGGGAAGAGGGGGCTCTTGGAGAAGGCCTCCTTTTTTTCAGTTAAGTATCAGGCAAAGTTCCCAGATGAGAAGGTGGGAGAGAATGGAAATTGCTAATGGAAGCTCTCAAAGGGATGGAAAAGTCTGGAATGGATGCTGTGGTGCATGGGATACTGAATCAATTAAAGAGGCAAAAAATAAACATTAAAGTGGCAAAAAATGTTGAGAATTCCAATTTGAGGCAAACAAGAAAAGTTAAAGTGGTTTGTCCCTCCTTCCACCTCCAATGTATGAAATCCAGTATGCCTCTCATTCTATGATAATAACTAGCATTTAAACAGTGCCTACTACGTGCCAAGCACATACTTTACAAATACTTGTTTCTCGTACCTCTGAGAGGTAAGTGCTATTATTATCCCCATTTTATGTTGAGGAAATGAAATCAGAGAGAGGCCGAATAATTTGTCCAAGTTCACACAGCTAGGGAAATATCTGGAGTCAAATGTGAATTCAGACCTTCCTTTCTGCAGGCACAGGGCTCTCACAGCCCCTGGATCACAAAGGTTTCTATTGAAGCCCTAAAGGATGATCATATCATTCTCTGTGTCACATTACACTTCTCTTATGAGAAGTCAGTTACCTGCAGACATGATCCTTATAAACCTTGCTACCTTAGCAATTAAACCAAAAAGAGTTTAAAAAAAATTAAGAGAGTTCCCATGATGACCTTGGAACAAAGAGCCATTTTTAGGAAGACATTTGATTTTTTAAAGGAAACATATCTTCTTACAAAGTTCATAAGGAATATAAAAAAATACATCTATTATTAAAGTGCTCACCAGTGATATCTCAATGTCCATTGCTCTTACCACTGACATATGATTTCACTTGGTAAAGTTAGACAAAATAACCACATACAAAAAATAATGAGGGAAGTATTTAAAAGAGAAAGACTTGAGATGCACAAAATTTTGTAAAAGACAGTGATGTTATATGTGATATTTATGTCAGTCATATTTTCCCATTCCCCCAAATGATGATGTGTATTATACATTTAACTCCATTTTTGCAGAAAGGGTTCCTGTGGAGTAATAAGAGATTTCTGAGACTCCGTGCAGAGGAGAGCCAAGGTGACGGAGGAGATGCAGCAATCTAGCCAAACTCTCCTAACACTTACCTCCAAACAACTTTAAAATAATGCCTCAAATTAAATTCTGGAGTGACAGAGCCAACAAAAAGTCAGGGCAAAATATATTTCCAGTCTAAGGAGGCTGTCAGAAGTCTATGAACCAGGGTGGAGGCTGGCATGGAGTGTAGGTGGTTGCAACACTATAGGTCTTGGAGGTAGTCGCTGTAGCGGTAGCAACTTTGGGAGCTCTCAGCCCAGAGATGTTAAAGGTGTTGGGCAACTGGTCAGAGAGAGATTATAGGGGATCCTTTGCTGGCACTAGGCATAGGACATGGCAATTCTATTGACCATATGAGGTTCTGGGTCACAAGTCAGGGTGGAGAGAAACACTTATAGTTAGTCATAAAGGAACAGGGGTTCCAGGGTGGAGAGGAGTGTGAGTGCTTGTAACTGTAAAACAAGGGACTTGGTCACAGTTCCAGGGACAAGAGGAACACTAGCACTTGTGGCCAGATACAAGGGCAGAAAGGGCCCTTTGTGAGTAAAAACTGGAATGCAGACCATGAGAGCCATGACCATACTTCTTCCCATGTCATATCACCTTGGAAACTCCAAAAACTTGCAGAGTCCCAGAACTAGCTTTGAAAACAGCAATATGAATAAAGCGTGACACTTGGGACAGTGCCTCCCCAACTCTTGGAAAGCAGAATCCCATTTTAACATAAAAATTCAAAGTAAAAAAATAGGCTGGAAAAATGAGGAAACAAACAAACAAAAAGAACCTTACTATGAAAAGCTACTACAGTGGCAGGGAATACCAAGACACAAACTCTCATGAACAGCTACAAGTAAAGCTTCAAAGATAAATGCTAATTGGACAGACGCTCAATAAGAATTCTTGGAAGAATTCAAGAAAGAGATAAGCGTAGTAGAGGAATAATGAGGAAAAGACATGAGGGTAATGCAAGAAAATTAAGAAAAAGAATTAACAGCACCAAAAAATACTTCAGAAAATAACACCCATATGAAACAAACTGGCCACATGGTTAAAGAGACACAAAAACTGAGTGCAGAAGAGATGCCATAGAGAAAACAGACAAAATAACTAAGAAATGATCATGATTCCTAAAAGGAAAGAACATATGTATGGGTTCTATACTCAGTTGAAAAAGATATAAGGAATAAATCAGATAACACAACAAAAATCAGAATAGCTACTGCATATTTCAACTTTTCTTTTAGTAAATGAAAGATGCATTATTATCAAATCTACTTAATCTTAGAGTCATGACTGCTGTCAATGTTTTTCCATACACCTTTATGATTATTGGGTCACAGTTATAGGTGGAACCCAACTGGTAGATCTATGATTATTTTGTCAAGGGACCTAATTTTAATCTATACCAATCTTTACTTGTAATAATTTCTCTGTATTCCATCTTCGGATATAAACATCCAGTAACATTTATTACACTAGTGATACCTGTACCTTTCAAGAATCTTATTTTAAAAGTCACAATAAAATACTCAAGAGTTCCAAAGAATCGATTTTACTACACGTAAACCAACGGTAGTTGTTTGTTGATGTCTATTAATATAGGTTGAATAGAAAGGGTAAATATGAAAAAAAGATGAAAGAAAATGCTCCATGGACCTATTTTTAAGTCTTAGGATCAAATGAAAAACAACTCAGACACAGACACACAGAAACTCTATCTTGCAACAAAGTAAATAATACAATATTCATGAAAATAAATTCCTTTTTATCTAAAAAAGATAAATTGTTAGAAATATGATAGAAAATCTATTGTGATGGTTAGAACTAGTTATGATCAATAGCAAAAAATTCTTTGTTCTAGACAGAGCAACCAACAAAATCACCCACTGTGTTCTATATTATACTACTTAGCTTACTTAATTTCATTGTTTGAATGTGAAGAAACTTTGAACTAGCAGCTGAAATGATCACATTTGAGAACTCTAGAACAGAACCATAAGGGATTAACTTGCTGATTTCTCATTTTTCAGATAAGTCTATACTTAAGCTATCCAAAACATCCATATTATTCTATCACTAAAGAAAGGGTCTACAAAGCTGTGGTATCACCACCTTTAAAAATGAAAAATTTTTATATTAAGATGTTCTGAGAAATAAGAAGGCAATATTTTTACAAACACATCTTTCTATGGTTTTGCCTCCTTCTATACAGAGGAAGATCAATAAGGACACACTTCTGCATATATATCAGTAAGGAAATGGTAACTATTGGTCTCAAAAGAATGAAGAGGATGACTGTGCCAGATGTTTGATGAGCAAAGTTATAGATGGATGTTGTAGAAGGGATTCCAGTCCAGGCATCCCATCTAATCCTGAAATTCCTTAATTTGTCAAACATGAGACCCAATTGGTAGGTCTAATATATGCACTTATTAACTCCATTTCTCTCTGAAATTCAGTTTCCAAGTTCTAGGACTGATGAATTTGATTATTAAGAGAAACAACAAACAAAAAGGAGGTGAGGTCCACATAAACCTGTTCAATGAAAAAATATGACACGTCCTTGTCGCAAAGTATTTTGCACCTGTTAATCAACAAACACTTACTAAGCTCCTACTATGGGTCAGGCACTACGCGAGGTGCTGGAGACAGAAACATAAGGAATAAAATCACTCCTGGTCTCAAGGAGCTTGTATACTCTTGGGCTCAGATGTAAACATACGTAACAAATAAAAACAAAAAACCCCAAAGGTTTTAAATTACAAGATAATAGCACAAGCATAAAAAGCTTTTTCTAGGAATTTGGCTGAGAATGAAAGGAGAGATATAGGATGAAAACTTGAAGGGGAGAAAATACCATGGCCCCATGATAATTCCTTTCAGGTCAAAGACGTCTATCTGCAACAGCTTATAAAGGATATATCCACTGTCATACTTTATTAGAGAAAGAAGGAGATACGTGCTAATGACTAAAAATATGGCATAGACAGGGAAATTACAAAAGTTGACAGATGTATTATTGTTAGTGGTAGCAACAGACTCCTCAGGAATCAGAAAAATAGATTTGTTGCAAAGCGCAGAGTCAGTGGCAAGAAAGAGAGATGGCCACATGCTTGAGGAAGGATCCACTTACTGATGCTGCCACAGACTGCCATGCAGTATTCCTCAGTGCCAAAGTTGTTTCGGTTTCCACCACATCCGCCGTAAAAAAATGGTGCGCACTTCCTTTCAGTCACATCAAAGTACCAACGGGAGATCACTGCTCGACAAGGCCCAGTCTCAGCTTGTTCAGAGCACACCTCTAATTAGAGGATATGTGGAGGAACCACATTTAGCATGAAAATGGTTTTTTCTTACCATTCAAGTATACGTATTTATTTATTTATTGTACGAATCCATGTTTGAGATTGCTGTGGGAAGCAATTTTCAATACACTCCCTGGGAATTCCATTACTTCCTATGCTTTAAAAAAATTAACTGAAACAAAGGAGCATACTTCTTATCTGATTTAATGAATGCACCTCCCAAAAGGATAAAAAGGAATACTGTCTAAGACAATAATATTTTTAGCTCTTGTAAGATTGATATCAAATGAGAGAAAGCATATAAATGAAAATCTTGAATTAAAATGATCAAAACAGAAACTAGAATCCTGACTGCTCCTTATGTGAGAAGATTATTTTATCAGTAATACAAAACTTTATTCTTTCCCTTTCATACAGTGACCTTCACAAAAGAACCGCTGGCTAAAACTTTATAAAAGTATGTTTTGAATATTATTTGCATTTCTTAATTTTCACCAGGAGCCAATACATACACCACACTTTTAAGGCCCATAAATTCCCCAGACCTTGGAGGTACAGTTGGAAAGGGTATTAGAGTTCACCTAGACCAATCAGCTCATCTTACACATGAGGAAACTGAGGTTCAGGAAGGTTAAATCACTTGTTTTATATGTAGCAAGACCTTTAAACTGACTTGCATAGAATTTTGGTCTTCAAATGGCAAACTTGGACTCTACATTTAAGCATCCCAATATCTATTTATGTAAATATGACTCTTTACCAATAATGTTCCAAACAGGAAAACACATTAAAACTGCTAGCACTCTGAAGAAATATATTATT
The DNA here is from genome assembly GCA_023548195.1 of Bettongia penicillata ogilbyi. Lineage (NCBI taxonomy): Eukaryota > Metazoa > Chordata > Mammalia > Diprotodontia > Potoroidae > Bettongia > Bettongia penicillata. The sequence goes on along the minus strand of JAJHZJ010000525.1, from coordinate 1,968,356 downwards.
AATAAGTTTGTATTAGTATGTGTTTGTCTTCGTACAGGAGCATAAATCAAAGACTAGAGGCAGCAGGGAAGAGCGAACAGAGAAAGAAGGAATGAACATTTATGAAGAGGCTACTGTCTGCCAGGACCTGTGATAGGTGCTTTCTGCAAATATCTCATTTATCTTTACAACAGCCCTTTGATGGGTGCAATTGTAATTCCCATTTTACAGTTGAGGAAATTGGCTCAGATAGCAGTTAAGTGACTTGCCCAGGGTCAGAAGGTTAGAAAGTATCTGAAGTTGGATAAGAACTGAGGTTTTCCTGAATCAAGGCCCAGCACTCTATCCATTCTGCCACCCAGCTGTCCCAAGAAAACTGATTACATGTTCCTGGGTAAGTTACTTGAACTTTCAGGGTTTTATGCAGTTTTCTAAGACTACAGATTGCAGGAAGGTGCCCATACACACTGACAAAACATTTCTTCTAAGAATTCCATGCCCCAATAAAATCAGAGGCTAAGTTCTTTTCCCTGTCTCTTAAATACTCAGCTAGGCACTGCACTAATTTCTGGAGATAATAAGAAAACAACACAAGCAAGTAAGCAAACAAAGAACAAGCCCTAGACTAGTGTCTATATATTCAAGGAACTACACTCTCCTGAGGAAGACATATGTAGAAAAGCACAGAGTAAACAGGGGACTAGGGAAAATAATCTACAGAGCTAGAGTTTAATCTGAGCCTTAAGGCAAGCCTGGGAATGCACATGAAGGGGAGGCAGCACCTTCCAGAAAGGTGGGAAAGCCAGTGCAGAGGAACTGAATGCTGGATGTCATGTGCTGAGCAGAAAGAGGGCAAATATTGTTAGACTTCAGACTGTGTGGAGGGGAATCAAGAGGAAGGAAGCTAATGATAGAGAAAAAAAAGAAGAGCTTTAAATGTCCAAGGACTTCTACATTTGATATTAGAGGTAATAGGAAGCCTGTGGATTTTACAGAATGAGGGTGGAGGGGTGATGGGGGATGAGATCAGCACTTCAGGGATCTCACTTTGGAAGCTGTGTGGAAGACGGATTAAGGCAGAGCATTACCTGAGGTAGAGAAAATTGAAATGAGAAGACTAGAACACTACAGTAGAGATGAGAGGGAATGAGGGCTTCAGTTAGTGTGACAGCTGAGTAAGTAGGGAGAAGAAAAATAAGGCAGCAAGCAAGAATGGAAATCTGGCCATCAAAACAGCAGGATCTGAAGGATGTCTCAGCTCCTAAAATCACATCTGGAAACAGGGTCTTGAGCACAGGGTCAAGATAAAGAGACTGAAGCAAGAACAAAGACTAAAGACAAACAAAACTGACAAAATCAACTCTGATAGGTTTTCACTGACAGCTGCAGGTATCCAGGTTGGTACCATATCCTACAAAGGACAAAAACAGCACAGTAGGTCTGATGAGCTACCTTTCCTTCTCAGTACAAATACACACAGGACTCAAGAAAAGTGGGCCCTAATTCATTCAGCCTTTCCCCATTCCAAGTCTCTGTGTCAGATGGTCTAGTCAACTGACTTTTTCATCAAGAATGCTTAAGTCTTCTATTTTGTTAAATGTCTATTTTTCCCCCTGAAATATTACATTCAGTTTTGTTGGAGAGGTTATTGTTTGGGATCTTCGTTCTTGTGCCTTCCAGAATATTGTATTCCAAGTTCCTTTATCCAGGTAGCTGCTAAATCTTGTGTGATCTTGATTTGGACCCATGATATTTGAATTGTTTCTTTTTTCCTTGACCGGAAAGCTCTGGAACTTGATTATAATATTTCTGGGAGTTTCCTTGAAGGAGTTGATCAGCAGATTCATTCAATTTCTACTTTGCCTTCTGGTTCTAAGAAATCTGAGCAAGTTTCCTCTATTATTTCTTGAAATATGATGTCTAGGCTTTGTTTTTTAATCATAGCTTTCAGGTAATCCACTAATTCTTAAATGATCTCTCTCTGATCTGTTTTTCTAGGTTGTTTTTCCTATGAGATATTTGACATTTTGACATTTTCTTTTTCCCCATCTTTTTTCCCCATCTGTTTGCTTCTTGATTTCTGGTGGAGTCATCATCTTCTACTTGATCAATTATAATGGGGGGAACTTACTCATAATTTTCTAGCATTACTTTCATTTCTTTTTCCAATTTTCCTGCCCTGTTCACAGGTAGCTATGGTGGTCTGTAAATTTTTGATGCTTCAAAAGTGGTATGATCCAGGGTGTGGTCTAGTACCTCCTGGTCTGCACTCTGGTCCTTACCCAAGTTGCCCTTCTGTGCAAGGGTAATCATTCATTTCTACCCTTTAAGGCCCACAAACAATGGTACACCATATCCTGGGCTAGCTCTAACCCCACAGTATTGTTAGACCTCTCCTTCTGTGCTCTGAGCTGGAAAAATGACTCACTGTGACTTTCTGTTGATTTTTAATGTCTCAGAATTTGGTTTGACATGCATTTAAAAGTTGTTTAGAGGAGTGGTTTGGAAGAGTTCAATAAAACTGCTAACTCATCCATCTTGGTTTTGGCTCCTGAAAATTTATTATATTTTTAGATGAATTAAAAAAAGAATAGCAATTATGATGTCAAGGGAAGGAACTTTAAGTATAGAAGTGATAAAAAGATAATCAGGAAATTTATATTTTGCTTAAAGCCACCATAAATAATCAATCAATATTTAATATATATATGGACCAAATATCATAGAACCTGAATATAAAGGAAAAATTAGTTGAAGGGAGAAACAGATAGGAAAGCAATAATAGTACTCCTCTCAGACCTACACAAATCTAACAAAAAGATAAACAATAAAGAATTTAAAGACATCAATATAATTTTAGAAGAATTACAGATGATATATATGTGGTGATTACTGAAAGAAAATCAAAAGGAATTCACAAAGTGCTTGGCTGTACATAGTATATTTACAAAAAGACCATGTATCGTGGCCAAATTGTGTAGAAAAGCAGAGATACTGAGCACATAATTTACTAATGACAAGGCAATAAAATTATATGCAAAAATGGTCCTTGAAGAAAAATTTAAAAATATTTGGCAGGTAGGGTAGGAGATCAAGCCCATGAAAGAGCAGTGTGAAGTAGTAGAAGCTCTAACCAAAACTCCTTCAAAAAGATCTAGAAAATGCACCATTCCGTGAAGCTGTGTTCCAGGGCAAGCAAGGCTCGAGACACAGAACAGAGCAATGTGACAGGAGAAAGATGCAGTTACTCGGTTTTGGGTCCTGCTCCAGATTGGAAGGAGGAGAGGAAGTGCTTCCAGGTATGGTGCTCTGGTCCTTAATAAGGGTAATTAAACAGTAGTTAAGTTCAGAAGCAATCAACAGGGGGTGGAGTCAAGACGGCAGAATGAGAAGAAGCAGGACAACTTAGCTCCCCAGTGTCCCTTCTCAATAACGTACTAAACATAATTCTAATTGGGAAACCCAAGAAAAATTTCCAATGGGGAATTTTTTCCAGCTCAAGAAGGCTTGGGGAGATAGAGAGAGGTCTATAGACACTGGGGAATGGGGTCTTGGCAGTAGTGCACACCGTACATAGCCCTTTAGCACCGAGGGACTGAAAGAGGGCAAGGGCAGAAGGGCAGAAATAAATCTCAGGGGAACCATGAATTAGTGCTTGACCGCAGGAACAAGTACTGTCTAGTAGCTCTGTCCCTTGTTCCTCAGTTTGGGGTTACAGATGAAGAGTGACCACGAGAATGGGTCTAAGCCTGAGTAAGAAACAAATTCTGGGAACAGAGAAGTGTGTCTCTTGTCTTAGGAGGATAGCAAAAATACAGTTCTACACTTTCACCTAGTGTTTAGTGGGCAGGCCTTGCCCTAGATTACTGCACTTTAAGTGTACTGAAAGCCTGCAGGCCCACAACCAGAGCTGTAAAGCAGCAGAAGGATGCAAAAAGTCTGAAGCTCAGAACAGATATGCCCTCTTCTTAGAAGTATGCAGAGCCAAGCACTAACAAAAGCATACACACACATACAAATGCCTACATTATATATACACACACACACACACACATACATATAACACACAGCAAACATATATTCCACAAAAGAAAATTACTTGACAACAAATACAAAGCCCTACAGAAAAATGCAGCTTGAATATAAGTCTCAAGAATTTCTAAAAGAGTTAAGGCAAGAGCTAAAAACTACATCAGAGCTATAGAGGAGAAAAATTACTGACTACACAAAATGTCAGAAAAATAGACCTGTCTTTACTAAGTTTGGAAGTGTAGCACAGGAACCTTCCTCAATTTCTGAAGCTTCAGGTTGTCTACCTGTGCAATTATTTTTCATGTTAGAGTAGAAAGATATGAAAAGAGCATTAATAGCTTGGAAAAGGAAGTACAAAATCTTACTGAAGAAAATAACTCCCTGAAAATTATAATTGGCCAAAATGGAAACTAAAGACTGCATGGGACATCAAGAAATAATAAAATAGTGACAATCCCCTTCTCCTCCCTGCCCAAATAGAAGAAAATGTGAAATATTTCATAGGAAAAACAACTGACCTGTAAAACAAATCAAGGAGAGAGAATTTAAGAATTACCCCCTGAAAGCCATGAATTAAAAAAAAATATTCCTAGGACTATTATAGTCAAATCTGGAAGTCCTAGGTAAAGGTAAAAAAAAAAAAATACCATAAGCAATAAAAAGGAATTCAAGTACAGAGGAGTCACAGTCAGGATCACACAAGACTTAGCAGTCATTATCACACAGGAGCAGAGAGCTTAAGGGTATGATATTCTAGAAGGCAAAGATCCAGGCTTATAAACAATAGCATATTCAGGGAAACAGTAAAAAGTGGACCTTTAATGAATTGGAGGACTTCAAGCCCAGAGCTAAAGAATCTGACAAACAGAAGTCAAGGGAAGCATAAACCGATAAACATGAATGAGACATTATAAGGGACTGAACATGGTTAAATTGTTTAGATTCTTACAAGGGGATATATTTGTAGGAGCTATTTTTCCTAACTACACACCAATGAAATGGATGAATATTTTTAAGAAAATGTAAAAACTGCCCAGACTATAGAATAGAAAATAGAATACTTAAATAACCTTATCCTAGAAAAAAGAAATTGAACAATTCATAATGAACTCCTCTCTACCTGTACCACCTACAAAATTCCACCTGCTCCCCAAAAACACCCCTCAAAACCCTCAAACAAAAACAAAACAAAACAAAAATAAGGTCGGATAGTTGAGTTCTACTAAAATAAGTATGCGTTGTTCAATTGCATCCAACTCTTTGTGATCCCATGAACCATAGCATGACAATACTGTCTATGGCAGGGGTGGGGGAACTATGCTCTTGAGGCCACATATGACCCTCTGGATCCTCAGGGGTGGCCCTTTCACTGAGTCCAGACTTTACAGAACAAATCCTTTCATTAAGTGGATTTGTTCTGGAAAGTTTGAATTCGGTTGAGGGGCCGCACTTGAGAATCTAGAAGTAGCATTAAGGCTGCAGTTTCTCCACCCCTGGTCCATGGGATTTTGTGGCAAAGATACTGGAGTGGTTTGCTACTTCCTCCTCCAGTGGGTTAAGGCAAATAGAAGTTAAGTGACTTGCCCAGCATCATGCAGCTAGCAAGTGTCTGAAGTTGGATTTGAACTCAGATCTTCCTGACTTCAGGCCTAGTGCTCTATCCACTGAGCTACCTAGTTGGTATCCATCTAAAGTCAAGAGTCAGCAGTATCTGCAATGGGGAGAAGCTAAACCTTTTCATTAAGATGAGGAGTGAAGTCAGCTAATCCCATCATCACCATTAATATTCAGCATTGTACAAGAGATGAGAACTATAGTGATAAGAAAAGAAAAAGAAATTAAGAGAATGAGTACAGATAAAGAAAAAACAATACTATCGCATTTTCCAGATGATCTGATAGTGTATTTAACAAAACCTTGATTGTCAACCAAAAACCTAACTGAAACACTGAACAACTTTCAGCAAGTTGCAGGATATAAAATAAACCTACACAAAAAATCAGCATTTCTATACATTGCCAAGACAATATAGCAGGAAGAGATAGAAAGTGAAATTTCAAATCAAATAACTGTAGATAGTATAAAAATACCTATGATTTTACCTGAGAGGAAAGAGGAAGGAAAAAATTTTAATGTTTAAAATAATGATTTTTTAAAAGCAATTTTATTTTCTCCCAATTACATGTAAAAACAATTTTTAACTTTCATTTTTTAAAGTATCTACTACTTCTTTAAAAGCAAGAAGAACATTTCTCCATATGTAGCTTAGTGTGTTTATGAATCCAGTAGCTATCCAATAATCATTGTGCTTTATCTGCAAAGTAACTACTGGATTTTATGTTTCATTAAGATATTTAGCATATGTTCTTTTTCAAACAAACTGTTGAGTCCAAAAAGTCCAAAAATATTTTCCCAGATCATAATCCATCCACACACATACACTGTATATATACAGGCATGTGCATCTAAGTGCAAATATTTATAAAACACACTAACACACAAATCCACATGTACATGGACATACATAAATGGAGAGCATGCACATATACATTTATTTGTACAAATATACAAACACATACCCGCATACAAGCAGGCGTTAAACTAAGGAACTCTTCTGCTTAGATATTACTTAAACCAAGAAAAGCAGTAGAGGTTAAAACAATTTAAAACAAAATGGAATATTTTGCTGTTTGGAACATTTTAAAAATAGTAAAGGTCCCCTCTGTCTTGACAGCTAAAAGCATCCAAGTGCGGTTACCTCTAACCACCTCTTCTACGGATTCCGTGGTGGTGGTGCTGGTGCTCGTGCTGGCCACGCTGGTCGTTCTTTCCGTGGCCTCCTCATACTGCTCCTCTGCATCCTCCTCCTCTTCATCCCCATCCCCGTCGTCATCATTGTTATCTTCATCTTCTACATCAACTACTTCCTCCTCTTCTGCAACTTCTACTACTTTGTCATCACTGTAAAGAGAAAAATATCATTTCATTGACTGCTCAAACTGTTAGAAAAAAGACCCGTGTTTTCACTAAAGTAGGAAGTGTATGATAAGTTATCTACTGGTAGAGTTTACTAGGTTCTCTTTATCACGCAATCATATGATACTGCTATAATATGTGATAGAAAATTAAGACTTTGGACTTATGATTTGGATAAGAGAACACAGGATTCCCAATCTAAAACTAGAAGGTACCTTGGCGATGATCTAGTTCAACTCTTTCATGTTACAGATGCCCAGGGACATTAAGTAATTTGCTCAAGGTCATCAAGGTAGTAAGTGCCAGAAGATAGGACTTCTAACTCCAGAGCAAACAGGCTGAATTAGATAAAGTTCGGTCATCAATAAATCAAGAGTTGGAGCCGTGGGGTCAGCAGGAAGAGCCCGAGTTCAGATATGACCTCAGACACTTGACACTTACTAGCTGTGTGACCCTGGGCAAGTCACTTTAACTCTGATCGCCTCACAAAACAAATGAATAAATCAAGTGTTCATTAGGTGCTTACTCTGTGACAAGTATTTTCCTAAGTGTTGAAGATATAAAGAAAAAAGCCAAACAGTCATTGCCCTCAAGGACTGGAAGGAGACAACATGTACATGTACAGGTAGGTATAAAACGTGTACACAAACACACACACACACACAGACAAAATGTATAAAGCATGTACAAGGTAAAGGAAGGGTTGGCATTAGGAGCTAGAGGAATCAGCAAAGCTTTCATGGAAAATAAAATTCCTAAAACCAGGAATTAGAACAGGTGCAGGAGGGATAGGAGAAGTATCTATCACAAGCGTGTGGAGATAGGAGATGCAGTGCTGTGTGTCAAGAGCAGAGGTTCCCAAACTTATTTGGCCTACCACCCCCTTTAAAAAAAAATTACTCAACACCCCTCTGGAAATCTACTTTCTTGAACCTACTTTAATGGGTTCGGGTTTTTTGCAATTTGTGTTATTTCAAAAAAAATAAAATATTTTTCAAAATATGATGCATTTATTGTAAATTTGTAGGTTTTTTCCTGCACTGAAATTTTGATGAGGCAATGTTGTCTCATGTAACCATGCTGTAAATAAGTCATTCCATGCACATATTCCTGCTGTTGTAGACTTCCCAACAACACAGGACACACTTGCGTGCTAACACTTGTTTCTTAAGATCTGTAGGTGGATTTGGCCACTGAGAGGTTATAACTTGCATTTTGTGTATTTATATGGAAAATAGTGTAATCACTATGACTTTAACGCTGTTACACAACAGATGAAACATGTACTAACAGTTTTTCAAAATCTTCTCTTCTTTCCTTAGCTTCCACCACCCCTTATTTTTATTCAATGCACTCCAATTGCATTGGAGGCTACTATCCCCCTCTCCCTGCTTCTGGATCATTCCAGTGCCCCCAGGGGGCAATCTCACCCACTTTGGGAACCACCTGGGCTAGAGAATCAACCAACTATGTTACAGGTACCGGGGTACAACTAAAGGCAAAAATGGCTCCTATCCTCAAAGAATCCACATTCTAATAAGGGAGAAAACATGCAAAAAATACACATATAAGAAATATACAGGGTAAACTGGAGGTAACCTCAGAGTGAAGGCACAAGCTTTAAAGAGGACCAGAAAAGCTTCTTAGAGGAAGCAGGATTTGAGCTGAGTCTTGAGGGTAACCAGAAAGTAAAGATAAGAAAGTGTAAGAAGACTGGAAAGGAAGGAAGTGGCAAGGCTGCAGAGGGTTCATATTTGATCTGTGAGGTGATAAGGAGTCACTCAGTGTATGGAGTAGAGGGGTGCCATGGTTAAACCTGCTTTTTAGAAAAACTACTTCAACAGTTGAGTAGAGGGTGGACTGGGGTGGGCAAAGACTTGAGGCAGCGAGGGCAAACAGAAGGCCTTCACAACAGTCTGGGCTTAAGGTGAAGAGGGCCTGCACAGGGCTGGCCAGCTGCACCAAAGGAGAGAAAGAGGCAGAAAGAGGCATGTAAAGGAGTTACTGTGAAGGGAGAATGAATGGGATTTGGCAAAAGATTAGATGTGGGGGCAGGGCGAGATGAAGCGAGAAGTCAACAAAGACAGCCCGGCTGGGAGACTAAGTGGATACGAGGTACTATGGTAGTTCCTTTGCCAGCAACAGAGAAGTTCTTAAGAGAGGAAGGTTTGAAGTGAGATCTAACGAGTTCAATGTTTAACATGTCTATGGGATATTTACTTCAAGATGTTCAAAAGTCAGTTGGACTTGTGTGACTGGAAGTTAGAGTTAGATAAGTAGATGTGAGAGTCATCAGCATAGAACTGATAACTCAGCCCTGGGAGCTGACGAAACAGAATAGTGAGAAAAGAAAAGGACAGACTTTGGGGGCTGTTCATGGTGATGGGGGGTGACCTGGTGTCTGAGGAGGAGTGCTCAGTGGGTAGGATGAGAATCAGGATAGAGTAATATCACAACAAATAGAAATGAGAGTATCAGTGAAAGAGGGTGATCAACGGTGCTAAAAGCTGTGGAGAGGTCAAGAGAGATGAAGACTGAGAAAAGGCCATTAGATTGGGCAATTTGAAAATCAAGTAGTCACTTTGAAAAGAGCAGTTTTGGTTGAACGATGAGGTGGTAAGCCAGACTGCTGACAGTTAAGGGGAGTTTGAGAGTAGTAGAGGCACAAAGGTGGCTGGTTTTCCCAAGGAGTTTAGACATTAAATGGAGGAAAGTGTTAGGGTGATAGTGAGCAGAGATGGACAGATCAATACAGTCTTATAGGCACAGGGAAAACAGGCAGTAATAGTGAGAGAGTAAGGATAACATAGGGGCACTCTGCTGAAGGATATGGGATAGAATGAGGTCAAGAGTACCTGTAGGAGTTCAGTCTTGGCCAAAAGGGCCACCTCTTCATATGAGACGAGGGTGAAGGAGAAGATAGTGGGGGAAGACATCTTAGTGACGAGAGATGCAGAGGAGGGACAAAGGAGCTCTTAGCAAATTCCTTCAATCCTTTTTGGTAGTGAACTCTAAGGCAAAGTTCTTAGCTGAGAAGGTTGTAGGGTGGAGGAAATGGAGTGGGTAGCATGGCAGGAATGAGGATACTCTGGTAGAGTATGTGGAAGAGAATATGTAAAAGATGTCTGGAAAGGTAGGCTGGGGACAAATTGTGAAATATTAAGTCAAACAGGTTTTTATATTCACTCCTGGAAGTATAAGGGAGTCATAGGAATTTACTGAGTAGGGGAGTGTAAATTCTTAAGAAATGTGCTTTAAGCGAATCACTTTGGAAGCTGTGCTGTAGATGAATTGGAGTAGGAAACAGAGGCAGGGAAATCAATGAGGAAGTGAATGCAATGGTCTAAAGGAGAAGCTGATGAGGGCCTGAGCTAGACAAGTAGTGGTGTAAGTAAAAAGGAAGGTCACATAGAAGAGAATTTTTGCAAAGGTAGGAATGACAAGACTTAGCAACAGACTAGATATGTGGGATGAGTAAAAGTTGTTTAGAATGGCACCAAGGTTGGAGCCCATGTGACTGAAGAACAGTGGTGGTCTCAGCAGTGCAGGAAAAAAAAAAAAAAGCAAAAAAGCTCAGGAGAAGAAAGGGTCTGAAGAGAAAGACAATGAATTCAAAAAACAATGAACGATAAAAACATGTAGAGTTTGAGATGCCAATGAGACAACTCATTTAAGATATACAAAAGACAGTGGGTAATATAGAAAATGGAGCTCAGAAGAAAGAGCAGAGCAGGATATTTAGACCTGGGAGCCATTTGCAAAGCAACAGCAACTGATCCCATGGGGGCTGATGAGCTCAGTAAGTGTGAGAGCATGCAGTTAAGAGAAAGTCCAAGACGCAGCCTTGGGGGCACAGTGCAGTGTTAAGGCACACAGTGTTGATAATCCAGGAAAGGAGCCTGAGAAAGGACCAGTCAGATGGCTCAGAGGAGAACCAAGGGAGAAAAGTGGCACAAAATCACAGAGAAGACAAAGTATCCTGGAGAGAACAGTCAACCATTGTGATTACTGAAGAAAGTTCAGAAAGGAGGAAGATTCTGAAACCAAAAGAAGCCATCGAGAATCAATGAAACTTTGGAAACAGCAGTTTCATTTGGATGGTGGGATCAGGAGCCAGAATGCAGAGCATTAAGGATGACAAGAGAGGAAGTGGAGATAAGTAGATATGTTTTTTTCAAATAGTTTGGGAAAGGTAAGAGACACAAGATGACTGCTTCAGAAGACGGTGCTGTCCTGCAGAGTTTTGGTTTTTTAAGGATAGGGAGACTGTCTGCAGACAAGACAGGGAGGAAATAGGAGATAGGAAAAGACGGAAGATTAGAGAAGTGGGGGCACAATCTGCTGTAGAAGCCCAGAGGAAATGACCTTGGCTCAGAAAGAACTATGATTGTTAAGGGAATCTAAGGATTGCTAAAAGGGCTTTCTTAGGTACGTGGTGACAAAAAGGAAGAGCAAAGATGGGATATAATGGATGGTATGATATCTAACTACACAAAAAAGCAGATCAATCCCATTCTTACTTTATTTCTGCAAAGGGAAGGACTTTCATATTGGAAATGATAGGACAAAAGCAACTATTAGGAATTTACACCCAAAGTAAGTAAGGCGACAACGGAGAATGCGCGTAAATGATCCTGATCAACATGTCTCCTGGCTCAAATGAACCACAAGCCAGAGTCCTGCAAGAACTCCCGCAAGTGAGAACTACCAGTGACATGGAGGATAATGAAGGATGGCAGAGGCACCAGGAGGCAGAAAAAGTGGTAACTATCACAGTTTTCAAAAAAGGGAAGGAAAATTAAGCCTATAAACCTGTGAACAGGAGTCAATTCCTAGGAAAACTCTTTGAAGGATCATTACAGAGATAGTTGAAGAATATCTAGAAAGAGGTGTAGGAATTACAGAAAGTCATCATGGCCATCAGGAACATGTCATGTTAGACTAAGGTCAATTCCTTTTTTGACAGGGATACTTAAAGTAGCAGATGAAGGGAATTCTACGAATATAGTTTACCTAGATTTTAGCAAAGCTTTGATTAAGTATCTCTATTTTTGTGAATAAAAGTTAGGTGATAAAACAAATTGATGGATCAGAATTGTTTAGATGGCTAGACTCAAAGAGTAGTTGGTAATGGTTAAGTGCCAGATGTGGCAGGTTTCCAGTGGAATATCACAGGGATGAGAGTTTGGCTCTGCAGTATTAAACATTTTAAAAATGTTATCAATGTCTCCTATAAAGTACCAGTGAAGTGGGATGAAAGGGAACAGTTAGTACAAATAAGGCAAAAGGATAGATGGAACAGTAGGATGCTTTATGTTATCAAATAAAAGCATTTCAGAGTTTTAAAGTAAAAACACTTGTGGGTAAAAGCAGGACAGAGTTGTATTTATATCCTGTATAAAGGACATGGAGTGGAGGAGGAAGTCAGGGGGGGGCTAAGTGGTTTGAAGAAGTAGGAAGTTAAGATATTTGAGTTAATATGTGAATTCTGAAGTCCTCTTATTAAAAGTAACAGGTCATGAACTTAGCAGGGGCAAGACCTGGGGTACAGGGTAAGATTGAGTCAAGCACTGAGCTCATTGAGAATGGAGAGGAAATGTCCTTTGAACTAGTATTTTATATAACAAACTATATGGTCTAGATTTTGACTCAGATTCTGTGAGGACTATTAATGACTGAAAATGAAAGCGTGTAAAGGTTAAGATGTTTGAGGGCGTTCAGAGATTGACATGGGGAGAAAAAACAGTGATCTACTTTAGAAATTGAACAGATTCATTTCAAAGAATTTTCAATTATTACTCAAGCATCAATTTCCTGCTCCAATATCACTCTAAAGGGAAAAAGTATCTGAAGACATGTTTTTTTCATCTCCCTATTAGTTTGCAGCAGCAGAAGAAAAAATAGCCTTTCTTGGCATTTCCAGAACTTAGTACAGTGCCTGGCACATAGTGGGCACTTAATAACTGCTTATTGATTTGATTCAGGATGATGCACAGATATTGGATTCCCCAAAACTCTGCCCCCACCCCCGAATATAGGCTCTAAGCAAATCCTACCAAGACAGGAAAGAGTGACTATGGATATAGAATGAGACTGCATACTCTAAGGTGAGAAAGGCTCACCGAAGCAACTCAATAATTAATATTTTCAGCCTCAATGACTCAAGAAGATGATTTATTCTGGCATGTGGGGCTAGGGTGAGAGAGGTATGTGGAAAGGAATAAGCATTTATTAAACACCTACTATGTTTCACACTCTGTACTAAGCACAATATAAATATTATCTCATTTGAACCTCACAACAGCCCTGGGAGGTAGTTGCTTTCATCCCCATTAATACAGTTGAGGAAACTGGGGCAACAAAAGATTAAATGACTAACTTGGGGTCACACATCTAGAAAATGTCTGAGGATAGATTTGAACTAAGGTTTTCCTGACTCTAAGCTCAGTGCTCTGTGCCATTTAGCTGCCATGATGGAGCTTGTGACAGGTGTTAACAGAAGAAGTACCTACACTGCTATAAAATGAGTGATGACGGAAGACACATCCATTGGAAGTCCAGAGTCTTGAGAAACTAGTAACACTAGAGGGCTCTTTTACAGGCCCAGAAATCAAGAGGTGAGTACACATTGTGCACAATTATATATTAACAAAACTGAGGAGACAAAAGAAACAGAGGAATACCTTTAAAAATGTAAAATACTCAAACTATCAGATGACTAGATAGAGACTTTAAATATTCCAATCTCAGAAAAGGAAACAGAACTAGCTGTAAAGGAAATATCAAAGAAAAAACTCTTGGACCTAATAGTTGCAAGAGAATTCTATAAAATTTTTAACGAATTAGTATCAATGGGCTACAAAAATGTGTATACCCTTTGACCCAACAATATCACTTCTAGGACTGTATCCCAAAGAGACTATAAAAATGGGAAAAGGTCCCACATATATAAAAATATTTATAGCAGCTCTCTTTGTGGTGACCAAGAACTGGAAATCAAGGGGATGCCCATCAATTGGGGAATGGCTGAACAAACTGTGATATATGATTGTAATGGAATACTGTTGTGCTGTAAGAAGTGATGAACAGGGATTTCAGAGAGGCCTGGAAGGATTTATATGAACTGATGCTGAGTTGAAAGGTACAGAACCAGGATAACTTTGTACATAGCAAAAACCACAGTATGTGAGGACTGTTTCTGATAGACCTAGCCCTTCACAGCAATGCAAGGACCTAAAACATTCCCAAAGGACTCCTGAGGCGAAATGCCTTCCACATCCAGAGAAAGAACTATGGAATTGGAAAGCCAAATGAAGCAGAATATTTTCTCCTGTGTTATGTTTTGTTTGGATTTTTCTCATGGTTTCTCTCATTCATTTTAATTCTTCCATGCAATGTAACTAATGTGAAAACGTATTTAATAAGAATGCATGTGTAGAATCCATGTAAGATTGCATGCCATCTCAGGGGGGGAGTGGGAAGAAAATCTAAGACTTATGGAAGTGATTGTAGAAAACTGAAAACAAATAATTTAATTAAAAAAATGAATTAGCACCCATACTTTCTTCTTAAAAACTAAGAAAGAATTCTACCAAAATTCTTTTAGAAGACAAATACAATCCTAGTATCTAACCCAGTGAAAATAAAATGTGGAAAGAAAACTATAGGCCAGTATCACTAATTAACATTGACTCCACAATTTTAAATAAAATCCAGTAAACAAACTGCAGTTTTTATCCAAGAAATCATTCATTATAATCAAGTAGGATTTATAAAAAGGATGCAATATCAATATAATTAATCATATTAGAAACCAAAACATCTAAAACCACATGATCATCTCAATAGATGTAGAAAAAGCCTTTGACCAAATACAATTTTTAATGTTAAAAACTCCGCAGAATAAAGGCACAGAGGGACCTTTTTAATATCATAGAAAAGTATTTATCTAAAACCAAAAGCAAGCACCATATGCAATGGGGTTATATGAGAAGTTTTCTAATAAATATGAGAGTAAAGTAAGCACCTTACTGTCTCCACTGTTATTTGGTATAGTTCTGGAAACAAGAGCAACAAGACAAGAGAAAGAATTTAAAGGAATTTTAAGTTAGCTAAAGAGGAGAGGAAGGCATCCCTGTGTGCTGATGATAGGATACTTTACTCGGAAAACACCAGGGATCAACTACAGGAACTGTTTGAGAAAATGACTTTGGTTTTGTTAAGTGGTCTCAGCTGTGTCCAGCTCTTCAGGAGTTTTCTCTTCAAGAGAAACTTTAAAGTTTCCTTGGCACAGACCCTGAAGTCATTTGCCATTTCTTTCTCCAGCTCATTTTACAGAAGAGGAACGAAGGCAAACAGGGTTAAGTGACTTGTGCAGGGTCACACAGCCGGTAAGTGTCTGAGGCTGGATTGGAACTCATGAAGATGAGTCTCCTCGATTCCAAGCCCAGTGCTCTAGCCACTGTACCAACTCCCTGCCCAAAGCGGCAGGCTACAAAAGAAATCTTCATTTCTATAGGATAATAACAAAAGAAGTAATAAAAGGAAATTCCATTTCAGATAACTGCAAAACACACAAAACTTCTGCTGGTCAACCTCCGAAAGCCCATAAAAGACTTCCATAAATTCAAATACAAAACATTCCTTGAAGCAAATAAAAAAACAACTTACTATTAATAGGTAGAGGAATATCCAGCAGTCATGACTACGGCATGCCAACATCATAAAAGTGACAATATTACCAAAATTAATTTACACTTTTAATGTTATCAAACTAACAAGGGTATATCTTATAAAACTTGATAAAATAATAACAAAATTCATTCATAAAAACAAAATATCTGGAATATCAAGGGAAATGATGAAATAGAGGGTAGTCATCAAACCCATCTCCTATTGGTTAAAAAAAAGAGATGTTTCAGTGGAATAGATCAGACCAGGGAGAATCAGAAACAATATAAATAACTGAGTTTTTGATAAAGTGGAAAACAATCTACCAGAAAAACTTCCTATCTGATTATAAATTGCTGAGAAAACTGGAAAACAGTCTAGCAGAAATTAGGTTTAGACCACCATCTTATATCACTACAATACAGTCTAAATAGATAAGTGATCTTAATATTAAAGACAATGCTATTACAAATTAGAAGAGAAATAAGTCATGTAACCATCACAGCTATGAATATGAGATGTATTCTTAACCAAAGAGCAGATAGAGGCAATTTAAAAAGATAAAATAGATAAGTTTAACTACTTGAAACTGAAAGCTTCTGCACAGACAACCTTAAGGCATTTAGGATAAGAGAAGTAGTCAAATGGGAAAAAATTTGCATCAAATTTCTCTGATAAGGGTTTGGTATCCAAGATAAATAAAACTTTCTCTGGGTATAAATACATACACATGTACATATATATGTATATATGAGATACACCTGCATGTTTATGTAGATACATATATCCACATACACACGCATAAGACTAATAGACATTCCCCAAAAGATAAATGAGCTAAAGATATGAACAAAAAGTTCTCAGAAGAACTGCAAAGTACTCACAATCACATCAAAAATTGATCTATATCACAAATAACAAGACTAATGAAATGTCCCACCCTGCAAATTGGCAAAAATGGCAAAATATATGGTAAGAGCCAATATGGAAAGAGTTGTGGAAAGATAGCCATACCCATGCTGGACCTGTGAAATGATACAACCATTTTTGAAAGTAATTTGAAATTATACGAAGAAAGTGACTAAAACGTCTATACTCGCTGAACCAAAGACTCCTTTATGGAGCTTATAACATAAGGAAGCCACTGATAAGAAGAAAGTTTCCATATACTAAAAATATTATAGCAGTGCTTTTTGTGATAGCCGAGAACTGGAGGCAGAGTAGATACCCATAAACTGGCAAATGGCTAAACAAACGGTGGCGCATGAATGTAACTGAATAATAACTTAATAATCATTTTTTCATGCCGTAGGAAATGATACATGTGATATAGACAATTATGGAAAAACTTACGGGAACTGAAGCAGAGCGAAGTAAGCAGAGTCAAGAAGGCATTATAGACAATAATCACGACAACACAAATGGGGAGAACGACACCCTCCTCCACAGAGATCAAATAAATGCAACAATGCTATGATTGAAGTCAGGTGAAGAGACACGAAAAGTTACCGCCTAACTACCTCTTCATAGAGACGGGAGGTCCACAGGTGAAACACACAGCACGTATTTACAGCTTTTTTCAATGCACAGATCAGCTGGGCTGACTTTTTTTTCTTATTCTCAAAAGATACACTATCACATACGAATGGCTCTTTAAAAGGAGGAGGGATGGAAGGAGGTATACTTAGGACACTATATAATGATATAAGAAACAGAAAATATCAATAAAAACTTCTTAAAAATAACAAACAAAAAGTATTCACAACCAAATGAAATAATACTCTAAATGATGAATAAGAAGAAATGAAAATCAAAACAATCCTGAAACCCTGTGAGATTTCACCTCACACTTGCAAACAGGCAAAAAGACAAAAAATACAACAATATTTATTGTGAGAGGACTTGTGGAGTGATAGGCATATTAATTCCTGTTGGTTGAGCTCTGAAACGATACAATCATTTTGGAAAACAATTTGGAATTTTGCCAGTTAAGTGACTAAAACATCTATACTTTTTGAACCAGAGACTCCATTATTGGACTTTACATCTCAAGGAAGTCATTGATAAGAAGAAAATATCCATATAAGCCAAAATATTTATAAGAATATTTGCTTTGATAGAAAAGAATTAGGAGACAAACCAGACACCCACTGATTAGGAAACAGCTAAACAAATGACTGAACATGAAGATGACAGAATATTAACATGAGGTCGATGAGGAATGTGAATACAAAGAAGCATGAAAAGATTGGTGTAAACTGATGCCAAAGTAAGCAGAGCCCCACAAATAGAAACAATTACTTATACCTATGCTAAATAAAAAAAAGATCACGCAAAAAAAAGTCAAGGTAGCAAAATTATAAAGATCAAGTATGACTTTAATGAAGAGACATGAGAGGACAACCCCAAACCACTGCCCTCTGTATAGGTAAGAGATCCAAAGGTGTTGCACATTGCATATGTCTTTTTGGTCTGTTTCAAATTATTTACTGGTTGTGCTGATACTTCCTCTTTTTCTATTTTTTTTCTTTAAAAAAAAAACCTTATTTCTTGAACCTAACAGATGGTTCTCAGTGGGCAGGGGGAGGAATACTGGGGAAAAGTATGATTATATAAAAGACAAGTCAACAATAAAAGCTTATTTAAAATTTGTTATATATATATATATATATATATATATATATATATATATATATATATATATACACACACACATACACACACACACACATATATATGCAATATGTTGTAATAATATGGCATATCTACATCCATCCATCCATCCATCTCCTGTTCAGTAATCAGGTTGTTTAATTGTGAGACAGAACTGAACTGTTTCCTTCTATTCCCCATCTTGGCCTAGACCCAGTTTCCCTGCTACCGCTCCCCCACCTACTCCTATACACCTGGGGCACACCCACTCTGGGCCTGTCTTGCATGTGTTTATTCTATCCCGGTTCTATTACTAACAAATTTCGTATCATTCTATCTTCTTCTCACATTCCACCTACTCTCATTCATAGAAAACTGGCTGTGTCCAGAAGACAAACAATGACTGGCTCCATTCAACAGTGTGGGTTTCCCTTTCTTTCATGTCCCCTGACACACTGGCCTAACAGGAAGAGTCAATCTGCTTTTTGTTCCTCAATACTGTTTCCAAATTCTGGATGTTATCATAATTCTGCAACAGTTTATCCTTCTGAATTCACTTCATCTTTCTGTATCTTGTCTCCCCTTCTGCCTTATTGCTTCTAAGCCTGTTATGAAAGTTGCATTGATGCCTTTTTGTTTTTTACACTACTTATATTTCCTGATAAACATGACTCTCTAAATAGAACACTCTCATGAAAAAAAGAAATATTGTTAAGTAAAATCAAATAACAAATTGACCACGTACAACAGCAGATGCAACATTCATATCATCTGTCCTCTGCAACATTGCCTTAAATCTGAATTTAGCTTCTTTTTGTAGCAATTGATTATGTGTGGAACTTGGAGTCAGGAAGACCCGAGTTCAGATTTAACCTCAGACTTTCTAGGCAAGCCTACTTAACTACTCTATGCCTTAGCAAGCCCACCTGTAAAACAGGGATAATAGTATCTATGTCACAACTGCCATGAAGATCAAATTAGTAAAAATATGTAATTTGCAAACCTTAAAATACAATAAAATAAATGCTAGTTATTATTGCATTACAACAGTCATTGTGCATCCTAGTCTCCAAGTACATCCCATCTCTTCTGTTGCAGCCTCACTCTCTTATCCTCACAATCGCGCACACACTGTCCTTCGCTTTGGATCCCTTGCTCTCTTGTCTGACCCCATTTTATTCCTATACTGTTATCTTCAACCTTGGGTTGTTACCACTATTGTTCTTAGTCTTCTTTTACTGACTCTATTTCCAGTCCTTAGTAGCTGTTACAAACTCTTACTTTAAGTCCTTTGATCATCCCACTTGTAGAAGCTGACTTTATTTCCTACTTCAACAAAGAAACTGAAGCCATCTGTTGTAAGTATATATCCCTCTCCACACCTCGGAATACCTTCACCCATCTTGTTCTCCTTTACTCCTGTCTGAGGAAGAGGTGGTTCTCCTTTTCAAGCCAATCCTTCCCTGTCCCCTACCAATCATTTCTTCCTTCTTGCTCATCTTCTACTGGTTCTTTCTCTGCTACCTATCAATATGCCCAGATGTCTTCCATCCTTAAAACAAATCTTTGCTTGGTCCTGCCACTCCCTTCAACCATAACTCTTTTATAAATCTTCTCCTTTTTATAGCCAAACTCATAGAAAAGACTTTAAAAGACATGTATTTGTTAAAGTTTTATATAACCTCACCAGTTCTCACAGGTTTAATAGTGATCTTAATACAGATATCACATACATACACGCTCACCTTTATATCGCATATCTGAACACCAGTCCTGAATCACCAAATACCTCCTGTACATCTTCAGATGGATGTCTCATTACTGTTTTAAACAAAATGGGACTCATTATCTTCCCCCAAAACCTCACCAAGAGGCAAAGATTAAATGTGTAGTGGAATTCACAACACAAATGGAAGAAATGGGAGTGGAAGTGGAGGAAGAAAAGAGAAAATCAGTTCCATTTCTGATGTGATAAATTTTAGATGCTACTGGGACATCCAAGACATAACTATGAGATAACTGGAAATTTAAGACTAGAGATGGGCATCACACAGGGTAAGTCAAATCATGGAGATAGGCAAAATAAAATGTGGAGGGGAGGGGAGGGGAGGAAAGGGGAAAATGGATCAGAAAGAGAACTCCAAGACAGAGCTTTAAAGGAAACCCATGACTGTGGGACTAGGAAACAGATACCAATCCATCCACAGAGAATAAGAACATCAGGGTTATCAATAAGGATGAGTTGAAGAAAAAACTGCCAAGTTTAGGAGTTAAATCAAACTGTAGGTAGAACAGGGAGAACAAGGTTTTCCTTCCAGGCACCTGTGGGGGCCACGAGCCATCTTCAGGAGGAAGGGAGTAAGGGTTAAGAGATCACTGAGGATTTTAGAGTTTCTCGTGAGTGAGAGGCTAGGAATACAAACCGCAAGGTGCTGAGAAGAGTGGGAGGAACAGAGAGACAGCAGGATATTTAGAAGGCAGATGAATGGATCAACTAAAGGCTGGTTTTGATGAAGGTCAGGGGAGATGAGGATTTGGGTTTGGGAAAGAAAATAGCTGAAAGGAAAGACTGAAGGATGGAGGGTGGGAGAAAAGGAGAACACAAGAGTGAGATCACAAGCAAACAGTTAAGGGGACAAGCCCTCAAAAGATACAGGCTCTCAAAGACATGAGGAAAAGAAGATAATAATAATATACAGTACTTTAAGGTTTGCAAAGCACTTTTCATACATCGTCTCTCACAACAACCTTGGGAGGTGGATGCTACTATTATTATCTCCATTTCACACATGAGACGCAGAGAGGTGAAGAGACCTGCCCTGGTCACATAGTTAAATATCTGAAAGTAGGATGTGAATTCAAGTCTTCCCAATTCCAGTCTCTGAATTCCATCCACTAAGCAACCAAGCTGAAAAAGAAGGATGCACATACGGGGAGTAAGTGGATAGAAAGGAGAAGCGGCCACTCTGAGTCTAATTTACTTCATTCAGGCTGACCTAGCTCCCTAGGGTGCTGCCAGTCCCAAAAGAAGGGAGGAAGCATGAAATCTGAGGATGGCAGCTAGGGGAGGTAGGGCTTCTTCCTATCATCTCCCTCCAGGTGACGGAATCCTAATAAAGCCGCCCCGTTCTAACTTCCTTATAGGCCCCACTGCCCCTACCTAGCCACTCACCCCCCACTCAATATCCTCACTTTCTCATATGTGCCTCACTGCTCACTAGAACAAGTGTGTCCACAAACTCCTATTTCCCACAGAAACAGCACGTGAGTCCATGCCCTCAACCACAACTACATCCATCTAGTCTCAGACAAGACCACAATTCTCAGCCAATCAGAAAGCAGCACCACCAGGATGCCCAAGCAGGATGTGGACTTTCTCTAAGAGGGACCCTGCACAGTAATAGTAAAGAACTGACCCAGAGTGAACTTATGACATAGAGAGGCTCATTATAATATCATTATCATACATACATGCCACCCCAAATGGGTTTTTCTGTATGCAATGCAGGTAATCACAGGAGCAGTTCCACTGTGGCTGGGACCCCTCCCCTATTACTTAATCACTTAACAAACCCCTCCTGCCTTTTTAATATTCATGATTTCTGTTATGTAATTGCATCTTTGCCCTCTAAAAATCCATCTTGCTTTCTCTGATTCCTTTTGAAACTTTGCCTACTTCATAACAGGTGTTGATCTCAATAAATGCCTCTACTTGCATTAGAAGTGGTCTGACTCAATTCTTTGAGATGGTTCCACCACAACACATCATGAAACCATACCACAGGGAGGAGGAAGGAGTCCACAGGGGTATTGTAGGGGTCACATTTTCAGGGGAATCATACAATAGGACTCAATCTTCCAGATCAGGATTCTTCTTCAGTATAAAATAAAAAAGGAAAACCACAATTCCTAAGGATTCATGATAAAACATGCTCTCCATTTCCAGACAGAGAAACAATAGATGCAGTTATTTATATTAAAGCTACTTTCTTCTCTTTCTTTTAAGTTTCTTATAAGTATACATATTTGTAAAGGGTTTTGCTTTCCTTGTTTTCTCAATGGGTAGGAGCAGGAAAAGGAGATATAATTCTAAACTGAAAATCAAAATCCTAACAAAAACAAAATAAAAGGAGGAAGGGGCAGTGAAGACGTAGAGGGATTTTGAGGTGTGGCATGAGAGATGGGAGTGCTCATAATAGACAGCATCTATTTTCTCAGTAAAGAGGCCATCTGCTAAGAGAAGCAGGTTAGGAGGCATTACTGACTTATTTTTTGGTAATTTAAGTATAAGACTTTACATTTGTGTCTACTAATTTTGCCTGTTAAGGTCTTTTTGAATTCTAATTATATCACCCAGCATATTACAACTACCCTCCAACTTCACGTGATTTATAATTTTTATAAGCATATCTCCTCTGTGATCCAGCTACACTGGCCTATCTACCAGATAGATAGTAGAGATACACTGGCCTATCTACCAGATAGATAGTAGAGATACACTGGCCTATCTACCAGATAGATAGTAGAGATACACTCCAATGTACACTCCAATTATCAGGCCATTGAAGACAGAAAATGGTGGTACTTCATTAGGACCCTCTTTTTACCTTGAACAATTCATTAATCAACATTCTTGTGATAAAGCTACTCAACTGACTACAAAGTCAATTATTCAGCTGATATTTCTATCTTCCATTACAGACTTTGTTAATTGCCACGTGGAGATGTTTTTTCAAGTGGTATTTCCTGATTCTACCAATCTTACAAGGCTATAAAAAATGATGTTCACAAGGTATGACTTGTTCTTATTTAACTTCTACTGGCTCATACTGATCACTTGTTTTTCTAAACTGGACAAAATAAAAGGTAGGACATTAAAGATCAAAATCAACCACCAGATTTTCAGAACATGGAAAGATGAAGCAGGCATAAATTAAAAAGAAAAAGCAAGAGTTACAATCAATCCCCAGGTGAATTTAAATGAGCAGTATAGAACTGATACTTCAACATTCATTCAACTGGATGTCCAGCAGACATCTTAAATCTGACTTGTCCAAAACTGAATTCAATATTTTTCATTCTAAACCCTCCACGTTTTCCTACCTTCTCTATTACAGATATTGTAGAGGAATACACCAATCTCCTAGTCTCTCAGGCTCACAACCTTGGAGTTATGCTTGACTTCTCACTATCACTCACCCTTCCATATTAACTGCTGCCAAGGCCTGTCAATTTTACCTTTACAACTTCTCTTGAACACAATCCCTTTTCTCTTATGACACTGCCACTATTGTAGTCGAAGCCCTCATCATGTCACGCCTGGACTGCTGCAATAGCCTTCTGATGGTCTGCTTGCCTTAAAGCTCTCCCCATTCCAATCCATCCTCCATTCAGTCATCAAAGTGATTCTTCCACAGTGCAGGTGTGACCATTTCTTATACCTCCCCACCTATTCAAACTCCAGTGGCTTCCTATTGCCTTCACGAACAAATAAAAAGTGCTCTGTTTGGCATCTTTCTTACACCTTACTTCCTGCCATGTACTCTTTAATCTAATGACATTGGCCTCCTGACCTTTCCATGAGCAAGACACTCCATCTGTGTGCTGAGCATTTTCTCGGCCTGCTTCCCGCAATGCCCCTACTCAACTTCATCTACTTCACCTCTCTGCTTTCCTTTAATCCCAACTAAAATCTCATCTTCATAGGAAGCTTTCCCCAACCCTTCTTAATTCCAGCATCTACCATCTCCTGATTGTTCCCTATTTATTTTTATACTGCTTCTCTGGATATACAGGCAATTCTCAACATTAACGATTTCACTTTTATGACGTCAAGCATTCATGTGTTTTTTATTCGTATCCTCATTTTTACTCTCCCATTTACACTGAGTACATTCAAAGTTATGCACTGTAGAGAAAAAAATGAGAGGCACAATATATCCTCAACTTCATTCCTTACATATTTTCACTGTTTGCCTTTAAAATTCAAGTTTTGTGTTGCAGTCATTCCCCAAAGCACAGCGCATCTCTTTGGCCTTTAAGGCACTATCAAGATCTTGCTAGTCGTCACATCTGCTGACAACAGTGAGTAATGTTCCAGCAAACTCTCCCTTGGTTTTCAGAGGGTGTCCAAGGTAGAGAGGTTTACAATATAGTGTACAGCACAAAGCCCTCATACTGCATCGGACACAGTAGAATGGAAGATTCAGGTGAAAAAATATTTTAGATTTAAGAATTTTATTTGTTGTAAAGTATTCATGGTATTATAGATTTCATGTATTATGAAAAGTGAATATCATGTGAAATCAATGTTTTTTTTTTTTCAAAATGAGATGTTAGCACAAAAGATCACAGAATTCTAGAGAATTATTAGGAAGAAAAAATGTTTATCATGTTATCCATTTTATTTTTTGTACTTCATTTTATGAGTAATTTCATGGTTTCTGTTAGGAAAAGTACATATCATCAGAATTAATGTTTTGTTATAAAGAATTATATGGGGGGGAGGAGCCAAGATGGCAGAGTAGAAAAACTCACGTATGCTAGCTCCGAATCCATAGCCCATAAATTTCCTGTAAAAAAAACTCCCCACAAATTCTGGAGCAGTTCAAGTCACCCAGAAACACAGTTGAGGAGATTTCCATTCCAGAGAGCCCTGGAAAGCCATCCCCAAAGGTCCGTTGTGCTCCAGACGTGGAGCCCACCTCTGCGCTGCCCTGGCCGCGTGGCCCCAGAGGAGCAGATCCGAGCAGGCTTCAGGGACGGAACCTCCAGCGGCCACGAAGGTCCCTCCACCCACAGGCGCTACAGGTCAGTGAGAAAGACTTCTGGGCTGGCCGAGAGGGGAGCGGGGTGTCTCCGTGATTCGGGCCCCCTCGGGAGGCAGTGGCGGAGGCCACGGCAGAGGCAGCGGTGGCCCGGGGACTCCCGGAGCCTCCCGGAGCAGCAGGCAGGACCTCAGATCCATTACTGAAGGTCTCCGCATAAACCCCCTGAAGGAACTGAGCCTGGGAGGAGGCCCTGCCCCACCCAAGCACCAGAACTTAAGCTCACATTGAATAGCAGCTACGCCACCCCCATGGAAAGCCCTGAGGCTGGGGAGCAGCATCTGAATCTCAGACCCCAAGCACTAGCTGGGTGGATCTAGGCGGGGGTGGAGAGGAATCTCAGAAGTCAAGTAACTGGCTGGGAAAATGCCCAGAAAAATGAAGAAAAATAAGACCACAGAAAGCTACTTTCTTGGGGGACAGATGTTCCCGCCTTTCATTTCTGATGACAAGGAACTATTCTTACCATCAGGGAAAGACGTGGAGTTCGGGGCCTCTGTATCCCAGACATCCGAGGTGGATGTCTGGTGGGCTCAGGCCATGGAAGAGCTCAAAAAGGATTTTGAAAATCAAGTGAGACAAGTGGGGGAAAAACTGGGAAGAGAAATGAGAGATGCAAGAAAAGCATGAAAAACGGGTCAATACCTTGCTAAAGGAGACCCAAAAAAATGCTGAGGAAAATAACACCTTGAAAAATAGGCTCACTCAATTGGCAAAAGAGGTTCAAGAAGCCAATGAGGAGAAGAATGCTTTCAAAAGCAGGATTAGTCAAATGGAAAAAGAGGTGTAAAAGCTCACTGAAGAAAATAGTTCTCTCAAAATTAGAATGGAACAGATAGAGTCTAATGACTTTCTGAGAAACCAAGAAATCACAAAACAAAACCAAAAGAACAAAAAAATGGAAGATAATGTGAAATATCTCACTGGAAAAACAACTGACCTGGAAAATAGATCCAGGGGAGACAATTTAAAAATTATGGGACTCTCTGAAAGCCATGACCAAAAAAAGAGCCTAGACATCATCTTTCATGAAATTATCATGGAAAACTGCCCTGATATTCTAGAACCAGAGGGCAAAGTAAGTATTGAAGGAATCCATCGATCACCACCTGAAAGAGATCCAAAAAGAGAAACTCCTAGGAACACTGTGGCCAAATTCCAGAATTCCCAGGTCAAGGAGAAAATATTGCAAGCAGCTAGAAAGAAACAATTCCAGTATTGTGGAAATACAATCAGGATAACACAAGATCTAGCAGCTTCCACATTAAGGGATCTAAGGGCATGGAATAGGATATTCCAGAAGTCAAAGGAATTAGGTCTCAAACCAAGAATCACCTACCCCGCAAAACTGAGTAGAATACTTCAGGGGAAAATATGGTCTTTCAATGAAACAGAGGACTTTCAAGCACTCTTGATGAAAAGACCAGAGCTGAAAAGAAAATTTGACTTTCAAACACAAGAATGAGATGAAGCATGAAAAAGTAAACAGCAAAGAGAAGTCATAAGGGACTTACCAAAGGGGAACTGTTTACATTCCTAGACTTAACTCTTGTAACTCTTAAAACTTTTCAGTATCTGGGTAGTTGGTGGGAACACACACATACACACATACACGTACATGTGTGCGCGCACACACATACACACATGCACGCACATACAAAACACAGAGCACAGAGTGAATTGAATAGGATGGGACCATATCTTAAAAGAAATTAAGGTAAATGGTGAGAGAGAAATGTAGTGGGAGAAGAGAGGGTGAAATGGAATGGGGTAAATTATATGTCATTCAAGAGGCAAGCAGGAGACTTTTTAGTGGAGGGAAAAAGAGGAGAGCTGAGAAAAAAACATGAAGTTTACCCTCATCACATTCGACTAAAGGAAGGAATAAAATGCACACTCATTTTGGTATGAAAACCTATCTTACAATACAGGAAAGTGGGGAAGAAGGAGATAAGCAGGGTGGTGGGGATGATGGAAGGGAGGGCAGTGGGAGGAGGGAGCAATTTGAAGTCAACACTGGGGGAGGGACAGGATCAAAAGACAGAACAGAATCAATGGGGGGCAGGATAGGATGGAGGGAAATACAGTTAGTCTTACACAACACAACTGTTATCGAAGTCATTTGCAAAACTACACAGATAGGGCCTATATTGAATTGCCTGCCTTCCCAAAGGGAATGGGTGGGGAGGGAGGGATGGGGAGAATTTGGAACTCAAAGTTTTAGGAACAACTGTTTAGTATTGTTGTTGCTACTAGGAAATAAGAAATACAGTTAATGGGGAATAGAAAGTCATCTGGCCCTACAGGACAAAAGAGAAGATGGGGACAAGAGAAGGGAGGGATGATAGAAGAGAGGGTAGATTGGTGATAGGGAAAATTAGAATACTGGGTGTATTGGGGTGGGGGGAGGGGAGAAATGGGGAGAAAATTTGGAACCCAAAATTTTGTGAAAATGAATGTAAAAAGTTAAATAAATATAAATATATTTAAAATATAATACATATATTATATTATAAATATAATTATATGTATAAATATAATTATAAATAAATAAAATAAATTGTTAGGGGCCTAGCTCTGGACCGTGGCCCCCTGAGGAGCCTGGTTGAGCGCCAAGCTCTGGACCGTGGTCCCCTGAGGAGCCTGGAAGACGCCCCGGGTGTTAACCCGCCTTCGGGTGCTGGGACCGCCTATACGGGAGCTGGCTCCGCCCTCAGGGAGGAACATGGGAGGAGCTCTGGCCAAGTAACCGCCCTCAGGGAGGAACATGGGAGGAGCTCTGGCTGGGTATATAAGGGGAAGCTGGGCAGAGTTGTACAGGACGCCATCAATAAAGTGAAGAGCACTGACATCCTCCGGCAAGTGTGTAGTCATTGTTACCTCTGTGGAGGAGGGGACAGCCCTGTCGCGCAGCTAGGCCATACGGTCGCACGGCAGGGACCAGGAGACGTCCGAAGACCAGGGAACAGGTGAGCAAGCGAAGACCAGGCTGAGGGAGCCTGGTAGGGTCAGTTGGGGTTAGGAGATCGGGCTGAGGTAGCCTGGAGGGATCAGTTGGGGTTAAGAAGCCCAACTAGGCCGTGCTGGGGAATAGCCCCGTGCATAGGAACCCAACTAAGCCGAGGCCGGGGAATAGCCCCGTGCATAGAGGTCGGGGAATTGCCCCAAACAATAAATATATTTTTTAAAAAAAGAATTATATGCAGAAAAGTATTTTCAGTAATCTCTAGCCAAATACTACAGTTTTGGTGGTCACAGGAACCTAACACCTGTTTCCCATAGGTTTGATGTATTTGCATTTTTGACTTCCTTGTTATTTTCTAGGAATGTTATCCCTACAAAAGTTGAGAACTGACCACATATTTTTACATGTAAGTTCCTTCAGGGTAGGGACCATCTTTTGCCTAATTTTGTATCTCCAGCACCTAGCACAAAATGCTTAATAAATATCTATTGATTACTGATTTATTAAATTATTTATTAAATGGCTACTATAGTCTAGGTGTTGGGAATATAAAAATGAAACATCCCCTGCCTACAAGTGTTCTCATCTCCCTCCAAACCTCAGAATTCTCCCATTTTTTAAAATCTCTCTTCTACTTTATTTTAAATTCTGAGAAGAGGTGATCTTTCTCCATTACTAGGCCAACCCTTTCCCAATTGCCCTTCATTCCTGTATTAGCTCTGCTACTGACTTTCTGTGCTTTGCCACCATGCCTCAGCTTACTTCCCTTAATGTTTTGGGCATCCTCATGCCAGAACATCCAGTCTCCCTGGAAGCTTTCTCACCCTGGAATATCTATCTCCCATGCAGGCCCCTTCTCCCTTGGTGAGTTTCTTCTAGGGGCCCTCTATTTCAATAAGGGGCTTGGGCAAGCCAAACTGCATTAGATCCTAGTTCTGCTTCTGACTTTCAGGACTTTGACATCATAACTACATGAATAATAAGAAGAACAAAAACAAGAAGAACATAACAGCTGGCACTTGTACAGCGCTAAGTATCTGCTAAGCACTTTACAATTAGCATTTCATTTGATCCTCCTAACAACCATGGGAGGTAGGTGCTACAATTATCCCCATTTTATAAAGGAAAAAACTGAGGCAAACAGCCTAAGTGATTTGTCCAGGATCACATTTAATGTCTGAGGTCTTGTCTCTTCTGATACGGCCATCATTCTGGGCAAGGCTTCATCACGTTATACTTTATTCCACAGCCTAGCAGCTAAGTACATGTATACGGTGCAGGAAAATACATAGTAAAGAATAATGCTAATATGCTAAATCTGAAAGACGAGAACACTTCTTTGAGGATGGGTGTCTGTAAACATCATATGAATGAATACCCAGCAAGGGAGACTAAAATGAGAGGTCAGAGCAGAGGTCAAGAGACAAACCAAAACAGAGAAAGGTTACAAAACCCCAGAGAGGAAAGAGTACCCAGGAAGGTGGTCAATCCTAGCAAATGTAGCAGGTAGGTTGCAAAAGATTAGGACTAAGAAGGAAACATCAGATTGAGCAAGAAATGACCAGTGATAGCTTTGGAAACCATTATCAGCAAGAGTGATGAAGTCAGACACAAGACTGCAAAAGGTTAATGAGGAAATGAGATGATTACACCTATCTAAACTATACTGGATTGCTTACCATCTCAGGGAGGGGAAGTGGAGGGAAGGGGGGAGAGAGAAAATTGGGAACTCAAACCTTTTTCAAAAAGTTGTTTTAACATGTAAGTGGGGAAAAAATAAATATGATGTTTAAAAAGTAAATGAGAGACATAAAAGAGGTAAGAAAAAGCTTTTTCAATGGAGGGGCAAAGGGGGGAGGTGAGAGGGAAAAAGTGAAGCTTACTCTCATCACAACTGGCTTAAGGAGGGAATAATATGCCCACTCAATTTGGTATGAAAATCTATCTTACACTACAGGAAAGTAGGCGAGAATGGGACAAGTGGATGAGGGGGATGACAGAAGGGAGTAAAGATGGGAGGAGGGAGTAATAAGAAGTAAACACTCTTGGAGAGGGACAAGGTCAAAAGAGAGAATAGAATAAATGATGGACAGGACAGGATGGAGGGAAATATAGTTAGTCTTTCACAATATGACTTTTATGGAAGTCTTTTGCAAAATTACACATATATAGCCCGTATTGAATTGCTTGCCTTCTCGGTGGGGATGGGTGGGGAAGGAGTAAGGGAGAGAAGTTGGCGTTTAAAGTATTAAAAATGAATGCTAAAAAATGTTTTTACATTCAACTGGGAAATAAGAAATACAGGTAATGGGGTATAGAAATCTATCTTGCCCCACAAGAAAAGAGAGAAGATAGGGACAAGGGAAGGGAAGGTGTGATAGAAGGGAGAGTATATTGAGGGAAGGGGCAATCAGAATGCAAGGTGTTATGTGGTGGGGGAGGGGAGAGATGGGGAGAAAAATTGGAACTCAAAATTTTATGGAAATGAAATGTTGAAAACTAAAAATAAATAAATATTTAAAAAGTAAAGGAGAGAAGAGGAAGTGGGATCAGTGAATGCATATAGCTTTTTCAAGGGATTTGAGAAAGGGAAGATACAGATGATTGAGCATCTAGTGACTTTTTTTAAGGATAGAGGGAATTTGTGCATGTCTGAAGGCGAAAGGGAAGAAACTAATTACCAGAGAGAAATTGAACCATCTAGAGAGACAAAAGGGGAGACAATCTGTAGGAGAAGATGGAATGGGTTGGCATCAAGGGCACAAGTAGAGTAGTTGGCCTTAGAAATGAAGACTATTGCCTTACTAGAGACTGGAAGAACTCTCTCTTGATCTAGGCATCCCTGCCAGCTACTTTCCTAGTCCTCTTCTCTTTCTGCGGCTAAACTCTGAGAGAAGAACACCTACCATGGACACCTCCACTTCCTGTCCCCTCACTCCCGTCATCATTCAACTGAAACAGCTGTGTCCAACAATACCACTGATCTCTTAATCAACCTTCATCCTCTTGACCTCTCTGCAGCCTCTGACACTGTCAATCACCCCCTTTTCCCTAGGTTTTCATGGTACTGCTCTTTCTGGGTTCTCCTCCTCCCTGTCTGACCATTTCTTTTCAGTACCTTTACCAGTCACCCAGGTCATACCTGTTAACTGTGAGTGTCCCCCAAGACGCCCTCTTCTCTTCTCCCTCTGTAATATTTCATTTGGTGATCTCATCAGCTCTCACAGTTTCAACTATCACCTTTATGCAAAAAATTCTCACAACTATTTGTTCGGCTCTAACCTCTTTGAAGTTCAGCCTCAAATATCCAACTGCCTACTGTCCATTTCCAACTGGCCGTTCCACATATATCTTAAACTCAACACATACAAAACTGGACTTATCATATTCCCCCCTAACTCCTTCCTTCTTCCTGACCTTGCTGTTACTAGGCATTGTCCTTGACTTTTCGCTCTCAGTCCAATCAGTCATCAAGTCCTTTCCTTTCTACCTTTGCGACATCTCTTGCATATGCCCACCACCTTTCTCCTCTAACGCTGTAACTGACCCAACACGGACCCTCATCACCGCACTGCTGGACCCCTGCAATACCGTGTTGGTTGGTCAGCCTGCTTCAAAGCTTCTCTCCACTTTGGTAAATCTTCAATTGAGCTCTCAAACTGATATTCCTAAAGTGCAGGCCTTGCCATGTCATACCCCTACTCAAAAAAAAAAAAAATAAGGGTTCAATAGCTTTCTATTGTCTTGAGAATCAAATATAAAATTCCGTTTGGCATTCAAAGCCCCTTACAACCTGGTCACTTCCTCCTTTTCCAATCTTCTTAAACCTTATTCCTCTCCACATATTCTGTGATCAAGTGACAATGGCCTCCCTGCTTTTCCTTGTACTAAATGCTCCATCTCCCAACTTCATGTATTTTCATTTGCTGCCCCTCACCATCTGGAACTCTCTCTCTCCTCCACTCCTAGCTTCTCTGGTTTTCTTTCAGTCTCAGCTAAAGTCCCACCTTTGGTAAGAATCCTTTCTTAGCTCTCCTTAATCTTAACGCTTACCCTGTGTTGATGATCTCCAATTTCGCCTTAATATATCTTGTTTGTATAGACTTGTTTCTATGTTGCTTCCCCTATTAGACTGTAAACTTTTTGAGAGCAGGGGCTATTTTTGGCCTTTTTGTTTTTGTATCCCCAGTGCTCAGCACAGTGCCAGGCACATGGTAGGTGATTGCTGAAAGAAACAGAGCAGGGAGATGATACCAAGGCTGTGATTCGGCCTCAATTTTCTCATTAAAGTGACAGTCAAGGTCATCATCTGAGAGGAAGAGAGAAGGGAGTGTTATGATAAGGGGGAAAGAGAAAGTTTGGATTACAAAGGTGAAGTCTGGATTCAGTCAAAGGGCTGCACTTGAGGACCTAGAGGGCCACATGTGACCTTGAGGTCACAGGTTCCCCACTGTTGGTTTAGAAAAACTCTGTAACAATGGGATAAGTAAACAATTAATTAAGAATAAAAGAACTGCCTGGAAGTAGTGAGAACCCAATTGAGTTAGGTAAGATGAATCCGTAATGTGCCAAGTCCAAGCTGTGAGACGTCCTGTCCTCTAAGTCTATTCAGAAGGTCAGGATGAGATCTCCAGGGCTGAAGGTTGACAAGAAAAGCGCAGTAAAAGGACAAAGAGGGCCGTGTATTAATAGCTGATGACAAGAAGGACAAGAGATGAGGGAAAAAACAAAGAAGATCAACAACGCCTCCCATCCTGAGCATGGGGCAGAGACTTCCCATTGCCCTCCACTGACGAGAATGAGAACAGAGGTCAGAGGGCAAAGGGAACAAGCAAAGAGAAAGAATGGTGCTTGGTGAGGGACACAGAAGCAGAGGCATGGATGGGATGCAGTAGAGACTGCCGTGGGAAAGGATACAGCCCGGGAAATAAAAAGGAAAAAACTAATGAAGACAGTTATGGATAGGCAGAAAAAAAAATGTGCTCCTGGAACGTAAGATTAATCAAGAAAAGGAAAGGAGAGTCAAAAAGGGAGGCAGGATAAAAGCTCACATCAGCATGAGCAAAATAAACCACAGAGACTATGTGCTAACTTAAAAGGAGTTAAATATGTAAGCAATTTAATAGCAGAAAAAAATGATAATTTTAAATGTGAATGAATTTAATTCCTCATTTTAGAAAGGAAAAGAATAGATTTCTTTTTAAAAATTCATAATTTGAGGCAGACACATGTATAGTCTCTTGTATAGTCTCTTTAAGGTTACATGGTGCCTGAAAAGAACAGGAAAGGAACATTGATTTAATAAAAATTATTACTTTCAAACAGGCTGTAAGCAGCTGGACAAAAGGGACAGACAAGGAGCTGTCATAAATATAAATGTTTAAATTGACTTGTAAAAACTACTGGTCAATGTTTCTTTTAACAAATGAACAGTCTGATAGTTTAAAGGGCCATAAAAAGAACTTTATTTATTAAAAGTTGGTAAAGGGTAAGCATAAAAAAATAGAATATTCAAAGGCAGGCCTCTCTGCAGACTCCACATGTGTTGAAGCTGCAAGTCTCTGCTGGTCTCTAGGTTCATTTACATGTAATTGTTTTTATACTTAAAAGGGTCAAACTCTCAAAAATGAAAAATCATAAAACTGACTGAAAATTATGACATAATTTAATTAAAAACGGTTGCTCTCACAGGCAAATTTCGTAAGCTTTTACCTCCTAAGTGACTGCTCAGTCTCCGAGTACCAGGAAGTTCTGATTTAAGTCACTGAGAGTAGTGAGTGAAGAATAAAGACGTAATATTAAAAACTAAATAAAAAGCACGGATTGTAAAAAGGTCAACTCTCTTGGGTCCATGTGGCTGGAACAATGTCCTGAAAGATGGTTCCAGGTGAAGGAGAACTTCTCTATCTGTAGTTATCCTTCAGTGCCATCAAAAGTTTGAGAAATATATGAAGCCTCTCAGAAATGGGATGTCACTTCTGCTCTGGAAGGGAAAAAGTAAAGGAGAAAGATGGGCTTTCAGCACACTGGACGGTAAAGAGCTGATTGGGCCTAAAGAGTTACCTTGAACTGCTCTGCTAAAAGCTTTCTTTGCTACAAGCTGATCTGATGACACAGCATTCTGATGAATGAACAGATATCTGGAATTGTCTGTGTTGCCTAGGGAGACATTGATGAACTCTGTAGTTCTCTCGTTTAAAGGGAACACTAGCTAAACTGGGCAGCTAGGTGGTGCAGTGGATAGAGGGCTGGGCCTGGAGTTGGGAAGTTCAAATCTGACCTCAGACACTTACTAGATGTGTGACCATGGGCAAGTCACTTAACCGTGTTTGCCAAAATCTCCTCATCCGTAAAATGAGCTGGAGAAGGAAATGACAAACTACTCCAATATCTTTTTCAAGAAAACCCCAGAGGGGATCAT
Organism: Bettongia penicillata ogilbyi; assembly: GCA_023548195.1. Taxonomy (NCBI): domain Eukaryota; kingdom Metazoa; phylum Chordata; class Mammalia; order Diprotodontia; family Potoroidae; genus Bettongia; species Bettongia penicillata. The sequence continues at coordinate 1,933,834 of JAJHZJ010000525.1, read as the reverse complement.
GAAGAGTCAGATATAATTGGAATGACTAAACAACTGGCTAAACTAAGATTATAACACCTTGGAAATGCCCTTTGAAGGGCAACTGTAAATTGAAAGAGCTTGTAAATGCTTCATCAGATCCAGAACAGAAGTAAAGAGGATTTGCCATGCAGGACAGTGGTAAGGATCAGAAGGGACGCAGTTAGCAGAATGCAAAGGCCCTCTAGAATCGAGCTACCTCAAGAGGGGACATTCCTCCTTCCTATGTTTCTCTCCCCGGATTCTGTAAGTATGCATGCACTCTTTTCACAGATACTGAGTGCACTGGTAGGAAAGGATGGCACTGGCTTGTAGAGAGACTGCAATATATTTGTTAATTTTGAATCTACCTTAATATACGAGTATTCGTGATGTTATTACTTCTTTTGCTTACTGCTAAATAAATGGCTACAATCAAATGTTCATCATTGAAAGTGGCCGATTTTGTGTAAACAGAAGCAAGTCAGTGGGGCCTTCAAAGCTGAGGTAGTGAGCAGTAGGTGTAAGGCTGTATCTAGGACCTTGAGCACATCTAAGGGTAAAATGAGGAAGGAAGCCTTTTCTGGGTCAACATAAGGATACGTTGGAACGAGTGAGCCAGACTAGACAGTAAGTGGATGTCCACATACTCTGTGTGAGAAGTATGAAGTGCTACAGTGTAAGGGGCTATCTCTAATATGCATTACAAAAGAAACAATTACTATACATAGACACAAAGTGGAAATGAGAGAATGGAAAAATATATTGCGCCCCAAAAGGGTACCCAGTTTCTGGAATTTACTTGTTAGAAGAAACATATGATTAACAAGGTATATTTGATCATTTCTAACTAATGAAAAGAGCTGAGGAGGAGAAAAGTAATTTTAATTTTTCCTCAATAAATGTCCTTTTGTTTGTACAAACTAAGTATATATTTGTTAAATACATATTGTATTTTAGCCTAATTACATTTTTTGAATTATCTCTCTCTTCTAATTCCATCACTGGGGGAAAAAACTCCACAACTTTGTGACAAATGTACTTAATCAAAAAAATTCTCTCAATGATTATAAGCAAAAAATATGTTTCATTTTGCATCCTTAGTCCATAGCCTCTCTGTCAGGAGCTGGTAATATGTTTCAGCATTATGTATATGTATATGACAAATACATGTCATATTATCTGTTTCAGATAAATTTTCAAAAATGGAGAGACCAACTTTATACTTGCCTTGAACAGTTCCTAGCACTGTCGCAACTACTACTACTAAGAAACAGATCATGTACCTTTCACAGTTCTGTTTGGAAGATGTATTGTTAAAAAAAAACAACAAAGGATAAAATAGATCATTCTGATCATATGAAAATGAAAGTTTTCGGCACAAACAACATTCAAGTCCCCAGGACGAGGAGGGAAGCAGCGTGAATGTCAAAGAAATCAATTTTTGAATCAAATTTCTTCAAATATACATGTATATATACACATATATAATATAAATACATACACATATGCAACCAAAAGTCATTCCCCAATAGAGAAATGAAAGGACATGAACAAATAGTTCTTAATATTTAAAAAAAAATGTTTTTTGGAAGGGTGAAGGCTAGACAATTGGGATTAGGTGACTTGCCCAAGGTCACACAGGTAGTAAATGTCAAGTGTCTGAGGTCAGATTCTCAGGTCCTCCTGACTCAGGGCCAATGCTCTATTCACTGCACCATCTAGCTGCCCCACAAACAGTTCTTAAAAGAAGAATTACAAACTTTACAACCATATGAAAGAATGCTCAAAATCACTAATAAGAGGAAAATATCAAAACAACCCTGAGGTTTCACCTCATACCCTGAAAATTGGTAAAAATGTCCAGAAATGGCAAGAATCTATGTTGGAGAGGGCGTAGAAAGATGTTGGTGGAACTATAAATTGGTACAACCATTTTGGAAAACAATTTGTTAAGAAAGTGACTAAAATGTCCCTACTTTTTGACTCAGAGACTCCACTACTAAACAATGTACACCAAGGAGTTCACTAGTTATTTTTTTCTCCTCCTCTTCTTTTTCTTTAAAAAATATTATTCTTTGTACATGGGATGGTGAGTGGAAGAGGGAAAAGTATGAAAGGAGAAATTTAGGGCATGGCAAAACAAAAAATATAAAAGAAATTTATTAAAAAATACAGCGCACTGACCATGATGATTCCCGACTTACTGAGGGCAGATGACCAGCTTTTTCTTACGGTTCATTGAAAAGAGGTGGCTTTTTAGCTGTTTCATTTACACATATTAACTATCAGAGCTGACACTGTTAACGCTGATTAAGTTAAGGCAAGAAAGGCAGTGTCTTACTCGATAGACAACAGGCCACAGTGTCAAGAAATTCTGGATTACATCAGTCCCATCTCTAATATATACTGGTTGTGTTGTCTGGAACAAGTTACTTAATAATTGCTCAGTGTTCTAGCTAACTCTCAAGACACTAAGTTCCCTGCCTATGCCTCTCCTCCAAAAAAAAAAAAAAGGAAGTAGAAAATGTTGAACTACATTGACACTACACTAGAAAAAAAAATATGCTGAACTCCACTGATAAAAGGAGGTGCCTCACCAGAAACTCCCAACACCAATGAAATAATAGCTCTGGTCCCTTATCCATGAAGCCACAGTTCTGGCCCACAAAAAGCAAAACTCCCATAAAACTATCGCTGCATCTCGCCTGAGATAATGATATACTGTGGCATTTCCAATATACATTGTGATAGAGGACAACTCTCTTCTCAGGTACCCCAGCCATCATTAAATCAAGTTTACATAATTCAAACTTACAATATCTGCCTATGAAAGCACAGCTTCTGACCCTCTAGCTCCAGAACCACATTGATAATCAATTATCCTATGACTTCACACCTCAGAGTGGGCTAACATTTTGGAGACTTTTTTTTTTTAATATATGATGTTAGGTTCAGGATAATATAATCTCTCCCAGCCTCCAACATATAGTAAAGGAACAACTTATTAGGTCAACTAAAAATGATGTATGTCCCTAGCTGACAGCAAAATTCTAGAATAATGGCTGAATACCATGTGCAAGTGATACCGTAACATGATTTCCCATTCTTTCTCACCCCTACACATACCCCCCTCCCCCCACATACAGCCCCTTACTTACTGTTGTTATTCAATAAAGACATATTTCTATGACATTCAGCCCAGAAATTTTAAACAAATTTCACTTGTATGGCAACTATCAACTACCAAATGCCAAATTAATGCTAATCAGGCCTCTCAATGATGATTTCACACAGAAAGGGGGTTCAAAAAGAAATATCTAGCAGCTATAGGTTATACAAAAAAGCATGTTACTCTTCAAATCAGTCATTCTGAATAAAGGTTTCTCCAAATATGTCTTACAAATTATTTCTAATATATTACTTCATTTTTGTCTCTGTACTTCTAGTGCCTGGATTGTAATGGGCACTTAATAAATACAAGTTGATTGATTGATATTTCAGTTAAAAAACAAATTCAAGGATGCAGTTTTTATTCTCTACTAAGAATCCATGGCAAACAATCTTTAGTCTGTTACTACAGCAACAAGATGAAGTTCCTTTAATCTATAGTGTCAGTACTATATAGCAATCGTGTTTTTCTTATGATAACTCAATAAAACCTGTTGAAATTTTTCAGAAATTAATATAAAAATTAAAATTATTTACTTCTAGTCAATCATCTCAGCAACTGAAATTCTGAGTTTTCCAAGTGAAGTAGAGAAGGAAAAACAGGGTAGCAGATCATGTTGTAGTTATATTGAAGAACAATAAATCTAAATGTATTTCATTAATTTGAAATTTTGCTTATCTGTTACAGACTATGTGGAATTTCTTCATTTGACTAATGATAAAGAAAAGTTTTGCTGGGTTTATTACAGTAAGAGATGATCCACAGGAAGATCAGTAGATTAAAGATGGTGTGAATGCATTCCTAATTTTAAATAAATATGTCAGATTAGTAATATATTCTTAATGCATCAGTGACAGCATTCTGCCGCATATGTAATACAATACATCAATATTAAGTGAAAACTTATGTGTCAAGTAAAATGGATAATAACCATGTAAACAGTACTAACTATGTAAACCATTTATGAAATAGTAAGAAATGCAACATTATGTATCACTGGAGACACAATGAGAAAATCTGACCCACAAAATAAAAGAACTGACTTATTAAGTTCCCATGTAGAAAATACTGTCATACAAAGTGAAGTGAGCAGAACTGGAAGAATAATTTATAACATTAACATCATAAAATAAACAATTTCGAGAAATTTTATAAATTAACAAAGAATGAAATGATCAGAACCAGGAGACTCATTTCTATACCAGCACCAGCACCCTAAAAACAAACAACTCTGAAAGCTGGAAGAGCTGCGATCAATATGACAAACATTCATGATTCCGAAGGACCAATGGTGAAAACATACTATCCATTATGGAGAGGTGCTAGATTTGACAGGGTACTAGAGCTGGTAGTTGTGTTGAGCTACTGGGACAATTTATTTTGAATGATTATGAACATTTGTAACTTGAAATTTATTTTTTCCTCTTTTTTAAATAGGAGTGGGAGAAAGAAAATAGATTTCTGTTCATTTTTTTTAAACAAGAAGTGGGGCAGTTCTAAAGATGTCAAATGTTGCATGTACAGATTAACTGTAGTACTTTGTTACAAGAGACCTCTCACAAAGTAGAAGGAATCTGTAAATGTACATAATACAAAAATAAAACACATCAATAAAACTAAAAGTGACCCCAAAAAGTCACTGTGGTAGGCAGGAAGATGACTGTCTTCTGGGGAGGTACGATCTAGCTATATAACAAACATGATAGCTTACGAGGGGTTCAAGAGGACTCTTGGAAAACTTGGGAAGCTAGTAGACCCACAGAGAGCACACTGTTTGAGTGAAGTCTGAAAGGAAGAAAACGATTTTTTGACCAGTGGAGAAAAGGACAATACACACTCCAACCTTAGTGGGACTTCAATGTATGCATTTAGGTGTGAGAAAGTAAGACAAATTCAGAGAACAGTCAGAAATCCAGCTTGGCACATTCTGGGATTCTGTTAGATATAAAGAATATATTCAGGCCCAACATATTATCAGAATATTAGAATCTCTGGAAGGGATGGTTTCAGGCATTACATTTAAAAGTGAGGTAGGAAAGCCTGCATGGAGTATTCATTTCTGAGAGAGGTGAAAGGTTCAAATTCCTGAAAAATGTGGTTTGAAAACCCTTACTGTTCAACCTATCATCTGAATGGTTATAACAAAGAACAAACTTATTTATAATTATCTTTTAAATGGCATGGTGGATACACAGCTCACCTCAGAATCAGGAAGAACTGAATTCAAGTACCACCACTGGACAGCTGCTGTTGTGACCCTGGATAAGTAAATTAATTCCTCAGTGCTCCCAGAGAACACTCTAAGTTGAAAAGTAGGTGTCATCCTGCATTGGTGAGTATTTCAATAAAATCACAGGTCCAAGAGGGAAGGAAATGTTTATTACATGTCTACCAAACACTGGGCTTGGTGCCATGGTGGATACAGGAGGAAGCAGCAGCCCTGGTAAGGCAGCACGGAATAAGGCAGAAGCAGACTCTAAAATATGCACATGACAGTTATTAATACGTGAATGTCACCTCCAAAACCCCCACAAATTTACATATGCAAATTTAATTCTACTGACAAATATTTACTGGACATTTACTATATGCATGACACTGTGGAGATACAAAGGTAAATGAGATTAGGGACTTCTCCTTAAAAACTTTACTAGTTAAAGTACCCTGGGATGCTGGAGCTCAATAACCAGAAGTTATCTACTGAGACCCAAGCAGACTGAGCCCTTCTACATTCTTAATGGAAGGAGAGAGAAAAGAGATCTCTTGGCATTCAATGAGGTTAGAAAGACTGCTAGTGAAGAGGGGAGAGAGAGAAACTCTCCAAGCTACCGCTACTTCTGGTTACTGGCAAGAAACAGAGTGGCTAAAGGAAAAAGAGACTTGTGGAACTATTCGTGCTGCCAAAACCCAAACTGATGATAGACAACTTCCCCCTCACTTTCATTATTGTGCTTTACTCCAGCATTCTTGACCTCTGTTTTTTGAGAAATTCCCTTTTTGCGAGGGATTGTAGATGGAGAGGCAGTCTTCATTTTAAGCAAACTGATTTCTCTAAACTAAGGTGTCTGTTCATACTGATAACTATAGATTTGTAACTAAACAAAATGAGCTATTATTGATTCATATTTTAGAATTCCCTCCTAACGGGGGAAAGATCATATGAATCAAGGCTCTTTATCCATTATGAAGACACAAAGCTTAAAGCAGCACAAATATAGAAAAGGAAGAGAAAGCTGAAGTCTCTTCTTTCTGAGGACAGTTACCTCAAGTAACTTTAGGCCTTTTGTTACTCAGGGGAAGGATGAGTGACAGCTATACCCCAAGACAGAGAGCAGAGAAGAAGGCCACACCAGATGAGTAGATGGAGGACAGAAACAAAAGCTGGGGGTTGGGGAAAGGAGGCTCAAAAAGCACGGGGGACCAGCCAAGGAGGATTAACCAGGTCTGCTAAGTACAAACACTTCCTGTCTCACATAACCAACTAAAAAAAAAGGAGTAAGAAAAAGTCAAGTAATTATAATCCAAAGTAAAATGTAAAGGTTTAAAGAAAGTTATGGAGAGTACTGGGATCACAGAAGGCTACCATAAACAAAGCAAGCTATATGTAGGATCAGGAGGAAATAATTAAAACAGGGAAGGCATGGGAATTGAGAGAAGCTGGGGATTTCTTCCTGTAGGAGGTGAGATGTTTAGTTGGGGCCTTGAGCGTGAATGCAGATCTGAGAAGTGCGGCCAGGGCGGAGTGCTAGATTTGAATATACTTATGTATGTACATGCTGTTTCTCCATAATGAAGCACCAGCTCTGGGAGGGCAGATTATTTCTCCTTTTGTCACCTAGTACAGTATACACCACATAGCGGTACTTAATGTATACTTTTTGACAGAAGGAAGGGATGGAAAGGAGAAAGGAAATATTTATATAGTGCCTACTCCGTGCCAGGCACTAAGAGCTTTTACAAATAGCAGTTTCCTTGTTGCTGCTTCAGACCCTGCCAGCATACCTGCCTCGCCCTCATCCCACCATTCTGTGGCAACAAGCAGAAAACCAACTCTGCCCACCCATACATGGAAAAGGAAGCACAGGACGGCTAATCAGCAGCTCTTAGTCAGAAAACTAAGAATGAAAGGAAGCAGGGAATGATGCCAACATGAGTGGGTGACTGTACAGGTCTGAACCCCAGAAGTCACTTAGTCTGAGCCATGAAAAAATGAATTCTCCAATGTGAGAAAAGGCTGAGACAGTTTTGGAAAATCAATCCCTGGAGAATCTGCTACCAGGAGAAAGTTGCAGAAAGTTGAATAGGAAAAAAAAGATTGATATTACCAATCACCTCAGGAAGAAGAAAACTAGTTTTAACTAGACCACAAGAGATAATGACTCTCCCAATTTTCTGAAGAGGTACAAAGTCCATGATATGGAACAATGAATATATTTTCATATTTCTTAATTTAATGATCAGTTTTGCTGATTTTTTCTCTTCCTTTTTTCATTGTCGTTATATGGTTTGACTCTGTGAGAGAAGGAAGAGGAGGGCTACAGAAGGAAATTTGGAAAATGAGATAACAAAGGATAAAAGTTTAAAAAAAGATTCTTTCATACAGCTTTAGAACCTGATGTAAAATGCCAAGTTTCATACGGTGGAAAGATTTGATGGAAAATTTTAAGATACGCCTTTTTGGTGTTAAAATGCAACAACTTTCATTTTGCTCCTATTTTCACACTGGGTCTTTGCCAAAAGATGTGAAATAAAAGCACCATGAGAGGAAGCAGTTTTTATTTTTAATTCATAGCACACATTACATAAACATTACATATATTTTAGATCATTGACTTCTATCAGGCAGTGTAACGGCCATACAGTAAAAAACACTCTTTGCCATCTTTTGCACCAGTATTGGATTTTCCCTGAGTGATATTCCATTACTTAAGTTTATTCATATAGACAAGACAGGAAGTCAGTTGAGACAAGAATTAATCAGGACTAGTTAATCCACTTTATGAGGATTAGTTGAAGGAAGTAGTCAGGAGAAGAAAACAGTAGGGGAAGAAATGAGAGCTAAACAACTGGGATAAATCAATTCTTAGTCTTGCCTCCCACTTCTTAATGGTTATATATTTATGTACAAGATTAGGTCTATATGATATCACATCTTTCTGCATGATAGGAAGATAATACATATAAACATCAAGTGGACTAGGCATCCAAAGCACTTACATATGTGCAGGATGCCTAAATGGATGTTTATATAAATGAATGAAATTGTATCTTATTTTTGGAGTTCATAAATGAGACTGATTTTAAAAAATTATTTGAAGTCTCTCTCTTTGAAATGTTATTCTTCATTTTATGAGTTGGCTCTTTAAGAGGGAAAACAAGAAAGAGAAGGAAGGATACAGAGGGAAATTTGAAAGATATAAAAAGAAAAATTTAAATTTATTTTAAAAGATAAATCTCAATCCTGCTTTGAATTGTCGGCGCTTACATAAATCTGAATTGGTGATCATTACGGGATTCCTCAGGTTTGATAACTACAGCTAAATTCTAGTCATTCTAATTTGTGGCAAATACCAGTGTATTTAGAAGTTTAATTATTCCTGATCCAACATACTGCCAATATGGAAATTCTGGTATGGTTAAACATTGAAAAAAAAATGTAGAAACATAATAACAGCCAAAAGGTAATATCCTTGACCCCAGGGAGGAATTTTGGAAACCAACATATTATGTAAGTGTATGTTAACTGTTGGAGTTTCATACCTAAATTAGCTCACCTCAGTATCAGGAGTTACTGCAGTTCTGATGCTAAACTCATCTCAATAAACTGGGACTTCCCTAACCCTCTGATTAAACTTTCAGTGGGAAATACATTTTAGAAAAGGCAGGAAAAATTGTTGAGTGTTTCAAGGACACAGATAAACTATTAAAAATATGAGGCTCTGAGTTTAAGTGAAGCAAATTGGACAGTCTGTGGATTGTGGTCAAGTACAGACACCTTGATTCTAGAATTTCCAAGCAAAAGTATTTCCCACAGCAGATGACTCATGGAGGAAATAGCAAAATCCAAGACGACAGAATAAGAAATCTGCTCTTTAAATGAGCACTCACCGAGTGCTGCACATGTGTGTCTGACCAAACCCTGACTGTTTTCCAGCACCTGAATTGCACTAGAAAATTAGAGAAAGACCTGGAAGAAACTAAACACGAAACTATATGTAACTGGGATATGTGGAATTGGTTGCCAGGGTAAGGCTAGATAAAAGAAGTTTTGAAAATCCTATGATTTACAATACTAATAACTATTATTCAATGTCTCTCAATACTTGTATCTGCCTGTGAAAATATCTGTCAGAAAACTTATATAAAAGAGAAGGAAAAACGAAGGGAAAACCAAGATAAAACAGAATGAGGTCAGAGCTGCACATGTGATCCGCAACCAAAGAGAGGACAGTGGCAAGATAATTTCTAGCTCAAGCCTCTTGCTGTCACTGTGACAGGAGAAACGGTGACGGGAAAGAAACTCTGGCTCAGCCTTCTTGCCCGCACTTTGATAGGAAGAGAATGCTGCTCCCATCTCTATTTTGAATTTCCAGGCATTGTTCCTGGAAGTTTGAAGGACACAACCCCCTCCCCAAATCAAGACTAGGAAAAAGGCTACAGCTCCTGCTCTGACTAGCTGGCAGATGTCTGTATCTCCCTCCTGTTACTTGTTCCCACTTATGTGTCCTCCCCTCCTGTTTTCTGAAAAATTTCATTTTTCCATCATGCTTATAGCCACACTTAGTAATCAGTGGACCCCTTGGATAATTTTTATAACAGTAAAATCAAGACATTATATTCTTCTGCTTTCAAGAATCCAGGGTCACTTAAGTTAACTTCTCTATGGTTAAATAAACAGTAGGTGTAAGAGGCAGGATTAGAAACTAGACGTTGCTGACTCCAGGTCTAGCACTTTACTACACCAAACTGACTTTTATGACCATGTTCTACAGTTGCTAATGAGTTTGACAGTACATCACAAATCACATGTAAACGGCAGAATGTAAGCTCCCTGAGGGTTGGAATCATTTTGCCTTTATATTTATACTCCCCAAATTTATCACAATGCCATTCACCTACAGAAAGAGCTTAATAAAAATTTATTTACATCAGTTACATGTATGCTATTTTTGAAAACAGAAAACAAAGTGTCAACTGAAAGAATCCCTACATCACTGTTAGAAAAAACTCCAAGATATATAGTGGTTACATTTAATAATTTCATTGAAAAGTAACAAAGTCGGCAAGCAACTAGGAGAAAGATCTTGAAATATAAAGGAATGGAAATTCAAATAATACAAGACTATTCTGCACCAACCAGAATCTAAAGGAAGGAAAGAAATATGTTTCAAAGAGTAAAAGGAGCTCAAGATGCAGCACAAAGTAAGCTACCCTGCAAGTCTCAGCCTAAGTGAAAAAAAATGTATATTCAAGAAAAGAGGCGTTTAAGAAACCTCCTTCTTGAGGAAGACTTTCAAGAAGCATTCCTAGAAAAAAAAAAATCTAAAGAAATCATTTGCTTCTCTTATCCTCCAGATAAAAGAAGGGTAAACAAATACAACCAAGAATAATACCAACAACAAAATAACAAGAGAGACCATTAAGAGATTTCTTTCCAAATGTACACAAGGACATGGGGGAGAAAAAGTCAAATAGAAATGATGGTGGAGAGACAGACTTGAAGCATTATAGACCTGGAGGTAAATCAATTTCTTTTATGGGACTAAATTATACATTAAAGTGGTAAGGTGAGGAAGACAGAGGAGAATATGCTATCTATCCTAATTAAATCAACAGTTAACAAAGAAAGAAAAATATCATCTCTCAGGAAGAAGAAAGCTTAAATGAAAATGAGTGAAGAGGAAAAGGGAAGCATTGAAATGAGGCAAAAGAACTCTTTGATCCAGCCATACTATTACTAGGTCTATATCTCAAAGAGATCATAAAAAATGGAACAAGACCTCTATGTACAAAAATATTCATAGCCATTCTTTTTGTGGTGCAAAGAACTGAAAATCAAGGGGAATGCTCATCATCAGGGAACAAATGAACAAGTTGTGGTATATGAAAGTAACGGAATACTGCTGTGCCATAACAAGCAGGCAGACTTCAGAAAAACAGTGGCTATGTTGATGGTTTATCATTAACATACTAGTCAAAATATCCCCAATGGAATGATAATCTCAATAAGTACAGAAAAAAAATCTTTAACCAAGTATAACACTTGAGTTAAAATTATAGCAATTATTTTTGTTATTAATAGTAGCTAGAATTTATAATTTACTATGTGCCAGGCACTCTGCTAAGCACTTTACAAATCTTTCATTTGGTTCTTATAGTGTTATTAATCCCATTTTACAGATAAAGAAACTGAGGCAAACAGAAGTTAAGCAACTTGCTCAGGGTCACACAAGCTAGTTACGTATTTAAGGTCAGATTTTAATTCAAGTCTTCCAGGGCCAGTACTCTGTACCACCTCCCTGAAAAAAATGCTACAAAGTTATAGGCATATAGAGGAACGTTTTGTTAAAAGCACAAAAAGTATCCATGGAAAAAGCAAGCATCATATTGCAATGGAGAAATTCTAATAAATATGGGAGTAAAGCAAAGATGTGTCCTCTCTCCATTATTTTTTAATATAGTTCTGGACAGACTAGTACTATGACAAAAGAAAGAAATTAAAGGCAAAAAGATAAAGAAGAGATGAAACTATTCCTATTTGCTGATGTGATGGTTTACTTGGAAGATACTAGAGAATTGGTAAAGATACTGATGCAATTAATGACTTCAGCAAAGTTTTAGGCTGCAAAACAAACCTTCAAAAATTAACAGCATTAAAATAATAATTTTCAAAAATTCAAAAGGCAATAATAGGAAGGGAAATTTTATTCCAAATAACTACAAAATACAAAAAGTATCTGGGGAATCAATCTACCAAAGTACACAAAATACTGGCTAAGCTTCAACTGCAAACTGCTCCTTAAAGAAATAATGAACTTCAATACTCAGTGCTCATGATTGAAGCATACTAATATGATAAAAATGACAAACTAGCAATATTAATTTATATTTTTAATGTCATATAAACTAAATTCTCAAAAGTGTACTTCATAGTAATTGATAAAGTAACAGAAAATAATGAAAATAGGTAAGAAAAGAGGAAATAAATACACAATATAATATATATTAATATAATAAAATCAGCATAATATAATAAACATAATAGAAACAATATAATAAATAAAATTTATGATATAATATAACAAAATAATATATAATAAATATCAGTAGCATATAAAATATAATAAAATACTATATAAACAAATAATTATTTATACATTATATAATAAATGTATAAAAATAGAAAATTTATTATAAATAAGTATATAATATACATGTAATATGTGATATAATTAAATATATGATAGACATAAAATATAATACAATATATTATAATTTAATAAATATAATATTTATGATCTAATATAATACAAATCAGAAGTCTTTAAAGCCATCAAGTACTGGTTAAAAAAGAGAATTAGATCAATGGAGTAGACCACACAAGGGAAAACTGAAACAATGGAACTCAGTATCCCCGTATTCAATAAACTAGAAAACAAAGCAAATTACTTGGGAAAAAAATTCCACATATCCTCAAAACTGCTGAGAAAACTGAAAAGGATTTTGATAAAAATGAAACAGACCAATTAGTATTTCACAATAGATTCTAAATGAATATATGACCTTAATGTTAAAGATTATACTATTAAAAAAAATTAAAAGAGAAGAATAGCATATACCTGTTAAAATCATGGGTAGGAGATGTATTCTTACCCAAACAAGACAAAGAATCAGGTACACAAGATAAAATAAATAAATCCTTCTGCAAAAATAAAAATTAATGCACCTTGGGGTTAGAAGTGATCAAATGGGGAAAAAAAAATCTTTGTATCAAATTTCTCTGATAAGGGTTTGGTATTCACAACACATAAACAATTATATACATATATACATGTATACACACATAAACATGTATACAAAAGATCTGTGAACTATTAACAATCACATGAAAAATGCTCAGAAATACTAATAAGAGAAAAGCAATCAAAACATTCCTCATATTTTATTTCTTACTTGGTTGATTGGCAAAAATGACAAGAAGACGGCAATAGTCAATGTTAGAGGGGTTGTGGGATGTTAGATACACTGTTGAATTGTTGGTAGAGCTGTGAACTGATAAAAACCATTTTACAAAGTATTTTGGAACTAAAGTAACTAAAATAGCCTTATTCCTTCACCCAGAGATTCCATTACTCAGTTTATTCCCCAAGGAAAAAGTTCCTACATACACCAAAATATTTAAAGCAGCACCTTTTGGGATAGCAAAGAATTGGAAATAAAGTAAATGTCTATTGATTGGGGAAGGATTAAACAAATTGTGGTACATGAATGTAATGGAAATACATTCACATTACTATGTTTGTAAGAAATGATATGTTTTGTAATGAATACAAAAGCATAGAAAGATCTGTATGACCAGACACAGAGTGAAGTATGTATAGCCTATTCATTCACAGTGATTATAACAATACAAATGGAAAGAAACACGTACACAAATCAAATCTGACTACTGCAAAATTATAAAGAAGTATGATTTGAAAGAAAGGATATGAGAAAATACTCCCACCCCATCCCTTTGCAGAGGTGAGAGGTCCACAGATATTGCACCCTGGAAATACTTTCTGAGTTTTTTGACATATCAATGAGTAAGCAAATTTTTTCTTTTCTTTTCTTCTTTTAAAGAGATACTACTGATTATATGGGATGTCGCTAAAGAGGGTAGGGAAAAGTCACTTTTGAAACTGGTAATGTAGCAAAAGATATCATTAAAAATATTTTTAAAAATTATACATTTCATTTTTTAAAATGTCATTGGGAAAATGTATTTCTTTTAGGAACATTTTAATGAATTAAGAAGAGATAAAAATTTCTTGTTTTGTATTCTACTTATATGAGATTGGAACATATTTTCAGTAAGTCAAAGTGAAGCATTCAGGTGGGATTATAATTGCATATTCTTACCTTCCATCAGCATAATCTGCATCTGCACCTCCCCACCAGACTTCTGAATCATCATCTTCTGCATCCGCAGAATCAACATTGTCATTTTCATCAGCTAATGGGCAACAAACAAACTCTACACCACGGAACTTGTCAATTCCACAAGGCAGCAACATACCATAGTTATGCAGATTCATGCTCTTTTCACTACAAGTCTAAAAAAGAAATTTAAAGAGTAAGAGGAACAAAGAAAAAAAATGTTGAATATTGACATAACCAATGAAGTATGACCAATAGAGAGATATGTCTCAGTAAGAATATCCCATATAAAAAAGCTACATTATTAAAATAGATAAATGTGGAAGATGTTATTTACAAAATAACACTTTAGGAAGGAAATTCACTATAGGATTTCTATGAGAATGAGTTCCCTTCAGTTTCTTAATTGTGAGGATTATAGTTTCAGCTGTGACACAAACTAGTGGGTCACTGTCTGGGTCTCAGTTCCCTTATCCATAAAATGAGGAGACTAGACAAGACAAGAAGTTCTTAAACTTTTTTGGGTCATGGACCTCTCTGTTAGGATAATGAAGACTATGGACCCCTTCTCAGATTCATCTTTTCAAATACAAAAAATAAATAAATAAAAGACATAGGACTGCAAAGAAAACCAATTACATTCCAATAGTTATCAAAATAATACATTTTTTAAAAGTTCAAGGATACTAGATTTAGAACTCTTGGACCAGATGGTCTCTAGGACCCCACCTATCTTTAGTATTCTATCAACTTAAGATTATTTTGAAAAATCAATTCGCACATGTCTTTACAGAGCTACTGTGGAAAACAGAGGTTCAACTATACATTGAAGGAAACACACCCCTATTTACAAGGATTCTAAAATGATACTTATTTGATTTCTTCTGAATAATCATAACTTTTCTACTATCTCTTCCCAGCAAAAAATTTGTTTCTGTAATCTTTCTTCCATAAGTATTTTAATCAATAGAGATGCAATAACACTGAGAATGAAGTAGCAGTACTGAGAGTTAGAGCTTTACCAGATGGCTCAGAGCTAAAGTATTGCTCTAAGTGCTAAGAGAGGTACATATGCACATGTTGTAAAAGGCACACATGTGACAAGTGTCAGCTTCACTCAGTAAATGTGGTTAGAAAATTATGAAGACTCCATCTGCATTTACCATTCCAATCCTGCATAGATCATGTATTCTCTGCCCTTTTGAATTCATTCACCTCAATGGATCAGTTCTAGAGCAAAAGTGATGAAAATGCAAGGAATATAAATCTTTTAGTTGTTACAAACTGGAGGTTACACTGACAGTGAACTATCTGTGAAATTACACCTTAAATCTTCAAATGGTTTTTAACCTATCACCTTCTTAGGCCAGAATTTTTGCCATGTTTGTACTCTGAAAGCATTTCCTAGGACACCGACAAAGAGGCAGCATGGTAGCATGGCATAATACACTGAAATTTTAACATACAACTAAAAAACTGGATTCAAATTTGTCTTCTCTCAATGATCTGATAACAGTAGCTGATGGATCTCAATCTGTTAAAACAAAACAAAACAAAACACTACTGTCTCAGCAAAAATGTGGTAATTAAATTAAAGGTACTTTATCTAAAAGATAACAGGTAAAATAAAAACTTTGAAAAGTATTTTAAATTGTTAAGCTTAGCAAGCAATAGTAAACTTCAGATTATAGCTTTTATTTTAAATACATATCACTTTAGATATGCGATGCAATAAATTGTGTCCAATTTTCCACAAATTATTTACTATCCATGGAAATTTTAAAAATATAAATATTTCCTCTGAATATTTTCTAGAATATCATTAGATAGATACCACATATATACATATGTATGCCCACACACACACGTATATTAACATGCCAAACAAATCTTACAACTTGAAAAAAGAAAAAAAATCACACATTTTTACCTCTTTTGCAACAGTATGCCAGTGGAGATGAGTTTCACATATATCCATCCTTTCCTGGTGCAAGAATTTGCATTTGTCTGGCACTAAAAGAGCATCACTTACAAACTCACCAACTGAAAAAAAAAAAGGCAAAAACAAAAGCTTCAATTCTACACTGTAGTAGACTTTTGAACTGAAGAGTTACAAAGGCTAGAAGAAATTCTGAGGGACTATCTGCTCTGTCTTCTGACTTTAGGCAGCTGAACCCAACAGATTATTTTCTAAGTAATTGTTCTATAGTATCATCTGATAAATTTGTTCCATTTTTACCACCCTATTAGAAAAAAATATTCTTGAAGGCCCTACTGACGTCTTTGCGATTTTTTTATCCTTTTTAAAAAGCCTCCTCCGTGTACACTAATAACACTTGAGATTTTTATGATTAAAATAATAATCCTCTGTTTCAAGTGTTCCAAGTAGCCTTTGCATCCTACAAGGGAACCAAAAATGAATTCTATTTCACCTAAGAATTGTGCACTTTTTATGATTTTTTTTTCCTGACTGGACTCAAAACTGTTTTAGTTCAAAGGTAATTATGTAAAACACTACCTAACCATACAATAAACTGCCATTCACCTAACATGAAAAAGTAAATACTGCAAGGATGAATAAGATAAGGCCTTATCTCTGCTTATTGTTAACAGCAACCGAAATAAAATGAAGCAAATAATAGCTGTAATCAGCCCTAAGTTGTGATTAATGAAACTTGCTATTTGAGGTAAAATTTCTTGGGACTATAAATTGATATTGTTCTGAGTTTTGATTTCAGGTATGGTGTTTGAATTTTCATTGTCAATAATCAACCATTTAAGTGAAGCCATATGCTTCTCAAAGGGAGCATGATCTAAGAACTGATATAAGTATATGATTGTGCATGGAA
Source organism: Bettongia penicillata ogilbyi (assembly GCA_023548195.1). Classification (NCBI taxonomy): domain Eukaryota; kingdom Metazoa; phylum Chordata; class Mammalia; order Diprotodontia; family Potoroidae; genus Bettongia; species Bettongia penicillata. Next base: position 1,916,677 of record JAJHZJ010000525.1, on the reverse strand, counting down.
AGGTTGAGAGGAGAACTCTATATATATGGTGGTAGGATCCTGTTGACTCAGTTTCTCCACCATGCTATTTCCTTTCTGAACAGGAAATTTTCCCCCCTGGTTAATTCTGAGCCTGGCTATGATACCCTACAGATAATGTTGAACTTTGTTACAGGACCAGCTGTTCCAAAATAAAGGTCAGCTATGACTCTTACTCAGAATCAAACAAAACTAAGGAAGTTTTATCTTATGTTTATCTCTGTGCCCTTGAAGAAACAGTCTTGATATTGTTATAAACCTGTCCTTCCTTTCTTTCACAGAAAATTTCTACACCAACTCAAACTGTAAAGGTTTGGTAATATTCAGACATACATAAACACGCATATATATTTTATATACATATATTATATATACACATATGTAATCTTGTTGCAATACTCAGTATTTAATTTACTATAATGGGATGCAAGTATAAAAGATACTACTGTTTTTAATTTTCTATTCTGAACTTGTGATCATTAACAGTTATATATTCATGTGTAAGATTTAGTTCTTTATCTTTTTCTTTCTGAATATGATGATAATATATACACATTTTATTTATATATACATATATGTATGTATGTATGTATGTGTGTGCATATACACATACATACACACACACAAAAAACCTCAAAGTGGGGACAGGAAATTAGGACAAAGATGTGTTTTGACAAAATGTAAAAGTTTTAAACTTTAATGGAATAAACTTCAATTTGAGAAAGCAACACCACACACACACGTGTGTGTGTGTGGCTTTCAAATATTTCTCTTAAGACCAATGACAGGACAAGTTACCTCCATAAGGTTTGAGCTGGTTTTCAAGATACTGGAAGACTAAATGTAAGAAGTTTTATTAAGTGGGCCTTAGTAAACTGCATTACTAGGAGAACATCACTCCAGAGAAGCCCTGGGAATAAGAAGGCCTAGTGAAAAGTTTCCAAGGATCAGGTGGCTACACAGGAAAGCTAAGATCCAAGATGAAAATGTTTCTGATGAACGAAGTTTTAAATTTGTAACCTGATTAAATTTACCTATAGAGTCAGATTAACTAGATGATAACTCCACTTAACTAAGTTTGTTCAACTTTTATGACACTGAAGGTAATTCGGGATTGTAAATCTGTCTTTTTAAAAACTACTTTGTGATACTCACAGCCATAAAACAATCAAAAATAGCTTAGTCTAATGATCATAAACAAAAGCTACAGACCCAAATGGAGACTTAACAATGGAATTCTAAATAATAATTAAGTCAAAGAACAAACTGTAGAAAAAATTTATAATTATGTGAAAGGAAATGATGATGAAACAATATACCAAAATTTCTAGGTTACCGGTAAAACAGTCCTGAGGGTAAAAATAATTTCCTTACAAATATACATTAACAAAATGCAAATAAAGAAGATTAATAAGCTTGTATGAATTAATGAATATATGTTAAAAAATTAAAAAGCCAATAAATAAGCCTAAAATAAGAACAAAAGAAGAGATGTTAAGCATTATAAGAGAAATAGATAAATTGGAAAAAAAGTTTAAAACCATAAAGATGGTAAATAAAATGAAAACCCTGTTCTTAAAAAAGATCAATGAAACTGACAAACCCTTAGCTAACTTAACTAAACAGATGGCAAGAAAAAAACAAATATATACAATAGCAAGTGAGCAAGGTGAAATCAATAAAAAAGGACAAAATAAAAAGAATAATCAGAATAAATTGTGCTCAGTTATAGGCCAAAAAACTGAGAACAGAGGAATACCTTCAAAAATAAAAAAAATCACACAATTAGATTAAGGACTTTATGTAACCCAAATTCAGAAAAATGAAAAAGAATTAGTTGTAATACAGGTCCTGGAAACTCCCTTCCCTGCTTTGAACTTTCCCCTGAACTCCCCTGGAATCTTATACATGGTCAAGTCTCTGGTGTTTGGCCGAGGCATCCACTCATCCCAGTAACCCTCTCAACTTGGCTTTTCATTGGCCTACACCCAATCTCCCAATTCTGTTACCCCTAACCTAGCCCAGCTGTTCATAGTCTATTACCTCTGGATCACCCCTGGCTACTTCCTACCCTAGATCCTATCTAGACCCCATTCACCCTTGACCCTGTGGCTTTCACCTGGGCACCCAGTCCTTCTCTGTTACCTCCCAGTCACCCCAGTCTACTGTCTACTCTCATCCAGATCTTTCTCCTATAAAAAGACTCTTGTCTACCAAAGTGAGGATTTACAGAATCATGCCTAACCTGACCTGTGTTCTAATAAACGTTGTCTCTGGCTAAAAGAAGGCTTGAGTAGAATTCATTTGAGATAAAACTCATATGTCACTATTTCTGGGTCCCAGCATCCCTAAACCTCAACAGAACCATCAAAGAAAAAAAATCCTAGTCCTGACGGATTCAAAGGAGAATTCTATCAAACTTTTAAAGAAAAATTACTGTCCATACTTCACACATTATTCTTAAATACTGAGAAAGTGCCTTAGCAGAAGCTTTTTTTTTAATGACATATATATCTATAGGCCTACTACCTAAACAAAGGAAAGATAAAACATACAAGTAAAACTATAGGTTAATATCACTGATGAATTGCTGTGTTTGTACTTCACTGCAAAGAAGACCATGCCTTCAGAGAAATGATGACATGACTTGCACATGACTTTGTTTTGAGTGAGGGAGGGCTGCTCAAGGTCATCAGCCTCACTTCTCCAGAGCCATCTGAATCCAGTACCCAGATATTCATCAGGATGACTGGAGATGACCCAGGATGCACTGACTCAAAAAAAAAAGAGCCTTTCAAAGAGGCTACAGCAATTTGTCCTAAAAATCATTCATTATGACCAAGTGTGATTTATGCCAGGGATGCCTGAATGCTTCAACATTAAGGAGAAAGGTTAACATAATTGATTAAAATAATTAAAACCCAACTTCCAAAATCACATGATCATCTCAATACATGAAGAAAAAGCCTTTAACAAAGTATAAAAAGTATTTGTCTAGAACCCAAAGTAAGCAGCGAAGATAACAGGGACACTTTTTCCAGTAGAGATGGGAGTGAAGACAAGATTCCCACTCTTCCCACCATTATTCAATATATATCTGGAAATGTTAGTAATAATAGTAAGACAAGAAAAGAAACTAAAAGATATTAGAAATTGGAAGCATAATGAAAAGTAAAGGAGAGAAAACTGTCCCTCCTATCTGAGGATAGTGTGGTATATTTGGGAAATTGTAGGGAATCAGCAATGATATTGAAATAATAGCAGCAGCAAAGTTACAGACTACAAAATCCTCAAAAATCCAAAGTAAGCAACAAGATGGAGTAGACATTTTCTTTGATTCCCACTGCCTCTCAAACCCCTGGAAAATAGACATTATGCACCCAAAATAAAGTGACTTCAATTGCCTCAATGGTCACAGACACCCACACACCCAGAAACCAATAAAGCATTTTTTTTAAATGCATTAAGGCTTACTAACCATGAACTCACTATACACTTCTACTCCAACTTGTAAGCTACTGGCAACAAGGCTACAATAGCAAACCCAGGTTTGCAACAAAACCCATCCCTACCCCTGGGTCCTCGGTTTCCAACCCCCTTTTCCAGTGCTGTGGAGATCCCAACTCTAGACTGCAGAAATCTGCACTGGCTCTGAAAGATGGCTAGGAGGCCACAGCCTCTCCAAAGCAGGTATAAATTGGACAGGTTTTGGGAAGAAGAAAACTTAAAGATGTTGAAAACAAACGTATAAATCAGTAAGAAAAACAATAACAACATTAGGAAATATGCTACAATAAATGAGTTCAGGCATCTCCAAATAAATACTGAAAAATGAAGGAAAGTGATCCACTTGACGAGACAGAAGACCCTGTGGAATTTGGGGAGAATATGGAACCACAACATGCTATTCCTGAGTGGTTCATAAGAGAAGTGAGAGAAATAAGAGAGAGCTGATGGAATACATAGGTAAAATAATAAACAAAGAAAAAACTGGAATGTGTAATGACTAGCCTGACCAAAGAAACAAAAGGGAAAATAGTAGAGTTTGAATATAACTTCACAGAAGGGAAGGGAGGTCATTCTAGAAGAGAAGTAAAAAACAAGAACATGAAATGAACATGCTCATTATCTAAACAAAAGACACTGATCACAAATACAGGATGCCTACAGACAACCAAGGGGGCATCGAGGTGGCACAGTGGATAGAGCACTGGCCTTGGAATCAGGAAGACATCTTCATAAATTCAAATCCTGCCTCAGATACATAGGTGTGTCTGGGCAAGTAACTTAACCCTGTTTGCCTCAGTTCCTCATCTGTAAATTAGCTAGAGAAAAAAATGGCAAACCACTAGAGTATCTTTGCCAAGAAAACCTCAGATTGGGTCACAAAGTTGGATACAATTTAAACACAGTTATCAACAACAAATTACAGTAATTGCACAAGCTATAAATAAAATTTATGGATTTACAAGCAAATTCTGACACACATTAAAAAAATTCATTCCAATATTACACCAACATTTGCAAAAGTATGAAAATAAAGAAAACTTCCAATTTTTTTCCTATGGTTTGCTATAAAGTAGAGAAAAGAAAACCATAGACCAATATCTCTAATGAATACAGACAAAAAAATTTAAGTAAAATCTAAGCAAACAGGCTACAGCTTATTTAAAAAAGATCATATAATATGAATATATTGGATTTAAAACTAGCAATTCATAGGAATTGATGAGGAAGACTATAAAAGGAGCAAACGATATTGAAACATGAATCATAAAAACTACCTGATCATAGGAACAGATGCTGAGAAAAGGATTTTTTTTTTTTACAAAATCCACTCAATGTAAAAAAGCATAGGAATAAAAGGATTTTTCCTTAATGTAGTAACTAGTATCCATTAGAATAAAAAGCCAGCACTACATGTAAGAGGTCTTTTAAATAAAACCTGGGATGCCCATTATAATCACTCTATTTAATGGGATGCTAGAAATGCTAAGTTCAGTAACAAGGCAAGAAAGAGAAAACAATGGAATAAATGTAGGCAGAAAACTACTCTGCAGAAGATATGAATCTCAGAGTCAACTAAAAAGAGTAATTGCAGCAATAATCTCAGTAAGGCTGAAGGGCACAGAATAAATCCATAGAAATTGTCAGGATTCTTGTATACAACCAACAAAACCCAGCAGATAGAGAGAAGAGAAATTCCACTTGGTATAGAACCTATAAAATATTTGGGCTTATATATACTCAGACACATATAAGAAATATATGAATAAAACTACAAAACACTTTACTGAAACAAAGACAGATCTAATTAGTTGCAGATGGGTGGGTCAGGACAATATAACAAACGTGACAATTCCACCTAAATTAATTTACTTATTCAGTATCATACCAAATTACCAAAACATTATTTTGTAGATCTAGAAAAACAATAATAGTAGGGACAGATCTCAAACTATACCACAAAGTAGTTCATTTTGTGTCTCCAACAGGTCAGAACCTGAGATGCCTTTACCTATAGGCCCTGTTTGCCAGAGATTATGATGGCCTATAAGCTACTTGAATAGCCCTATACCAGAACATTCACAGGCTGATCGCTGTCTTTTTGACATACCAGAATGAATGAAACTTGATCTTTGATTTAATGAACCATTTTTCTATTTGGTACTCTTTTTCTTATTTGCTGGAGTGTTTTTCAGGATAGCCATACTTGGCTAATATCTTTCATCATGCCAACAATAGGAGAATACTGAAAAGAAAGGAAGGAAGGAAATACTACGCACAACAGAATTTTTAAACTGGATATAACTATTAAATGATAATATTACAAACAGCAAATCTTGATGAACATGCTACTACATTACTAAAAGACCTAAGCCACATCAGTATTGACATATGGAGTACAAGGATAAAGGAAACTGCCTGGAACCATGCAACAGAGTCAAGACTTGGCATCAAGTGCTGAGTTTAGCTACTTGATACATGTGTGACCTGAGTCACGTTGTATAATCTCTCTGAGCTTTAGTTTCCTCGTTTGTAAATGAGGGAGCTGGAACAGAGGACTTCTAAGGCCCTCTCCCTGTAGATCTAAAGTTATAATCAACAGGTAAATAATTTACAGCTAAATGAAGTCCAGCTCACAAGTACTTCTCAGAACGTGCAATAAAGAAGATTGGAAAGTTAGCATTAGTATGCATCACTCACTACGAATACAAAGAAAAAATGACTACCATGATAATAAGTGCAGCTTTACCTGCCTTCATCTGTAGAAGAAGATGGACAAGATTAGATCAAAGGATGTATTTACAAGTCAACAGATATTTATTAAGGGCCGATTACTTCCCAGATACCGTGATAAATGCTGGAAATACTGAAGGCCAAAAGAAAGATGGTGCTGGCCCTCGATGAATTTATGACAGGAAGAGGGGACACAAAAAAGATCTGGAGGGGAGTGTGAGGAGGGAGGCACCAGAGTCAGAAATAATCATGACTGGGTGCGTCCTTCCTCAGAGGCAGTCTGTGAAGATAATGACAATATCCTTTGACAGCCAGCTAATCAGTCAAGCACAACTGTGTGCTGTCCAGTAGAATAGTTCATCCACCTCTAAGAAGGCAGCATTTAATTCCATCAAAACTGAAGTACAAGCAAAGCTTAGAAAGATGCAGGATTCTTGGTTCAGTAGGAGGGCAGATGAAATTCAGTTTTATGCTGATAGTAACAATCCAAAGCACTTTTATGATTCCCTGAAAGCTATTTATGGACCAAAAAGCTACAGTGCATCACAATTAGTGCTGTTGGAGCCACATTGATTAGTGATAAGGACATGATCCTAGAGGGATGGGCTGAACACTTCCTTAGTGTTCTCAACAGACCATCATCAATCAATGCTGAGGCCATTGACCATTTACCTCGGGTTGAAGTCAATCCCTCCTTAGCTGAACTTCCAACTGAAGAAGAGGTTTGGAGGGCCATCAGGCTCCTTTCATGTGGCAAAGCACCTGGTGCTGATTCTATTCCAGCTGCGATTTATAAGGTAGGGGGACCAAAGCTGATTGAAATATTCCAGGTTATATGGCAAGAGGAAGTTATCCCCTAGGAGTTCAAGAGTGCCTGTATAAAGGTAAAGGGAATAGACTGTTCTGTGACAATCACAGAGGGGTCTCTCTTAGTCACCGCTGGAAAGATTCTTTGCTAGAGTCCTCCTTAATAGGCTGATCATCTGGAAGATGGTCATATACCTGAGAGTCAGCGTGGCTTTAGAAAGGACTGAGGAATAGTCAATATGGCGTTTCCTGCCCGACAACTCCAGAAGAGATGCCAGGAGCAGAACAGAGGTCTGTACACAACATTTGTAGATCTGACTGAGGCCTTTGATACTGTTAGTCATGACGGCTCACGGAAAATCAAGTCAAAATTTGATTGCCCAGGGAAGTTCATCAATATTGTACATCAGTTTCATGATGGCATGTTTGCCCAGGCTCTGGACAGTGGACAATGCTTTTGTGCCTTCCCAGTCATCAATGGAGTGAAACAGGACTGTGTGCTTGCTCTTATGCTTTTTAACATGCTGTTTTCAGCCATGTGGTCAAATACTTTCAATGAGGATGAACACAGCATCAAGGTCAACTACTGTAGTGATGGTAAATTCTTCAATTTGAAAAGGCTACAAGCCAAGTCTCCAGTCATCCTGATGAATATCTGGTCACTGGATCCAGATGCCTCAGGAGGAGAAAGTGATGCTGGTGAACTTGCACAGCCCTCCCTCACTCAAAACAAAGTCAAGTGCAAGTCATGTCATCATTTCTCTGATGTCATGGTCTTCTTCGAAAATGAAGGATGAACACAACAACACAATATAAATGAAATGGTAAATTATTTTGCTCTAACAAGTGAATACAAGACATTCAGAGAAATTCTGGAAGACTTATATGCATGGATGTAGAATAAACTAAATAGAATTAAGTGGCACAGAAGAAAGAGCACTAATTCTGAAGTCAGAAGATCAGGGTTCAAATCCCACCTCAGCACTACTTATTAACTGTGTAACCTTGAGCAAGTTGCTTAACCTCCCTGGGCCTCAGTTTCTTTACCTGTAAAACAAGGGGAGGCTTCTCAGGTCCCTTTCAACTCCAGATACATGATACTTCAAGTTCCATACTCTGTCTCCCCCATGTACTCAACTACATTCTAATAATTCTGACCACAAGAGAAAGGGAAACATCTGTAAAACAAATCTGAATCTGAAAGATAAATAACTGACTCAAAGAATATTGAAACATGTATTTTTCCTGTCAGTAGTGGACCACAGGTGCAAAATGAGGCACCTACTGTCAGACATGATCAATGTGGCACTGTTTGTTTTTGTAAGTACTTGTTTTGCTGTTGATGGAGCGTATTTGGCAGGGGAAGGGGGAAGGAAGATATTGAGGAACCACAGCAATACTAAAAAAAAAAAAAAGTCAGTTTTTTAAAAAGACTGGAATTTGCATACTGGCAAAGTATTAGGATTTTTTCCAGTTTTAAGCATCTGACTCAATGCAAAATAAAGTATTATGGGTTGCTGATAAGCATACAGAACTTCCCCCCAAATCAGTCCTGGCACAGCTATATGGGTTACTGTAGTTATCTAGACTCTCTCTATAAATGTAATTTGAATAATTATATAGTACAGTATTCATGTAATATGAATAGGTGGAAATTAATTTGCACTGAAGATTTGAACACTCTAATTCAGACACAAATGATCTTGGTATTTGTTAAGAGGCAATTATGCTACAGTAGAGAGCTGGACTTATAAACTCACCTGATTATAAGTCCCAGCTCTACCACTCATTGGTTGTGTGAACTCCAGCATTCACCTGACCTCTCAGAACCTCATATTCTCCCTCCGGACAGTACAGATCATGTTTCTACCTACCTCATGGGTTTGTTGTGAGGATCAAATGAGAAAATGCATAGAAAACATTTGGTAAATGTTAAATATTAGCTGTTTTCTTTTTTATTATTGATCCAACTAACACATCCTTTCTTCTTCAAAGAATCTTCAAAACTAATAATAATGAGTTGAAAAATAAATTAGGTCATTGCACAGAAATAAAGAATGAATTCCCAGTAACCTCACTTTACAATAACCTTCTCTTATTAAACTGTGGGTTCCCCTTCAGAGCAAGGGCTGTTTGTTTTTTACTCTTTCTATAGACACCCAGCATTTAGCAGAGTATCTGGCACTTAACAGGGACTTAAGTCATTCTTGCTGATCTGACTTCATTTACAAGCTTACAAATCTGCAAGCTTTATTTTTAAGTTTACAAGAAGCTTAAAAGTGGTCCAACTTCACTTGTGTTATAGGACACATAACAGGAGATTCAGAGCTGGAAAGCATCTTCTAGGCTATTTAGTCCAACTCCCTCATCTGTAAAGTTTTACAGACGAGGGAATGCAGAAGCACAGAGGTGAAATTGCTCAAAGTTAACAATAATTGGAGATACTAAAAAACATACATTCTCATGAACTCACCCAAGCATCGGTAAGGAATGACAATGTGAGGGTAACTCTTGCACTGCTTTCGGCCTCTCTTACACCAGTTCTGAATTGTCACTGGCTGGTTAGCTTCCACGACATTGGTAATCTGTAGTTCCGGATAGACCTGGTATAAAATACACATGAAGATTATTTTAATAGCTTCCAATTTGATTCTGTGTAAAGAAATGTAAAAAAGTTTGTATTTGGAATTTCACATTAGCACCACTCTGATGACCTGAATCATCCCAGAGTCAAAGACCTGAACTCTAAATTGATCCAAATGTAAAATGAAAACCGCTACATTGATCCAAAAGATAAAGGAGAAGAACGTGATCGGTGATACTTTGAAGTGTAGAATAAAAAGTCCAAATTTAATGTTGAGGCTGACTGTAATAATTCACTTAAAATTTTATTATGTATCTACTATTTACAAAGGAATACTGTAGCACTGTTCTGTGGGGGAATGTAAAAATCCCTATCTTAGAGGTATTTAGCAGTTTTACTGTTGTGTTTCAATGATTCTAATTCCTATTCTTTATATAAAGAAAAATTAAACAACATTCTGAAGCAGATTTTGCATAGTGCCTGCAATGGTGGTTCTATGGCAGCAAGAAGGGGCAGATTCAAGAAATGTTGGGGAGGCAGGTACAGTTAAGATTTAGCAATTGACTGAAAGTAATATAGTGTGAGAAGCTGAAGACAAGGTTGCTAACCTGGGTGACTAGAATCAATGAACTTTTAAAAGCTTATTCTACCAATTAGAGAATTAGGAAGGTTCAGAAGACAGCTGTGTTTGAGGGCAAAAATAATGAATTCTGTTCTGTACCTTTTGAGTTGGAGATGCTTAGGACAGAGCCACAGGGAATACTCAAACTAGGAATTGGAAAAGGTAATCAATAAGGATCAATAGGTGCAAGGAAAACCAAGAGAAAAGAGTGTCAAGAAAAGCCAGAGAACAAAGAGTACACAGGATGAGTCAGGGTCGAGGGTCAACTGTTAAATGCTGAGAATTTTTTAAAAGTCACCAGCTGGAAATAGGGAAAGGTGTCAGCACACAGAGCCTCCAGAAGTCTAAGACATCTAGTGGGAAAAGCTCTAAAAATGAACCAGAAGGAATAATGATAAAAGAAATGAAAAGTGAAATAACTACAAGTTCCTCCCTCCAGTCCAAGAAAGATTGCCATTGTTGGAATCTGAAAAGAATGCAAAGAATATAAACTCTGGTATAATCCCTGTTCCAAGCTCCACCGATAGGAGACCATCCCTTAATTGGTGGAGATGAATGCTCTGTGAGGGTTGGGATGGAGTTGGCAAAAATGGCTGAACTCGTTCAGTCTTTGGAAACTCCTTCAGGACTCAATAAGTTTTGAGCCTTCTTTGACATTCTTTCAGTGTGAGTTGCTTCAGGTTAAATTTCTAGCTTTGAAAGGGCTCACTTCACTTCCTGGCAAGAATGGAAGGAGAGAGAAAAAGCTTATGGGATATCTATCTTTCTGTTCTCTTAAATAGTGCTAATTTAGTGATATGATTAGGTCAATTCTGATCACTTGGTCATTACTAGGGGGAAGAGGGATCCCAAACTCTGTATCCAAGATATGGCCCTTTTCCTACCTAATACCAATTCTACAACGAACACACATAGCAAATAGCAAAGAAATACATTTATCTAAATTATAGCAAAACAGAAATCAAAGAAGGTATAATATAAGACGCCAGACAATATAGAGTGAAGGAGTTCTCCCACTGGGATTGAGATAACTCAGCTCAAGCAAGAGAAAGTGAATCTTGGATCTCACCCAAAGAGAATTTGCCTGCAATCTTTAGAGTACCAACCTGGAGATGTGGCCATAAAGGAAACTGTCTGCTCCTCTCATGCTTTCTCAGCCTTTTCCTTCAACAACTAGAAATGTAACTGACCTCTTCCATCTTCTCTTTCAGAACTGGAAGCTAGAAATGCCTCAAGTGACTCACATTTGAAGAGTCAGAAGACTGAAGAGCTCAGCTGTTTTGGCCAACTCCTTGCCATTCTTCATGCAGGGCAGGGAATTCAACTCCACCAATAAGGAGAGTCCCATACCAACGGATCTTGGGCCAGGGTTACATTACACTGTTAACTCCTTGAGAGCAGAGACTGTCTTTTACCTTTTCTGCATCCCCAGCACTTAGAATAGGGCCCAGGGCTCATAGCTGATGCTTAATATTTATCAAATGACTGACAAGCCAGACCCATATCAGCAGACAGGGCAAGACCAGGGCCCAAACACCTCTCAGGCTTCTAACCCCAGGAAACACCACACAGCCCTACCCAAGGAACAGCAGGAGAGAGGGACAACCCAGCACTCCAGCAGCACAAAACACAAACAAGCCCACAATCAGGAGGCAGAGTCAGATCCATACCCAGGCAGCACCTCCCAAGGAAGCACAGGAGAAAGGGCCAGCGTAGCAGCTAAGAAGTAAAGCACGTAGGGTCAAAGCAGAAAACTTGCCACAAGCTCTGTCAACAATGTCCAGTCAGGGTCTGTCAGGTTTAAAGCAAGGGATGAAGCTAATTCTAGACTGGAGACTGCACAAGAAACTCAAGACAGATCAGCAGGCAGGAGACTGAGCCAAAGCTCAGCAATTCCTGAAATGGTAGGGCCTAATCTTGGTCACAACCTAGAGGACCAAAAAGGTCTACCCAGACCCATCAAAAAACACAAAAGTTAGCACTCTTAGCAAAGTACAAAACCCGAATTCAGAAACGAAGGCTGGAAATGTAAATGTAAACAAATGACTTAGACACTAAAGAAATATTAGAGACCAAGATAAGCCCAGAGGAAAGAGGAAATTCTACAAGTCCAAGGATCAACCTCATACAAAACAATTATTTGAACACAAATTACAAGAGTAACTACAAGAATAAAACAAGAGAAAATATAAAATGCCATCTAAGAAGGAAAAGATGGCAAGAAGAATCAAAAGCTTAAAATAGATGATGATGAACTTTAATTAAGAACTTAATTCCCTTAAAATTAGGATGAAACACACAGAAACTTGGTTATGACTGAATAACAACACCACATAAAGAAACAACTGGAGAATAAAAAAATATGAAAATAAAATTAAAAGACTGAAAAAAATAAGATATATATACCATACCCACACATACTGTCCTGAAAAAAAAACACAAACAGATCAAGGAGAAATCAAGGAGAAAGTAGGTCCTAGTCTTAGAATCTTTGGGCTACCTGAAAAATCCTAACTTTAAAAAAAAAAAAAGCATAGATCTATCAGAATAAAAGGGCAAAGTGAAAATAGGAAGAATATGCCAGTCCTCCAAAATGCCAAAATTCAGTATATCCAAAGCAAAGAAAAAAAATACTGCAAGAAGCCAATAATTAAGAGTTTGATGACTAAAACGCCAAAATCAGTTATCATAAGACTTGAAAGTTACAACTATAAAGGTGAAAAGAGGTTGCAATATGATATTCCTAAAAGGAAAAGATAAAAACTCACAACCAAGAACAACCTACTTTCCATCATAAAGGGGGGAAATGGACCTTTAGTGAAACAAAGGATTTCAAAGCAATCATGAAGGTCAGAGCTTAACAGAAACTGTGAAATATAAATACAAGAGCTAAGAGAAACAGAGAAAGGCAAATATACTTAGCCAAATGGAAGTGACTACAATATTCTATGTATTTGTGTTCAAATAGTAAGCATCTTCTCAGAACCCTAACAGGGCTGGGGGTTTTGATGATCTTAAGAGAAAAAAGAAAACAGCAGGGAAAGAAGAATGAGACAAGGGCTACATGACAGAGGTGCATGAGATGAAAAATAGAGGAAAGGGAGGGGAGGAACAGAATTGCTTATGCTTTATGGTTCAGCTGTGTCTAACTCTTTGTGACCCAATGGACCATAGCACACCAATACTATCGACAGGGTTTTCTTGGCAAAAAATACTGAGTGTTTTGCCATTTCTTTTTCCAATGAATTAAAGCAAACTTAAGTTAAGTGATTTGCCTAGGGTCACACAGCTAGTAAGTACCTGAGGTTGGATTTGAACTAAGGTCTTTCTGACTCTAGGTCCAGCACTTTACTGAATCACTTAGTTGTTGGTACACATACAAAAAGGCTACAGCAAAAATAGAAATGATAAAAAGAGAGAATCAGGAAAATTGCAATAATATTTAAAGACAAATCAATCTCAATACTACATATACACATGTGTTAGTGCATGTGCACACACGTGTGCACACACACATATACACAGCAGAGTATTTTGTTAATTAAAGAGAAAGCTCTCAAGTTGCAGACAGAACTAATCAGTAAAAATGACTAGTATGGATCCTCAAGGTACTGCTTTTTGAGCAGGACAAAATCTAACTGAAAGATAAATGAGAATATTAAGGGCTTTAGAACTTCAGAAAAATTAGGAATGATAAATAATAGCAATAAATGAATGTGAATAGAAAGGACTTTAAATACTTCTTCGACATGAAAGGTACCTCTACAAAAATTTACAATGTATTAGTACATAAAAATCTTATATTCAAATACAGAAAAGAGGAAATATTAAATGCATCATTGATTAATAAGAATATAGCAAATTTGTGTTAAAAATGAATAACTGAAGAACAGATTAAAACACAAATGGAGATTAAAAATCTGAAAGGTGTGGTGGGTCCAATAACAAATAACAGAAACAATAAAAAAATTTCATCACAGAGTATGACAACGAGGCATACCAAAAAATTTATGCAATGCAAGCAGAGTAGGCTTTGAAGAAAATTTTGTCTCTTAACAGTTTCACTGAGCAAAAAGAAAAAGAACAAGTAGATGAATTGAGTGTGTAAATATTTTTTAAAAAAGGCTAGAGTAACAAATCAAAAATCTCAAACTAAACACCAAAGGGAAATTTCGAATATCTAAGAAAAGCTCAGCAAAATTTCAAGCAAAGTAATTTCACTAGTGAGTAAAAACTAGCAAGTAGTTAAAAAGGAGGAAGCTTTATTGCTTGTATAAAAAATGAGAAACAATTTCTACCAAATGGAGAAGAAAATGAAAGAAACTATTTTGGCTGTTAATATGCCCCCAAAATATGATGAATGACGTGTGTATCAAAATATAAAAAATATTCAAATCTACAGAATAAGAAATAGGTCAAATAGTCAAAATCTGAAAAAGAAATTGAAGAAGACATAAAAGGACTCTCAAAGTTAAACCCCTGTATGGTTTTACAAATGAATATGCTCAAACACTAAAAGAACAATTAATTCTAAAATTACATAAAGTTTTTGCAGTAGTAAGAAAAGTTACCCTTTTATCCGCAATTCAAATATGATCTTGACATCGAAAGCAAAAAGAAGAAAAGAAAAAAGAAGAGAAGGAAAACTAGAGACACCTGCTGAATGCTAATGCAAATAAATTTAAATAAAATACCAGCAGATCAGCTACAACAACATACTAGAAAGTGTACACATTATGACCAGGTTAAAATGATACAAAAATACAGAGTTGGTTCAATATTTTAAAAGAATATAAACTACGATTATATCAACAGAGGCTGAAAAAGCTTTTGATATGCAACAACTATTTGTTTTTTCTTTTAAAAGCACAGAAAAAAATGCCATTTTTCCTTAATATCATAGTTATTATCTAAAATCAAGAGCAAACATTATATGTAAAGGAGAAATGCTAGAGGTCTTTCTAAAAACATCAGGAGTAAAGCAAGGACATTCTTAACACTTCTATTTAACAGGGTTAGAATTTTAGATAGAGGAAGAATACAAGAAAAAGAAAACTGAACAAATAAAGACAGACAAAGAGGAAAGAAAACTGAACAAATAAACACAGACAAAGAGGAAACAAGACTATTTTTTTCAGATGATATGACGATCTATCAAGAGAACCCTAAAGACTCAACTAATAATCACAAAATAGAAATGAAATAATAAATCCATCCAAGTTGCAGAATATAATTGCAGCTAGGTAGCACCGCTACGTCTAGAGTGCTGAGCCTGGAGTCAGGACCACCTGTGTTTACATGGGATCTCTGTGACCTTGGCCAAATCACTTAAACTCTGCCTCAGTTTCCTCAGCTGTACAATGGGGATAATAACAGCAACTGCCTCCGAGGGTTGTTGTGAGGATCAAATGAGATGATATTTGTAAAGCACTTAGCACAATGTCCAGCTGCTACAGATATATTTGTGCACATGTATTCTTTTTTCTTTCTTTCATTTCTTTGAGGTAATAGGCCTAGTAATGGTATCACAAGATCATACTATTTGTAGCAGCCTTTTTTTTTGTTGGTAAAAGTAAAAGACTAGAATCTAAGGAACACCCATAATTCAGCCATAATGGCTGAATAAATTATGGTATGTATGGTATGTATAAAGGAAGACTTTTGTGCCATTTTTTAAAAAAATGATGAAAAAGATGGTTTCAGAAAAACCACAAACCAATATAAAGTGAAATGAGTTGGGTGGGGAACCTGTGGCCTCACGGTCACAGTGGCCCTCAACTGTGGCCCTCTGACTCAATCCAGACTTTACAGAACAAATCCCTTTGATAAAAGGATTGTTCTGCAAAACCTGGCCACATCCAAAGATCTAGAAGGCCACATGTGGCCTTGAAGTTGCAGGGGCCTCCACCCCTGGTAGAGCAAGGAGCACAGTTTATACAATAACAAAAAAACCCAATCATTTTCAAAGACCTGAAGCACTGGGCTCAACACAAGGCAAGAACCAACCATTATGAACAACGTCATAGGCTTAAAATGAAATGGCCCTGTATGTGGGATCTGGAAATTAGTTTTGCTTAACCATGTATATTTGTTACAATGGTGGTGTTTTTTCTTTTCATTTCAGTTGTGGGGAGAGGTGGTAGAGGGAGAAAATAAATATTATCTGAACAAATAAATGCTATCTGAAGATCATTCAATTTAAAGAACTAAAGTCTGTGATAATCACCACTTTATTATGTGCCTTTTTTCAACTAAGTTTTTCCTCTAAGTACACAGATGTTATGACATTGTATGTGCGTGTATATACATATGGCAGTTAAGTGACACAGTGGATAGAGTGCTGAGCCTGGAGTCAGGGAGATCTGAGCTCAAATCTAGCCTCAAACACCAGCTGTGAGACCCTGGGCAAGTCATTTAACCCCTATTTGCCTCAGTTTTTCATCTGTAAAATGGGGAAATGCTGGAGAAGGAAATGGCAAAGCACTCTAGTATCTTTGCTAAGAAAACCCTAAACTGGGTCACAAAGAGAAGGACATGACTAGAACAAATGAACAACAAAATCCACACACATGCCCAACACATTTATTTCTGTATGAACCATATGCACACATATCATGGGTATATACACACAGATGCAGCTATAGCTACATGCATACATATACACACACCTGATATATACATACATATATATATATATATATTCCTTAATTATCTATGATGAATCAACAAGTATCAGTTGTGTCTAATATGCACTAGGAGCTGTACTTGGCAGTGAAAATACAAATATAAAGAATGAAGAAATTCCTATTCCCAGAAGCTTACATTTTAACAGTGGATCCAACAATACCATATATAAAAGCATACAGCAAAAATATAAAGTTGATAAATACAAATACATACAAATTAATTAAATACAAGATATTTCGGGAAAGAGAGGCTGTGGTATTTAGGAAAAATTTTCATTCAGAAGAAGCTCCTTAAGCTGTATTTGAAAGGAAGATCGAGTCTCCATAAGGCAGAAATAAGGACAGAATGCATTCTAGGAAAGTGGGAAGGCCAATGTGGAGACCAGGAGACAGAAAAGGGAGGGGTCGTAAGTGAGGAGCAGAGAGAAGCCAGACAGGGTGGGTCAAAGAGTAATGAGAGGGGAGTGGATCCAGAAAGGTTGGAAAGACAGGTTGAGGCTTGCATGCCTAGGGTCTTAAAAGTTAAACAGAGATGGTCATTCATTATCTTAGATGCAACAGGACACCCTGGGAGTTAATTGAGTGGTGATGAGGGCAGAGGGTGTCACATGGTCAGATCTCTGCTTAAGAAAAGTGTTTATTCATCCTTCATGACTGAAGAAGACCATGCCATCACAGAAATAATGACATGACCTGCTTGCACTTGACTTTGTTTTGAGTGAGGGAGGGCTGTGCAGGTCACCAGCCTCACTTCTCCTCCAGAGTCATCTGAATCCAGGGATCAGATAGCCATCAAGATGACCGGAGATGACCCAGGATGAGGCAGTTGGGGTTAAGTGACTTGCCTGAGGTCACACAGCTGGTGAGTGTCAAGTATCTGAGATGAGACTTGAACTCAGGTCCTCCTGACTCCTGAACTGATGCTCTATCCACTGCACCACCTAGTTGCCCTCTTGCACAGCCCGTGCTCACTCAAAACAAAGTCATGTCATTATTTTTTTTAAGAAAAATAATTAATTTTAGCAGCAACGTGTAGGTTGTATTAGTCAGGGAGACCTGAAACAGACCAGTCAGAATGGCTCTTGCAATGATGTGGGCAAAAGACTGAATGATGGTGGCAGCTGTACGAAGGAGAGAAGTGGCCAGATGGGAGAGATTCTGCAAAAGGAGGGATGGCTCTGTTAGGTAATAAATTGGATATATGGAATAAGAGGAAGCAGAGTCGGGGACAACGCTGAAGTTAGAAACCTGGGAGACTGGAAGGACACTGGAAGCAGAAAAGGGGAAGGGTCTGGGAGAAAGATAATGAATTCCATTTTAGACATGTTGAGTTGAAGGAGGAATTGTAAAAGATGACGTCCAAGGAATTTAGTGATAAAGAGAATGGAAGAAGAGTGAAGTAAAGCAAATGGGCTTAATTTTCTCAAAAAAGCTAAGAAGCAAGATCCTAAGCTTGGAGAAAGAGGGGCAGTGAGGGGAGGTGTGGGAGGCTTAAGGAAGACAGCTTCTCCGCAAAGCGTGATAGGGAATCAATTAGGGATAAATAAAGAATAGGTCTGAGACAGTGAGTCACAGTGTAAGGTGGAATACTAGGAGGTTCTCATCCTAGGGAACTGGCACACTTATTGGTAATAAAATCTGGCACGTGATCATACCTGTGTGTGGCCAAGGTGAAGTGAAAGTAGAGGTCATAGAATTTTAGGATAACCTGACATTAATCAAAGAAACAAAACCATACAATTAATAGATATAGAAAAATCCTTTGAAAAATACAGTCCATATGATTTAATATGATCCAAATCACATATTTAAAGTCAAGTGTTGGCACTGTTTCAATAGGCCAACCCACAAACACTTATTAAGCACCTGCTATTTAAAACACGCTATTCACAAAGCAGGAGAGACAAAAACCAACAAATGAAATGTTCTGAAAGTCAAGGAACTTGAGAGAGACATGTACAGAATAATATGCAAAACACATCCAAATAAATGCAAAGTGATTTACAGATTGAGAGAGGTTAGTAATGGCAGGAAGAAATGAAGACACTAGCACACATTGTGTTAAACAAGTATAGCTTCCCTCCTACTAGTATTTTATGTAGCTCTAGAAATGTTAGTTGTACATATAAGAGAGGATACCAAAATTAATTATGTAAACATTGGCAAAGGGGCCTCATAATTCCCCTGATATGTAGATGAAAGAATGGTACACTTATAAAAATCTAGAGCATCAGTAAAGATCCTAAGATAATAAATAACTTCAGTAAGGTAGCAAGATAAATCCACAAAAATATGCAACATTTCTAAGTAGAACTAATAAAAACCAATTAAAAAAAGAGAGAGGAATTCCATTCAAAGTAAGTGACATGTATAAAATATCTGGGAGTTAATCTACCAAGATACCTGTAAAATTTACATAAATAAAACTATAAATCACTTTTTTTCTTTTGCAACAATAAAACAAGGTAAGGTTTGTCATAGTGATTTCATTGGCTGGGTAATTCCTGAAATGACAATAATAATAAATGCATCTAGCATTGACACAGCATGTTAATGTTTGCAAAGGGGATACATGTATCATTCGTTTCACTTGCTCTCTATGTGATTTATGATGTTAAGAGAGTTGTTCAGGGTTCTAAGAAGTTAAGTAACTTGCCTAAGGTCACAAAGCTACTTTGTGTCAAAGGCAAGATTTGGTCTTCCAGGTCTTCTTGGCTGCAATGTCAGCTCTTTATGCACTACACTCTGAGGCCAGCTTTCTATACACTACTGCTTTATTTAGCCTCACAGCTTGGGTTAAACCAAATACCTGGGTTCAGGATTTCTAGAACACTGGTACCCAGGAAAAGGATATGATCATGAGCTGTATCATTATGCGATACACCAAGCTGACAAAAGCATATACACACTATATGGCAATACAAGTAGAAGTTGTTTTTTTTTCCCACGCACAAGAAATTCACTTCAGCTTGAGGGCAAAGGATGTGTGCTGGGAGAAAAAAATGCTCAAAACTGAAGGTCAGGTAGAAGATTAAATACCTTAAAAATGGGCTTGGTGAAGAACAGGTAATTGGTGCTAGATACAGAAAGGCCCATTTTTCATCATACCCAGATGTGGTGGAAAAGTTCTGAGGGTCCCTAATTAATACTAAGCTTGGTAAAGCTCAGGTGGAGGGAGTTCTTTATAGGGACCACAGACTGGTGGGATGATCTAACATTAACTAGCAGCAAGAGAATGATGGAAAGCCCTTACCACAGATCAAGAATTCATCCAATCAAAAAGCTGCAAGGCTTATTATGCACCCAACACAGTTATCAGTGGGAAATGCACCGACTGTTTTGCCTGTATACTTTTATGGTCATTAGGGCATTAGCCCAAGTAATGTCATATTGGCATGCCATCATAAATATAATATCAAACAATATAAAGTTTACCATGATCACAACCACACTGCTTCTATACAGAAATAAAGAGTGATTTAAATACCTGAAACTGGACTGACATACTGCTTGAGACTGGGCCTTCAGAATATAATAAAAATGACAATACTACACTAATTAATTTAATCTTTTGGTGCTATAGCAATCAAACTTGCAAGGTATTATTTCACAGCACTATAAAATAAAGTCACAAAAGGTCTAGAATCTCAAATTCTGAGTAAAAAATAGGATTTGAAGAATTAGGATTTATTGTCAGCATTACCAGACCTATAATTATACTAAAAATCAGTAATTACCCAAACTACTTGTACTGGTTAAAAAAAGAAATATAGCTCATTGGTATAGACTAGGATATGGAAATATTCTCTGAATTCAGAGAAGCAAGGAAATATTTTTATGAATCAAAGCAGAATAAAATAAACAGAATCAAATGAACAATACAGACAGTCTACAACAACATAAATGAAAAGAAAATGATAGCATTATAGAACAGGTCATGGAAAAGGAGGGAAGAAGTGCTTGGAGCGTGTGGATCACGGGCCGGCACAGTACTAAATGGTTCACAAATACCGCATTTGATCCTTGCTCCAACTCGGTGAGGGAGGTGTTATTATCCCCATTTTACAGTTGAGGAAAATAAGACAAACAGAAGTAAAATTACTTCCCCAGGGTCCCACAGCCACATCATAATGCCCGGGGCTCTGTTTGAACACAGGTTTTCCTGACTCCAGGCCCAGCTCATCCACTGTGCTACCCAGCTGCCTCTAATGACCCTGCCTTCATCCTTAGGGCAGACAGGCAGGCTCTACGAGGGCAGAATACTGCACACGCCGTCAGATGAGAGCGATCACAAACAGCAAATTGTGTTGCTGCTCGATTTTTGTTCATTACACGGTGAAGTTCCTTTTGGGGCGAGGGGACGAGGGCATCCAGAATTGTTGTTATGGAAAGACAAAAGCCATGAATATATTTTTATTTATTTTATTTACACCTTTTTGTTTTTACTTCACCGTCACATCTGAATACATCCTTCTCCAGCTCCAACCCAGCAAGCTCTCTTTTGTAACAAATAGTGTTGCTCAGTCTTTCTGTGCCCACCATGCACTTCTAAAAAGCCCCCTGGCTGACTCTCAACTTCAGTTCTTCTGATGTTTGGCATTCGGTGGCTCACAGCCATCAGTGGGAGAATAGTGTTTAAAAGATAGGCTTGAGGACTCATGGGAAGCTGGCAGCATGTTAGAAACTAAAGGGGCCTAGATTCCTCACAAGTACTCTAGTAAAAGTACTCTAAAGATATACTTAGTCCATAACTGCATATAGTCCATAATTGCCAGAATCCAAAGGAAGCCCTCAGAAGAAACAAACCTGGGTAGGTAGAAGGCAAAACCCAAAAGCAACTAAGTCTTACAAGGTCAGACAAACCACAGCCACCACATGGGATATAAATATGCCCAGTGCTAGGCATCCTGTGCCCTAACCACTGCAGGAAACAGGTCTAGCCCAACCCAATATTGGGCAAGGGAAGACTGTACTCCCAGCTCTGCAAGAAAATAGACCGGTGATCACAGGGCAACCAGGCCATACAAGTACTCAGTATAGAACTGAGACAGCCCAGGAAAGGGCCTGACCCAAACTTACAAAAAATACAGAGCCAAACTAGCACCAAAACTGGGTGCTTCTTTCAGGACTCATTCCTGATGCAGAACCCAGGCAACCTACAATAAAGACAGCAGAAGAACGGACCGAGGCAGAATCTGGTGAACAAAACACCTAGGGTATTGCAGGAAGTTTGCTATCAATAAACTGTCAATTATAATCACCATCTAGTTGGGGCCTGTCAGGCTCACAGCAAGTGTGTAGTCGACTCTGGATTCAGGACTTTGCAAGGAGCCAAGACCAAAATTGAAGTTGAGCCAACAGGAGATTTAGCTAACACCCATCAATTCCTGCAGAAGGACTCATCAAAAGGAATCCAGAACTAAGCAACGTCTGCTCATGCATGTTCACGCATGTCAAAGAGTCTGACAAAAGACAGAAGAAACAACACCAGTCCAGACACTATTGCTAAAGAGGTGAGGAAACAGAAAGGAGACAGGGAAGGCAATAGGCATTTATATAGTATCTGCTATGTGCCAGGCACAGGGCTAACTAAGTCCTTTCTACAAACCTAATGCCGAAATATTTTGAACCGGGAGAAACCCAAGAGGTAAACATAAAAAGAAAATAACCCCACAAGTCTCAAGTGGAGCTTCAGAGAAAACAATGTCCCAGCCACAAGAAGTGAAATGAAATACAAGATTCAAAATATATTATTAAGGGAAATTGTAACTAGTAGGGAAGACAAAGAGAATTAATAACTTAAGACTAGATGGTAACAAAATCAGAATTAGCCAAACAGAAAGCAGTGACTCTATGGGACAATTAAAAATATTAAAATCAAAAGATTGGGAAAAAAAGCAAAAGAAAAAATAATATAGAAAAGGTAATATATCTACTATCAGAAACAATCAACCTGAAAAACAAATCAAGGGGAACAATCAGGTTACCTGAAAATCACGATAAAGAACATGGGGATAGCAGGGTCCAGATAACTTATTTCAGGAGATTATAAAAGTACCTAGATCTATTAGAAGCAGATGGGAAAGGGGAATTATATGGGAAGAGACTCCTCCCAAAGACATCTGACCAAATGGAGGGAACTTTACAATGATAAACTGTTTATGATTTTTTTCAATCAACTAGTATTTATTAAGGGATGAGAAGACGTGTTCCTCAGAATGCTGTCTTCAAAGATCACAGAAAAAGTTAAATAATAAATAAGAATGATAGAGAATCTACCAAAAGTCATATTATGTTTTGAAGGTGCTAAAAGTAAAGGATATAAAGAAGAAAATGTGGACAAAAAAGGAGAAGGAATTTATTAACATACAATAGGGCTGTATGTGGTCAAGCTGAAAACATGGGGAAAGGGCTTCTAAGCATCTTTACTTCCTTTTGAACTACTCAAAAGAAGGCTGAACACACAGGAAGAGCTTAACATAGAAATAAGGAGAAGAGATAGGTTTAAGGGGGAGGGCGGAATAAGTAAGGGAATAAAGTGAAATAAACTCCAACCTCAAAAGGTGGATCAAGAAGGAAAAGGTAAAGAGTCAAAAACTGTGATCAGGAGCAAGGCAAGGGGGGTGGAGGTGGGGGTGGGGGGCGCCATGAAACAAACATCACATCTGCTATAGATCACCAGCCTTTAGCAAACTCCTACTCTTTCATACTTTCTTCTTTGTAGAAGGAGGAGGAGCAAAGAAAAAGGACCAAACAGAAGCAAACTGTAAACTAGAATTTATCAAGCATGCACTATATGCCAGATACTGTGCAAAGTGCTGGGGATGCAAACAAAGGCAAAAAACAGCTCCTGTTCTCAAGGAGCTCAGTCTAATGGGGAGATAATATGTGAACAAACTATACAAACAGTATACAACAACTATATGACTGGATACAAAGATCTATACAGCATAAACTGAGGATAATATCAGAGAAAAGGTATAAAGATTAAGGAGGCCTGGGAAAGGCTTTTTTCCCCCAAAAGGTAGGACTTGAGCTGAGGCTTAAAAGAAGCCAGGAAAGCTAGGAGAGAGAGGAGATAAGGGAACAGCTGGTGAAAATGTCTCGATTCAGGGGACAGAGCATTTTATGTGAGGAACAGCAAGGTGGTCAGTGTCACTGGACCATAAAGTACATCAGAGGGGAGGAGTGAGGTGTAACAAGGCTATTCAGGTAGAAAGGGTAAGGTTATAAAGGGCTTTAAATGTCAAACAGAAAATTTTATCTTCTATCCTGGAGGTGATCAGGAGCCCACAAAGTTTACTGAATGGGGGAGAGGAGGAAATATGATTAAATCTATGTTTTAGAAAAATCAAACTGACAGTTCACTGGAGGATGTGGTGGAGTGGGGACAGACTTGAGGCAGAAAAACCAATCGTCACTACTGAACGCCAGGTATGAGGTAATGAGGGCATGTACCAGAGCAATGGCAATTATCAGAGGAGAGAAAGGGACATAGATGAGAGATGTTACAGAGGTAGGACTGACAGTAATGAAGAACCCAGTTGGAAGTGGGAAGGAGATGTGTATGAGAGAGTGAGGAATCAAAAATGCTGTCTTATGTTTCTAGAAACTGGGTGACTGGAAGGATGGTGGTACCCTCTATAGTAATATGGAAGTAAGGAAGACAAGAGGATCTGGGGGAAAAGAGAATGTGTTGAGTTTTAGACATGTGCAATTTAAGCTGTCTACAGGGGATCCAGTTTAGATGTATGATAAATAAAACACAAGAACTCTACAAGTACAACTACAAAACTCATTACATAAAGAAAGACATAAATAAGTGGATAAACAGCAACTGCTCAAGAGTAAGTCAATAAAGTAAAACGTAAAAATGACAATAAAACCTAAATCAATTTATTTATTCAATGGTCATAGTCAAACTACCAAAGCATTCCTTTATAAAGCGAGAAAAAAATAATTTGAAATTCATCTGCAGAAACAAAATTCAAGAAAATAAAAAAGCAATCACAAAAAGTATGGAAAGGAAATGGTCCTGTCAGTATTATACCTCAAACTTTATAACACAGTTTAAAAAAAAAGAAGTAAAAAAGTGGAACTTGTTAAATATATAACATATAGGAACAAATGATACTTAGCTTTTGATAAACAACAAGACCCTAACTCCTAAGTTAAGTGAAAGAAAACCTAGAAGAGGAAAAGCAAAAAACAAAAATGTTACAAGAAAATATTCTAGTTCTATAAGCAAAACATATCTCAAAGACAGTCTAAGTAGAGACAAGCTAAGGCTCATAGGTTTCACAGTAGAACATGACAGGACAAAAAATTTAACACCATAATGAAGGAAATAATAGAAGAGGCCTCCCTAGAACATCTCAACATAGAAAATGAAATTCCAATGAAAAGAATCCACAGATTGCCTCCAGGAAAAAAAAAGCCACAAATCCCAAGACATATAGTGGTTAAATTTAATAGTGCAATTCAGAAACAAATTCTGCAAGCCATTAAGAGAAAGACATTCAAATACAAAGGAAAACACATCAAATAACACAAGTCTATTTTGCACTTAGTAGAAAAAGGAGGAGGGCATGGAATAATGTATTCCAAAGAGCAATGAGGGTGAGCTATCCTGCAAAGTAACCATACAGGAGAGAAGACAGATATTCAAGAATAAAGAAGAGCTTGAAACATTTTTAGAAACAAGAACTAAAGAGATTATTTGCTTCTCAAATATCCCAAATAAAAAAAATGCAGGAGGAGGGAATAAAATCAGACAGCAATGACAGAGACTTCTTTCTAAATACACATGAAGACATAGGAGTGAACGCAGAAATCTGGTAGAGGTAACTGTGAAGAGACAGATGGGGCATCAGGGACTGAACCTAGTGACATCCTACTTGTAGGTGAATGCTTCTTGTGTGGGACTACATTACAACATGGGAGAAGACATGAAAGGGAGGGAAGGTAGCAGGAGGACAGAGAGGAGACAGTGATATGCCAGGGCCAAATTAAGGGCTATCAATGAAGGGAAAATGATCTCTGTGGGCTCAGAAAGAGAAGAGTCTACAGGAGACTGGGTGAGGAATGGGAGTGAGAGTATAAAGATGGAGGGAAAGGAAAAAGGTCTTACTTTGGAGGTGGGATGAGGTTCCACTAATGAATGCTCCTGTGGATGAAGAGAAATAGATACACCTCAAACTGCATGAGGTCCAAGGAATGTAGTGCCAGAAGAGTCTACCTGGGGTCAAGTGGCACCTGGAGGAATACACGGACATAGGAAGAAAATTTCCAGGCTAATATGGGGGGGGAAGTCAACAAGAAAAAATGTGTGTGTATGTGTACAGTCACATATACACAAATGTGTATATGTACATATACACACACATATATGTATGCATATGTGTGTACATATATACATCTATATATATATATATATCAGTGGATGATGGGGATGTTACCATAGGGCAATGTCCTCTGACACTTGTAATAATTACAACTGTTCTTTCTCAGAGTAAGGCACAATGAAAAAGGATAATTGTAACAGCAAGGACCCTGGCATACCCAGGAGGGCCTGCTGTATAGGTTCTTAGATCTGCTTTTCTAAAAGGAAAGCAACTTTTCAGGGATGAACAATCTTTTTCATTCACCAACAGAGAAAATACAAGCACAGAAATAAACCAACAGACAAGGCTTCCAACTGTCTGATCATAAGCAATACACACATCACAGATCAACAGACAGATCCAACCATCTATGTATAAACATACATAGTTACCAGAGGGAGATGCACCAACATCTGGGTTTTCAAAGGGTGGGAGGAGGGAAGGTAGGGAGGGCTCCTTCATGACTATCCAGAGTCTCATCTGGCACATGAACCTTCTTTCAAAAAGTAAGCTCCAAAGTAAAACCTCACCTGGGAGTATATATACACTTGTCAGAGCTGGAGGGCATGACCCTCATGACCAGGGCCTCATTACAAATTAACAAAAGGTATCTGAGGCCTATTAATGGGCAGGGAAGATCATTAACCCTTCATCTCACTTACTATTAACACTACAGTAATCCATATGGTCAACCCTACAAGTCGGCGGCAGAAAGTGCCTAGAGGGCTGAGCCTCTAATGAATGAATACCTAGGAAGCTTTAATTGTAAGAAGAATAGACCAGAGAGTCGTGAAGTGGGTCATGAATCAGAGGTCTAGAGTAAAAAGAAAGAGAAGATAATGAAGCGAGAAAAATTCTTTCACAAAGGGGCACCAACCCCTCCACCCCAATTTAAGAAAACAATGAACAGGAAGGACTAGCCAAAGTGGGAGAGTGGTAGGTGGAATTTACTTGACTGAGAGGGAAAAAATATAAACGAGTAAAAGTGAGAGAAGAAAAGGAACTAAAATGAAACACTAAGAGGAAATGGGTAGAAATATGAAAAAGGGATCAGATGTGAGAAGAAAGCCAGCAGAAAGAGGACCACATTAAAAAAAAAGATTAAAGTATCTTAATGAATATAATATGTTTTCAGTTACAAGAGAGGAAAAATCAAAACAAAAAATTCCAATTTTTTGAGACAGATGGAGGTAAATATAAACCTAACTTAAAATGTTAAATGAGAATGTTAAAAAAAAAAAGGCCCAATAATATAAAAAGAGTAAAATATCGGATAAGAAAACAAAGCTAATAATCTTCTACTTATAAGTATCACAATTTAAAAACAAAGATACATACACAGTAAAACTGAGGAGATGGAAAAAGAAGGAATTACCATCATGCTATCAGACAAAGAAAAGATAAATGTTCAAAAATTTAAAAGGGATAAACAAGGAAACTACATTATGTGGAAAGGAACCATACACAACAAACCAATATTTGTAATAAACATAATAAACTTGGGGCAGCTAGTTGGTGTAGTGAGTACATTGCTGGGCCTAAAGTCAGGAAGCCTCAGCTTCTCAAGTTCAAACATGTCCTCAGACACTTAGGAGCTGTATGACCCTGAGCAAGTCACTTAATCCTGTTTGCCTCAGTTCTTATCTCTAAAATGAGCTAGATAAGGAAACAGTAAACCACTCCAGTATCTTTGTCAAACACACCCCAAATGGGGTCATGAAGTCAGGCATGAACGAAACAACTAAAGAAGGAGAACAAACATATTCTTCAAATACCTTAGCATCCAAATTAATAAAGGAAACATTATTTGAGATTCAAGAAGACATTCACAGAAACAATAACTATATATAGAAAATGAAAATGAAGAAATAATATACCAAAATTACTGGGATATAGCAAAGGTAGTCCTTTCAGGAAAACATATTCTTACAATCCTATATTAACAAATCAGAAAAGGGGAAGATTCACGAAATGAATATGCATTTTTAAAAATCAGAAAATCAACAAATAAATTTAAAATAAGTATAGAAGAGGAAATATTAAAAACTACAGGGGAAATAGATAAACTTGAAACAAAAAATACACATAACATAAAAAAAGCTAGTTCTTTGAAAAGACTAATAAAGGTGATAAACCTTTAGCTTAATATGATTAAAAAGAGAACAGAAAATCAATAAAATAGCAAATGAATGAGGTGAAATCACAACAAAACCAGAAGAAATAAAAAGATCAGATCATAGTATGCACAGCTATATGTTAATAAAATTGAGGTCACAAAAGAAATAGTGTAATACCTTTAAAAAGCATAAAATACTCAATTTATGAGAAAACCAGATAAAGATCATAAATACTTCAATCTAAGAAAAAGATATTTAATTGTAAAAGAATTATTAAAGGAAAAATTAAAAGCTCCAGGTCCTGATCCATTCAAAGAAGAATCAATTTTTTAAAGAACAGTTAGTACCCATACTTCAGAAATAATTATTAAAAAAATAGAGCGAAAGCCCTACCAGAATCCTTTTAAGAGACAAATATGGTCCTAACACCTAAGGCAGGGAAAGATAAGACATAAAAATAAAACTACAGCTAAATATCATTAATGAACCTTGTCTTAATCATTTTAAACAAAATCCTATCAAACAGATTATAGCAGTTTATCCATTCATTATGACACGGTGGCATTTATACCAGGGGTGCAACATAATTAATCATATCAAAAATGAAGATCATATGGTCATTTCAATAGCCAAAGAATGAACTTTTGACAAAGTACAACACTCTCTTGTGCCAAAACAACAGCAACAACAAAACTTAAAAAATATAGGCACAGAGAGAACTTTTTTAGTATCACAATAAAGCATCCATCTAAAACCAAAAAGCAAGCATCATATGCAACAGGGACATACTACAACCTTTCCCAATAAATATGAGAATGAAACAAGGATGCCCACTTTCACCACTATTATTTGATACTGTTCTGGAAATGCTGGCAATACCAGTAAGAGAAAGAAATTAAAGGATTAAGGATGGGTAAAGAGGAAATAAAACTATACCTATTTGCTGATATAACAGTTTACTTGGAAAACCTCAGGGAATCAGCAAAGATACTAACTGAGGTAGCTAACAGTTTCAGCAAAGCTGCAGGCTATAAAAATAATTCTCAAAAATCATCAACATTTCTTCAGAATAATATCAAAACATAATAAACAATAATGGAAAGGGAAATCCCATTTCAAATGACAAAATTCATAAAATATCCGGTGATGAACCTCCTAAAGCACACAAAAGACTTGTAAAGATTCAATTATGAAGCACTACTTAAAGAAATAAAGAGCAAACCAAGTAACTGGAGGAATGTTCAGTGTTCATGACTAGGCCTTGCCAATATAATAAAAATGACAATACTACTAAAAGTACTTTATACTTTTAATGCTATACCACTGAAATTACCAAGGGAATACTTTACAGAGCTCAATAACATAATAACAAAATTCATTTTTAAAAAAACGTCCAGAATATCAAAGGAAAATTATAAAAAGAAGTAGAGATGAAGGGGGAAGTGCTTCCTGACTTCAAATTATATTATTAAGCAGCAATCATCAAAACCATCTATCTGGTACTGGTTAAAGAGAGAGAAAGGAATAGGTCAGTCGAATAGATTAGACAAAGGAGATCCAACAATCAGAAACAACAGAACTCAATAACCTGCTCTACGATAAAGTAGAAAACAAAAGTGACCTAGAGAAAAGCTCCGTATTTGATAAAAACTGCTGGGAAAAAGTGTAAAGCAGTCTGGCATCACATTCCATAGCATTCTAAATGTCTATGGACCTTAATATTAAAGATTATATATTATTTAAAAATTTAAAAGAGAAATAGATCACATACCTTTCGTAACTATGGAAAGAAAGGTATTTTTACCCAAATAAGTGACAGAAGTAATTACAAAACATAAGATAGGTAAGTTTTTTTATTTGAAATTGTTGAAAAGCTTCTGCATAGACAATCTTAATTCATCTAGGTGGGAAAAGGATACAAATCTTTGTATCAAATTTCTCTAAGGGTTTGGAAATAAATAAAATTCATATGTATATATGTGTGTATGTGTGTACACATCTACATGTATGTATATGTGCACAGATATATATAAACACACATGTATATACATATACATACATACACACACATAGCCATTCACCAGTAGATCAAAGGATATGAACAAACATTCACAAAAAACTTTCCCTTCTCTCAAGGAGCTTACAGTCTAATGGGGAGACAACATGAAAATAACTATGTATGAATAGGACATAGATTGGAGGTAATTTTAGAGGGAAGGTACTAGCATTAAAGTGAATCAATAAAGGTTTTATGAACAAGGTGGGATTTTAGTTGAGATCTGAAGGAAGCTAAGAGATGGAAATAAAGAAAGAGAATTCTAGGCATGAGGGACAGCCAATGAAAATACTCAAAGCTGGAAATGTAGCGTTTCATGTGATGAGGAGCAAGGAGCGTAGTGTCACTTGCAAGGAAATGACAAAACAAAAAAATAACTAAGAGAATTCATACCCAAGATAAGTAAGGCAAGAGAGTAAGAGAATATCTAGCAGACCTCCATGAATTCAAGTTACTTAATAGAAATGGACTACCTTCTTGAATCTTACAAGAACTGGAAGATAGGAATGGTGAGCCATTATCAGTGATATTTGAAAGGTCATGGAAATCTGAAGAGAAACCACAATACTGGAGTTGGGTTGTTGCTTCAAATTTCACAAAAGGTAAACAGAACGAAGACTGCATATTATAGGCCAGTGTACATTACTGTGATTCTTAAGAAAAATCTAAGAGATCATTAAAGAGATGGCTAAGAAATAACAATTACAAAGAATTAACAGAATTTCATCAACAATCAACAAGCATTTATTAAATGCCAAGTATGTGCCAAGCACTGAGCTAGGCACAAAGTGTGAAACAATTCTTACTTGCAGTGGTCCATCTAGAAGGAGGGACATAAGCACATATAAAAACAAATATAGCATAAACATAAATTTAACAAATACATATACAAATACAAGGCAGTCCAAGACAAGGTAGTTTATTTAGGAGAGAGAGAACTATTAGGAGAATCAGGAAAGACTCCATACAGAAGATGGTGTTTGAGCAGCATCTTAAATGAAAGAGAGGGGCCTGACTTGGAGGTAAGGATGTGGACAAGGCTGACAGCCAGTGAAAAGGTGCAAAAATGGGAAATGGAGTCTTGTGAGTGAAAGACAGTTTAGCTGGACTGCAGAGCAGGATGGGAAGTAATGTTGAATGAACAGGTCATGACAGATTAACCACATTTCCTTTCTGAGAGGATTATGAAATTAGCAATTGAGAGGAATGCTATAGATATAGCTTACACAGGTTTTAACAAAGCTTTGTATAAAGTTTCTTTTAATATTCCTATGAAGAAGGTTAGATAGACAAACTAAAAGTACCATCTTACAGGGTTCAAACTACACATGGCACATGGTCACTTGCAGTATACCCCAGGGATGTGATTGATCTATAATGTTTAACATTTTTATCAATGGCTTAAAGATACAGAAGGCAGGCTCATCAGATCTTCAAAGAACACAAAACTGAGGATAGCTAACACAATGGACAAAAGTGTCAGGATCCAAAATAATTTTGACAGGCTACTGCATAGACTGAATCTAATCATATTAAAGTCACCAAGGTTAAATGTAAAAGCTTACACTAAGATACAAAAAAAAAAAAAACCAAAAAACTTCATGTGGACAAGTTAGGGGAGGCATGGTTGGACAGCAGTTCCAAAAATAATGTAGAGGTTTTAACAAGCTGCTTGACTCTTGTAAGTCAACAGTGTGACACAACAACCAAAAAAGCTAATGTGATCGTGGGGCTACATTAAGAGAAGCACAGCTTTCACTAACAGGAAGGATACAGTCCCACCGAAGAGATCTGTTATCAAACCTCTTCTGGAATAGTGTTCAGTTCTGGGTGCCACAGCTTAAGGACATTAATAAGTCGTCATGTGTCCAAAATGGCAGCCAGCATGGTGATGGGCCATGAATCCACTTCAAAAGAATACCAGTGGAAGGAAATGGGTATGTTTACCTTGCAGAAGAGAAGACTTAGAACAGTTAATTGTCTTTAAATATTTAATTCCCAGAGGGGCAGCAGAACAAGAAATAATGGATAGACATTGAAAAAAGAGCAAAATTAGGCTTGACGGAAGGGTGGTGGTGGTGGGAGGGGAACAATTTCTTAGCAATTAGAGATGACCACAAATAGAAGATGCTGCTTTATGAGGTTTCCTTTGCTTGGAGGTCTTCAGGAAGAAGTTAACTGACCTCTTAGATATAATTATATTAAACTCAGCATGTCCAAACCAAATTCCGTATCTTTCCTCCGAAATGCTCTTTACATCCTAACTTCCTTATGACTTTCTAGAGCACAACCTATCCTCCCAGTCACCCAGGCTTGTTGTCTGAGATTCCTCACCCCCTCTCACTCTGCCTCTTCCCCATATCCAATCTGTTACCAAAACCTAGCAACCTGCCTCTTGTATCTATACCCTTCTCCCTACAGAAACTGCCACAACCTAATTACCCTACAGCTCGGACTACTTCAATAGGATTTTATTTAGGCTTCTAGCCTCAAGTCTCTTCCCATTCCAGTCCAGGCTCTGCTATAGCTGTTTAGGTGTATCTAACTCTTTGTGATGCCTTTTGGAGTTTTCTTAGCAAAAATAGTAGAGTGGTATGTCACTTCCTTGTCTAGTTCATTTTAAAAATGAAGAAATGGAGGCAAACAGAGTTAAATAACTTGCCCAGTGTCACACAGCTAGTAAGTGTCTCAGCCTGGATTTGAACTCAGGTCTTCCTGACTTCAGGCTTGGTACTCTATCCATTGTCTCAGACTGATTTTTCTAAAACATAGTTCTGGACTATACTGCACCCTTATTCAACAAACTCAAGTGTAAAATTCCATTTGACTTTTAAAGCCCTTAATAACCTGGCTAATTCTTACTTAATCAGTATTCTTACATTTTATTCTGCCATCTTCACATAAGACACTACATCTCTAACTCTGAGTACTTTTACTGGCTTTCCCTCACACCTAGAATTCTCTTTATTTCTATCTCTTAGCTTCTTGAGCTTCCTTCAGATCTCAGCTAAAATCTCATCTTCTTCAAGAAGCCTTTCCTGCACCCTTTTCATGCTAGTGCCTTTCCTCAAAAATTATCTCCAATTTATCTATATCTTGTTCATACATAGTTATCTGCACATTGTCTCCCCATGCTACTCTCCTTGAGAACAGGGAAAGTTTTTTTCCCTTCTTTGTATCCCTAGTGCTTAGCACAGTGTCTGGCACATAATGGGTGCCTAATTAGTGCTTTTTGACCTATCAGGGATACCTTTCATAAATGGGTTGAAATCAATGGCCACTGAGGTTGCTTCCAATTCTCAAATTCTGTAACGCCATGATTCTCTAACGGCTATAATTGTAATCATTAGGAGGAAATTTCCTCACCAGAAAGTTACCAACACCAGTGAAATCATAGGTCTGGCAAAATAAAAATTTCAGTTTTTACAGAAATAAAAAGATGCAGGTACACACACACACACACATTCACTGGTACTAATAAGCTAGGTAAGCAGAACTGTCAGTAATTCACTAGGGTAAGGGGAACTAGAGAAGAAAGAAGAAAGAGAGGGAGGGAGAAAAAAAGGAGCAAGAAAGAAGGAAAGGAGAGAGAAGGGAGAGAGGGAGGAGGAAGAAGGGAAAGGGAGGGAGAAAAGGAGAGACAAAGACAGAGAGGAAGGGAAAGGGAGGGGGAAAGAGAGGAAAAAGAGGAGGGGGGAGAGAGGGGGAAGGGGGAAAGGAGGGAGAGAGAGAAAGAGTCTTTGCCTAGTAACAGCCTTGGTGAGTGTCTCAGGAGAAATCAGTATCCATATAAAATTATCTTTCTCTCTTTGATGTACTTATTCTCAGTAAATATTAAGCTCAAGAAACAAATCAATTTTCCCTGACAAAATACAACTTTTGACTTAAGCAACCCCAATGCTTCAAATCTGTTTCCCCACTAAGATTTTGTCCTCCCTCAATTCCAATCTCATTGAAAGCTATCAAGTATCTGGAATTGTTACAGATTCAAATGGCCATCTGCATTTTAATACAATGACACTGCTAAACGAAAGTGATGACTCCGTAAGACATGAATAACAACTTGATTCATTACAAGTGAAAGACACACGTGCATGTGGAAACTCCTTATGCCAAGTACAAAGGAGTCCTTAATACAGGCAGAAACTTGAGTATTTATGGGTTACAAAAAAAGTGAGATCTCATGAGAGAGGAATTAGGAAGACAGCTAGTTTCATCTCCACCCAATTCTCCATTTGGATAAAGCAAGGGAGTTAACAAGGCAGATAGCAGATGAGTCCAGAAAAGCACAGCGGAGAACATCAATGTAACATAGTCTCACCAAAAGTCTCATTACTACACTTCTGGTTAACTCTAGGATTCTGCCCCTGATTCCTTAGTGCTTGCATGTGTCTCTGGGGAGCAGTAATACTTGCCTAGGTTCAGATCAATCCACAATGGTAGAGTTCAACATACAGGCTCCAGCTAGAAACTGCTATAGCCCTAACATTCCCATTCTACAGCTTTCTATCAATGTGTGTATATATGATATAAAATAGATAATTTTTTTTTTCAAAACAACAAGACTGACATTTTGGTAGATACAGTTGCTCTGACTTCCAAAAGAGAGGAAATTAAATAGCATTTATTAATCCTGATTCACATTAGATACAAGAATACTGAAAATTTGAAGGACTATAATGAAGAAAATGCTGACTGTAGCAGTTCTCCTTCAACACCAAGAAAAGGAAAAAGTTTCTTCCAGTGGAAATTAATGACTGAAAGAATAGACTCTTCTGATGTGAGGATGTTTAGAACTCAAAAATCCACATTCCTAGATCCAGCTGTGGTTTCTTTTTTTTTAAATAGGCTAAATGTCCACAAATCTGTTAGCGCCATTATTTTTTAGTTTAATGGATAGATTGGTTTTTTGGTCCAGACTATTAATTTCCTTGGTATAGGAAACTCCTCATAAGGAAACTTTCTCTAATATATGTTGGCACCTCATCTGTAATTTATAATCTAACAAGTTCCTAGTGACACAACTTGCCATGATCATAGTCAAACAGCCAATGTTTCAGAGGCAGCACCTGGGTCCTTTTGATTTCAAGGTGGACCCAGAATCCACTATGCCAAGCTGCCTCTTAAATGGAAAGAATATTCCGAATGAAAACAGTGATATGCAAGAAAAACGACTGCAAAACTTCTTTAAAAAGTGTTTGAAACTGTAAGCAAACAGAGGTACTTACTTCCTGGCAGTACTGTAAAATTCCTTCTTTGGCTCCAATGCAAGTTTTTGTCCCAGATGGGTCAGTCTCCCATTTCCCATTCTGCACATTCATATGCATATTGAGTTTGCCACAGATCATGGCAATCTGGGGTTCCGCCAAGAGTCCAGCATTTCCATCAGTAGATACCTGCAAAACAAATTTGTTTCAGTTACTGAAGTTTTCAGAATTTGTCCCCAGAGTTGTGGATGAGGGATAGATAGGAAAGGATTAAAATAACATTAAAATTCAGAAGAATACCTGAACTGATTTTTGATACTATACTATTAAGCAATTATAAATGATATACCTCAGGGAAGGGGAGCCAAGATGGCAGAGTAGAAAGACTCACAAAACTCCAAACCCACAGCCCATATATTTCCTGCAAGAAGAACTCCCCACAAATTCAGGAGCACTGCAAGGTACGCAGAAACACAGTGGAAAAGATTTCCTTTCCAGAGAGCCCTGGAGAGCCATCCCCAGAGGTCCATCGCACTCTGGACAGCGGAGTCCACCCCTGTGCTGCCCTGGCCACGCAGCCCCAGAGGAGCGAATCCGAGCAGGCTTCAGGGACGGAATCTCCGGCAAAGCCAAAGCCAAAGATGCTACAGATCAGTGAGAGAGACGTCTGGGCTGGCCAAGAGGGGAGTGGGGTGTCTCCGTGGCTCGGGCCCCCTCGGGAGGAAGCAGTGGAGGGAGTGGCAGAGGCAGTGGCAGAGGCCCAGGAATCCTGGAGCAAGGAGGAGCTCCATTACCGAAGGTCTCTGCATAAACCCCCTGAGGGAACTGAGCCTGGGAGATGGCCCTGCCCCCATCCGCCCCATTACTGAAGGACTCTGCATTAAGGCCCTGAGGCAAATGAGCGTGGCAGGCGGCCCTGCCCCTACCCAAGCACCAGAACTTAAGCTCACATAGAAT
This sequence comes from Bettongia penicillata ogilbyi, assembly GCA_023548195.1. Classification (NCBI taxonomy): domain Eukaryota; kingdom Metazoa; phylum Chordata; class Mammalia; order Diprotodontia; family Potoroidae; genus Bettongia; species Bettongia penicillata. The sequence continues at coordinate 1,880,000 of JAJHZJ010000525.1, read as the reverse complement.
AGCAGCTGCGCCTGCCGTGGAAAGCCCATTTGAATCTCAGACCCCAAGCACTAGCTGGGTGGATCTAGGCGGGGGTGGACAAGAATCTCAAAAGTCAAGTAACTGGCTGGGAAAATGCCCAGAAAAGGGAAGAAAAATAAGACTACAGAAAGCTACTTTGATGGGGTACAGATGTTCCCGCCTTTCAATTCTGATGACAAGGAACTATTTTTACCATCAGGGAAAGATGTGGAGGTCGGGGCCTCTGTATCCCAGACATCCCAGGTAATGTCCGGTGGGCTCAGGCCATGGAAGAGCTCAAAAAGGATTTTGAAAATCAAGTGAGACAGGTGGAGGAAAAACTGGGAAGAGAAATGAGAGAGATGCAAGAAAAGCATGAAAAACGGGTCAATACCTTGCTAAAGGAGACCCAAAAAAATGCTGAAGAAAATAACACCTTGAAAAATAGGCTCACTCAATTGGCAAAAGAGGTTCAAAATTCAAAAAGAGGTTCAAAAAGAGGAGAAGAATGCTTTCAAAAACAGAATTAGTCAAATGGAAAAAGAGGTGCAAAAGCTCACTGAAGAAAATAGTTCTCTCAAAATTAGAATGGAACAGATGGAGGCTAATGACTTTCTGAGAAACCAAGAAATCACAAAACAAATCCAAAAGAATGAAAAAATGGAAGAGAATGTGAAATATCTCACTGGAAAAACAACTGACCTGGAAAATAGATCCAGGAGAGACAATTTAAAAAGTATGGGACTACCTAAGAAAATCATGATCAAAAAAAGAGCCTAGATATCATCTTCCATGAAATTATCAAGGAAAACTGCCCTGATATTCTACAACCAGAGGGCAAAATAAGTATTGAAAGAATCCATCAATCACCACCTGAAAGAGATCCAAAAAGAGAAACTCCTAGGAACATTGTGACCAAATTCCAGAGTTCCCAGGTCAAGGAGAAAATATTGCAAGCATCTAGAAAGAAACAATTCCAGTATTGTGGAAATACAATCAGGATAACTCAAGATCTAGCAGCTTCTACATTGAGGGATCAAAGGGCGTGGAATAGGATATTCCAGAAGTCAAAGGAACTAGGACTCAAACGAAGAATCACCTACCCAGTAAAACTAGTAGAATACTTCAGGGGAAAATATGGTCTTTCAATGAAACAGAGGACTTTCAAGCACTCTTGGTGAAAAGACCAGAGCTGAAAAGAAAATTTGACTTTCAAACACAAGAATGAGAAGAAGCATGAAAAAGTAAACCGCAAAGAGAAGTCATAAGGGACTTACCAAAGGTGAACTGTTTACATTCCTACATGGAAAGACTTAACTCTTGTAACTCTTAAAACTTTTCAGTATCTGGGTAGTTGATGGGAACACACACACACATACATGTACACGTGTGCACGCACACACACGCACATGCACGCACCTACAGAGACAGAGCACAGAGTGAATTGAATAAGATGGGACCATATCTTAAAAGAAATTAAGGTAAATGGTGAGAGAGAAATGTAGTGGGAGAAGAGAGGGTGAAATGGAATGGGGTAAATTATATCTCATTCAAGAGGCAAGCAGGAGACTTTTTAGTGGAGGGAAAAAGAGGAGAGCTGAGAAAAAAAAAAAAACAGGAAGTTCACCCTCATCACATTTGACTAAAGGAAGGAATAAAATGCACACTCATTTTGGTATGAAAGCCTATCTTACAATACAGGAAAGTGGGGGAGAAGGAGATAAGCAAGGGTGGGGATGATGGTAGGGAGGGCAATGGGAGGAGGGAGCAATTTGAAGTCAACACTCGGGGAAGGATCAAAAGACAGAATAGAAACAATGGGGGGCAGGATAGGATGGAGGGAAATACAATTAGTCTTACACAACACGACTATTATCGAAGTCATTTGCAAAACTACACAGATAGGGCCTATATTGAATTGCCTGCCTTCCCAAAGGGAATAGGTGGGGAGGGAGTGATGGGGAGAATTTGGAACTCAAAGTTTTAGAAACAACTGTTTAGTATTGTTGTTGCTACTAGGAAATAAGAAATACAGTTAATGGGGAATAGAAAGTCATCTGGCCCTACAGGAGAAAAGAGAAGATGGGGACAAGGAAGGGAGGGATGATAGAAGAGAGGGCAGATTGGTGATAGGGAAAATTAGATTGCTCGGTGTATTGGAGTGGGGGGAGGGGATAAAGGGGAGAAAATTTGGAACTCAAAATTTTGTAAAAATGAATGTAAAAAGTTAAATAAATTTTTTTATTAAAAAAAGAAAAAAAATGATATACCTCTTGTCTCAACTTATATATGCATTTTACATTGTCACTGGGCTGAAAACCAAGCAAGTTCAAGAGATCCTCATGGGATTCATCAATATTTATTAGCACCTATACACTCACACACATTTAGATTAGAATTACAAACTATTAGAAAGAATTTTAGAAATCACTAAATCTAATAATCATATTACAGAGAAAGAATCTGAGACCCAGAGATGGTAACTTACTGAAAGTCAAAGAGCTTTTAAAGTTCAAGAGATGTCAAGATAAGAAAGCTAGATTAAGAAATTTTTTTTTTATTTTCTCTATTAAGAGAATGGTATTCTAAAATTTGCATTGATCACATGGTAAAAAAAAATTACAAAATATAAACTTTCATTATTATATACTGTATATTTGCATGCTTGGGGTGAAATTACTTCTACCATTTCTAATGGTGGAGCAAATTAAATATAATTAAAACTTCCTATCCACTTTACTTTCATGTATCTGTATCAGTCAGATACTATCAGATGATAGCAATGAATACTGATGTTGCACCATTATGGGAAGATGCTGGTTGTTTCTCTCAGGCTTCCACTATGGTTAATGCACTGTTAGCAGAGTTGTGAACTGACCTAACCATTCTGGAGAGCAATGTGGAATGATGCCCAAAGGGCTATAAAACTGTGCAAATGCTTTGATCCAGCAAGACCACTGCTAGGTCTATATCCCAAAGTAGACCTACATAACTTGGCAATAGGTAGGGGTCAAAATTAAAATAGGCTATACTTCTTCCGGCTGCAGACAGGTTTTTATGGCTCACTTTTCACTTCAATGTAATTGGAGACAGGCTGAAGACACTTGGTTGCCATGGGTCATATGACAAACAGGAGAGAGCACCCACCAAGTTACATGATAGACACAATTACATTTTTACTTTCTTTTACATCCTCTCCACTCTTCATGGGCTGCAAGCAGGCCATTTGTTGTGCAGGCCTGTTCCAAAGACATCCAAAAAACGGTAAAAGGACCTATTTGGACAAAAACATTTATAGCAGCTGTTTTTATGGTGGCTAAGAATTAGAAATCAAAGGGATGCCCATCAATTGGTGAATGGCTAAACAAGCTGTGGCATATGACTGTAATGGAATATTGTTGTGCTATAAGAAACAACAAGCAGGATGATTTCAGAAAAACCTGGAGTTACATGAACTGATACATAGTGAAGGGAACAGAACCAGGAGAATGTAAACCGTTACATTGTAAAGAGCAGTAACAGCAATACTGTTCAGTCAAGAATTGTCAATGACTTAGCTATTCTCAGCAACACAGTGATCCAAGACAATCCCAAAGGACAATACTATTGGCCTCCAGAGAAAGGACTGATATTGATGAAATACAGACTGAAGCAATGCTATTTTTCACTTTCTTTTTTTTCTTTTATTTGCATCTTCTTGCACAAAATGACTAATATGGAAATGTTTTATACAACTGCACAAGTATAACCTACATCTGATTGCTTACTGTCTCAGGCAGGGGGAAGGGAGGGACAGAATTTGGAACTCAAAACTTAAATTAAAAGGGCAACGAGGTGGCACAATGGATAGAGTACAAGAGCTGAATTTAAATCTGGTTTCAGACACTTGACCATAGCTATGAGACCCTGGGGAAGTCTCTTAACTCCAACTGCTTTGCAAAAAAAAAAAACAAAACTTTAATTAAAAATGTAAAAAAAACAGAAAGAAAAGTAAGTGGGAAGCAAGAAAGTAGAGGCAAGGGGTATAGTACAGATAACTCTCGAGGAGTCTGGTTATAAAGGAGAGGAGAAATACGACAGTAGTTTGTTGGAGTAACATGTCAAGTGAAGACTTCTGAAGGATATGGAGAGATGTGGAAATATTTTTAGGTAATAAGGAAGAAATAAATGAATAAAAAAAAGCTGAAGATTATTTATAGAGGGAGTGACAAAGGGAGCAAGTTCCCAAAGGAAGTGAGAGTTGAGGGGACTGAGGGCACAAGTACAAAGATTGGCCTTGGAAAGGACTACACCTATTCCTCTGAGATCTGAGCAAAAGAGGAGAGTGTAAAGCATGTTTAGGGGATTTGAGGTTTAAAAATAAGAGAAGGGTTGAGCTCCCCACAGTCCCCACTCTCTTAATTAAATATGAGGTAAGATTCTCTGCTGGGAGAGGGGGTCTACACTGCTTGAGGCAGAATGTAAAATAGAGGGATAGGAGGTTATGATTTCAGAAAGAAATTTCTGAGTTTAGGATCATAGAGGCTCAGTAATTGTGGGACCACTCCTGAATGTCATAGCAGTGGGGTAAAGAAAAAGTTCATTCACTGATTTGAGAAGGATTATATTGGTCACATTTCCAACCTGAATACCCACAGCACTATTTATATGCCTTTAATGCTCTACCTTGAGTTATCTGGGTACCCATCTTACCTCCCCCAACTTAACTATAAACTCCAGGCACGGAAAAAGAAGTCACTTTCATTTTCTCTAAGGACCAGAACAATGCTCTATGTGAAGTAGGCAATGAAAAAATAATCAGCGTTAGATGACAGAGTGAATGAATTGTCTTCAACTTCTTGGCAAAATATTCTGCCTATCTAACCTTCCTCCTAAAATAAAAAATCCCAAACGATAAAATCCTTACCAGAAAAAAAAAGATTTAGTAACTAAAATGGTTAGTAACCTTGGAAAGAGCACTTTCATTTGAACTGGAAGGTCAGAAGATGGATTAAAAGGGGTCGAGGAGTGGAAAAGCAGGTATATGAATTGACAGTTATTGATACTGTTTTGGCAAAAAGTCTCAAACGTCTTCTAAACATTTAGAATCCTCCTTCAATCCCCTTAGTCTGATGGCTGATCCTCAGTCCCCCTGCTTTCTTACAGTTATTTCTACTCCTTTATAAAACACAGAGGTTATTGCACTGTGGGAACAATATTATCTATCAGAGTCTTCTTCTCTGCCTGCCTTCTTACAATGATTTCCGTTTCCTTCACATTTCTAATTTTTTCTTAAGCCAGCTCCCTTAAACTGCGACTGTATTCTTCTTCCTTCCCTATCTAAGACACCTTGAACACTAACTCAACTCTACAATATCTTCTCAGCTCATAAAAACAGTAAGGCCTAGGACTGAGCTTTGGGGGACACACTCTTTTGGCAAATGAGACTGCGATAACAGAAGCAAAAAACCAAAATATTAAAAGAAACTATGCTCCCTATGCAAGTAAAACATAAATGGATCTTGAAGGCAGAATGTACAGAGGCAATCTAAGAATCATACTTCTCCCAGAAGGACACTATAGGACAAAAAAGCTTAATATCATAAGGAATGAAATAATAGAAGAGGCCTTCCCAAAACATCTGGACACAGAAAATGAAATTCCAATTCAAAGAATCTACAAAGACCTCCAGGGGAAAAAAGTTGCAAATCCCAAGGCATGGTGTGGTTAGATTTAACAATGCAATTGAGAACCAAGTTTTGCAAGCCATTAAGAGGAAGACATTCAAAATACAAAGGAAAACACATTCAAATAACACAAACCTATTCTGCATTTACTAGAAAAAAGAGAAGGGAATGGAATAATGTATTCCAAAGAGCAATGGTACCCAGGATGCTGTCCAGAGTGATCTATCCTGTGAATCTAGGCTTAATCATGCAGGACAGAATATGGACATTTAATAATAAAGATGGGTTTGACAATGGGGGGCAGAATAGGATGGAGGGAAATACAGTTAGTCTTATACAACATGACTGTTATCGAAGTCATTTGCAAAACTACACAGATATGGCCTATATTGAAATGCCTGCCTTCCCAAAGGGAATGGGTGGGGAGGGAGGGATGGGGAGAATTTGGAACTCAGAGTTTTAGGAACAACTGTTGAGTATTGTTCTTGCTACTAGGAAATAAGAAATACAGTTAATGGGGAATAGAAAGTCATCTGGCCCTACAGGACAAAAGAGAAGATGGGGACAAGAGAAGGGAGGGATGATAGAAGAGAGGGCAGATTGGTGATAGGGAAAATTAGAATGTTTGGTGTATTGGGGTGGGGGAGGGGATAAATGGGGAGAAAATTTGGAACCCAAAATTTTGTGAAAATGAATGTAAAAAGTTAAATAAATAAATAAATTTTTAAAAAAAGATGGGTTTGAAACATTTTTAGAAAGAAAACCAGACCGAAGAGATTATTTGCGTCTCAAATACTCCAGTGATTAAATGCACAGAGCAAGAGTAACAGCATGACAACAGAAAGACCAGTAAGAGACTTCTTTCTAAATATACACAAGGAGCAGGGGTGCAGGCAGGCAGGAGGCATTGTGGACAGATCCTGGCAATACTCTGCCTATAGGTGAATGTTTCTTTTGTGGGATTACATCAGAACAAGAGAGGGGTGCAGCAGGGAGAAAAAGAGAAGAGACTGATGTACCAGGGTCAAATTAAGGGCTAGCAATGAGGGGAAAGTGATCTCTGTGGTCTCAGAAAGAGAAGAGCCTACAGGAGAGTGGATATGGAAGATGGGGGAAAAGACTGTAAAGAAAGGAGGCCTTATTTGGAGGTGGGAGGGTTATTTTACTCATGAATGCTTCTATTAATAAAAGGAGATGAGGATCTTCTACTAGATGATGACTCAGGGATTTGGTGATTATCCTTTTTATGCTATCACTAAATAAATCTCCTTTCATTAATTCTTAGATGGTCTACAAGTATCTTATTTCATTCCAATTCTAAACTCATAGAGCCAGACCACTTTGAATCTGGTTGAGCTCTCAATGGATTGTGGTAAGTCTAACTATGGTTGCTCTATATATTCAATTTAACAAGGAAAGTGGGAATTATAAATGACCAGAAAGGACTAAGAGGGAGTATGGATTTAAGAAAGGCTTAGTTACAAGCAAATTCTAAACTTAGAGGATATATTGTAAAGAAAGGATTTAGAAGGGGAAAAAAAAGAATATGAGGGCAATATATAGAGACTATGTTACACCTCTCTTCAATAAACTCCAATGGCTCCCTATTACCTTCAGAATCAAATATAAAACCCTAAGTTTGGAATTTAAAGCCTTTCCTCAATCAATCCACCAACATTTATTAAGTACCTACTATACATCAAGCACTATACTAAGTGTCGGGCACACAAAAAGAGGCAAAAGACAGTCCCCACCCTCAAGGAATTTAAAATCGAATGGGGGAGACAACTTGGAACCTAATAAATACAAAATATGCTATATACACGACAAACAATTAAAAGAGTGAAAGCACTGATATTGAGAGTGATTGGGAAAGACTTACTGGAGAAAGTGAGATCTTAGTTAGGAAATAAAAGAAGCCAGGGTGGTGAGTAGTTGGAGTTGAGGAAGGGAGAGTTCCATGTATGGAGGTCAGTCAAAGAAAATGCCCAGAGGAGAAAAATGCAGTGTCTTGTCAGGGGAACTGCCAGTAATCCAATGTCAATGGATTGCAGAGAATGTGGCAAGGGAGCCTGGAAAGGTAGAAGGGCCTAGGGTAAGAAGGGCTTCAAATGCCAAACACAATATTCCATATTTGCTCCAGGAGACAACAGGAAATTACTGGAGTTTATTAGGGAGGGGGTAAGGGGGTTTACATGATCAAAACTGTGTTTTAGGAAAATCACTTTAGTGGTTGAATGGAGAATGGACTGGAGATGGGAGAAACTCGAAGCAGGCAGACCCACCATTAGATACTGCAATAATCCAGATGTGAGATGATAAGGATCTGCACAAGAGTGGTGGCAGTGTCAGAGGAGAGAAGGGGCACTATAAGAAAAATACTGAAAAAATAAAACCAGCAGGTCTTGGCAACAGTTTGGTTATAAAGAGGTGAGAGACAGTGAGAAATTCAGGATAACTCCTAGGTTGTAAGCCTGAGCAACTGGGAGGACGGTGTTGCCCTCTATAGTAATAAAGAAAGTAGGAAGGAGGGAGGGTTTAGGGGGAAAGATAATGAGTTTTCTTTTGAATAAATTTGTTTCAGATGTCTACTGAACATTCAACTCAAGATGTCTGAAACGGAAATTGGGGGTTCAAGATTGGAGGTCAGCAGAGAGACTGAGGCAGGAAAGGTAGATTTGAGAATCATCAGCATAAAGACAGTAATTAAATCCATGGAAGCCGATGAGATCACCAGGTGAAGTAGTATAAAAGGAGAAGAGAAGTTAGGACAGAAGGCGATGAACTGGAGGAAGAGCCAGCAAAGGAGAAACAAGAAAGAGCAGTAGATAGGTAGGAAAAGAACCAGGAGACAGTGGTGTCCCATAAACCTAGAGGAGACTATCAAGAAAGAGGGAGTGATCGACAGTGTCAAAGGCTACAGAGAGGTGCAGGAGAATGAGGATTGAAAAGGGCCATTTTACTTAGCAACTAAGCTATCACTGGTAACTGTGGAGAGAGTTGTTTCAGTGGAAGGATAGAGTCAGAAGCCAGTTTGTAAGGGGTTAACAAGAGAGTGAGTGAAGAGACAGTGGAGGCACCTATTGTAGATGGCCTTTTCAAGAAGTTTAACCACAAATAGAAGAGATACAGAATGAAAATTAGCAGGGATCAAGTGAGAGTTTTTTCAAGTAAATAAGACATGAGCATGTTTGTGGGCAGTAGGAAATGAGCCAGTAGAGAGAGATTAAAAATAAGTGAAAGAGTGGGGATGACAAAGATGGAGGTGGCTCTCTGCTGGAAGTGATGGGATGGGATTGCTGGAATAAACAGAGGGGTTAGCCTCAGTAAGGAGTAAGGTCATTTCATTATGTGAGACAAAGGGAGATGATGGGAGACGAAGAAGAGGGAAAAATTCATCACACAGTTCCCCTTTCTACCTCTCTAGTTTTCTTACACCTTCTACTTCTCCATGTCCTCTTCAATCCAACGATCCTGGCTCTGGATATTTTCCCTGGCCGATTCATGTTTCTCTTGTTCATCTCTGACTCCTGGCTTCCTCAGTTTCCTTCAAGTCCCAGATAAAATCACACTTCCTAGAGGAAGCTTTCTCTTAATTCTAGTTCTTCCCTCTAAGGATATTTCTAATTTATGATTTCTTTGTACAGTTATTTGCATGTTGTCTCCCCCATAGCTCCTCAAGGGCAGGGACTGTCTTTTACCTTTCTTTGCAACCTTAGTGCTTAGTGCAATGTCTGGCACACAGGAGGCACTTTAGTAACATTTTTTTTTCTAACTATACAATAGAGAGCAGTAACTTGGTGAAAGAAGTCACTGGTAGCTGGAAGGTTCTAGGAATGTCTTGTAGAAAACCTGCATCTGAAGCATCCTTCTCTCCTCTTCACAGGGAGGACAGAGGACAGGAGGCAGATTTTCACACATGACTAATGAATGAATTTCTTTTACTTTGTTATATTTATTAAAAGATAGCTTTTTGGGGGGACAGGGTAGTTTTAGGAGAGATATTGTTTAGTGAGAGTGATACAAAAAATTAAAAAAACAATGAAATATTTAAAATCTACACATTACAGCAGAAAGCAGTTTATAAGGGAATACAAACAAGAAGCACAGTGTTATTACCATCATTTTAATTTAATATATACTCTCTTTGAGATTCATGGATTTCACATGGATAGACATCATGTGTTCATTAGAATTACGTCCATTTTACTTTTCTTCTAAACTATTTTTCATCTTTTTTTCTCTGCTGCTAGAACATTTGCCACTGTGAATTCAATTTGCTCTCTTTTGCTAATTATTTCTGCTGACAGGTCAGAAGTGCTATCATGTATTTTCCTCTAACTGCTTTTTTAAAAAGTCTTTTCATGTCTCTGGAATTCATTTTTCATATTCTTTCGCTATTAGAAAGGGTTTTGTATTTTATCATGTATTATTTCAATTTCTTGCCTTATGTTAATTTGGAGACATCAATTTTTTTTTAATTTTAGCACTCATTCTTTCTTACAGTTTTGGTGTCACCTCTTGATTTATTTGCTTGTGATCAAAGTGTTTAATTAAATTACCTTCTCTTGAAATCTTTGATGGGTTTAACATTCCCTTGTCACTCACTTTATAATTTAAGGGGAATTAGAGGTAGATTAAGAGAAAGTTTAGTTCTAAGCAAAACAAACTAGTTTATATTTACAAAAAAAGGAGGTATAAACAATACCACTGGCTCTCTTTGAAGCAGCAAAGAATGGGGGAATACAAAAATTGAGAGATGGCTGAACTAAGTATATAAATGTGATGGAATACTACTGTAGTCTAAGAATTAATTAAGGGGATGGTTTCAGAGAAATCTGGAAAGACTTTTATGCAAAAGTGAAAGAACTGTTGGAGAATGAAGGGAATAGAGCCAGGAAAACAATTTATAAAATGACAATAATATGATGTAATGGTAAGCAGCTTTGAAAAAATTAGGAACTCTGATCTTCATAATGGTTTAGCATGGTGCCAGAGGACAATGATGAAACATGCTGTAAAGGACTTGGGAACAATGAGATATATTTTTTTGGACATGGCCAACAGGGAAATTTTGTTTGGCTTAATTACACAAGTTTGTAACTAAAGTATTATTTTTCTTTCATTCTCAGTGTGGGAAAGGGATAGAATTGTTAGAGTGAAAAGGAAAGGAGATAAATTTTTTTTCTGATTGAAAAAATTTTTAAAAATAAAATCCTTGAGCCACAAGTAGATAAATAACTGAGAAGAAATTAAAACAGAAGAAAAGATGGTCACCAAGATATCTAAACAGCTGCAATCCTCTCAGGCTAAAGATTTTTTTTTTTTTTAATTTAAAGAGCCATCTTTTCTCTATCTCATTCTCCTCCCCAAGGGTCACTCTGAGGCCCCCAATTGCTACAGTTTAACAGCTGTTCTAAGTCATTTACCTTTTCCTTTAAGTATTCTTTTTGAAATATACCCTCCTTAATTTCAATGTTTTGTTTAAAATTAACCTTTTGCTTAATTTACACTCTTATTATTCACTTTCCTTTTTCCTTTTCCCTTCTTGTGTCTCTTGAGTGAAATGTATTTCTGTATCCAAATGTAGGTTTTGTGTGTGTGTGCATGTGCACACACACACATTCACCCCGACTTTTATCAGTTCAGAAGAGAGTAAAATTCAAGTGTCAGACACATACCTCCCCCTCCACCCCTTCTTCTCTATGTGTAAAATTCCATCTGTACATCTCAATTATGTGAGACAATTTTCCTGTCCTCTTATCTCCTTTTTCTAACTAGTATAATTCTCTGTCCCTTCCTTTCCCTTTTAAGATCATCAGAATGTAACAAAACCACTCCAAGGCCCTCTGTCTAATCATATTCCCTTTATGGCCCCTGTTTAGGATACAACTTTGAGAAGACACACATATAATTTCCCCATATTCAAATTAAGCAGTTTATAAGTTTCTAGTCCCTTAAGATTTTGACTATTTGTCTTTGTACTCAGAGTTTCTAAACAGCTTCAGTTTTTTAATTAGGAATGCTTGGAAGTTTCATTCACTCTACATTTTTCTCTTGTAGGATGATATTCAGCTTTATAACTAAGTTATTACTGATTATTAGTCAATATCTTTTGTCTTCTGGAATATCATATTTCATTCCTTTTCTGTGGTTGCTGGTAAATCATGTGCACTGCTAACCATGGTTCCTTGGTACTTGAATTCTTCCTTTTTTGGTGGTTGGTGGCATTTTTTTTAACTGGAAACACTGGATTTTGGATATAGTATTCCGGGAGGTTTCATTTTGGGCTTTCTTTCAGGACATGACAGACATATTCTCTGTTTTTCCTTGCCCTCTATTTCCAAAGTGATCTAGGCAATTAAAAAAATGTTCTGAAATATGTACAGACTTTATGCTTGTGGTATTTGGGTAGTCCAATGACTCTTAAATGGTTCTTAATCTGTTTTCCAGATCAGTTATTTTTTCCAGATACCTTAAATTTTGTTCTTTTTTCCCCCAGAGAAATGGTTAGTGAGGGAAATGAGGATTTTATATTCAAAGAGACCTGGGGGATTTCATCCATGAAAATTATACTTGTCTTACATTAGGAGAGGAGGAGTAGGAATCCTCAGAAGCAACTAGCACCTGGGGGAATGGGAGAGCATGGACACAGAGAGATTTTCTTGCAAATGTAGAAAAAAAAGTCAACAGGAGAAGATATAGAAAAATAGTGGGGCAATATCCTCCCCTGACACCAACAACTGGCATTGTTGTGGAAGTGAAGCACTATGGAAAAGGGGAATCGATGGGGTGTCTACATGGTAGTAGTAGAAGGCACCTAGAAGGGGAAGTCTAGAACAGATACCTTCAAAGCTTTACATGAAGAGTACAGTGAAAACAGAGACCACATAATATAGGAGTCACAACTCAGAATGAGGATCTAGGGTAAAGAGAAAAGGAAGGTAATGAAGACAGTGAAAGAATTTCAATTTGGAAAGAGGTAAAAAAATAAAAAATTTAAAAACTCATGAACAGAAGTAGCTGAAGGGGAAAGAGGGAATCTACTTGACTAATAGAGAAGATAAAAGAGAGGGAAGAAATATATAACAAGATAAAATCAGGAGAGAATTAATCAACAAAAATCCCAAACTGAAAGGAAAGGGTAACAAATGAGAAGAAGGGACTAGAGGATAAGAGAAGTAAAAATTGGGTCCCTTTAAAAAAGATAAAAGTACAAGAGCCAAAGGAATATGATACTGGATTTACAGCAAAAGGAAAACCAATTTTAACTCAAAATAAGATTAGAGATAGAGGAAAATATAAATCTAATATAACTTTAAATATAAATGGATTAAATAATCCAATAAAATGTGAAAGATTGCTTACAAAACAAAATCCTATAATCTATAGTTTATAAGAAATACACTTAATTAATTAATACACAAAGATATACACAAATGAAAACTGAAGGGATAGAAAAAATTTTTTGTATGCATCAAGTGAATCCAAAAATGGAGAAACTGCCATCAGGCCATCACACAAAGTAGAAACAAATATTTAAAGAATGAAAAAGGAGAAGCAAGGAAACTACATTATGCCAATAGGAACCACAGACAGCAAAGCACTATCAATAATAAACACATTTCAAATGCTTTGGCATCCAATTTCATGAAGGAAACATTATCTGACCTTCAAGAAGACATAAACAGGAAAAAAAAAAGTAACAGGACACTTCAATATCCCTCTCTCAGTGGTAGATAAGTCTAACAGAAAGATAAACAAAAGGGAAAGTACAAAATTGAGCAAATTTCTGTAGATACTAGAGTTAAAAGATTTATGGTATCTTCTAAATGGGACAGTATACACACACACACACACACACACACACACACACACTACATAGTTCTATGGACTAGAAGAAATTTTTCCAAAAATTGACCATACACTATTACAGAGAGATATTGCAAACAGATATAAAGGCAGAAAATATATTTAATACAACCTTAACAGACCTTAATGAGATAAGAATAGAAATTGGTTCAGACACAACAAAAAATACAGATACAAATGTAGACTTAACAATAATATCTTAAATAATGAGAGGGGTCAAAGGATGAATCATAGAAACAATAACTGTGCAAAAGAAAATGATAATGATGGAACAATGCAAAAAAATTGCTTAGATGCAAAAATCAAATCCTTACAATCATAAATTAACAAAATAGAAAAGGACAGGATTAATGAACTGAATACGCATTTCTAAAAGTCAGAAAAAAACCTAAAATAAACAAAAAATAGGAGTTATTAAAATTGAAATGGAAATAGAAAAATTGGGGGGAAAACCCATAGAAGTAACAAATGAAATTAAAAGTTGGTTCTTTGAAAAGGTGAATAAAATTAACTCCCTTAGTGAATATGACTAAAAAGATAAAGGTAGAAAATCGAATCAATAGAATAACAAATGAGTAAGGTGAAATCACAGTAAAATTAGAATAAATAAGAAGAATAATCAGAACATATTATATACACTTATATGCTAACAAAGCTGAGGACATAGAGGAATAATTTCAAAAATATAAAATGCTCAAACTATCAGAAGTCTAAATAAAGATCTTAAATACTCCAATCTCAAAAAAAGAAACAGATATCTAACTGCAAATGAACTACCAAAGGGGAAGTAAAAACAACAGTAACAATAACTTCTGGTTCTGATCCATTCATAGGACAATTCTACCAAACTGAAAAAACAGATATTACCTATACTTCAAGAATTATTCTCAAATACGGAGAGAGAATTCTACCAGGAAGAATTCTTTTGTAAGGCAAATAGAGTCCTAATACCTAAACTAGGAAAAGATAAAACATGGAAAGAAAATGATAGGCCAATTTGATGAACACTGACTCAGTTTTAAACAAAAATCTGCAAAAAAGACTATAACAATTTATCCATAAAATCATTCATTATGATCAAGAGGAATTTATATGAGAGATGCAAGGATGTTTCAACATTAGGAAAACAATCAACATAATTAATTACATAAAAAAACAAAACATCTAAAACCACATGATCATCTCAATAGATGCAAAAAAAAAAAGTCTGTGACAAAGTACAAAACTCTTTTATGCTAAAAAACTTTTTAAAAGTAATGGCATAATGTTGCTCAGTTGTGTCTCACTCCTTGAGACTCCACGGACCACAGCATGCCAAGCCCTTCTAATCCTCCACTATCTCTCAAGTCTGCCCATGTTCATGTTCATCCTTTCCATGACACTACTCATCTCACCCTCTTGCCATCCCATTTTCCTTTTCCCTTCAGCATTTCCCAACACCAGGGTCTTTTCCAATGAGTCTCATCTGATCATTATTTAAGTTTCAAAATTTAACCTTCCAGTAACTTGCCTGACTTAATTTAAGTATTGATTAAATTGATCTCCTTGCTGTCCAAGGGGCTCTTAAAAGTCTTTTCTAGCACCACAAATTCAAAACCGTAGATTTTGTGACACTTGACTTTCCTTATAATCCAACTCTCACAGCCCACACATTGCTACTAGAAAAACTGTACCTCTGACTATACAGACCTTTGTCAACAAGGTGATATCTCTCCTTTTATTATGCTATCCAGATTTACCATAGCTTTACTTCCAAGGGGCAAGCATCTTTTAATTGCATAACTACGTTCACCATATGTTGTGATCTTTGAGCCCAAGAATATAAAGTCTGATACTGCTTCCATTTCTTCTCCCTCTGTTTGCCAGGAAGTGAGGGGACCAGCTGCCAAGATCTTGGATTTGCTTTTTCTTATGTTAAATTACCAACCAGTTTTTACACACTCCTCTTTCACCCTCATTAAAAGGCATCTTAATTTCTCTTCATTTTCTGCCTTTTAAAAATATCATAAAAAAGCACCTATCTAAAATCAAAAGCAAGAACCATATGCAATGGGGGTACACTAGAATATTTCCCAATAAATACAAGAGTGAAGCAAGGATGTCCATTTTCCCCTCCCATTATTTTATACAGCTCTGGAAATGCTAGTAATAGCAATAAGACAATAGAAAGTAACCGAAGTCATATAGGCAAAGAGGAAAGAAAACTATCCCTGTCTGCTGATGAAATGTTGGTTTGCTTGGAAAATCCCAGGGAATCAGAAAAGACACTGAGACAACAGATTCAACAAAGTTGCAGGGACAAAATAAATCTTCAAAAATCAACAGCAATTCTATATAATAATTAATGCAAAAAGTAATAATAGAAGTAGAAATTCCATTCCAAATAACTACAAAATGAATAAAATGTCTGTGAAGCAGCCTCCCAAGGTACAAGAAAGACTTACATAGATCCAATTACAAAGTACTCCTTAAAAAAACAAAGAACCAGCTAAACAGCTAGAGGAATCAGTGCTGATAGCTAGGTCATGTGCTGACAACTAGGTCATGATATAATATCAGTGCCGATATAATATAACATAATTTAATATAATAAAAAATAATATAATAAAAATGACACTACTACCAAAATTGATACATACTTTTAATGTTTTACCATCAAACTATCAAGGTGATACCTTACTGTTTGATACAATAAGATTCATTTGTAAAAACAAAAGATCTATGATATCAAAGGAAATGATGTAAAAGGAGGGACAAAGGGGAATTGGTACTTTCAGACTTAAAACTATATTATAAAACAGTAATTATCAAAATCATCTGGTATTAAAGAACAGAGAGACATCTATGGAATGGACTAGACAAGGGAGATTCAGAAATAATAGAACTCAATAACCCAGTGTTTGAATCAGAGACTCCATGACTGGGCTTATACCCCAAGGAAGTCATCAATAAGAACAGTCTCCATGTCCTCCGAAATACTTATAACAGTATATTTCGTGACAGCTAAGAATTAGAATCAAAGTAGCTGCTCATCACCTGGGAATGGCTAAACAAACTGTGGTACATGAATGCAATGGAATACTACTACTGTGCACTGTAATGAAAAGAAGCATGTAAAGAGCTGTATGAACTGATGCAGAGTGACAGAGCCAAGAAAACAATACAAAAATGGAAATGGAAATAATACCCCCAAATCAAAAGTAAATGTAACAAAATTATCAACAGAGCTCAGAATGAAGAAATACGGGAAAACACTTTCAACCCACCCTTTCATAGAAGTGGGGATATCCACAGGTGTTACACATTGCACATTTCTGGATTTTTTCACTGTATTAATAAGTTTTGTTGACTTTTTTTTTCTCCCTCTCCAAAAAATACTATTTGTCATATAGTTCTCTGGGAGGAAGAGAAAGAGGGATACGTTGTATACTATGGTGAAATAAAAACAGGAAAATGTTAATAAAAACTTACTTTTAAAAAAATTGGTGAGGGAAAGAGTTCAAGCATCATCTTCTACGTGAAGCCTTTACTGATCCATCCAGCCTCTAGTGCCTTCTTCACCAAAATTACTTTGCACTGCATTTTGTATATATATTTAAAATATGTATGGGTCATCTTCTCTTATAGAACTCAAGATCTTTAAAGGCAAGAACTACGTCAGATACAGTGTCTCATGTATAATAGGCAATACAGACAGGAAAAAAGTCTCATCTGTATACAAGTACTCATAATAGCACTATTTGTAAAAACAAAATCAAAAACTAGAAACCACCCATATATCCAACAACTCAAGAATGGCTAAACAAAATGAAAAATATTATAGGATATCACTACATCATAAGAAATGACATAGAAAGAATTTTAAAAAATATGTGATGCTATAGGATCGGAAGCAGAGCAGCGTAAGCAGAATTTGAACATTAACATTGAGGCTACCTAGGTACAGAACATCCCTTCTGTATTACTTCCCCCAATTTGCATTCAAAAGTTAGGTCCATCAGAAAGCAGCTATTCTGGGTTCAAGGTACCCTCTAGATCTGCACTCCTAGAACTATAGTTCACAAGCTTCCACCAATGTATTTATATTATAATGGCCTGTTGATACAATAAGTCAGAGTAAAGGTATTAAACAAAATGGCATACCATGAATAGCAGTAATAACCCATAACTTCCATAAACTTGTGAGCTTTCAACAAACACAATGCACCAGCAAAAGAGTGAACAGGCATCGGGTATACATACAAAGAATTCAGACGGCCAAGGCCTGTAGGGCCAGCCCTGCTGTCCTTTTCCTTCTTGAGTGAGCCTCATGCTGTATCCCTATGTCCTACCTCTACCCCTCTTGGTCATGCACCACATCTGTGTTGGGCAGGTTGCTCAGCTAGGATCCCTGGCCCTGATCTACACTGCCATTAAAAACCTGACAACTCAACTCAGCAAGTAGACCCTCTCTCTCAGTCCGCTCTCTGTAGGGTTCATTGTTTCACTGGGTGAGCTGCTTTATTGCAAGATGCCATTGCCAATGGTAGATGAGGGGAACGAGGAGAGAGCTATGGAGGAAAAAAAAATTTGTACTCCAGCAGAGGTACAAAGGTAAAGAAAGGTAAAGAATCAATCTTTTCCCCCAAGAGCTGAGTTCTTCTGAAATGCCAGGCAACTCCATAACCAGAAATCACTACCTTCTAGATGGTCTAGCTACTTAAATGTCAATGGAGTATGGCTAATAGCCCAGCCAGTCAAAGCTAACAACTCTATCATTTTGTGCAGCTTCTTTACATCTCAAGAAACAAAGAAATGTAAACCATTCCTTAAACTTCTTTTATAAGCTATGAATGAGCCACAATTTCAGACCTTTCAAAATCTTGTAAATAGGATTCTTGGGATGTGAGTCACTCAAAGTATCAAGTTCTTCAAAGCCTATACGTACAACCATTCACTGTCACTTTTACCTAGAAGATTCAGTTAACCAGGGGTGGTACTACCATCAACCTCTCACATGTAAATTTACAAGATCCAGAAAATTCTAGAATAGAAAGAAATGTTCAGAAGGAAAGCAAAAAACTTGTGGATACTATCTGATTAAGGTTAATATGAATTTTTTTTAAAAAGTCAACTAAGCAAAGGAAATGTCTAGTTTCATTTATAAAATATCTTTATTCTTGTTTGTATATGTAACTTCATTTTTATTAACAATAAAAATAACTGACATTAATATGGTGCTTTCAAGTCTACAAAGCATTTGAAAAGACAATTTACCAATTCATGTGATAAACAATATGGGAATGTTTTCCTCAAATCTCTCCAAATCAAAGACCCCAGAAAAAGAAATCATGTACCAAAACATAAAGTGATTAAAAAGGAATCCACAACAGATTAAGACAACAAAAAAACCCCATACAAGAACTATAATATTTGAAATTCCCATACTGCCTCCCAAATCTCAAATCCATACTGGGTACTAGGCCCATACAGCATAAATAAGCTTACAAATTTGTGCTGAATATTCTGGTTGTAGGGGGTCCCAACTTGGTATCCCATAGCAGTGACCAAAGTTTCACTTCCCATGCTCCACATGAAGCAAGAGTTACTAATTCTGTTTATTCATGCAAAGGAAATGGGAAATAAACTACAATACAGGAAAACACTCAAAATCAATTAGAAAGGAAGAACTTCCATGTTAAGGAAAAGAGGACTGGAGAACCAAGGAATCAAACAAATCAAATCGAATCAACAAGTATGTATTAAGTCCTTGCTTTGCGCCAAGCACAGTGCTACACAAAAACAGCCTCAGGGGCTCACAATCTAATGGAGAGAGAACGTATAAACAATTATGTACAAAAAATAGGGCATAATCTCATATAGGCCCCAGGAAAGGCACTAACATTAAGGGATACCAGGAAAGGTTTTGGATGAGGAAGGTACTAGTAGCTAGAAGGATAAAGAAAAGCTTCCTGTAGAAGACAGTGAGTGAACTAAACCTTGAAAGAAACTAGACATTCTAAGAGGAAGAAGTGAGAGAAAACGGTGGTGGTGGCGGGGGTGGGGGTAGGGGGGTGGGGGTTGGAGTCCTTTGTCCTACTCCCAACTCCAGAAACTATGCTGGGACAGGACTTTGGTACATAGCCCTAACACAAAGTAAGAGCTTCATAAATACTGGCTGATTTGATCTTTTTGGGTTGGTTAATTGGGTTTCCAGTTTTTGTTGACATGGAAATGCCTTCCTTTCTAATTGGTTCTAAATATTTTCCCTATACACTTGCCAACAGGCCAGCAATGCCCAACCCCAAATAACTTCTATATATTATAACTATATGTTTTCTAAATATGGTAATATCCGGAGGAAAAGACAGAAACAAGTTTTATTTAAAATAATTCTAATGTGTATAAAATATTTGGGAGTTAATCTACCAAGGAATAGTCAAAATTACAAAACACTCTTTCCTGAAGCAAAGAATGATTCGCATGATTAGAGGGACATTACCTGGCCATGGTTGGGGGAGAGGGGTAAGGCATAAATTTAATGAAAATCATACTCAAATATATCTATGATCTTTTCAATCCATTGAATTCCCTCCAACAATTCAAACAGCAAATGACAATTTATATGTACAAGGTTATATCAAAATACCAAGCAAATATTTGAGAGCTTTCTTGGAAAAACCAAAGGGATAAAATCTCAAGTGAAATGAAGAAAATAGGGAGAATCACAAGCACTACCAGATTTCAAATTATCCTACAAAACAGTATCATCAAAAATATTTGGAACCATTAAAAAAATAAATTTAGATTAGCAGAACAGATGGAAAAGTTAGAATCAGAAATAACTGAATTTAATAGTCCAGTTTTTATAAACATGGGAACATAAATTGCTTAGTGAAGAATTTTTCATTTAAGAAAAACTACGGGGGGAGGAGCCAAGATGGCGGAGTAGAAAGACTCACTGTATGCTAGCTCTGAACCCACAACCCATAAATTTCCTGTAAAAAGAACTCCCCACAAATTCTAGAGCACTGCAAGCCATGCAGAAACACAGTGGAAGAGATTTCCGTTCCAGAGAGCCCTGGAAAGCTGTCCCCAGGGGTCCGTTGCACACCAGACAGCGGAGCCCACCTCTGCGCTGCCCTGGCCGCGGGGCCCCAGAGGAGCAGATCCGAGCAGGCTTCCGGGACCGAATCTCCGGAGGTCACGAAGGTCCCTCCACCCACAGGCGCTCCAGGTCAGTGAGAGAGACTTCTGGGCTGGCCGAGAAGGGAGCAGGTTGTCTCCATAACTCGGGCCCCCTCAGGAGGCAGTGGCAGAGGCCTCCCAGGACTCCCGGAGCAGCAGGCAGGACCTCAGATCCATTACCAAAGGTCTCTGCATAAACCTCCTGAGGGAACTGAGCCTGGGAGGCACCACTGCCCCCACCCAAGCACTAGAACTTAAGCTCATATTGAATAGCAGCCATGCCCGCCACTGAAAGCCCCGAGGCTGGGGAGCAGCATTTGAATCTCAGACCCCAAGCACTAGATGGGTGGATCTAGGCGGGGATGGAGAGGAATCTCAGAAGTCAAGTAACTGGCTGGGAAAATGCCTAGAAAAGGGAAGAAAAATAAGACCATAGAAAGCTACTTTCTTGGGGGACAGATGTTCCCGCCTTTCATTTCTGATGACGAGGAACAATTCTTACCATCAGGGAAAGACGTGGAGGTCGGGGCCTCTGTATCCCAGACATCCCGGGGGATGTCAGGAGGGCTCAGGCCTTGGAAGAGCTCAAAAAGGATTTTGAAAATCAAGTGAGACAGGTGGAGGAAAAACTGGGAAGAGAAATGAGAGAGATGCAAGAAAAGCATGAAAAATGGGTCAATACCTTGGTAAAGGAGACCCAAAAAAATGCTGAAGAAAATACCTTGAAAAATAGGCTCACTCAATTGGCAAAGGAGGTTCAAAAAGCCAATGAGGAGAAGAATGCTTCCAAAAGCAGAATTAGTCAAATGGAAAAAGAGGTGCAAAAGCTCACTGAAGAAAATAGTTCTCTCAAAATTAGAATGGAACAGATGGAGGCTAATGACTTTCTGAGAAACCAAGAAATCACAAAACAAAACCAAAAGAATGAAAAAATGAAAGAGAATGTGAAATATCTCACTGGAAAAACAACTGACCGGGAAAATAGATCCAGGAGAGACAATTTAAAAAGTATGGGACTACCTGAAAGCCATGATCAAAAAAAGAGCCTAGACATCATCTTTCATGAAATTATCAAGGAAAACTGCCCTGAGATTCTAGAACCAGAGGGCAAAATAAGTATTGAAGGAATCCATTGATCACCGCCTGAAAGAGATCCAAAAAGAGAAACTCCTAGGAACATTGTGACCAAATTCCAGAGTTCCCAGGTCAAGGAGAAAATATTGCAAGCAGCTAGAAAGAAACAATTCCAGTATTGTGGAAATACAATCAGGATAACACAAGATCTAGCAGCTTCTACATTAAGGGATCGAAGGGCATGGAATAGGATATTCCAGAAGTCAAAGGAACTAGGACTCAAACCAAGAATCACCTACCCAGCTAAACTGAGTAGAATACTTCAGAGGAAAATATGGTCTTTCAATGAAACAGAGGACTTTCAAGCACTCTTGATGAAAAGACCAGAGCTGAAAAGAAAATTTGACTTTCAAACACAAGAATGAGAAGAAGCATGAAAAAGTAAACAGCAAAGAGAAGTCAGAAGGGACTTACCAAAAGTGAACTGTTTACATTTCTACATGGAAAGACAATATTTGTAACTTAAAACTTTTCAGTATCTGGGTAGTTGGTGGGACCACACACACACACACACACACACACATGCGCGCACACAGATACACATGCATGCACATACAGAGACACAGAGCACAGAGTGAATTGAATAGGATGGGATCATATCTTAAAAGAAATTAAGGTAAATGGTGAGAGAGAAATGTAGTGGGAGGAGAGAGGGTGAAATGGAATGGGGTAAATTATATGTCATTCAAGAGGCAAGCAGGAGACTTTTTAGTGAAGGGAAAAAGAGGAGAGCTGAGAAAAAAACAAGTTTACCCTCATCACATTCAACTAAAGGAAGGAATAAAATGTACACTCATTTTGGTATAAAAACCTATCTTACAATACAGGAAAGTGGGGAAGAAGGAGATAAGAAGGGTGGTGGGGATGATGGAAGGGAGGGCAGTGGGAGGAGGGAGCAATTTGAAGTCAACACTCTTGGGGAGGGACAGGATCAAAAGACAGAATAGAAACAATGGGGGGCAGGATAGGATGGAGGGAAATACAGTTAGTCTTACACAACACGACTATTATCGAAGTCATTTGCAAAACTACACAGATATGGCCTATATTGAATTGCCTGCCTTCCCAAAGGGAATGGGTGGGGAGGGAGGGATGAGGAGAATTTGGAACTCAAAGTTTTAGGAACAACTGTTTAGTATTGTTGTTGCTACTAGGAAATAAGACATACAGTTAATGAGGAATAGAAAGTCATCTGGCCCTACAGGAGAAAAGAGAAGATGGGGACAAGAGAAGGGAGGGATGATAGAAGAGAGAGTAGATTGGTGATAGGGAAAATTAGAATGCTCAGTGAGGTTTGGGGGAGGGGAGAAATGGGGAGAAAATTTGGAACCCAAAATTTTGTGAAAATGAATGTAAAAAGTTAAAGAAATAAATTTATATTTAAAAAAATAAAATAAAATAAAGAAAAATTATGTGACAAACTGGAAAGCAGTTTGGCAGAAATTAGGTTTAGGTCAATATCATAACATTTACTACAATAAATTCAAAATAGTTATACCACCTGAAATTAAAGGTTGCATCATCAAGGAAGTTAGAAAAAAAATAAATCAGGTACCCTTATATATCAAAAAAAGTAGAATTCTCAACCAAGAGAGAAAAAAGAGTACAAAAGATAAAAGTGATAATTATCATTATATGAAACTGAAAATTTATGGCATAAATAAAATCAATGTAGCTAGGAAAAGAATGGAACATATGAAAAAAGTTATATTAAATATCTCAGAAAAGGGTCAAATCTAAAATACATAGGGAACTTATACACACATATATATGTATACATATATTCATACATAAGCGCCATTCCCCCAAAGTGGTAATAATTTAAAATGAAATCTTATATATTACATTTTAATATTTATTATATATACATATATGTATATATGTTTATACACACACATTTCCCTAAACTCCAGTCTCAAATTAATTATTAAAATGCTACAGGGTCTGGTAATTCCTTTATGACACAAAAACAAGTCTAGATTAAATTATAAAGGAAAAGTAATGATGGACTACACTTAAAATGGACCTTAAAAAAAGTGGAAGCAGTTAGAAACAAGAAGAAACCTAGTTTCAGTGGAGAATACTAATGGATCCAAGAGAAGTTGCCTTGAGAACTAACCCCATAACTAAGACTGAGGATCCCTAAGTAAACAACTGAATAATAAAATGTGTCAAACTGCTATGCCAAATAACAGATACTAAAAGAAATGCTGAATAGCTCCTGAAAGTTACATCAAAATATTTTGCATAGCTTCATCATGATCAAAAGATATTTATAGCCATAATGAAAAAAACCATACTTAAAAGATTTTAATAGTTTAAAAATGTACTGTGAAGCGTAAGTCTGTAAGAAGATGATATAATTATCCTTTCTAAGAAAAATCAACTTGTCAATGAATTAAATGTCTCTTCTGGGGCATCACACTTAACCCAGAAAAGGCAGACACTGCATTATTTATTCTTTATTTAGTGCCTCTAGAGGTAGAGTAGCATAGTAGATGGGGTTGGCTTTGAATAATAATGGTAAATAAATAATGATGGCTAGTATTTATATAAAGAAGGCAATTTAAGATGAGAAAAGCACTTCACAAACATTCTCAAGTCATCTTCACAAGGTGCCATATACTGTTCCACCTAGAAGCCAGAAAGACCTATGCTTTAATTTGCGTCTACCATATACCAGATATGTTAGCCTGGGCAAATTACTTTTGCCCCAAGCAAGCTCTGATTACAGGTCACAGAGAAGTTAGAGACCTGCACTAGTACAAGAAATTCCTCACTCAAAGGTGACTACACCTAAGAAATCACAAGTTCAGTCCCCATATAAAATCTTTAAGAAGTAAAAATTACTTAACCAAATGAGTTTGTCGCAATGGTTTAAAAAAAAAAATCTAAAAGTTTGGTACGGTTATCTACATGAACCATATTTAACTTCCATTCATCCTAATTTAACATCTCCTAATAGCATGTTAGTATTCTTTACAAAAAACACCCTTTCCATCTCCCCAACAGCCAGAGAAATGTTAAAGAAAGATAGATTAGGAGGTAGAAGGGACTAGGGAGGGTCCATCACAGGAAGTTAAGCACCAGTCTCAAGATTTGAACCTATATATCATTTGGTTCCAAGTATAGTTGTATTTCCAATGCAATATATGTTACCTCTCAAAAATTTCAAACTTTTAACTATAGGTGCTTTAATATTCTTTTATCTGACCTTTTTCTAAATGTTGCTTTTCTTTTAAAAATTTAATCAAGTTCTATTCAAAAAAGGGGCATCTCAGAGACCCAAGGTACCAAATCAACCTCTCTGCCTAACCCACAAATTACCATTATCAAACAAAGGTTTTTCCCCCAAGACAGATCTCTTCTACTAGCATGCTTCATGGATGAAAAAAGAATTTCTCAATTTCCATAATCAAGCATGATAATATTTACCATCTTTGGAGAATATGGCACATGATTCTCTCTGAGAAGAGAACGTAAGGCATAAGACTTACATAATTGGGTTCTCTTAGAATGATTAACGTGCAAAGATCAGACCACTAAAAACTGTGAAAACATTCTTAAGTAGTAACAATGTTATCAACTAAAAAATATCCTAAAGTAACTGGGTTTAAGATGCTCTGCATTCATACATATGGGGAAAGAGCCAAAACTCCTGAATGATGGAAAGAATGAGAAAAGACTGTGGACCTGTGTAAAGAATAAAAGTGGTGCCAGAGCTTCTTCAAGGAAAAATGCATGTAAATCCAGAAACACTTTGAGAGAGACTTGTGGAGAGAAAAGCTACAGACATGGAGGGGAAACCAGCAGTTCAACATGTCCTTGATTTCCAGCTTGCCTCCCCTATACACTAAAATGGACTTCTCACTTGGATGAGACTAGGCTCTCGTGCTCGCTCTCTCTCTCTCTCTCTCTTCTCTCTCTCTCTCTCTCTCTCTCTCTCTCAGATGAGAGATTTAAATTTGATTGCAGCCAAAGAACTCGTTTACTGATTTTTTTTTCTGGTATATTACAATCTGTATGACTTATCTGATATCTGTTTGCTTGGATAAATGGATTTATTCACTATTCATTTATGCAATGGACCTTTGTATAATCATTTTGTGGAAAGAAGATAAACTGGCAAGTGTACACAAAAGCTACCTTCTTTAACTGCAACCACGACTGTCTCTTGTGTTTTTATACCTATGTTCATTAAGCTTGAGCAAAACAGAGAATCTAATGAAAAAGTAAATAAAGCAAGAGACAGAATCCTCTCCAAATGTTTTAGAGTAGGGAGGGAACTCAGAACATCCACCTAGTGCAGAGGCGGGGAACCTGTGGCCTCCGGGCCACATGTGGCCCTCTAGGTCCTCAAGTGCGGCCCTCTGAATTCAAACTTCACAGAATAAATCCCTTTAATAAAAGGATTTGTTCTATAAAACTTGAATTCAGTCAAAAGGCCAAACCCAAGGACCCAGAAGGCCACAGGTTCCCCACCCCTGAAACTTTCTCCTACTTACAGATGATGAAACTGAAGACTAAAAAGGTGAAAGAACTTCATTAAGGGACCCCACTGGATCATAAACTCTTTTCTGTTTTAGCTTTGATTTTAGCAGATAACTAAGAAATGTTGCATGAACATATATCATACATTAGAACTCAGTTTTCATGACTTCCCACCCTTTCCATAACACTTAATACTGCTTATTATAAACCCATTCAGAAGATTAATTCAATTCAGCCGTTATCGATTTCACAACTGACAGATATGATAGGATCATAGTCCAAGACATTTCAGTTTGGAATAGTACTGGTTTTACCGTGATGGTCTGTGATATAACCAATACTTCCCAGAGTTTCTTCTGTTTTCCTCCCCCACCCCAACAAGGGTTCGGTTATTTTTTTCTGATAAGGCAACAGAGCTGGCCTGGGAGTGGGGGGGGGGGAATAACCTCTGGCTATATTGACATGATTTCTCGGTACTTAAGGGCATAAAATGGCCCAACCACTTGGGGACTGGGTCATTCAGACTTGGCAAACAATCCAAACCTATGTGAGACCCTACCCTACTAAGGTCAAGATTTAAACTCTAGGACTTCCTGACTCGCACTCTTCTGTGGTGATCCACTGTGCCACCTGGCTGACACTTTGAATACGTATAAATTATATTTCAGGGGTGTGATATTCTATAAGTGCCATGACATGGGTCATCCTGATTCAAGCTAGTCCTATTATTAACAGTTGAATGACCTACATAGCAGGGCCTCATTTTGTGTCCACATCAAAGCTAAACTAAGGCAATGCCTGAACCATAACAGTCCCTAAATAAATATGAAGTAATTTTAAAAGGAGTTAAAACACTAGTAACTCTGTGAGGGGGGAGAAAGAGTGAGCAGGAAAGATCTCCTAAGCAGCTGCAGCTGAGCTGTACCTTGTAGCAAGAAGATGAGGAAGGAAAGCCACAGAAATGGTTGTGCATGAGGAATGGCTAGCAGGCCAGTTAGACTGGGTCAGAGATTATATAAACAGGGTAATATAAAATAAAATTTAAAAGATAGTTGGGAGCCAGACTATGGAGGGCTTAAATGTCAGGCAAAGATCTTATCATTTATTATAGAAGCAAAAGATTTCTGAGTAGGGGAGTACACAGTGACATGATTCAATATGTTTCCAAAGTATCGATTTGGCAGCTTGTGGACAATGGACTGGAGAAGGAAGAGTCACTTAGCAAATTACTTACTGTAATACTCCAGGCAAAGAGGTGACAAAGGCCCAAACTAGAGTGGCTGTCGTGTGAATGGAGAAAAGGGCATAAATGCAAGGGATAGTGTGGATTCAGGATCTTAACAAAATTTGGCAACTGATTAAATATGGAACTCCAAGGAAGCTAATCTGGTTAAAAGCACAGTTGTGCCATGCAGAAAATTTGGAGGAGTGATATGTTTAGGGGGAAACCATAATGAAATCCATTTTGGATATACTAAATCTAAGATACCTATAAGACATCCAGAGGGAGATGTTCAACAGTAAGTTGGTAATACAAGACTGCCATTCAGAAAAGGAATAAGGGCTAAATATATATATTAATTTGTCACCTACACAAAGATGATAGATGAGTTAATTAGATCATCAAGGAGTATAGCCTAGAATGAGAACATAACAGAGCATTAAGGAACACCTACATTTAAGGAGGGGAAGGCCGATGTAAGCACTGATTAATCTGCAGACAATTCCTTAATACAATTAGAACTGAAAACATCAAAATCAAAAAGAATCTCATTCTAACTTTCTAGGCCTGTTCTCTGGATGACGTGTAGACAAGCAGTCAAACGGTTAAAAGGCTAGCAGAAAGAACCGAAATAGAAGCAAAGGCCTTATGATGTAGAATCAAGCTGTACCCGTCTAATTACCTAAACACTATACAGAAAAAGAAAACAATCCAGGTTCTGGAGGGTTGCTTTCACATTAAGTTTCAAACCAAAGCTTCAAAATACAGAAGGTAATCATTTTCATTCCCAAGAGCTTTTTAAAATCAACAGGAAAAATCTCATCATGGAAAAAAAAATGAGATAATTCTATAAATACATTTAGACTTTATTGCTTCAAAGTCCTCTTTTCCAATGGATTAAAAAAAAAAACGTGGCACATTCAGGTCATCTTTTCATAAATACTCTCTTTCACTAGATTTGGAAGGATTTTGGACTCTGGAAGGTAAAACCCAGAAAGTTCTATGACCTTTACAAAACTAGCAAGTTTTTAAAAATTGTGATATTATCCTATATATCTCCTCCTTGGGATCACAAAAAAACCCCAATTATTTAGATTTTTTTTTTTTGGTCGTTTTAATGATCACAATGGGGGGGAGGGGAGTGGATGATGAGGGTGGAGGCAAGAGACAAATTGCCAAGTATGGAATTGCAACCCAACGGATGATCATTTACGCCTCCAGGCAATATAAACACTCAAAGAGGTTTTAAGGCTTTCAGACAAAAAGAAAAAATACTTCATTTTTGGCACGAAGTCTTGAAAATGAAGGTAAAGGAGGAAAATCTGCTAACACCTAGCGATGGTTGCATTTCACCAGGATGCTGCGTTCCTCGCAGCTCTCCTTTGCTGCACTGCAGAGACGCCATCTTCATCATAATCTGCCCAATGCAGCCCTGGCATTCTGCATCTTCAGAAACAAGGTGCAAGAGGAAATCCTCTCCAGATACCGCCCCGGGGTCAACCAGCAGGCCCGCCCGGCACCCCACCCCGGGCTAAGGGCTGATCTTTCCCCCGCCAGCCTCCCTTTTCATGGACCAGGAGTAAACAGCCCATTTATAGCCGGCCACCCTGGCCATTCCTCTTCCTGCTTTTTTTTATTTAAACACACCCTTTCTCTTTCTCCTTGTACTTAATCTTAAGGACACAGGCTATTCTAGAACCCCACCAGATCCCGCAGAAGGCCAGGGGCAGGAGGAGGAGGAGGAGGAGGAGGCCCCAGGCTCCCCCCCAGCCATGTCCCCAAAGCGGACACAGGAAAGCCGCAGCTCTGCCCGCAGCATTCCGGACAAATGGAGAAGCCCGGGGAAGGGAAGGGCAGGGCGGCTGGGCTTCTGCTTTTGTTTCAGGAAGGGGGAAAAGCCACCCAGCGACATGTGGGGCTCTGGAAAGGTGTGGTGGAGGGGGAAGGGGCTGGAGGAGGCGGGGTGGGGGGAATTCTCCATCAGCTTGCATAGGAGACGGAGGGGAGAACAGGAAAATTGGCCAACTGCCCTCCCAGGGTGGCTCGCGATGGGCACCGCACCCGCGCCCCCTCTTCCTTCCCTCCCCAGCACCGGGCCGGCCTCCGCATCGCGCACACTTGGGTCCCAGCCTGGGCCCCCCAGCAAGGTCTGGAGGAGCGGGGCTGGCGCCTCCGCAGCCGTGGTCTCGGAGGCTCAGCCTGGGCTGACCTAAAAGGAGGCCGTCATCTGGGGGCAGGTGGGAGGAGGTGAGCATCGGCCGCGGACGGGAAAGCCACCTGCCCGCTGCGGGGCCCACGCCAGCTCCCCCGCCGGGCGCTGCGGGCGCCGCACCGCGCCGAGACAAAGGCCGAGCGCGGCCGGGGCGCCGTCCCGTCCCGCCCCGCTCCCCGGGCGCCAGGCCCGCGCCTACCTCCAGGGCCCCGACGGTCCCGGACAGCAGCAGCAACGGCACCCACGGAGGCAGCATCCCGACCTGCGCTGGGAGACGGCCTCGGGCGGCTCGGGGCTTCCTGCGGCCGCTGCGGCTGCGGCTGCGCTAGTCCTCTTCCTCCGCCGCCGCCGCCTCCTCTTCCTCCGCAGCCGCCCGCCCTGCCTCGTCTGGCTCGCCGCTGCTCGGGAAACTGAGCAGAAGCAGCTGCTCCAGCCGGGCTCCGGGAGACGAGTCACCTGATTCGGGCCCTCCAGCCCGGCCTGGATGCTGGGGGGGCGGGGGCGCGGGAGACCCCTAGCGGAGCCGCGCGGTATCGGCGCCGGCGCTGCCGAGGGCTGCTGCGTCCCCTCGCTTGTAGCCCTCCCCCCGAGCCATCGGGAGCTCACCTGAGCCCCGCAGGTGGATGCGCGAGAAGAGCGGCGGCGCCTGTCCCCGAAGACGTGTGAAAGGCGTAGAGAGGGGCTTAGACGAAGCCTTACCCACCCTCCCTTCCTATGCAAACCTGAGGTTCAGGACTTTGGGGTTCACCCTTAGGGTCCTAAAGATCATGTTGGTCATTTGTTCTGCATAGAGAGCCTAGGAACCACAAAACACGGTAGAAGGGGCGGCATAGTCTTCCTCTTTGCCCAGGTAAAGGAGCTGGTCTTTAGTGGAAGGATAGGGAGGGGTTAAACTAAGGGTCACATGCATCCAGGAGATATCCCTTTATGAGGTGCAAACGAGTTAGTTCCCTGCACGATCAAAAAGGAAGCATCATAGTCTGAAGAGTGGCATGCTGGGCCTCAAGGTGTCTTTAAAAGTTATTTCAATGTCCTGGGCTAATCAGGAGAGAGATGTGAAGAAGAACCAAGCTGGAGGTCGTGTTCCTCCTTCTTCAAAGAAGAACTTGACATCAGAGAAAAGATAACAGGACTTGCGCTTGACTTTGTTTTGAGGGAGGGAGGGCTGCTCAAGGTCACTTTCTCCTCCTGAGCCATCTGGATCCAGTGACACAGTAGAAGAGGAAAAAGCTATTCAAGTCTAGCTCTATCCCATGACCATTCCAAGACTGGAGTAGTGATTTCCTGACTTTAAGGAAAAATCACAATGGGTAATTTTTCAAGCCCAAGATTCAACATAAAAGCAAGTAACCACATTGACTAGAGGTCAGTTGCCAGCTCTCTCTCTCTCTCTCTCTCTCTCTCTCTCTCTCTCTCTCTCTCTCTCTCTCATACACACACACACACACACACACAAACACACAATCAGATTCAGGAGTGAGTCTGTAGCTCTGATCCTGGTGAAAAATATGTGATTCAGCCCACAGGTAAGTACCATGGAGAGGCCTGCTGATCAGAGATAGGCCAACAACTCTGTTGCTCTGACCCAGAACAGTACTTCAAATTCAGTCAACAGACTAGAGGAATTGGGCCTGCAACAGAGTGACAAAGGCAGAGACCATCAAAGTTGAGCTGGCAGCTCTGTCACTCTAAAGAGCTTCAAAGAAAGACAAAGATTGGCTATAAAGTCAACTATAATTCCAGAAGAAATTAAGAAAGAGTAAATAAGAGTCCAAATTATATTATAAATAAAATGATAACTACAGGCAAGAATTGGAAAAGAAATGAGAACTGTGTAGAAAAACTTTGGAAGGAAAATTCTAGGTTCAACAAGTACAAAACCTAACTCAAGTAACACTCTTGAAGTAAGAGTGGACAAAATAAAAGTTAATGACTCAGTGAGGCAATGAGATATTAAAACAAAATAAAAAATTTGACAAAAGGGAGCAAAAGTAAGATGTCTCAAGTGGAAAATAGGGTCAATGAAAGAAATTAAGAATTGCTGGATGCCCTGAAAGCTATAACCAAAAAAAAAAAAAAAGAGAGACCCTTCTATTTCAAGAAATAATAGAAGAAAACCACCCAGATTTCTTTAAATTAGAGGGCAAAGTGAACACAGAAAGAATGCTCCAATAACCTCCTGAAAGCAACACCAAAATGAATATTACTAGGCACATAAGAGCCAAAATTCAGAACTTCCAGGCTAATTAAAAAGTACTAAAAGTAGCAAGAAAGACAGAATTCAAATAACAAAGAGCCACAGTCAAGACTACATTGGATTTAACAGCTGAAATGATAGAAGAGCAGAGAGCTCACCAGCCTCTGAAGAGAGGGCAGTAAATAAATGAGAAAGTATAATAAGAATACCCAATTAACTATGATTGCAAACCCTATAAAACAGAAACAAATAGCAAAATGTATCAGAAAGCAGGATCCAATTATATTTTTACAGGAAATACACTTGTAATATAAAATTCACACAGAATTAAAATAAAGGCCTAGAACAAAATCTATTCTATTTCAGCTGAACTAAAAAAAAAAGTAGAGGTACTTGATCTCAGACAACACAATAATAAACAGAAAATTACAGTTGCTTAACAGCACCAAAGACAATAAATTAATATCAATATTTAATATATAATCACACTTAAATATTAAAGGAAAAACTAAATAATTTAGAGAGAAAAATAGATAAACTATCATAGTTGAGGACTTAATGCATCTCTTTCAGATTTAGACAAATTTAACAAGCAAGAAAGAAATTAAGGATCTGAATAGAATTTTAGACAAGCTACATATGACAGCTCACTAGCTATTACTGAATAATAATAGAAAGAAGCAAACATTTCTCAGTTGTGTATGGCATCTGTAAAAAAAAATTACTCATATATTAAGCCATAAAAATACCATCAAAAATTCAGAAAAGGAGAAATAATAAACACATTGTTTGCTGACCACCACACAATAAAATTTATATTCAATAAGGGGACATTAAAGAAAGAGTTAAAAATTTATTGAAGACTAAATAACAATGCTAAAGAATTGGTGGGTTAAAATATAAATCCTAGAAACGATAGATAATTTCATCAAAGAAAATGAAAACAATGAGAAAACATACCAAAATTGTTGAGGTAGAACCTAATACTAGTATCCTGTGAGTCCAGAGTAGATGTTGGGATAAAATGAGGTAATTTGTTCAATTCTGTATTTTCTCATTTGTTTATATTTCTGTTGGATGGATAAAAAAGACTTGAAGGAATATTAACATCTTCTTCCACTGTTGTATTACTGTCTTTTAATTCACTTAGTTTTTCTTTTATGAATTTAGATGCTAAGGCGTTTGGAGTATGTAAATATAACATTAATATTGGTTTGTTATCTGTGTTTCCTTTTGACATAATTTAGTTTCAAGATACTATTAGACAACACTGTTTTCCAGAGCTAAGACCCAGCAAGCAAGCTGTGCCCTGAGCTTGGCAAACAGCAGCCCTTTGCGCTCACCGTCTGGATGAACACTGCTGCAGCTCAATCACAGAACTGATTGTCCCTGAGGTTGGGCAATTGCACACAGGCCCACACATGAATCGCTGCTATGAACAGACTTTTAGTCACTAGACAGCCTCACCATTGCTATTGTGTCTCACTATTGTTGCTGCACTATACTGTTTGACTCTTTGTCTAGTTATAAGTACGTAAATCCAGGTTCAGCCCCAGCAAAACGGGTCCCCCTACTAGGGCTGGGGCCCTGGCACCCATGTCTAATCTGCCTCCTTCCTATGCTACCTGTGTAACCCCTGATAAATCACATAACTGCTCAGAGTCTCAGTTTCCTCATATGTAAAATAAGGGGTTGTATTAGATGATCATTTAGATCCTTTCTAATTAGGTTTCCCAACATAAAAGCTTTAAAAGGAGCCGTAACAAATACATCAGTAAGATGCAACTGATTTCTATGATAAAAATACTAGTATATACCAACTAGTTGTCAACCTTCATTGTATCATTTCATTACGTACATAGCTTATTTCTGCATATTTCTTTACTTTTTTCCTTCCCTGTTAGATCGTGAGCTCCTTGAGAGCAGGGACTGGTTTTGTTTCTTTTGGGGTTTTGGGGGGGCTTTTTTGCCTCTTTTTGTATCCCCAGAACTTAGGACAATGTCTGGCACATAGTCAGTGCTTAATAAATGTTTATTGACTGATTAACTGAAGGAGACAACAGTTCTATTCAAGTCTGTGAGGTTTACCTTAAACTCAGTCTTGGTCTCCTCCTCTCTCCTTTAATGGCAATGTCACATATCCATTTAGAATGAATTGAGAACATGATGTAAGATATTGATCTAAAGTTAATTTCTGCTAGAGTACTTTCCAACTTTCCCAGTAGTTCTTTTTCCTCTTTTAAAATTTTTTTTAAAACTTCAGTAGTAATGCTTAAATATACAAGAAAAGAAAGAGAAACGTATTATAAACTTAAATATTGAAACAAATACAAAATAAGAAAAGAGAAAAAAAGCATTGTCATGTGCACAGCAGAATATGAGAGGATTCAAATATACAACAATAAATTTCCATTTCAAGAAAGCCTATATAATAAATACTATGCATTGTGATCAATACTGTCCATCTTTTCTTTGTTTCCTTGTAAGTTTTCTTTTTTTCTCTGCTGTGCACTTTTTACTTTGTTCTTTTCCCCCACCTTCCTCTCCTACCCAAGAAGGCTACAATTAAGTGTAGATATATTTATATATACATATATATATGTATACACACATGCATATACATAGATACCACATATATACATACACACAAATATACATAGATATCTATAATCATATGTAAAACATATGTATTCATATGCATATGTAAACCATACTATATTTATTTGTCCTCTGTTTCCCTGAGGGTATGTCAAATAGAGTATTTTCCTAGAGAATTTATGTTTCCTGCATTATCAAGTACCATATTATTGAGTTCCGTTGTTTTTGATTCTCTCTTGTCTAGTTAGTTTCGTTGATCTTTCTGTTTTTCAATCAATACCACATGGTTTTGATGAGGGCTTGCTTATAATATAGATGAGGTTCTTCTTTCATTTCCATTTCTTTTCATAATTTCCTTTGTTATCCTAAATCTTTTGTTTTGTCAAATGAATTTTATTATCTTATCATGTCTAATAAACTATTGAATATGTGATTAATATAGCATTAAGAGTATAAGTTAACTTTAGAAATATCGTCATTTTTATTAAATTGTCATGACCCAGCTATTAACACTGAATGCTCCCCAATCAATTTAAGTTATTATTTCTTTAAGGAGCATTTTGCAATTTAATATATACAAGGTTTTTGTGTGTTTTAGTATGTTGTTTCTCAGATGTTTTATGCATTTATGTTATTTGGAATGGGATTTACCTTTTTTTTTCTTCTTGGGTTTTTTTCTTATTATCTAGAAATACTATTGATTTTTGAGGGTTTATTTTGTAAGCTTGCAAATTTATTGAAGCTATTAATTGTCTAAATTAGTATCTTTGCTTATTCCATTGAATTTTCCAAGTATATCATCATATCCCTCTTTACTTATAATTATGCCTTTAATTTCTTTGTCTTCTCTTATTGTTGCTAGCATTCCCAGAACTATATGACATAATAATGTGGTGGGTGAGTATCCTTGTTTTACTCTCATATTTATTGAGAAAGATTCTAGTATATGTGATGCTAGCTTTGGAGTTTAGATAGATAGTTTTTATGATGTTAAAAAAAGGTTACTCTATGCCTATATTTTGCAGAGTTTTTAGTATAAAAAAATGGTGTGTACAGGTGGCAGGGAAGACTAATACCTCTGCTGTGCGGGCTATGGAGCACTTTTTGGGTCTGGTTTTCACCTTTGGTGTTCACTTGCCACCCAACTCTCCCCTGTGGCTCCAAGATGCTGTGGTCACATCCTAGTGAACTTTTTCAGCAGAAGAGCTAAACCAGGTTGAGGGTAACTAAGAGACCTCAAACCTGTCAGTGACTTAGGGAGATGTCTCCTCCAAACATGTGTGGACTTCCCCTGGCAGAGTGGGCAGATGAGAACAGTACTTGTAACTGGCCTTGAAGGTGGCAGAACAAACACTGTGGAGTAATTAGAGCTTGCTCAGACAACACCATTCACTGCATCCTGAGCTCAGTCAGCAAGGTCATCCACTGCATCACCAGTCATCTTGACTTTTATCTTGTCACTGGACATTCGATGACTCTGGAAGAGAGAGTGAGGCTGATAACTTTGTGCAATTCTGCCTCAATTAAATCCAATTTATGCTGTAGTCAAAAGACATCACTCATACCATTTTACCATTTTTATCTACATCAGAGTCATGTGGGGACAAGCAGATGATGATGCAGCAGGTATTGATACCCTGGGAGCTGTAGTCAGAACTGTGCACACAGGCAGCCCAGTCTATAGTGTTGTCTTCTCGTTTTACTGAAGCAATGGTGGGATACAGAAGCCCTCTGAGTGTCTGAACAATCTTTTTACAGAATCATGCTGGCCCCTCCTAGTGTGAGGAAGGGTCTAGAAAAAATGTCCTAAAAACTTCCAGCTTCACCAAACCTAACCTTGCCCTGCTTACCATGGTAGGCAGGGATCCTACCCTGCAGTTGAAATACAAAAAAAAAAGTCCAAACCTTTTGCGAAGATGATTCTGCTCACCATTGGTACACGGAATATATGCACATTTATAGACAACACGAAATCCAGTGGACTTGAAAGATGAACAGTTCTTGTGAGAGAACTCAGCAGGTATCACATCCACCTAGCAGCCCTGAATCAAATAAGACTAGCAAATGAAGGCCAGCTTGCTAAAATTGGAACTGGACACTGTTTTTCTGGTGTGGCTGCAATGATGGGGAGAAATGTGAAGCTGGCATAGATTTCACCATCAAAACTGATCTAGTCAACGAGCTTGTATGCCTCACAAAAGGAGTGAATGACAGGCTCATGACACTGCAATTGTCACTTTCAGGAAAGCATCACCCCCGGATCAGTGGACTAGGTTAGGTACACAAAGCAAAATAGTTAATGGCTATAGTAATCTACTGTTTAATAAACCCCAAAACTCCAGCTTCTGTCATAAAAACTGCTGGGAAAATTGGAAAACAGTATGGCAGAAACTAGGCATAGACAAACATCTTAACTCATATATCCACAATAAAGTCAAATGGGTACACAATTTAGATATGAAGACTGATATTATATGCAAACTAGAAGAGCAAAGAATAGTTTACCTGTCAGATTTATGGAAAAGGGAAGAATTTATGACCAAACAAGAGATAGATAGCATTATAAAATGCAAAATGGATGATTTTGATTACATTAAATTGAAAAGTTTTTGCATAAAGTCAATGCCATCAAGATTAGAAGGGAAGCAGTAAACTGGGAAGCAATTTTTACAGCCAGTATCTCTGATAAAGGTCTCATTTCTAAAATACATAGAGAACTGAGAAAATTTGTAAGTCATACTCCAATTGATAAATGCTCAAAGGATATTAACAGGCAGTTTTCAGAAGAAGAAATTAAAACTATCTGTAGTCATATGGAAAAATGCTCTAAATCACTATTGATTAGAGAGATGCAAATCAAGACAACTCTGAGGTACCACATCCCACCTATCAGGTAAACTAACATGACACAACAGGAAAATGATAAATGTTGGACAAGATATGAGACAATTGGAATGTGAATGCATTGCTTGCTGAGTTGTGAATTGATTCAAACATTCTGAAGAGCAATTTGGAATTATCAAACTGTGCATACCCTTTGATCCAGCAATACCACTTATAAGACTGTATCTCAAAGAGATCATAAAAATGGGAAAGGGTCCCACATGTACAAAAATATTTATAGCTGCCCTTTTTTTGGTGGCCAAGAACTGGAAATCAAGGGGATGCCCATCAATTAGGGAATGCTGAACAAGTTGTGGTATGTGAATGTAAAGGAATACTATTGTGCTATAAAAAATGATGAGCAGGCAGACTTCAGAAAAACCTGGAAAGACTTATATGAACTGATGCTGTGTGAGGTGAATGAACATTGTACACAGTTAACAACCAATTGACTGATTCTGATGGACTTAGGTCTTCTCAGCAATGCAAGGACCTAAGACAACTCCAAAAGACTCATGAAGGAAAAGATTGACCACATACAGAGAAAGAACTTTGGAATCTGAATGCAGATGGAAACATACTATCTGTTCTCTCCCCTCCTTTCTTTTGATTGTTTTGTTTTGTTTCTTCTTTCTTGTGGTTCTTCTCATTGGGTCTAGCTCTTCTTTACAACATGATTAATGTGAAAAATATGTTTAATATGAATATATATGAGCCTATATCAGATTGCATGCTTTCCTGGGAAGGGGGGAGGAGAAAGAAGGAGAGAAAATTTAAAACTCAAAATCTTATGGAAGTGAATATTGAAAACTAAAAATAAATTCATTTTTTTAAAAAAGAAAGGAAAGTATCACACCACCATAGGCAATGTATATGCTCCCATCATGATGAACCTTGATGAGGTAAAGACAAATTTTTTATGAAGACCTAGAGACCCTCATCATCACTGTGCTGAAAGTAGATAAGCTTGTAATTCTGGATGACTTTAACACTAGAGTAAGTACAAGTTATCAGACATGGCAGGAAGTCCTTGGGAGGAATAGTCAGAAACAACAAAAGCAATCATCACTCACTACAGAAGACCTGTGTGTCTTGTGACTTCATCAACATCATCATCCATTTATCTGAACATAATAAAACTTTGTGGATGTATACCCACAGCAAAGATTGGCATTTAATAGATTATGTCAATATAAGGAGAAGAGGCAGACAGAATGTGAGAGTGACAAAGGCAATGTGTAGTGCAGAGTACTGGGCTGATCATAGACTTATCCTCTCCAAGCTAAACATTTGCATTTAACAAAATCAGCAACCCCAAAGCAAGGTGACTACCCTAACTACTATAAGACAATGCCAACAGATGAGAATTCTTCTCCATGTGTGAACAGTTTGTTGCTAACTTGGAGGGAAAGCTGACTTGACACGTGGTTGGCAATAGTGGAGCAGAAAAGGAGTGAGCAGCTTTCAGAAATTTGGTGTACAACACTGCACTTACTCATCTGGGCTGGAACGCTTGCAAATGTCAAGACTTGTTTGATAAAAATGATAGGGAAATTCGGAAGCTGAGAGAAAGAGACAGAGACAGAGACAGACAGACAGAGAGAGAGAGAGAACTCCACAGGGTATCAGCAGGATAGATCATCTCTCTAAGAAGGCAGCATTTAGCTCCATCAAAAGCAAAGTGCTAAGAAAGGTTAGAGAGATGGAGGATTCTTGGCTCAATAAGAAGGCAGACAAAATTCAGTTTTATGTTGATAATAATCCCAAGTGCCTTTATCCTTCCCTGAAGGCTATTTGTGGGCCAAAGACACATTGTACATCTTAATTACTCATCATTGATAGAGCCACATTGATTAGTGATAAGGAAATTATGGTTATCTAGAGCCAATGTGGTTTCAGAAAAGGCCAAAGAATGGTCAATATGGTATTTGCTGTCTGACAACTCCAGGAGAAATGCCAGGAGCAGAACAGAGATCTGTATACAGTGTTCATTGATATGACATTGGTATTCATTTGACACTGTCAGTCTTGAGGGCTTGTGGAACATCATGTCAAAAATTTGGTTGCCCAGAAAAGTTCATCAATATTGTTTGTCAGTTTCATGGTGGCATTCTTGCATGGATTCTGGATAGTGGATGATGCTCTGGTGCTTTCCCAGTCACCAATGGAAAGAAATAAGGCTGTGTTTTGTCCCCTGGTTTTTAGCATGAAGTTTTCATCCATGTTTTCAGAAGCCTTCAAAGAGGAAGAAAACAGCACCAAGGTCATCTACCACACTGATGGTAAAGTACATAACTTGAAAAGGCTAGAAGACAAGGCTAAAGCGGAGGGAGACCTGGTGCTCCACTCTTTATTCACAGGTGATTGTGCACACAGTGCAGTCTGTCAAGCTCAGATGCAACACGGTATGGATTAATTCTCTGCCATTTGTGCTAATTAGGGCCTAACAATTAAACATCAAGAAGACAGAGGCTCTCTACCAACCAGCACCATACCATCCAGATGTGGAACCACTGATTAAAGCAAATGGAGAAATTTTGAATGCTCTGGATAAGTTCACTTACCTTGGCAGTATGCTTTCCAGGGATGTGCACATAGATAATGAGGTTGACACATGTATTGCTAGAGCTAGCTCAGTGTTAGGGAGGCTCTGAAGGAAAGTGTAGAAGAGAAGAGGTATTAGACTGTCTATTAAACTGAAGGTCTACAGAGTGATTGTGCTGACTTCATTGTTGCACACCTGTGAAATGTGGACAGTATGCCAGTGCCAAGAAACTTTATCACTTCTGCTTGAATGGTTTTAAGCAGATTCTGAAGATCACCTGGCAAGATAAGGTACCAGACACAGAGTCCTTTCTTGAGCTGAACTGCCATTTAAATTCTTCATTGTTTGAATGCTAAACATATATTTGCCTAAAAGACTATTTTACAGAGACCTCCCATAAGGCAAGTACTCACATGTTGGTCAGAAGTGATACAAAGACATTCTCAAGGTATCTCCAAAGAACTTTGGATTGATTGTGAGATATGGGAGACACTGGCAAAGGACAGCACAGTATGGTGTGCCTGCGTAAAAGAAGGTGCTGTGCATTATGAGCAAAAGCAGAATTGTAGTAGCTCAAAAGCAATATGAGATACAAAAATTTAGAGACATCTCCATTCAAAATGCTTCTATGGATATTTGTGTTTAACCTGTGGGAGAGCCTTGTGAACTCCTATTGGACTGATCAGCCATAGTCAGACACACTATACCTTGACTCCAACATAGTGATATCATTTTGATCCTCTTTAAGCACAGACCACCACCTATTGAGATGATCATGTGATTTTGGACATTTTATGTTTCAATATGATTAATTATGTTGATTGTTTTCCCAATGTTAAACCATCCTCACATCCCTGGTATAAATCACATTTGGTTATAATAAATGATTTCTTGGCTAAATCACTGTAGCCTGTTTCACTGGGTTTTGTTAAAATTTTTGAGTCGATATTCATTAATGACATTGGTTTATAGTTTTCTTTCTGTGCCTTATCTTTTCTTGGCTTAGGTATTGGAATTTATTTGTCTTATAAAAGGATTCTGGTAGGGTACTTTCTCAGTTTTCAAGAATAATTTTTAAATTATTGGTATTAAGAGTTCTTTAAAAGTTTGATAAAATTCTCCTGGGACTCCATCAGGACCAGTAGTTTATTTGTTCCCTTTGGTAGTTCCTTTACAGGTACATTATTTCCTTTTGTAAGATTGGATTAAGATCTCTATTTAGTCTCCTGATTTTTAAAGTCAGTTTGTATTTTTAAAAATATTCCTATTTTTCTTTTGTCCTGTTTTGGTGGGGTTTTTTTTAGCCTATAACTATACACTTTTTTCTGATTATCTTTTTATTTCTCCTGATTTTCTTGTGATTTCACTTTGCTTCTTTGCTATTTTATTGATTTGATTTCCTGCCATCTTTTAAATTAGATTAGGCAAAGGTTTATCAGTTTTATTAGCCTTTTCAGAGAACCAGCTTTAAACTTTATCATTTTTACATTTTTTTCAACATATATTTCTCTTTTAGTTTTTAATATTTCCTCTTTTTTATTTTAAGTTTGGTTATTTCTTGGCTTTCCAGTGTCTTAAAATGAATATTCAATAAATTGATCCTTTCTTTTTCTATTTTTAAAAAAGTATGTTTGTAGAGATATTTTCCCCTTGAGGACTGCTTTACCTGCATCTCTGAAATTTCATTATGTTGTTTCATCATTATCTTTTCCTTTCACATAATTATTATTTCTATGATTTGTTCTTTGAGCCACTCATTATTTAGGATTT
This sequence comes from Bettongia penicillata ogilbyi, assembly GCA_023548195.1. Classification (NCBI taxonomy): domain Eukaryota; kingdom Metazoa; phylum Chordata; class Mammalia; order Diprotodontia; family Potoroidae; genus Bettongia; species Bettongia penicillata. Next base: position 1,838,243 of record JAJHZJ010000525.1, on the reverse strand, counting down.
TATTATTAAATCTCCATTGATGTCTATGTCTTTCCTTGAACTCATGAGTATTTTTATTGCATTATGGTCAATAAAGGATATATTAACTATTTCTGCCTTTTTTAAAAATATTGATTTGAAATATCTCTATTATAGAAAATTTTTGCAAATGTTCCATATGGTATTGAAAAATAAGTAGTTTTAACAATCCCATTTAGAAGACCCCATAAGTCTTTTCATTCTAATTTCCCTGGAAATGTTTTCTTTCATTTTTTCCCTTTTGTTTATTTTTCTGCTATTCTTGTCCAAAATCAATAGAGGATTAGTGAAGTCTCCTGCCACTAATGTGTTACTGTTTATGTCTTTTGTAGCACAGTTAATGTTTCCTCTATGAATCTGGATGCTAAGACATTTGGAGCATGTAAATTTATTACTGATACTGTTTTGTTGCCTATAGTTCTTTCACTGGAATGTAGCTTCCTTTTTTTAATTTATATTTTTTGCATATTTGCATATTTGTTTTTACTTTGTTGGATAGTATGATTTCAATCATACAATAAATTCACTTGATATAGTACATTTTTTTTACTTGCTAAGTTTTATTTTTTGTACATCTTTATTTTTAAAAGTGTTTCTTATATGCAGCTGATTGTAGGGTTTTGTTTTCTTATCCAATCTGTCACTTTTTCGTTTTATTGGATAGTTTAATCCATTCAAATTTAAAGTTATCAGACTTACATTTATATTTTTCTTTGTCTCTAATTTTTTAAAGTTGTGATTTTTCTCTTTCTTCTACTATAAACACAGTACTGTTTCTTAACTTAGTTTTTTTAAAAGAAGGTTTTATACTCATTAGCTTTCTTCCCCTCACCCTTGATCCTCTCCTCCTTTCCCTTTGAGGTTTTGTTTATGGTCATTTTTTCTTTTCTGCTTTTATCTGATCAATTCTTCCCCTCTTATTTTCCCTCTCTGTCAAGTAGGTTCCCCATCTTCTTTTCCTCTTCAACTACTCCTGTTCATTAGTTTTACAATTTACATTTTTTTTTTTTTTGCATCCCTTTTGTGGGAAACAAGGAAATTCTGTTTCCACAGTTTTGGGTGATAAGGGTTGTGACTTGGCATGATCAGGTTAGAAGTCAGAAACCTGTGCACAGACTTGATGAGTTGTTTGACAGAAAACCTATCAGAAAGGAGAACATGAAGTCATGTGGCAATGGACACTGTCACTGGAAGTCCAAAATTCAGATCGGTATAAGAAGCTTCCATTGATCTGAACATGTTGTAGTCTTCCTGTAGCTGTACTGGGAAGCTGCCCATTCATAATGAGTGTAGCAGGCACTCCCTCCTCTGAACTCTTCTAATAAATTTTCCTTGATATCTTTTTGTGCGTCAAGTGCATCAGTAACAATTTTGGCGCCCAACGTGGGGCCTGATTCACTGACTTGAGGGAGTGAGATAAAATACAGGGCAAGCACTCCTGTAAAAAAAGGGTTTGTTGTTGTTGTCGTTTTTATAGTCCCTGTAAGTTAAATCTACTCTGTGCAAGCACACAACTCCAAACCACAGTCAGGGAGTTCAGAGGAATTGGGGAAGAAACTCACTGGCTAACCAGGTAACTTGATATACCTTGCGAAGATCACGCCACCCCAGGAGCTTGCACTCCAGGTAGGATGGAGTGAAGTCGGAATGGCAAACACTTTGTTGGTCCAGGACTTTCCTTGTTGGCCTTAAGCTAACAAGTGAACTTGGACAGAGTCTTGGGAATTCAAGCAATAGTAGGGAATTCAAATTTGAAATTGACGTACACTCTAATGTTTTATTAAATGTCTTGTCTGTGTGTGTTTGTGAAGTGTTTTGTAAAGATGTCAATAGAGAGTTGAAAACCTTTTTGAAAACCTTTATTTCTGCATTCTATACTCTGGCCAAGTTTTTGAATGTAAAAAGAAAGGTAAAGGAAGGGAAAATCTTTTTCCCTCAGATTGCTCTTTGCAGAATATTCAACTTAAAAAAAAATGTGACTCTCTTGATATGTAAATTGTTAAGCCCTTGACTTCTAAGGTTTTTTTTTTTTTTTTTAAAGAACAGGAAAGCTAGAAGAGATTGTCTTAAATGTGATAAGCATTTCTCTCTAGATTCAGAAGACAACGAGGGTGAGTACTTAGGCAGTCAATTATTTAATCTTTTGAAACTATGGAAGCTTCTACCTAGGGAGACTGGCAATGCCCTGTCTGCATTAAATTAAGTTCCTTAGGTCTCTGCCTGTATCCAAAGCTTAGTTTTAGAATATTGACATAATAAGCTAACCTGAGGAGAACAGGTATGATTTCAAACTCTTTGTAGAACTTTATATGCTTTTCCTAGTATGTAGCCTGAAATTCCCAAGGGAGAAAAATATGGGTTGAGCAGTCAAGTATCCATGTACTCTTTACTTTGTGTACCAGGGGAAGTAACCCCTTCATCCCGCCCCCCAATCTGATTCAAAAGCTGGCATGGGACTGGGAGAGCTTGTTGTTTGGTGAGACTTGGAGAGGGGAGGAAAGATAGAAGATGCAGTTTTAGCTCTTTAAGGAAGTAGAGTAAAAAGGGAAAAAGCTGTTTAGAGCTGAAAATGGCCATCATGTGTTCCTTCAAGGAATTATGGGAAGTTATGAATAAAATTTTCTTTTAAGTAGCAAAAGTGTTTGACTTAAGAAAAGGGAGGGCAAAATATTTATCATTAGTGATTATAAATCCAAATTTGATAAAATTCAAGTCAAAATCTGTCCTGAGGGAATATAGAGCAACATCTAAGAGAGAAAAAGATATTGCTATTTGGTATTTATGATTGTAAAATGCTTGACACAACGATGGGTATATATGTTAGATGCAACATTAATCTAATGTAATTGTTACACAGTTTTCAAATTTGGATTTTGTTATATGTAGATTGGGGTTTTAAAAGGATGTGATAGAAATTTGATAATTTGAAACTTACATTTGGTTATAAATAAGAAGTGAAACAATGCTGAAATTTGCTATATAATGGTAGATTTTCCATTTCATATCTTGGCTAAAAAGATTTAACTTCTGAAGCAACTCATTCTTCTAGAGTGAGTATAATTATGGAAGAATGAACAAGCTTCTGAAAAGGTTAGCCCTTATATTAGATGATTATCAGGTGATACCGTGTGCCCATGTGGTGGTAAGGAGATGAATTTCTGTGCAAGGTGATGTGAAAATGCATTCATGTGAATGGATGATAGGTTGCTTCAAGATTTAAATATATTATATATTGTTGAAAAACTAATTTATCTAAATATTGCTATGTTAGGAATTGCATTGTTAAATTAATGATGAATTGCTTAAGAAGCTGTTATGAATTCTGTGTAAGAGTTTCTGTGTTGTCGAATTCCTACTGAGAAAATGAGAATCCTTGAAAGTATACATATATTTTTATATGTTATGATCATGATTTTCAAGCCTGTTCCATCTAAGGATGTATTGAGTATGTTAATAAGTTTATTTATGCTATTAAGAATGAAGTTTTAACTAAAATTGTTTTTGCTGTAAATCAGGTATTTACAAAAGTATGTTTGTGAAAGGACACTTGGTAAGTATGCAAAGGCCTTGGTTTTAGATCTTTTCTTGTAACTTTGGTCAATTAGCTTCAAGAGGATTTTGTGATAAACTGTAAACTGTTTTTAAGAGAGGAAAATATTTGTTGAAGAAATGTTATGTAAAATCTTTTGTATGATTTTTTGGAAGGCCTACCAAATTTATTGTCAGCTAATTTGTTATATAATGGTTTTATGGGGTTGGAAGATAAGGGACAAGATAAAGGAGACCAGGAATTATATGACTCCAGGAAACTCCAGGAAGCCTCAGCCTTGGGTGAACTTACTTTGTTAAAGTTGTAGTCTTTATGCAAGGTGTTTCAAATTGATTTTAACTCTTTGTGTATGGAGTTACTAAATAAGGAACTTGTTTTGGTGATAAATAATCTCTAGTGATTGGTTTTTAGGATAAATTTAAGATCTAAGATGTAAGTTCTGGTAAAATTTTTGATTAGTGAAATCTGCCAACTAATGCAAAGCCTTTGGGACCATTACTAATTGTGTTCTACTACTCAGAGAGGAATGGGACTGTTAGAGGCAGAAGTTTGCCTCAGGGGACAATTCTGTCTTCGGTCTCAGATGGGATCTTTCTGACTCAGTTTCCCCACTGTGTTCCTCTGAAAAGTAATGTTTTCCCATTTGGCTATTTCTGAATCTAACTATAAGGTGGAGATGATATCCAATTAGGTCCTTTCTTTTCATCTTCATGGCATGTTTCTATAATCAAAGCAGATAGTTTAAGCTGTAAGTACAATGCAAGTAGTGGAATCTTGCTGTTTTCAATTAATTTGGTAAATGTGTAGTCTGGTATAGTCTTGTGAAAGATAAAATTCCTGAAATACAACATTCTTTCTGAACGTTATGGGAATAATTAGATAAAGGAAGGGAAACTGAAGTATAAATGTGATGTGGAATCGTTGTTCCATATAATAAGACCAGGATTTAAAGTTAACTGTAATGATATGGAATTGTTAAGGTTAGGGGTGCTTGGGACCCCAAAATAGTGACACACTGGGTCCTGTTCAAATGAATTCAACTCAAGCCTTCTTTCAGCCAAAGAAACTCAAAGTTTGTTGAGGTTTCTCAATACTGGGTAGACTTTTAGGGAATATGAGCATTTGTAATGCTAAAACAAGATGTATCTTATATACAGAGGGACTGAGGAAGGAGTTCAGGGGTAACCCCAGGTGGTCTGAAGGTTCCAAGGATGGTCTTGATGGGAGTGGCCAGTAACCTGGAGATTTGGATTGATAGGATCAAGGATGGGAAATAGACCAGAGATGTGGGCATAATGATAATGAGAGGCTTATGGGCCTCAAGAGAGACAGTTCAAGTGGGGAAATCCAAGGAGCTTTCAAGGTGAGGTTTTCCAGGACCCTGTTAGATAAATGAGACTAAGACTCTTTTGGGGTAAGGGACAAAGGTCCCAACTTGGAATAAGATTTTTACATGTTACAAAGATCAATTGGGTAAATACAATTCACTGAATCAAATTACAGTGAATAAATCAGAGACATCATCAGTTTGGAAAAGAAAAAGAGTTTCAGGGTAGTTTCTTAGAGGCAGGTAACCTCTGGTAATATTTTGCACTGATGGATAAGTTAAATGTTTCTGTTTTGATTTGAATTCATTTCATAAACATGAGTTGAAGTTAGTGTTTGAACTTATCATATGTATAACACATTTTTTTTAGATTGAGCATGATTGGAAAGGGATAGAGAAGTTTGGGAGACAGATGTAAATCTATTAGGGTAATAACTTATGGTTTTAATAGTATATTTGATTTTATGGTTGTTATTTAATCAGGAACTAGAACAAATATAGAAAGTCATGCAAGCTACTTAAGACTTGCTTTAGAAGATGCTCCTGAGTCAATGTGAATTTATAGTCATACCTGAAACTGATTATTGGAGTTTGCTATTTAAGCTTTTATGGGGCTATTACCTGACTGTTCTGCTGAGTCAAACTCCAGGTGTGAATAGTAAGAAAGGCTGTCTGAACCACTGACCCATGATGCCGGTGAGCTTGTGAGATACTGGTATGAACCAAAAAAAGGTGATCTCATGGGAAGGTTGGGAGAATGGCCGTTCATCCTGAACTGAGATAGAATTCTCCTGACTCAGTTTCCCCTCTGACACCTGGCAGACTTTAAGCCTGGTTAAATGCCAGTTGATAATCTACTCCTGCCTGGAACTGACATGAAGTTAGGGAGATGTTGTTTCCCTGAAATCTCCCTTCTCTTAATGTCAAATTGGCCGATAATCAAAAGTTTTGTAACCATTATATGAGATCTATTAAATGATTGATTGTTGGTAGGGGAACATCTGAGGTTAAGTCCAAAAATTAAGCTATTAGGCTTAGATTTTAGACCAACAACAGTAAGTTAGGGTCCTTTAGTTCTTAGTAATAGCATGGAGACAGATTGAGGGCCTGTGAGGTCAGCATACTTAGTCAATATTATTATTGTATCAGTTGGTCAATGTTAAAAGAAGAATGGTTGTGGTCTATCTTGTAAATTCTTTAAAAGAAGCATCACATGACCAGAAGTTGGAATTGTTTTATGATGTGATATCTACTGTGTTAAAAATGATTACTTATTGTATTTATATATGTACTAGAGAGCCTGCTATTAATTCCTTAGTGAAATCTCATCCTCCTGATGGGGGAAATGAATAGTGAATTAATGTAAAATGTAAAAACTGGATTCTAACATGAATTTCTTAAACATGAGAATTGGCGAAAGTTCCAATTTTGATGTTGTAAGAATGATAAGGAATGGTAATCTAAAATTGTATTAAGGTCAGTTTTAGAAGGGTTGGAGAAGAATGGTGGACATCTGATTTGTACAAGGAGATAAAAGTAAGAAGATGCTGAGATGCTGTGTTGAAGACAGCTTGAATGAGCATCCGGACCAGAAAACTGCATCAGATGAATTTCTGCCCCAGATTGCTGTATGAGATGGAACTTCTAAAAGGACAATTTGTTGATTTGCCTTGATTTCTGAGTCTCCGTATCTGCCCTTATGAAAGGGGACTGCCGGGGCGGAGCCAAGATGGCGGAGTAGAAGGACGCACGTTTACGAGCTCCGAAACCAAAAGCCCATAGAATTAATGTAAAAAGAGTCCCCCATAACTTCTGGGTCAATACAAGGTGTGCAGAAACAGAGTGGAAGAGATTTCCATTCCAGGGAGCCCTGGAGACCCGTCCCCAGGGTCTGGGGCGCCCCGGAAAGTTGACCCCACCCCCAGCGCTGCCCTGACCGCGGGCCCCAGAGAAGCTGATCCGAGCAGGCTTCAGAGACGGAAGCTCCGGCAGCCGGGAAAGTCCCTCCGCCCACAGAAGCTACAGGTCAGTGAGAGAGAAGGCCAGGCTGGAGGAGAGGGGGAGCAGGGCATCTCCGTGACTCGGGCTCCCTCAAGAGGAAGCGGCGGCGGCAGAGGTGTGGGCGGCAGCTGAGGCGGCAGAGGCCCGGGACTCAGGAATCCCCCAGCAGCAGGCAGGATCTTCATTACGGAAGATTCCTGCATAAAACCTGACAGAGCTGAGCCTGGGAGATGGCCCTGCCCCCCACCCCGCTCTATTACTGAAGGCTTCTGCTTAAAGCCCCCAAGGGAACTGAGCTTGGGAGGCGGGCCCCCCACCCCGCCCCCACCTGCTCCATTCCTGAAAGTCTCTACATAAAGCCCCTGAGGGATCGGAGCCTGGGAGGCGGCCCCTGCCCCCACCCCAGCACCTGAACTAAAGCTCACTGATTGACAGCTGGCAGGAGGAAAGCCCATTTAAATCTCAGAGGCCAAGCACTAGCTGGGCGGAACCAGGCGGGGGTGGAAAGGAATCTCAGAAGTCAAGTAACTGGCTGGGAAAATGCCTAGAAAAGGGAAGAAAAATAAGACTTTAGAGAGTTTTTTCCAACAAATGCAAATGATCCCAACCTTCGGATCTGATGATGAGGACGTATCCTTGCCATCAGGTAAAGATGTGGAGGACGGGGCCTCAGCACCCCAGACACCCCAGGGGGGTGGCGGATGGGCTCAGGCCCTGGAAGAGCTCAAAAAGGATTTTGAAAAGCAAGTTAGACAGGTGGAGGAAAAACTGGGAAGAGAAATGTCAGAGATGCAAGAAAAGTATGAAAAACGGGTCAATACCTTGGTAAAGGAGACCCCAAAAAATGCTGAGGAAATTAACACCTTGAAAAATAGGCTCACTCAATTGGCAAAGGAGGTTCAAAAAGCCAATGAGGAGAAGAATGCTTTCAAAAGCAGAATGAGCCAAATGGAAAAAGAGGCTCAAAAGCTCACTGAATTTAATCGTTCTCTCAAAATTAGAATGGAACAGATGGAGTCTAATGACTTTATGAGAAACCAAGAAATCACCAAACAAAACCAAAAGAACGAAAAAATGGAAGAGAATGTGAAATATCTCATGGGAAAAACAACTGACCTGGAAAATAGATCCAGGAGAGACAATTTAAAAATTATGGGACTACCTGAAACTCATGATCAAAAAAAGAGCCTAGACATCATCTTCCATGAAATTATCAAAGAAAACTGCCCTGACATTCTAGAACCAGAGGGCAAAATAAGTATTGAAAGAATCCATCGATCACCACCTGAAAGAGATCCAAAAAGAGAAACTCCTAGGAACATTGTGGCCAAATTCCAGAACTCCCAGCTCAAGGGAAAAATCTTGCAAGCAACTAGAAAGAAACAATTCCAGTACTGTGGAAATACAATCAGGATAACCCAAGATCTAGCAGCTTCTACATTAAGGGATCGAAGGGCGTGGAATAGGATATTCCAGAATGCAAAGGAACTAGGACTCAAACCAAGAATCACCTACTCAGCTAAACTGAGTATAATACTTCAAGGGAAAATATGGTCTTTCAATGAAACAGAGGACTTTCAATCATTCTTAATGAAAAAACCAGAGCTGAAAAGAAAATTTGACTTTCAAACACAAGAATAAGAAGAAACATGAAAAAGGAAACAGCAAAGAGAAGTCTTAAGGGACTTACCAGAAGTGAACTGTTTACATTCATACAGGGGAAGACAATATTTCTAACTCTTAAAACTTTTCAGTATCTGGGTAGTTGGTGGGACAACACACACATGTACACGCATGCACACACATACACACATGCACACACATACAGAGATAGAGAGCACAGATTGAACTGAATAGGATGGGACCATACCTTAAAAGAAACTAAGGTAAATGGTGAGAGAGAAATGTAGGGGGAGGAAAGAGAGGGAAAGGGAAGGGGGCAACTATATGTCATTTAAGAGGCAGGTAAGAGTTTTTCTTAGTGGAGGGAAAAAGAGGAGAGCTGAGAAAAAGAAAAACAATTAGTTTACCCTCATCACATTTAACTAAAGGAAGGAATAAAATGCACACTCATTTTGGTATGAAAACCTATCTTACAGTATAGGAAAGTGGGGGAGAAGGAGATAAGCAAGGGGGGAGGATGATGGAAGGGAGGGCAAAGGGAGGAGAGAGCAATTTGAAGTCAACACTTGGGGTGGGACAGGATCAAGAGACAGAAGAGAAACAATGAGGGGCAGGTTAGGAGGGATGGTAATCCAGTTAGTCTTACACAACACGACTATCAGGGAGGTCATTTGCAAAACTACACAGATATGGCCTATATTGAATTGCCTGCTGTCCCAAAGGGAATGGGTGGGGAGGGAGGGATGGGGAGAATTTGGAACTCAAAGTTTTAGGAACAACTGTTTAGTATTGTGTTGCAACTAGGAAAGAAGACAGACAGTTAATGAGGAATAGAATGTCATCTGGCCCTACAGGAGAAAAGAGAAGATGGAGACAAGAGAAGGGAGGGATGACAGAAGAGAGGGCAGATTGGAGATAGGGAAAATTAGATTGCTTGGGGTATTGGGGTGGGGGCAGGGGAGAAAATTTTGGAACCCAAAAATTTGTGAAAATGAATGTAAAAAATTAAATAAATAAATAAATAAATAAAATTAAAATAAAAAAAAAAAGGGGACTGCCCCCTTGTAATCTGTCAGTGAGTTGGTCAACTTTTCTCCCTTCTCATATTCATGTAAAGGGGAGAGAGATGAAGGAAAGAATTCATAGGGGAAAGAAAATAAGGAGGTATTGATTGAATTTAGGTGGGAAACAGAAATTTTAATAAGGAGAAAAGGGGGGGAGTTTGTAGAAAACAAGAAAGTTCTCCTTCTACAATTTTCAGTGATCAGGGCTGTGACCTACCACGATCGGGTTAGGTCAGAAACTTGTGCACAGGCTTTCCAATCTGTTTGAGGGTAAGCCTCTCAGAAAGGAGGACATAAAGTCATGTGTCAATGGATGGTGTCATGGGAGGTCCAAAATTTGGAACAGTATAAGAAGCTTCCATTGATCTAAACAAGTTGTAGTTTTCCTGTAGCCTTACTGGGAAGCTACCTGTTCGTAATGAACGTAGCATTCACTCCCTCTTCCAAATTACATTTTAATAAATTGTCCTTGATACCTTTTTTTGTGTCAAGTGCATCTCTAACACTTTCCAGAGGGAGTTTCTCTCACTCTCTTCATTATCCATTTTTTACTTCTGTCTACCTTCATTTTCTGGCTCCTGATTTCTGTCATTTATCTAGTTTCTCTTTTCCATATTCCTCATAGAATCAAAACTTTCGAGGTATCCATTCTGGCCTCTCCTTTCTAGGCAGTTTCTGCTACTGCCTTGTAGAGCTTGTTTTCTTACTTCATCTTTTCCATTTTTCCTCACTTCCAAAAACCAATTTCTTCAGGTGACAGAGAAGACATTGCCCCATGGTAGAATGCCTCCACAACCACCACCACTACCACATCCCTGATTATGCAGTGCATCACTGATCTGTACTCTCCTTCCCCACCCTATACTCTTTTCTCCATTTCTTTCAAAATCTCCTTCCCAAGTCTATGACCTCCCACTCTCCCAGATTTCTGTAGTTCCTAGAAGTTCCAACTCCCTTCTTCTTGAGGTAGAACAACTGGTCTTTTAGAACAAGAGTGAAATACGTTCAACACAAGGTCTCCATCTCCCTTCACAGGACATTTATGTTTACTCATAGAAACATTCAATGGGTGGAACCCCCTCCCACTCCCAAAACAAGGTCTTGCTTCTTTCTCCCCACTTATTCATTTTATCTCCCTCCTCCTCACCCATTCCCCTATAGACTCTTCTCTTCCTGATACAACAGAGATGACTTTTCCTTCATTGTTAGCCCTTGATTTGACCATGTACACTGCCCTCTATCCGCCTGCTCCCCTTTCCACTTTCATTTATCTCCCATTTTGTAACATAGTCCAACAAAAACCATTGATTCATCTGTAGGCAGGGTGTGACATGGTTCTGTCCATAATGCTCCTGGCCTGTTTCTTCATTATAACCTTTACATGACTACCATTTTAAATCCTATCTCTTTGTGTCCATTTAGAAAGAAGCCTCTTGTCAGACTCCCCTATCACTCTGTGGCTGTTGCTATATTTAGCTGCTGCATTCATTCATGTCTCTTACATTTCTGTTGTCTAGGGTGTTCAAAAAAGCGAATAATTTCTTAAAGCTTGGTTTTATTTCTAAGGATGTTTCAAATTTCTCTTTATAATTGAATATTCATCTCTTTTCACTTAAGCTCAGAGTTGAAGGTTGGTCACCCTGAGCTGCATCCTGAGCTATATTGCTCTTCTGAACACTCTGAATACTTCTGAATATTTCTCTTCTTCCATCCCCCTTTCCCTGCCTGCCATGTTTTCTCATAGGTGGACAATTTTCTTGCATTAATCAGTTTTTCTTTCCTTTTTATTTGAATGTCTTTCACCTGATTGCAGCTGGTGGCAGCAAGGAGGCTCAGTGGATAGAGTGAATGGCCTGGTGTTGGGAAGACCTGAGTTCAAATCCAGCCTCAGACACTTACTAGCTTGTGCCTCTGGGCAAATCACTTAGCCCTATTTGCCTCAGTGTCCTCATCTGTTAAAATGAGATGGAGAAGGAAATGGTGAATCCCTCTAGTATCTTTGCCAAGAAAACCCCAAATGTGGTCAGGAAGAGTCAGACACACTGAAATAATTGAACATCAACATCTGCTGATTGATTGCAGATCTTACTGTGTCTGAATTGAATTATTAAATTTAACCACTGTGTGTCTTGGAGTTTGCAGCTTTGGGTTTTTTTCTTGGAGGAAATCTATGAATTCTTTCCAATGGTATTTCATATTTTTATGTTCAAAACTTCTGGAAAGTTCTCTTCTATTATTTCCTTCATTATTGAGTTAGGATTTTTTTGTCCTGTCATGTTCTTCTGGGAGAACTATAAGCCTTAGGTTGTTTCTACAGAAACTGTCTTTGAGATCCATATGTTTTGCTTGCAGAGTAAGCATATTTTCTTTTAATGTTTTTTCTCTTCTTCTAGATTGTCCTTCACTTCTTTGAATTTTCATTCTCAATCTGTTGTTCTCTCTTTTGTTTCTTTTCTAAGATTTGCCCTCTCATGTTCTGCCCATTATTTTAGCTATGTAGGAGATAAATTCTGCTCTCATAATTCTCATTTCTCTTTTAAGCCCTTCAGGAAGAGCTTGTTGTGGTTCCATGTTCTCCTGAAATTCCACAGGGTCCTCTCTCTCATCAAGTGTTGGATCATTTTCCTTCATTTTACAGTATTTATATTCATATATTCCTGAAATAGTTGACTAGATCTGGAGGCTATATTTCTTTCTGCTGTTAATGTTTTCCCTGTTGAATTATCTGCTTGTGCTCAAAGTCTTTAATTTTTTTTCTTCATGAGATGTTTGATAATTTTAGTTTTTCCTTTTATTTCCCCCTATTGTTCACAGCCTGATCTCTCCCCTCTGATGGTGGTTTCTTTAGGGTCTATATGTCAAAGCATTTCAGTTTTTTCCCACACTGATCACTAGCCTAGGTCTTTGCTTCAAGTGGCCTTTGGGGAGATAGTACTGACTTCATTTGGATGCTGAACTCTTGCCTTCAGTCTTAGTGGACCACTGCAAATCTCTCTTTCCCATACACAAATGAAGTCTTGTTCTTGTGACTAGTCCCACAACTTGTTTCTCAATTTTCTGGCCCAGCACCAGCAGCTCAGAGAGTTGCCATGCTGGTGCTATAGGGCTGATTTCTATAGTTTGGGTCTCTAAGGATCTGGGAGGAGAATGTGTTGGGATGGGGAATTGTGTTCTATTTTAAACCTAAACTTGTATTCTGCTCCTTTCTCTTGTCACTGGCTCAACCACAGAGATATTTTGCAGCAAAGAACACTGCCCCTCCCACCAGCAAGCTTCTGCCCCTGGAGCACTGCCATGTTGCTGGCTGGCTGTTCAGGTGCCAGAAGGCTTCCACCCCTGGAGCACTGCAGCACTGGCTGTCTGTCATGGCCCTAGAAAACTTCTGCAGCCTGGATCTGGGGTCTCCACATTACTAAAAAGAGGGAAAGGTCTGGGGGTTGAGATTTGTTGGGTCTCATTCTTGGGTTGGATTCTTGGGTCAGCTAAATACAACCTTGTGGCTGGTTGTGGGAGGTGGGGGGTGGGGTCACGAGTGAGCTCAGCATAGAAGTCAGTTCATAGGGGTTTTGTTGTAGTTTTTAGCCTTGTTTTTGATTCCGGTGTTTTTAATCATGGAGACAGCTGAAATTGCTTTATCATTGGCACACGATTTCTGTTTTGCAGAAGTTTGAGAGATTGGGAGGATCAGAGAAAATATCTAGTCCCCCATATTGTTAATCACATGACCCAGAAATCCTGTCCCATTTAGTTTATTTTCCAGAAACTTCTAGGTAGCAGGCATGTCCTTAAAGAGGATGTTGCCATTGGCCAGATCACAGCTGGCACACAGCTCACACTTGGCATCCTAACCCTGAAGATTCTGAAAAACAAAATGAAACAAAATCAGAACTGAACCAAGATAGGACCTTCATGTTATATTTGGGGAAAACATGAACAATGCTGCTGCTGTTCGTGGCTGAACAGTCCAGAGTCAGACAGAAAGACCTTCCCATTTTCTAAGATTAGGCTTTAACATTCCTGTATGCATAGATCATATGATGGATATAGTCTCATGCTTTTAGAATTCCTTACAGGATGTATGCAATTGCTTTCTCATTCACACTATCCATGAACTGTGTGCAGATGAGATCCTTTACAGAACCATATGCCATGAAAGAAGTGGCAACCCACGATTCATTGTCAGCAATGAAAGTGGCTCAATATGGCATGATGCTAAGGTATTTGAAGAGCTTAGAGACATAAAGTTTTTCCTGTAGGAATGTCATTTTCTCATTGGTACAGGCTTCCGGGTTAATCTTTATTGGGATGTACTCTCTTCTGTTTAGCATTCAAAGCCTGTGTAGTCTAGCCCACTTCCCTACCTTTCCAAGTAGGAATGGTCAAGCCTTCAAGGAGACCTTGACCTCCTTGATGTTCCTTACACAAGACACCTTACTCTGTACATTTTCATCAGCTTTGCCCTTTGCCTGAAAAGCTTACTACATCCCCCGCCCTGGCCCCCATTCCTGCCTCCTGGATTCCCTGACTTCCTTCAAGCCCAGTTAAAATCCTCCATTTTACTGGAAGCTTTCCCAAATCCTTTTCCCTCTACTGATTATTTCTTATTGATCCTTTATATACCTGGTTTATGCATAGCTTTTGCACATTATCTCCCTCATTAGAATGTGAGACCTTCATGGACAGGGATTGTCTTTTTCCTTTCTTTGTATCCTCAGTGCTTAGCTTGGTACCTGGTACATATTAGGTATTTATTTAATAAATGTTTATTGACTGACTGACGTAGCTAATGGAAAAACTAAGAATAATTTGAAAACTATACAATACATCCATGGTGTTTATGCAAATAAACATAAGAAAAATAATAAATCAGGACCAGCTTGAACATGCAATAATCATTGCGAGCCAACAATTTGTGTTATCATCTAGACACAAGTATGACGGTTTCATCAGTTTTACCTTGTTCATCATGTCAGTCTGATCACTTGCTTTTCCATGGTCAATTAACATATTTGTTATTATACCAATGCTAATTGGCATTATGAGAGACCCATCATCCTCATTAGTCTTGCCTTCCTAAACCTAAACTTGTAGAGGGCATGGGGTAGATAGTAGTTTAACTATGCCCTGTGGGATATATGTACCTAGGGGTCTGGTCAGCTGAAGTACTTCATAGAAAACGTGGCACACAGGATTTAGTCCGCTCCCAGCACTGGAATTTGTTTTTGGGGTATGGGATACCAAATCTTCACTTGAAATTTCCACTTCCAAGCCATCATTTAGGTCGGGATGACTTTACATGATTTGGTGGGTAAGCATTAATGTCAATTTGCTTGTGAGGAAGGCCAAGTAACTAACTCACGTTAGTGATTACAGTGAATTGTCTTTGAAGGCCCCTTACTCGTTTCTGGGTCTGTTTTGTCAGCTGACAATTTGATCAGTTTCTCCATAATTGAATATGGTATAAATTCCCATTGATTTGCTAGTTTGAGTAAATACCATGAATACCAAGATTTCTCAGTAGAATCCTGTTTCCTTCTTGAAGATCTTGCCAATGAATTTGGCCATAAATTTTTTCTTTCAACATTCTTGGCTAAAGGTGTAGCTAGATGGTAAGCTTGCTTGACTTTTTTTTTTTTTAGTACAGATGTACTGGTTGTAGATGCCTGTGGTCTCTCATCTTCAGAGACTCCAAAACACAAATCAGTATGTAGGCACAGCTCACACGCAAACATTAGCAAAGAGGGTGTAAAGCCAGTGACATTATCCCTGGTAGAATTGAACATATGTATTAGGAAAGCACATAATGGATTCAGTGAAATTTTTGTTCTGGTGTAGCTAATGTATTCATCAATTGAAATATTCAGGTTGCCCCCCAGACAATGCAATGTATTGCTCTAGATTCCCTAATGATAATTAAAGCTAATATTTTCTTAATCAGCGTGATTTCAAGGTGTCTATTGCTCAATAATTTTTCAATCATGTCTGACTCTTTGTGACCCTTTTGGGGGCAAAAGATACTGGGGTGTTTTATCATTGCCTTCTCTAGATCATTTTACAGATGAGTAGACTGAAGCAAATAGGATTAAGTGAATTGCCCGGGGTTACACAGCTAATTAATATCTGGGGCCAGATTTGAACTCATAGAGATGAGTCTTCCTGATTCCAAGTCTGGTACTTTATCCATTGCACCACTTACATTGCTTCAAATGAATCCTAGCAGAAATTCCTAATGCTAAGAAATACATATTTTTACAACTGTGGAAGCTTTCTGGTTCTCAGATGGGTACACCTGCAAATACTTGTAGTCAATGACAACTGATATCTCAGTTGATATTTCAGAGATAAAACAGTACAAACAAAATTTAAAGGGTTTCTGGTACTTATAGTGCACAAATATTCTATATGAGATGGCAGAGCAGTGTGAATTAACAGTGTTTTACTTTACACACACTAAACCCAAGTACTGGCATGTTTCTGATGCTAACATTCTCCAAATTTTCGGTATGAGTTGATAATGCTTTACTTTGGACATGACAAGTACCAAGCTCAAACTTCTTGGTAACATATGAAGCCATCCTGGGTCATCAAAGTCTACTAACTACTAGTGTGGGACCTTAAGTCAATAATATTACACAATGTTATCATGTAGTGCTTTAATGGCTATGAGCTGATTATGTTTGTCTGGTTTATTTGACATTTTTGGTTATCAATTTGTAATAAAGCTCCTTGGGTGAAACAGCTTTGTAATGGCACGTAAAATAGGAACTTTTGCTGTTTTTGTTTTAGTATAATCAAGAAGTATAATGCCTCTATTTGAATGTGACTGAGGAGGATCCTTCCCACCCATGATCAGACCTGGAAAGATTTGTAAGAAGGTCCATGCCTGTTGTTAATGAGGCACTGGTTCTCAAGGGATGTGATATCCTCTGGCTCTAAAAAGTGTATAAAGACTCTGAGATGCAAGTTTTACTTTGGAGATTACTGACTAGAAGTGTTTGTTTGGCCAAATGAGGACTCTGGGAAGCTGCTAAGGAGTCCCCCACCCCACCCCACCCCGGCTTTGAAAACCCAGAGTTGTACTTCCTTCTCCGGTAACTATGGTCAGACAGTTGGACCTGTCTCTTGAATTCAGGCAGAGGAAGCCATGTCTGTTGACTGTTAATTTCTCTGTATTTTCTTTGAAGTTCAAGGTACTGATTCCCCTGAAGTAGGTGAATAATGTATGTGCTTGGTTAAAGGAATGATACATATGCTTGATTAAAGTGATTGTAAACTCCTTGAAAATTGCTTTCCTTTTATGAATGCAGATCTAAGAACCTATGATAGCAGGCCCCACCCCCCCACATGTTGAGGTGCTCACTGATGTAAGCTTTTACTCTTTAAGGTATCTTTATAATTTCAATCTCATGTAGCTTCGGGATAGGTCATTTACACCCACAGTATCCTTACCTACCTGGTAATGTATGCTAAATTCCTAATTAACAAGTACTACCATCTAACCTGGGACCAGATAGAATAAAACTCATTTGATTGTTTTCATTCCACATTTATAATTTTGCTCCCTTTTGTCTCTGAAGGGAAACTCAATTTTCCTTTTTTCCAGTTTTATTTCCTCATTTTTGCTGCTTATTGAAGCTCCAATTTTCATTTCTTTTATTCTGTATTTATACAGTTTAGGATAGGCTCATTTTAAGTACTAAGTGAACAATGACCTCTGGTGCCAGAGTTGGACATGACTAAAAACGACTACAGTAACAACCAGGGATAACCATTTTTGTAAAGTGTTTTTTGTTGTATTTGTACAAGTCTATATTTGGGAGGAAAGTGGGACTTTTGCCTGTAAATTTGAAACTATAGAAGACCTATGCCACATTGACTATTTGGAGACTTTTGTATATGGACTAAGGGAAGCAAGCCAAGGCAATAGTCACAGCACCGGTGGTGATTATGAATATGCTAGCATAGTTTTGAATCGCAAGACTCTCCATATAGAAGGCAGAAGAAAAAAATATTTATTCAGACACCAGAAAACCAAATCCCCAAACCAGAAAACCAAAGAAGCCAATATACATTAGCACTGCAGGGGACAAAGCCATTCCCAAGCTTCCCCCACTTCTGGGGCCTTCCCACAAACAAGCAAACACTCAAGCTTTCTGCTGGCCTGTGTCCTCTCTCTCTGCCCTAACTACTCTCACTAGCCTCATCTCAGTTCTGCTCCACCCTTCCTGTTGCACACATTCAGCAAGCTCCTCCCACCACATGTGACTTAGGCTTCCATGTGATTTAAGCAGGTCACATGGGCCTATTCATGAATGGGAAAGATCTTCCCATTTAAATCACCATTACACAAGGGAATAGAAAATCCTTGAACTTTCTAACAGATGGGAATCAGTTATGTTTATTCTTCTAAGGGACCATAAAGGACATAGTTGAACTCGACCACCTCAGTACTGAATGATATAAGGAAGTCCTAATGTCATAAGATAAACTGGGAAAAGCAACTAGACCTGAGCAAATAGTAATAATTAATAATACTAACATTTACATAGTGCTTACTGTGTGCCAGGCACTACGCTATGCACTTTACAATTATATCTCATTTGATCACCCTGGCATATAGTTGCTAATATTTTTACAGAGGAGGAAACTGAGGCAAACGGGAGGTAACTGTCTTGCCCAGGGTCACATAGTTATTAAAAACCTGAGGTCAAGTTTGAACTCAGGTCTTCCTGACTCCAGGCAGGTCTAGTATTCCATCCACTATGCCATCTAACTGCCCCAAATGTATACAAAATACCTGACAAAAACAATATAATTTTTAAAGTAAGGGTTACGTTTTCAAAAGTTATCTCAAAGAAGGTAGCATTCAAAAGTATGGAAAGTTCACAAACAGAATCACAGAGCTATCTGTAAATGGAATGAGCTTCTTTGGGAATTAGTGTGTTTTCTTTTCTTCACCTCCCTCCACTACCACCAGAGGTCTTCACACAGACTGGATTACCAGCTATCTCCTGGTGGGAATTCTTTTTTAAGTATATTTTGGACCAAATGGTCATTGAATCCTGCTCACATTCTGACATTCTGTGAAATGTAAAAGAAAGAACCAATTTATTCAACTGAGAACATTTTAATCAAATTAGCAATAAATATTTGTTAAGCCTCTAATATTTGTCAGGCACCGTGCAAAGTGCTGAGGACATAAAAAGAAAAAAAAAACCCAACCAGTCTGCTTCTAATGGAGGTGATAATATGCAAACATAGGTATGTGTGTGTGTATACATATATATGTACATATACACATGTATATGTATATATATGTATATAGATACACACAGCTATATATGGGCTAAATGAGAAATAGTTAACAGAGGAAAAGCACTAGAATTAGGAGGGATTGGAAAAGGCTTCCTGCAGAAAGTGGAATGATAATTGGGACTTGAAGGAAGCTAGAAACATCAGTAAATTAAATCATGCAAGATTACATGAGACATACGACAATGGATTATTTTATTCAGTGATCAATCCTCTTAGCATCAATATCAAGGAAGACATAAATCAGACTCATCAAAAGTGTTTGATACTGTTATGGGCTGAGAACCCCTGAGTGATATACTGGTTGCAATATGGAGGGATCAATCAGTTATAGATTATAATCTACAAAGGGCTACGATAGGCATGCTTTTATCACTGCCCATGGTCATGCCCACTCTGCATGCAGCAAACCATGTCTGTGGGGTCTGATTCTGCCTCTATATACTGGGGTAAGTGTTGCACTTCATTCTTGAACTTAACTTTGTCCCCCCTATACCTTGGCTGGGTGCTATAGGTTAAAGAGTCATTTCCCAACTATGGTCCATCACAGTTGATGACGTTTGGGACCCTAATATGAGTTTAGCAAACCCCAAAGAATTCTGACTGATTACATCAGGGATTTGGTTTCTCTTCTCTTCAGTGGTCACCCTTCCCCAAAAGGCCAATCAGCTTTCTTTGAGGGAGTCACAAGCTTCTGACATCTTGAACTCACAAGGTTGCCACCAATACTAGGAATTTTCAGTTCAGGGTCATCCATTTATGCTCAGGGATTGTGCAAAAGCAAAAATACACAAAATCAGGGAAAGAGATACAAAGCAAAAGCAAAAATTCACAAAGCTAGAGACTCCTCTAGGCCAATAGGTGGTTTGATCTGCCATGTGCAAACAGTAGTGAGTTCTGCTGAGGAGAGTGGAGTAAAACTGTCCGCAGTGAGTTTCCACTAAAAGAAAGAGAGAAACAGAGACAGTCTCTGTGTCTGTCTCTGTCTCTGTCTCTCTCTCTCTCTCTCTCTCTCTCTCCCTGTAGATTGATAGAGTAACCCTTGTACTCAGCAAATAACTAGGAAAAAATTGGCATATCTGTCTATACACCCAGAGGCAGAGCTCTGGAGGGAAATTAAGCAGTCCTTTTAGATCTTCTAACAAGTCCTTCGCACCAAAGAATCACAACACAATTCACATGACTTTCCTAAAGGACTTCCTGAACATTATAAAAGTTCTCAAACTATTCCTTCAGCACAGTTTGATAATCCTAAAATTACAGACACCTGTATTGATTTGTATACTCTCATTGTTGGGATCCTTCATGCCACCCCTCCAATGGCTGGTTATTTCCATGTAAAATTATAGAACTGAGTAGAGTTTATTCAACTGTACTGCCATTTTCAAAAAATCTAAAGAGTTTTTTCCTCATTTAAATGCAAATCTCATAGTAAGATCTAAAGGACAAAAACCATTCCATTTAAACTACCAAGTTTTGATGTCAAATTTACATTGTAGAAAACTCTCTTTAAGCTGACAGGAGCTTTCTCCTTGGTAGGATTCCCTCAAGGTGATGAACATTAGCAATACGAAGGCATCAGGTGCCAGCAAATTCAGGGCACATCTCATTCTAATGCATTTGTCCTTTCCTACGGGAAAAAAATCACTTCTAATCCCCAAAATTCAATCCCTGCCATCTGCTTTGAGTTTTAAAGAAATCCCTTAGTAGAACTTGGAGGAGGCTTACATTACCAGACTGGACGCTGGAGGGACAACACAGCTGGTGGTCCTAAAATACAGTTTCCTGCTGTTATCTTCAAGGTACAATTCTTGAGGATATATTGGACCTAATTTGCTGAGTGATCATGGACAATTTATTCACTAATCCCTCAGGGGCAATAGTTGAAGTCTCAAAGTAAGCAGCCACTATTATCAGAAGTAATATCAGAAGCTTGGAGGTCCACATTTTTTCCTACATTGTCCAATTCTGTTCCTTCTTCCCCTCTCCTGCCCCCCCACTATCACTAACTGTGACAGGCTTGACCTGACTAAGGCAAGTAAGCCCCTTAGCAGTTGAGAATGAAACTCTAGTACAATGAGAGACTCATAATCTAATAGAAACAAAATAGAAACTCATAATCTAATAGAAGCTACTTAACTGTAGCAGAGAATGATGTTCAGTGCAGCGAAGGGATACATTCTCCCGGGTCCCTCAGGTTCTCAACTTAGGTCTTATCCACCTAACCTCCTCACCATCTTTCACCCTCCATGTATCCAAACTGTTGCAAAGGCTCGTCTATTTCACCTTTGCAACATGTCTCTCTAAAATGCGTGCTCTTTTTTGCCACTGGCCTTGGTTCAGACCCTCATTAACTCACATCTGGACTATTGGAATAGCTTGCATGTAGTTCTGCCTACCTCAAGTCTCTCTCCACCACCTTCCATTCAATTGCCAAACTGATTTTCCTAAAGCATAGATAGGTGTAATTATATCACCCTCTTAGTCAATAAACTGCAGTGGCTCCAGGTTGCCTCCCGGATCAAATGCAAAATCCTGTTTGGTATTCAAAGCCCTTCAAACCTGCCCCATCCCAGCCTTTAGAGTCTTTTTACATCTTACTCCCTGGACCAGGGGCTCTTCTGGATGCTCCTGGCTTAAGAGTGATTATCAATAGTAACTATTGCCTCCTGGCTGTTCCTTGAACAAGACTTCATCTCTCAACTCTGGCCATTTTCTCTGGTTGAAATGCTCTCCCTCCTCATCTCTGCCTACTAGCTTTCTCTAAGTCCCAATTAAAATCCCATTTATTTCTGGAAATGTTAATGATGTCTTTTATTTATATATCACCTCCACTTCCCAAAATATCCCTTCCTTTCTCCCTGCTCAGGAAGCCATCCCTTAAAACCAAGAACAAAAAAGACGAAAATAAAGCAATTCAGTAAAATTAACCAATGTCAATTACGAAAGTGTATACGATATCCCACATCCACAGTACCCCCTTCCACCTACGCCATGCCCTCTAAAGAAGGGAGGAAAGCAAGATACATTGGAAAGAAAATTGGCTCTGGAGTCAGAGGACCTGGGTTCAAAGCTGACTTGTGTGACCTACCTGAACTTAAAAAAATCATTTTAATTCCCTGGGTCTCTGTTTCCTCATCTATAGAGTAAAAAGTCAGACTAGATGGTTTCTGAGGTCCCCACATGTTCTAGAAATATAATCCTACAATGATATTTCTTCTTCAGGATCCAGCTGGGTTTTTTTTTTTAAGTTCTGCAGCATTCAGTTTAGATTTTCAGTGTTGTTATTCTTCAGATTTGTGTTGTTGTAGTCGTGTGTGTGTATGTGTGTGTGCGTGCATGTGTGTAAGTTCTACTTACTTGACTTTGTATCTAATTCAAATAAGGCTTCCCATGTGTCCTGTGTTATACTTAGACACTTCTTTTGTTGCCTTTTTAAAACAAGTTTTATTAATTTTTAATTGATGAAATAAAATAAGCATTTCTATAACAGTATAATTTTTAAAAAGTTTATTGCACATGAAACTACAGATCTATTATGTACATCTAGCTATTCCTTTTAAGTGTATAGTAGTTATCACATAAATTTCCTTTCCTCCTCCCTTACCCTAGAGATGACAACTTTTAGACACAAATATATATATATGTAAAATTATTCTATACATACTTCCATTTATCAGTTCTTTCTCTAGATGCAAATAGTGTCTTCCTGCATGTATCCTTTGTAGTTAATGTGGGTATTTATAATTCTATATTATATCATATTTATATACATATATAAATATGTTATATTATATAATATAAATATATACTTATATATTATATTATATTTATATGATATATATAATTTATAGTTAGAATGACATTCACTCAAAGTTGCTCTTAAAACATTACTACTGTTACTGTATACAATATTCTCTTGATTCTGTTCATTTTGCTTTTATTATTTTGCACAAGTCTAGTCATATTTTTCTAAGGTCACTGAACACAACATTTCTTATAGCATAGTAGTATTCCATCACATCCTGTTTAGCCATTCCCCAGTTGATGTCAGCCCTGCATTTCTAGCTCTTTGCCACTGCAAAGAGAGCTTTTATGGATACTTTTCCTTTTTTCCATAATCATCTAAATAGACCTAGGAGAGGTATTTAAAAGTATACAGGCAGTTTAATAACTCTTTGGCCATAATACCAGATTGCTTTCCAAAATGGTTAGATCAATTCACACCAACAATGAATTAGCGTCCCAGTTTTTCCACATCCCCTCTAACATTTGTCACGTTCCCCTTTAATCATTTTAGCCAGTCTGATAGGTGAAATGATATCTTAAAGTTGTTTTAAGATACACTTCTCCAATCTGTAATGATTTAGAGTATTTTTCATATGACTATTAATTGTTTTGATTTCTTCATCAGAAAACTCTCTGTTCATTTCCTTTGACCATTTGTCAGTTGGGGAATGACTCATATTCTTATATATTTAGCAAAATTCTTTATATGTATTTGAATGAGAACTTTAACTGAGAAACTGTTTGTAATCCTCCTCCCCCCAATTTTCTGCTTCCTTCTGATCCTGGCCTCATTTATCTTATTTGTACAAACTCTTTTTAATTTAATGTAATCATATTATCCATTTTACACTTCTTTTACTCTCTGCCTCTTTATTCATAAATTATTCACCCATTGATAAGTTTAATAAGTAATATATTCCATATTCTTCATATTTTTCTGTAATATCTCTCTTTTGGTCATATATCTATTTTGATGTTATCTTGGTAAATGGTGTAAGATATTGGTCTATGTCCAATTTCTGCCATATTGCTATCCAGTTTTCCCAAAAATTTTTTCCAAATAATGAATTCTTATCCCCAAAGCTTAAGTCTTTACATTTGT
The DNA here is from genome assembly GCA_023548195.1 of Bettongia penicillata ogilbyi. Classification (NCBI taxonomy): domain Eukaryota; kingdom Metazoa; phylum Chordata; class Mammalia; order Diprotodontia; family Potoroidae; genus Bettongia; species Bettongia penicillata. The sequence goes on along the minus strand of JAJHZJ010000525.1, from coordinate 1,814,457 downwards.
CAAATACAAGGTTACTATATTTATTTGCCGCTATAAATTGTTCGTCCACCCTGTTCCACTGATTTTTCGTATGGTTAAACCTTCTTCCTTCTGCATTTTTTCATTATTTCCTTTGATATTCTTGACTTTTTGTTCTTCCAAAAGAATTTTGTTATTATTTTTTCTATTTCAGAAAAATAATTTTTGTTAATTTAATTGGGATGGCATGGAGTATATAAATTAGTTTAGATAAAATTGTCATAATCATTGAAATCTGATTTTATTTGTATAAAAAGTTTTTTATAATTTTGTTTATGTAATTCTTGGGTTTGTTTTGACATATATATTATGCTGTTCAGAGTTATTTTAAATGGTTTATTTCTTACTATCTCTTCGTTGATGATATGTAGGAATGCTGATGGATTTACTTTATATCCTGCGAATTTGCTAAATTTAATAATTATTTCAAGTAACTTTTTAGTTGAGTCTCTTGGTTTTTTAAGTATATCATCACATTATTTGCAAAAAGAGATAGTTTTATTACCTTATTCCTTGTTCTTATTCCTTCGGTTTCCTTTTCTTTTCTTGTTGCTATTTCTAGGATTTCCAGTATAATATTGAATAATACTAGTAACAGTGGGCATCCTGGTTTTATACCTGATTTTACTGGGAAATCTTCTACCCTATCTCCATTACAAATAATGTTTGCTGATAGTTTTAGAGAAATACTTTTAATCAATTTAAGAAAAAAAATTATTTATGCCTATACTTTCAAGTGTTTTTTTTTAATAGAAATGAGTGTTGTGCTTTATCAAAAGCTTTTTCTCCATCTAGTGATATAATCATATGATTTAAAAAAACTTTTATCATTGATGTAATCATTTATGTTAATAGCTTTCCTTGTGTTAAACCATTCTTGCATTCCTGATATAAATCTGACTTGGTCATAATGTATAATCTTTGTAATTTATTATTGTATTCTTTTAGCTAGCATCTTATTTAGGATTTTTACATTCATATTCATTATGAAATTAGTCCATAATTTTCTTTCTCTGTTTTTTATCTTTCTGCTTTAGGTATCAGTATCATATTTGCTTCAAAAAAGGAGTTTAGTAGGATCCTTTCTTTGCCTATTATTCCAAATAATTTATTTAATATTGGAATTAGTTGATCTTTAAATGTCTGATAGAATCCACTTGTGAGTCCATCTGGTTGTGGTGCTTTTTTTCTTAGGAAGCTTATTTATGGTATGTTCAATTTCTTTTTCTGAAATAGATCTGTTTAGAGATTCTATTTGTTATTCTAATTTATATTTTTGTATGTATTTATATTTTGTAATTTATGTTTTTGTAAATATTCTTCTATTTCACTTAAATTGTTAAATTGAGCAAAATAGTTCTTAATAATTGCTTTGTTTTCATCTTTATTAGTGATATATTCACACTTTCATTTTTAATACTAATACAGTTTTCTCTCTTTTTTAAAAGATCAAATTAGCCAATGGTTTACCTATTTTACTGAATTTCCCCCCAACCCCACAAAACTAACTTCTACTTTTATTTATTAATTCAATGGATTTTTTTACACTTAATTTTATTAATCTTTCTTTTAAGTTTTAGGATTTCTAATTTAGAGGTTAATCAGGGATTTTTAATTTGTCCTTTTTCTAGTACTTTTTAATTGCATATCCAATTCACTGGTTTGCTCTTTCTCTATTTTATTGATTCAAACATTTAGAAATATAAGTTTTCCTCTGATTATTGCTTTTGCTGTATCTCCTAGATTTTGATATGCTGTCTCTTTATTATCATCGTCTTCAATGGAATTATTAGTTCTATGATTGTAATCGTAATTTAAATGGGAAGCTCTTTCCCATTCGTTAATAAACTCCTGTGACCTGCTTAAGTCACATGAAAGCCTAAGTCATATCAATTTGAGTCACATGAAGCCTGTGATGGGAGAAGTTTGCTGAAGGGGAACAGGAAGAGGTGGAACTAGAGCAGAGCTGAGAGAAAGTAAGTCAGAGAGCAGTCAGAGCTAGAAAGAGTGCAGACAAGCAGGTAGCTAACTAGCACAAGTGAAAGAGTTTGTGATTTTGTTTAAGTGAGCCTGCTTGTGATTTGTTTAAGGGAGCTGGTTTGTGGGAAGCCTAACGGGGAAGTGATGAGGATGGTGTTGTCCTGTGCATTGTTATTGTGCATAGATTATGATGGATTTGGCTTTCTGGTGTCTGAATAAGTGCTTCAGTTCTATCTTCCATGTGGGGAGTCTGTTGTATTTTGGGATTCAGAACTGTGCCAGGATATTCATGGCCACTATAGATGCTGTGAGTATGGCATTGGCGCTACAATGATTTGTTCTTTAACCCATTCATTCTTTAAGATTAGATTGTTTAATCCAATTAATTTTTAATCTACATTTCTGTAGATTTAATGTAATATAATTTTAATTGCATTTAATATAATTTTTTAAAATTTAATATAATTTATATTTTTAATTTAATTTTATTTAATGTAATTTTTATTGCATTGTGATCTGAAAAGAATACTTTTAATATTCCTGCTTTTCTGCTTCTAACTATAAAAATTTTATGCACTAATACATAGTCAATATTTGCAAAGGTACCATGTACTGCTGAGGAGAAGGTATGTTCCTTTCTATTTCCATTCAATTCTCTCTAGATATCTATCATATCTAAAATTCTGTTTACTTCCTTGACTTATTTCTTATTTATTGATTTATCAAAATTCCATCTTTTACAGAAAACTTTTCCCAGCCCTCTAAATTCTAATTTCTTCTCTCTTTTAATTATTTCCTGTTTGTTATTTTAATAACATGCTTATGCATGATTATTTGCTTTTTATCTTCCACATTAGATTGTAAGCTTCTTGAGGATAGGGATTGTCTTTTGTCTCTTTTTGTGTCCTTAAGTGCTTAATATAATGGCAAGGACTTAATAAATATTTATTGAGTGACTAATTAATTTGTTCATACATAATAAAGCATTTATTAAGTTGAGCACAGTTTCCCAGTTTTGTTCATGCTACCCACGGTCTGAAGACTCCTAGGATCCTGTACCTTATGTACCTGAAGGACGAATAAACCATGTCAATGGCCTGAGTTTTAGACCATTGAGTCAATCAGATGTCAAGGGTGTTTTAATACCTTTTAAGGAAAAACTAACCTAAGCTACATGAGACCAGATGTCTCCGGATATTATTTCCATCATAGCCTCCTATTTGACCTGCCTGCCAAGTCCTTTCCCATCCGCACACTTGTGATATTTCTAAAACTCAGGTTGTCTAACCATGCTCATATAGCCCTAGTGGTTCCTTATTGTTTCTGGGACAAAATACAAATTTCTATTTGACTTTTTCCAATCTGACTGAGGCTTCTTTTCTACAGTTAGTACACATTATTCTCTGTTATATACTCCATTGCTCAGGTAAGCTGACGCGATCTTCTATTTATCTCCATTCTGAACATGCTGGGCCTCAGTTCTTGAATACACCTGATCTTTACTTGGAACTCTCTCCTCACTTTCCTTCAAATTTTCCACAGAAACCACATCTACATGACACTTTTCCTAACCTCTTCTAGTTGGCAGTGCCTTTCCCTACCCCTGAAATTACCTGTATTTATTTATTTTTAATATTTTTTATTTACTGTCGCAATGTATATTCCCCTCCCCTTCCCCACAACTTTGTAATAGATTGCAAACTCTTTGAGATTAGGTATTATTTTGTGCTTCATTTTATACTTTGCATTTTCCATGTCTGGCACATCCACCGAAGAATCTTGTTCACCTAATATTCAGAAACAATAAACACAAGGAGACAGAAGTGGCCATCTCTCATCCAGTTATACCCCCTGCTGCTGTGATTAGGTGAGAGACAAAACTGATGCCTGACTCTCACTCAATTCTTGAGATAAGATCAAAATAGTTTTACATCCTAATTCCTCATAGTTAGAAAGAAAAAGATTAAAAGATGGGCAGATCACCTCACTCCTTTTGTATGCACACTGAGTTCCAATTCAGCAGCTGCTGAGTTATCAGTTCTTGCAGCTTCGTAGCCATTTTTAACATCACACAGTACCAACTCCCTGAGTCATTCATGGCTGAAAACCAGCTCCTCAAATTTTCCACTTGATTGGATTGGGAACAGGCAGAGAATATCTGAGCATACTTTGAGGACTGACCCTCATAGGTCAGTCAACCTAGGCTACACTTCTTGTTGATTTGAAGAGGTGAGTTGAACTTACAGAGGTATCCTCTCCCTTTGTCCCTTTTCTAGATGTATTATCTGCTAACATGAATGAAGAGAAAATTTCTAACTCCAATGGAAATACTTGGCATATTTGTTTTTATAGAGAAAAAAGACAATATGCTTCCTAGTCTTTCAGAGTTGTTTGTTTTTTTAGTTCATCTAGAAATTAATCTGTCTACTGGGAAAAGTTGAGTCACAAAGTACTTTGCCATATTGTCTAGTCCAATTGTTATTTAAGAAACACTAAAAAATAATGTAATAATTTTGAGTGGTCCAGACTCAAAATAAGAGAATTCTGAATATTTTATAATAATTTAGGCGAATGCTAAGAAATTTTTAAAAATCATAGAGCTTTTAAAAATCATGCAAAAACGAATTGTTTATTATTTATTTTGTAAAAAGAACAAAGGTCAATTTCACTTATCTATAGTTAAAATAACTATAAGCTCCAGGGAGTTATAATCTATATATTTTTAACAAGAATGTTTCCTTGGAAGGTCTATTATATTTCTTAATATTTTTTACTCTTCTTATACTAGTTGTATCAAACATTAGTTTTTACAGAAAAAAAAATGTCATGACAGTTGTTATTTGAGGCATTTTATATACAAAGAACTACTCTGTATATCAGAGCTGGGATGACCATGCTCTTAGCATCACAATGAATAAATCACTGTTTCATTGAGTTATGATTTCTTTCTATCTTTAGACAAAGCTTTCTCTTGGCCTCATTCTCATTATATTTTTGCATCACACCCTGCTTCATTCTGCCCCCAATAACACATACACAACCCTTCTAAGTCTACAGTACTATGGCTATGACTCATTTATCCTCCTTCCCTTTCATCCTTCCCTCTCCCTCTCTCTTTGTTCTTTCCACTTCTCCCCCATATCTAATTTCTTCATGTCAACCTGTAAACTTGTTTTCCTTCATAAAATATTAGAAACATTGTGGTAACTATTTTTACAATGTTAGGCTCTCAAAACTGTAATTGCTAGAAACTAGAATTAAGAAATGGGGCAGTCTGATTGAAGTCCTTTAATGGAGGGGAGAAACTGAGGGAAGTTATCCTCAGTAAGTATAGAGGGGGACATTATTGGGAATTCCAACAAATTTCAGTGAACGTAGGTAACTTGGGCAATAAACTTGAATGCCTTCAAGTTTAGATACTTTCTCAATTTGTGTCAACCTATTTTGCTTCTGAAAATTGTTTGTTATCAATTAAAATATATGAAAATTATGGGAACATAGTGGTATGTTAGTACTTACAGAAAGCCCAGATATCCTCCCCTATCCCAAGCACATTAGTAAAGTTCTAAAGAAGCACCAAAAGGATTAATGATAAAGAAAATAAGAATCAGATATAAACATCTCCATCTGGTACAGGACACACAAAACAAGACTGCCAGAATCCTGCAGGAATATAGAATAAGGCAAAGTCCAGTTCCACAATAGGACATGACCTGAGCAGTTCCCAACGCAGAGACTCAAGAATCCCATTCCCATCTGCAGCACTAAATGGGGCCACACAGAAGAGAATGGAAGGGAAGAGCATTTATTAAGCACTTATGGAAGGCAAAGTCCAGTTCCACAATAGGACATGACCTGAGCAGTTCCCAACGCAGAGACTCAAGAATCCCATTCCCATCTGCAGCACTAAATGGGGCCACACAGAAGAGAATGGAAGGGAAGAGCATTTATTAAGCACTTACTGTATAGCAGTCACTAAGAAGTACTTTACAAATATTATTTCATTTGGTCCTCATAACAATCCTGGGAAGCAAATGCTATTATAATTTTCATTGTGCAGTTGAAGAAACTGAATTTGAAAGAAGTGACTTGCCCAGAGTCACACAACAAGTAGGTATCTGAGGTCAAATTTGAACTTAGGTCTTTCTGAATCCAAGTCTGTTGCTCTATTTACTGCCTCACTTACCTGTCCCTTCCACTTCAGGAAAGAGGATCAGACCAACATCCAGACCATTATCAACAACAATTGTCGAAGAAAACAGGTAAGGGAAGATCGTCTAAAACCATTAAATTACCAGAAAATCATGGAACAGCCTCCCGAAATCTATCCCAAATTCTATCCCCAAAACTATCCCAAATCCTGGATACCTTATTTCAAGAAATCATAAATAGAAACTTCCCAATGTTCTTAGAACAAGTGGGCAAAGTGAAAATTTCAACAATCCTCTATATAACCTCTTGAAAAAAAACCCAAAATGAAAACTTCCAAAAATCGCAGAAAAAGGGGTCATAGTGTGCTAAGAATTGCAGTTTTTAAGAACTTCTATAAGCCTTTATTTGATTGTTGGTATTTTAAATGGGACATTGTGTCTAACACCAATGTAAAATATTTTGAGCAAAAAGAGAATTCTATCATTCTTGAAATTCTTGCTATAAATGAAACCAGAAGAAAGTTGTAATTAAGTAGAAAGATGGGTCAAAGGAATTCTTTGGAGAGACATGGAGAAGAGCTGGGAGACTTGATTTTATTGTACACTAAAAGCAGCAAGAAACTTTATTTCATATAATATCATCTTATATTACAGTACTGAAGACAAATGTTTGCAAGGAGACTTGTTATTCAGTCATTTCAGTTTGATTCTGTTTGAGGTTTTTGTTTTTTTTTTGACAAAGATATTGGAATCGTTTGCCATTTCCTTCGCCAGTTCATTTTATAGATGAGGAAATGGAAGAAATGGGATTAAGTGACTTGCTCAGGGTTATACAGCTTATAAGTGTCTGAGACTGAATTCGGACTTAGGTCTTCCTGACTCCAGATCTGGCATTCTATCCAGTGTGCCACCTAGCTGCCTGAGACAAGAAGACTACCCTGAAAATAGCTACACCTCATAAACTAGCATCAGTTGTTGAGCATGAAGAGGAAGAATAATTCTATGAAGAACTAGACAAGACTCTGAATTTAATCAGCTTATATTCTGATATATTTGGTCATTTCAATGAAAAAATGAGGGAAGGTGAGTATCATGAGAGATACATGGTAGAGAAATAAAGGAAGGAAGAAAGAAAGAAAGAAGAAAAAAAGAAAAAGAAAGAAAAGAATCATTCTGATGAATATCTGGCCACTGGACCCTGATGGCTCTGGAGAAGAAAGTGGGACTGGTGACCTTGTACAAACTTCCCTCACTCAAATCAAAGTCAACTGCAAGTCATGTCATCATCTCCCTGATATCATGGTCCTCTCTGAGAATGAAGGACAAATGCAACAATATGGGAGAGCATGGTTGGGAAAACATGAAGGTGAAAACTTGTAGATGACACAAAAGCTTTGTGTTTTTATATAATGAACACTTCCTTCAAGAGATGTTGGATGTGGAATGTAGCAAGTAGGATTATGAAAGAATGAAATAGACCATAATTTGTAAGACAGTGTCACTCCTCATAGGGTCTACACTATTATGCTTTGGCCACTGTGATCGACATTGCTGTGTGATGGCCACTACAATGGAGATCTGACTTCCCCCCATGGCAGTACAAAACATTCTTGTTGACTTGTGCTACCACTGCTAAAACCTGACCCTGTCTCTTTTGTTGATGTGTTACTCTTCTATGTCTAGGTCTAACTCTGCCCCCTTTTACTTAGTTAGGCATTTCACACTAAAGTGCCACTACTCCTGGATGGTCCACCATAGTTGAAGTCACCACATTGGGATGGCACACACAGCTCCAAGGGATTCTGGCCAAATATGCCAGGGCTCATCTTTCTTTCAAATAAAGAAAATTCCTTACTATGTGAGCATGTGGCCCTGCTGTTGATTCTTTTTGTGTTTATTCTAAGGTGGAGTATTAGAATTGGAATGATGTCCAGGCCAAAACTTAGGACCACATGAACTCAGTTCACAGCACAGTCCAGGTTGATAGATTTTCTCTTTGCTCCAACTTTTGCCTTATTATGAGACTTAACAAATGAGTCTAATTCCCCTGTCTGTTCTCTGCTTCTATGCCTCAGTCAGTAGATAGTATGAGATGATCATTATGATTATAAATTTGCTTCCCAACAGTCAAACTTACTATATTGTTATACTGGCTATAAATATTTCTGTGCTCAGACTTCCAGGAGCCAAGATAGTGAGTAAGCAGGAAATCGCCTGAACTCTCCCATATTCACCTCCAAACAATTATAAAATAGCACCTTCAAATGAATTATGGGATGTCAGAATCAGCAAAAAGATGCAATGAAACAATCTTCTAGCCTAAGAAACTTGGAAGGTTGGCAGGAAAGGTCTGTCTCACTCAGATAAAAGGGAAGTATAGTCCAGGACAGGAAGCATCCTGGCAAGTCAGCAGCAGGCCCTGCCTCAGCAAGTCAGCAGGATGTCCTGAATTCCAGTGCAACAAGAGCAGGCAATGTCAACACTAGGACCTCCCACATGCCTAAGTGTAGTCCCAGGCTAATAGGCAGACAGTAGCTCTCGGACACCCCCATGTGCCTCAGCACATAGGCAGATGCTAGTGTTGGGACCCACTATGTGTCTCAGAACAAGGACAGATTCCAGCACTGAGTGAATAGGCAGATACCACTGTCAGAACTCCCATATGCCCCAGCACGGCTCTAGAACAGGATGATGCTAGCACTGGGACACATTCCTCTTCAGTACTGCACCAGACATGAGGGTCCCCTCCCCTTCTCCATGGGCCTCAGGGAAGCGCCAAGGAAGCACCAAGCAAACAGCCAGGGCCTGCAGCACAAGAAGGTTGAGACAGCGCCCCTCCCATCCCAGAAGCAGAGTTCAAATTTTAAAATAAGGAAAAAGACTAATAAAGATGAACAAAAATCAACCAAACAAAAAAAGAATCTGACAATAGAAAGTTATTATGGTGAAAGGGAAGATCAAGACACCAGTTCAGAAGAGAACAGTAATGTCAAAACACCTATTGGCAAAACCCCAAAGAAAAGGGGAATTGTTTTCAAGCCCAGAAAGAACTCATGGAAGAACTCAAAAAGGAGTTTAAAAATCAAATAAAAAGGTGAAATAAAAATTGGGAAAAAAATGAAAGTAATGCAAGAGAATCATGAAAAGAGTCAAAAGCTTGGAAAAAGAAAGCAACTCATTAAAAAGTAGAATTGGCCAAATGGAAAAGGAGGTACAAAAGCGAACTAAAATAAATAATCCTTAAAAATTAGAATTGGGCAAGTGAAAGCTAATGACTCTATGAAACATCAAGAATCAATTAAACTAAATCAAAAGAATAAAAAAGATAGAAGAAAACGTAAAATACCTCACTGGAAAAACAACTGATTTAGAAAATAGATCCAGGAGAGCTAATTTAAGATAATTTGGACTATCTGAAAGCCATAATCAAAAGAAGAACCTGGCCATCATACTTCAAGAAATTATTGAAGATAATTGTTTTGATACCATTAGAACCAGGAGGTATATTAACATTGAAGGAATCCACTGATCATCTCTGGAAAGAGATCCAAAAATGAAAACTTCCAGGAACATTATAGTCAAATTCTAGAACTCCCAGGTCAAGGGAAAAAAAATATGATAAACAACCAGAAAGAAATAATTCAAATATCAAAGAGTCAAAATCAGGATTACATAGGACTTAGCAGCAACAACATTAAAGGACTGGAGGTCATAAAATATCATATTCTGGAAGACAAAGGAGTGAGGACTACAACCAAGAATCACCCACCTTGTGAAAATTAGCATAGTCCTTCAAGGGAAAAAATGTCGTTCATTGAAATAGAAGACTTGTAAGTTTTCATAAGGAGAAGACAAGAGCTGAACAGAAAATTTGATTCTCAATATCAAGACTCAAGAAAAACATAAAAAGGTAAAAAAGGAAAGAAAAAACATAAGGGATTCAATACATCTAAACTGCACATCTCTACATGGGAAGATGATACTTATAATTCTTAAGAACCGCATCACTAATAGTTCAGTAAGATAGAGTGTACATAGACAGAAGATACAGGTATAGGTTGAATGTGAGGGAATGACATAGAAACTTAATTAAGGAATAAGAAAGAGAATTATACTTTGAGCAGAAGTACGAGAAAGGTTGAAACAGGTAAATTATTTCACATGAAGAGGCACAAAGGACCTATTACAGTGTAGGGGGAGATGGGAGGGTGGGCAATGGATATCACCTTTACTTTACTCTCATTAGAACTGACTCAAAAAGGGAATAACATACACAGTCTGTTGAGTATAGAAATCTATCTTACCTGATAGGGAAGTAGGAGGAAAGATTAATTAAGGGAAGGGAGGATTGACAGAAGGGAGGGCAGATTTGGGGAAGTGGTGGCAGAAGGAAAACACTGGTGAGGAGAGAATGGGTAAAAGGAGAGAGAGGACAAACAAGAGGAAAAATAGGATGAAGAGAAATACATGGTTAGCAAGCATAACTGAGAATGTGAATGGAATGAACTCTCCCATAAAATGGAAGCAAATAGCAGGGTTGATCAAAAACCAGAATCCTAAAACATGTTGTTTATAAGAAACACACATGAAGCAGAGAGAGACACATACAGAGTAAAGGTAAGAGAGTGGAACAGAATTATGCTTCAGCAGAAGTAAAAAAAAAAAGCAGGGGTAGCAATCATGATCTCAGACAAAGCAAAAATAGATCCAATTTTTTAAAAGAGATAAGGAAGGAAACTACATCTTACTAAAAGGTACCATAGACAGTGAAGTAATCTCAAGACTAAATATATATATGCTAAGTGGTACAGCATTCTAATTCCTAAAGGAGAAATTAAGTGAGTTAAAGAAGAAATAGAGAGCAAAACTATACTAGTGGGAAACCTCAGCTGTCCACTCCCAGAACTTGATAAATTCAACCAAAAATAAACAAGAAATAAACTAAAGAGGTGAGTAGAATTTTTAAAAAGTTAGCTATGACAGACCTCTGGAGAAAATTGAATGGGAATTGAAAAGAATATATCTTTTTCTCAGCAGTACGTGGTACCTACATGAAAACTGACCATGTATTAGGCCATAAAACCCTCAAAAACAAATGTAGAAAGACAGAAATATTAAATGCATCCTTTTCAGATCCTAATGCAATAAAAATTACATTCAACAAAGGGCAGTGAAAAGATAGATTAAAATTAATTGGAAACTAAATAATCTAATCTTAAAAGAATAAGTAGATCACAAAACAAATCATAGAAACAATCAATAATTTCATTAAAGAGAATGACAACAATTAGCCAACATGAGACAACATGCCAAAGTTGTAGCTAAGCAGAAATTTATTTCTCTAAATTCTTACATCAGTAAGATAGAGTAATAGTATATCAATGAATTGAACATGCAACTAAAAAGCTAGAAAAAGAATAAAATAAAACTCTCCAATTGAGCACCAAATTGGAAATCCTTTAAGCCAAAGGTGAGACTAATAAAATTGAAAGTAAGAAAACTATTGAACTAATAAATAAAAGTAGGATATGGTTTTATGAAAAACAACTAATAAGATAAACAAATCTTTGGTTAATTTGATTTTTTAAAAAAAGAGGAAAATCAACTATCCAGTATCAAAAATGAAAACAGCAAATTCACCACTAGTGAAGAAAAAATTAAAGCAATCATTAGGAAATATTTTGCCCAGTTATATGCCAATAAGTCTGACAATCTGAGTGAAATTGATGCTTATTTATAAAACTTTAAATTGCCTAGATTAACAGAAGAGGAAATAAAATACCTAAATCACTCCATCTTAGAAAAAGAAATTGAACAAGCCATCAATGAACTTCCTAAGAAAAAATCCTCAGGGTCAGATGAGTTCACAAATGAATTGTACCAAACATTTAAAGAACAATTAATTCCAACACTATATAAACTATTTCAAAAAATAGGTGGAGTTCTACCACATTCCTTTTATGACACAAATATGGCGCTGACACCTAAACCAGGAAGGGCTAAAACAGAGAAAGAAAACTATAGACAATTTCCCTAATGAATGTTGATGCAAAAATTTTAAACAAAATGCTAGTAAACAGATTACGGCAACATTTCACAATTATCACACACTATGACCAGTTGAAATTTATTTGTCAAGGGTGCATGGCTGAGACTGGATACCAGCACAGAAAGCACCAGGGCAGAAATAGATTACAGGGGATCCCTGAACTAGTGCTAGGTGCAGGAACATGCCATCTGGCAGCCCTGTGGCTTACTACTCCATTTCAGGTCACACATTCAGGGCAGAGTAGAACAGATGTGAGCATTGGCCCTAGTTTTGTTTTAAGCAAAGAAAACCTTCTGGAAATGTAGTTATATGATTTTGATCCCAAGGCAGAGCAATGACTAAATTTTAGCCTTTAGCATAGCATGTAAGCCTTCAGTGGAATAACCAGGGCAGGAGTCCTAAGCCAAAGGGAGGCTGGCAGTTCAGTTACTCTTAACCTGTGGAAAACTCCCAGTGGGCTAATAGTAGTTGAGTCCAGCAGAAGTCTACTGAAACTCCCACCCAGGGACAAACCAAGAGACCCAAAGCTAGATCAGAAACAAGGAAAACTTGAATTGGGAGGACAGTTAAACAGACTTTACACTGTTTCACACCACGTTGGGAGCACTGAAAGTCTCAGGCCCCCAACTCTGATCTGTGGAAGCAGAAAAAGTACATAAGATCAAATCAGATACACTTTGTCCCCAGAAGTGGGCAAAGCCCACAGATATAAAGTCACAAGTCAAGAAGTAGGCTGAAAGAAGGAAAAAACAAAACAAAAAATAATCTCACCATAGAAGCCCATTATGGTGACAGACACAAAAATACCTATAAACCAAGCCTCAAAGGAAAATGCAACTTGGACACAAGACTAACAAGAATTTCTAGAAATGTTAAAGTAAAAGGTTTTGTTTTGTTTTTTAAAAAAAGCTAAAAGTGATATTTTAAAAAATGAATCAGAGCAGTTGAGGAAAAATGGGAAAAGAAATGAGAGGTAGAGAAGAAAGCTATGAAAAGAGAATTAACAATTTGGAAAGGTACAAAACCTTACTCTTTCAAAATTAGAATTGGCCAAATGGAAGTTAATGATTATGAGATAGCAATGAATAATAAAATGAAAATCTCAAAAAATAGAAGGAAATGCAAAATAAAATAAAATAAACAACTAATCTGGAAAACAGATTGAAGAGAGATAATTTAAGAATCAATGTACTACCTGAAAGTCACAAATATGTCAAGAAATCATAGAAGGAAACTGCCAAGATCTCTTAGAACCAGAGAGCAAAACAGAAATTGAAAGACTCCAACACCTGAAAGAAACTCTTCCCAGGAATGTTATAGCCAAAATCCAAAGCTCCCAGTAAAAGAAAAAATCCTGCCAGAAGTTAAAAAAAAAAAAAAATTCAGGTGCTGAGGAGCCAATTTACGCAAGATTTAGCAGCTACCACTATAAAGAAATGGAGATGCAGTGGATTAGGCACTGGCCCTGGAGTGAGGAGGACCTGAGTTCAAATGTGACCTTAGACAGTTACTAGTTATGTAACCCTGTGCAAGACACAATCCAATTGTGGAAGGAAGGAAAGAAAGAAGGAAGGAAGGAAGGAAAAAAAGAAGAAGAAAGAGGAGGAGAAGAAAAAAAGAAAAGAAAAAAGACAGAATATGGTCTTCTAGAAGGCATCTAGGCCTATAACCAAGAATAACTTATCCAGCAAAAATATGTATAATCCCTATAGGAAAAAATTAATTTTTAATGAAATAGAGACACTTCAAGCTTTCCTAATGAAAAAAACTAGAGCTGAGTAGAAAATTTAATATACAAACACAATAATTAAGAGAAGTATGAAAAGGTAAACATGAATGAGCAATCATATGGGATTAAACAGGATTAAATCATTTACATTCTTATAAGGGAAGATGATACATATAGCTTTTCAGAATGCCAACCTCATAAGATATTATAGAGGAGAGCTAATTAGACAGAGGACCTAGGAGTGATTCTGTGCTATTTTAATGATCTTAAAAGAAGAATTTAAGGTTTTGGATTGGATAATGAATTTCCTAGGCCTTTAAACCTCTGTTGGCGAATGCAGTTGGTCTCTAGCGACCATCAGTCTCTTGGTATGATATAACTGAAAACTTCTAGGCTGGGATCTGTGAGAACAAAAGGTTTGTTTGGATCTTAATAAGTGAACACTGAAACATGGCAGTTGATTAAGTGTTGGAAGGAATTTTCATACTTTTCTTTCCTTCCATCTCCACAGCACTTTGTAGGTTTTAAGACAAATTCACATTTCTTTCCCCTCTGGTTCAATCATATGTACACCAGTGAGATCATTCGATGGTTCAGCAACATCAATAATGGTTAACAAAATTTTAATAACCATCAAATCCCAGAAAAGTTTTTAACGCTTTAAGATTATGCAGAATCCAGAAGTTTTTCTACCTTCTCTGGGTTCATGCTCATATATTATTGGAATACATTTAACAGAAACTGAAAAACTGATACTTGTCTGTTGACCACTTGAGACCAGCTTTGTCTGAACAGTCAAGGCCTTTCATGTGTCTCTCCTCATGTTCTTCTAGGGTCTTTCCAAAAACAGTATCTTTAAGGTACACTAACCCTTTTAGGTTGTTCATGTGTGTAACTACTTTATTTAGCTTTTGGAAAGTGGAGGTTTTCTTGAAATCTTTTGGTCATATGCTTAAACTGGTGAATGCAATCTTCCTCAGTCATAGGTATCTGATAATATCTACTGTGCAAGTCTGAGACAAAATCACCATGTAGTTCTTTTGTTCAAAGATGAATATTGTCCATATATCTGTGCCTTTCCATTCTTTTTTGGTACTCTAGGTGATACATAAAGGCTTCCACTTCCTACAATGATGTCATTGACCAGAATGTCTTTGAAACTAGCATGTTCTTCTATAACATTTCCCATCATAGACAGAGCAATCTTTCTAGATCTTTCCTAGAATGGTCATGAATTGAAATTGCAGATTCTATGAGTTGCATCTCAGGTACATCACACAGTCCATTCAGGCAGAAAGGGTTCTTGATTAAAAGTAATCATCTTCTGGTATACAAATGCCTTCTACCAATGAAGACTGGCAACGTGTCTATACTTAGACTTTCGGTATTGTCTGTAGGCACTGGGAGTTTGAGTGACTCATAGAAAGTTATATGCCCAGTCTGTATCCAAGTAGGACTTGAGACTAAGTCATCTATATTCCAAAAACAGTACTGTAAACACTTCCATGTACTGTTACCCAAGAAAATAGGAATAAAATAGATAAAAAGAATGAACTAGAGTAGCTCGTGAAAATCAGACTGGGACAGCCACAGCTACCCATTTTCAGCCTCTTAGTCACATGGTACTGTGATACTTATTTTTCATATTTTCCAGCTTCTCATTCCTCACTTCTTATTAGGCAATGTAGAAAATAGCATCACTATACTGCAGAAAACAGGGCAATCTACCATTGGTGTCGTACTGGCTCTTTGTTTCAAATGAGATAGGATTTTGAGTCCTGAGAGACTTTGTGCTGTCAATTGGAATGGGGATGACCTCTCCTGTCCACTTGTGCTGCCCACTGTGGGTATAGCGGCCACATACTGAGACTTTCCTTGTTATCAACTATTTTCTCCTTTCTCTTATATATATATATATATAGCAACAAAGTTTATTAAAGCTATCTCTATGTGGGCTGGCTGCTGCTTTTCATCTGAACTCCCCTGCACTACAATCTGGTGTCAGCTGTGGAAATGAAAAGCTTATTCCCGACTTTAGTTTTTCAGAGAAAAATAAAGAGGAGAGAAAGGGGGGAGGGAAGTACCAGAGGAATGAGAATCTTCTTGTGGAGTCTGATGGCCAGATACTCAGGAGACTTGGATTACAAGGCTGTTCAGGGGCCAAGAGGGCTTATCTCTTTGCACTCCACCAGAATCCTGAGTGATGGCTTGCTTAGGAACAAGAAATTAACTGAGAGAAAAGGATTTCATTCCTTGGCTGCTCCCCACAGTGATAAAAGGAAGAAGGGATGGCAGGGGCGGACTCACGAACAGTAAAATCAGCCAGATTCTTCCTGGCAACCACTGTCATACAGCCCAACCCAGCAAGCTATGGACATTGGTATGGATGGATGTTGGTGAGAGGGAGCTTGCTAGGATTTGAGACAGAGCCTAGCAAAGTCACAAGGAATATTTAGAATTCTGGATAGTTCACATTATTAATAAAGGCTCCCAAATTATCTCCATTGTAGAAGATGAACGGATTATCCTATGGGGTTTATCCACTGACCCCCCTCTCCCCTCTCCCTCCCCTTCCACTCTTGATGAATACAATGGCTACACAGTGGGTAGAACAGGGATGAGAAACTGCCCTGTTAGAATGGCTTTATGCAACCATCAAACACAATTCACAGGGGAATTTCTTGGTCCCTTCAGACAGGCAGTGGGCCACTCACACAGAAGCAAATTCTACCCTGAGATAGGATTCAATTATTCTGTGAGTGGGAAATCAGGAAATGGGGATAGGAGGGATATTCTCCCAGAAGCTCCCACTCAAAAGGGTATATTGTGATGATTACCAGGTCATGGAATTCCTGGGAGGATGGAGGGTAGAGGGGGATATACATCAGGTCTCAAACAACTTCCTTTGGCAGAAAGAGAGAGATGCAAGGGAGATCTCTAAAGCAATCCTGCTATAGGGACATTCTTAAGGAAGTGATATAGCTAGTTGGAACTCACTAAACTAAACTCACTAAAAAAAGTGAGTTAAACCTGAGGATTAGGATGAGAAGATCCTAGGGCCAGGAAGATAGTCACATTTAGAATAGATTGCAGTGGAACCCTGGGCACCTCAAAGAATAAGAATGCTGAGTAAGAGAAGCTAGTTCCTCTTTGTATCTGCTAGATGGATACCTCCAGCCCTCAAGTCTATGTAATGTTTATGGAATATGAAGATCTTCCCCATCCATTAATAGGCCTATGTGACCATATGTGTCCCCTTTTCCCTTGGAACAGGAGCCGTGTTCCCAGGTCTAAAGGTCAATCACAACTGTGATACATCCTTAGTCACATAGAACCCACTGGGGGAGGAACTTACCTAGAGGGAAGCTTGTTTATGGGGAGGCTTACTTGTAGGAAGGCTTTCACACCTTTTGATACTAAACTAATTAGGCACTGAGTCATGAGGGTTGTGAGGCCTTCTGGCTTTCAACCTATTTGCTGAAATTACATATATATATATATATATATATATATATATATATATATATATGTTCTTAGGTGGCATTTTGCTTTGGAGGTTTGCTTATGAGAAGAACCTTTTGGTTCACTGGATGGAACTGTTTGTTAAGATGTTAAGCTGTTTGTTAAGAGCCCATAAATACTCAGAGGTTTGTGCTGTCCCAGTCTGGTGGTTATATTACTTTGTTCAGACAGTAGGAGCTCTGTCTGTTGAATGTCTATGATAATTTCTGCTTGTATTTTCTCCATGTTCAGGGTGCTGACCTTTCCCCTGAACTAGTGAATGTAATTAAAAGAAGATTGTTGATGCTTTTAAAGTTATCTTTCCTTTAGAAAAACAGATCAAAGAACTTGTGCTAGCAGGCTATCCTCAGTGTGCTACAGTGCTTGATATTATACCCTATCATCCCCACTTACCTCCCATGTAGGGGAAGAAGACATTTCCCAGATTGAGCAAACAGAAATAGGGGTGAGCATGATCCCCAGACTAGCTACTCCCACAGGAGCTAATAGGAAATATGTCTAAATCATGACAAAATGGCTAAATAGGGGAACTAAGACATTTTTTAGGACTTCTAGACATTAGGGGTAAAGTGACTATAGTGTTAGGATTTACACATACAAGGGACAAGAAAATACTCCTCAGTGACTTCAGCCTAAGTCCCAAGGGACTTCCACAATTGTAGGGAGCCCATTCTGGTCTATCAAATGTATTATAAGGGTCATCCCCACTGAGGACTAAATCATAGACATAGATCTGCTAAATTCCTTTTTATGGGGAGTGTGACAGACTGACTGATCATAGTCCTCTACCATTTCCCATCTCCTACCACTTATTATGTTGTGGGTAGCAGTTTATGATCTTCCTTTCTCCATTCCCATCCCCCGAACCACCTTGGCACCCCTCATGGAGATGGTTCAATTCAAGTAATATGGAATGCCAGGTAGGGAGCAGGCAGGAAGAGAGATCACTGTCCTAATAAAAAAATCCTTAGACCATTTCTCAGTTCGTGGCCAATAAGGAAGACCAGTGGTGCTTGGTGACTGTCAAGGGCTAAACCAAGTTATGAACATGACTTATCCTACTGTGTTCTACCATGGTGAGTGGGACTAAAATCCTGGTGGTCACACCTGGTGAAGATGGTGGTATGGTAGACTTGAATACTACTCTCTTTTCTATTCCAGGAAGGGCAGAAGATTACAGTTCACTTGAGGCAGCTAGGTGGAGCAGTGGATAGAGCTCTGGGCCTTGAGTCAGGAAGCAAAATCTGGCCTCAGGTGCTTACTAGCTGTGTGATCCTGGGCAAGTCACTTAATTTCTGTTCACCTCTCCTGTAAAAATGGGAATTAATAATAGCACCTACCTTCCAGTATTATTGTGAAGATCAAATGATATGATAATTGTAAAGTGCTTAGTGCAGCACCTGAAACAAAGCACTATATAAATGCTAGTTGTTATTATACACTTAACAGGGAATGCAGTACACCTTTACCCTCCTGCCCCCAGAATACTTTAATAGTCTAGCCCTTGTCACCAATATGTGGAGTGGACAGTGACCAAGATTCAGTTTAATTCTGACACTACAGTTCTGCATTGTGTTGATGATATTGAACAACTGAGACAAAAGTGGGCACTACCCTCACTTCCTTAAGGGCTTAACTGGACCCAGATGGGTAGAATTTACCCTATACAAGATATAGGGACCATCCCTACAGGTATAGTTCCAGGGAGTCCAATGGGCAAAGGCCTAGATTCCTAAGAGAGTCAGGAGTTTTGAAGCTCCTAGTAACCAAAAAGGAGACCTGGGCTCTGAATGGGGTCTTTGTCTACTGGCAGCAGGTACCATATCCTATATTTAGGAATCATTATGTGGTCCCTCCATGCTGTGGTGTGATATGCTGCATGGTTTGAGTGGTAATATCACAGAAGCAAGCAACATTGAAAGCTCCCCGGGAGGCTGTCCAATGGGCTCTTCCACTTGGACCCCTGTCATTCAGCAATGCCATGGAATTCTAGGCATCAATTATTCTAGTAACAGCAGACTGACAAGTTATGGAAGAAGGATGCAGCCTCTACCCAGAGACCTCTCAAGTTCTGGATCTGCATGCTTAGAGGGGCAACAGTCAATTATTCCCCTCACCTTTGAGAAGCAATGTTTAGGGGTAGGGAACCTGCAGCCTCAAGGCTACATGTGGCTTTCAGGATCCTTGAGTACTACCTTTTGACTGAGTCCAAGTTTTATAGAACAAATGCTTTGTTCTATAATCCTTTGTTCTAGGGGGATTTGTTTTGTGAAGTCTGGATTCAAAGGGCCACATTGGAGGACCTAGAGGGTCACATGGGCCTTGAGGCCTCAGGTTCCCCACCCCTACTAGTCTGATACTAGGCCTGACGCTAATTGAGACAGTGAGACTGACTAGGGACATTCTGGTCAAATTGAGTCCTGAGAGCCCTACATTTCAATGGGTTCTGACTGAGACTATGCCTTACAAGGCAAGAGGCTTTTCAACTGTCAATCAAGTGAACCCTGGGCCCATAGAGTGAGTAAGCTGCACAAGCTGGTAACTGACAGAGTCACTGGAGAGTAGCCTGAACCTAATACCCAAAGTCCACACTTCAAGTGATTTGATATCCTTCTTTGTCCTACCTTTCAAAGGATGAAGAGACCTGGTTTACTGATGGAACCCTTCACATTAAAAATGGCCAAGTCCAGTGGAGTACAGCAACATAAAAAGTAGGGTTCATACCAATTATGACAACAGTCATTCAGCACAGTGGGAAGACCTACGGGGCAGTGATCCTCATTTTTAAAATGAGAACTCAAAAGGAGATATTCACCTATACTAACACTCTTGGGTCATGGAAAGTGATCTAGCCAGTCAGTGACAACAAACTGGAAAATCAAGTCTAACTCAGTATGGGAGAAGGGGAAACACTGACAGCATATACCATGCTTGTGACCTAAGGGAACCCTTCCCCCAGGAATCTAAGTGCAATGGCATGCCTGATCAAGCCTGTGCCTGACAAATCATCTGAGTAATGCAATGGATCCACTTGTATCAACAGTGAAAATGAACACCCTGTGCAAGAGTGAGCCACCAGAAAGCCTAGATCTCAAATGAGAAGAAACCAAGGAAGCTAAAGCTAGTCATACTTCCTGAAATTTGGATTCTGTTGTCCTTTGTTGCTGAAGAAGACCATGTCATTAGAAATGATGACTTGACTTGCACTTGACTGTTTTGAGTGAGGGAAGTCTGTGCAAGGTCACCAGCCTCACTTCTCCTCTGGAGCCATCTGACTAAGAAAGGGGATGCTTAGGGAAAGTCCTTGGGGATAATAGCCTCTTGACAAGTAGATTATGTAGACCCTGCCTGTGTGATGTAGGGGCTTAGGATCCTTATAAAGAATATGGGGTGGTCACAACTCTTCTCTCCTGGACACAAGGACTACCATTCCAATTCTTAAAAAGAATCTACCATTACCTTGACTATCCTGATTCTATTTTATTGACAAAAGGACTCCATTTCTTGTAGGATTCAACAATGACCCTGAAATCAGGGCATAAGGTGGATTTTCCATTTCTCATTCCCAGCAGGCATTATGAAACAATGGAACAACTGCTTACAAGGCCTATGACCTAATGACAGTGTTGCTATTTAGTTGTTTTTCAGTTGTATCTGATTCTTTCTGATCACATTTGGGGTTTCCTTGGTAGAGACACTAGAGTGGTTTGCCATTTCTTTTTCCAGGTCATTTTACAGATGAGGTAACTGAGGCAAACAAGGTTAGCACACTTGCCCAGAGTCACACAGCTAGTAAGTGTCTGAGGCCAGATTTGAAATCAGATCTTCTTGACTCCAGGCCTGGCCTCTATCTACTACACCACCTAGCTGCCCCTGGAACATAACCTTTTCCAATGGCTTTAGTCATTCTACCCTTTAAACACTTCCATTTCTCCACAAAGCTATATCTCAGATGACCCATTATCAGGGGGAAGAGAGAACAGAGCTACTAGCTTACACCTGGCAGTCCATAACCAATGCCAACACACCTGAGCGCACCCTCCTTTTTCTAGCCCAAGTCATACCCAAGGAGGGTAGATGGTCTTCTCATTAAGACCCATCATTTAGAGATGCCTTGACTTCTGCCAGCCATTCCCTGATGCCACACTAACCTTTTCATTCACCCTGCCCTAGGTCGGATTTACCTTCCCTAGGATAGCCAACTTATAGCCTAGAGAAACTACTGGGCTCATATAACTAATTCAAACAGTCGTTACAGAAGTGGTGTTGTCCTCAGGTGAGGGGACAACTTGTGGAAACCAGCAAGTGGTGATAAATGGGTCCCAGTGAAGACAGTGATTCATGGGTCTGGAGGGACATTATGGATCCTGCCCAATACACAATCCACTTATAGATTGGTGGGAAAGGAAGTGGCTAGACTTGGAAGGGAGGACTTAGGCTGGCGAGGAGGAGAATACATTGTGACCCCTATCCTTTCTATTTTTAAAAATTTTCAAGGTTGACACCAGATGGGAACTAACTGAGATATTCCAATTCTATTCTCATTATTGCTGTTGACTTGTTTAATTTTCTCCTTGACTTTTGGACCTGGCTATCACCCATATTGTGGAGGCAGTTAGACCCAGATGGCATCATGAAATTGTTCCTGCTTTTCAAAGATTTTCTCTTGTTTTTGCTTTTTTTTTCCTCCCAAATACATTATTACAGAATCAATAACACTGAGCACTGATCCTATCCTTGTCTCAAGCAATAACAGTGGCAGCTAAATTTAGCAGTTGATGGATCTGTCACCCAGCTATAGGAAAACCTGACGGCAAATCTGAAGTGTCTTCCAAAACCTAGCCCTCTGCATGACAGACGCAGCCACAGTCCTGATCATAATCTGCTGTGTGCTGCAATGTATCCAGCACAGTTCACTAATTCCTTCACTGTCCTTTGCTGACATTTTTTATGTGGAAGACTTTTGGTTCTGAGTGATGGAGAGCTGAGACCAAGGGGTGGATTGTGAGCTGCTGGTGATAGCACTGTTAGATTGAAACTCCCTACTTCACCTCTTCTCATTCCTCATTTTTTATTAGGAATTTTAGAAAGTAAACTTGTTTTATGATATTGGCCCTTTATCTCAAACAAAATATAAATTTGAACCCTTCAGGACTCTAGACCTTTGACTAGAGTGTGGATGCTCTCTGTCCCCATCCCCCAACTTCCCTGTGTATTGTCCATTGGGGGATGGAGTTGGCACACTGAGACTTTTCCTCAGCTGTTCTCTTCCCCTTGAGAGGAGTAATAAAGTTTATAAAAGTTATCTCTGTGTACTGCAGCTATATTAAGACGATATATTCACATGAGGAAATCCAATAGGTAGAAGTATAAGAATCTTTTTGGGTAAAAATCAAATAGAAGAGATATAGAATTGATTTTATAATGTTAATATATGGCAAACTGGACAGAAGGAAGAATAAATCATAGCATGCAAGCATAACAGAGCAGTGAGGGAAACTCTAATGATTCAGACATCTGCTGGAGCTTTCTCTCTGCCAAAAAACAGAACAACTAATAAATGCTTGACTTGTTTAATTAAATTTTGTTCTTCTAATATTGGAGAAAGATATGAGAACAACAGATACTGAGGTCTGATTTCCATCAATACTGGAATAGAAATGATAAAAACTTTGGAGTGGTTGGGGGGAAGATAGATTATTACATTTTAGAATTTGTGATGGAAGACAGAAAAGCTATGCATACTAACATGTCCTAGAAAGCGACAATCTTTCAGGTCTCAGTTTCTTCCTATGTTAAGTGTGTTCTAATCTTTAACAGTGGTTATAGAACATAGGTTGTTGTGTTTGTCCTTTGCTCTCGAAGAAGAGGACCATGACATCAGGGAGATGATGACATGACTTGCAGTTGACTTTGATTTGAGTGAGGGAGGGCTGTGCATGATCACCAGTCTCACTTTCTCCTTCTGAGCCATCTGGGTCTAGTGGTCAGATATTCATCAGGATGACTGGAGATGGCTCAGGCTGCAACAGGGGATCCTGGCCCTTTTAGGCTAAGGTCTTTTCAGGTTCTCACTTTGAGTGAGATAATGCCCATTCAGTTGAGCGAATAGGCCTATTTAAGAGGTGAGTCAAGAGACAGCTCCATTCATAAAAAAACAAAACAAAACCGGAAGACCCTCAGGGTTGCTGGCCAAAAGAGAAACAGTTATTGTTTATATTCACTTTGAGCCAGGAGGGTGCAAAACATAGCCATTAAAGTGGTGTTTGGGCAGGGACCTATTGTCCAATCTATGAGCTCCAGAGTGAACTGGGTTTTAAGGTTTGGTCTTTGAATAAGAAATCTAGCTAGGACACAGAAGGGTTTTCACAAAAGAATCAAATGTACCAGACTCACACTTGCAGTGTAGGATCTCCCAAGGGCAATTTGCTACTCAGGGTTCTAGAGGTAACCTGAGAACCTAGATTTTTTTGTACTATCACTTATGAGTCCCCACTGTTGTACTTCCCAGTAACAATCTACCAGACAATTATTTCTTTCAAACTCTCTGAAGTTCAAGTAAATACCAAACTTGTCCCATATCACCACCCATTCAGAGTTCCCTGGCCCACAGCTACAACCTCTCCCTCCTTTGGAACACTATGTATTGTGTAATCATTACAATTGTATCTGACTCTTTCTGACCCCAGTTGGAATTTTCTTGGCAAAGAAACTAGAGTGTTCCTTCTCCAGTACATTTTACAGATGAGGAAACTGAGGCAAACGATTAAATGATTGACCTAGTGTCTAGTAAGTATCTGAGGTCACATTTGAACCCAGATCTTCCTGACTCTAGGCCCAGCACTCTATCCACTGCACCACTTTCTAATCTTTGCCCCTTTCCAAGCTTCAGATGAGACATTGCTCTGCCCCCACCCCAACTCCTCTTCTTCCATGAGGGGCTAGATAGTTATGCAAATACAGTTTCACCTTCCCCTATTATTAGAGAGCAAAAAATGACTCAATAGAGGCAAAGATTTATCATCCATCAAGGATAGTGGGGACCAGGGTACCACCTGGAATTTACACTTAGTCCCCAAACAGTTCAAGGGCCTGCAGATGGTTGCAGGTGCAATGGGGCATGTGCTTGACCCACTACACTTTCCTCTTATAATTTTTATATCCTTAGTAAATCACTTAGTAAATGTGCATTTGGCACATTGGAAAATTCTCTGGGATCCCAGAGAGGCTCAATATTGTCCTTTCAAATACCTCCTCATGTGTCTTGCACTACAGAGTCTCAAGTACATGTGGCTCAGTTCTTAATGGCTTTTTAAATGCTCAATAAAGAGTCATTCATCAAAGTTCTTAGACAATCCCAAAATTAAAGTCCTTAGGACCTGGAGATTATAATAACTCACATATACAAAGTTATGCAAGTTTAACAAATGGTATTTTACAGTGTTTATCACAGGTTACTGTTTATTTAGTAATTATAGGGTTTTATCTCAACCGAAGCCACTAGAAAAACATTGCTTAAAGATCCAGATATTAACATTTATCTCTAGTTTTCTGAACAGTTCAGTTTCACGTTCTTTTGGTAGGGATGTTAACAGTAATGTTAACAATTTCTTGGAATGTTAACAATGGCCAGGAAAGAGTATCCCTGTCATTACCTTTGTTTTCCCTCTCTACTTCCTTAGACACTCTGCCAGGGGTAGGGGTGTTTGAGGGGATGGCATTCAGAGGAGCAAATTGGACTGAAAACCGCATGTAATTTGTGGTAGCAAAAATGACTTTTGTTGAACCAGAATAAGCTTGTGTTTACAATATTAGCAGAGGAAAGTACCAGTAAGATGACTACCTATAGAGGAGCCTTACAGCATCACTGGTTTAATCCACATGGAAGCTTCAATAAATCTAATTAGAGTAGTCACTTTTATTTAGCCCACCTTTGAGAATGCAACCCAAAAAGTCATTTAGTCATATAACTAGGCAATTACAGATATGGGAACCTTGGCCAGGCTCATGAACAGATATATCATATAATTCTTCTCTCCATGGTCAGATAGCAGTAACTTCAGACTTCTATATCTGGAACTGAAAGATGCCCTTTGTTCACCCTGTCTTTTTGTATTTTATCTGTCTCTTATACTCTCTCCCCCAAACAAAAGTGGCTATGATAGGTTTTTAGTTCCTTGAAAGGAGGTAGCATGGTAGACACTTTCATAAGCAAAAAAATACAAAAAAAAGGAATGAAATTTTGAAAAATTAGAAACAGTTGGGCTTTAACTGAAATTAATGATTTCATACAACAGTCTTTTATATTGGTTCTGCGGTGTGTCTCTTCAAGCATGATTATCATCTGTCTTTTATCCCAGCAGCTTCTCAGGGCTTAAGGATAAACTGGCAAGAAGGAGATAAATAGGGAGGCCTTTTCCCTAGATAATTACAGCAACATTCCCCTATCCCAGCTCCAGCTGTGCTATGGTATTATTATAGCAAAGACTCAGCAAAGACAGAAAAGCAGCTGGCTGGGGCAGTGAACAGGGAAGTCTAAGGAGGCTGTTGCAAAGATCCTTGTAATTCTCTCCCAGACCTAATTTTTCTTCTTATTATAATTTTCTTATTATTTTTCTTAGGAGCACCAAATCTCTCCCCCACCTCCACCCCCATCTCAAACCCAGGCTAGCCAGGTTTCAGCCCTGATGTAACTTTGAATGATCATGGTGGTCATTAGGCTACTGAGTGGTCCATTTGCCTTAACAGCCACTCCATCCACCTGCTGTTCTGCTCTCCCTAAAGCATTCTCTAGTGCTCTGTCTATGTGATTGTTGATCCCTCTAAGCCTTGATAACTTCCTCAAAATGTCTTATTTTAGCCTCTGCTCATAGTACACTAAACCATATTGTTTGATATTAAAGATTATGTAGAACAGTTTCTGGGATGCTGCCTTAACATTTTAAAATTAGAAAATGGAATCTGTATCCTATAGACCAGTGATCTTGACTTTGATAGCTGGCAACATTTTAGGAAAGATTTTTAAACAGCTAATAAACATCTAGAAAAGAAAATGATGATTGCAGAGGTCCAGCTTGGCTTAATGAGGAACAACAGTCCATTCCAGTATAACCTTATTTTCTTTTTTGATAAGATTATTCTGTAGATATAATACGCCTAGATGTTAGCAAAGGGTTTGCCACAGTAACTCAGACTATGTTATGGGAAAATGGTAAGGTAAATAGTTGGTAGCACTATTAAATGAATTTAGAATTGTGTGGATGTCTGGGCTCATTAACAATTGATTATTTATCAGTTTGGAACAAGATCTCCAGTGTAGTGCACCAAGGGATCTGTTCTTGATCCTACCTATCAATCATTGATATCAGTGTTATGGATAAAAATATATATAGAATGCTAGTCAATTTTTCATGACTGAAATCTAGAAAAGATTGATATGGATGAACCAGGATGACCTAGATAGATAGATAGATAGATAGATAGATAGATAGATAGATAGATAGATAGATGATAGATAGATAGACTAGAATATAGGGCTGAATTTAATGAAATTGTATTTAATAGTCCCAGATTTAAAGTCTTGCAACTGGGTTCAACAAATTGACCACAAATACAAGACAAAAGATTATGAATAAACAGTAATTTTTCTAAAAATGATCTGAGAGTTTTAGTGTATTTCTAATACAAATCAATGAGATATATGCATGCTCAGCACTTAGCCCAGGACCTAGGTTATGTAGGCACTTAATGAATGTTTACGAACAGAAGGTTTACCAACTGCATTAAGTGGCATAGCTTGCAGAAAAAAAAGGGAGTAATAATTTTAATGTATTCTTCTCATCTCAGACTGTGCCCGGCATATTATGTTCAGCTCTTGGCACTAAAGTTTAAGAAGGATCTTGAGTTCATTTTATGTAAGTATCACTAAGAGAAAGCAGATATATAGACTGGAAAGGGGAAGACTCAGGGTTTTTTATGGTGGCTAGGTGGTACAATGAGTACTGTGCTTTATCTGGAAGCGGAAGACCTGAATTCAAAGCTTCAAACACTAGCTAGGTGACTGGGCAAATTACTTTGTTTTCATCTGCTTGAAAGATGGCCAAAGAACCAGAGAGATTACAGAAGGACTTACATTGACACTGTTGGATCAGAACAAGCAACACATTTATTATGCTTACAGGTTTGGGGATCATATGACTCCCAGGATCCTCAGTAGCCTATAGGCAACATACAAAACAATTGGTCTTCCATCCTAAAGGATAGCACTGGATATTAGGCATGGGGGCTTTATGAGGTTTCAGTTTGTTGTTGAATCGTTTTAGTTGTATCGATGATTCTTCACAATGCCATTTGGGTCTGAGGTCACATTTGAACTCAGGAAGATGAGATTTCCCTACTTGACCACTCTATCCATTGTACCACCTAGCAGCCTCTAAGTTTCAGTTACTGGGGAAAATATGCAATTTCAGGAGCAAGTCCAACAATTAAGGAGAAGGAGGAACAAAGAAAAGGTTTGCGGAACAAGGCAGGAGGATCTAGGTTTAGGAAAGAGTATGTTTGGGAATGGGCATTGCACAATGCTTCCCTCTATGCCTGTATCCCTTACACAAGTGTTGCTTCAGGGCACTCAGAGCACAGATTCATTAGAGGAGAAAAATGAATGTCTCAATAGATAATATTCTTGCTCAATCATGATAGCTGAATCCTCCTACTGCCTCAGTTTTCTGTAAAATGAAAATAGTAATAGCATTTACCTCCTGGAGTTATTGTGAGGAGGACAAAGTCAGATGAAATTTGTAAACCACTTTACAAACCTTAATATAAATGCTATCTATTAATAACAATGTTTAAGTATTTGAAAAGGCAGGGATATGGGGTGTTTGAGGAGGACTAGCAACTCTGGTGTGAGGGGTGGTTGAGGTCTTTTCAGGGCTGCTCATTCACCTTGGTGTCCACCTGGCACTTAAGTCTTACCTGTGGCTCAAAAAAGTTGTAGCATGTGCAGTAGCCACGCCTCAGTAAACCATCTGAGCAGATGGATAAGCTTTCTCTTACCTCTTATTACTCTACCACCTTGATTTCACTCTAAATCATGTTGATATAAAGGATATGAAAGGAGACAGTGAAGGAAAGTTACATGGAAGAAAAGTTCTTTTTGTAGACTAATAGAGAGATGTAGATATAAAGAGATATAGACATAGGTATAAATATACCGAGTTGAAGGTAACTGACAGGCCTCAAACTTATTGGTGAATTAAGGAGGTGTCTACCCCAAGCATATGATGACTTCTTCCAGGGAAATGGGAATTTATTCAATGGCCACAAAATTGGGGGAAGCAGACTCTGTGGAATACCTAGAGTTTTGTCAGACATTGAAGACATCAAGGTCCTCCACTGCATTCCTGGCCATCACCCGGTTACCTTGACTTTTATCTTACCACTCAACTTCAATGACTGTGGAAAAGAGTCTAATGATTTTGTATAATTCTGCTTTACTTAAATCCAATTAATGTGCCAGTCAAAAGACATCACCTGTACTATTTTACCATTTTTACCTACCTCAAAGTCCTATGGGGAGAGGCAAGTGATGAAGCAGCAGGTGCGGATATTCTGGGACCTGTAGTCCACTCCCCT
The DNA here is from genome assembly GCA_023548195.1 of Bettongia penicillata ogilbyi. Classification (NCBI taxonomy): domain Eukaryota; kingdom Metazoa; phylum Chordata; class Mammalia; order Diprotodontia; family Potoroidae; genus Bettongia; species Bettongia penicillata. The sequence goes on along the minus strand of JAJHZJ010000525.1, from coordinate 1,785,374 downwards.
CCCAGGGTCTCTGCCCTCATGCAGGTACATAATTTTGTTTCCCTGATAGGTGTCCTAGCCAATCAGAAACTATATGTCTCTCCAAAAAGAGAGAAAGGAGAGAAGAATGTGGCTAGGAGGCACAGGGAATAGTAGCCTGACCCTGGAGTCAAGAAGACCTGTGTTCAAATTTCAATTTCAAACACTTACCAGTGGTGTGACCCTGAGTAGGTCACTCAACCTATTTGCCACAGTTTCCTCCACTGTAAAATGGGGATAACAACAACACCTGTTTCTCAGGTTTGTTGTAAGGATTAAATGAGATGATATTTGTAATGTGTACAGCATAGTGCCTGGCACAAAGTAGGTGCTTGTAATTGCTATTATTAACATGAACCAAAAAATAGAGCTTACATTAATCAAGACTAGAAATCAGGGTACTGATGGAAGTAAATTTATGTAGACAAAGTGGAGGAAGATGATGGTGGACTTTGTGTCAAAGAATAAGAATTGTTTTGCTAATCAATGGGAATTTAGGTTCTTGGAGTCTTCCAGGTGTGTACAAGATGGATCTGGTGAGTGATATTTTGAGCACGAAGAGTTTTAGGTCAAGTCAGAGAACTTTAAAAGAGTACATTTTAAACTGTGGTAGATAAATTTCAATCTAATTAAAATATTTTTTTAATTGTAGAAGATCTATATGGAAATCTTTATTTATACCTATGTCAATATCTCTCTATATCTATATCTCTCTATTAGTCTACAAAAAACACTTTTCCTCCATGTAACTTTTCTTCACTGTCTCCTTTCACATCCTTTACATTAACATGACATAGTGGAGTCAAGCTGGTGGAGTAACAAGAAGTAACAGAAAGCTTGTGCACCGTACCTCTTTCAAAAAGATAAAGAAAACCAAATTTCTGATTGGAAAATCCAAGAAAATTTCAGTGAGTCATTTTTTTTCTAATCCATGGATGCTTAAGAAAGCAGACATAGACACTGGCAGATACTGGAGACAAGAAGCAGCAGAGCTCAGGTCAGGAGGGTAGTAGGCAGATTTTTGCCCCAGATTGTATCATTTTGGTAGCACCGAAAGCTCGCAGAGCTGTCACCTTAACTGTAAAAAGATGGAAGAGGACATAAACTCAGACCAGACATTCCATTAAGAAATGCATGGAGCCTCAGCACTAATATAAATTTTAAAAAAACATTCAAGAAGTTGGCTAGAATCACACCATGAAGTGATACTATGGTGACAAGAAAGTAGGAGAGACAAATCCAGAAGAAGAAAATGTGTTTAAAACATCTATAAGCAAAGTCTTAAAGAAAAATGCAACTCAAATACAAATCTAACCAGAATTCCTGGAAGAAAAAGAATTTTAAAAGCAAGAATTTTAAAAGAGCTACAAATGAGTTTTAAAACCAAATAAGAGCAAAAAAGATAATAACGAAAGAATTAACAACTTAGAACAAGAGGTATAAAATCTTACCTATGATACAAAGGAAATTAGACTCAGGTACACATTTCTGAGCTTTTTCAATTTATTAGCAGAGCACATATGATACTGTTATGAAAGTGGGTTGATTGGCTGCCTCAGGCCAGTGACCATGAGAAAGGAAGGCAGCTTAGTTTTATAAAATGACAAAGCAAAATCTCAAATGCTGTGTTTCTTCCTTTGACTGGCCTGATATTACATCATGACAATCCTGATTGATAGACATTTTATTTATTTTGACAAACTATAATATTTATTATATTATAAATTGTGTAACAAAAAAAGAAAAGAAAAAGATGAGACTTCAGGAGAAACCTCAAATGACAAGGACTAGACAGCAAAGCTTATGGAAATACCACAAAGTGTGTTACAGTCATTATTTTGCAACAAGTTATTAACTGTTTACATTTTCACTTTGGAACTTGAAGATAAAAATGGTCTTTTAGCTTCCATACATATTTATTTGCACATCAAATTGAGCATCCTGTTCTTATGAATAACCAACATCTCATATTGCTTCCAAATTTAGTGTTCTTTCCAAATGTTGATTCATGCAGAGAACTGTAATTCAATGCAATAGTTAGATAATGAAAAGAGTTAATGTACAGAGAATACACAGTTGACATAAGGACTGAGGATCTTAAAAAAAACACAAGGAAAAGAAAGGATAAAAACTACAAAATAAAAAGACTTTTAGAAGGAAAAACTAGGTATTGCTAAGTAGCTTTCCACTATCAACATCCAAGTTCCCGACTTTTAAGTAAATTTTCCAGAGGCATGTTAGACATTTTAGTTACAGTCCAATTCTTCATTTTCCCTTTTCCTATCTCTAAACCCAAAATACACTACTAGGGGATGAGTGTAATGTTTCATGGACAGATGTACTTGTATTCTTGAACATGTGGCTGACAACATCTTTAAACTTCATTTACTGTGAACTGTCCATCATGTCTTCAGCACCCGACACTGGTACTGCCTGCTCCACCTCCTGCAGCAGATCTATCAGTTGCTCTCTAATTTACATTTGGAACCAAACATCTCTGATGAGTTGAAAATAAGTGTTGTGCAATACAAGCAGATATATCTTCACTATCACTACTAACATCTGATTAGGTTTCCTCAATGAAGGCAACTGGTGCTGGTACCTGCCTCAGAGTAATTCGTGGTCTTCCTCTCCCCCGTCCCTGCCCGTGACTCCTTTGAGCCATTCTGTCTTCAGTGATTTGCAAATAAGCATCTAGAGAAATGATGCAAGCATCAGATGAACGTGTGTAGACATGAGGCAGCACAGAAGTCTCAGCCTGATATTATTATCTCAGTCTGGAGTATTATCTACTCCATCTGAACTCTCTCTTGCTAAGTTAACCACATTAGAGTCACAATTCAGCCTAAGTCCAGTTGCTCCCTTCTTTGGTATGTCTATTATATCCCATTTAATTTTCCTACACTGTTCATATTTGTTTCTCCTATACTGAACCGTGTTTTCAAGATCAGCAATATACAAAAACCTAGCAATTAACATTTCAGTGCTCTTTGTACCTTTGGAGAAAGAATCTTCCAGCTCCCTGTGGTCATCATGCTGCCACCACCCATTTCTTCCATCATGACACCAGGCATATTCTCTATCGCTTCTACTTGCTTTTTTTAGCTTGTCTGGTGATAACAAGGTTGACTTGTCAAGAAAGTCTTCAAAAATCTCCTGCCAACAGAGTGCACATCACTTTCCACACCATGCCACTCCCTTTACAGAATACATGCTTGCAAGGAAGATTGGGTGAATACATGTTTTCAGACAGATGGCATATTCAGGGACAGTAAGAGAAGATCCAGTATTGGAGCACGACTCATTTGCCTCCTGTTTGTGGGAAGCATGTTTATTGTGTGATCAATTTCACAGCTAGCCATCCTCAGTCAGGATGCAAGCCCATGCTCTGACACATAATGCCTGTAATCCTGAGAAAGTCACAGCCTCTCAGCGACCAATTTTCCAAGACTAAAATATATTGGTAGACGAAGTTTTCTCACTGGGAGCTTCTAGTACTTATATTTCTATTATATGTCCCACTGCTATCTGTTTTGTGAATAAAGCATCCTTTTCACAGGCAGTTAAAGCATTTCATCCTCACTATTGGTTCATTCTTTGTGTTGCAAAGGGAGACTCTCCTTGCATTAGTTTCTCCGTGAATTAGCATTATTGACTTTGTATCACCAGTTAACTTAAAAATGACAATGTTGTTGTTCTATCTATCAAAGCTCTATAAAAAAAAAACTAAGGGTATTTCTTCTGAATCACCACTGAGGCCACTTCAGAGTATTTTCTCTGTGGCCAACAGTCCCGTCACAGGAGCCTGTGGATGTTTGTAGACAGGTTAATGAGGAAGTGGGTCACCTCAGCTCTTCCACTTTATTTCTTCATTGGGAGATGGGATTAATCCTCAAGTGATTAGATAAGTCTGCAGATGTGAGTATAGCCTGCAAGAACTTTAAATCAACTTGAATTTGAGTTTTGGGTGATGGATGAGGTTACCAAAGCAGAGAAGACTAGGATGAAGATTCAATTCACAAAACAATTAAGTCCTGAGTTGAGTTAATTATAAGACAATAGCTTGACAATAACACAAGTTTCTCAGAAAGAGAGTTGCAAAGTTAAATAATAGAGACTTAGACTGCTTGTGACAATATTAAACCAATGCCAGTTTCATTGTCTTAAAAATAGAACTAAAATAGATTTTTAATAGTACACCCAAGAAAATAACTCCCTGAAAATTAGAATTTAGCAAATAGGAGCTAATGGTTCCATAAAATGTCAAGAAATACTAAAACAATCTCAAAACACTTAAAAAACAAAAGAAAATGTGAAGTATCTCAGCAAAGTAACAGCAAAATAACCTGAAAATCAGTTGAGGAGAGAGAATTTAAGACTCAGTGGTCTACTGAAAGCTATGAATGAAAACAGAGCCTACTAGACTTCATATTTCAAGACATCGCAAAACTGCTCAGATCTCTTAGAAATAGAGGATAACAGTAGAAACTGAAAGAATTCACCAGTCACCCCCTGAAAGGAAACCCTAAAATAAAAACTCCCAGAAACATTACAGCCAAAATCCAGATCATCCAGGGTCAAGTAAAAAAAATTATACAAGCAGTCCGGAAGAATTCAAATAGCAAGGAACTATAGCCAGGATCCTACAAAAATCTAGCAGCTGCCACTCTGAAAGAGTGGAGAGCTCAGGATAGGGTATTCCAAAAGGAAAATGATTTAGAAGTTTACAAGCAAAAGTAACTTACCCAGCAAAATTGAGTACTATATTATAGGGGAAAATATGGATCTTTAATGAAATAGAGGGCTTCTAAGCATTCCTGATGAAAAGACCAGAACTGAGTAGGAATTTAACACACATGTCAAGAGAAACATAAAAAACTAAACGTGCAAGCAACCATAAGAGAGTAAAGGTTAAAATGTTTTTATTTATATTTTCACATTTATATAAAATGTTTATATTCTTATGAATGTTGATGATACACATAACCACTCAGAATTCTGTCATCATCCAGCATCACAGAGGGAGTCCCATTTGACAGAGGGCCTGGAAATGATTCACACTGAAATGAATTATCTTGCCATGATTCTTCTTGAGGAAATGTCCCCATAGACTGAGGAACTATTCCAGGAATTTACTCATTTTTAACTAGTTATTCTCTAGAAAAATAAATTTTGGGAAATTAGTCAAGGACAAAGATAATATTGAAATTCCTCTCTGAACCTCAAGCTTTGTTTTTTTTTTTTTACTTTGGCATAATCTCAAAAAGGAAATGTCAACAATTGTAACATCTAGTACGATTCATCTAACTATGCTTAGGGAGGAAACCATAATGAATGAGAACATAATTATTTCAAACTAAAACTAGATACGTGACGAACTTGGTGTTCTGCTTATCAGCGTCTTAATATACTTGAAGGTGAAATGATTCATCTTTACTCATATGTTCTGTCCTATTGAGGAAATTCTAATAAATAAGGGTTTTGACATAAAAATTTTTAATTTCCTTCCTGTGGAGACTACGGGAAAAATTAATAGATCTTACAAAAAGAAACTGAAATGAGCGTCAAACTAGGGAATACTAGACAACCAAGAAAATGACTACAAATGCTCACAAGTTCACAAAGCAAACACTTTCTCTGTAAATATTTCTAATTGTACATGTTAATACCTCTTAGGGCAGGCAGATAGCTCAGCGAATAGAGCCTCAGACCTGGAGACAGGAAAAGAGTCTTTAAGACCTCAGACCCTTATTAGTTATATGACCCCAGGCAAGTCACTTAATGGTTTGCCTCAGTTTCCTCATCTATAAAATGAGCTGGAGAAGGAAATGGCAAACCACTCCAGGATCTGCCAAGAAAACCCCAAATGAGGTCATGAAGAGTTGGACACAACTGAAAAACAACTTGAGGACAACAGCAACAAATACCTTTTAAGGAAAAAATGTAATCCATCTTTAACTTGAGGGATTTTAAGAGAACCATTAAAGGGCTCTTTGTCTATTTACATCTGTCTTCATTTGCTTTGGGTATGTTGTCAATTTCATGCTGTTTAGGCTAAACCTAAAAGTACAGAAGTGGTTTTACTTAAATCAAATAAATTTAAGCATCCTCAAGTCATAAACCCAGAAAAGAACACGAGAAGACTTAACCTCTGCCGAATCATCATTTCTTATTTTCTATTTTAATATATGATACAATGTGTGCAATACAATAATACATAAAGTCATTGGAATTTATAGATTTTTATCAGACAGCTAAATGAACTGATGATACAAAACAACAGTTCAAATGTTAATTCTCAGATATTTTATTCTTCTCCATTTCTATAAGACTAAACAAGTAGATTAAAATAAACTATCCAATTGATTATTTGGATATTTTAATACATAAATATTTGGGCCTGTTAAGGACTGTGATTCAGCAAGGTCAGCTTCTTTGCTATTATTTCCACATAATGCTCCATTTCCTGTCTCCATGTTTTTGCATCGACCGCATATATCGTATACCTATAATGCTCTCCCTTTTTACCTTTTTCTTCTTGAAATCACTGACTTCTTTCAAGACTCAGCTCAATCACCATCTTCTGGAGGAGTCCTTTCCTGGTTCCCCTAGCCACTTGATCCTTCCCTGAAAGAGTTACCTTCCTTCTGCTGTGCGTATGGTTTCTATATGCCTGTTTATTTACATGTTGTATTTCTCCTTGGTATAGAAGCTCTTCAGAGATGAGTTTTTTTGAGTTTTCCCCTTTCTTTGTATCTTCATGCTTAGTAGAGTGCCCTAAGTAAGCACTTAATGAACATTCGTTGATTGATTCACAACACTTTTACTTTGTTTTCATTGTGATCTTATTTTTTTCTTTCAGATTTGATACTTGACTTTCCAATTCCTTTGCTACTCTTCATAGGTTTTTTAATGTTTCTTCTTATATTAGACGTGTTTGTGGAAAAGTCACAACATCTCTGATTCTCATTTTCTTCATCCATAAAATGAGGCTAATAATAATAGGGCACACTTTATCAGATTGTTGTAAGGTTCTAATGAGATAAATTACTTAAAAGACTTTGCAAACCTTTTTTCAGTTGTATCTGACTTTTTGTGACCCCATTTGGAGTTTTTTTTGTCAAAAACACTAAGGTGGTTTGGCCTTTCCTTATAGATCATTTTACAGATTTAGGAACTGATGCAAACTGGGTTAAGTGACTTGCCTAGAGTCACACAACTAGTAAATGTCTGAGGCCAGATTTGAACACAGGAAGATTAGTCTTCATCACTCCAGGTCCATTGCTCTATCCGCTGTGCCACTTAGATGCCCCACTATCTGACTTAGAGCCCTGCTAAATGCTGATGAGTTATATTTCACAATATTTGGTTTGTAGCTCCCATACCAGCTTTTAATTATAATATAAGAAAGTGACATCCTGTCTCTGTGGATGCAAATAAATTGACACTACTTTCTAGAGAATATATATATGTTTGTTTGTTGTTCAATAATGTCTGACTTGTCATGACTGTGAAGTTGGGAGTATAGGGTAGGAGCCTCCTACCCTAAAACATGTATGGTTGCCAATTGTGAATGAAAAAGATCAAGGTGTACCCTGGGTTGAAGAAGGGTACAAGAATTTCAATTTAGAGCTTCATACACCTACAGTCAGGATTTCAGCATTTGATTCTCTTTTGCTAACTGAAATTCAAGACCGAACTTTTGAAACTAAGTTGCCTATCTCTTTCTTTTATTATTTTCTTTTCTTCTTTTTATTTTCCCTTCTGATGAGATCATGCGTAAAGGATGAAAAAGGCAAGCTTCCTTATTCCTCCTGTCTCAATCAACTTCTCTTGAAGCTAAGAAATTGTCCTTATAATACTCTTGAGGTCCTAAAGATTTTGACACCCCAGCTGTGATTTCTAATATTTGAGGATTTTATTTTTATTCATATTTTTGATGATGGAGGATCAGGAGTAGGATAGAAAGGTAGGGAAACCTGCACAAAATCTTCATGTTGCTTTATGCTGCTCTGTGCATGTATACTGAATCCTCTGGGGGTGATTTATAATGGAAGGCTGGACCCAAAGAGCTCTCAACGGGAAAAGATCTTTGAACTGGCAGCTTGTCTGCTGCTCTGCTTAGAGAACCACACTGAAGTCCCTTTGAGAGGTGAAATCGAGAGCCCCAAGAAACTTCAGATTTTTTTTTACAGTCTTGTTTTTAAAGCACAATTCCCTCTTTCTCTTCTTCTCCTTGTTCTTGGTCACTAGAGCCACCCCCATCCTTTTAGGATAAAAGTTCTCGAGCCTTGTACAAATATGGTCTCTTGCATCTCAGGCTCTCCTGATGGAGGAATGATTTTCTAGCCCTCTTGGTGGCATCTATGAAGAATCGCAATCCCTGAGCCCCTCTGGACTCTAGTTGCTTAGTTTGTTTTGAGGGCACTTCTTTCCTGAGCCCCCGTTTCTACAGACCTCAATATTGTTCCTAGGCTGACTCTAAAAACAAACCTTTGGACACTTATTTCTTCTTGGCATTGAGTGCCCGGTGGTAGAAGAGGAGTGTCTTTTTCTAAATGTGACTGCAATCTGTTAATAGAATTGTGCAATATTTACTGTTCTTGGTTGGAGAGAAACAGAAGACTGCTGTACTGGAAAAGGGTATCCCTTCCCCCTCCTTTCTACTCTACCCAGTTACTTTATGGAAGTAAAGGGCAGGGGCAGAGAAAGGTTCAGGTATCTCTCCTCAGAACACTCTAGTAAGAACCTAACTGGAACGTATGGTTAGCATGGTTAAGGTCCCATTACTAGAGCTTAGTAAAGAATTCCTCCTCCCCCCACCCCCACCTTCCTGTGGAAGTGTCTTCCCATCTTTCTGCTTTGGATTCCTCAAGCCACTCCATTATCTGATTCAGAAGGTGCTGATAACCACACACTCCCCCTACTCTTTCATTCTGGCCCTGCCTTCTTTATAACTGTACTGGCTTCTGTGCCAGCTCGTAAAACTGGTTTGACTTTTAAGTTTGTTTTAAAGTTAATTCTTACTCTACTGAGAGGGTGTTGATTCCCTGACCAGTGGGATGGACTAAAAAAAACCTAAAAAACAAAAAACCCTCAAACAAACAAAACAGCTGTGAATCATTATGGAACCTGTCCTTGCCTCTGCCTGCTCACAGGACCCTGCTATTTTAGATGCAGTTTCATGATCCCTTAAGCATTTTTCTCTTTTCTTCCTCAACATTTACTTTTAAAAAACAAGATCCTAGAGCTGGACTTTTGAGCAGGACTGACTCTTCTATTAAGTAAAACATGATATTGAGACTGTCTGTAAGCTCTTCTGACAGGGGGAGACAAGGGTTTTCTATATTGTATAGTGTTTTTACATGAAAAAATTTTGCCTCTCTATTGATAAATATGTACTTTTGTTACTTTAATAAAAACGTGACTATTGAAAAGGGGCCATCTCCAGTCATCCTGATGAATATCTGGTCACTGACTCCAGATGGCTCAGGGGGAGAAAGTGAGGCTGGTGACCTTGCACAGCCCTTAACAAAATCAAGTGCAAATCATGTCATCAATTTTCTGATGTCATGGTCTTTTTGAAAACAAAGGATGAATACAACTATTGAAAAAAAAATGCTGCTACAAATATATTGTGGTATATAGGGATTCTCTTCTTATCAGTAGTCTGTTTGGATTATAAGCCCAAGAATAAAACCTATAGGTCAAAAAATATGGGCATATTAGTCACTTCATTTGTATAATTCCAAATAACTTTCCAAAATGATTATACTGATTTTGCCAACAATGCATTAATGGATCTATCTTCCCATAACCCCTCCAACATTGATATTGCCAACTTTTATAATCTTTGTCCATTTGCAAGGCTATTTCAATGTATATTTTTCTTGTCATTAGTGATTTGGAACAGTCTTTCCTATGATTGTCAAGAATTTGCCATTCTTCTTTTAATATCTCTTCATTTCCGTAGATTGCTTGTCCACTGGGAAATGACTGTTGGCCATTAATATTCATCAATTAATGCCAAATATATCTGGAAACTTTTTAAACATCTTAGATACTAAACCTCCATTAGATAAATTTAATGCAAAAATTTTCCCCATTCATCACTTCCCTTCTTACCCTAAGTGAATGAGTTTTGTTTGTACAAAAGCTTTTCAGAGTCATATAATCAAAATTATCTATTTTATTTTTTGTAATTGCCTCTATTCCATACTTGATTGAGGATATGCCACCTTCCCATACCTGTGTGAGGTATATGCTTATGTTCTATTTTTAAATATTATGATCCTTAATATTATGAATGCAAATTAATTTAGAATGTATTATAGGATATGAAATAAAATAGTGGTCTTAGCCCAATTTCTGCCAAACTATTTCCTATTTTCTCTATGGTTTTTTTAATCAAATAAAAAGTTTTTCCTAGGTAATTTGTTTTCCAGTTTATTAGACCATGAGTTATTGAGTTCTCTGGCTTACAATTCTTCCTTCTAATTTTGAGTACAATGGATTTTTCCACAGAAACTTTTAAATGTAATATGATCAAAATTATCCATTTTATTATCTACGATTCTCTCTATCTCTTGTTTGGTCATGAACTCTTCCCTTATTCATAGAACTTATAGGTAATGTTATCCATGCTCCCCTAATTTGTTTATCATATTACTCTTTATGTATAAATCATGTACTTATTTTGAGCTTATCTTGTTATATAGTGTGAGATGTTGATCAGTGCCTAGCTTCTGCCAGACTATTTTTTTAGTTTTCCAGGTAGTTTTTGTGAAATAGTAAGTTTTTGCTTAATAGCTTTAAGTTTATCAAACGGTACATTAGTGTGATCATTTACTTCTATATAATTCGTATCTAATCTATTCTGTTGATCATCCCTCTATTTCTTGTGCAGGTCTTATCTTATGATGATTAGCAATTTGTAGTATACTTTGATATCTGCTACTTCTAAGCCACCTTCCTTCCCTATTTTCCTCATTGATTTCCTTCATATTCTTGAAATACCAGCAGCAGAGCTAAGGCTGTGCACAACGTTCATTGATCTGACTAAGGCCTGTCAGGAGGGCTTGTGGAAAATTGTGGTGACATTTGTTTGCCCAGAGAAGTTCATCAGCATTATATGTCAGTTTTATGATGGCATGCTTGCATGGGTTCTGGATAATCCACAATGCTTTTGCACTTTCACAGTCACCAATGGAGTGAAGTAAGGCTGTGTGCTTGATCCCATGCTTTTTAGCATGATGTTTTCAGCAACCCTCTGAAGAGGAAGAAAATGGTATCAAGGGCAGCTACCACACTTGTGATAAACTATTTAACTTGAAAATACCACAAGCCAAGACTAAAGTGAAGGGAGAATTGGTCACTATACTTTGTTCACAGATGACTGTAATCTCAATGCAGTCTCCAAAGCTGAGAGGCAAAACAGTATGGATCAATTCTCTGTTGCTTGTGATAATTTTGGCCTAACAATTAACATCAAGAAAACATAGGTTCTTTATCAGACAGCACCAGACCATCCATATTTGGGATTATCAGTTACTGCAAATGGAGAAATTTTGAATACCGTGGATAAGTTAATTTACCCTGACAGTATACTTTCCAGGGATGTACACATTGATGAGGAGGCTGATGCAAGCACAGCCAGAGCTAGCTCAGTGTTTGGGAGCCTGAAGGAAAGTGCAGGAGGGAAGAGGCATTAGATTGCGTACCAAGGTGTAGGTCTATCAAGCTGTTACGCTGACCTTATCGTTTTATGCCAGTGAAACCTGGACAGTAGTACATCAGCGCCATGCCAGGAAACTGAATCACTTCTATTGGAATTGTCTTAGGGATAGTCTGAATATCCTCTGACAAGCTAAAGTACTGGACACTGAACTCCTTTCTTGAGCTAAACTACCAAGCATTCAAAATCTACAACAGAGAGCACAACGCTAATGGACTTGCCACGTTGTTCAAACGCTAAAGGTACATTTGCCTAAAAGACTATTTTACAAAGAACTCATGCAATTTAGGTGATCACATGTTGGTCAGAAGAAGTGATACAAAGATACTCTCAAGGTCTCTCTGAAAATCTTTGGAATTGATTGTGAGACAAGAGAGACACTGTCAATGGACCATCCAGCATGGAGTGCCATATCAAGGAAGGCACTGTACTCTATGAGCAATGTAGAATTGCTGTAGCTCAAAAGAAACATGAGATGCTCAAGTTTAGAGACATCTCCACTCCAAAGGTTCATGTGGGGGCTATTTGTGTCCAACCTGTGGTAGAGTCTTCCAAGTTTATATTGGTCTAATCAGCCATAGTCAGACACATTGTATCTTGACTCCAACATAATGGTGTCATTTTGGTCCTCTTCAAGAACGTATGACAATTGGTTGGTTACCAGCCAATTTTCTGTGCCTGTTTTATCAAGCTTTTAATTTTCTTTTTATAATTTTCTTGCATTGCTCTTATCAATTTTCCCTATTTTCCCTCCACTACTCATCTCTTTCTTTTGTTTGACTTGTGTTTAATTTAGCATTTTTCTTTGAGCCTTTGGTTGTATTCATTCAAATGGTTGTCTTCTGAGTTTGTGTCTTCATCTTCCCTGTCACCCCAGTAGCTTTTTTTGGTTAAATTCTTTGTTGTCATTGTTTCTGTTGTTATTTTCCTCCTTTGCTAGCCTATTTCTTAACTTTGAACTTTATGTTAATGCTGGTTTCTGATCATCTGGTGGTAGGGAGGCACTGTCTGAAGCTTCAGGCTTTTTTGTGCTGCTGTTTTCAGAGCTGAAAATTTTTAGTACTTCCAAGTGTGATCTGGGGAGGGGTGTGGTCACTGTTCTGCTGATCTGCATTCTGTTGTTTTCCCAGGAAGGAGCCTTGCTCTCCTGCAGCTACAAGTACTAGTGATTCTCTTGACCTTGTAACTGGTACTAGCTCTCCTGTTTCACTTCAGCTGAAGGCACTAGCACTACTCTCTGTCTTGGAGCTGTAATCAATTCCCCTGCTCCCTTGTGACTGACCACAAGCATTCCTCTCCACCCTGTAACTGGGATCCAGAACTGTGTATGGGCCAATCAGTACCAGCTGTACCCAGTGCCAACAAATGATCCCGTATAATCTCTTTCTCAGCAATGGTCCAGATCTCTCACTGTGTCTGGCTTCTGCAGCTTCTGCTGCCATGGTTTCAGCTGCCTTCAAGGCCTGCTGCTAGTGTTATAATAATGTATGTGCTCTGAGTTGATCCCCAGGGAGGTTTCATAGACTTCTCCTGCTGACCTCCCATTTCCTGAAGCTGGAGAAATGTCTCATCCTGACCTTTTGTTGGCTTTACTGCTCCAAAATATGATTTGATATGTTATTTTAAAGTTGTTTGGAGGGAAATGCTAAAAGAATTGAGTTGAGTTGTTGCCTGTATTCTATCATTTTGGCTCTCTCCCTCTGCCTCCCAAAATGTAGTTTCCTTGTTGAGCCTTTTTTTATGCTTTGAATGTTTCTTTTTATTTTGTTTGATAGTATGACCATAACTCCTGCGTTTTTGGATTCACCTGATACATAGCAATTTTTTGCCAGCCTCTCATTTTTCTCAGAGTATGTCTTCGTTTTTAAATATTTCTTGTAAGCAACAAACTCTGGGTTTTATTTTCTTTACTAATTCTTCAGCATTTTTTTCATTTTATTATAATGTTTAATCCATTCACATTTAAAGTTATGAAAGTTAGATTGATATTTTCCTCCATTTGTCTCTATTTTTTCCCAAGTTTGAATTCCTCCTGCCCTTCCTCTGTCAACACAGTACTCTGTCTCTTCAATTATTTTAGCTAAATCTATTTTAAGTCAGCTCTGTTCCTTATTCTTTTCCCCTCACTCTCATTCCCCTCTCTTATTTGTTATCCTTCTTCCTACTTTTGGAGTCTTTTTAAATGTGTTAGTTCCTTTTTCTTTCTCATTTTTATCTAATTATTTATTGCATCCCCACTTTCCCCCATTTATTTAGTCAAATAGAATCCCCCTGTTTTTCCTCCTCTTTACTGAGTAAGATTTTTTTTTTAATTTCACTTTCTGCATCTTTTTCTGAAAAGGCATTCATTCCCTCACTTTTTTCATTATTTATTTTCCCTTTTTGTTTATTCTAGGATTTTATTCTTGGATTTATGGTCCTTATATTTATTTAGTCCTTAGTCTCTGTGTTCTTTATGGAATTAAAGTTTTTAAGGTACCTCTTTAAGTTTCTTCTAAATTGCTACTGCTTTTTCCTTCTAGAGCTTGCCCCTTAATTTCTATTTCCTTTGTACCCCACTTTTAGACATCTATACCAGTGCATATATGTTTATGCTTATATAAAGGATATTGCCCCATGATAGAAATTTTCCTGTCCCTGACTATAACCTCTCCGTTATTATTTCCTTCCCCCTCCATCTTGCCTTGAAATATCCTCACTGAGTCTATGCCCTTCCACTCTTCTGGGTATCAACTGCATTCCTGGATCTCTGATTCCCTTTCCTGTGAGTCAGAATGAGTGAGCTCTCCAAGCACTAAATCCCTGAAGAAAGGTCTCCATTTTCCTTTATAGGCCATCTCTCTTCTTTTATAGGAGCATTCTCAGCATTAACCCCTCTCACCACTGAAACAAGATTCCCCAATTTCCCCACTCCTTTATCAATCCCTCCCTTAGTTTTTTCACCCATTCTACTATAAGCTCTCAACTTGTTGAGAGACTAACTTGTTAGCCTTTGACACGATTAAGGTGCAGCACATATGCCCCTCTGTCTTTTTCCTTCGCTCTTCCCTTTCATGTGTCTTGTCATTCTGTAATTTAATCCCAAAAAATAAAATTAACTAGTAGATTGGGTTAGTCTATGATGTTTCAGGCTTGTTTCTCCTCTATCACTTCTGCTTGATTTCTGCTTTCATTCTTGTCTCCAATGGTGTATTTAGAAAAAATCTCTTATGATCTGCCTGTTGTCATTATTGCGTTATGTCCGTCTCAGATCACTGTTCTTGTGTATTTTTATTATATATCTCTTTTCTGAGTTCTTTGAATCAATAAACATTTATTAAGCAGCTACTACATTCCAGGCAACTATACCAAGTGCCGGGGATGCAAAAAGACACAAGAGACTATCCCTACACTGAAAGAACTTATGATTTGATAGGAGAAATGACATTCAAACAAATTATATACAAGTAAGCTATATATTGGATAAGTGGGAAACAACAGAGGGAAGACACTAGCATTCAGAGGGTTTGGGAAAGGCTTCCTGTAGAAGTTTGGTACTTAAAGGAAGTCAAGTGGTGGTGGCGGAAGAGGGTCAGTAGTAAGAGCAGAGGAGGGAGAGTGCTTCAGACATGGGGAATAGCCAGAGAAAATATCTGGAGTTGAAAGATGGAGTGTCTTGTTCATAGAGTAGCAAGGAGATCAGTGTTATTGAATTGAAGAATATATATTGGGGAGTATTTGAACAGTAAGTATTTGAACAGTAATGTATTTGAACAGGAAGTAACTAATTTCTGATTGTATTTCTAGGACTGCTTGGAATACCTCTTTTTATTGAATATTCATTTTGCATATTGAGATCCTTTGCTATATTCCATTCCCTCCTATAGGTGCTAGTAGAGGCAGAATTGTCTTATGGTATTTTAATTTTCTTTCCTTTATATTTCAAGTTGAACTTATTGCTCGTCAATTGAATTGTTGAATTTAACCACAATGTGTCTTGAAGTTTGCAGTTGAACATTTTTTTTCTGGAAGAAATCTGCGAATTCATTTCAATGACCTTTTGTTTCCTTCATTCAGTAGTTTGGGAAAAGTATCCTTGTACTTATGGTGTTCAAGTTCTTTGATTTTGTTCTTCTGGGAGATGCATTATCCTTTGTTTATTGCTACTCTTCCTTTCTTCAAGATCAATGTATTGTCCTTGTATGTATATTATGTTTCCTTTTCATAGTATTTGCTTTCCTGTTTATCTTCTTACAGAGTCTTCATTTTTATGTATTTGAATTCCCAATAAATGTGTTATGTGTTCAGTCATTTTCAGTTGGGTCCAACTCTGTGACTCCATTTAGGATTTTCTTGGCAGAGATACTGACCATTTCCTTCTCCAACTCATTTTACAGATGAGGAAACTAAGTCAAATAGGTTTAAATGACTTGCCTCTGGTCACACAACTAGTAAGTACTTGTGACATTTTAAAAGTTTAAGAGACAATTTCTTTGTAATCCTTTTATTAATAATACTAGCATTTTATTAGTAAAAGGAATGGTCATTTGACCATCTCTCTCAGACCAAGGACAATCATGGTGGTCAGCTCATATATGCCCTTGGAAAAGTGGGTGATCCAGAGGGTGGAAATCAACTCTGAGTGGTTAACAATTAATGATAGGTGGATTTATTCTAATGAGGAGCTGGGAGAATGACATCATTTCAGTCTTGGACAAAAGGGACTACCTCTATATGCAGACTAGCCTCCACCTTGAGCAATCTATTCAAGGAATTTATCCCCAACCAAACCTGTGTAGAGCACTTTGATTTTTCCCCACCTTAGATTAAATTCCTAGTAAGGTTGGGTGGAGTCTGAGCATATTGAGGATAAGGTTAATTTAGCCTTCAGAGACTGGATTTTGAAATAGAGACTTTAGAAAAGGGGGGGATCTCTGGATCTCCCCAAATCATTGGTTATTAATACTAATTTCTCTTATGTCTGAGGTCAAATTTGAATTTAGAAAGAAGAATCTTCCTAACTCCAGGCCTGACACTCTATTTACAGCACCAAATAACTGCCCAAATATGAGTATTTTATATACACACACCTGTCTATGTGTATGCGCATGTATACTGTATATATATATATATATATATATATGTGCATATTATATATGCACACACATATGCATGTTAAATGTTTATATATCTTGGATATGAAATCTTTATTAGAGAAATTTGATTAAAAGATTTTTCCCAGTTAATCTTAAGGATAAAAATCCCAGGTATACTAATTTTGTTTGTGTAGAAACTTTTCAGTTTCTTGTAATCAGTTATTTATTCTCTTTTCTAATTATCTATATCCCCTTTTCTGTTAAGAACAAATCTACTGATAGCTGTGTAATGCTTATGGTCACGTTCTGTTCTTTTTTTATATTGTGATGTTTCTATTTACCATGTATTATGGAATATGGTGTAAGTGTAGACTCTATTGTGGAATGTTATGTAAAGTGTGGGTCTCACTAATTTCTTCCAGACTGTTTTCCAGTTTTCCCAGCAGTTTCAACAAAAAGGGATAATTTATTTTTTCCAGCTTGCCAAACACTGGGTTTTTGATTTCCATTGTTTCTGAATCTCAAGTCTTGACTATTCCATTGCTCTGCCTTTCTGGTTTAAAAACAATTCCATATGGTTTTGATGACTACTGCTTTACAATATAATTTGAAGTCTGCAAGTGCTATTCTCATTTGCCCCTCTTTTCATAATTTCTCTTGATATTCTATATTTTTTCCCAAATGAATTGTTACTATGTTACTCATTTCTGAAACATTTAGGCTCTTTTTATGGTTGTGGCTTTCAGGTAGTATAATGATTCTGAAATTATCTCTTAATTTTCTTTTCCAAGTCTATTATTTCTGCTATAAGATGCTTATATTTTTCTCCTGTTTTCTTTCTTGTTTTGATTCTGTTTTATTTTCTCTTATCTGATGGTGTCACTAACTTTTATTTGATCCATTCTAATTCTCAGGGAATGTGTTGCTTATGTGAGGTTTTGTCCATCTTGTGCCAAGCTGATAATTCTATTTCAAAATCTTCCCCCCTCCCCATAGCTCTCATTTCTTTTCCAATTTTTCCTTTAGCAATTTCATTTTTAAAATCGTTTTAAAATTTCTTTTTTATGCTATTTTGAGAATTCTGTGTGAAATTATACCCATGCTCTCTTTTTCTTTCAGGCGTTGCTTCCAGACATTTTGGAGCCATTCTCTTCCGAATTTGTATTTTAAGTATCCCTATCACCATAATAGCTTTTTATGGTAGGACTCTTTTTTTGTTTGCCCATTTTTTCAACCTATTTCCTGGCTTCAGACTTTATGTTAAGACCAAACTCTGCGCACTTCTGAAGGAATTCTGTGCTGACCCTGTGTCCTGCTGCTACTTTCTTGGGAGTGTTGTATGTCAGTTCATTCTAAGATATCAAGGACAACTCAGGTTGGAGAATCTCCTAGCTTTCAGTGCTTCCAAAGTGGTCTCGCCTTTGCCCTCTTCAGTTTCCTGCCTTTGGTTTGGATCTAAGCAACACACTTGTGGGTTTGCCCCTGGTTAGAGTTGCAGTAGATTGTTAATGGTTTCACTTCTCCTTGTTGAGTACACAGCCTACAAGATAGTACTCTACTGGTTGTTCCTTTGCTGTGTTCTTTACCACTCCAGTTTCTAGTTCATCTGAAATCTTGGACTAACTCTCATTTGGATAACAGGTGTTCTCTTTGTTTACATACACAGCCTCTTTTTTTCCCCTCTCCTGTTGTTTTATAAAGGCAGTCAGAAAGGTATAGTGCATAGGGACAGGGTCTTTGAACTAGGAAGGCTGGGTTTAAGTTCTGACTCTGGCATATGTAGACTCTATGACTCTGGGCAAGGCATAACCTCTCAGTGCTCGGGGCTAATCTAAGAGTACAAATTGCAGAGATAACAATCTGCATTAATAGAGTGAGTTTCCTCAGCCAGGAATTCTATCAATGAAATCACAAACCCCATCCCTATCAGAAAGACCTTTGGCTTAAGATCATCAGAAAGCCTCCCATGTCTTACTCCATCAGAGTTTATTCTGAGGATTTCCATGATCCCCTGGAGTAGTCAAATTTCAAAGTTTGAAAAGGTCCTTTACCCCACACTTTGCACAGGTGTTACAACCCCTATTAGATGGTAAACTTTTAGCAAGGGCAAGAATCCTATCTTTGCATTCCTCCAAGTAGCCCATATAGACACTGAGAGTCTCTATCCCGAATCCATCACATTGGCAAGTCGAGTACCCAGAGGGAGGCTATATCTTCCCTTCCTAGTTCTGGGATAATCTTAAGGAGGTGGGCATGATTATCCTACTAATATTACTATTCTGAATGCCCATTCACTGTCTTCCTGTCGATATTAATCCCCCTTTGCCAGTTAATACATCTTCAATGTCATTGATACCAATAATTAGAATCTCATTATCAATTTGTCTAGTTACTTTCTACTCAATATTGATTAATCAATTAACTTGAATTAGCTTTTACAAAGGAATATTTACAGAACAGGTATAACACAATCCAAAGCAAGAAAGATCCTTCCAAACCAGGGCATACTCTTCCTTTTAGTGGGTTCAGACTTAAAGTGGTAGCTGCCAACATTATTCTTTGTACCGCCTGATTCACTTTTGAATCAGAGGAATTGTAGAATATGGCTCATTCTGGATTTCGTTGCTAGACCTCTACTGAATGTTCTGACCTTTTAAAGCAACTAAAGTCACGGTCTGGTCCTTTCCATCTTTAGATATTAATTCAAAAAGAAATGAGCAAAAAAAGAAATTAAACAGAGAGAAAAAAATAGCAGCACCACTCATTCAAGGCCAAATATTGGCCTGGCTGGTAAGACCAGGATACTGTAGCTACACCTTTCCCCCAGGGGCTTAAAGTCATTCTTTTCTCTCTTGTTACCAAAAATAAGAGAGGGAGACTAAATTCCTTTATCTGAGATCTAGAAAATGTACAGTCAGTTACAAATATATAGCTAAGTTTTGGATTCAGGAGCCACTTAAAAGTGTTTTCTTGACTAATGCAATATTTTGACTGGAAACACATAGAATAATCTGAATCCAGGAAAGGGCCCCTCCATTGGGCATTGTAATGTATTTTTTACCCAGCCTAAACAAAATAACCCTTTTGTTTTGCTATGAGTATCTATAAACTCCTTAAGATCAGAGATTATTGCTTTTGTTTAATATTAATAATTATAGTACCTGTTATATGCCAGACATTACCTTTACAATTATTTTCTCCTTTGGCCTTAGAGCAACCTGGGAAAATAGGTTATTCTTTCCTTCATTTTACAATTAAGTAACTGACTCAAGCAGAAATGAAGTGACTTATCCAAGGTTATACAGCTAGTAAGTTTCTAAGACCAAATATGAATTCAGGTCTTTCTGATTTCAGACCCAGGGCTCTATTCACTATGTCACCTCATCTTTGAATTCCCAGCACCTGATAATTCTTGATCTGAATTATTTTTTAAAAAAAATCTTCCCTCCCAATGGAAGTAAAATTTGTTTTCATAGTCTTAGTAGAGCTAGGTTATAAAATAAGAATTGGTAACATCTCTCCAAGAACCACTGCTATGAATCTTTTCATATGAATCTTTACTCCATCCCTTCCTCCATTTCACAGACTCATTGAAACCTTAACATTTAGCCTACAAAGTGGATGGGGATAAAGTAGGACAATGGGAGTTCTTTGAACTAATGATCACTTGGTATATTTCTGCTCTGATTTTCTCTGATACCACCAGTAGGTCAAGACTAGGGAGAACTTGGATTCAGATGTTCAGATTCCTTTTGGAGATAACTTGCAAAGGAAGTCACATGATGTTCTCTGGAATTTTAGGGTTATTTGGATAAAACAAAATAATAGCTTTATGACATGAATTAGCTTAGTCTTAAAACTTGCAGTTATTCCCTGATACCTAAGTGGAGCCTTCACATCTGAATCCAACTCCATCAGAGCAATATTGTCTTCTATCATGCTTACTTCATCAGTCCTTATCCATTGTAACAGCTACTGCTTAATAGAACACTGTCACAAAGCATAACTCACTAGCTTCCGTTGTCTAACAGGCTCATTGAGCCTCTGTTCAGCACTGCTTTAGAACAATGGATCCCAGAACCAAAGCTGGCAATAGAAGGTAAGTGGTAGTCAGTCGCATATACAAAAATATTTATAGCAGGTCTTTTTGTGGTGGCAAAGAATTGGAAATTGAGGGGATGTCTATCAACTGGGGAGTGGCTGAACAAGGTGTGGCATATGAATGTAATAGAATACTGTTGTGCTATAAGAAATGATGAGCAGGTAGATTTCAGAAAAACCAAGAAAGACTTACAGGAAGTGATACTGAGTGAAGTGAGCAGATTCAGGAGAACACTGTACACAATAACAGCGACATTGTACAAGGATCGACTATAATAGACTTGGCTCTTCTCAGCAATACAATGATCTAAGATAATTCCAAGACTCATGATGGAAAATAATATCCATATCCAGAGAAAGAACTGTGGAGTCTGAATGCAGATCAAGGCATACTAGTTTCCCTTTTGCTTTTTCTTTCTCGTGGTTTTTCCTTTTATTCTGATTCTTGTTTCACAACATGACTCATGTGAAAATATGTTTAATATGATTATACATGTATAGCTTATACCTGATTACTTTTTATTTTGGGGAAGGAGGAGGAGAGGGACAGAAAAAAATATTTGGAACTCAAAATCTTATAAAAATGAATGTTGAAAACTAAAATAAAGTGGTAGTCAGTCTGCCCTAGACATACTAATCTGTTCCAGGCTATAAAGAAGGAGCTATAATTTTCCTGACAATTCTTTGGCTACTTGTGAAGAGAACTAGGCCTTGCAGGGAATAGTCATGCTAAGGATTTAACTAACTGGCAAAACAGTTTAAAACACATTTCATATACTGTGAAATGATATAAGACATAGAAGTAGTGACTAAAGGAGAAGAGGAGGGTGGTGGTAGCCAAAAGGTGACTTCAGTAATATTTCCTTATTTCCTTTTTCTCATCCCAAGGTCCCCTAAAAAAAGATTATAGAAGTCCTTGGGGTCCTGATACCTCTGCCACCTGGATGAAGTTTTAGATAAGTACGAAACCAAAGCATCCAGGCACTTTAGCCTTGGAACACTGCTCTAGGACTGTGTGTCACTTGTCTACAGAGCCATAGGTCTAGAAAAAGTGGATTTGGATTCACAAGAGGGAAGGATAGAAGGGATTGTCCACTTCATTTCAGGGGTATGAGGTGGTGGTATTTGTGTTTCTGTCCCTGCTATACTTTCTCAGTAAATATCCCTTTGGAAAGCTAATGATCTTAATCAGCTATTGATACTAAAGTAACACCAACTGGTCAAAGTGATATTGGGGTAAATAGGTGAATAATATTGTGGGATATATTAATAGGTGAGGACATTGGGGCAACATCTTATATCCCTTTTATCTTCTTTTTTCATAGAAAATATTAATCATAGAATAATATTAATTTTCAGTATGAATTTAAAGCAAATAAATGTGGTGAGATGTCATTGAGAAGAATGTTAGGTGACTGAAAAAGTCAGATTAGACTTTGAAATTCGTTTTAGTAATACACATTATATATGAGCCACTTGAGAAAAAGAAGTTTCAGGGGAAAAAAGGATCAACTATCCAAGTTCTTTGTTTGATGAAGATCAGTTCTAAATCTACTAATCATGGACTTCAAGAATTCAAAAATGGAACTGGCATGGTTTGCTTAAGAAGATTTTTATGGAATTGACAGAATATTATCTGTGCAATGAAAATTGTAATGTGGAGATTCGAAAACCTAGCACAGAAGCTGGCAATTACTAAATGGTATTCAATCAATGTGGATTGATTGAATACCTAGTAGAGAATGACTTGTGTAGAAGTCTCCAGCACCCTGATGATTAGTTTGCAAATATTTATCCCCAATATTAACAATAATACACAGTAATAATAGATTCCATAAACTCCTACTGATTCAAAGGCCAATCTTTTTGATGCAGACATACCTTATTTCCATCACAGGACCCCAGCGAGGGCACTGCTTCATTATCACAAAATGTCTGCGTTCTTTATTTTTGAGCCAATACAAGTGGCCAGCAAGAAGCAGCCAGGGCAGTTCAATGTATGGGCTTTACTGCCAAACAGCCCAACTGCAAATGAAATAACAGTTGCAATCAAAAAATGCCTCAAAAGTTGAGATATTTAAAAGCCACTAAGACAGCAAAAAACAGAGCAAAAGAAAAAAAGAAAATCCCAAAAGAAATAGCTGAGTTGCCCCAAGAATTTGAGAAATTGTTAGCAAAATCTGAAGCACTAGTTTTACAGGGAAAATTTACTTCTAAGAGACTTCAAAAACAACAGGAGATTGAAGAAAAGTAAAATCTATTTCTTTTCTCCTTATTAATTATTTACAAGTGCACCTTGTTATAAGATCATATTTTAGAATCAGAGGGTACATTTAGAGATGACCTAGTCCAGAACCTCTATTTTACAGATGAGGCTCAGCGTAGTAATTTGATGACATGTCCAAGGGTGCATAGGTAGTATTGGCTGAGTTTGTCCTAAAATCTGTTTTCTGACTCTTGGGACTTCATACTACAATAACTCAATAACGATCAATAATCTTACTAACTTTAATATTTAGGACTGTTAATTTTATCCTCAAGCAAGTAATCATATAACATTGTTGCTTAGATATGAAAAGTGGACATATTAGATCAGATTTCTAATCACTTACCTATAAAATATCAGGATTCTCAATATTCAAATGATAAAAGCTCTATTTGTAAGAGCATGGAATCTTATTGCAGCTTATATTCCTTAAGCAAAAAACAAGAAAGAACAGTCAGTTTTTAAATCTATACTTTAGTCAATACTTTGAAGAATAGTGATTTTTATAAAGTTAAATTTTATAAATAGTTAATGGAATGGTGTGTCTAGTCCCACAAATGTGGATAGTAAGAATTATCCAGGTTACTTCATTTTCAATTGTGGCTAACAATTTTTACCCCAGTAATACTAAGACTTAATTTTGTATTTTGATTGTATATACAGAGTTTAATCTGAAGTATATCTTCTTGAGCAGGATTGCATCTGTGAGATAAAAAGTTTTTCCAGGTATTCAACTTTGTGCAAGTTTTAGTTCTTCAAGTATTTTCCAAGAATGTGGCACAGATGCTAAAATCACAATGGATAGAACACCAGAAGTGGAGTCATGAAGACTTGAGTTGCAATCTGGCCTCAGACACTTACTAACTGTGTGATCCTGGGTTAGTCATTTAACCTCCATCTATCTTAGTTTCCTCAAATGTAAAATGGGAGTCATAACAGCACCTACCTTACAAGGATCAAATTATTGTATGGATGAAATAAGGTAATACTTGTAAAGTGTTTAGCACAGTTCCTAGCACATTGGCTATAGAAATGTTATAATACTAACAATAATCGCTATATTTACTTTATTATTATCTATATTGTCTAATATTATTGTATTAATTCATTTTTTATTTATTATAATGATGACAATTATTATTATTGGGAAAGTCTCAGTGACTTTTCTTTAAAAAAGAAAAAGAGAAAGAGTAGGGCCTAGGAAATTTGCAGTAGTTGAATCACTATAGATTCTTGTTGGATCGTAGATTGGAAGCTGGAAGAGATCAATGAGGCCATCTAATCCTATTCCTTCATTTCACAGGTGATTAGCTAAGTTCCACTGAGGTTAAAAGACTTGCTCAAGGTAGAAGAAAGTGATAGAGATAGGTTTCAAGTCCAGGTCTTTTTTTTCTGTATTCTTTCGGAAGCCTCTCCTTTTGTAAGGTTACTTTATAGCTCTTTTTTATTGTCTTTGCTGACATATTCCATTATAGTGAATTGAATAGGTTTAGTGAAGACTTCTCAGATTGTAATTCTTCTCCCAGGGGTGAGGTAAGACCGAGAGGCCCAAGGTCACAATATTTTTAGAATAGAATAATTCCATATAAGGATATAAAACTGTGTAGTACATTAGGGTCTCAATGATTGGATAAAACTTACATAATTCTTCAATGTCTTCATTTCAAGAAGGATTGGCTAGATTTCATGTCTAGAATGTAAGATTATATTCTCAGCTAAGGAGAATAATGGTCAGTGGTGGGGAGGGACTTGCATTAGAGTCTATATAAATCACTGCCCTTTCTTTGTCTTTTTCTTTCCTACTTTCCTACTCCAGGTGAACTGGTACAGGATTGCCCTGCTTCTTGAGAATCGAATAAATAAACTTTCTGTCTTCACTTTGAGAGGCCTCTGAGTAATTAATTAAGTAGGGATCCGAGGCATCCCACACCCCATTTTCCTCCATTACAAAGGATAAAAATATCACTTTACTAACTGGTGAAAGAAGAAATATTATAGTTTTATTTGCTTAAGCAGGTGACAATTTAGAAATGTAATCTTGCTTAATTAGACTACAAATTTGTGAACTGACTTTTTTTTTCTTACTGGAAGCATGGTTTATAATCAAAACAATGAAAGTTACTGTGTTAAATATGCCACTATTCATTTTATTATATAATTATGGAATTTGTTGCCTTTTCCCATGGTATTAAAAACACTTCTTGGATATCTTGGGAGGTATTATAATATAGACTACCAAGAGGACAATTTAGAGATTTTATTCTTCAGATGAAATTTTCATTATTATGGAGAGGTTTTGTCTCCAAGGCTTTGTTTTATGAAGTTGTTGAATGCCTCTGAGGAAAAATACAATTTGTTCTTTTGGCTTTACTCAGTCTCTCATTGTTTACAATGCAACTTTGGACAATGGTCTACCAAGGAGCTTGGAGTCCAGATGGTTCCTTCACTTTCATAGATAGACCTTAGCCATTAACTTCACATTAACAGTAAGTGACTTGAATAGCACTGATAAACTTATTTGCATATAAAGTTCTTTATTGCACCTAGTGTTCAGAAAGGAAGGAAGGAAGGAATGAAGGGAGGGAGGGAGGGAAAGAAGGAAGGAAAGAAAGAAAGAAAGGAAGAAAGAAGGAAGGAAGGAAGGAAGGAAGGCAGGAAGGAAGGAAGGAAGGAAGGAAGGAAGGAAAGAAGGAAGGAAGGAAAGAAAAAGAAAGAAAGAAAATTCCCTGATTGGAAGAAACATGCATGTGGGGAACTTGAAATGTAGGTAAACAAAAAAGTGTTTTCATATTATATATTTTTGTATTGATGTCTATTCTGGATATCTCTGATAATGAAGTTATACAGTTATAGTACTTTGCCTTTAGGATTAAGATTTCTAAATCCAAAAGATTTAGAAAAATAAGAATACAATTTTTCCTAAATAAAAGATCAGTTCAGCAGTAGTTTCTATCTGTTGTTGTGGTGATGGTTGAGGGGTTGGGGGTGGGTAGGGAGATGTGGGAAGTCTGCTGTGGTGGTCCAAGTGGCCTTCTCCATTGCTCTATTCCAAGCATACTTAAGATTCCTGCTTAGGGTGTAGGTGAGCTCTGTGACTAGAAAGAAATTCATGCCTCAAAAAAAGAACTACCTTCTCCTGGTCCTATAGGAAAAGTCTCACGAAGGTCAAGATTTGCAGAAGTGTGTGAGGGAAGAAGTGAGTTCTGAAGCCATGTACTTAGGTTTTGAGAGGAAGACACGGGGGTCAATATAAGGACAGGCAGGTCTGAACTTCCCATTCAGCAAGACTGAAGGAGGCTATTGCAATAGTCTTCAGTAAATACAAATTGAGGGAAGGGAAATCTAATAGCTGGGGGAACAGGAAAGATCTTTTGCATAAGATGGTGCTTGAGTTGAATTTTGAAGGAAACAGCATTTTGCAAAGGGGAGATGAAGAAAGTGCATTCCAGGCATAGTGAACAGTGTGTCCAAAGGCATAAAGATTAGGGATAAATGTCGTAGGAAGACTAATAGCAAGAAGGACATGGTTGGAGTGAAGCAAGAACGAAGGGGAGTGATCTGTAATAAATCTGGAAAAGTAGGCTAGCGTCAGATTTCGAAGGACTTTGAAAGCTAAACAAAAATCTTTGTACTTGATCCTAGGGGATCACTGGGACTTTCTGAGCAGGGAAATTATATGATCAGACATATGCATGGGGAATCTCACTTCAGCATCACACCATAGATTGGATGGCTTGGTGTGGGGATAAATCTGAAGCGGGGAGACCTGCTTTTTTGTTTTATTTTCTTTTTTGCTTTTTGTGTATTGCAATAAGAGGCTCTTTTCCAGAAGAAAGGTAATGAGGGAGTAACGATCAAGTAATGGAAACTAGATTGTGAGTGTATGTAATGGAAGCAAAATCAATGAAGTTTGGCAACAGACTGCATGCGAAGTGTAGAGAGTGAAGCGTAGAGCATTACTCTGAGGTTTTAAACATGAGTAACTGAAAGGATAGTTGTTGCTGTGTTCGTCCTTCGTTGCCAAAGAAGACTATGCCATCAGAGAAATGATGACATGACTTGCACTTTACTTTGTTTGGAGTGAGGGAGGGCTGGAAGGATAGGTACTTCTTTCTAGAGAAATAGGGATATTAGGAAGAGGTATGAGTTTTGGGGGAAAAAATGAACTCTTGAGTTTGCAAGGCCTTTAGGACATCTAGTTGCAAATATGCAATTGACGATTGGGTGTCATGTGTGTCTAGAGCTCAGAGGAGGGCAATATTATCATCAACATGATAATTACACCGAAGAGAGCTGATGAAACCACCCTGAGAGAAAGACAAGCCTTGGGTTACATTCATAATTAGGGGGTGGTGCATAAATGATGCCCCAAAAGATCCTAAAGAGGTGATAAAAGATGAGTAGTATGAGAGATGAACCAAAAGAAAAGTGTGATGAAAAATAAACTAGAAAGGACAGAGTATTTAGAAGAGGATGGTTAACAGTATCAAATTTTTGTGAGAAGTCATGAATAATGAGAATTTAAGAGGTCATTCATAACTTTGGAGAAAGCAATTTCAGGTGAATGGTCAGGTGAGAAGACAGGTAACAAAGAGTTGTGAGGTGAATAAGAGGTGAGGGGGAGGTAATGATTTTGGACAGTTTTTTCTAGTTTGACTAAGGGAAGACAGCTACAGGATGATAGATTGAGGAGATGATGCTAGGGCTAAGTGAAGGTTGTTTGAAGATGGGAAATATCTGGACATTATTGTAGGAAGCAAGGAAAAGGTCAACAAATAGGAAGAGATGTATAATTCAAGCAAAGAAGGGATAATAACTGAAGCCATTTGCCAAAGGAGATGGGAAAGGATGAAATGATAGTTATAAGTAGAAGAGTTGGTCTCACATAGGAGAAAGGTGACTATGTCAGAAACTGGAGTAAAGAGAAAAGTGCCAAAGAATTTTGAGATGTAGAATGGCTGAGAATAGGGAGTTCACAGAGAATGGTTTCCATTTTCTCACTAAAGTATGAGGAAAGGTCTTCTCTTGAGAAGTGGTAAGGACATGTTTTGAGAGACTTGAGAAGGGAGTAGAAAATTTAAAATAATTGCTATGGGGACTGCAATAGTTCTAATTCCTGTGGCTCTGTGTTTCTAAAATACACATGTTGCATAAACAAGTAAACATAAATATAAAATAAAAGATACCCTCAAAATTAATAATTGAGTAGTGTGCCTACCCTCCCTGAACGTAATTTATTTAAGCTGAGCAAACTTCTCCATCTGCAAAGGGTGGTCTGTGAACTTAATTCTTTAATATCTATCTTTCTATATCTATATTATGCATTATGTATATATAATATGTAAAATATATATTTATTGTATTTCAATATAATTGATTTCCTTTGTGATTCTACTTATTTCATGCATTTAAAAACATTATTCTGAGAAGTGGTCCATGGACTTTACCAGATTGTCAAAAGGGTTCATGATTTTAAAAGGTTAAGAATCTTTTCTGTGTCATATAAGTTCAATGGATTTGTATATAGAAGTTAATTGACAATGCTTAGGGTAGCACAGCTAGTACCATGTTGTATTTGAACTTAAATATTTCTGACTCCAAAACTAGTACTCTAGCCACTATAATTGGCTGCCTCTGTACCACAGGTGCAGCAGTAAATTTGAAAGCAAGATTGGCTACAGGTAAACTGTGATTCTGCCATAAATAGTCAGCAAATTCCAGCATGGGACTCTGACTAGTAACCCAGAACTCAGCAAAAGTCAAGTCAGAAACATAAGCTCCATAACTGAGAACTTTAAAGCATTTTTCTATATAATAGCATCTCTATTAATTTGTAAGAAATTTTTCAGTATATCTGAAACTGAGGCTTGGGTATGAGGTAAGGAAGCTCTCTTTTCTTTGAATATCTATATCAATATTTCACCATTGATTTCACATTTACCATAAACTACCTTCTATCATTAGTTATTTTTTTCATGTGTGTATCTTATCCTTTCACTCCTAAACCAACTGGAAATTTGGGAAGGCCAGGGATTGTCTTAGATTCCTTCTAAGTGCATAACATAATGCCCGGTATGTAGCAGGTACATTTGGGGAAAGAGGGACTGTGATGCAAACTCTGAATCCGTGATAATCCCAGTGAAGAAATTCACTTTACCAATGCAGATTGGCAATTTCTCTGCAATTTACAGATGCCCAGGCACTGAGATATTAAAAGACTTGCCCAGGTTCACCTAATCATTATGTATCAGACAGGACTTGAACTCAAGACATCTATAGGCATCTATAATCAATAAACATTTGTAGATGTTGGTTCATTAAATTAAAGTGCATGACTATCTTGTGTGACAGAATAGAATATAGAGCTCATTGGGTCACTGTGCAGGTGGGCACAGCTCTATGACAAAAGGAGAGACAAAAGATTAAGAGAAGATGCCTAAGAAGCTGGAGATGTACTTGATCAGGTGTACTTGATCAGGTGTACTTGATCAGGTTGATTTGAACCATTTACCTTCTTGATTCCCTCTCTCCATTCCTCACATGACTTTCAGGATATTTTTAATCAAGATACTGGGGTTAGTAGGAACCTAAGATTGAGAGTTATTACCTGGAGAGTGGGAACTAGAAAATCAAGTATTTAAGGCAAAAATTATTCTGACTAAATATAAAGATAAATTAGAATTTAGTGTTCTTCTGAAATAAGTACATTGTGTGGAAATATTTTAAAAGACTACTACAAATTAAGAGAAAAAAATGAAGTCAGATCTGCCACTGGCTAACCACATAATCAGTTAAACCATATCTGCTGAATAAATATCACCACAAGGAATAATCCAGACCAACCTCTTCTGTTCATAAATGAGGAAATTGATGTGCAGAGAAGTTGGGCTACTTGTCCAACCTCACCCAGGCGAGTTATCGGAACTAGAATTTGAATTTTGTTCTTCTGACTCCAACCCCAGTAACTACCTCATAGCTCTCTTAAATATATTTGAGTCCTTTTCAGTCAGTAATTTGTTAAACAGTAGCTAGGTAGTACAGTGGATACAGCTCTGGGCTTGCAGTCAGGAAGACATTCAAATTGGGTCTCTGACCCTTGCTGACTATGTGACCCTGGGCAAGTCACTTAACCCAGTTTGCCTCAGTTTCCTCATCTGTAAAATGAACTGAAGAAGAAAATGGCAAACACTCCAGTATCTTTGCCAAGAAAACCCCAAATGGGGTCAGGAAAAGTTGTACAATACTGAAAGATTACCGACCAACCACAAACCAAGAAAGAATTGAAAAGTTGATACAATTTTACCAAATATGTTATTCTCAAATAATAACTGAGATTGATGACAGTAAACAGTTTGCTGAATGATATATATGGGATTTTTTTTTCTATCTGATTACTTGGTCTTTTATCTTACAGATGATTTTATTTATGTATAATGGTGGTGAGGCATTTGAAACACACAATTCAAAAAGCATAAAGGACTTGGAACAATTAAAAATGTCTCAGTCAAGAATTTACAGGGTATTTTATTAGATGCAACACTAAAATACAGGAAATATTGTGTGAAAGTGAAAGAGAACACTGTTTACAACCAAATACAGCTATTTTTAACTGAAGCCATACATTATATTCTTTCATAGTCAATAAAAAAGGGTCAATCCAATGTTTAGCTACATAGGAATCTAATTTCTTAAAAAAAATTAAGAAAGTAATTATTGGTCTTTAAGTGTAGTATGTATCCCAATTTTCTTTCTAAGAATCATTTTATATTCCAACAAAATAAACGAGTTTTCAAATTCTTATTTTTATTATATTTAGTAATATATACTATATAAATACTCTTGTTATATGACCTTTTAAAAAAGTGATAACTTAGATCAAATTGGGTAAGTATAAAAATAAATATGTTCATTATATGCATTTATAACAAACTGTGGTCCTTCCTAGAAGGAACAGAATTATTAAATACTTATAAAGTACATTCAATTGACAGAAACATGTTTTACAATGTACATATGGAAAAAACCATATGCTCTTTCATGTGACTGTTTGCATGCTGCTATGGATGGCCCTGCTATCCTTTATCTGTGTCCTCAGCATGATACAAGTGAGACTGATATTCTAAAATGCACTTGACCAATTTCTAAAATGATCATACGCATGCTCTGGCATTAACTCTTTTAATGCTTTGTTCTCCATTGCTAAAGAGGCAACTTCTAATCTACGTCATCACTGCAAGACTACACAAGGGTTTGAGAGAACTGTTCAATTTCCTGATCACCACATAATGGCAACCCAGTCAATAGTTTCATCTCTAGGTTAACACTTGAGCCAGTAGGAAAATTGCCTCTTTCCCAATATTGAAGACCTATATATTTTTACTGACTAGTCAAGATTTCTAAATTAAAGTGAATTACAGAAATAAAATGATAATACAAGGTTACAAGTAAACTCAGATGTTTTCGTTACTTCAGAATATAAGACCATTCCTTAAGCTAGCTAGACCATTCTGAATTTTACTCTTGATTTTTTAAAAAGGGCATTACTCATAACATGATTCTCTGAAACCAGAGAAGTCATGAGCTATGAGTGCTGACTGAAGCATTTAACTTTAAAAACAACAAGGCAACTATTTCCATTATCCCTCCCTCCTTACTCTTGGCTATATTTTAAGATGTTTTTCTTCCCAACACTAATCTTCCAGATTCAAAGACCATTCTTCCTATCACAATAAAAACTGAGAAAAATAAGAAATGTTTGTTTAAATTCACCTTGGCCAGTGCTTCCGATTTAACTTGTAACAGGCTCAAAGGCATTTTCAACTAGAATTAAAGAGTTAGTGAGCCTCCTTTACTATCCCATCAAATTTGTTTTTGGTAGTATATTTCTACGATGCAACATTACAAACACTGATTTGCACTGGCTCACCTTGAAGACATTTCTTAAGAATTACATGCAAGATACATCAGCTACCTTTGGCCCTCTTCTTCAGTGCATTGACACTCCCACTTTTTCCCTAAATTGATCACTATTTAATTGCAGTTTGTGATAGTACAAAGTTCTATGTAATTTCTCGGTTTCTTTAAAGGATCACAACTTTCTTGAGACAACATGGCACCATCATGGGACAGACATTTTAAGGTTCTTTTTTTGTAACCCTTTCCACATGTCTTAGAACATGGAGACCAATCACCTAGCTGCCATTGAGGACATGGCACATTGGCACAAGGTCGAGTATTTTCGGGTTTAAGTTCTTTAGCACATTCTGAAGCAAGTTGCCCATTGATGTCTCTGCATTCTACAGATCTTCTTTGCCACCCCTGTCCACATGACTTGGAACATTCACCCCACTCTTCAATAACCCATTCAGAGAAAATAGGTATAGCATTGAAAGATTCCTTCTTTTTCTTCACAAAATAAGTGTATTTGATTTTAGGTCGAAGGAAATTGCCCACAGTAAGGACCTGTATAGTTAAGGGTTCTTTAAGAGGACTGAAACTGCGAATTCTTTCCATAGCTGCAGAAGAGCCACTGTACCTCAAGAAACTACCTTTGTGATTAATGTCTTGCTCCAATGTGGAGAGTGTAAAATCTCCATTAAGGATATAGGTACCATCAGCAGCTTTAATGGCAAGGAAACTTCCATTATTTCTGGAACCCCTCTGGTTCCGTTGCTTCACTTCAATATTAGTTGCTCCGGCTGGTATAGTGACAATATCATGATAGCCAGGTCTACGAGAAAGAAAAGTACACATCTTGAGTCCTTATATGACCATTTAGCCCACTAAGAGGTACCTTTCAAGATTAATTTTCATGGGGCTTAGAAAAATCATGGAAAATATAGAAGCGACTTTTTTAATTTTTCAAATGAACTCATGGTTCATTGGAAAGAACATTGATAGATGACTTGGCTTCAAAGTCCATCTTTGATACCTATTCCTCACTTAACTTTCTAGGTTTTGGTTACCTGATCAATGAAACAGAATTTGGACCTCTTAGGTGCTTTCTAGCCCTCTATCTATGATCCAAGTCTACTATCTGGAAAAGAACAGAATACATGTTTATACACTTACTTTGCATGGGTAATTGAACCAGAAACTTTCTTGCAGGTAGATCCATTGCCTCCACAGATACCACATTTGTCAAACTTCTTTTTGGAATCTATTAATCTATCACAACCAGCTTTTACACATTGTCCTTGCACACAAACAGAGGTAGAATCTGGGCTACATGGAGTACCATCCACAACCTTGAACAAAATAAAAGGATGGCAAAGCATTTATTCAAAAAACAGTCTTTCATTGTTACTACGGACACACAGAACAAAAAAGCAAGCTATGTTAATGAGGAAGTATCCCCTATTAGCATCTCTAATTTGCAAATGTTTTCCATTGCCTTTAGTGCTAAAGAACTTAATGAGGAAAGCAAATGACAAGACTGTATTTTTTAACTGCATCAAATCGAATTTCTACTTTGAAGGCAAAAATGTAATTTCTTTCTTGGCAACAACAGTTCCAAATGAGGCCATGATATAAGTAGGGAAGCTTTCATTAGTCCAAATTGCATCCTAAAAATAAGCATATTCAAATATTTGTATGTCTATCCTACTCAATGAACGGAAGGTACTCCTTTTAGTCTTAATGAAAAAAAACTGAACACTATCAACAAAAGGTTTTAAAAATAAAAATATTTAAAAATAAACAAAAGGTTTAAAAAAAAGTGATATCAGTGGACAGCTATTCCCTAGACGCTGTACAAAATATAATTAAATGGCAATAATTTAAGCAGGAGGTACTATTCTAAGTTGTATATAAAGCAAATTTTTGTCCAGTATGTTTTTGATGTATATAACTCATTGAAATCAACCGTACAAATGATAAATGCATAAATTAAGCATCTGTCAAAGTTGAATAAAATATAAACCCCAAAAGCAGGCAGCTGCAATTTCATTTTGTCTCTATCACCTGCTACCAGGACTAATCAGTTCCCCTCTTTGGGTCTCAGTTTCCACAGTTATAAAATAAGGGAGATTTGACCAAATGATCTTTATGGTCTATTGCACCTCTAAATCTATGATCTTATGATCCATGGAGGAAAAAATGAACATTGATTTCAAAGTAAATTTATATTGATCAGATAAATTAAAGACAAAGTACTTTCACCTAGTTGTATGGAAAGCTAGCAGAAGGGCTTTTTTCTTTTTAACCCAAAAAGGAAACTTAAATTAAATTACCTTGGGTTGCAGAACAAAGAAATAGCCAATGCTTTTAGCTTGACAAATAAGTTTACATCTGTCCTTTGGTGACACTCCAGCATATTTTGGTATCCATTCTACAACAGGTCCATTTCCAAAGGGAGCTTTAGAAAAGTCATTATGGGCTTCACACTGTTCTTCTCTGAAGGTTTTTCCTGCAAACAGAATTAATAAACATTAGACTACCATCTTTTAATATCTCTTTTCACGTCAATCATTTTAAATTCGTGGCTACTCACCATCATTGTATGGACATTCTTCAATATTACATGACCTATATCTCACTCTTTTGCCCTCACAATATTTTCCTCCATTTCTAGGGACTGGGTTGTCACATTCCCTGATTGTATACTGTATTCCTCCACCACAGGTCCTAGAACAGTCTCCCCAGGGTCCCCATGGTCCCCAACTTCCATGAATAGGCGTCTAAAGGAAAAAACAAATTAATCTATTTAGTATATGCAATATATAATTATGCAAAGAAAACAACCAAAGGGACATTCTGGGATAAATCTAACAAAGATGCCTAAGCATCACAAGAATTCACCTTCCTCAATTCTAGACCCTAGTCCCCATGTGCTAATTGCTTGATTGTCTTGCAACTTAATTTTCAAGATTTTTAACACCAATCTGGTCTCTTAAATCATACTTTGTAGATGATGGGATATGTTGTTACAATAGTTCAGCAGTAATACTCACAAAGAAATACTTGTTGTCAGTCTTGTTCACACACTTGCCGTTGATACACCATTTTCCTTCTCCACAACTAGTGCCATCTGCCCAAGGGAAGTGTTTGGTTTGGCATACAAGTATTCCATCAGAAGTGCCAGTACACCACAAAGTTGTACATGTGCTTGCTGCATCTGGACAGTGTTTGGAATCATCACCAAAAGTAAACTGGCACTGCCGATTGGCATCATACAAGGTCCCTGGGAGATCAGAGGGAAGCTGTATGGGCTTGGGGGGCTTGTCCATTAAACATTCCCCTGGAAATCAAAAGAATTGACAGATCCCATTTAGTAATAAAAACATTTACTGAGATTTGTAAGAAGTGGATTCTTAGCACTTCTTTCATTTAACAAAATAATGCATGTAGTATAATTAGAGAGTATAATGAACTTGTTCATCAGTGGACCTACATTTAAATTTTTATTTTCACTTAATAGTTGCATGACATCACAGAAATCCCTTAACTTCCCTGAACCTCAATATTCTTATCTATAAAATGAGAAGTTAATAAAACCTTCACCCTTTTTGCCACAGGGTGGTAACACTCAGATGAGATAATGCAAATAAAATGCTTTGTCTTAAAACAATGCATGAATTTGAGCTATTATGGTCATTATACTGTATATGAAATGCTTTGAAAACTATAAAAGCATCACGCAAATATCACTTAGGATAGAAACTGACCCTGTGATTTTTATCAACATAGGCAACTCCTGAGTGAGGAAACTTGAAAACCTCTACCAATGAAGATCAGCACCTTTTCTACAATTTATAACCAGAGAGTTGCTTAGAGATTATATGACTTGCCCCTGGTCACATAGCCAGTATGTTAATCTAGTTCTTCTTGGTTTCCAAACTGTCCATAAAACATACCATGATGCCTGTCTTAAAACAATAGTAGAATGTTAGGAATTATGAGATAACAAAGCATATAAAAGTGCTTTGAAAGTGATAAAGCATTGTATAAATGTTCCTATTAAGTTATTTCACTGAGCTATATCATGACAAAGTAGGTAGAAAACTAGTCTTAAAATCAGGAAGACCTCGATACCCATAGACAAGTTACTCTCCGACTTACTCACTAAATTGTAGATAGGTTCTGACTTTTGCTGATGGAGAAAATTACTACAAATTGAAAAACCACAGACCCATAACACTGATGTATTATTCTGCCAAAAGGTATTTCATGAGTTAAATCATTTGCAACTAATTTTTCAGTCTGAAATTGTAACTATTCTGACAATTTCGGGGCCCACTCAGATACAAAATCATATCTGAAAATAGGCTAAAATATCAGAAGAATGAAAAATTGCATTCAAAAAAAATAAACTAGATAAAAATATCCCAAAATAGACTCTTTAGCTGGAAACTTAAAAGGGCACATTAGAATACAGTACTGAATGAGAACTTACCATGACCATTATCCAAAAATGATGTAATCATGTAAGCGCTACAAGGAGACCAAGGCTGGCTTCTATCCAAATTGGAAAGCATTGAGGTCATAATGTGGGAATCCCAGTTTATACCATTGATACTGGCACATTGCTTGGCATCATCATGTGGCATGTTAAACACGTGACCTGAGAAACAACCCCAGATTTAGTGTTCATATTTTGCAATATCTACCAGACAGAGACATGTGTAATCCCAGCTTCATTGGTGTGTTTCACAGAGACTACAGACAACTCGCACTTTATGTTTAAGAGAGATCAGAACCTGGTAAAGCTGAAATTAAACTGTCATTCTTTGAAAAGTCATTCTTTGTGAAAAGACTGGGAGTTCAACTCATTATGGAGAGTTTCCTATCTCATGGTTGGAGACTGAGTGAATTACATAAAAAGAATGGAGAGAATTCCTTTCCTGAGAAAAATATTTTAACTCATCTTAAAAAGAGGCTTTATAAAAAAAATTTGGGGAAGTGGTTGGATGCAATCCTGAAAGAGCTGAATGGTGGTAGTTGAAGGAAGAAGAAAGAATTGGCATTTATTAAGTGCTTACTAAGTACCAGGAACTGTAATAAGCACTGAGAATATGAATTTAAACAAACATAGTATCTCTGCCCTCAAGGAACTTAGGGGGCATGATGTTGAAATCCAGAAAGTCAGAAACAGGGCCATTCTAAGAACCTTCACATAATGGAGAAGAGAGAGACAGAGAAAGCGGGGAGGGGGAGAGGAAAGAGACACAGAGTTCAATAAAATTCCTAACCTTCGAAGAGTGCCGTTAAATGGTTGTATCTGATAATGCAAAATAATCTACATATATCAATGATCCCTGCTCTTACTTAAGAATCTAATAAAAATGGGTTCTTGGGATACTTTGAAGGTATCTTCAATTATATGCTGCAGGACTTTAATGGCAAGTTTTATCATCTACTGATATTCTCCAATTTGTGTGTTTGTCTATCAACTTAAATAAATGAATTGGATCTAAGCCTTCCTCTAAATTTTACTTACCTAGTTCATGGGCCATCGTGAAAGCAGCTTGTAAACCATCATCTTCTATAACCGAACAACTTCGATTTGGATCACATACTGTTCCAACATCAGCCATCCCAAGGGTATCACATGTCTGGGCACCACAAAGGTTCTAGGAAGAAGAAAGCAATTTTATTATTAATTCTGAACAGAGAATTAACCCTGGAAGATCTTTAGTAGGCTGGGTTTTTTTTTACTGATATTTAAATTTCCTTGGCAGCTAGGAGAAAGTCTACACATGGCTAAGTTATTTAGAACCCCTCCCGATTATTTTTAAATAGAATTACAATATACAGTAAGATTATCTGATTTAATATTTGGAAAACATCTAAAGTAGAACATAGCAGGTAAAGGTTGAAAAATGAAAAAGGTATGTCTTTTTTGAAGTTTTATTTCAAGTTCACATAATTCTTCCCTTTCTCCTCCCTGCCTCTGCCTCCTCACCTGTCTGGTGAAAAGAACTGCTGTGTCATAATGTTCTGCATCTCTGTCACTGGGAGGATTGTGCTGTTTCTGCCAGCTGCAGAAATTTCTCAGGGTAAGGGCAGCATTGGAGGTCACCTCAGGTCCCTTCTGTTCTTCATAGATGACTAAAATCTTCACCACCACCAGGCTAATTGAATTTCGAATACTGGGATGTTTGTATAACTTGGATGCCACAGAAAACAGAGTCAGGAGGTAGTGCTTTAGACCACTGCCATGGTACTCTGCCATAGTCTGATCTGCTACAAGCATGGTTTCCACATATCGAGGGCTAGACACAAACCTTTTCTTCCTTGTGTTTCCAGTCCCTGTATTAAAATAAGAAAGATAATTTGTCCATAACTCTAGCCAAGAAGTCACCTTGTAAAAGTATATCAACTGTGATCACTCAAATCAATTAAGCAAAATATATAGCTCAAATAAAAACTCTTCATTTTTGTCTTTCACTGGAAGTATTTCGAGTTTTAATCTTTTTTTAAAATTGCTTCTGATTGAAAATAATACTTTTTTGTGTAAAGGCTCTACATAATAGGACAGTACTAACAAAATCCTACCTAAGTCGTCTTTGCCACTGCTAATTGCTTTCATGATTAACCCTTAGTCAACAGTATTGTTCTGAGTCATTCTTTCATAGAATAGGAATTAATTCTTGAATGAGGTCATTGAACTTCATGTGGAAGTTAGAATACTAGGTTTTTTAGGCTTTCTCAAAGGTCAGTGGTGGTGTGAATCTACAGACTGAATAGCTCCTCTTCAGTTGATGGGGACTATAATGTGTGACATTTTTGCCAGAGGCAACATATGAAATCACTCTACTTTGGAGGCTGTTAGGGAAACAAATGCCTGGCATGCAAAATTTCTAGTTAGAAAAGCAACTTCAGTTCACTTTCCTGAGTCAGGAGCAGTCAAATGTGGTTAGTTTTGGTGGCCAGTTTTGCCACAAAGCTCAAGGAGATCTCCAACTTTTCTCTTTTCATCTCTTTATTCCAATCTCCATCTTTTTGAAAGAAAAAGCAGCAGAGGCAAACATACAACAGAATGTGGTAAGGCCACTGACAAAACTCAGTTACATCCCTTTTTAATTAGAGCTCCCTCCAAAGTCTCCCTAAGTCTGATATTCTCTTGGTGAAATAGAGGTTCTGTAACAATGGAAACTGGAAAAAAATTGGGAAGGGAAAATTCATAATAGGGATACATGGAGCAGATCAAGAAAGAAAAAAGAAAGTGCAGTTGACAGAAAAGTCGACAAGAAAGGAGTTTAGGTCAAAGACTGGCAACAAAAAATGGAAAAAAGAAAGGGAGATAAAACTAGCTAAAAAAAGAGAAATGACTGTTGTAGGGTTACTGTAGCGAAATGGAGTAGAAGGAAAGAAGACAGAATTTGGTTAAACATACAAAAGGAAGACTTGCCTCAGGTAAGTAGGTGGGATACACTCCCTAATGCAAATATTAAAAGTAAAAATTAGAAAACAAAAAACAAGGCTGTGGTAGCACAGTGGGCAACCATTCCTAGAAGGGTAAATGGGGATGAGGGGAAGTGGCACACACCCTCACTGCTATCAAAATAAATCTCCTTGCCGTTCCGCTTAAGATTCACGAATGTGTATGTATATGTAGTATATAGATGAAGAGGGGAGGAAGAGAGAGAGAGAGAGAAAGAGAGAGAGAGAGAGAGAGAGAGAGAGAGAGAGAGAGAGAGAGAGAGAGAGAGAGAGACAGAGAGAGAGATTTAGGAGGCAAAGGAAAACGACAAAAGTGCAGCCTAGACAAAACTAAACATGGCAAGAAGCAAAAAGGCACTGGGCAAAGAAAGAAGGGAAGGAAAAAATCGTGGGGATGGGGGTGGGGAGAGAAATCCCCGCCCTTCCTTCCTGCCACACTACTAAAGCAGGAAGGAGTTCAGGTTATGAAACTGCCTCTATCTCCTTCGCCTCACTTCTCCTCCCGTGGGTCCCCCGGGCATCCGCGTCCCAGGATTATGACATTTTTCTCCCGGTACACATTTCCAGGTTTCTCATGGGTATGGAGATGTTAATCTTCACTAAGCATTTAGTAAATGAAACGGACTTCATTTCCAGCAATATTGCTCGCAGATCTGTGTCTGAGCACGATTATGTGCTGAGGCCTATGAAACATTCCTATCAAACATGTTGCAGATGCACATATATAGGCATGTGTTCACACAGTACTTGTCTCCCGGGGCATCTTCCACACTGAGTGGAAGTAAGGCTATATAGGGGAAGTAAGGGAACATAGAGGGAGAAAAGAAAAAGAGTTCGGCCGTCCCGGCTCCTATACCTACCTGTTAGAGGTCCCAGGCGTTGCTTCCACTCCTTTGTCGGCTGCCCCTGCCCCTCCACCGGTTCGCCCTCTCTTTGTTGGAAGTTCTGGTCAATCACCCCGCACTTGGCGCCGCTTTGGCTTTTCGGTCTCCGTCTGAGAAGGTGAAGTTGGGGCTCCTGCTGCGCCTCTTCTGGGGTGGAAAAGGAGGGGAAGCGGATTTCGTTGGTGGCAGGCGGCTGGATGAAATACTCTTCTCCCTGCAGGTAAAATGCCCCGCGGATGCCCTCACAGAGGCTGAGAGCCGCCGCTGAATAGGGGTCTCCGTTCACGGTGCCAGAGTAGAAACAAAGCGACAGTTCGTTGGTGGGGATGAATGAGCGCTGCTCCTCCTCAAGTTTGCCCCCCAAGTACTGGAGCGTGAAGCCCTGGCCGAGGAAGCTGCTGTCGGGGTGTAGCTCCAAGCTCAGGCGCTTTCCGAAGGCGTCCAAGCGGTACAGCTTTTTGACTGGATCTGGAGAATCCACCGGGACTGGGAGTACTAGTTCCTCGTCCTCTTCCACGGGGAGACAGTGTACGCCTGGCATAGTCAGGAAAACCACTGCCACTACTACCAGAGAAGCTTCCATCAAAATTGGCAGGGACCTCTCCTTTTCCAATGGCCACGCTACTGCCCCCATTCTCTGTCAGCTCAAGTGTGAAAGCTATCGTTTCAATTAGGGAGCCTGAAAACCTTGACGTCTTTCTTTATTTTTTTTTAAACTATTACTTTGGATAGTAACATTTGCAGTCATCTAAAGTTTACAGCAGAAAAAAAAAGTTTGCATTAACTAGAAACTGAGGGTAAGGAGCCTGGTACACTGCTTGGCGCTTTGCTTTCTCTGATGGCTGCTGAAACTGTCCTGCAAATGGTGATGGTGGAAGAAGTGTCTACGTCTCTTTTTTTTTTCGGTGGGATTCTCCAGGCAGAAGAACGAGAGAGGGCAGGAACTGGTTAATCTCCCGTACTCCCTTAAGCTTCTTCTGGTACTCAGCGTCCTGTCTGTGGCTGCCTCGTGTTTAGTTTTTTTCTTTGGGATGATAAGGGAATGCTGAGGCAAGGAAGGCAGATCCCTTGCTTTGGCCTTGCTTGACTCAATCTCCTTGAGGCTTTGCAGTGGGAGTGCAGAAACCTGGCAGCCCGGTCTCTATTTTATAATGTTTTGTCCCCAGAGCCCCCACCCCTCCTTACGGGAGCACCGCCCCCCCTTTTTTTTTAATGTGCCTGTGAGCTAAGTTCATACGTAACTTCGCTCATGCAGCCCCAGCAGCCTCAGGCTGAGCAGAGGCTGAAGAGTGGGGGAATAACGGTGGGGGTAGGGGTGCGAGACTAAACCTGGCTCTGAGCCATTCCTTCGTTAGTCACCAACTGAAGGGGCGTTGTTGTGGATGGTTTTTGTCTTAGTAGCTGCTTTGGTGGCAGAAAGTTCCCCTGTTATCAACACCCTTCCCCCTACTTCACAAAAGAACAGTCCAGTAACTGTCCCTCCATCCAACAAACTCCAGCCTCCCGAAATTTTGTAGCTCGGAAGGAGAGACGGTGTAACGTGTAGGGAAAAGGGAAGTCTAGGAATATTTCTAACTACCTCTTCCCGGGAGATCCCTTCTTTTGAGCCCATCTTGGCCTCGGGGTGAAATTTACCAACCCGGCTCAAATGTTTCCTATTGTGAGTTTGCTACACTCGCGGTCCCCACCCCCATTCCTTGTTCTTTCAACCCACTCTCCACTTCTTCCAGGGGTGGAAGCTTGCTGGGCGCTGGCTCCCAAAAAGAATCTATGTCGCCTCTCGCTTGGACTATTACCCTTACTGGGATCGCAATTCTTTGCTTGGTCTGAGCTAATTTCCCTTTAGTGAAAGGATGGAATTGCTCCTCTTCCATTTGAGCGGCAGCGTCCCGCCCAATCTTCTTCCTCTCTCAAAATTAACTCCAGGCACTCCTCGGGTTGTCCTCCAGCTCCTGACCACACCCATATCAAATCCAAGACTTCCTTTAGACTGCTAGTAACTGGTGGGAACCATATTATCCAACCTACGAAGACCGAGATTACTGGAATAAGGACGTGTATGCAAAGAAATCAGAGTGACAACCTCCCCCACCCTTTTCCTCAAGAAAGGGAAATGGCTATAGCGGTGGCTTTGAAATGAAGGTGTTAACCGACGTAGAAAGTTCTTACGGAGGGAGAACAGGGTTTAAAGACTTTCTAACCAAAGGAGGAGGGGCTTGTGACAGGAGAAGAAGGAAAATTTTCACAATCTTTTCGAAATGTGGGCTGCCCCAAGGAAAATATTATGGAAATGTCTCTTTTTGTCCAAATCCCTATTGGAACTTAAATTGAATTTAATTGAACTTAACTACACTTAATTTGATTATCTATATGGAATTTAAGCTATGTAATCTCTAGTTTTCTTTCACGGAGGAATCTGTCCTCCCCTCCCCAATTCCTAACACAAACACAGGCTTTTCCAGTGTTCTTTATCGCTGTACTTCCTTCTTCCCATAACTGTCCATGGAAAAGTCTCCCAGTTTGCCTTTCAGCCTTTGAGGCATTTCCTTTTCTCCTAGGACTTGCTCTCAAAATGGGGTTTTATCAGTCCTCCCACTGTTGTTCGTATTTCGTTTTGGAAGAAGACCAATGATTTTAGCAAATTAGGAAAGAAAAATGTCCTGGGTTGTTGGAGTTTATCCCTCTCCTCATTTGCAGATACTTTGTCTCTACAAAGTGTAAATAAAAGTACACAAGTGACAATTAAAAATATGCTAACAGCAATATAATGGGGGGAAAAAGCCACTCTGTTTAGTATCATTTTTTAGTTCAATTTGTGACTCATACAGTTTCAATTATCCATTGTCTCAACCTTTTATTCATTCTTCTGCCAAGTCACTGTTGCACTCAGTCTTTGTCTTACCTGCCCAAACTTTTTTTATTATTCTATCTCTTTTTAAAGGGTCGATGTTAGGGTTATGTGTGTCTACATAGATCTGCATAAGCTCATGCTTATGTAAGAATAGGTAGAGACTTATGCACTCACCTCCCCTTTCTATAAGAAAGTCTGATTCTGCCAGGAGAGGAAGGAGGATGTTGGTACCAGAGACTGACCACTCTCCACTATTTAGAAGTGGGATACATGACTAATATTATATCTATCTACTGCCACTCCCCATCCACACCCAGTTTAGAAGAAATAATGTATAGATTCAAGCTGAGATTTTGATTACTATCCTTTAAAGGGGAAGGACTGTGTCAAGTTGTATATTTAAGGCTTGACTCCTTCCCCACCAAATTCCAGTTCCACACAGAACACATATAATGAATAGTATAAACTCATTTATCCAAGCTGATAACAAACATAAACCAGAGTAAGTATAGAGGAGAAGGTATAGGGATAAGAATATATCAGACAATACACAGAGTGAGAAACCCCAGCTTAACCAAAGAAAAGTCCTAGCTCTCACTCAAGGGGAAATCTTTCAGAATCTATGATATAGTCAACTGAGGAGAGGGATTCGATTGATGTGCTGAATCCTCTAAGTGTTGGCTTCTTCGAAGGTGGAAGTCAGAAAATCAGGATCTCTCCCAAATTCTTACCAACGCTACTCATGAAGTCATGAAGCCTTATGCAAATTGACTGAGCCATAGGTTACATTTTTTCATTATTATGGGGACCCAACCTTGGAGCTTGTGTAGCTATTCCATGACTAGTTCCAGCTGAAGTCACCACATGGCAGCTAGACAAGATACTACTGATATCACAGACATCTGAGGAGCTTATAATGTGTGAGGATGAAAAATCTTCTAATCAGCTGCTAATATGACAGAACTTATTTTTCAGGAGTTGATGAACCAGAAGTCATTGGTATACCTAAGGGGATACTCATTCCCTCCTAAGACTCCCATTCTGGGGAAGGTCACCAACCTTCATCCCCCTCCCAGCTGTGCTTCCTAGTTTCCATATTTCAATACCATACCCAAGCAGGTAGTTTAATTTCTTCCTCCTCTCATTCTTCTACTTTTTGGTTTTACATTTCCTTTTGTCTGTTGTCTTTCCCCATTAGATATAAGCTGGCTAGCTGGACTATCCTCCCTGCAATCCTGCCTCAAAGGTCACCATGGTTCAATCTTCAGGTTCTCTGGCACCTGAAA
Source organism: Bettongia penicillata ogilbyi (assembly GCA_023548195.1). NCBI lineage: Eukaryota > Metazoa > Chordata > Mammalia > Diprotodontia > Potoroidae > Bettongia > Bettongia penicillata. The sequence goes on along the minus strand of JAJHZJ010000525.1, from coordinate 1,740,776 downwards.
CTGAGAAAGACCAATACAGAACAAAAACAAACACCTCCAGGACCATTTCTTTGAGTCAGGGTTAAAAAAAAGAGGGACAAGGATGTATTATGTTGGGTATGACCCTGGACGAGTTATTTTACCTCCCTAAGTTCTGATTTTCTCATCTGAAAAATGAAACCTAGAGGGAGTTTTGGACTTGGAACTGGGACCATAAGTTTGTATATTTGTGATTATACCTTCTGAAATAAATATTCCTATGTAAAAGTTTTTTTAAAAAAAATGTCAGAGGTAATGTGTAGTCGGAGACCCGGTTTTCCACTTCAGAGTACATGCAAGTATTCTGTGACTATCTCTTGTCATCTCAAATCTGGTAAAGGTAAGTTTTTAATTGTCTGGTAAGGGGGACCTGAAATTACATACAAAAGACTTATGACAGAAATGAGCCTGGTAGAAGGAAATTTTGTAGCAACTATTTTAAGTCTGAACCCAATTTTCCCAATGTAGAAAGGAAAGAAAGCCTTAGTATAGGTAAGAAAAGGTATGTACACTTGTACTTTTGTCCTTGCTGTACATTCTCATTAAATATCCTTTTAGATAAACTACTTGATGATGATTGGTTATGCGTGATACTGAGGAGTTATCAGCTGACTGTAAATGATGTTGGGGCACCATTCATTGGTAGATGATATTGTGGAAATAACTGACCAACTGATATTGGGGGGAATATACAAGATTGGAGCTCATAAGAAACAGTAGAAAGATACCTTGACAGTTCCTCCATTCCTAGAAGTCTGGTAGAAAATGGCCCAGTAGCCTTGCTCTTGTAACCTAACCTACAAATGGAGGTGGGGTTGGGAAATGAGTCCCAGAGCTTCTCAGGTGTGTTAATGGAATTTTTCCTGAGTCCATCTCTTACCTGAGAATGGTGAAATAGCAGGCCAGAGACAAAGTACCATTAATCAGGTAGCCATTTAATTAATTTTATTGTGATTAACAGATTTGCAAATCAGGAATTTTCCTGTTCAGAATTCTACCTTGCTGAAGTGAAGACAGAGATTTTATACATAAATTGCAAAGGGAAGGGAGGGGGGAAGGTGGATTACAGACAATAGTTTCTAGGACTAGAGTGGTTTCCCATGACCAGCCCACAAATTCCACAATCACTAAGGTACAGGTGTCTTGAAGTTCTGTGGGAACAGCATTGTTAAAGTCTTTGGGGGTCATTACTTGGTGGGTAACCAGAGTTCTGTGATGGAAACAGGTTCTATAGTCCTTGATTTGCTTCACTTCAGGTACACAGGCAGTGACTGTGAGCTTTGTCAAGTTTGATCATTTGAAGTTGCATTGTGAGCTGTCTCACAAGAGGGACAATTCTGAAAAATCTAGATCATTAGTACATTCATTATATCAAATCGATTGATATAATAACCATAATTCCCTTCACATCTGCAATATGTTATTAGCTAATTTTTAACTTGGAGAAGTGACCTGTTTGATAAAATATTCTCACAAACATCAATTTCAGATTTAAAATAATTTTTTGCCTATATTTACAGAGTGGTTCCAGATGAAAATATAGTCAGGCATTTAAAAATGAAAATAAAAGAATAAATTGTTAATTATTGATCATATATGCACATATATCACATTTAAATCTGTTTAAATTCACATGTTTATGGGTGCTATTTACATAATAAAGTTCAATAAGTATTTGTTGAATTAATATGGTGACGCATATTTGCAATAAACATTTTTAGGTTTAGTGTGGTTTTCAGAAAATATAGATACATGTTCAGCTCTACAAATAATTTAATGTTGCTTATTTTTACTTAATTATAATAGCATAGATCATAAAATTTAGAAATGAGGAAGTTGTATATTATTAATTTCTCCTATAAGATACATGGCAAATAAATGACATTTTTATCCTTGCTCATGAATAAAGATTGTTACTAGTGGCTCGGGTGGTCCCTTCTCCCACAAAAAGCTCTTGTAGAGCCTGAATTCACTCCGGGTGGCCAAATTCCAAAAGAGACTTCTTGTGTAATTCTGGGGGAAATAAGTAAAGTCTAGATATGGCCCATCTCTAAGGTCATCCCAAAGTGGATTAATAAAGTCTAGGTGGTGAAGTGGATAGAGTTCTTGGCTTTGAGTCAGGAAGACCTCAGTTCAAATTTGACTTGAGACTTTTTTTTGGGGAAAAAACTATTGGAATATTTAGAACAGAATTGTTTATGATTTAGCCCAGGATGTGCAATATATGCACAGATTCCAGACTCCAGATAGTCAGCATGCCTTACTTTTGCATAAAGATTGCTGCAAGAAATACAAGGAATTATCTGCTGATAATACACCTCAAGTAACTTTATCTTATTTAGAAATTGCCATCAGCTATTATATCCTTATTCGATTGAACTCTATTTAATGTAAAACTTACACAGGTTCAGGGGATGTTGGCTACCTTTTTTGGATCTTTCCTCTGCCAAATGAATCAATAAACTTCTTTCTAAATACTCTTTTAGATTTGGGTTTGTTCTCCATCAACAATTTAATGTCAGAAATAGGTTTCCTCATGGTCAAGTGGAGAAGCCAAGAGGCTTCCCGGTACCATGGACACTGAATAAGTCTCTGTGATCTCAGGATCAAATTGGGTTGGACTGACCTATATGGAATTAATTGTTACAATGAGAACCTGGTGAGTACCTCCCAAGTTCTGGTCAAGCTCAGTCAAAATTGCCACTGGCCCAAGACTAGCTCTTAGAACTGAGGACTCTAGGTTTCCAGAAAGTTAAGGAGCTGTGTTTGGCCCTAGCCCTATGTAAAATGAATTACTCAGGTGAGTTAGAACTACTAGCCTGGATGCCCAGGTGCACAAATTATTAATCTTATTGGACTGATCTCCTGAGAGTTAATTGGGACAGCACTGCAATCAGTTAAAATTCAGCAAGTGTTCCTGCAGATCTTTCTCTCTTTTTTTTTTCTCTTTCTGTATTTCTCCCTTTAATCTCCAATGGTTTTTAGAGATAGATAAGTATTAAGGGTGAAAAGGCTAGGATTTCCACTGCAGAAATTCTCTAGTATGCATGGGATTATATTTACTTTGGAGAGTTTTGAAGGGAAAAACCCAGTTGAACCATAAAGACTATTGTAAAAAAAAATCACAGAGAGGGAACTTAGAATGGTGGGGAAAACAAAATTTCATACCTAAAACAACAGCTATCTGTAATATATTATAATTCTGATGCTAAGCTCTGTTTCCTAATAAGTGGGGACTTATTCCCACTGTCTTTTTGATCAGACTTTCAGTGAGAAATAAGGTTTTAGAATAGGCTGGAAAAACTGCAAGATACTATCTCTGTCTTCCTCAACCTTGGCTATGTTGAGGTTGCAGAAATAAAGACAGACAAGAAAAAAGGAAAGATTTTTTTCTGGTTTGTAGAAATTCATGGCATTGTAAGTTAGAACAAAATTTGTTATTAAAATATAATATCTTTTCTAGAAAAGTCTAAATTATGGTTTTAATTTTTTTGTTAATGCTGAAATATCTTAGTGGATTTTTTTAGGGGGGAGATTTGTAGCCTCCTAGTACTAAGATTATAAACAAACAGCACTTAAGGTCTTTTTTTTCTCTCTTATTCTTTCTTTCTCCAGGAGCGCAATAGATACATTGTTTCAGTAGAAGATAATTTCACCACATGGAGGATATTTTAAAGCAAGGGAAAACATGTTTTGCAGTCTGCAGGCTTTAGGTTTTATTAGATGAAAATTTACTCTTAGGATGATGATTTACCTTACCACTGTATTTTCTTCTATGAATGAGTCATCAGAATTTAATTTTTTTGGTAAATTAGAAGCAAAGTCATCAAAAAGAAATTGAAGTAGGCTATGAATTTGTAAGCTCTCAAGAACCTGAAAAGTAAAAGGTTTTTTTACATTAATTGGTTCTGTATTAGAAAATTTGCACAGGAAAGATTTAATAGAAAGTCCACTGGAAGAGAAAAGAGAGGGTTGAGCAAGTAGAGGTAATAGGCGAATGGGTGAAAAGTTAAAGAAAGTTGGAGTCCATTTGCCCTGACAGTGTGAATAGAGGCTTTGAAAATAAAAGATTTGGAGGAATGAAAAGAGAGGTTTGAGGATGTTGGGGTTTTTTAAGTCTCACTGAGATAAAAAAAGATATGAGAAACTTTCTGTGCCTGTAAATTTGTGGATGCCAGTCAGAGAAGTATTTGTTAGCAATTTAAGAGAGACAATATTCTATCAAGTTACAATGTTTACCAAATGGAAACAATAGAAATAAATTATCAGAAATAGGAATTGGTAGAAATTATTTGAGCATAGCATACTAAAATCCTGTCCATGAAAAACCATGCATACTTCTTATGTTCCAATTTTTAGAGTCTCGTGAACCCCAAAAGCTGACTAAAATCAGTGGGCTCTACAATTTAGAGAGTTGGCGGCTAATGACCCTTGGGGAAAAATGAGATTTTTGAATGATACTATTTGTAATTGTAAAATCCAGATTTGATCTGATTGAATTTATCCTAAAACTAAATTATTATGTGGTCTGATTTAAAGTGAAATGTGTTCTTCTATTAGGATAATTGTGATATTTCACACACACACACGGAGAGAGAGAGAGAAGGTGGGGTAGGGAGGGATCAGACTTTAATGTAGAATTAATAGGAAATTAATTATTAGGAAAATTAATAGGAAATTAATTAATAGGAAAGTGTAATTATTGCTTCAAAATTACTCTATATTGATTTCTTAGTGTAAGTATAGAATATCAAACAGATAGATGAAGTAATTTTCTATGTAAGATGATTTGGAAATTGAATTGATGTTATTTGACTGGCAATAAGTGCTGTGTTTGTTTTAAAAATTCACAATATTGTTCCATTGTTACCCTCATCATTATTGTTAGACTTTAGCCTTGCATAGGTCCTAAAACCTTTTCAGCCTTCCTTAAAGAATGTTGTGAAGATCCAAAATAAGAAAGTTGTTTAATGCAAAACTAAAATTTCTCACAAGTAAAGTAAAGGTACTTATAAATTTATTTTTTAGTAAAATTTTATCTGATAGATTGTTTGGCCATTGCTTATGAAAATTATGAAAGTATATCTAGAATAGAACGGATTGAAGTTGCCTCTTTGGGCAAACAGTATCAGAATGTGATCGTTTTCTTAATTTCTAATGCCTGATTTATGCTTCAGGGAGGTCTAGGACAAATATGTGATAAGTTCTTAAAATTGAATTAATAATTTCAAATATAAAATTATATGAATAATTGTAAAGAAAATTTTAAATATTTTCCCTCTATTTTGAAGTCTCTGGTAATACTTAAGAGACAGAAAGGCTCATTATACAAGTCAGGTCATCATGAATTATTTTTAAAGATTCTTCCTTCAGTCTTGTACATATCAGGTATAGAGTTCAGATAGAAAAAGTAAATGGTGTGTAAAAACAGAAATTCTCTGAACTTTCAGAGGGTTCCAGATTTGATGTTCTTCTTACAGCTCTGTTGTTAATAAGGTTAGCTCCATAATATTTGGACTGGTTTTCATCAAAAGAACTAGTTACTGGAAGACCAAATGTAAGAGGTTGTGTTAGACCTTAGTAAATTATATTGTTTTATTACTAGCAAGTTTTAGGAGCATTACCTAGGAAACCTCTGCAAATAATTTGAAATCAGAGATCTGACCTCCCTTTTCCTCCTTACACCCCCCACCCCCATCTGTCCTGGGAATGAAGACTATTCCAGACTTTCCAAGGGAAAATGTTTCCAAGGATAAGACAGCTACATATGACAGCTATGCTGAATAAATGTACATTTGAATTAAGTTACCAGGAACAAGCTAGATCAGGGAAACTTTATGTCATTTAATATCAAGGATCATTATTGTACTTACTCATGCTTTAATTTTATACTGCAGCTTATGTTGCTTGTAGAATTGTTTGTCCAAATTACTTATATTAATTTTATTGTTTAGGGATCAGGGTCATTTCTCCTGCAACTTTTGGTTAACTAAAAGCCTGACTTCTCTTAATATTAGCCTCATCTGACCAAGTCCTGACTTATGGAATAATAGTGTTAAATGTTTGACATTCCTCAGGCAGAAGCCAAAGGAGTTTCATCTTCCCAAAATGGATTTATTATTTGTTAGCTCCCCTATCTAGCCATGTAAGGGAGCATTTCCCTAACATGGTGTTTTCTTGCTTAAATTGGTGATATTTAAGTTTCCCCTTTCAATCAGTCCATTGTGAAGCTTCTAAATGTAATTTAATCTGCAACCTGACTTAGTTTACCTATAAAATATGTTCAACAAGGTTTGTTTCCTTAGAAGATGTATGAGATTATGATTAAGCTGGTTCAATTTTTCTGAATTTGTCTTTAAAAAAAACTTTTTTTGTGATACTCATGGTCATATACGTTCTTCTCTGCTGTTCCTTTCAATGCCTGGGCAATCTCTCATATTCTATAGAGCACCTGTTTTCTGGTGCAAGTCCAAGCCTCCTAACTTACAGCCTCTGATACTTTCTCAGTTTGATCCCCTGTGATTATGAGACATTGGGGAAAGTTTGCCACCAGTTTGTGCCCTATCCTTCTTTAAAGGATCTCTATCAAACTCTAGATGAGAGGAGGAGGGTGCCTCCACTGACTCAGGTTATTTTAGTGAACTTCCTTTTAAATCTGAACTGAATTCTCTACTTCTATAATGGTCCTTCCGCTAGTATGAGAATATTGGACTTTAGAAGCCCCAAAGAGGTGGCGGGGGATTGTGTGTGGGGGAGGAAATTTCATTGGAATGTTTGGATTGTCTTTGCAAGGTGAAAAACTGAGCTGGTTCGACCAGACTTGTTTAGACCAGACCTGTGACAACCCAGGATTTGTGGGACAAACAGAACATGATGACCCCAGAGACCTTCCAGGTCTAACAATGAACATGCCTTGTTTCTGCATAAAGACTGCTGCAAGGAATGCAAAGAATTACCAGTCAATATATATCTCAAGCAACTTATGTACCTTATTTGGAAATTGCCTACGTGTTTGGCCAATCAGCTGTTGTGTTCTTGTTCCTTTGTTTGAACTCTATATAATGTAAACCTTATAGAGGCTCAGGGGAAGTCAGCCACTTTTTTTTTCCGCTCTCCCCCTCTGCTGAACAATTTAATAATCTTCTTTCTAAAAATGTTTTTAGGTTCGAGTTTGTTCTCAACTGACAACACTTACAAGCTGTGTGACTTTTGGTAAATTACTTAATCTCTGCCTCAGTTTTTTCTATAAGAAGAGGATGCTAATAGCAGCTACCTTTGTGTTGTGAAGATAAAATGAGATACTTACAAAGCACTTTGCAAATCTTAAAGTACTATATAAATGCTAGCAATGATTATTATTTAAAGGTATTCACTGTACATAGTAGAAATATCAAATATAGGACACCTATTTATTGCTCCCACTAAAAAAGAAATGCGTCAGACACAAAAGATTCATAAGTTTGAGTTGACATATGTAGTTTAATAATGCCTAAAGCTCAAATCAATCCATTGTCTCTATTTTCAGACTTTTTTGGTAACGCTAAACAGATAGTTCACAATCACCTCACATCTGTATTTTCTCAGCCACCCAGAAAATCCCAATCTTCTGACCAGCCGGGCATTGCTTGGACTTTTTTAATCTTTTTAGTTGTGGCAACTTCCTGACTGGTCATTTTCTCCTCTGAGAAGGGTCTAATTACAGGAACTACTTCTCAGTGAACAGCCAGTCCCAACTCAGGAACTTTTAACTTCTTGTGCTCACACGGTAGCCGCTGAGTTTGGATTGCTATTTTGTGACCCACGCTTAGGGAGCCAAAAAACACATGCAGAGTAGATGACGTTATCAAGAACTTGAGGTCTAGTCACAGGCTTGACTAGGCAAACACAGATTTGTTGCCACTTTGTCATGAGAGAATAAGGGATGTTTCTTGAAGGATCTGGCACTTGAGGACTTGAGGGGGAGTTAGATTTCAGGAGACAGAGGAGAGTGCATTCCAAAGCAGGAAGGATAGCCTGTATACAGATATAGGCACAGATATAGGAAGTAGAATGTTAGGTAAGACAATCCAAGAAAGGAGTCAAGAGTCAGAGAGATCGTCCTTCTGAGCAAGGGCACCACCTCCCCCCCCCCCCCCCCAAAAAAAAAAAACCCAACACTCAAAACTTCGTGTAAGATATAGGAGAGTTAATCAAGTGTTAAATTACAAAGAGGCGTCAAGAAAGATAAGGATTGAAAAAAGGACATGGGATTTAGCAGTAAAGAAATCATGGATGACCTTGGAGAGAACAATTTCTGTTGGTAACTTTATTCTTTATTTCCATTTTAATTTTTAGTGGTCGTTGTATTGCTGACTCAAATTTATCAATAATCTAAATCAACATATTTAGACCACTAGGTGGTGATATTCCCCAACAAATGCTCAAGATCTTACTTTATGACAATTTATTGTAAAACTTTTTTGACCACAGTATGTTCTAAAAAAATAATTTTACTAGCTTTTCAATATACCTATGGCCAAAGGAACTAGCAGTTAATATTGAAACTGTAATTTTAAGTGGGTAGATAGGTAGTTTTAAAACATTTTAAAAAATGATAAAATTTTAATGGCACTAGTTTTGATCCTTAGTTCTTTTGCTTAAATAGTTAAACTGGTCAAGAGGGAAACTGCCAGCAATAAAGTAACATGGATAATTTGCAAGTTTTCATGAGAATGTTTCCCATTACCAGATTTCTTCATTTGGCAGCTAAGAAAAAAGTCCCAATGAAAGTGCTATGCATGTTTTATAAAGGTAAAGAAAACTACCTATAGAGTACAGGCATGTCAAGTTATATACTACAATGGATCTCTGATCTCATTGGCATGGATATTTCTTTAAATGAAGCAGATTGCAACTCATCTGGGTCTGCCCTAAGATAACACATGTGACTTTTGACCACGTGCTTCCTTGATTACACTACTGGGTATCTACTCAGTGTCTCAGCTACTTCTTTGAGTTCTTTTGACACCAGTCAAGAGTTTGTCTTTTTTATTCATGTAGAAAAGAAACCAAATAAATGGAAAATGTCTACTGGCCAGACCATATTATGCAGTTGCATGGGTTATCTTGAAAAAATGTCCCACTTGTAGAGATTGTCCATTGGTGTGTGTGTGTGTGTATGTGATATAGTTATATCTATACTAACACGTACACTAATGGAAAAGTATTCTATTGTTTAAACATAGTATATTAATCCAATTGATAGTTGATGCTATAATACTGCAATTTATTAATTCCACTGATATTTGTTTATTATGATATTATGGGAGCAATCATTACTCCATATATATAAATACATATGTATATACACATGTTTGTATGTGTGTGTGCATCTATCTATGCATCTGCAGGATTATCATATCATTCAGGATAACTCATTATATATATATGTGTATATATATATCCATATACATATGCACATACATCTTAGACTGTCACTGCAAATGAACAATGAGTTAGGGTCAGAACTGAACAGAAAGTGGAAAGTGGCTGGATTGCCTTCTGGAACTTGTGAAAGTCTGTAAATGATCCCAGGCTTTTCCTTGACAAAAATGCCCTGTTTAAAAAAACAAATCCAATATCTGTCTGGAGATTTTGAAGGAATTTGAGTTTGTCAAAGTAAATAGATTTTAGAAAGTAACTCTTTTTACAAGAGGCATCAGAGAAGTATTCTCAAAATCCAGAAGACCTCAGTTAAAATGTGGTATGACACATAGATTGTGAACCCAAGACATGTCACTTAACATTTCAGTACTTAAGGGCAACTCTTTTAAGACTATACATTACAGAACATGTGATATTTTAATTTAATATTTCTAATTTAGACTATTTTTCTGATTATATGTAAAACCAACTTTTAATATTAATTTTTTAAAATTTGAGTTCCTGGAGAGCAATTTGGAACTATGCCCAAACGGCTATAAAAATGTACATACCCTTTGACCCAGCAGTTTCTTGGTCTGTATCCCGAAGAGATCATAAAAATGAGAAAAGGACCCACGTGTACAAAGCAGTTCATAGCAGTTCTTTTTGTGGTGGCCAATAACTGGAGATTGAGGAGATTCCTCATCAATTGGGAAATGGCTGAACAAGTTGTGCTATATGAATGTCATGGAATACTATTGTGCTATCAGAGGAACAGGAGGATTACAGAGAGGCCTGGAAGGACTTATGTGAACTGATACTGAGTGAAATGAGCAGAACCAGGAGAACATTGTACACAGTTACAGCCACAATGTGCGATGACTGATTTTGATAGACTTAGTTCTTCTTAGCCATGCAAGGACCTAAAATAACTCCAAAAGACTCATGATGGAAAATACCATCCATATCCAGAGAAAGAAAGACGAAACCTGAATGCAGATCAAAGCATACTATTTGCTCTCCTTTTGTTGTTTTTCTTTCTCATGGTTCCTCTCATTTCTAATTCATCTATACAACATGACTAATGTGAAAATATGTTTAATCAGAATGTGTATGTAGAGCCTATACTGGATTGCATGCCATCTTGGGGAGAGGAAAAGGGAAGGAGGAGGAGAAAATTTAAAACTTATGGAAGTGAATGTTGAAAACTAAAAATAAATGAATTAATTTATAAAAAAAATTTTGACTTTTAAATTCTCTCCCTCCCTTCTTGCCCTCTCTTTCTTGAGATGATAAGCAATTTAATATTATACATATGCAATCAAGCAAAACATATTTCTATATGAGTCATATTGTAAAAGAAAACACACCAAAAACACCATGAGAAAAATAAAGTGAAAAATAGTATGATCTGTGTTCAGGCTTCATCACTTCTTACTTTGGAGGTGGCACTTTTCATTGTGATTCCCTTGGAATGGTCTTAGATCATTAGATTACTGAGAATAGCTGAGTCATTCACAGTTGCTCATCACACTATATTACTATTACTTTACTGTTTACTTTACTTTGCATCAGTTCACATAAGTCTTTGCAGGTTTTCTTCTGAAATCATCCTACCTGTCATTTCTTATAGCACAATAGTTTTTCATCACAATCATATAATATAACTTGTTTAGCCATTCCTCAATTGATGGATATCCCCTCAATTTCCAGTTCTTTGCTACCACAAAAAGAGCTGTTATAAATATTTTTGTGTATATAGGTCCTTTTCTTTAATCTCGCTTTCTCTTTCTAATTTCTTTGGAATACAGTATCACTGGATCAAAGGGTATACACAGTTTTATAGCCCTTTGAGTAGCGTTCCACACAGCTCTTTAGAATGGTTGGATCAAGTCACAACTCCACCAATAGCTCATTAGTGTCCCAAATTTCCCATATCCCCTTCAACACTTATTGTTTTCCTTTTCTGTCACATTAAGCAATCTGGTAGATCAGAGGTGGTACTTTGGAGTTGCATTCTCTAATCAGTGATGATTCAGAGCATTTTGTCATATGACTATAGATTTCTTCATCTGAAAACTGCCTTTGTCCTTCTATCAATTAGCGAATAACCTATATTCTTATAAATTTGACTCAGTTCTCTATATATTTGAGAAATGAGGCCTTTATCTAGGAGTTCCCAAATTTATTTGTCCTACCACCCTCTTTTCAAAAAAAAATTACGTGGATCCCCACTGGAAATCTATTTTATCTCTTTTAATGTTTTTTTGAAATTTGTCACTTCAAAAATATAAAATATATATTTAAATACTAAATAAATATATTACATAAATTATATATTAATATATACTATATTAAATATATTTTTAAAATTGTACATCTTAAATTTCATAATTTATTATAAATTGTGTTTTTTCCTGCATTGAAATTTTGATGATGTAATATTGCATCCTGTAACCATATAGTATCATATTGTAAATGAATAATTCCTTATGATGCATGCTGGATTTTCCAACAATGCTTAACTCGCTTCCCTGTTAATACTTACTTGTTAAGACTCGTCAGTGAACTTGACCTATGATGGGTTATAACTTGCATTTTATGTATTTATTTGGAAAATAAATGTAATCACTATGAATTTAACTTTGTTACACAACAGATAAAACATGTATGAATGGCTTTTCAAAATTTTTTGTCTTCTCTTCTTTCTTTATGCTTCCACTGCCACCTTATTTTTATTCAATGCTCTCCCAATTGCACTCAGGCTAGTACTACCTCCCAGATGGACTGGTCCAGCACACCCCATGGAGTGGTATTACCCACTTTGGAAACCTATGCCTTATCAGAGACACTTATTATTAAGATTTCTCCCCCAGTTTTCTGCTTTCTGTGTAATCTTGGCTAAATTAGTTTTGTTTGTGCAAAACCTTTTTAACTTAATATAATCAAAATAATCCATTTTATATATGTAAATCTCTTTCTCTCTCTTTATCTCTCTCTCTCGTTTGGTCATAAATTCTTCCCTTTTCCATAAATCTGACAGGTAAACTATACTATGTTCCCCTAATTTTCTTATGGTATCACTGTTTACATGTAAATCATGTACCTAATTTGATCTTGTCTTGGTATATGGTGTAAGATATTGGTCTATACCTAGTTTCTGCCATACTGCTTTCCAGTTTTCCTGGCAGTTTTTGTCAAATAGTGAATTCTTGTCCCAAAAACTTGAGTCTTTGGCTTTATAAAAACTATATTACTATAGTCATTTACTACTGTGCATTGTGTACCTAATTTATTCCACTGATCCACCATGTAATTTCTTAGCCTGAACCTTGTTGTTTTGGTGATTATTGCTTTATAATATAGTTGAATATTTAACCCTAAACCTAAATATCACCTTCCTTTACATTTTTTCATTAATTCCTTTGATATTCTTGTTTTCTTTTTCCAGATGTCTTTTGTTATGATTTTTTTCTACCTCTATAAAGTATTTTTGGTGGTAATTTGATAGGTGTGGCACTGAGTAAATAAATTAATTTAGCTAGAATTGTCATCTTTATTATATTGGTGCAGCTTAGCCATGAGCTATTGATATTTTTCCAATTGCTTTGATCTGCCTATTTGTGTGAAAAGTGTTTTAGAATTGTGTTCATATAGTTGCTGGGTTTGTCTTGGCAGGTAGACTCCTAAGTACTTTATATTGTCTATGGTTATTTTAAAAGGAATTTCTCTTTCTGTCTTTTGTTATTGGATTTTCTTCGTAATATACGGAAATGCTTATGATTTATATGAGCTTATTTTGTATCCTGCTACTTTACTACAGTATTTATTATTTCAACTAGACTTGGTTCTCTAGGATTCTCTAAGTATATCATCATATTATCTGCAAAGAGTGATAGTTTTGTTTCCTCATTGCCTATTTTAATTCCTTCAATTTCTTTTTTTCTTTTATTGCTAAAGCTAATATTTCTAGTGCAATATTGAATAATAGTGGTGATAATGGGAAACTTTGATTTACCCATGATTTTATTGATAACACTTTTAGCTCATCCCCATTACAGATAATGCTTGCTGATGGTTTTAGATAGATATTACTTATCATTTTAAGGAAAATTCTCTTTAATTTTGGTTCTCTGTTTTCTGTTTGTAATAGGAAGAGGTGCTATATTATGTCAAAATCTCTTTCAGCATCTATGGAGATAATCATATGATTTCTGCTGGTTTTGTTATTGATATGGTCAATTATGCTGATAATTTTCCTAATTCGAAACCAGTCCTGCATTCCTGATACAAATTCCATCTGATCATAATGTATAGTACTGATATATATTGCTATAATTTCATTGCTACTATTTTATTTAAAAAATATTGCATGAATATTCATTAGGGAAATTGGTCTGTAGATTTCCTCCTTTGTTTTGGCTCTTTCTGGTTTAGGAAGGCTTGTTTTTGGTGTAAAAAGAACTCCCTTCTTTGTCTATTTTTTTCCAAATAGCTAATGTAGTTTTGAAATTAATTATTCTTTAAATGTTTGGTAGGATTCACTTGTGAATCCCTCTGCCTCTGGGGATTTTTTTCTTAGAAAGCTAATTGATGACTTGTTCAATTTCTTTTCTAAGATTGAGTTATTTATTTTATTCCTTCTGTAATTTGGGTAATTTACATTTTTGTAGATATTCATTCTTTTTTCAGATTGTCAAATTTATTGGCATATAATTGGGCAAACTATCTTCTAGAAATTGCTTTAATTTCCTTTACATTACTTGTGAACTCACTTCTTTAATTTTTGATACTAATAATTTGGTTTTCTTCTGTCCTTTTAAAAATCAAATTAAACAATGTTTTATCTGTTTTATTGTTTTATAAAACCAGTTTCTAGTTTTACTTACTAGTTTGATGATTTTCTTACTTTCAATTTTATTAATCATTCATTTGGTTTTCAGGATTTCCAATTTGGTGTTTAATTGAGGATTTTTAATTTGTTCTTTTTCTAGCTTTTTTACTTGCATGCTCACAGGCCATCTCCAGATGTCCTCATTTATATCTTGCCACTGGACTCAGATAGCTCTGGAGGAGAAAGTGAGGCTGGTGAGTGCACAGCTCTCCCTCACTTACATCCAATTCATTTACAAGTCATGGCATCAGTGATGCCATGGTCCTCCTCAAGAATAAAGTACAAATAACAACAACAGATGCATACCCAATTCATTGATCTGCTCTTTCTCTTTTATTGATGTAAGAGTTTAGAGAGACAAAATTTCCCTGAAGTACTCTTTGGGCTGTATCCCATATATTTTGATATGTTGTCCCATTGTTATCATTCTGTTTAATGAAACTGATTGTTTCTTTGACTTCTTTGTTCTTTGACCCACTTATTCTTTAGGTTTATATTATTTAGTTTGCAATAAACTGTTTTTGGAGGCAATTTGGGTTAAGTAATTTACTCAGTATTAACTGGTACATGTCTGAGACTGGATTTGAAGTCAGGTCTTCCTGACTCCAAGGTTCTATCCACTGCATCACCTCCCAATTAATCAGTCCTCCAATTAATTTTTTACCTATGTCTCCATGACCTTTTATTGAATGTAATTTTTATTGCATTGTGATCAGAAAAGGAAGTCCTTAATAATTCTGCTTTTCTGCATTTGATTGTGAGGTTTTTGTGCCCAATATATATGCCCAGGTTGTGTGAAAGTGCCATGTACTGCAGAAAAAGGTATATTTCTTTCTATTCCCATGCAGTTTTCTCTAGAAGTCTGTCATATTTAACTTTTCTAAAATTCTATTCATCTCTTTAACTTCTTTTTAATTTATTCTTTGGTTAGATTCATCTAGTTCTGAAAGAGGAAAGCTGAGATCATCCAGTAGTATAGTTTTATTGTTTATTTTTTCCATAAGCCATTTGATTGTTCCTTAAAAATCTGGATGCTATACCATTTAGTGCATATATATTTATTACTTCTATTACTTCATTGTCTATGGTACTTTTAGCAAGACAGTTTCCTTTCTTATCTCTTTTAATTTAAGATCTATTTTTGCTTTGTCTGAGATCATGATTGCTACCCCTGCTTTTTTGTTTTTTACTTCAACTGAAATATAGAAGATTCTGCTCCATCCTGTGTGTGTGTGTGTATGTGTGTGTGTCCGCTTCAAATGTGTTTCCTATAAACAACATATTGTAGGATTCTGCTTTCCATTTCCATTTTATGGATGAGTTCATCCCATTCACATTCAGTTATAATTACTAATTTTGTATTTCTTTCCTTCCTTCCCCGCCTTCTTTATCCCTCTCTTTCTATCTCCTTTCACCCTGTTGCTTCCCAAAAGTTGTTTTATTTCTGATTATCACCTCATCTAATTCCCTATAGGGTAAGATAGATTTCTATACCTGAGTGTATATGTTATTCCTTCTTTGAGTCAATTCCTGATGAGAGTAAAATTCAAGTATAGCCTCCCACCTTCATCTTTCCTTCCACTATAATAGCTCTTTCATGCTCTTCATGTGAGATAATTTAATCCCTTTTTACCTCTCCATTTCCTCTTTTCTTGGTGCAACCCTCTTTCTCACCTCTTAATTTTGTTTTTTGAATATTATCTCATTATAGTCAACTTATACCCATGCCTTCCATGTATTCTCCTTCTAACTGCACCAATAGTGATAAAATTCTTAAGAGATCTTCCCATGTAAGAATGTAAACAGATTAACCTTAATGAATCACTTGTGTTTTCTCTTTCCTGTTTATCTTTTTAACTTTCTCTTGAGTTTTTGATTTTGATTTTTTGAATTTGATTTTGATTTTTGAAAATCAAATTTTCTGTACACTTCTGGCCTTTTCATCAAGGATCTTTTAAAATCCTTTTAAAATCCTTTATTCCATTGAATACTCATTTTTCCTCTGAAAAATTGTACTCAGTTTTGGGGAGTGGAGAGATAGTAGACAGTAGCTGGAAGAAGTTGGGGTTTTCTCTCTTTTTAATGGGCTACTTAACAGGTATGTTCAAGTATGTCTCAGGAGGAGTCTTCCCTGAATTTTCTCAGTCAATGTTTCTGAAAGAGAAAAAAGAACTCATAATGACAAAATATTTGGAGTAGCTCTTTTTATAGTTGAAAAGAACTGGAAACTATCAATTGGGTACCCATCAGTTGGGAAACAGCTGAACAAATGATAGTATATGATATGATATGAATAGACTTTACCATAAATATGATGAAATAGTTTCAGAGAAAACTAGGTGAAGAAAAGTGAAAAGGCCAAATCTTCATAAATATTATTTCAGTTGATCCTCACAACCATGTGAGGTAGATGCTGTTATTATCCTCAACTTGGAGTTGAGAAAAATGAGACAGAGATTAAGTGATTTGTCCAGGGCCACATAGCCAGTAATGTCTGAGCCTGGATTTGAACTCAGGTCTTCCTATCTAGGTTCAGCATTCTATCCACTGTACACTTCTATATACTGTGAAGACCTTGGTGAACTGATCCAGAGTTTTGTGAGCAGAACCAGGAGAACAGTTCCTACAATTGCAATAATAGTATAAAGCAAAGCAATTTTGAAAGACTATAACTTTGATCAATAAACTAAGAATCCAAATGTCTGAAGATGAAATATGCTACCCATCTCTTACCAGAAAGATGATGGACTCAAAATACAGAATGGGACATACATTTTTGAATATGGTCAATGTAGGGATTTGTTTTGCTAAGTTCATATATGTTTGTTATGAAGGTTTTATTTTAACAAAATGTATTGTTCAATTTGGGGGATAGGTGAGAAGGAAAGTTAGCAAATGCTTTCTTTTTTTCAAATATGTGATTTTTATTTTCAGTTCCAAATGCTCTCCTCTCCACTTCCTCTCCATCCATTGAGAAGGCAAGAAATACGATATACCATTATACACATGAAGGCATGTAAAACATATTTCTTCATTAGTCACAATGCAAAAAATAAAAGCAAGAAAAATGAATCTTCAATTTTCACTCAGAATTTATCAGTTTTGACTCTGGAAATGGATAACATTTTTCATCATGAGCCTTTGGGAATTGCTATGAATCATTGTATTGATCTGATGTTGGCAATCTCCATAGAAGTCTAGGAAATTTCCTCTATGTCCATTAAATGATCCCAGGCCCATTTCTTGGAGTCAAAGTAAGAGAAAGAGCAGGGGAACTTCCCCTCTCAACATTTCAGTTTGTGGCATCCATGCTGTGGTATTTTCACCTTCTGGATCAGTACAGAAAAAGCACATAAAGGTAGTGGAAAAGAGAGTGACTGACTCAGTTTCACCAGCTTTAAAGACACAGGCTGCCAACTAAAGGAGACTACCCTGTCCCATGTGGTAAGAGACACAGACCTCCACAGTAGGCAATCTGGACATGTCCCAAAATTCCTTTAGATTGTCTCCATGTTAGGAGAACTGAGCATGCCCAGATAACCCCAGGTAATACATGTATATGAATTTACTTCAGTTTGGATTCTACACTTGTTCGCTCTCCATCACAATGGCAAATGCCTTGGTTATTGACAAAGGTTATTTCTGTTGCTCTATCTTTCAAATAAGCTTTAATGGTGAATATATACGGATTGAAGAAATTTGTAAGAAATTCTTTAAGACAATGTTTTGCTCTCCACTCAGAAAAGTGTCTCTCTCCCTTCCCAGAATTAATAAATAAGTACAGCGGGATCCTAAATTCTCTGCATCTTTCAGTCATTTGTGAGATAGTAAAGGTAGAGTCTGTTGTTGAATAGAGTTTGCAGAAACCTGCCATTTCCTCATTAACACATTCATTGAAAATGCCCTTGATGCGTGTATTAGATGTCTAATTAAGATTTTATGTAGATATCAGTATTTATTAATATTCCTTTTGTCACCTTTATCTTGTATTATTAGAGTCTTGGATTTTCCTATAGCTTCATTACGCCTTCCTTCATTCCTTGTAAATTCATTCGTCAGTGCCTCACTTGGGTCACCTCTAGCATTGACTACCATCATGACGTATGATATGACACGTAGTTGTATTTTTCTTAAATATAATTTCCTGCCTTTGTTCTCTTTAGTATCATTTCTCCATAAGAAGGAGCATATCTGTGACTGTGAGATTAGAGACCAGGTGGTAGTGGTTAGAGTCTAGGTGGTAGCGCTGTTATATATGCATACACACACACACACACACACACACACACACACACATATATATATAATGCATGTGTGAATATATGTGTGTATCTATATGCACATGTACACGCATGTATATATGATGAATATATGTATATACACACATATTTTCTTATACATGTCATACATACAAATACACACATATGTTTCTTTATACGTATCATATATGTATATATGATGTATACAAGTACATAGACACATATATTTCAGTGAAGTGGTGTGGATGGTCTACATATTTAGTAGGAGATTCAGGCTTCCAAATTCAGTCTACTCATTGGTAGAAAAGAGTTATGACCAGACTATAGTGCTATAGTGTAGAGTAGATTTAAGAGTTCATAAGGTGAGGAAGCTTCCAAATTGGAATAAAGAGCATTATGGGTTATAGTTCCACTCTTTCTAGGATTAGTGGTAGAGAAAAAAATCAGTTGAAACTGGGAAAAGAGTCTCCATCTATCTATGGACTTAATGATACATGGAGGAATATGGTGTTGTCCAAGGAATACCTAGATGCTAGGCCAGGATCCTTGGTGTTAACAGACATCAACTTTCTTTATGGTGTAGAGGGTCAGTCAAAGAAATTCCCGGATCAACTGGATGAATTATACATGGTATCAAGACTTTAGAATGTTGATTGCATTTTTCTTTGGAGAAAGAAAACATCTTCCTTGGAATTTCCTGGAGAATAGGATTCACTGTTGTTGGCTGAATTGACTGGCATGTACTCTAGTGGAATATGCTTTTATGAGATCAACCCCTGATTGTATTGGCCTATAAAAAAGAGTCAAAAACCCTACTCCATTTCTTTCTCTGTCTCCTCCTATTACACCCTTCCCCTATATTTCCTGCAGAAAAGTCAAGAAAATGTAGGGGGGATCATCATCTTGAGGCAAGGTACATGGAAATCACATGTTCTTATCTACATGGAAGCTGTGGAAAGAGGAACCACAAGTCCAAGTGACCCAGAGATGTCAGCCGAAGAAACAGCAAAGTAAGGCAGTAGTGGAGTGTCTGTAGTCACTAGTCCCAGTCTTAGAGAAGTAATGGTATAACCTCTCAGCCTAAGAGATGACACTGAAGGAAAGAAGTAATATGGTCAAAGAGGAGAGCTCCTATATTGTACATATGAAACTTGAGGAGTGGCACTTTACTATTTGGATGCAATAGGTCTGATGAAAACAGGTTTGCTTGTATAGCATTTTGCTTCTAGGGGAGACCAAGTGCTCATAAGATTGGATGCCAGTGTATATCTCTGGGATGAAATGTGATCACATGAATGTCAAGGAGTTGACCATCTACAAGCCTCAATCAATCAATCACGAACAAGCATTTATTAAGTGAGAATTATGTACAAGGCACCATGTTAGGCACTGGGGATAAGAATGAACCAAACCTTATTTACAATTTGCTTTATTTCTCTTCTGGAGGGATTCCAAACTACAGGGTACCACTATGAATCTTGATGGAAAACAGAACTTGCTGGAATGTTGGGGGTTTGCCCCTGTAGAAATGCCAAATGTATTATTTTTTTTTTGCTTTCAAAAACTATTTTTGTTAAACATCTAAAACTATTATTTATTTAATTTAAGAACTATTATTATTATTGCTGGTTTAATATTTTTATTTTTTACTAATTTATTTATTTCTAGTTTTCAACATTGACTTCTATAAGATTTTTGAGTTCCAAATTTTCTCCCCATCTCTCCCCTCCCCCCACCCCAAATGGTGGGCATTTTGATTATTCCTTCCTCAAATCTACCCTCCCTTCTATCACACCCTTCCATTTTTTTATCCCTTTCCCCTTTATTTTCTTGTAGGGCAAGATATATTTCTATACCTCATTGCCTGTATGTCTTTTTTCCCAGTTGCAAGCTTTTCAACATTCATTTTGAAAACTCTGAGTTCCAACTTCTCCCCTTTCCTCCCTCCCCACCCACTCCAATTAAGGAGCAAGCAATTCAATATAGGTTATACATATGTAGTCATGAAAAACACTTGCATAGCAGTCATGTTATAAAAGATAACTGTATTTACCTCCCTCTTATCTGCCCCCATTTATTTTGTTCTCTCATTTGGCTCTGTCCCTTCTCAAAGATGTTTCCTTCTAATTACCCTTCCTCCATTTGCCCTCCCTTCTATCATTCCCCCCAACTCCCCACTTGTTCCCTTCCCCCCTACTTTCCTGTAGTGTAAGATAGATTTTCATACCAAATTGAGTGTACATGTTATTCCCTTTTTAAGCCAAATCTGATGAAAGTAAGGTTCACTCTTTCCCTCTCACCTCCCCCCTTCCCTTCCTTTGAAAAAGCTTTTTCTTTCCTTTTTTTACATGAGAGATAATTTACCCCATTCTATTTCTTCCTTTCTCCATCTCCCAATACATTCCTCTCTCATCCCTTAATTTTATTTTTTTAGATTTCATCCCTTTATATTCAACTCGTCCTATGCCCTCTGTCTATATGTATATAATCCCTCCAACTACCCTAATACTGAGAAAAATCTCAAGAGTTACAAAAATTATCTTTCCATGTAGGAATGTAAAAAGTTTAACTTTAATAAATCCCTTATAATTTCTTTTTCCTGTTTACCTTTTCATGCTTCTCCTGATTCTTGTGTTTGCAAGTCATAGTTTCTATTCATTTCTGGGCTTTTCATCAAGAATGCTTGAAAGTCTTCTATTCCATTAAATGACAATTTTTTCCCTGAAGGATTATACTAAGTTTTGCTGGGTAGGTGATTCTTGGTTTTAATCTTGTCTCCTTTGACCTCTGGAATATCATATTCCAAGCTCTCTGATCCCTTAGTGTAGAAGCTGTGTTATTCTAATTGTGTTTCCATAATATTTGAATTGTTTCTTTCTGACTGCTTGTAATATTTTCTCCTTCACCTGGGAACTCTGGAATTTGGCTACAATATTCCTAGGAGTCTTCCTTTGGGTATCTCTTTCAGGAGGCAATTGGTAGATTCTTTCAATATCTATTTTACCCTTTGGTTCTAGAATATCAGGGCAGTTGTCCTTGATAATTTCTTAAAAGATGATGTGTAGGCTCTTTTTTTGATCATGACTTTCAGGTAGTTCAATAATTTTAAAATTATCTTTCTTGGGTCATTTTCCAGGTCAGTTGTTTTTTCAATGAGATATTTCACATTGTCTGCTATATTTTCATTCCTTTGGTTTTGTTTTATAATTTCTTGATTTCTCATAAAGTCATTAGATTACATTTGCTCCAGTCTAATCTTTAAGGAATTATTCTCTTCAGCAAGTTTTTGGACCTCCTTTTCCATCTGGCCAATTCTGCTTTTTAAGGCATTCTTCTCTTCATTGGTTTTTTGGATCTCTTTTGCCATTTGAGTTAGCATATTTTTAAGGTGTTATTTTCTTCAGCATTTTTGGGTCCTTTTTAGCAAGCAATTCATTCATTTTACATGATTTTCTTGCATCACTCTCATTTCTCTTCCAAATTTTTTCCTCTACCTCTCTGATTTTCAAAATCCTTTTTGAGCTCTTCCATGGCTTGAGACCAATTCATATTTTTCTTGGAGGCTTGAGATATGGAAACTTTGATTTTGTTGTTTTCTTCTGTTTGTATATTTTGTTCTTCCTTTTCATCAAAGTAAAATTCTAGAGTCTGATTCTTTTTCCAGTTTTTGCTGCTTTACCCAACTATTTACTTGACTTTTGAGGTCTTTGTCAAGGTAGTTCTCTGATTTTCAGTGGGGTGGGAAGTGTATTGTCAGCCACTCAATCCCCTCATAATCTAGAATTCCAAAATCAACTTGTGCCTCATGCCCTGCTGCTGTGGCTGCTGCAGGCTCCTCTACCCCGTCTGCTGCCCTGGGGCTGGTGCCAGACCACTATTCTCTGTCACACAGGTCTCATAGGCTTTTTTCACTGACCTTCCAATTTGTCCATGGTGTTTTGGAGTTGAGAAGTCTGGAAACCACCACAGGTGCCAGAGATTCAGTTTCCCCCATCCAGGCCTGCTTAGGTCCATTCTGTTTCAGTAGGGTCTATGCTGGACTGTTCTCTGCTCTCAGTGAAGGGTGATAGATGCTTTCTGTAGACTCTGGACTGGAGATTTGCTTCTCTCCATCATTCTGTGGGGTCTGCAGCTACAGATTTTGTTTAGAGTCATTTTTACAGGTATTTGGCTGAGTTTGG
Source organism: Bettongia penicillata ogilbyi (assembly GCA_023548195.1). Lineage (NCBI taxonomy): Eukaryota > Metazoa > Chordata > Mammalia > Diprotodontia > Potoroidae > Bettongia > Bettongia penicillata. The sequence goes on along the minus strand of JAJHZJ010000525.1, from coordinate 1,718,022 downwards.
GGGAAGAGCTGTAGCAAGCCCCTGCTATCTTGGCTCCACTCCCTCAGTGTATTACTTTTTTGAAAAGAGGCTATGAGTGTGGAGAACTTTAGAATCAGATGGGAAATGGGGCTCATTAGAGAAAAAGGGAAATTGTATAAATTATTTATAGCTACTGCGAATCCTTTATATGTTTTGCTGTACTGTTTGTGAATATTTTATGTTTTTACATTTTATATGAGATGGATTAAAGGTTGACATATGCCTGTTATTTGTAATGTGTTAGCTTGAGTTCTAGTGCCAGGATTTGGATACCCTTTAACCTTCGACATGAACCATATTAGAGATATATTTAAAGATTTTCTTTACTGTAAACTGTTGGTGGGGACATAAAAAAGCTAAAGAGTTATAATTTGGGACTATGTCTGAAATAAAGATTGGTTCTGGTAAATCATTGGATTGGTACCAAAAGCCACAGTTTATGGGGGTAACATAGAGCTGCACCATTGTTGCAGTGACTCAGGGGAAAGGAATAAGTTACCATTGAGGTAGCTGGGTGGTACATTGGATAGAGCATTTTCCTTTACCTCCCCTTTCCCAGAAACTAATAGTGTACTGTAACCTATGCAAAATTGGTATGTGCCCATACATGATTTAAATATGTGGAAGTGGTTCACAGATAGCATGGATGAGATATCTTGGGAATCTAGTCTACTTCTATAGAAAGAAAGATTGGAGCTATGCACGTAAACCAACAATCTAAGGTGAGAGGTATAGACATGGCTCAGAAACAGCTCAATGCTAGACACTTTTCTCCATTTTCTCAGAATTATATTTATCTGCCCCTTCAAACATATCTGGTCCAAGGGAGCAGTGAGGACAGAACACAAGTTGCTGTTCCTCTGATTGCTCTTAAGAGGGCAAGTAGACCTTAGATTACATGTGCCTACTCTGCTTCTTCCCACTCAATGCTGTTTATACAAAAGACCATTACAAATAACAAATAGTGATTATACTAATTCATTTAAGCAAACCAGCAAATTGAATTTGAAGTTCTACAAATTAGAATGTATTTGAAAATCTACAAGACTAAATGAGCCCTTCTCATGGGACATAATCTATGGGATGTAATGCTAGCTTAAACCAAGGGAAAGTCTCTGAAATCTCTAGGGAGGCAAGTGAGAAGAGATCACTTCTCTTAAGTTATCTGCAGCTTCCAAAAATCTTTCTTTTTCTTGAAGAACATCTGGAACCACATATGTTCCCCAAATCTCTCCAACCACTGCCCCAATCCACTCTGCCCATCAGATGCAAAATCTCAGCATTCTCTCCACCAATGAGGAAGCATGAAAATTCAACAGAGTGCAAAATGTCCCAGGCTTAGTTGGAAGCCTGTTAATGTTAGCAAAGGCTTGGGAAATGAAGTGAAGGAATTTGAATACAACTTTCTTCATTTTACTTCTCTGAAGCTTAGTTTCCTCTGTGGAATTAAATGAGTGGAATATATAATATTTAAGGGTGTTTAGAATTCTATGATCCATCAACATAATTTAATCATTAGTGATTACAAAAATACACTTAAAGGTGTATGTTTTAGCTTTGTATATGGACAGTAGATTACAGTGTTAGATTTTACCTCTTCCCACACTGTACAGGTTTTCTCTAGGTCACTATAAATATGTACTTTTTGAAAGTTTTCTTTAAATGTATTCCATCTAGTGCTACATTCATTTCTAAACTGGATTTGAGTTAAGCTCGTCATCTGAATACTTATCATTTGCTGGATGGCAGGAAGTCAGTCTGTAATCAATTATATCCTTCAAGTAATCTAAAAAAAAATTGTACCATTCCCTTACCAATAATTGAAAGATGACTATTTTTCCCAAGTAAAGCAGGATTTTGGAAATATATAGACATGAACTAATTTGATCATTTTTAGATTTAATTAGACGACCCAATATTAGGGAAAAGATGCTGCCTCAGAAAATAATTGATTAATTTAACTTTTGATCAGGAAAAAAAAAACTAGAATCACCCATTTACCCAAATCCATGCCAAGCCTAAAGCATCAAGACCAAAGTAGAAAGTGAAAAATAAACTAAAATATTTTAGGTTAAGAGATGGCACAAACGAAAATATCAGTCACTTTACATCACTTTGCACTGAAACTTACTGTTGTGTTTGAGGGGGAAAACCTCAGAATTCCATCAGATTTTGGCATCCCAGCTTCAAATGACAAATAAACAGCATACATGTAAACATTAATAGCAACCTCATGAAAAGTACTCAGTGTTCCAAAATATTTCTCTTACTCTTGCCATGGCCATCACCACACCCTTCCAACCTGGCATGTGCACACATTGGCATACACACAAACGTATACATTTTTTGCCTATAGAGTCTTAAGATATTGTAGCTCCATTCTGTGTTTTGACTAGACTTACAGCTTTTGTATTATTGGTGATTTTCTCTCTGTATTAGGAGACTGGAATTGGTCAAAACCCAAGCAAAATAAAAAGAAAGAGAAAAAACCTCCCACAATTTCCACTCCCTTTGAAGTCAACTAGCAGAGAATTAGAGCTCAACTGAAGGGCCAAGTTTATGATTGTATGTTTTGGCACTGAACTGAGTATAAGTCTGGTTGGTCTTTTCACCATGAACCTTTTTATACATTTTAAAACAAAAGAAACTGTATCCATAACTAATTGTTCATGTTTTAGGTTGAATCTGAATTCTCCATAAATTGCATTGTACTTTCACATTCCCTGGAAGAAATCTGCTATTTAATGTTAACGTTCTGGAAATAGACATAGTCCTCCATCAAAAGTAAAATATTATTTTTTAAAAATAGGTAGAACAGAGATTTCATTCTCCTCTATGGTTTTTGTTTGGCTATATGAAAAATGTTCCATCCAGCCATGGAAGAAAATGTGCAAACCTGGCTCTATGCACAAAACTAATGACCTGAAAGGAATGAGCCTAATTTGCATACATTTCTCTAAGTAATTCACATGAGACTGAAAGCAGGAATTTAGGTGCCTTATTGTAATCGCCTGTATGTATGCCTTGCTTGCTGCACAGTTCATCAATTGTCCCATTGATTCTCAGGATTCATTCAATATGATAATGTCTCCATGGGCACATGTAGTCTATGAGGTCATATTCCACTAGAGTTTTCTTGATTCTCTAAAAACACATAAAGCAACAGTGTTCAGGGTAGTAACTTCTAGATACTTAGCTACTTATGTAGCAAAGGCAGACCAAAATATGTTGCAAGTATATATAAACTTTTCCTAAAAAGTTGGGATAATACAGAAAATATTTTTCTAAGAATGCTTATCACCCTTAGACAGTCTTGCAGGGCTAGGTAGTAGCCTAATGGGTTTAAAGTCCATTCTCATTAGTCAACAGAATTTACTGGATGAATACTGAAGGCAGAACATTCACTTAGGACCTAGATGTGTGGTCTTTTGACTAAGTCTCAAGTTTTACAGAGTTTGTCCTTTTATAAAGGGAATGTGTTCTGCAAAGTTTGGATTGAGCCAAGAGCCACAGTTGAGGAGCTATGGGGCCACATGTGACCTTGAGGCTGCAGGTTCCTCACCCCTGATCTAGGTGGATACGGGAAGGTTAAAAGGAAATAACTAAGTTCTACACCTTTAAAATGGTTATAATCTAATTGAAGAGACAGAGGAAATTTTATTTTACATGCGTAAGCGATGTCAGGTATATATTCTCCCTGAAAACTGCTTAAGCAGCAGCACATAATGGAAGAAATGCTAAAACTGAAGTAAGGAGTCCTGGGTTTAAGAATCTGCATCAGATACTTCCTTATGTCACCTGCGGTCTCAATCTTAAGTTTCTTCATCTCTAAAATGAGAATATTGATACCACCACCCTTACAGAGAAGAGGGCTTGGCAGACCTTAAAAACTATATAAGTGAGAGTTATTTGTTTATTTTAATGATTTTTTTTTATGTTGAAAAATCCTATAAATACTTTGAAATGCTTTAAAACACATTTTAGGATTAAATTTATTTTAAAAAAAAAACCTTGTCATAAAAATGAGTTTTTAGATACACAGAATAAATTTTTCCATTTTTTTTTATTTCCAGGAAGTATTCCATAGTGGATCAAATACTTTGCCTTAAAAAAAAGTCACCTTTAGTCCGAATATCTTTTGAGACAAAGCTAATAGCGATCGCTTACGCTTACACAGCATTTCACAGTTTACAAACACTTCACTCAGAATAACTTTATGAATTATTATAGTTAAGGGTACTTAGGGTCTCCTTTGTTGTGTCTAGGGTTTTAGGGTTAAAGTGAGAGCGCTAAGATTTGAACTCAGGCTCAGTCCAAGGTCAATGTCCTTTCCACTGAATTATGTTGCCTTTCTAGAATACAAACACATAAAAAAAGGCAAATTCATATTATGAAAACTGAGTGACCACAGAATCACAGCTTTTCAGAATTAGGAAGGACCTTAATGGTCACTTAGTGTAATTTATGCCTGCTGATCCCCCTAAAAAGTTATCTAGTCTCCTTGGAAAAGGGGGAATCCCATTGTCTCTCAGTCAACCTATTATAACTTTAGATATCTCTAATCAGGAATTATCCCCCTCATATCAAACCAAATTTGCCTCTTTTTTTTTTAAACTTCCATTCATCACTCCTTGTTTTGCTCACCAGGGCAAATGCTTCTTCTGATAGTGCTTTAAATAGTTGAAGATAGCTATTGTGCTTTCCCTAAATCTGTCTTTGTCATGCAAAAAAAGTCCAGGATCCTCAAAGACATATTTATGGAACATGTACTTAAGGACCTTCACCATCCTGGTTGCTCATCTCTGGATACACTGTGTGTCCTTCCTAAAATGGAATACTCAAAACTCTATGGTCAGATGGCACAGGGTACCGCAGAATTATCCTCTCTACACTAATGAATGCTTTAACTTTTATTAATGCAGCCTGATTGTGTACTGCATTGATTACTTATATGGAACTCGCAATCCATTAGAATTCCCAACCCTTTTTCAGATAAATTGCTGTCTAGCCATGCATTCCATATCTTTTACTTGAATGAATGAATGAAAAAAGCATTTAAGGACTTGCTTGTGTCAAGCACTATTCTAAGTATTGGGGATATAAATAGAAAAGTGAGATAGTCTCTATTCTAAAGAAGCTTGTACTCTAAATTGGTGGAGACAACACATATGATAGGGTTCAGCTGCAGGACTGACGGAACGGACCAAGGGTCTGCCACCTTACTGGAAGGATTGTAGCTTTTCTGTGCTCATCAAAGCGATGCGAGCGGCCATGTTTATCCTGTGGGTTGGGGAAGCAGGGACCTAGAAGTGCTTGGTCCATAACCTTTGGAAAGAGTAGAATGAGACTGAGGGTGGGAGTAGGGTAGCGCTGCCCCATTGAGGGGAGGGATGTATAGGTTAGCATCTATTTGAGAGGGAGAAAAGGGGAAAAAGCTTTTTTATAAAGGTGCTGGGGAGAGGGCATCCTGGTGGGATGTGGGCAAGCGGTGACCTGAGGTTAGGCAAGGATTCATAAGACCTGGTCCACTCTGTGCCTTCTTTTAACTGAAAGGATCCGGTCAGGGTTCAATTCAAAGAACTTTCACAACTTGCTTATAATTTTTAACTCAACATAATTTTTTATGACTACTGCTATCTCTATTAAATTTTATCTTGTTTTATTCTAATGCTTTAACCTACCAAGTTCTTTTTGAATATTGTCATTTACACATTTCTATCCCTCTTAGTTTTGCATCATCTAAAATTTTGATAAACTTATTGTCTATGACTTTGTAATCCTGGATGCCTATTGGATATTACAGAAGTGCATACTAAGAGATAAAATTTTGCAGGTTGGAACAGAATCTTTTGGCTTGTCTTAATCTATGGAAGAAAAAAAAGTTGTGTATTAATAGGATAATGTTAATTTTCTTCCTTCCCTGAAAAAGACTGAGAGGTTCTTTTGGGAGCCTCTGGTGTGTACCAGGACACAGAGAAAGGAGGAGAGGTCAAGTGCCCAGTTTGAGTGAGGAGTCAGAGATATGGAAGGAGAGCTTTGCTACCAAAACAGCTGCTGCCACTATCACAACTCAGGGGCTTAAACTATGCATATACCCTCTAGGCAAAGGATAGAAAGATTGTGACTGCTTGAGGTTGTCGACAATGATAGGGACCCTTTCCCTGACCTCTTTTTGGCTTCCCTTTCCCTCCCCCTCCCAGAGAGTTCTTATTCCAAAGATTATTTCTGTCCTTTAAAAATATAGCTAAAATTTTTGTGTAATTAGTTTGAATTCTGGGTAAAGTCTGATTGATCATTACTTTTTAATCTATTTGTTATATTATCTTTAGTAGAGAGAGGCAAAAAGAGACAAGGACAGTGAGGATAAAATACGCAGATGATAAAGGGGCAGGTGTTCAAACCTTCTGTTTAATTGCTGAGATTTGATTTTGGCTGGATACTTAAATAAACGAGAGAACGTTATTGATATTAATTTCCTATTTTGTGAACTTTCCAAAAGTGAGTAAATATGGATACAGGTCTTCCGCCTGAGGAACTAAAAAGAAGAATGAATATATAGTCCAGTTGACTAAGGTACAGTTCATTACTTTATTGTTTTCCTACATACATTCTCAAGAAGACATCGTCCTGGATGGGTGGAGCTGAGGACAGTGAATAGAAAGTTGAGGCCAGTGGGAGGAGAAAGAAAGTGACTAGAAAATGTCAAGCTATGCCAAAATTGTCGAAGTGAAGAACAGATGACAGAGAATAACTAGCTTCCAATTACTTTTATACAATTAATCCAAAAAGGCCCTTTGGCTATGCGTGGGTATTTGGTCTGGGATAATTTTTGGGGGGGGGGGGGGGTGGAGGGATGTTTTGCTTTATTTTTAACTTTGAACTTAAATATTATTTTAATCCTTTCTTCTTCTAAATAGAATTTCCTTTATTATTATATTTTAAATAGGAAATACCTGTATTCTAACATTTTAGTTTTGACTTTTAAATATTGATTTAATTTTAAAGTTAATTCATTTTTCCTTCATAACTTTGAGTTTAGATTTTAATTTAGCTTTAAATTTTGCAACATTGGAGGAATAACTGTTTTTACTTTTTAATTTTTCTCTTTAATAGTATTTTACTGGTATTATGCTTATTTTAATAACGTTTTATTTTTTGAGTTACATGTAAAGATAGTTTCCAATATCATTTTTAAAATAAGATTTTGATTTTTTCTCTCTTCCTCCCCTTCTCCAAGATAGCAAGGAATCCGATATAGATTTCACATGTGCAATCATGGAAACATATTTCCACATTAGTCATATTGTGAAAGAAGAAACACAATAAAAGGGAAAAGCTACCAGAACTTTTCAAAAACCAAATAGTGAGAATAATATGCTTCAATCAGCATTCAAACTCCATTTTTTGGATGTGGTTCCATGATATTTAAATTATGTCTTTCTGATTGTTTGCACTGTTTTCTCCTTGACATGAAAGTTCTAAAATTTGACTATAATATTCCTGAGAGATTTCATTTTGGGATCTTTTTCAGGAGGTGATTGGCAAATTCTTTCAATTTCTATTTTGACCAATGATATTGGGGCAATTTTACTTTATAAGTTCTTGAAATGTGATGTCTAGGCTCTTTTTTTTATCTTGGCTTTCAGGTAGCTCAAAAAGTCTTAAATCATCTCTCCTCAATCTATTTAACCAGTCAGTTACTTTTCCAATGAAATACTTCACATTGTCTTACACTTTTTCATTCTTTTGACTTTGCTTTATTGTTTCTTGATGTCTGAGGGAGTCATCAGTTTCTCCTTACCTGATTCGAATTTTTAAGGAATTATTTTTCTTCAATGAGCTTTTGTACCTCTTTGACCATTAGGCCAATTTTGTTTTTTGAGGTGATCTTTTCTTCAATTTTATGCCTCTTTTAACAACTTGTTAATTCTCTTTTCAAAATTTTCTTGCATTACTCTTATTTGTTTTCCCAATTTTTCTGCTAACAATCTTTTAACTCTTCTAGGAATTCTTGATTTTTTTGGATCCAATTAGCATTTTTATTTGAGGCTTTGCTTGTAGATGTTTTCTTCTTGTATTTTTCTAACTTTATGTCTTGGTTTTCCTTACCACTGTAGTGGGTTTTTATGGTTAAGTTCTCTTATGTTGTTTGCTTCTTACAATCTATTTCTTGACTTTGAACTTTATGTTAAAGTTGGTCTCTGCTCACCTTGGGGTGGGGAGGTGGCTTCAGTCTCTTTATGCTACTATTTTCAGAGCTAATTCTGGGAGTTCTGTAAGTTTTTGGTGTTTCCAAGGTGCAGTTATGCTGGGAGAGGTAGGATCATTGCTCTCCTACTCTGCACTTTGGTTGTCACCTAAGAAGGGCTGCTTCCTTGCCGCCACAAATACTAATGCTCCTCTTGGCCCTGAAATTGTGACCTTGTTTTCTTCATTAGAGTTTTAAAATGTCTTTTTGGTGCCTTTTTCTAAGAATGGTTTCTTTCTTTCATTTTCTTTACTCACTACCTTCTCTTTCTATTCTAATTTTTTAAAGTTCATGTTTTTTATGTTTATTTATGCCTCCTTTGTTTTCTATATTTCTCATGAAATTAAAACTTTTGAGGTACCTTTTTGGGTTCCCCTCCTAAACAGTTTCTGCTGTTGCCTTGTACACCTCTTCCCTCAGTCCATGTCTTCCAACTCATTATGTTGTCAGTTAATCCCTGCAAATAATACTTATTGTAAAGTGCCCATATCCCTTTATAGAATATCTCTCTTATCCTATAAGATCAATTATCAGTGATATCCCTTCCCCAAACTGAAACATTTGCCCCCTATCTTTTCAATCCTTTCCTTTGCTTCCTCACCCATTCCCTGGATAGACACTACAGGAGTTAAATTGTCTTCATTGCTAGTTTTTAAAAATTTCGTTAGGGAACATTACATTTTCCCTCTTTATTCATCCTCCTCCTTTTTTTATGTGCTCTCTCATTCTGTAATTTAGTCTCCCTCCAAAAATTGATTCCTTTGTAGAGGAAGTGTTGTGAATTTAGTCCATGATGTTTCAGGTCTGTTTCTACAATCACTTCTATTTGATCTCTGTTTTAACATATTGTTTACTCATAAAGGATTCTCTTGGTGGTCTCTTTCTTGTGATTTTTCTGTTGTCTTTCATCATTGTATTATTTGTTTGACCTTCTTGAATATCTATTGTCTAGGGTATTTTAAAAGCAAACAATTTCTTTAGACCTGCTTTTCTTTTAGGAAATATTTTAAATGCCTCTTTTTTATTACACATCTTTTTTTCATTTGTGGTTAGGTTCAGAGTTACAGGGAAGGTCACCTTCCGTTGCAACTTGAGTTCCATTGCTTGTCAGAATGCATGATTCCATTCCCTCCCTCAGTTTCTTGGGTGCAGAATAGTTTTGTGGTATTCGAGTTTCCTTTCCTTCATATTTAAAGGTATTTCTCCTGACCAGTAGCAGAATTTGTTTGCTTGCTTTTGCTCTATATACCCTTAGATGGCAGTTTTCCCGAGTGCTGGAGCTCAACTGATTGTCACTTCAATTGTCAGTGGAAATTTAACTGGTCTGGGTCTTAGAGTTTGTGGCATAGCTTTCTTTTCCCCATTCTGGAGATGATCTATGAATTCTTTTGATTGGCACATTTTCTTCTGTGTTTAAAAGGTGTGGAAAATTTCCTTATATTATTTCTTGCTCTATGGTGTTCAAGTTGTTTTCATTTGTACTTGGCACATTCTTTTAGGGAACTTATGATCCATAAGCTATTTCTACATATTTTGTCCTTTAGGTCAATATGTTATGCTTATATATAGATCAAGTTTTCTTTTAATGCTTGATTTATCCTAGATTGTCCCTCACTTCTACATGTTTACATTTCTAATAAATTATCTTCTATTATGTTTCTTTGTTGAGATTCTTCAACTATATATTTAAGTTTCTCTTCTTCTGCCAGTCATTTCTTCCTATAGGCAATACATTTTGCTTTCATAATTCTTATTTCTCTTTTAAACTATTCAGACACATCCTGCTATGGTTCCATACACTATTGGGAATCCACTGAATCTTCTATTTCATCAGGAGTTTATTCATTTTCTTTTGACTTGGAATATTTATTCGTGTCTGAGCTCTTTTACTTGATCTGGAAGGCATATTTTCTTCTGAAATTATCTTCTCTGTTAATATATCTGCTTTTGTCTTTGAGTTTTCTTCCTTCTGAGATCTTTAATGATTTTAGTCTTTGCCAACCTCCATTTTCCCCTATTGCTTGCTTTTTCTCTATATACCCTTAGATGGTAGTTTTCCTGAATGCTGGAGCTCAAAGAGCCTCAGCCTTCTCTAATGCTGGGCAGTTCACAGTTCCCTAGCCTCAGTCTCTGAAGCTAATGATATTTCTGGGGACAGAATTGGTCCCAGTTGGATACTTGGCACTTTTCGCCAGGTTTAGTGGAGTGCCAAAAAGCCACAGACGTTCTTTTCCTGTTCCCTCTGTCCCTCAGATCTCTCACCAGTGGTTCAGAGTATTGCCATGCTGTTATAGCAGCCTGAGCAAAATTCTGTCTGGAGTTTGGATCTCTGCAGCATTAGGAGGAGGGGAAAGTTAGGGATCAAGGTGCAGAATTGGGAGTTCTAGTGCAAACATGGACAAGTGTCCTGCCTGCTCTGTTTCCTCTGTTCTGACTGGTTTCTTTTGTGTCACAGAGTGCTTCTATTTCTACTTGAGTAAATTTCTCCTCTGGATCTCCACAACACTGGGAGGAAGGGAGTGGGTTAGGGTGTAGAGTTGAATTCTGCTGACTTCCGCTGTATATGTGTGGGTTGGCTTGTGCAGTCCAGCTTCTGGGAATGTGGTGGATGGTGGGAGTTAGAGGTGAGGGATTATTTGCTTTCTCTGCTTTCAGTTCATTGACTTTTTACCCTGTTTTAGTTCTTGGTGTCTTAAATCGAGGGGACAGCTGGAGTTGCTTTATCTTTGGTGTATAATTCCATTTTTGAGTAGTTTGAAAATAGTGAGGATTGGACAAAATGTCTAGTATTCTATTTTGTTGGTCACATGAACTGGAAGTCCTGTAGGCACCTTTTTATTCTCATTCAATAACCACCATGTCTACCACACAAAAATTTTCTAAAATTCTATTCAGGTTCTTAACTTATTTTTGGTTTATTTTGAGGGATAAAACTGTAGGGGGTACAATGAGGTCCTCCTCTATTATAATTTTTCCATCTGTTTCTCATAATTGATTTAGTTTTCCTTTGAAATCTTTAGGTGCTGTGCCATTCAGTACATGTATTAAAATTAATTCATTTTCTATGAATGAATGTCTGTGAAACAAACAAGGTAACTATGTTTTGCTAAAATTGCTTTTTAATAATATACGCTCTTCTTTGTTTCTTTTTGCCTTTGCTTTATCTGAAATTACATTTGTTACTCCTGATTTTTTTGTGTTCAGCTGAAGCAAAATAGATTTTGTCCTAATCTATTTAAACTCTGTGATAGTTTTTATGTTTTAAATATGTTCGTTATAAATAACATTATTGTATTTTGCTTTCTAATCCATTTTTCTGTCTTCCTGTTTTATGGGTAAATTAATTACATTCACAATTATGATAATAAATTTTACTTTTCCCTCCATCCTACTCTTTTACACCTTTTCTTCTTTTTGTTCCACCTTTCCTTTTTATTACGAGTCCTATACTTTTTTTCTTTTAAGTTTAAAGTCACTATGTCCTTAGCAGCTGAGGGTTGCTTTATGATTTCTCCCTGAATCTATTCTCTATCCTATAATCTTTTTTCTCCCTTTTCCTGTTTCTTTTTGTTTCCTTATTGAGTTCAATATATTCCTATATAAAATTCTTGTAAGTGTGTGGTTTTTTTGCCTTTCCTTTGTCAATTTAGATAGAAGCGAAGTTCAGGTGACACTCATCCCCACTTCTTTCAAGTTTGCATGTATTTGTACTTGTGTACCTTGATTGTGTGGGATAACTTCCCCTGTCCTTCCTGTCATTTCCTTCATTGGTGTATCCTTTTCATTTTGTTTCTTCTTTCAGTGTTATCAAAATAGAACTATTTCTAGGTATAGAGGGAGATGGGAAGAGAGCCCATGAAGTTTGATAGCATAGTTGAGCATTGAGTTTGGAATCAGATACAAACTTAGTGCCAAACTGCACTAGGACTTTTGGGATACTCTATACAGATTTTGGAATCATCTTCAAACCTACAGAAGCTGATGAAATTATCAAGAGATGTAAGGTAAATGGGATATAAGATCCTCCCTGCCCATTAAAAGGCCTTACATGGATGTTTTATCCATCAAGCAGAACAAAATCAGATTAGAATGGCTAGAATGAGATTGGCTAACAAGGACATATCCTCTAGGAGCTTCTAGTGAACAAGGCAGGAAGAGCTGTCAATCACTCTTGACCAATAGGTCCTGTCTGCTCTAAAAACTCTCTCTCTTTCCTTTCATATGCATTTTCCCTAGCATTTCATGTCCTTCTAGAGTATGACTTTCCTTTTAAAACCTGTATACTGTCTTATAGGAGAATAAGGCAGAAAAATGGCTATGGCTTCAGGTCACTCACCTAGCTCTGTGATTACTGACTCATGTTTCTATAAGCATTTTCCCAGGAATTATTGTTTCTCTCCCTCAAGTAAATTCTCCACTCTATTAAATGTGTGACTCAAACTACCAGTTTGCACTGGCAAAATTTTTTTCATTATTTGCAACATTTCAGTAATGCAAATCTTCCTTCCTCCAGATGGTGTCCCTTTCTTTTCAGTTTCCCCATTTGTATTAAAGTAGGCAGAATTAGTACAGATATGATAGTAATCTGGTCTTAATACAGTTTTAAATCCATAACAGGAAAACCCATAAACAAGGCTTACAGAGATAAATGGTATAATGTCAGTACTTCAGTTTGATTTGTTCTTTCTTGGAATGGGTAAAACCAGGAAGTAGATGAATGTGCAGTTACTCCAGGAGCATCCCAAATTGATCTCATCAATATCATACCTTATTGGCACTAGGAATCTCTACACTTTCCCTTTTGCAATACGTGCCCCAGTACTTAGGGCTGTTTTTGTCCCAGGCTGAACTATGACTTGACTCAGGGCTGGTAAAGTTCATCATAAGGAGCCAGGCTACTACTCCTCTCAACCACCAGCAAGTCCTACAATGACCACCATTTAAGGTCAAGGTACTCTCTGGGAGGAAGGTTAATTTATCACTTCCCTAAACCAGTGGGAACTAGGATCACTACATAGTGATCTATCTAACCTATGTGAAATATAGGTCTCTGAGCTAAGGGATTAGTGATTCCTAAAATTTTTGCTTCTAGAATAAAGTGACCCTGATCTGTCTAGCCATCAGATCTCCAATCCTTGTAGGCCTCTGGAAGGGGCCAGTAGTGGTACATGGAGTTGAAATCCAATATAACTGAGGAAATAGTAAGAGAGTACCCCTCACCCCCTTTTTTATATAATTCAAACCACCAGATCTGAAGGAACTAAATCAGAGGGTAATGGAAGAACTGACAGATACCATTGTTAGCTTCCATGAGTGACTTTTGAAAGATCTTGGACAATAGGAGAGGTGCCATGGGATTGGAGTTGTGTAGATATTATCCCTATATTCCAAAATGCAAAGAGAGTAGATGCTTCAAAGTATAAGCTGGTGAACTGGAGAACTTTTAGGCCATATTATGAAAGGATTGGAAAATACAAGAATTACCAATAGCCAGTGTTGGCTCCATCATCAACAGATTAATTCAACAGAGTTACTAGACTAGTTTAGGGAAATTAGAGTTTGCTTAGATTTCAGCAAAACAAAAAGTCTCTCATGCCATCTTTCTAAACAACAAGGAGAGATATAATTTTACGTCTCTACACAGTGATGCATCTAACCTATAGTTTATATAGTTACCTATATGGAATATAGGTCTCTGATCTAAGGGGTCAGTGATTCCTAAAATTTTTAGTTTCATGTATTTCTTTCAGTAAAAACCAAAAATTGCTGTGAATACTCAGTGTAACTTAATCTACTACTCAAAATATTGTTTTAGACTTGTGATTATAAGTAAATAACTTTTGCCTTTAAGATAAAATTTATATCATACAATTAAAATTATAAAATATAAATTTTATTCCAATTATATTATGAAAACTCCAAATATAAAAATTATAAAAACTCCAATTATCAAATAATTATAAATATTTTATGTGGGACATTCTGTGAGAATTAAAAAAAGTAATTCAGTAAGGTCAAAATCACATGCTTACCATTATCTGTAAGCCTACATATAAAATTTCTTTATTTTCACAAATTTTATTGAATTATAAATAACATTTTAATGAAATAAGTTACAACTTGGAAGATCTTTTAACATAATATAACAATCATATGTAAACTTAATTTTTATGTTACACTCTTTTATTTGAACAAAAATTTGTGATATTTGGTTCAACACCAGACAAACACAGTCTTAACTCTGCTCCTATGTTGAATGTATTTCTGTATTTTGATTTAAAACAAGAATAATGTGAAAATGTGTAGATACACAAATATATCATAGAAGATGGTAAGAAAATTTTACAAGCTCTCTTGCTGAGAGATAAATTTTTCTTAGTTTTGGCCACCTAACCAATCAATGAAAATAAAAGGCTAGTTACGAATGAAATATTTACTTTTCTACTGGGTAAGGATAAGTGCTGTATTAAAAAATAAATGTACTTAACATTTAAGTGCAAATATTGCTTTTAGTAATGTTGACATATAAACTAACCTTTATAAGGAAAGAATCTCTTCAGACATGACTTTCTTCTCTCCTACCACTGGCATATCAGCTACAGCCTCACACAGATCAATTGAACAACCTGACCACTGTTGCCAATCAGTTCATTTGATAATTTACTAGATAGAATAGTAACACAAGCAGAAGATAGGTTTAAATTGTAAAATTGCTTCAACACTTCAATGACAGGAAAAATAAGGTTTTTTTCTGCAGAACATTTATGATAGGACATAATGGTTTCAAGATAATGCACATGCCCAGAGATCAGGGTTTTCAAACAACCTGATATTTCCTCTGGAAGAGTTCAAACATTCATAACAGAGGAGAATAATGAAGGTACTCTAGTACACCGTACAGGATGCAAATGAGGTTATATGTATGTATCTGACCATCTACTGTGAATCAGTCTGAGGTTGAATGTAGAACCCTGTAGTACGAGTACTTTGAAAACAATTTGATGCTATGTCAAAAAACTGCAAGAATATATTACCATCAGAAGCAGTCATTTTGATGTAACCACTGCAGAAACACCAAAATCATTACGGATGAGATGTCATGATCATGTTTCAAACCACTGCAGAATCAAACTTAATGGCTTCAAACATATTTATGCCTGTTGTCACAGAGGAAAAATGCATTTGTAACATAACTGAATGATTATTTACTGCTTATGGTGTCATAAAGAATTTTTAGCACCAATATCTTCAACCACAATTGCAAACCCAAGAGCATCTGCAAACCACTACATGGAAAGCACCATGCTAGTTTATAGTATAATTAGTTGAATTAAGAATTATTTGAATGACCAAGCCCTGAAAGCAGTCATTAATCTGTTGATGTCTGCATAGAAGGAGGATACCAGTGGCAATTTGTCAAGGACCCTATTGTACTCAACATTTTTACCAAGGTAAAAAAAATGACCCATAATTGTCATAAGACAGCTAATATGGTTGATAACTGAGTCAGAATTCAAAAGTGGAGGGAAACACTAAGAAGATTGGAGAGGTTGGAAGAAACTAGGTTATAATGAGCTTTAAGTGACAAACAAAGGACTTTATATTTGATGCTAGAAGTAATAGGGAGTCACTAGTTTACTGAATGGGAGAGGGGTATATGACATGTAATGTGGCTATATGGGTAGAGAGAAAGAGGCAGGCATATAAAAAAAATCGTGTGAAGACAGAAGTGATAAGATGTGGCATTCTCCTAATTATATAGGTCTGAGGAACTGGAAGGGACATAAAGAAATATTTTCATTCAAGTTTGTCATTTTATAGAAAAGGAACCTGAAGCCCAGATGTATTGTGATTAGAAAGTTAAGTAACAGTAGAGTTAGGTGGGAACCCAGGTCATATGGCTCCTAGTCCAATGGTCCTATCACATTCTTATCATCAAGACTGTTAAGTACTTCCCAGTATTTTGTTTTTACTCTAGTACCTCTTATTTGCTGATTAATGAAGCTCCATTAATTAATTCAATAGTTTCCTCAGTCATGGAAAAAACTATTAAAAGCAGAGATATCACTCTTTCACCAAAGCTTTAACAAAGAAATATAATAATTTATTTAGAACAAAAATTAATTTCACTTTCAAGATATTGCCATGTAGAATAGGTCAAATACAATTAATTACAAAGGGCATATGGTATTACTTAATTGGCATAAAGTTTATTGTGAAATCATTTTAAAAAAATTGTTCGTTTTCCTCAGACTTTGGCCCTATCAAAGGATATGGAAGCTAGTTTTCAAGAGTTGGATTTCAAGTATTATATACTGCAATAATACATCCATACTACTTAGTAGTTGTAATGTGTTATAACTGCCTCTATCCCTTAAATTTTCCTGTTCGAATTCAGAGCAATCAGGCTCTGCATAGCTTTCAACTCTGCACTCTTGCTTTTCTGGCTTTTCAATGACTTTCATTTGAACATTAAACTGCCTGGTACTTTGGAGTAAAGTCTATCTGCACTTGGTCTAGGCCTAACCTTGTTCTATTGTAATAGCAACCCCACTTTCTCTGTGTGAATCACGTACCTTATCGCAGCAGTCCCTTGTTTTAACACAACCAAATGTAGATTGGAACAAGTTAACCTTGTTACATACCACCACCACCACCACTGCCACCCCCCAATAGGCTAGAAAAACATAAAACAACTTGCTTTGTATTCTTCTGTCTCAGTTTTTGCGACATGATTGAGGACTCATAACCTCTTGCATGAATTACTGTAATAGTCTTCTAATTCAACTCCATGCCTCCAGTTCCCCCCCTCTTCCCCTCTATCTCAGCCCAAACATCATACTCTTATCATTTTAATTTTCCTGTGGCTTCATCGCATCATACTCCTGACCAAGAAGTCGTGTTCTCGTCTATTAGATTACCTTATCTATCCAGTAATTTCCATTATCACTTAACTCAGTAAGGCTAGTCTTCTTATTGACCCTAACCATAAACATTTATTACACAAGAGTGAGAAGATAAAATGAAGAATAAGGGAGATTGCCTGCTTAGTAATTCATTCTTGCTACATAGGAAGAGAATAGATGTGCAACAAAGGTGAACTTATTAGAGACTCCCTAAGCCTTCTTTCAATAGCCTATTATATGTACAATAATCTGTACAATAGTACAAATGAAAAGTTTGTATGAACAAGGAGACCAGATAATCAGTCTTTGATTTGACCTCCTACAGAAGGGAATATTTACTGGTTATGAAATAGTGGCAGGACAATAACATAAATGTATAGGCAAAAGAGATGTACAGTATTTGTTAGTAATATATTTCAGTAGTAGAGGGATAGATTGCTTTATGTAAACTCTTTATAGGGTATAAAGTTATGTGCTTGCAAAACATCACCACTGCACTATGCATGCTTAGAGATTTGTGCAAGGGCAAACAAACCCAGTCAAGAAACATTTATTAAGCACCTATTGTGCTAAACGCTGGTGATACAAAGAAAGGCAAAAACCAGTCCCTATCTTGAGGAACTCACATTCTAATGGGGGAGAAAAAATGCAGGTAACTACATATGTCCACTCTCTACAAGGCAAAGGAAAGTAGCTCCTTCACAAAAATGAATAGGCAGCTCTGTCTTAAGCTTAGAATGTATATCTGCCTTTTAGAGAAAACTCTCCTTTACCTGCAGATTTCTCTCCATCCTAACACCATATTGCTTCACTGCATAAAACTATGCTTTTCTCTTCTTCAACCGGTTCAAGGCTTCGTTCATCTGTGAAACCTCCCTTGACAGCTGTAGTCCATATTTATCTCTCCCTTATTTGAACTATCACAGAACTATATGGTAGAGTTTAATATTTGATTAATACCTTGTTTTGTTGTGCCCTAGTTATTTCATGTGAGTTTTGTCCTGTGAACATGAATCCAGTTCTCTGAACACTTAGTAGATATAAAGTCTATATATGTAATGACTACTTAGTGGTACAGTTTTTATGATGCCAAAATAAATAGTCAATTTGATAAAATGCTCAGTAAATTCAGTTTTTTGAAAGTCAAATTCCATAACTAAATTTATTAGTACTGTTAGGATGTTCACTTAATCATCTGGTAACTCTATTATATAAAAGTGCCATTCTGTCCATCTCATTGAAATGACATTTTACAACATGACGTGATTTCAAACTTAGTATGTATGTAAGGGGAAAAAAACACTAATTTAGGGTATGAAGTGAATCACAATAACTTTGCATATTTAAAAATATTATTGCTTTTGGAAAGTCAAATAGTACAAATGTTATTGGAAAAAATATTTTTTTTTACTTTTTTGCTATCCAGTTCCATTATGAGTGAGTGTGCTTTGATAATTGCTTTGTGTCATTAATTTTATAGTCAGAATATTCTTTTTAAAAAATAACATGTAGAGAGTACTGAGTACCATGTCTTCAGTAGATTTATCTCTTTCAGTGTACATTCTTGTACACAAAAGTAGAATCACAACCCATAGGTGTATCATATGTAGTTTTCTAAGTCACCTAACATACAGTTATATTTATTATTTCTATGTAATCTAGATATGTGGCAATTGGTATGTGCCAAATGTTTAATTTTCATTGAACAAAATAATATCTTTAAAATAATCACTAATCATTAATATGTAAACTAAACTTATGTAAAGGAGGTAAAATAAAATGTTGCAAATGGCTCAGTTCAAATAGATTTTTACCTGAAAAACTGATTGTTGAATAGCGCGAACTTTAATAAAGCTTTAATAATTATTCATATGGAAAATAAATTCAAACAGTTTAAAATCAATTTAGAATTATGTACCTCTTAATTTTCCAAAGAATTTTGTTGTTGGACTTTTTTTGTATTAACTATAATACACAAATCACAAATACACAAAGAAATGTAACTTTCTGAAAGTAGAAGATATCGGATTATTACTATTGATTGCTCAAGTACAATACATATGTCTTCAATCTTTTACTCTTCTGTGCAAATAACTTTCAAGACATCTTTTTTCCTCTCATCTTTTTAATACTCAATCTTTGTTTTTGCTTGGTGATTTTCTGATAATTCTGCATCACTTGGTACAAAAATAAAATAACCATTTATATCATTGCTTAAATCATTCAAGTTGAACCTGTCATTTTTTCTACTTATTGAGATATTGGCAAAGTATACTTACAAAGTACTTACATAATTTTCTCTAAGTAATTCTTATAATATATAGGCAATATTTTATAATACTAACTCCTAGAAGTATAGAGCAATAACTTTTCTGCCATGCTTGATAAACACTCTTTCACAGAGAATATGGAGGCATCTATGTATATATTTATACATATAAACATATAATTAGTCAATTTTTACAGTCACACAAGTAACTGATGTTCAATTCTAGATTTTAATTATATTGTAAAGTAGGTAGGACTACTTTTAATATTCTGAAATATATTTTGAATGCTAATAGAGACATAGCAGTTTTGTAGTCTACAACACCACGGAAGAAAACAAATCCAGTTGTCCCTTAAAGGTAATATGGAATGTATGGATAAATACTTAAATTTTATTCATCAAGTATTTTGTTTCTCTAATTTGATTCTCTTAAACTTTCCATTCATCATAAATGCGTATAGGTACAATATCATTTAAATTTAATTATCATTTATCATGATTTATTTACATTAATTATCATGATATATTTACAATATCATTTAAATTAAAATGAGATTTAAATCATTTAAATTGAAATGAGATTAAATTATCATTTAAATTAAAAAGAGAACATCTTCAACTTTGCAAATGCCATGATAGCCTTATGGACACCAATTATAGTTGAAAAAGAATGAACTTTGATTAATTGTGTTTTCAAAATTTTTATAGAATCTCACTCATTCATTCTTACCAAAAAGAACAATGATGTTTTCTTTCATTGAGGAATCATTGGAAAAAAAATGCTTATCTAGCTCTCACCCCAGACTCATATGTTTATATTGCATTGAAATACCACATCATCACTGGCGAAGTCAAATAGTGTCCCTATAAAGCTTAAGTTTTCTTTGTTTACAATCCATCGTAGTGTTAAACTTTTGTTTATTATGATGAGCCTTATTTAACCTTGGGTAGTGGGGACTGAATCAAAAGGATTGGTCAGGATTTTTTCATTTGTTGGCTTTGCTTTGGGCATGGAACTGGAACAGCGCTCTGAACATAATAGGTATTTAATGTTTGTAGAAATAAAATGAATTTCTTGCATCATGTCAATTTAAGGACGACATTTGGTGAATAGGCATTGCATCCTAAGCTGAAACTTGTTTAAGAGGAATGTCCCAAGCCTTGTCTTTTCCATAGGGAAACCATAAGATTAAGGCCACAAGCATCAGTCTTACTTTGTTGCTAATATGGTATCAAGCCAGTGATCAAGGAATTGAACTTATCTAAAAAATTCAGCCCTGATTTTCTTTTATGACATCGTTATTAATTTATACTTAGATTCTCACTAAGTCCTACGCTGAGAACAGTTCAGCAAAACAAACACCGTATAATATTAACTACTGAATACTTTCCCAAACTTAATATAGATTTCTACCAAACAGTTTTTGGTTTCCTTATGGATTCCCAGTCAATTTTTCATATCTACTTAATTGCATGGTATACAATCTGCTGGCATTGGTATTTAACTATATTTAACTACAGAGAAATCATTTTTATAATTAAGGACAACCTAAGGCTACTAAACACTACTATTTTAATTGACTTGAGTGGTCAGTTCAGGTAATTGGAACAATGTGAACATAGTCTTAGGTGGTAAATGTTAATAAAAATAGTAAAGTTTTACATATTTCTATTTATATATCCAGTCCACTTTGGCTTTTGGATTAGTATATCTATAGTAATAATCTATGTGGTTATGAATATTCAGTTGACTCTTGCTTAGATATGAAAGAGTAATTCATCTTAATAAATATGGCTGTGAAGTCACAAAAAGTAGAAGTGGCTATAAAATTTATAAAGTAGATTTGGTTTATCCTTCTTTTCTAAAATGGGAAATACTATTTCCATTATCTCCCTCCTAGGGGTGTGGTGAAGAAAGTCTTTTGTGAACCACAAAGCACTAGGGAGAGGGGAATTAGAAAGGAAAAAAAAATTAACAAAATTACATATACCACTAGTACAATACTTCTAGAAATATTATGCTACATAGATAATGAGCAAAGGCCTAGTGTGAAATTTTCAGATCTGAAGGATGTATCTGTCAATCTTTATGTGACCAAAAAATTATTTTTTGCTTTTGCTTTTTGGTGTGATGCAAATCACAACCCCTTTCCCCCAGGGGTCACTGTATTATTGCCAGGAAGTATATTTCACTGTTCCTGATATTAACCACTTGGACCTATGGAAAAATTATCCTGGCACTTCCACCATGAGGACCCTACCCCCCCAAAATGGGCATCCAACACTTTTATATGTAGTGAATGCATTCACTGTCTAACTTATAGTAATCTATGTGATTTGAGCACATTCATGAGCTCTACCTGGAAAAGTTCAAAAACTTTCTTAAATTTAATCCCTCAATTCCTGAAAAAGTGCTCTGAACATAATAGGTATTTAGTGTTTGTAGAAATACAATGAATTTCTTACATCTTATACAACATTTGGTGAATAGGCATTGATTGCATCCTAAGCTGAAACTTAAGAGGAATGCCCCAAGCCTTGTCTTAAAAAGATCATCATGGTAGAAAGAGATGAACACTGGAACATCAAATTGAAAACTTCCTTTATAAAGGAAAGACATAATATTAGAATATGAATACACATATGCGTATGGATGGATATACATGTGTATGCATATATAATTTTTGTTGCTGCTATTCAGACCTATGATTTCATCAAAGGAGACTTGGCATGGAAAGTTCTGCTAACAGTGCATATCAGCAATTTGCCTCATGGCACACAAGGTCTCCCTGACTCCTAAAACCAGGTCTCAATTATATCACATTGCCTTTCCTGTCTTCAGATACAGATATTTTAATATATATGCAAATATGCATATGTATATATGTGTAATATCATAAAGAAAGCTTTTCTATTAAAGAGACAAAGGCAATCAGTGCAAACTCACAAAAATGTACTTCACAATACACATAGGAAGCATAACTTTTTTAAAAGGAGGACATCTAGTAAAACATTATATATAATGTTATATATACATTTGCATGTATATATAATATATACATACATGTATACAATATATATTATATATAAGAAATTGCAAAATTGACATTTTTATTAAATAAAAATAAATAATTTCATCATACAGATTCACATACCACGTGCAAAAACAGTAAAGTCTTTCTCAGTGCAATATTTCTTTTTTATCTTTGTGACTGAATTTTTTTTTTAGTGGGATAAAATTATTTAGCTAGAAGTGTAAAAGACTTGAATTTGCCAAATCCATAAGACTGTCCTATCAAGTACTTTTAAATATGGAGGCCAAACAAAATTGTATAATCAGGAAAAGAAACTATTTTCTCTCTTTTTTCTTCATAAGGAAAGAAATTCTAAGAGTTATTAACTTTTGTGGGTAAAATTTCATTGTCGTCAAACCTAAGCATTTCAATTCAGCTCAAGTTTGTTAAGAGGAAGCAACCATGAGCTTTAAGGACACTAGGATTTTTTTAGGCATAATGAAATGAAGGCATGTTTATAGGATCACAGGATCAGAATTGGAAGATGCCTTTAAAGGTCATCTCCTGTAAACCCTCCCATTTTACAGATTATGATACCAAGACATAGAGATATTTTTTTAAAAAAATTGCAGCTAGCAAAGAAGGGATTTGAACTCAGGTTCTCTGATTCCAAAATCAGCTCTTTTTCAATGCACCATGCTGCCTCCCACTTCGAAGCAGAAAAATAAAATCTACAGGACCATAGATCGATCGCTGAAAGATTGAATTGCTCTCCTTTTCTCTAATTATTCTTCAGAGATATGGAAGTGCCCATTTCTCTGAACTTTGTCCAGTCTTAGTCATTCCATCCTTTGTACATACATTCTTATCCTATGCTACCCTTATCCCATCCTTACCCTGTCCATCAATAATAGCAGCGGATACTGCTTGGACAAAAGAAATAAGATCCTTTAAATAGAGCAGTTAGATATAGTGGTTTGTTTTTTAACTCTATGTCATTTGAGTAATAAATACTAATATTATAGGTTAATATTCAAGAAGAACATCTTCCTCAGAAAGAAAATTAAAAGCACCACTTATTTTTAATATCTACAATATTTTATGGCTCCATCACAAAGAAACAGGAACTCATGCAATGATTTTGACTCAACTTGGGTTTGTTAGGGAGAGGCAGCCCTGAGCTTCAAGAACCCTAGAATTTTTCAGGCATGTTTACAGGATCACAGGCTGAGAACTGGAAGAGGTTACCTCCTTTATACCCTTCCATTTACTTGCAATGACGAACTCAATATCTATCTTCAGCATGGTCACAATCAAATGGTGCAAATTTATGAATTAAGGATATATCTACAAAGTATTCAAACAACTAGTTGAAATGTGAGTTTTGGTTATACAAGTGAACAACTTCAATTGATTTTTTTTTTACAGAACAATGTACAATGTGTTTTGATAATGTGAAGAGGTTATATCACATAAGAGGGAAATCAAGAAAAAATGGTCTGAATAAATACATTGGACATCATATTGGTTGGTCTCTGAGACTGCCAGGATAACAAAACAGGTGTTATGCTAAAATACAATGCAAATAAAGTAACACACTCTAGGTAACTGGAACATAAAGAAAGACTGTTCGGTAAAACATGGAATTTAGACACAGCTGCCACACACTGTGTCAGGAAAGCAAACCTATGTGCTGGATTGGTATGTGTTTAATGACCTATGTTAAATAATTTTTTTTCTTCTGCCAAATATTGAGTATCTCTAGAGTTAAATACTTATAAATAATTATTTAAATCAATGGATTATAAGCATTGTTTGCTTTATGCAAACACAATACATAAAAATCCATGCCTCCATAAGATATATCATGTCTACCAGTACTACAATGTCAAATATATGTGGTTATGACTATTATTAAACTAAGATAAAAAGATACTCTGAAATTTCTCCAAATTTAGCTCCCTCTGATTCTTTTAAAAAATTATAATATGGTCTAAATGGCATTAGTAGCCAAAAAAACTGTAAAAGTCGACATATTTTCAGACTTTAAACTCATGTAACGTAAATTTGGTCGAGGAGAAAAATCTGCATTTTATGGTTAATATCACAGTTTTTCTAGTATAGTACTACTATAACAATATGCTTTTCATATGCTAAATCTTTAGCATATAAAATATACTTGATATGCCAATTATTTATCTCTTTTTAAAAAAATAAATTATTAACTTGTACATGGAAAAAGTCTTACTACGTTGATGGCAGCCACATCTGGACACTTAATATTTTAAGTAAAACTGACTATGTAAGGTAATCAAAACACTAATTCTTTATATAATATAGTTTTTAACAAAACAAAATAGCTAAGTAGCACATTACATATTTTCTCGTAAGAGAGATTTTAGGATATAAGGTGTTGAGTAGAGATACAATACTATTTGTTGGGTATTTTTCCTTATTAAGGAAAATATAGCCTCTCTAGTAGCTATTTTTAGGCACATGAAACTTTAGATTTCACTTGCAAGCCACAGGAAAAAAAAACAGTCAAGAATACATAGCTGACAATATTATAAAATATTTGATTTTTTTCCTAAATTTCAGCACACACACACACCCCACCGAAGTTTTAAAAAATCCAAATTCGTGAGACATACATACATACAAAATATATTCTAATTAATTTGCCTGGCAACCTGAAAAATACAGGTAAGAAAGTCTCTATATATGTTTATACGTATTCTGACAATCTCTGCTCAAGAATTTTTAAAATTGCATCATGTCATGGGTTAGTCTTTTAAAAAATATATCAACAGCAAGTTTATATTTTCCAGTATAATATCCACAGCTCTTTCTGGAAAATTGGTGAAAACTGAAAACAGCTGCAGACCTACTTTGGTCAATCACTTTATATATAGAATGAATTATTTTAATAGAATCCAGTTATATAAAAATTATGTATTTACAAACGGCAAAAATAAACCATGATTAATAATTATTATGATGTTTTCAAAGGCATTCTTTAAGAGGTAGGTGATAAAGGGGAGATAGATTTATACTGTTCAAATACCTTATCAGCTTACATTCATTCATTTTTCTACTCCTTTTAGACCTAGAGGTCTCATAATAATTTTCAAGACTTTCTTTGTCATATTCCAAGGCTTGAAAAACAGATTCTGCTATAATTTGAATCATGAAAGTAATTGCAGTAAAGTTTAGATTTTTCCACCCAAGATATGCCGGTGCTGGCTTGCTCAATTATTTTTCTAAACAAAACTGTAACCATGTGCTAGCATTTCTTTAGGAAACACTGCTTGAATGCTGAGGGTCTCTGTGACAGCAGGCATCCCTTTGCCAATTTTTTGTGTCCATCTTGGCATTGAACAGTCCTGGTGTGCCAGCCTGTGTCACATGTTCTAGAACAGGAAAGCCATGGGCCTGTAACCCACTGTAGCTGTGAAGTCTGTGATCCCATTTTATTGCTTCCATGGTGACTGACTGAGTTTGATTTGAGTGTTGCCTTTTTGGGAACGAAGAAGCTATAGCGGACATCTATTGCTTTGCTTGGGTCTGTTGCAAGAATCTGAACTATAAGAATCTCTTTTGTAGCTGAATATCCCATCCCATGCAAGAAGTCATCCTTGTGGCTCCAACCACTGTAGTTCATGACAGTCCCATTGATGTCAATAATAGTCTCTGATGTGGATATCATATACTTTCCATTGATCAAGTACTCACCATTTTTCTTTTTCAGGGCTAAATAAGCAGTGAATCTGTTCTGGTCTTTTGCTTTGAATTGTCGAACTTTGATGTGGGTGGCACCTTCAGGTATCCTCACGACATCTGTGTAACCCTTACTAAGAGACAAAGAGATAGAGAGACAGAAGAGAGATAGAGAGATGAAGGCAGAAAGGGAGAGACAAAGGAAAAGGCAAACAGGCACAGAGACAAAGAAACAGAATAGGTAAGTAACTGATCAAATGAAAAGGTATTCTTTAAAAGTCTCATTTTAACATGGTATTACATTTTAATTTTATTGTGATTTACAGGTTAGAGTCATTTAATCTAACCTTTTCATTATATAGAAAAGGAAACTGAGAGGCTCAGAGGCTCAAAAATTCATCTAAGATTATCAAGTAGGAGGATTAGGATTTGAATTCAGATATTGTGAACCCCGGCACAGCACTCTTTCCACCACACCCAAACATAACTTTCTTTAAAGCAAATTACTATAAAACAAGAAAGGATAAGGACTGGTACTTCACTGGTTTAGAGACCTCTCTGTGAAGAATTTCCTTCACAAGTGCAGGTTGGCACCTTTCTTGAAATACATAGTCTTAGACTAAGAAAGTCACCTTATGTAGGATCATATAGACATGTGTCCGATGAGACTTGGACTCTAGTCTGGTTTCTGAGGCAACTCTATCCACTAAAACCATGATGTCTTTCTATAAAATCAGAAACTATTACTTTTAAAATTTCCTCATTTCAATAAAATATTAATTAGAATGTGCTCTATTATCACATCAACTCTTGTTTATGAAAAAATAATTCAATTTTACTCAATATGGTATGTCTATTCTTAAATAACATATCAATGTAAAAATTCTTAAATAGGTTCTTAAAAAACATGTCAATGTAAAAATTCTGTCAGATCCTACAAAACCTGGGATGGCTTTGAATACAGATCTTGTAACAGATTAAGACAGGTTATCTGAGAATTAGTCTAGCTAAGACCAGAATATCTCATTACCAGAAAGGTAGCCAAGAAAGAACGATTTTTTTCTACAGCAATTTATGAAACCATCTTTTGAGAGAAGAGGTATACTAACAAAATCACAAATACTTTGAAGTATCAAATGACATGACAATATGCAATAATATCATATATTTAGTCCTCACTTTTCCTTATGAAACCTAAGTAGATTCATCCTTAAAATTTCACATGCAGTTTCTGGAAGGTAAATAGAGATGAATGCCCCATTTTATAGGTGAAGACATATAAGAGGATGAAATTTCTTTCTCCAAATCACAACTATAAAAAGAAGGGAAGAGAACCTGCTTCAACTACTAGTCCTTCACTTTGTCAGTGGACGATACTGTCAATATAACCAGAAGGGCAAGCAGTGTTGATAATGGTAAAAATCCTTTTACTCATTATTTTGCTATTAACTGTCAAAATAGCAATAGTTTTCATAAAGTAATTTTCTCTGTGTCTCATTTTTACTTTTACTATTTTTTCTTAGCTACAATTCCTTTCTTAAGGTCCATCATACTGGAATAGCAGTGAGACAGGCTCAGAAAATCTGAGCCTAAATCCTGACTCTAACAATACCTAGTTATGTGACTATGGCCAAGTCATTTGATTTCTCTGTACAATAGGAATAACAAAACTTGCATTGAGTACCTTTCATGATTTTGTGAAGATGTATATATTATAAATATTAAAACTTTCTAAAAATGTAAGGAGGGACTTTCTGATAAAAGGGTATTTGTGTAAATCCTAATATGCTCTGAGTAGAATCTCTTCAAATAAAAGGATTGTCTCATTTTAAGAGTTCTTATCCTTAGTGCCTAGTACATAGAAAATATTTCATAATTATTTATTGAAATGAAATGAACTTAGACTTCTTACACCAACTCATATATTATAACAATGTTGTGATGAAAGTACATTTTATTATCATAGCCTCAACAATGCATATTTTTATTTGTCCATCTCAGTTTTTTTATTATGATTTTTTTTTGCTGACATCATAGATTTTACTTCTAATTTTTCTCTTCCATGGTTGGCATTTTAGTGCCATTTAGTGTATTTTCGTTACTTAATCTTCCCTGTAAATTTTGTTAGACATATTAGTCTTATGTTATAAATGGTGCCATACATACTTGGATCATTTTAATTTTACCAATATCACAAAACTAACAGTGATAGGGTTACGATTAAATACACTTTCATCTCCATAGACTCAAGTTGCATTTTATTCTACTGAATGAGACAAAGTCATGGTATGATGCTTTGTATTTTAAAACTTTAGAAAACACATCTACATATTTTTGTAGTTAAAGCATACAAAGATAGCCAAGAGACAGTTTGGGTTTGAGAATCATAGGATAATAAAATTATAGACTACTAGAGTTGAGGGATCACTGAGTACAAATCTCTCATTTTACAAAGAAACTTGGGCCCAAGAGAACAGAGCCCTCAGATATTATTCTCTATTGGTACTTCTAGCTTAATAATATAATGATAATTTTAGCTCACATTTTTATTACTCTTCATGCTTTACAAAATAACTTATCTCATTGGACTCTTACAAAAACCCTACATGGTAGTTAATGTAAGTACTATTTCCAGATTACAGAAAAAGAAACTAAACCCCAGGTAGATATTACTTCTCTGAGGTCACACATCTAGTAAATTTCAGACTGAGGAATTAAAACAGATTCTTCAGACTTGTAGTCCAGTGTTTATTTTACTGAACTGTAGCAAACTTGGATGGAAATTAACTTTGTTTACAGTCAATTTCCTTTCTTCTACTTCACTGACTAATACCAAGATGACTGGATTCACAAAGGCTAAGTATCCAAAACTAAGCTTTGGGTCTACCCAAAGCTGGAGAAGAAGAATTGCCAACGTTTATTAAAAATAGAAAGGCTCTTCATTCAGGTGGTAAATTACTTGTTTATGGAAATCCGAGAAACCAAAAACAAACAAGTAGGACAAATGTCCTCAAGTCTTGTGAAGCTTTTATTTTCACTTTCACAATAATATTGATTTGGAAACTGAAAACAGGATGAAGAGTAATTGAATCACAAATATCTGAGCTATCATATATTAACTGCAAAGTAACATCTAGGAAACTTACTCACATCAGTATTGATATTGTTGTAATAAATGAAAAGAAAAGGAAACTATATGCAGTGGAGGGAAAACTCCCCGGTCCTTCTGAAAAAGTCAAAGGACACAGCCACAGAAGCCATGGCATGGTTTACTACCTTTTTCATAATGGCAATTCACTCAAAACTGAAAAAAAGGAAGTCAACCTCCCAATGCTAAAACTGTCAAAGATCAAAGCAAAGGTTGAAATAAACAAGTGGGGATGTATGTTTAGACTTTCCAACACCTGGGTCAAAGCCCCTGGAAAGAACTGATTATTCTAACCAGAATGAACTGAATTTAGTGACCAAGTTTCAACCCAAGTACAGGGCATCCAATATAAATAGAACTATATAAGATACATAATAATGATATGTACACTTTCTAATTCAGAGATAAAGTTTAACCTTAAATAGAATACATCATAATTTTTTTTGAAAATATGAATAAGCAAAAATAAGAGTGACTAACATATGAACAGATCTTATGAATAAAATACATTTTAAAAGTTCTTTTTAAAAGTTGGTTTCATCTGATCCCAGAGGCAATAAGTAACCTCATTTTGTGGCATATTTGATCATCTTATCTCACAGAATTCATGATAAACATAAGGAAAAAAGACCACTATGAAGAGAATGACAGACAGCTTATGCACTAAAAATCTGTTACAGATTTTTATGACACCCAACTCCCCAAGCTGGTCAAAATATACTTGGTGACTTCAATATAAAAGTGGCCATATAAGAAAAATGTAAAAAGTGTATTGCAAAACGCAGCTTAAGTCTGAGAAATGCAAAGGACCAAAAGCATAAATGCTACTCAAAATCCTCATGTATGTAAATCAAGAATAGTTTCTTCCTGAATTGAGTTGGAAAGCCCTGAAAATGGTGGGCAACAGCAATAAGTCAGAAAAAGAGTCACATGAAATCGGTTATATCTTAACAGAAAAAAACACAACTCATTATTAATGGGAGAATTATATCACAATTAGATGTCTCTGAGCAGGGAAACTCTCTAGTAGTCAAAATCAACACCAAATTAGAGCTAAACACAATGAGGAGAAGAAATTGAGAACTGAAACGGTTCTAACCTAATCTATTCAAATGCTTAAAAATGTGAAATGAAATTTTGACCAATATGCATAATTCACTACAACAAGGAGAAAGCTCTGTCATTTCTAATATATTGGCACAGTCTAATGTAAGTATTTAATATCTCTCCAATTATCTAATTACCTTTATTTTTTGTAAAGAGTAGTTTATAGTTGTATTCAAATATTTCTAGTGTATCTCTTGGTAAGCAGACTCAAACATTTTACACACTCAGTTGTTATTTGGAATGGAATTTGTTTTTCCAATTCTTTTAGCTGAGATTGTTAGCAATATAAAGAAAGGCTAATAATTTATGGGCATTTACTTTACATCCTGCAACTTTGCCGAAGTTACTGTTTCAGTCAGTCTCTAGGGTTCTATAAGCAAACCACTGTATCATCGACAAAAGCGATATTTCTTCTCTGTCTATGCTCATTTCTTAACCCCGCCTTTTATTTTATTCTCTTGAAACTAAAAACCCAACAAAAATTCACCGAGTTTCTGAGTATGTATGTTCCTTTACTCCCACTGTGACCCTTAGAGACAGATGGATTCAGATGAAACTTATGTCTCTTTTCCCCTATTACATTTTAAAGCACTTCATTATTTAACCATTTCCGTACCTATTTGACTTTCTGAGTTTTTCTTGTCTCTTGTGTTAGCATTTGAAAGTGTGTGCTCAAGTCTGGTCTTTTCATCATGAAACTTTGAGTCCTCCATCCATTAAAAGGGACAGTTTCCTATTTCATAATTTTACTATACAAATAATGTGTTCTAACAGTCATATGACCACCAAAAAGTGATTTGCCTGAGTGTGATGAAGGAGGTTGGTTGGAAGAGAGCAAGAGTTTTCCCCAATATCAGATCAGGGACTGGAGAGTTAGAAATGGTTCCATTTTCATATTTGGAGAGATATTTGATTTCCACACCACTAGGTTTATTAAATTGAAGATCAGCATCCATTTGCTGTAAAGAGCACTGTGAACTTGGAATAATGAAAGGGGGAAAGAGACCAAGAATTTGCAGATTGGGTGCTTTCTGGCCAGTAGTGGAAATAACCAGTGTAGATACATTTGCTAGTAGTCTAATACATCACCTTGTAGAAAATTATATATTACATTTTCTTGCTGATTAATTAACAGAGTGATTGACTACTTTTCTGTAGGCTTGTAGAAAATAATACATGAGCCAGTGGAGACTGTTAAAACTATTATAGCACTTCCAATGCTACCTGGATACCCAGGCAAGCCATGTCTGCACCATTGTTATACATATGAACTAAAAGGTAACAGAGGTGTATAGTGGATGTAAGTATGTTGCAGTACAGTTTTGGTTTAATTTAAGAAACATTTGTTAGAGCTTATTATATATATATATTATATATATATATATATATATATATATATATATATATATATATATATATATATATATATATATATATATATATATATATACACACACAAGGAGTTTGGGGAAAGGCTTGCAGCACAGTTTGGTTGGATTGTAAATTTTATGAAGGAGAATGCTATAACACAAGACTGAAAAGAATGTTGGAGTCATATTATAGAAGGTTTTAAATGCCAAGAATATAAATATATATTTTAACCTATATGAAATTGGAAGCTACTTTCTTTTTTTGAGCAGAAGTGTGACTTATGAAGATTATTTTGGCATCTGTGGTGGAACATTCATTTAGCATACTAACCAGGTCCAAGTGAAGTGAATCTTAATTGGTATTAAGAAAAACATATTTTATGTGAAACTTTATCTTAAATGGAGATTTGTTCAGAACATTTTTAGGAATTTCATATGAAAGCTCTAGCCTAGACCATATGCAGAGGGATTTAGTGAATCTTATTAAAAATATTTTATGTTAAAGTTGGTCATTTAGCTTCCTGTGTATATAAAAACAAGCAACAGAGTTATGAACACTGGCATTTCTTATGTAGTAATGACTCTGAAGGGCTAAAACATGGGTGACATTGATTTGTACAGTCACATTCTAAAATGAAACATCACTATTGTATACAATAGGTCACTTACATCGTGTGTTGTGTCAAACTGTATAACTGGGCATTCCATTTTTCAAAATCTCAAACTGGATATTTTGGGAACATTTGAAATACTGTATATGAAAAAGAGTTTTATACATATGTAAAATACTTCTCCATTTGCCAATAAAGGTAGGGACACTATTATATAATTTCAAAGTCATACTATAATCTCCCTAATGCTATCTATAATGTAAGATGACTAGTAATAGCAATCTTAAACCTAAGAAATATCAACTAAGAAAATATATAAAAAGTACTGTGCTAGTACCTGTAAGACAAAAAAATAAATCTAGAAAAGAGACTTTAGCATACTGAGTTTGGGATGGATAAGAATTTCATAAGATAAGAAAGTAATAGGTTATGATCCGTAGCAATTGAGGAAATGCCCACATTGATGACATTATAGGTCCACTAAAATATCAATTTTACCATTAACTCGTTTTAAATCAATAAATATTTTGATAAAAAATGTAAAATAAAACACACCTCTAAAAAAATTGAGTTGAAAATTTTTATCAAGAAAGTGCCTTGCGCTATTCTGCTGTAACATAGAACAATGTTGAACTGGAAGAGACCAGTTAGAGATTTAGTGCAATATGCTATTTTAGAGATATGAGATAATTGATCTCATATAATTTATATAAGCAGTGAGTTATTATTACTAATGAATATTTCAAATATTTTCCTAACTTAAGAATCTGCTTCAGCTCTTGATGACTTGATGACATTACCTTTTTTTAGTAAATGTTCCCATGACCTTTGTACAGCTGGAATTATCTCCTCCACATACACCACACTTATCGTACTGGAGCTTTGATCCAATGATGTTGTCACAACCAGTTCTTACACACTTCCCTTGAACACAGATTGAATTACTGTATGGTCGACATTCAGTTCCATCCTTCACCTAAGTAATTAAGAAAAAAAATAACTTAGAATTTCAATAAATTTGTTTATTTGTTGCACCTATAATTTCTACTTTGTAATTTTAAAAAAATTGCTCAGAAGGATGGTGTGCCATCAAAGCATGTAGTTCCCCAAGCAATGAACTGAATGGTGGTTGGCATTTTGTTGAGTGATTCCAAGCAAACCTTGAGTTTTGTAAATCTAGAAATCTTATTTATAAAGTGATCCAAAATCTTCGCATCCCTTTCTGCATATCTAGCCCTTTCTAAAATTAATATTTTCTCTTTCATTGTGATCACTGCGAAACCTGCTTCAGCTAGTGGTGGTGAGTATTCCTTTGTAGCTAGATTGTGTATAGGGAAGCACATTAGCTAGGGAACTGCTAGCAAATGTTTAATAATTGACTGCTGTATGTTTGAACTGGTTCCAGCATATCTTTGGTGCCACTAGGAAAGTTGAAATGTTAGCATACTATTATTATTAATTTAAAAATAATCATCTCAAAGTTAAAACTAATACCTCGATTTAGAAGGATGTAACTCTTTTCTACTGAATGGTCCCAGATCTCAATGGAGATGAAGAGATGGAGATACTCTTGGTCAATCTGATGAAGTAACTCAAAAGAGAGACTAATGGTGATCTGATGAACAGACTCAGGAGAATTTGCTTTCAGGCATATTGGCAAGGTTCATTAACCATTTTCATTAGACAATGCCCATTTATTGCATTTTTTCTTTGATTCATGAACTTCAGAAACAGTGGTTTTATATGTGTGTGTGTGTGTGTGTGTGTGTGTGTGCGTATGTGTATTTGTACAAAAAGACAGAGGATTTAAACATTCAATTTAAAATTGAAGAAAATTTGATAGGGATGAACTAATTTAAGTTCTGTTAAGTTGTTTACCACTTAGAAAATGAAACCCTTTAAGACAGATTTTCATAGATATTCCCATGTTGTACTTATTTATTTGGTTTTTGTTTTGGTTTGACCCTATAAAGATATGTTCTTACTCTAAGGGTAGAATCTCCTTCCTTCGCGATGAGAAATTCACCTTGAACTTAGAATCTAGAATTTAGTTGCCTAAGGACATGGAACCAGCATTTGCTTATGGGCAAATTAATGAAACTTATCTCTCTCTCCTCAGTAGAGATATATTTGGCCTATATGTGGTCATTGCATGAGATGTTTCGGCTTAGCTGATTTTATTTGTTATATGAGAGGATTCAATCTCAAAGGATATTTTTTCTCTAGAAACGATTATAGTGTAAAGACAAAAGACAACTTAGTGTTTTAGAGGAATAGTCTGGAGGATGAGAGGCTAAGGGGATTTGCTCACTGTCCACAGGTGATATAATATTAAAAATAAGGCTTCAACTCAGGTACAACTGAATTATCTATTTTATAGTTTTGAAAACTGTAATTTTTGATCTGTAAAAAATATCTAGACCATAAAAAATTTGATCACTATGAAGTTTTCCTAAAAATAAAAAAAAGGAATATATTTACTGTCAGATTTATACTCATGAAGGATTTGGGGTCTTTCAGAGTGGTTGTGTTGCAGTATATGTATGTGTGTATAATTATCACAGCAAAATATCAATGATCCATATTATAATTTTGTAGGAATGCCCTCCACCCATAGATTACAATCTATCATTTAGTCGATAAATGTTGGAATTGCCTACGGTTCATAGAGATTGACATATACCCATAAATTTATAACTAATAAATGTTAGAATTGTGGTTAAAATTCAGTTTTTCATGAATGTACATTGCGTACTCTTAACAACTACAAAAAGCTGCTTGTTAAGGTAAAGAGACAGAGAAAAGAGAAAGAGAATTGGAGGTAAAGCTCTTAATCAATAATTCTGTCAAAAGCTTCCCTTGAGTACAGATTGAATTATTGTATGGTCTGCATTTAACTCCATCATTCAGATTATTGAGAATACATTAATTTAGAATTTCAAAAATGAATATCTCTTTGGTTCATTTGGCATACCTGTAATTTCTGCTTTGTAATTTTAGTTTTCTTGGAAAGATACCTGAAAACTGTTTAGTCAAAGCATATAATTCCTAAAAACAATGAACTGAATTACTGAATCAAGGCAAGGCTTTAGTTTTATAAAACTAGGAATCTTGTTAGGAGATCTAAAGTCCTCAGTTTTCTTTTTGTATGTGTAACCCTTTTCCAAAATATAATATTCTATTTTACTTACCTAATATTTATTATTTGCCCAATATTGTATATTTGGTAAAAGAAGTTAAAGGTAGAGATAAAAACAAATAAAGCCCTTTTATGTTACTCATTAAGAAAACTTTTGGGAAAATATAGAACATATAATAGCATTTACTCATAATATATAAAGGCAGAAGACTGCTTTATGTTAATTACTATGAAAATTCTTAGACACCAGGTACATGTATCTACATATTCCTTAATAAATGTGTTGTTACCTGATAATCCTAAAGAAGTATTTTGTTTGACATTTGAAATATTTGCTACCATGATATTTGAACAGCACCCAATCACTTTTTCTCTGCCTTAAAGTTTATATTGCCAAACAATTTAAACACAAATAATAATGAAGTGCAATTACCTTTGGGGAAAATACCACATAGTAGCCTGTTCCTTTTGCTCGACAGGTCAGCTTGCACACATCTGCAGGCAGAACTCCTGCGTATTTGGGGACCCACTCCACAAATGTCTTGATCCCCTTTATATCTGACTGGAATCCATTTTTAGCTTCACACTGTTCCTGACGGAAGGCTTTAGCTGGAAAACAAGCATCTTCACATTCATATCTATACATATATTTGATATAAGTGCCAACATGTTGGGAATTTCCTGTTAAGTCTTAGAACATTTGAAGATTTTCTTTTAAGGACAAGATGTAAACATCAGTCCTGATTTTCCTTTTTCTCGTCTCTAAATATTCATATGCTTTACTTAGAACTAAGAATGAGGTTGTTTTCTCCCAGAATTTGGGCTGTCGTCATCATCATCGTCATCACCATCGTTATCGTCATCATCCTAGCCATGCAGCTGAATTTTTATCATTACTAAATTATCTTTCTATACTGCTCAATTATTTGACTACTGTAGGAACCAGGAGGTACTAGAATGGCATTCCCTAAAAGTGCTCTTCCATTCATGAGTGCTCATCTAGTACTCTCAATAACTACCGAAAGCTGCTTCTTAAGGGAAAGAGACATAGATAAGAGAAAGAGAATTAGAGGTAAAGCTCTTAATCGATAATGCTGTCAAAAAACTTCCCTTAAGTACAGACCGAATTACTGTATGGTCTGTACTTAACTCCATACTTCACCGAGGCTATTGAGAATACCTTAATTTAGAATTTCGCGAATATCACTTTTCTAATGTGATGTCATCAATACGCATAATCTCTCCAGGGATGCAGGTCACAGTTTCCTGTGAGATTAATTCCTGTCTGCTAATATCTACAACTATTAAAATGAGAAGAATACAAGACAAATGTCATGGAACATACCATATGTTGGACACGCTGTGACACTGCAGGAGCGGTAGATGGCTCTTTTCCCAGTACAGTATCGCCCATTGTTCCTAGGTGCTGGGTTATTACAGTGGCGAAAAGCAAACTGAACTCCTCCCCCACACGAACGGGAACATTGGCCCCAGGAACCCCAGGAACCCCAGTTGCCATGGTTTGATGTCTGAAATGCAAAATAGAAGATGTTTCAAATGGAAATAAAAACCTTGTTATAATCTATAATAACCTTTGGGGAGACATTTGGAAATTACTGTTTTGATTTCGGTTTTCATAGCAGTCATAGGATTTATGGCTGGGTGGGAACTTAAGGGTCATCTAGTAAAACCTACCTCATTCTACTGATAGGGAAACTGAGGCCAGCAGAGGACTAGTCATACATTCAAGGTCACACAGGTACTGAGCAACCAGGCCACTATTCAAAGAGATTTTCAGACTTCAAATTCTATTTGCTTTCTACCACATCACTTCACCATGTCAAACTATGAGATGTTGCAGAGACTAGAGTCCAGGATGCATGTAGTGATTATGCACAAAGAGTTAACTAAACAGTAACTTGATCCTTTCCTAGCACACAGGATTCAAGTGGTTTATATTATTTAAGTGCCCAGTGAAAGGAAGGCATCATCTCCTTGTATCTACAGAACTTCCTTCTGCCTATGGGTTTTAATATAGGATTTTTTTAAAACAGACTCAGAGCCGTCTTGTTACTCTCTCCCTGAGTTGTCCCCTATTGTTTTATTATTATGATTTTTTTTCTCCCACCAGATTTTCTATCTTACAACTGTTGGTGAAGCCTGCTATTGATAATGAATATATTTTGTAGCAGGGAAATCTAAAGAATCTAATAATTAGATCTAAAAACTGATTCATAATAATAACTTTAGAATGCAAAGCATTTTAAATATATTATTTCCTTTGATCCACATAACCTTCTAAGTTGTGTATATATATATATGTAGATAAATATGTATATGTCTATAACTATATCTATATTTATATAATTGTGTCCCCATTTCAGCGATGAGGCAACTGTCTCAAAGATGCTAAGTCATAGTCATACAACCAGAACACACTATCAATGATGGGATTGGGTCCATCCATGTCTCTCCTGGTGCTCAACTCAGTGTTCTTTGCATTATACTATGCTATCTTTCCTTGTGAGACATACATCCATTTATACTTACAGAATATTAGAGCTGAGTAGGACAATGAAGACATGAAGACAAAAGAATACAATGTCTATCTATATAGAGATACATTGAAAAATTAGTCATTTCATCAGTACGAATATCGCCACCACTGTAACAGATGAAAGCCCCTTTATCTTTAGCATTTGCCCTGGTAGCAGATTGACTAATCCTCTAGGGATAAGCCTCTCCACCCTTAGCCAGGCTGTTCTTTGAATGACTGCTGGATGTCAAATGTTGACAGGATGTTCTTATAGAATTCTAGCTCAGTAAGATGTGTTCTGCTCTCATAATTTATGTATGAGGTGCAGCATAAGATCAAGACTTCCATGGAGAGTCAAAAATGCAGACAAAATTGTGAAGGCTTTCAGAAATGAAAGAGACTCCATTTAACAATTTAGGTTTTCTTTTGCCCTGTAACAAAGTCTGGCAGTGTTCCAAATTCCTTTGGTTACCGAATTTTGTGGAACATTTGTAACGACTATAGAAACAACCCAGAGTGTTTCTAAATACTGCTAGGAAGAGTTGTGTGTCTGCCTAATAAATTCAAACAAAAATGAAAAACAAAATGTGGTGCTCCTAGCCTGCTGTCCTGAGGGTCTGAGAGTGATTAGAAGGGAGAAATAGAATGTTTTGCTCCATCCCTGCAACCAAGGGTAGTAAGTGTTGACTTGAAATTGGCAGTTGTAGAGCTACTGTAAACTAGAAGTCTTTCACAGCCTTGGAAGTCTTACAGAAATTATGGACTCCTAGGGATCTTCCATGGCCTACCTTCATAATAGAGAGAAATCCTTTTAGTAACGGTTAGTGAAAATAAAGACATTTTTTCCCCATTCAAGTTCACGCAGTCCTAGAAATCTATTTATGGACCCCTAAGGGGTTCATGAGTCACAAATTAAATAAGAAGCTCTGCCCTACACTCTGTGGTAAGGACCAATGATTACTTGGAAAAAAAATAAACAAGGGTACCCACACTGGCACTACATTTTGTAGAGTAGCATAAAAATTTAGAAAGAAAAGCACTAGATCTGAATCCTAGTCCTGTCAGATGACATCAGCTGTGTGACCCTGAGCATGTCTCCTGTGGGCCTCAGTTTCTTAATCTGTAAAATGATGGGGACTGGACTAGATGACCTCCTTCTAGTTTTAACATTCTTTGATTCTGGTCTCTTAGTGGCAACTCTGTTATGATGTGCTTAAGTGAATTTAGTTCTCTGTATCTGGCTTTGAACTGTGTGAACCAGGGCAAGCCATTTAATTTCTCAAGAGCTCAATCAATTTCTTTATTTTAAAAATTAGGAATTTTGACTTTAGGATATTTACACTCTCTTCCAATTCTAAAATTCTTTGAAATGCTAATAATATCAGAATGTTGAAGTATACACAATACAGGTTTCCATGTAATACTAAGTGTCTACCCCCATTTCCCCAGTAGTTATTTCATTCAACAAGCATTTGCTAAGCATCTACAATGTGCAAGGCACTATGCTAGCCATCATGTATATAAATAAATAACCACTTTGGTTAAAATAAGAAGTTGGAGATAGAATACAAATTTCCAAAATAAAAACACTTTCTTCAATGAATATTTTTGAAGATTTCTTATGGCAGTCCTAAGACAAGCCAAATACATCAACTTCATATCTGAATTTCTGGATGGTGTACAATATAGAAATAATGTACCAAATAATATTTTTTCTTGGTTTTGTCGACGCACTTGCCCTGAAGGCAAATCCTTCCTTTCCCACATGGCGTCCCCTCCACAGCTGGCAGCTTCTTGGTCAGACACACCATTTGGCCCTGTCGAACAACTGCACACCACAGGCGAACACAGACATCCATGCCAGGACATACTGTGTACTCAGGCCCAAATGCCAGCTTGCATTGATGGATAGCATCATATGTCTGTCCTGGGAGCTCTTCAGGGCCCAGGATCTGCTTTCTTGGTATGTCCAGCAAACAGTTACCTGAAGGGATAATCCAGGTTTTGTTATTACTTTGTTTTAGGCTTTAAGCTAAGTTAAATTATGACCTCAAAAATAAATACACAGGAAACAGCTCAACTGAAGTATTACTATGAACCAGTTACTATATTTTGTACTTTGAAGGAGAAGCAGCCTAGAGAAAATGACTAAGAGGTGTGGCTTCTCAGAGCATTCTCTTATATCCTCAACTGTGTCAAAAAGTCAGTTAGTTTCTCTGTGCCTCAGTTTCCTTATTTATAAAATAAAGGAATTGAGGAAGAAATCTCAACTCCACCTCTAGGTTCAAGTCCATATATTCAGGAAGGAGTATATGAATTTTAATAGGATACTTATACAAAAAAGTCTTCAAGATTCAAAGGAAAGAGAGAAGAGTCAATATATGGGGGCAAAGGTAGGCATTCATTTGGAACCATGAAACTGAATGGGTACCGGGTACTGCCCACTCGTAAGCCCAACCTTGTTTACTCTTTCTCTTATTTCAATATCCTTTGGATTCAGCTTTTATAGGAACTTGTACTTGTTACACATTATTGCTAAAATAGCACGGGCTTATAACCTTGGATTTGTGACTGCTGAGCTACCTTTGGTAACTCTCAACCACTAGGTGCTTTAGTTTCCCCACTTATATAATAAGGACTCTTCTTGCCTTCCTGAAATATTTCGAGGATAAAATAAACGTCTAATATTCAGGAGAAAGATAAAATTGCTTTTTATATGGTAGATTACAACCAACCGATGAGTAAAGTGTTAGTAAACAATTATTGATGAAGTTGACAAGGTTTTCATTTAGCAATGACAAATTAGTGATAAAAATTACTAATGATCCATTTAAAATGACACAATTCTAACACTACACTGTAAAGGACCTGAGAGCTTAACGACTCCCTGGTCAATGAACGAAGCCCTTCTACAGGATCCCTGACACTTGATCGTACAACCCCTACTTGGATTCATCCTTTGACAGGGAACTCACTACACTAGTGAGGTTCACACCTATGGCAATCCAAATAGGTTAAAAATCATAATTTTCACGTTTCAATACAGAAGAATTCAGGAATTGTTCATGTGTTGCTGGGGAAGGTGAACATCCTAGGTTTCCTGAGACAGTCATTCCAGGAACTTCTTGCATCTCCTCCAGCAGCCTCCACACTGGTTGCTTTGCTGCAGAGAATATACCTTCCCCACCTTCACCTTCCAAATACTATAACACACCTGAACTTACTAACATATTCCCACCCCATTAAACCCTCCCCATCCTATTGCTCAAACCTTGTCGTCCATCCACCCTTGACCATTCCCTTATTCTCATCCCCCTCAATTCAACATTCCCCTTTAAAATTACCCACCCCATTCCACTGTGTTCTCTGAAATGCCTATTCCATAGTTTCCTCTTACTCCTTCCATCTTCTTATAGTCAGACCTGGTTCCTTCCTGATGACACATCACAGGCGTGTTTCCGACCATCCTTTCCAGTACTGGGTTGAAGTTTCATTCACATCCCCTAATAAGATAGGTCATAGTAGGGGAACTGGAATTCTCTTTGCTTCCTACAGCCACTTCCAGGGTCTCCTATCACCATCATTTCTTTTTCTTTGGGGTTATTCAATCACCCAACTAGGATTCTGGTATCAACCAACTTCCAGGAAACTCCTTTCTTCCTTAGTGAGTCCAGTGCCTGGCTCACAGTCTTCTCCTCTCCATGTATGTACTAGGGAACTTCAATACTGACATTCTCTCAAATATCTTAACTACCTAGTCCCTCAATTTATTTTCCATTTTCCTCCTCTCCACCTCAGCTACTCACAGAAATGATCATACCATCACCTAACAAGTATTTCACTACCAGGTTTATGAACCCTAAAATTCCTTTATCTGATCATAATCTGTTACTCTTTCGCTTCTCCTGCTTTGCACCCTCTAACTGGACTTTTGGTTTTCACTGTAACCTCCAACCTATGCAGCCTCAGTTCTTTGCCAGGCTTTCACCCTTGTGTTGACTATATTTTCCTCCCTTCCCCATATCAACCCTGACTCTGTCACTGACCTTGCCCTGTCAAGCCTCAACCTCAGACTATTCTCACAATCTACTGCTTAACTTCCTATTCACATGCTGCTGAATGAAAGAAAAATTGAAAAAAAAACCCAAAAAACTATGTAGGAGGGGTCCACTAAAACTTTGTTACATATTATCAACTATGACCTCACCAATCTTTTTACACCTCCTTCATCAGTTCACTATCCCACTCATCAGAAGCTTTTCCAAATCTTTTTACCTCTCCTCAACTCTCCCATGGCTCACCTCCTCTACCCTCTCAGGTAAGAATCTCACCTCGTATCTGAATGAAAAAAAATGAGGTTATTTACCAAGAACTCCATTTTCTCCCCTCCTCACCTCACATCAATCAGAGTCTTTTCAACCACTGTCTCCTTCTTCAGTCCTTTCTCTCAGGAAGAAATGGAGCTTCTCCTAGGCGTGACAAACCCCTCTACTTGCACAAGTAATACCACTCCATCCCATCTCTTCCATCAAATTGACTCCTTTTGAGATAGATGATTTTAATCAGACCCATATTTTTTTTTCTGTTTTACTCCAATCAGTATTAATCAGTTTAGTGTTACTCCATATGGGTGGTAATTATAGAGATATGCTAATCTATTGATACACATTGAGTCCGTCTAGTCAACTAATATTAGTATATGAATTACCTCTATCAACTCATATTTTACATATATTCTATTTAGAGATAATTAGATAAGATAGGTAATTTCTGTAAATTCACTTTAAACTGCAAGCAAGAAGTATACTTGTTGTAAAGTTCACTTGCCCAACCACAAGAACACTGACTAGGGCACCTCCACCCTTTGGTCTGTAGGAACAAGGCTATTGTGGGTGAGAAGACAGTAGGATTTCAGCCCTCTACCCTCTTTTGCTTAACTATCCTTACCATGTCCAGTGTGGGATGTTTTGACTTGATATGGAAAGTTCCCCAACTTATTTTTGTACCTCTGGATCACCCTCCCCTGCCCATCTTATGAATACTTAGTCAGTGGAGGTGATCTTTGCCTTGCCCATCCTGTGACCACTCATGCTGATGTATCATTTTTGGCCCTCTTGGAGGGCCAAGAGAAACCAGTGAGACCCTGTATTTCACTTTGCCTCTTCTGTGTGTCTGGGTATCAAGCACTATAAAAATAAGACCCTGGGGACAGAGGGTATTGCAGATCATGAGGAAGATATGAGGTCCTATTCATTGAAGGGAGCCAGGTCTCTTTAATAAACAGTTACTGGCTTGGAACTCTGCCTCAACTTCTTCTGTTGTAAAATTGGACATTTTTGGACCCCATACTCTAAAATCTTTACCATTCCATTTACTTTCAGTATCTCTCTACTAGCTGATTCTCTACTGACTACATATGCTACCATCTCTCCTACTCTTTTAAAAAGAAACCTAAACAAGCAAAAAAACCTTCATTAATTTCTACTACCTAACATCCTATAGCTCTCCTCCACTTCCCAGATAAATTTCTTGATGAAGCCATCTACAAATTGTGCCTTCAGTCCCTTTCCTCTCACCGCTCCCCAACTCTCTACAGTCTGGCTTCCAATTTCATCAGTCAACTGAAACAACTCTCTCCAATTTCTTAATTGCCAAATCTAATGATCTTTTCTTAATTTTCATCCTTCTTGAACTTTG
The DNA here is from genome assembly GCA_023548195.1 of Bettongia penicillata ogilbyi. Classification (NCBI taxonomy): domain Eukaryota; kingdom Metazoa; phylum Chordata; class Mammalia; order Diprotodontia; family Potoroidae; genus Bettongia; species Bettongia penicillata. The sequence goes on along the minus strand of JAJHZJ010000525.1, from coordinate 1,674,239 downwards.
CACCCTCTGATACTAACAAAGACTTTTCTGGCTAAAATCCCAGAGAAGGCAATTGATACCTCCAAATTTCATTTCCTCCTACTCCTTTCTTAACTCTCCCTCCTTTCTTAACTCTCCCAAGTGTTTTGACCTGGCTTTTGATTTCATCACTCCATTGAAACCACTCTTTCCAAAGTCACCAGTGATCTTCAACTGTCAGATCTAGTGACCTCATCTCAAGAGATTCTCAACTTTTTTGACACTGCCAATCACGAGCTTCTCTTTGACACTCTTAGACCTCTAAGTTTTTGTGACACTACTCTCTCCTGTTTTTCCTACCTGCTTGACTCTTTTGTTGGATCTTTATCCATATCATGCTCATTAACTGTGGGTATCAACTAAGATTCTATCCTGGGCTCTTTTCTTCTCATGTCACTTGCTGATCTCATCAGCTTCCATGGTTTCTGCTATCATCTCTAAGTATATGATTCTCAGATTTGTTTTTTCAGCCCTAACATCTTTCCTGACCTCCAGTCTCAAATCTCTAGTTCCTTACCAGATATTTCAAACTATATATATATATATATATATATATATATATATATATATATATATATGACACAGTAAATTCTACATGGTCAAAATAGAAATTATTTTTCCCCTTTGTCCCTTTTTCCTAATCTTTCTATTCATGTGCAACCTACCACCATCCTTCCCAACGACCCAGGCTCACAAACAACCTAAGCATCATCCTTAATTTCTCACTTTGAAACATCGCGCCCCCATATCTAATCAATTGCCAAGTCCTGTTGTTTCTACCTTCACAACATTTCTTGTCTCCTCTGACACTACTACCACTCAGATGGAGGCTTTTATCACCTCATTCCTAGACTACTGAAACAGTCTGATACTTTGTCTCCCTACCTCAAGTCTTTCTCCTCTCCAATACATTCTCTATTCATTGGCAAACTGATCTGTCACTCCTCTATTCAGTCATCCCCAATGGCTCCTTTTTTCTCCAGGACCCAATATAAAATCCACTGTCTGGCTTCTAAAGACCTCCATAACCTAGCCCCTTTCTACCTTTCCAATATTCTTATTCCTTATACTCTGCTATCCAGTTACCTTGGTCTCCCTGTTATTCCTCAAACAACTCTAGTCTCTTAATTCTGAACATTTGTACTGATTGTTCCCCATCATGGAATTATCTCCTTCCTCATTTCCTCCACATAGCTTCTTTGGCTTCCTTCAGGTCTTAGCTGAATTCCCCCCATCTGCAAGATCTTTACATCTTTATAAATCCCTCTTAATGCTAACGCTTCCCTCTGTTGATTATCTTTATTTATCCTGTATATATCTTGTTTGTACAACATTATTTATATGTTGTCTCTCATTATACTATGAGTTCTTTGAGAGCAGAGAATTATTTTGTATTGTATTTTGTATTTAGGTCACGATACATAGTAAGGAATCAATAGGTGCTTTTTGACTTGAGTTGATTTGAAATGTTTTAGCTTTATTCAAGTTTCTTCAAATCACACACCCATGTATTTATCAAACTATAATTATAGCAAAAATAAAAAATGGATAAAAAGAGCACGGTTATTTAATGTACTCGGACAAAGTGTTTGAAGTTATTGCGTTTATCCTTCATTTTTGAATAGGACCATGACAACACGATGATGACATGACTTGTGGTTGACTCTGATTTGAGTGAAGGAGGGCTGCGCAAGGTCACCCACCTTCCTTTCTTCTCCTGAGCCAATTGGTCCAGTGGTCTGATATTCATTAGGACAACCGGAGATGACCTAGGATGCAATGGGAGACCCTGGCTCTTTCAGGCTTAGGTCTTATCACAATCTTACTTTGAGTGAGATAAGCATCTTTAAGTTACTCAAGGGATGGCCCCTGTAATAAAAAAAAATCAAACAGAGGGGAAGACCCTCAGGATTCTGACGGGTTGTGTTTGCGTAGTAAAGGTTCTTAAGAAATACTAAGAAAAATATTTAAAAAATGGATATGTAAAAAAAATGAAGGACTGGACTTTCTTCCAGTCCAAACTAATTCTCAAAAAGACTCTCATAGAGGAACCATATACCAGGGCAGAGTAATTATGACTTAATTCATAGGACAAGAGAGAGAAAAACTCTGTTATCTAGAAGTCTTGTGAGTTGACTTGATACCAGTCCACCACCAGACTTCACACTCTCAAAAGGAACACACAAAGTAACTCCACATGCTGTAAAGACTTTGCTTGAACATTTCACTGGCATCTGCTCCCACTCAAAAGGCAGACTATGATTCTTCACAACTATGTGAAGAGTAGGGAGAAAAAGTATGTTGCCTGATGCCTGGATTAGCCCCTAGGATATAGATTCCCAAGGCTATGGAGATTCTTCCAAGATCATCCTGATAATATTTCCCTAACCTTACAAAATATAGCAAATTCTGATTTATTCCATCCAGAGAAAGAAAAAACTGCCAGAGAAAAACTGGGGCATGTGGTCTGCATGAATAGATACATCATGTATGAAAGAAAGCAAACCGAAACAAAGCTGAGGACAGTTCTCTCTGCACCTCCTCGCAGGGCTACATAGGGCAAGGATGCTGGTCAGTGAGCCATGAATCCTCCAACAGAGGCAGAGTCTGAGGAAATTTTTCATTACAAACCTGGAGGTATATCCACCAAAAAGTAAGATATATGGACATATAAAGAAAAATATAGTGTCACCAAAATTTTCAAAAGGAAGACTATTCATTACAATTTAGAGCATGGGTAGTTAAAGTAAGAGAGAAGATAAGAAACTAGGAGGAAAGAGGAGTACTAAGTCCTCAAGGAGATCATAAATCTCATTTAACAAATAATGAAAGATTATCAGACAAAGAAAGATGAACCAATACTTCATGAAATACAAAAACCCGAATGATTTTAACAGAACTTGGAAGAAGAAATTCCCAGAATTGTTTAAAAGAGAAATAAAATCTGTAGAAGGTTTTAGGAATAAGCAGATGTTAAAGAATTTATAAGCCTCAAAGCAGAAATAAAAGACTCAATTAGCAGATAAGGAAAACAAATGAGTCTACTGTGGAGAGCTCACTGAAGCAAAAGGGTAATTAATAACAGATTTGTAATACAAAATGGTAAGGTGGAAGAAAATCTCAGAAAAGAGAAACAAAAGGCAACAATATTAAGGGAACAAATGATTTTTATACAAGTCAAATTCATTAATCTTAAAGATAGGATATGCAGAGACAACTTAAGAATCATAGTTCTTCCAGAAAAAAATGATAAATAGAAAAACCTGAACATTACATTGCATAATAAGATACCTCCCAGAACCTCCGCATGTAGAAAACAAAGCACCAATTGAAAGAATCCATTCATTTCCCTCAAGAAAAAAAATACACACCCACTACTAGACACATAGTAATTAAATTTAACAAGTCCAATGAGAAACAACAAATTCTACAAGTACTAAGGAGAAAGATCTCAATAAAGAAAGGAAAGAAAATTCAAACAACACAAGAGTTCTAAAAACTAAAATATGCAGAAGGGAGTGAAATAGCATTTTTGAAAATAAAGGAGCTCAACATGAAATCTAAAATGAGCATAAATAAGAGAGCATTGTATACGGTAACAGCAATATTGATTTAAAAACAATTTTGAGTGGGTAAGTCATTTTGACTATTATGATTGCCCAAATTAACCATAAAGAACCCATAAAGGAAGATGTTATATGTATTCAGAGAAAGAGCTGATAAATAACAGTATGCATAAAATTATTTCACATATATATACACACATTTCTGTATCTAATGGTAGCTATCTCTAGGGTGGGGAGAGGAGGGGAAAAAAAGGAAAAAAGAAAATTACACTTTAATTTTGTTATTTTTAAAAGGAATAGCAAATGGTACATAATAGATTCACAGTTTCATATGCAATCTTTTTTTTATTCCATGTTAAGGAAATGCTTGTTTTATTTCATAAATTAAAAGTAAAATAAATTTAAAAATTTTTTAAATGACACACTATAAATGTGAGCCTATCTAGCAAAGGAATAAGATGGATATTCAAGAAAGGAGAGACATTTCTGGGGGGAAAAACAACAACTCAAAAATATATTTGAGCAGAATAGTCAACTTGCAAATATGTCAAATACAGATACACAATTGCCAAGGAAACAATCATCAATGGAATAAATTATGCCAAATTTGTAGAGTTTTTTTTAAAGAGAAAGAAAAGGATAAAATAGAAAAAAAACAAAATAGATTTAAAAAGTCAGATAAAAAGTACACAAGGCAATAAATCTGTAAGTGAAATTTAAAGAAATGGAGAAATGAAAGTACAGACTAAAATGGAAAGAACAGGAACTAAATCCCACTATCCCACTTCAGGTGGATCGATACGTCAGGTGGAAGGGACTTCCAGAATGGAAGGGTACATAAATGAGAGGGAAGGTGGAGGAATGGGAGAACAGTGAAAACATGTCAACTTCTATAGACTCTCAATAAAAAAGGCAGCTATAGGAGAATAGGAGAAGTGGCACAAGGGAGATTTGAAACTGATAGAATTACAGGAAGAGCTTTTGGGAGGGGGAGTCCCATTAAGAATACTGCCATGGGGGAAAATGTGAATGCATGTCATGAGAGATGGAGATTATTTGATGGGCTTTAGAGAGGGTGTTAGAGAGCCCTTCATGCATGATAACCTGTCCTAGATGCAGCTGGTAACCAAAAGGAGGGAGGGACATGGACTCAGATATGAGATAGATGCCTTGGCCAACAGGACAGAGAATGATCACTGGGAGGAAAGGGGGTAGAAGTGGATCCCTCAGATTAACAGAACAGCAAATAAAGTTCTTAATTCAATCTCAGAAGAGAAAATTGAATTAACTGTGAAAGAACCAACAAAGAAAAAAATATGGAGTCCAGAGAGATTTGCAGAAGAATTCTACCAAACATTTAAACAGTTAATAGCTATATGATACTTTTAAAAATGTTCTTAAAAATTGAGAAAGATAGCATTTTAGTATATGCAGAAAGTTCATTCTTCCCCGAGGCTTTCTCAGCCTTCACCCTGACCCTGGGCTTCTCAGTGCGAAGTAAACTCCTCCCCTGTGCCCCTTTCCTTTGAATAGCCAGTTCTTCCCAGAATCTCCCTTTTAAGGAAAGTGACCAGGCCAGTAATGTGACCTTTGCCCTTTAGGCTCCACTCCAGATTTTCCTGGATTGTTTTCCCTCTCCCACTCCCATTTTTCAGTTTTCTTTTACGTCTTGCCTTCCCCCATTAGAATGTAAACTCTTTAGGGGTAGAGACCTTCATCGTTTTTTTTTCTACTTGTACTTGTATTATCAATGTTTAACATTGTGCCTATCACATGACAAGTATTTAATAAATGCTTACTGACAGGCTAAAGAAAAAAATATGTAGACCAAAATCTTTAATAAACGGTGAATCAAACTTTTAAATAAATGTCAAACAGATTATAGCAATTTATAAAAAATCATGTGATCAAGTTGGATCTGTACCAGAAATGCAAGAATGATTCAATATTAGGAAAATAATTGATATAAGCATACTAAAAACCAAAGTATTCAAAATGACATGATTACATTAATAGATGAAGAAAAGGCCATTGACAAAACACAACACTCCTTTATGCTAAAAATCCCACAGAGTATAGACACTTTTTTTTGATATGACAAAAAGTAGCTAACTAAAAACCAAGCAAAAACCTAGCTTTGTGTGCATTAGGAAACACTAGAAGTTTCTCAATAAATATAGACATAATGTAATGATTCTCCCTTGTCCCACTATTATTTTTTCATATAATTCTTGAAATGTTAGCAATAGCAATAAGAAAAGATAAAGAAATTAAAAGTACTATCACAGAAAAAGAAAATAATATGAGGCAATAGTTTCTGTTAACTTGATGTCTAACTTAGAAAATCCTAGGAAATAAAAAAAAGAATTTAGTTGATTCAATTAATAGCTTCAATAAAGTTGTAGGCTATAAAATAAATACAGAGAAATCAACAGAATTTCTACATAGTAAGAGCAAATCCAGGAGGCAATAATAGAAAAGGAAGTCTAATTAAAAAATTTTGAGGAGTAAATTATTTTCATAAATTCAATTACAAAATATTCCTGAAAGAAAGAAAGAATAACTTAAATAATGGGAAGAAAATTCAGCACTCACATAGCTCAAACATATCAGTATAATAAAAATAGTAACAATACTGAAATTATTTTAATTTTTGTACTGCTATGAATACCTAATGGATACTTTAGAGAGTTATACAAAATCATGATGAAATTTATTTGGAGGAAAAGATCTAGAATATTAATGAGAAAAATGAAAAAAATAATTAAGAATGCAGAGTACTTCCAGACTTCAAGCAATATTATTATAAAACATCGATTAACCAAACATTTTGGTACTTGTTTTAAAAAAAGGGAAAATTAGGTCAAATAATTCACTAGACAAGATAGACTCAGATAATACTTGATTTCAATAATTCCTTCTTTAATAAATTTAGAACAAAAACTATGTAGGAAAGCACTCCCTATTTGACAAGAACTTATGGGGAAATTGGAAAGCAGTTTGGCAGAAATTAGATTTATATCAATATATTACACCATATCCCATAATAAATTCAAAATGGTTATTTGACCTAAACATTAAAGTGCATACCATAAAAAATTAGAAGAGAAGCAGATTGCAATGCTTTTTACAGCAATAAATAAGGAATGAATTCTTATCCAAGCAAGAAATGAAGGCAAGATAAAAGAAAATTTTAAGAACATGAAACTGAAAAAAAAAATATTTCTGAACAAAATTAACGTAACAAGAAGGGAAAAGCAAAATAAAAATGGAAAATAAGAAGGGAAATCATTTGTTTCAAGTATTTCTGATAATATTTTTTCTATATACAATTTGTATAGACAACTAATAGAAATATACATTGGCCAAAAGGTATTCACCTATGAAGTTATCAAAAGAAAATTTCCAAATTGTTAAAAGTTATACAAAAGAATATGATAAGCCTAAATCACCAATAACAAGAGAAATATAAATCCAAGTAACCCTGAGGTTTCACATCACATTTGGTAAATTCGCAAATATGACAAGATGAGAGTAATTAATGTTGTAGAGGTGCTGGAAAGACAATCTCACATACTCATCCTTGGTAGAGTTGTAAATTGGTAGAACTATTCTGCAAAACAATTTGGAATTATCTAAACAAAGTGACTATAATGCCCATGCCTTTTGACCCAGAGATTGACTCCAAGAAAGTCAATGACAAAAAAAGCCCCCATATTTACCAAATATTTATACTAGCACTTTTATGATAGAAAAAAAAAACAGAAATAAATTGGATGCCCATTGATTGCAGAATGGCTAGACAAATTGTGGTACATGAATATAAAGGAATAATATTATGATATGAGAAATGATGAACATGTTTAATTAAGAGAAGCATGGGAAGAGTCCTTTCCAATAAGGTTAGTGGCAAAGCAATCAGTAAAACAAGAAAAATACATTAAGGAAGTAAAAATAAGCAAAGAAGAAACAAAAGAATCATTCTTTTTGGATGACTGCTTCCTTCATGAGTTAAAGTATGGTGTGGGTTGTGTGTGTTAACAGTCCCTCTGGGCTCATGTCTTTTTCTTCTCAAGGTGCTCCCAAACCTGGAAGCTCTTAAAGCAATGACAGTGTGCATGAAATGTCATAGACCTAACTTTTTTAATCTAGCTTTTCTGGAAAGCAATATGGTATTGTGTTTAAAAAAAGAAAAGACAGGGAGGAGAATGTCTATACCCAGAGATCCTAATGTTAGGTATAAACACTAAAAATTTAAAGAAAAAAAATAGACTATTCACCAAGAAAAAACCCACATCATCCTATGTGGTATCTAAGAACAGAAAACAAAAGAGAGGTTCACAAAATGGAGCAGCTGAAAAAAGCACAGCTATGAATGTAATGAATTTTTGGGGGCCATAAGAAATAATGAATTCAGAGAAACATGGTATGATAGGGCTAACATTTACCAACATTTCCCTGATTCAACTTCTTTCTCCACACCAACAATATGGGAGGTCAAGATCCCTCCTCCTTTCAAAATCCCTAAAAAAAGACAAAGTTGTCCTCAGGTACTGATCATCTCTGGCTTCCTGACACAATTTCCTGATCACTGAAAGGCATAAAAAACCCCAATCATTTTTGAAGACTGTTATCGTGTCTTTCACCATAGCTTAATATGATGACCAGACTTATTTCTGGATGGCAATGGGAGGTGGGGTGCAGAGAGGGAGGGGGAGACCAGCCCAAACAAGCTAAATGCCACTGTAATTCTCATTGCATTGTTGGAACATCCTTTTGTCCCAACATCAAACCTAAACTAAGAGAGTGCTAGCATTAAAGTTATCTCTAACATAAGAGAAGATTTATACAAACTTTGTAGAGTGAAATAAGACCCCAATATACAATATACATAAATAATATACAAAATAACCATAACAATGTAAATGGAAAAAAGCAGTGAAACTGAAAATTCATTTTCCACTAGGTTGATCTCCTAACTTTATCATTGTCTCCGAAAATTCATCTTCTTGCAAGATTGAATCAACTTTGAAACTCCATCTTCTTTAGTAGCCCCTAACCCTGGGACCCTTCCTTCTGATTGGAGAAAGTAGAGAGTGGACAGCAGAGAATGCCTCCCAGATCCTCAGCTTAAGGAAACAGCTGTCTATAGTCACCTTATCCTTTCTCACTCAACTGCAGGTCTTCATCATTCCCTGCCTGTTCTCCCCTCTCCAACCCAAACTGACCCCCCCACAAAATACTCTCTTCCCTCCTCTATTTTTAGCTTAATTTTACATGAAGTCTTTCTTCATTAGGTTGTTAGGTCCTTGAAGGCAGAGTCAAATCCCTAGCAAAAAGCACAGTATGTGGCACGAAGTAGGTTCTTACTAAATGCTTATGGATTGTGTGATTCTAATGTTCAAGCATGGGCCTAGGGAAGACATTCTAAAATTCACATCCTTCCTTTATTTTTTTTTTCTGCCACGAAGTTGGACAATTATGGGTGTGGGATAATCTCTACACTAATGAAGCCATCAGTAAACATTTAATAACTGCCTACCATTCTGTATGTCAGACAGCTGAAGTGTTGGTTGATGTTGCCAAACTACTTTTTTTCTCTATTTTGTTGTTCTTTGTTACAGTGGATGGCTCAATGAGTAAGAGAAGGGAAAAAAAATATATTTTGAAATGAAGTTGATGTAAAAAAATGATACAAATAAAAATGGATTAAAAAGAAAGTGTCAAAGAGAGAAAAAAACTAAGTTGCAAAAGATTGGATTACCATACAACATTAAAAGACATCAATGTTCTTCTCTTAGAGCTCCATAAATCCAACCTAAAGCTAAATGAAAAGGACAATATAGTATTGCAGACCGTTGAACAAATTAGATTTGAATGACTTGTGGTGACTTCTAAATGGAATTTTTAAAGAATACACTTATATATCAGAATTCAATGGTAGCTTTATTTTTTCAAATGAACAAATAATATAGCTTAAGGGAATCATAACAATGTATAAACCATACAAACAACAAATAATCATGTTAAGAAAATAAAAACAGTGAGAAAGCAAGCCAAGTTGCAACCAAAGAAGTTGGATGAAAAATTATCTCTGAAAAAAATAATAAAAGAGAAAAAGAGAAGATCAATGAACTTAATCATAAAGACTAGGTAACAGAGAAATTAAAATCCCTAAAACAAGTATAAAAACAAATATAATATATATAAACAAATATAAAATAAATCTCTAAAACTAAAAAGAGAAATTTTAAAATCAAAATGTGATAGAACTAATAGACAAAACTAAAATTTCCAAAGAAAACCCAAATCAATAAACCATTAGTTAATGTAATGAAGAAAAAGAGAGAATATCAAATTAGCAAAATAAAAGATGAACAAGAAAAATTAGTAGCAAGTAGACAGAAAACATGAAGAATTATCAGGAGCAATGCCTTGCACATTTTAAGCACTTAGATGCTTGTTGACTGACAAAAAAAATGACATGCAAACATATGCCAATAACAATTGGAATTCAAATGAAGTAGATATGTATCAATAAAATGTTAAAATATCAAAATTGATCAATAAATAGAGGTCTTGGTCCATGTCAGAAAAACTAATCAAACAAGAATGGGAAAATCCCGAGCCAGACGAAATTGCAGTTAAATTCTATCAATATTTAAAGAGAGTTTCATTCTTCATCTAGTCTTTGCTGCATTTGATATTGCTACCTATTAGGCATTTTCTTCTCCCTGGCTTTTCATAACACTGCTTTCTCTTAACTGTCGTCTTGCCGGTCTGACCACTCTTCAGTTTCTTTTGCTTGACTATCCAGGACTCTGTCCTGAACCTTCTTCTCTCTTGAAAACCTCTCTCTGAATAATATCAAGTCCATGGATTCAACTATAAACTTTATACAATTGACTTGGAGATCTTTATATCCAGCCCAAGCATGTCATCTGTATTCCAGTACAGTATTAGCAACTCTCTATTGGATATTTCTAACTAAATGCCTCAGAGGCATCTCAAATTCAACGTGTCTAAAACAGAACTCATTATCTATACCCACAATCCCATGCCAAAAACCTTCTTTAACTTCTCTATTACCGTCCTTTTGAGTATCCAGGTTTGCAAACACTTGCAAACAATTCCTTCTCCTTCACCAATCATATTCAATCAATTGTCAAATCTTGCTTAACCATCCTTCCTAATTGTTCTCTCTTCTAGCACAGTAACCACTTTTTTTTCAGGTGAATTCTCCCTTTTCTCCATTTTTCTCCATTTTCTCTCCCTTTCTAGTCTATCCTCCATACAACTGCCATGTCACTTTTCTGTTCAGGAAGTTCCAATGGCTTCCTCTTCCATCTAGGATAAGTTATAAACTTTGGTGTGACTTTGAAAGACCTTTGCAATTTGTTACCAGCTCTGCTGTTCAAATTTACGCTGCTTTAACCCCTCTTACATATATACCTTCCAGTCAAATTGTCCTACTTTCCGCTCCTAATACAAAACATTCTATGTCCTACCACTATGCCTTTGCATGGACTGTGCCCCTTGCCTGGAATGTTCTTCTTCCTTGTCTCTGCCTCATGGAAACCTTGGCATTCCTCAAGGCACAGATCAGGCACATATCTTCTCCAACAGGAAGCTTATCTTGGTGCTGTCGGTTTCTAATTTCTCCTCCAAATTACTTTGAATCTATTTGTATATATTATTTAATTTTCTGTGGATACATTATCACTCTCCCATAGAATATGAGGGTAAGGGATTTTTAAAATTTATTTTAGTATTTCCACTGCCTTTCACTGTATCTGTCACGTTTTTATTCAGTCATTCCGTCGTGGCTCTATATGGGGTTTTCTTGGCAAAGAGACTGGAATGATTTGCCATTTTCTTCTCCAGTGAATTTAGGTAAACAGAGGTTAAGGCATTTGCCCAGGGTTACACAGTTAATGAGTGTCTGAGGCCACAGTGAACTCAGGTCTTCCTGACTCCAGACCTAGTACTTTATGCACTGAGCTATCTTGCTACCTCAATAATGAGACAGAAGGTGCTCACCCAAACTTCTTTTATGAAAGAAATATCATTCTGGTTTCCAACCCAGGGAAAAGCAAGAAAAGGAAACTGTAGAACAATTTCAGTAACACATACTGATGCAAAAAATATTGCAATACATAAATAAAGTCATTGTAAGAGGATTGCAGTGGTATGTCCAGAAAATAATTCACTACCAGCAATCAGAATTCATAACAAGGATGGAAGGTTGGTAAAATAGGGCGAAACGTTTAGGAAAACCTTCAGAATAACTGATATAAGAAAAAACCCAACATATTAAAACATAATAGTATTAGAAAACATCAATGTTCTTCTCTCAGAGCTACATAAATCTAACATAAAAATAAACAAGATCGATAATACAGCATTGATTATATAGATTATTTAATAAATCTGTTTTGAGGGACCTTGTGGTGACATCTAAGTGGAAATTTTAAAGAACAAATATATATGTTAGAAACTAGTCATTTATTTAAAAAAACAAACTTGAAAAACATCATCCTAGAAGGGCCACTCCTTCATATAATAATGACAGTGATAGCATTTATATAAGTGCTTTAAGATTTGCAAAGAACCTCAAATATTTTTTCTCATTTGATTCTAGTAACAACTCTATGAGGTAGATGTCATTATTATCCTTATTCTTCAGGGAAAGGAACTGAGGCTGAAAGCTTGATTGACTTGTTCATAGTCGTGTACTTAGTGAGTGTCTGAGGGAGGATTTGAACTGAAGTCTTACTGACTCCAAACCCAGTACTTGCATCTGTTATACCATGTAAACATCCAATGTGATCAAAAGCAAATATCTCAAACCAAGGGTTAGCATTATTTGCAAAGAAGAAACACTAGTTGCTTTCCCTCTCCAACAAGGATAAAGAAAAGATGTCTCTTCTCTCCATTAACATATAGTTCTAGAAATTCTAGAATATAAGCTATAGAAATTAGAAAATGTAAGAAATAGGAATAAGACATGACAAAATTAAATATATGTAAACTTCAGGAAAAAAGAAACAAAATGAGGAATTGCATTCCCAATACCTCCCAAATATCTGGGAGTTAATCTTCTAAGATAAATGAGAAGTAACTACAGAATACTCTTTGCAGATATAAAGGAAGAAAGATACTATGCCAATATAATAAAGCAACAATACTATTTAAAAGAATTTGTACATTTCTAGCAGTCAAATGACCAATGAGATGCTTTATAGAACTAGATAAATGATTAATATAATTCATCCAGAAAAATGCAAGAAACAGAATTTCAAGGGAAATATTGAAAGTGCCATAATACTGCCATAATATTACATTATATTATAATGTGACAATGGTTAAGATTATTAGTTATAGGTTAAAATATTTTTAAAAAGCAAATTAGTGGAAAAGAATATCCAGCAGTTGAAAAATCTTATATCAAAAATTACTTTGGGGAAAGACTACCTATTTGACAAGAATTACTAGGAAAAATAGAAAATAATTTGATAGAAATTAGTTCTAGCCTGGCATCTAATTCCAATTATCATACTGAATTCCAAATTGATTCATAACCTGACATGATTAAATAAATTGGTGGAGTTAGGAAGAAGGTACCCTTCACAACTGTGACTAGGGAAAGAATTCCCAACAGAACAAGGGCTAGATATAACAATAAATGCCAAAATAGACAATTTGAATTACACCAATTAAAAAGATTTTATACTAACAAAAATCAATTATATAGGGAGACAGTTGAATGAGAAAACAAATCTTTGCATCAAATATCACTGATAAAAATCTGTTATACAAAAAATACACATAATTGGCACAATATAGGGTGTTCCAGTTTTAGTTAAATTTTCAATAGCTTAAATTGCACTCAGACTTTTGGGACACCCTGTATATTCTTTTTTCAATACATAGGTGATCAAAGGATATGAATGAGCAGTTTTCAAAAGAAGAACTGAAACCATAAATGATCACATGAAAATAAACTCTAATTCTCAAACTAGATATCCTACAGATATCTAAAACTTAATATATTCAAAACTAAACTCATTACCTTTTCTACCAAACCTTCCTCTCTGCCTAACTTCCCTGTTACTATTGAGGCTACTACCTACCCTCCTCCCAGTCACCGAGGCTCACAATCTAAGTGTTGTCCATGTGACTCCTTGCTCTCTCTCATCCAAGTTTTCAGTGGTTTACCAAGGCCTGTTTATTTTCCCTTCATAACATCTCACATGCACTCTCCTCCTCTCCCTTGAGCTGCTACCACCCTTGTATAATCAGTCAGTAAACACTTATTATGTGCCAAGCACTGTACTAAATGCTGAAGATTCAAATTGGAAAAAGAAAGACAGTTCCTGTGTTTACGATTCTTAAAAATCGAATGGGAGAAGACAACTCATGAAAGAGTGATGGGAAGATGAAGAAGACCTACCAGTAGCCAGGGGGAAAATAAAGAAATGTAGGCCCTCATCATCTCATGTTTGGACTACTGCAATAGCATGCTGATTGATCTGACCCACCTGTCAAAGTGATCATCCTAAAGCACAGGTCTGACCATGTCATCCCTCCTGTTCAATAAACTCCAGTGGATCCCTATCACCAATCCTCTATTTGGCATTTGACATTTTTCATATAACTTGTCTTTCTAGTTTTTACACACTTGACACACTCTTATGTATTCCATGATCCAGTGATGTTGACTTCCATGCTCTTCCCTCACCCAAGATACTCTACTTCCAACTCTGAGGATTTCTGCTGGCAAGGTTCCCCATGTTTGGAAAGTTATTCTTCCTTATCTCTACCTTCTGACTTCCTTGGCTCCCTTCAGGTTCCAGCTAAAATTTCACTCTCTACAAGAAGCCTAGACCTGATCTCCATTAATTCTAGTGTCTTCCCTTTGTCTATTATTTCCAATTCATTGAGTATTTATCTTGCTTGTACATAATTACTTGTATGTTGTCTCTCCCATTGGGCTGTGAAGTCCTTGAGAGAAGGGACTATTATGTATATCATGTATACTTGGCATTGTGTTTAGCACATAGGGGGCACATAATAAAGGTTCATTGATTGAGTTTCTCAAATCATTAATAGTGAAAATTTTTTTTTTGAGATTTCACATCAGATTCCACAAGTTATTAAAGATGACCAAAAAGGGAGAATAGTCTCTCAGGGGTTGTGGGAACTATGGGAATAGGCACACTAATAAATTTTTGGTCCAATGCATTGGTTCAATTATTCTGGTTATCAACTTGGAAAGTATGCAATAAAAGTGAGTATTCTTGCCCTTTAACCTTATGATCCCATTTATATATATATATATATATATATATATATACACATATATATATGTATATCCCATTATATATACCATTATATCCTAAAGAAGTCAAAGACAGAAACAAGTACCAAAATGTTCATAGTACTACCTTTTGTGATAGCAAAGAACTGGAAAAAAACTGACTTCCCATCAACTGGGAAATGATTGGGAAAAAATAAAAAAAAACTGTGATATATGAATGTAAGAAAATGCTATCTAGTAGGAAAAAATGATCCCTGAAAAACTGAAAGATACATGGGAAGATTTGTATGAACTAACACAGGATGGAACAAGTGAAACCAAAAGAACAATATACAAAACAGCAACCATGTAAATTAAGATATTAGATCATTAAAAGAAAGTTAAACTCCAAGCCACCCAAAAACCAATATTAATACTAGAGATTATATAATGAAATAGACTTCCCTAAAACCAGTAGAAAAAATGGGACTACTGGAGCAGGATTTTTTATAACTTGTCAGACTTAGTCATTGTATTAAGCGGAGAGTCAAGTATCCGCCTTCAATAAAGGAAGGCATTGGGAGGAGGGTAAGGGAAGTGGTGTCAGTTAATGCTGGAGTTATCAGAATGGTGATGAGGCTAGAAGTGATGAGTTTATTTCAGGACGGCCCTTTTGTTCCTCAAAGCTGAAAGCAGGTAGAACCAGCATATGTAAAATGGACTGGCTTACTAGGTCACAAAGAAGTGACTTAACCAGAGTTTGCATCAATTTATCTCAACAGTTTCATATTGAGGTACTGTTTCATTTTTAAAGCTTTTTGAAACCATAGAACTTTCAGAGACTTTTTTCTTCTTCTAAGCTGAGCTTGTAACTAAATAAAAGACAATCAAGTAGAAATATACCCCACATAGTCACCAAGCTTGACAATATAAACAAAATTCTGACCTAAGAGACTCCTACTTCTCTCTAAAGAGTAGGGTGTTATATGCATTATTTTTTTCCAATATCAAATTACTGTTTGACTTGTCAGTTGCTCAGATATTGGCTATTGTTTCCTTATGTTAATTAGTGATAAAAAATAAATCATTTATGAGTGAGAATCCAAAGGTGATGAGAGCTGGAGAGATGGGGTACAGGAACTCCAAGGCTGGAATTCCCTGCATGGCCATCTGAAGGAGAATTCATGGACTCAAGCATTCTTGAGGTCAAGGTAAAGATTTACTATGCTTTTCAGCAGGCAAGAGTTGTTAGAGAACCTGCAATCTTAGAGGAATACAGGTAAAGTTTATGTAGGATATCGTATTGTAAGACATGTGCCCAATATGCTAATTAGATGATTCAGGGCAGGATCAGGGAGTGGTTAGTTCTTAAAGGAACATGCACTTTTAGTATCTACTGTGCAGGTATTTTACCCAGAGTTCACTGGGAAATAGCCCAAGGAGGGTGCTACATGGAGGTGTGGTGCTAGACCTGAACTATAAGTCAATTAACCGTCAGGGCTGACTAAGGAATACCAGGCTGTTCTCATCAATGTCTTGTTAGATAAGATAAATGTAAGGGAGTATATGTATGTCTAAGTCTAGGATACATATGATTAGTTAATGAATAGTAAATGTCATTATGATCCAGTACATAGCCATTTTAGTCAGTACACAGCTGGTTCAGACTAATAAGTTCTATAGTTTCAGTTGGTTACTGTATCAGGAAGAGAGATAGAAGTTTTGCTGGGGCAGGTTGTCCTTGAACTGGGCAGAAACTGTGTGTTATAGTGTTTTGCAGCTAGAGAGAAATGTGATTTTTGAAGAAAAATGTGATTTTAGAATTGGGGTCCAAACATATGCATCCAAGTACCCCACCAAAGGGTTTCCTTTGAATAAGGTAAATGAACCTTGGTGCATGTATATTATGACCTGTTAAATCCTAGCTGAGGTTCATTTATCATTAAAATTGTTTTAATGGATCTTGGGGTATAAATGTTTTTACACATAAATTGATCAATAAAGTAGAATATTTTTGTTTCATTTTAGAAATTAAAGAGAACTGTGAATAGCATTGGAAATACTTATGTCACTTTAAAATTTAAGACCATTGTGTTGTGTAATATACCTTATTTAAAATAGACTCGCATTCTAGGATCCCTACTCTTAGAAGTCATTCTGAATCCATCTCATTAAATATAGCTAATCTTCAAAATTAAGATTAAATAGTAAAACTATACACAAATATAAAATAATAGAAGACTATCTCCTTTCTATTACCACAACCAAAACAAAGAATAATTACATCATCTTAATTTTTAAAACTAGAAAAAATTATCTATTCAGTTAATTTGATAACTGTCCATTTAAATATTATAGATGTATGATTAACAAAATTGAGATTTTATCAATGTCAAGGAATAAAATACTATATATCCCCCTGAACATGTGAACTGAAAGATGTTTTGTAAAAAAAATAATAAATCTTAGGGGAGTGTGCAGTGATTCAGGGCTTTATCTGAAAATAACATCTGGAGGACTTCACCACTAACAGGGGATCCTCCCTCCATTTGTTCTTTTTTATGATATTTCATCTCACTTTTTCCTCCCTTGTGTGTTTTATTTTAAAATAAGCTTTCAAATTAAATTGTATTTCATTTTTTAATCATGAAAGTTCATCTTTTCTTCCTTCTCACACTCCCACTGAAATAGCAAGAAAAGAATCCTGCTACAAACAACTTCATATAGTTGAAAAAAGATCTTGTATTATGTATGTGCCCCCCCAACTAAAATGTTTTCATCTACACTTAATCTGAATGAATCAATCATCTCTCATCCACATGCAGTTAGCATATTTCATCATGAGTCCTCTGGAATTCTGGTTGGTCATTGAATTGAAGAGAATTCCTAAGATTTCAAAATTGTTTTTCTTCTGGCTCTTCTCACTTCTCTGTCATCATTTCTTACTGCACATGTTCCTTCATATTTATACATAACAACTTGTTCATCCATTTCCCAATGCACAATAATGGGCACTTATTCAATTTCTAAGTCTTCGCTACTGGAAAAAAAAAGGAGCTGCTATAACTGCTTTTTGAACATATGGATCCTTTTTCTTTCATCTTTCTGGGTCATAAATTTAGCTGTGGTATCATAACATCAAAAGGTGTTCACAATTTAATATCATCTTGGTCATAGTTTCAACTTTCCAGAATGCTTTCCTGAATGACCAGATCAGCTCATAGCTCCAATAACAGTATATTAATGTGCTTGGTTTTTCACCAGCATTTGTCATTTACCATATTTATCATCTGCGCCAATGGGTAGAGTATAAGGAAGAACAGAGTAATTTTAATATGCATCTCTTTATGTATTCATAATTTAGAACTTTTTCCACATGATTATTGATAGCTTAGATTTCTTCCTCTGATAACTGCTTATTCACATCCTTTGACCATCTATCAACTGGAGAATGGCTCTTATTTTTATAAATTGAATTAGTTCCCTATATATTTTAGAAATGAGACCTTTATCTGAGAAACTTGCTGCAAAGGTTTCCCCACACTTATCCACCTCTCTTTTAATTTTAGTTTCACAGCTGTGGTTTAAACAAAAACTATTTTTATCTAATCAAAACTATTCATTTTACTTCCTGTGAACTTCTTTATCTCTTGTTTGGTCATGGACTTTTCTCTTATCCATAGATCTGACAGGTAATTTCCTTGTTCCTTCTCTAATTTGATATCTCATTCCTCAGGTCTAAATCAAGTACCCATTTGGAGATTATATCCGGTGTGAGATGTTGGTTTACCTAGTTTCTGCCAGATTGCTATCGAGTTATTTCAACAATTACTAAATGGTGAATTCTTACATCAGTAGGTGGAATCTCTTGAGTTTATACAACACAAGTCTTCTGTGCTCATTTGCTTTTATAAATTGTGTACCAAATGTATTCCACTGATCAAACCTCTTATTTCTTAACCATTACCAAACTGTTTTGATAATTGTTGCTTTGTAATAGAGTTTGAGATCTAGTACTGCTAGGACCTCTTCCTTACCACTTTTTTTTAAATTATTTTCTTTGAAATTCTTAATTTTGTATTCATCCAGATGAATTTTTATTATTTTTTCTAGCTCTACAAAGAAATAATTTGATAGTTTCACTACTAGCGCATTGAATAAGCTAATTTAGGTAACATTGTCAGTTTTGTTACACTGACTCAGTCTTCATATGAGAAATTTATATTTCTCCAATTATTTAATCTGTCTATTTTTGAAATGGGCATTCTGCAATTGTATTCTTATAGTTTCTGATATCTTGGTAGGTAGACACTAAAGTATTTTGTCCTCCATATGATTATTTTAAATGAAATTAAATTCTATTCTTGTTTTATGGATTTTGTGGTAATATATAATCATCCAATAAACATTAAATGCAGAAATAGAAATGTTGATGATATGAATGTGTTTATTTTAAAATCTTGCAACTTTGTTGAAGTTGTTAAATATTTTGTAGTTGACTCTCTAGAGTTCTCAAAATAAGCTATCATATAATCAGCAAAACATTATCATTTTTACCACAAAATCTTTTTTTCTTCTTGTTTCTAGAGCTAGCACAACTATCTCTCTATTGAATGGTTACTGTGATAATGATCACCTTTGCTTTATGCCTGATTTTACTGAAAACACTTCTAATTTATCCTCATTGCATATAATACAGGCTCTTAATTTTAATTAAGTTTTTGAAGAGGGCCATTAACGTCATGAGGTGATGTCTTGACTTGATCATGAATTGTAACAAAGTGAACCCGAGTTGCACCAAGTTGTCAGCCTCACTCTTCAAGTTAACAAACTCCAGTTGCAAAACAAACGTCAAGATGACTTGTGATGGCCCAGGATGAAGTGGATGACCTTGGCATCTTCAGTGTCTGACCAAGCTCTAAGTGCTCCACAGAGCCTGTTTTAGCTGCCTCCACAGTCAATGGAAAAAACTGTGCTCATCTACCCATTCCAGCAGAGAAAGTCTTCATATGCTTGAGATAGCCAGTCCCCTAATTCATTGATGGGTTTCAGGTCTTTGGTTACTCTCAGCCTGGCTTAGCCTATCTGTCACAATGGTTTTTACTGGGATATGGCTGTGCATGCTATAGCGCCTTTACTCATAATAAGAAAAAATCCACTTATTTTTGTCTTGTAACTAAAAAAAAATAGAAATAGATGTTGTAACTTCTCAAAAGTATTTCTTTTACCTCCTTGATGTTTGCTGGTTTTGTTACTAATATGGTCAATTTTATTTATAGTTTCCCTGATATTGAATCAACTTTGTATTCCTTACATAATTCTGACCTGGTCATAGTGTATAACTTTACTATATTGTTGTAGTCTCAGTGCCAATAGCTCATATAAAATTTTCACATTAATATTCATTAGGTATATTGATCTGTAGTTTTCTTTCTCTGCTTTGATTTTCCTTGTTTTAGCTATCAAGTCTATATTTGTATTATAGAAGGAATTTGGCAGGACAGCTGTTCATTTTTTTCAAATAATTTACATAATATTGTAATTAAACATTCTTTGAATGTTTTATAGATTCACTTATAAATTCATCTGACAACAGAATTTTTTTTTGAGGGGGAAAGAAAAAAGAAAAAACCAGAGCCTTATTTATGATTTGTTCAACTTCTTTTCTGAGATTGGATTGTTTTCTATTTTTTCTTCTCCTAATTTGGACATTTTATATTTTCATAAATATTCATCCTTTTCATTTAGATCATCATTTTAATTGCCGTATAATTGGTCAAAATAGTCTCTGATTGTTCCTTTTATTTCTGCTTCATTGTTTGTGAATTCACCTTTTTCATTTTTTATCCTAGTAATTTGATTTTCTTCGTTTCTTTTCTAATCAAGTTAGCCAATGGTTATCTACTTTATTGAGCTAAAAAAACCCTAGCTCCTAGTTTTATTAGTTTTATTCATTCAATGTGAAGTGGGGGTTTTTTTGCTTTCAATGTTATTCTATGACTTTCAGCATTTCTATTTTGGTTTTTAACTTGTTGGCTTTCTTTTTCTTTAATTGTATGTAGTTTGTTGTTCTGCTCTTTCTTTCAATGATGAAAATATTTAGTGGAGAACACTTTTCCCTAAAGATTGCTTTGGTTATATCCCCAAAAATTTAATATGTTTTCTCATTGCTGTAATTATCTTTAATGAAATTATTAATTGTTTCTATGATTTTCTTATCCATTCATTCTTTAGGATCAAGTTTATTCTTCAGTTAATCTCAAATCTTTGCTTTAGCAGTCCTTCATTGCATATAATTTTATTACACTATGATCTATAAAATAAATGTGTTTAAATTTTCTACTCTCCAGCATTGTCATGAGTTTTTTATGTGCTAATATATGGTCAGTTTTTTTGTGTAGGTGCATGCATAACTGATAAATAGGTATATGCTTTCATTCCTATTCAATTTGTATAGGTTTGTCACATCTAACTTATTAAAAATTCTATTCACTTCTTTCTTTTCTCTTGTTCATTTCTTTGTTAGATCTATCTGACTCCAAAAAGGGGTAATTTTAGGATTTCCACTATTATAGTTTCCCTATAACTCATTTAGCTTTTCCCTTAGGAATTGAGATGCTACATTATTTGGTTTACAAATGTCCAGTGTTGATATTAATTCCTTGTCTATGGTCCCTTATAGGAAAAGGAAATTCCTCTATTTGTCTTTTTTATTAACTCTATGTTTGCTTTGTCTAAGATCATGATTGATTTCCCTGCTTTTTAAAAAATTACACTAATGCACAACAGACTTTGCTCCAGGCTTTTGTTTTAACTCCATGTAAATCTCTCATGTAAATGTGTCAATGTTTCAATTGAGTTTCTTTAAACCACATATTGCCGAATTCTTTGGTATTCACAGTAATTATTGTTCATTGGACCTTTCTCTTCATCATTGTTTCATACTTTTATTGTATGAATAGAGTTTCTCTTCTTTGAAGTCCACAAAACTTTTTCATAAGTCATTTTGAAAAGAAAATCTCCCATTTTATTTTTCTTAGATAGAGGGCAGGAAAGAAGTTAATTCACCAACCTACATATACACCTGCAGATGGTTTCCTTGCAAGAGTTAAACCATTCTGATAGGTAATCATAGATGGGTCAGAGAAGCAAAATTAATTGTTTCCTGTCTGTTTATTATAATATGTGACAAATCAGTCACATCAGTAACAAGGTATTCCTAGATTTTAGACAGTATGCTTAGATTTTTCCAAAGTATTTGACGAGGCTCCAATGCCATTATCATGGACTAGATGATAGAAAAAATGGAGAGTTACTGAGATGATCATCAGTTACCCACTCTGACGTAAAGGAAACGATAAGAAGTTTATCCCTGATAAACTTATTAGATGAGAACGTATTTTATTCACTAGGCGTGAAAAATCCCCTCTCTTCCCCCCGTCTCTTTGAATAAATAAAAAACATAGGTAAGACAATAAGTCTGCTCTAATTTAGTAAGCTTTGGAACTCTATTAGAGGTTTAAGCAAGCAAAGTTTCACTTCTACTTAATCCCTGAGAAATAATTGATTCCTCTCAGAGTCCCAGGTCTTGCCTTGGTTTTTGTCTTTTCCTTCCTTCCTTCCTTCCTTCCTTCCTTCCTTCCTTCCTTCCTTCCTTCCTTCCTTCCTTCCTTCCTTCCTCCCTCCCTTCCTTCCTTCCTTCCTTCCTTCTACTTCCTTGACTGGACTAGGGCCTTGTAAACTCTGGGTGTCTGGAGAATACCCCCTTTTCCCACTGGTTTCCTACACAGTCACTGGACCGGATCAGCAGATCAGGAGCCAAAGACATACTAGATGTGGATTCAAGACGCTACAAAGAGCTGACACAGAAATCTACATCACACCTAGGGGAATATCTTGAGGATTCCAGCAAATGCTGCATGTGTACTCCAAGCTTGATTCTTCTTTCTCCTGGATTTTGTATGTATTTGTGGGAGAGTATGTTATAGACTTTTTTGGGGAAAGAGTAGGAGAATATGTTTTTTATGATGTACTTACTATGCCAGCTTAGTAAATACCTCTTTTTAAAGCTAATTAAATCTGGTTGATTAATTGATATTGAATGATGATTATAAACAGAAGTACATAGGTGGGAACTTGAGCTACATAGCATTAGAAAAAATATCCGACAACCTTTCAAAGGTACCCTTTGAGTCATAAGGGGACCTAATAGCCAGTCTTTGGGGACTCTATTTATTAGTGTGGGTAGGAGTTGGGATAGTTGCTTCAGAGCATGTGCTATAATGGAAAGATGTGGGCTAAGTGACAAGTATAGAACTGTTGAGAGACCATACCCAAAATATAGTTACTGATCAGCTTAGATTTCAGTTCAATTTAGTGAATATATATGAAGTACCTCACTTCAAACAGAGACTGAATGACTGAATCACTTATCTGTGATGCCATATAATGGATTATTGCTTAGATATGGGTCTCTAATAGATTTCTCATTAGATATGTAGCTTCCCTACATGGTCTTTAAGGTCCTTAACTACTTTTAATTTATGTGATTCTCTGATATCTGCGAAAAATCTCAAAGCAAGACAATGCTAAAGATGAGAATAAAATCCAAGCTTTCAAAGTAATATTGAGGTATTTACTGATTCCCTACACATTTTCCAATCCAGAAGTAAAATTATCATCCTATAACTAGTGAAGCTAGTATTTCATGTTCCTCCATTATCTTCTATTGTAATGATTAACTTAAATTGAATTTATTGAAAACTTTAAATTACATGGATATAAAATAATACAATGCTCATGAGAAACCAAATGGTTTGATTTTTATATACAGTTTGAACTGAAACAATACATACCATGACCATCATCCAGGAATTCTGTGATGGTTGCTGACGTGCATTTGGACCAGGGTTTGGAAGCATCGATGCTAGTTAGGATAGAAGACATTAAGCGTTTATCTTCCATGGAGCCATAGTTTTCTTCACAAAATTTAGAATCATCATGAGAGAGTCCAAGGAGGTGTCCTATGAAAATAAAAAATAATAAATTCAATTTATAGATGCTGAAAGTACAAGAAATAATGGGTGATAAAAAAAGACTTGAGCACTTGAGTTAGAAGGCTTAGATACAAATCCAAATTCTGCACTTACCAGTCTTGATTCTGACTCTCAGTCTACTCATCTGAAAAACTGAGACTAACGATGTTAGGGCTATCTCCCTTACAGATTACTCAATAAAAATGAACCAAAATTTATTTGAGACACTCTTCAAAGGTAAGCTATCTTTACTGGTTTTCCATGATACTTAAGGTACACAGAGCTAGTCAAATAACACAACCTTATAACGGCCATCATAAAAATTAACGCAACACAGATTCTGATATTTCAAGGAATTACAATGCTATAAAATAACCTGGATAGTAGATTTGATAGAAACTCTAAAAATATGTAGCATCCATTACTATAGCAATATTGATCGATTTTCCTGAAAATCCTAACTCATAATTCTTACTATTGTTCACTGAAAAGGAAGGAGGTACTTTGGACTTTGAATTTGGGCTCTCATGTTTATGTACATGAAGGGCAAAGCACTGGGCTCAATGAATGAAAGAAACCACAAGCCTAAAAACCAACCTGCAATTCTTAAAACAATTGAAAAATGGCATATATGTTGTTTCTTTAATCATCATCCTTCCTTCCTTTCCTTCCTTCCTTCCTTCCTTCCTTCCTTCCTTCCTTCCTTCCTTCCTTCCTTCCTTCTTTCCTTCCTTCCTTCCTTCCTTCCTTCCTTCCTTCCCTCCTTCCTTCCTTCCTTCCTTCCTTCCTTCCTTCCTTCCTTCCTTCCTTCCTTCCTTCCTTCCTTCCTTCCTTCCTTCCTTTCTGATTCTTCTGTAGACTTCCAGGGATCATACTCCTTGCATCTCCTTCCATCTCCTGAGCTGGCAATCTGGCTGTTTAAGGACTACATAGGGAATAGGCTGATCTTGGCCAGCCAATGGCAAGCTATCCTTCTAAAGCCATCAAGATTGAATAAAAATTTATACTTCATAATGGGATAATAAAGAATATAAGTCCTCATATATTTTCTTTAAAACTTTAACACATTATTGTCTCTTTTATAGGCCCCTTATTTTCCATTATTACATCAACTGGATTTGGAGGTGGGACAGCAGGGAATCAATTCATCAACTAATTGAGGTACCTGGACCACCTGCACGTCTCCCCCCTCTTCCCCCTCTCCCCCCTCTCCCCTCCCCAAGTAGCTTTAATTCAACCAAACTACCTGGCGGTATAGTGTCTAAATACCATATGTCAATTATAGTCACTTCTCCAGGTACAACTTACCATTAAAGATTTAGCTCCAATAGTAATACCTTCCCTTCCCATCAAGCAAAATCCATTACTATTGATAGTATGGGGAAAAGGGTTTCTATAATGTATATGTAAAACAATAATTATGCCATTAGAAAGAAATTTTCTCAGTTTACTATATAGTTTCATATTTTCTCTCTGAAGTATTTTCAATTAAAATCTCATTAACTGGAGGGAAGTTCTATACAAATTAATGAAAAGTCTGAATTATAGATTTTTTTAAAGACATAGTTCTACGAAGGGTCTCCTTTACTACTTAAAACTCATTTGATATTAGCAATGTGTATTCAACTTCTAATATAAAGTCCACTAAAAATAACTTCTGTCTAAAACCTGTTTGACAGGGGTTCTTATCTATATTATTAACATTGGGGGCTGAGCTATCCTGACTGGAGAAAGCCCACTATAGCTCTAGACCCCCAATTATGCTTCACCCTGACCATCTTTCTGCTTTGCTGCCATAGGCATAACACCCTCTTTCCTGCTTTCTACTGCTTGCTCTGGGAACAGTGAACATATCAATGCTACCATTGCTTCGGGAAGGGGTCGAACAGTTGAATGTCTTATTGCACTACTAATCGTACTTGTCACTTTCTAGATCAAAATATCCTTCTCTAAGCATAATTCTCCTATATGTTTTCTCTCTCTTGAAAGCAACTTTCTTGAGGGAAGGGACTGATATTCATTTTTATTTGTATCCCTGGCATTTCATATAGGACTTGGCACATTAGCTGTTTGGTTGTTCAATAATGTCCAACTCTTTGTGACCCCATGGACCATAGTGCACCAGACCTTTGTATCCTCCACCATCTCTCAATGTCTCTCCAAGTTCATGTTTGCTATTTTCATGATACTATCTATCCATCTCATCTTTTGCTGTCCCCTTTTCCTTTTGTCTTTAATCTTTCTCAACATCAGGGTCTTTTCCAATGAGTTCTGTCTTCTCATTATGTGGCCAAAGTATTTAAGTTTCATGTTCCGTATCTGACCTTTCAGTGATATGAAGGGGTTTATGATTTTCATATTAATCTATATGATATATGTAATGAAGACATTAATAATTTAGATTTTCAGAGCTACTATTTCAGCAGCAGATTCTGGTTTGGGAGTTAGAGACTCACAAGGCAACTCAGAGTTATCAATCACTCTGACATTCCTGTGTTTGTACTGTGCCAATGAAAGTTAAGTGAAGCAAATCAAAGAATGTAGAACCTGTTCCTGTCACAGACCTCTGGTCCTGTATCCCACCAAGTAATGACCCTAAGACTTGAAATAATCAACAACTGTTTCCGCAGGACTCAGGAACCCTTGCATCGTCCAGAACTCATGGACTTGTCATGGGAAACCGCTCAGACCCTAGAAAGGATACCCCCACCTTCCCACTTGTGATTTATGTATATAAACTGTGCCTTCATTCCAGCATGTGGAACCCTTCTTCTCAGGAGAACTACAAAAGTCTGCAGACTGCATTCCCCAATCTGAAAGTAATTAATTAAATCCCTTTTTGATTCCTGGCACTCCTGTCTCTGGCGGGTTTATGCAGTTTCAGCTATTCACAGATTGGAGATCAGCCCTGTTGGGACTACATTTAAAATTCTGTTAACAGTGAATAGCCTGATTTATTTCTTTAAGTACTGACTGATTCCCTTGCTGTCCAAGGAATTCTCAAAAATCTTCTCCAGCACCACAATTTGAAAGTGTTGATGCTGCATAGAAAGTGCTAAATGAATACTTTTTCATTCATTCATAAACCATAAATAGTGTAACTCTAAAGGTCAAACCTAAAAATATCTGGATATAAAGTTAGGTTATAACTTAATAAAAAGCAATTATTAAGAACTTTGTGCAAGGCACTGTGCTAAACATTGATTATAAGAAGAAAGATAAAAAAACACTCAGCTCTCTAGGACCTCACAAACCAATGGAGGAGATAATATGTAAATAACTAGGTGCTTGCAAGATATTTATATCAAAGGGAGATAGTCTCAGAAGGGAAGGCTTTAGCAGTTGAAGAAACTGGAAAAAGTCTAACGTAGAACACAGAGACTTGAGGGAAGGTAGGGAAACTAAAAGGCAAAGGGTACAGGGAAAGAGAGAGAGCTTTTCAAGTATTGAGGGATAGCTGGGGGGAGTGGGATGGCAGCCAATGCACACAGATGAAAAATGAAGCATTGTGCTGAGAGCAGCAATAGGCCACTGTACCTGGATTTTAGAATGTGTGAAGGAGAGAAAAATAAGACAAAAGGAGGGTACTATATCATTAAGAGCTTTACATGTCAAACTGAGGACTTCATGTTTGATCCCAGAGGCAATAGGAAGCTACTGGAGTTTATTGAGTAGAGGAGTTATATATATGGCTCTTAGTTCAGTTTTGATGTTGTAAAGAAATGAATCAATCTTGAGTCACTGAACATTTAACAACAGAGGAAGTTTCTTTAGCCCTAACATAGCAAGGATATTCAGCAAGGATACTGTGGCACAAAGCTTCTCTGGACATCTCTATTTGGAAACCCATCTGGTCAGTCAGTCATAAAGCATAGTGACTTGCAAGGTCTTGAGTCACTTGAGATCCAGAACCCATATGGTTTAAGCTTTTTATGAGCCCTAAGTCAGGATTCTACATCCAAGAAGCTGGAATGGATTTTATGAGAGAAGGAAGTTTTACCAGAGAATTACTAGGGAAGATGGAACCAGAAGAAACTGTGTGGGGTTTGTGTATGGTAAGAAAGCTGTGTTGGGGTAAAGGAAGCTGCATCAGGAAACTGTTGTCATACCACAGGAGTGCCATAGTTAGACCTACTCTTTTGCAATACCACCATGGCAGCAGATTGGAGGATGGTTTGGAGGGAGGAGAGATTTGTGGCAGGAAGATCTACTGGTAGGCCATTGTAATAGTTGAGATGAGAGGAGATGAAGGCTTGAAGTAGGGTGGTAGTTGTGTAAGTGTATATATAATATATATATATATATATATGTACATATACATATATACATATATGTATATGTGTGTATATACACATATATATGAGAGATGTTGTGAAGGCAACAATAACTAGATTTGGCAGTGGACTGGACATGTGGGATGAGAGTAAAGCATAGAGGATGGAACCAGCTTAACATCTTGCGCAACCAGTAGGATGACGGAGATTTGGAAGAGGAAAAATTGGGCACGTGTGTGGAGAGTTTGAGATGTTTATGGAACATGTGTTTTAAGATGTCTAATGAGCAACTGGTGATTTAGGATTTTAGTTCTATAGACATATTATATATATGTGTGTATACATAGTAGATAGATAGATAGATAGATAGATAGATAGATAGATAGATAGATAGATA
The DNA here is from genome assembly GCA_023548195.1 of Bettongia penicillata ogilbyi. NCBI lineage: Eukaryota > Metazoa > Chordata > Mammalia > Diprotodontia > Potoroidae > Bettongia > Bettongia penicillata. The sequence continues at coordinate 1,645,650 of JAJHZJ010000525.1, read as the reverse complement.
GATAGATAGATAGATAGATAGATAGGATGGATGGATGGATGGATGGATGGATGGATGGATGGATGGATGGATGGATGGATGGATGGATGGATGGATGGATGGATGGATGGATGGATGGATGGATATAGAGATCTCTTGAACTCACTGGAGCTGATGAGATCACCAAGTGAATTAAAATAGAGCAAAAAGAGAAGAGAACACAGGACAGAGTCCTGGGTACACCTTCACATCAGTGAAGATTCAGTAAAAGAGACTGGGAAGGCAGAGAGACAGGAGAACAAATTGAGGACTGTATCACAAAAAAAACTTAGAAAGAGTTTCCAGGAGAAGATGATCCACATTATCAAATGCTATAGAGAGGTCAAGGGCAGGATCAACAAAAGGTCATTAAATTTGGTATTTAAGAGATTTTTGGTAATTTTGGAGAGATAAATTTTAGTTGAGCAATGAGGTTGGAATTCAGATTGCCGAAGGTTTATAATAGAGGACTTTAAACTTTTTGGTGTCATGGGCCCCTTTAGCTATGGAGCTTATGGACACCTACACAAAATAATGTTTTTAAATGCATAATATGAAATATGTAGGATTAGAAGAATTATAATCAATGTCTAATCATATTGAGAAGCCTATCAAAATGTTAAAAAGAGAACCAAGTTCATGGACTCCAGATTAAAACCTCTGAATAAAAAGAAAAAGTAGACAGGAAATGAAGACACTTAGTATAAAACAGCTTTTTTGCTTTTCTACTACCACTATTAGATTGTAAAGTACTTGGGGACATAGACTGTCTTTTACTTTCTTTGTATCTCCAGGGTTTAGCACGTAGTAGACAATTAATAAAAACTTACTGACTTGACTTGGTCATGGAGCACAGCTTAGGAAGGGAGAATAGACATGAGGCAGCGGGACTGGTAGGATCAATTGATGAAATCAGGACTACATAAGGAAGGCACAGGAAACCATTCATGCTGAAGTGGTTGTAGGAAAATATGTACAGTAGTTCATTGTTGGTATAGTTGTGAATTGATACAACCACTTTGGAAAGCAATTTATAATTCTTTCAAAAAAACATCCATACCCTTTGGCCAAGAGTCTCCACTAGACAGCTTATACCCCCATACACATTAAAATATTTATAGCAACATTTTGCCCTGTAGTAAAGAATTAGAAACAAAGTAGATACCCATTGATTGGAGAATGGTTTAAAAAGTTTCATGAATTCCATTAATTTCTTTAGAATATTGCTATGTTATAAGAAATTATGAATGTGATGAATATGGAGAACCATAAAAAGACCTACATGAACTGATGCAGAAACCAGAGCTAAGAAAATAACATACACAATAACTTAACCCCTAGAAACAGAAAGAAACACACATAAATCAAAAATGAATACTGCAGATTTACAAAGAAGATTCATGGTAACAAAGAAGAAAAATGAGAAGACATTCCCAATAGCACCTCCTTGAAGAGGTGGGAAGTTCATGAGGCTAGTGCATTGCATGCATTTTCAGACATTTCTGACATATTGATCATTAATACTGATCTTTTTCCTTAAAAATATTATGTGCTGAGAAAAGCAGAAGATCAGCTGAATTCTCCCAACATTCTCTTTCAAAAACCTTTTAAATAACACATCAAATGATATTTGGATTGGCAAAGCCAATAAAAGGTAGGGGTGAGACATTTTTCTAGTGTAAGATAATTTAGGAGGTTGACAAGAGAGGTCTGTGATACCAGGGTGCAGGCCTATCTGGAGCACATGCATGCAGCAGCAGAACTTGAAGGCAACTGCATCAACAGCAGCAGCTTTGGAGCTCTCAGCCTGCAAATGGTAAGGAGGTTGGACAACAGGTCAGAAAGAAGTTAAAAGCAACCCTTTGTTGCCACTGGGTATAGCTGACACTGATTGGCATCCCTATTGTCCATAAGCAATTCTGGGCCACACTTTCAGGATGGAGAATTCTTATGATCATTCACAAGGGCACAAGACCCTGGTCAAAATTTCTTAGGCAAAGAGGAGCACCACCATTTGTGGCTACAGGGGAGAATGGGCCCTTCCTGGGTAAAGACCAGAAGACAGATAAGGAAAGCAGGGAGCACAGCTCTCTCCACATCACACTACCATAAGCACTGAAAATTTGCAGACCCCAAGATCTAGCTTTGAAAACAACAGTATAAAAAAGCCCGAAGTTTGGCATAATGCTTTTTCACTACCAGGTAAAAAAAACCCAACCTTAACAAAAAGTTTGAAGTCAAGAAATAGGTTGGAAAAAATAAGCAAATAACAACATCAAAAAGAGAACTTGACCATAAAAAGCTACTATGGTGGCAGGAAGTTCCAAGATACAAATTCCTAAAATAGCAACATGCAAACAGCTACACCTAAAGCAGTAAGGAAAAATGATAATTGGGGAGGGCAGGAGCCAAGATGGCAGAGTAGAAAGATTCACATATGCTAGCTCTGAACCCACAGCCCATAAATTACCTGTAAAAAGAACTTCCAACAAATTCTGGAGCAGTGGAAGCTGAGCAGCAATGTAGTGGAGATTTCTGTTCCAGAGAGCCCTGAAAAATCGGCATCAAAGGACTGTTGCACACCGTACCCACAGCGGAGCCCAGCCCTGCCTTGGCCATGCAGCCCCTAGAGGAGCGGATTTGAGCAGACTTCAGGGATGGCATCTCTGGCAGCAGCGCAGTTCCCTCCACCCACAGGCGCTACAGGTCAGTGAGAAACCATAACTCAGGCCCCCTCTGGAGGAGACGACAGGGGAAGCAGCGGATGGAGTTCCCAAAGCAGACAGGAGCTCCATTGTTGAAGGTCTCCACATAAACTCCCTGAGGGAACAGAGCCTGGGTGGCGGCCCTGCCCCAACCTGAGAACCTGAATTTAATCTTACCCTGAATAGCAGCTAGCACTGAAAGCCCTGAGGCTGGGGAGCAGCATTTGAATCTCAGACCCCAGCACTAGTGAGGCAGGGGAGGAGAGGAATGTCCAAAGGCAAGTAACTGGCTGGGAAAATGCCCAGAAAAGGGGAAAAAAATAAGACCGTAGAAGGTTACTTTCATGGTGAACAGATGTTTCCTCCTTTCCTTTCTGGTGAGGAAAAACAATACTTACCATCAGGGAAAGACATAGAAGTCAAGGCCTCTGTATCCCAAACATCCAAAATAGATATCCAATTGGCTCAGGCCATGGAAGAGCTCAAAAAGGATTTTGAAAATCAAGTTAGACAGGTGGAGGAAAAACTGGGAAGAGAAATGAGAGAGATGCAAGAAAAGAATGAAAAACGGGTCAATACCTTGCTTTAGCAAGGGATCCAAAAACATTTTTTTGGAGACCCAAAAAAATGCTGAAGAAAATAACACCTTAAAAAATAGGATAACTCAATTGGCAAAAGAGGTTCAAAAAGCCAATGAGGAGAAGAATGCTTTCAAAAGCAGAATTAGCCAAATGGAAAAGGAGGTTCAAAAGCTCTCTCAAATAGTTCTCTCAAAAATAGAATGGAACAGATGGAGGCTAATGACTTTACGAGAAACCAAGAAATCACAAAACCAAAGCAAAAGAATGAAAAAATGGAAGAGAACGTGAAATATCTCATTGGAAAAACAACTGACCTGGAAAATAGATCCAGGAGAGACAATTTAAAAATTATGGGACTACCTGAAAGTCATGATTGAAAAAAGAGCCTAGACATCATCTTTCATGAAATTATCAAGGAAAACTGCCTTGAGATTCTACAATCAGAGGGCAAAATAAGTATTGAAGGAATCCATCGATCACCACCTGAAAGAGATCCAAAAAGAGAAACTCCTAGGAACATTGTGGCCAAATTCCAGAATTCCCAGGTCAAGGAGAAAATATTGCAAGCAGCTAGAAAGAAAATTCCAGTATTGTGGAAATACAATCAGGATAACACAAGATCACATTAAGGGATCAAAGGGCATGGAATAGGATATTCCAGAAGTCAAAGAAACTAGGACTAAAACCAAGAATCACCTACCCAGCAAAACTGAGTATAATACTTCAGGGGAAAAACTGGTCTTTCAATGAAACAGAGGACTTTCAAGCATTCTTGATAAAAACACCAGAGCTGAAAAGAAAATTTGACTTTCAAACAAAGAATGAGAAGAAGCATGAAAAAGTAAACAGCAAAGAGAAGTCATAAGGGACTTACCAAAGGTGAACTATTTACATTCCTACATGGAAAGACAATATTTGTAACTCTTAAAACTTTTCAGTATCTGGGTAGTTGGTGGGACCACACACACACATGTACATGCATGCACGCACACACACATACACACATGCACACACACACAGAGACAGAGAGCACATGGTGAATTGAATAGGATGGGATCATATCTTAAAAAATTAAAGTAAATGTATAAGAGAAATGTATTGGGAGGAGAGAGGGTGAAATGGAATGGGGCAAATTATCTCTCATAGAAGAGGTAAGCAGGAGACTTTTTAGTGGAGGGAAAAAGAGGAGAGTTGAGAAAAAAACATGAAGTTTACTCTCATCACATTCGACTAAAGGAAGGAATAAAATGCACACTCTTTTTGGTATGAAAACCTATCTTACAATACATGAAAGTGGGGGAGAAGGAGATAAGCAGGGTGGGGGGGATGATGGAAGGGAGGGCAATGGGAGGAGGGAGCAATTTGAAATCAACACTCTTGGGGAGGGACAGGATAAAAAGACAGAATAGAAACAATGGGGGGCAGAATAGGATGGAGGGAAATATACTTAGTCTTACACAACACGACTATTATGGAAGTCATTTGCAAAACTACCCAGATAGGGCCTACATTGAATTGCCTGCCTTCCCAAAGGGAATAGGTGGGGAGCCGGGGATGGGGAGAAGTTGGAACTCAAAGTTTTAGGAACAATTGCTGAGTATTGTTCTTGCTGCTAGGAAATAAGAAATACAGTTAATAGGGAATAGAAAGTCATCTGGCCCTACAGGACAAAAGAGAAGATGAGGACAAGAGAAGGGAGGGATGATAGAAAAGAGGGCAGATTGGTGATAGGGAAAATTAGAATGCTCAGTGAATTGGGTGGGGGGAGGGGATAAAATGGGAGAAAATTTGGAACCCAAAATTTTGTGAAAATGAATGTAGAAAGTTAAATAAATAAATTTCTATTAAAAAAAATAGAAAGCTTGGAATACGATATTCCGGAAAGCAAGGGAGCTAAGATTGTAACCAAGGATAACTTACATAGCAAAACTGAGTATAATCTTCTGGGGATGGGTGTGGAGAATGGGATTGGATGTTTAATGAAATAGAGGGCTTTCAAACTTTCCTGATGAACAGAGGTGAATAGAAAAATTTGACATTCAAAGACAAATTTAAGAGAAACATATAAAGGTAAACGTGAAAGAGAAATCATAAGGAACTTAATATATTTAAACTGTTTGCATTCCTATATGGGACAATAATACTTAAAACTCCTGAGAACTTTTTTATTATTTATTAGGAAGTCTACATAAACAGAGGGCATGTGTGAGTTGATTATATTGGGATTGGTCTTCAAAAAAAATGAAAGAGTGAGAAAGAAGGATACCTTGGAGGAGGGTAGGAAGAGGTAGAATGAGAAAATTTTTCTCACATAAAAGAGGTATGCAAGGAAGAACTTTTATGGAGGAGGGGAGGATGGGGGAGTGAGCAATGCTTCAACTTCATTGGTTCAAAAATGTAAGAATGTATATACGCACTGAGTTGGGTATAGAAATCTATTTGACTCAATAGGGAAATAGGATGGGAAGAAGATAAGAGATATGATGGGGTGTGATAAAATGGAAGGAGGGTTAAAGAAGGTGAAAGGCAGACACAAAACAGACTTTTGAGGAGGGACAGAATAAAAAGAGAGAAAGATAGGCACACACAGCATTAAAATAAAGGTTTGGAGCAGAATCTATTGTGCTTTAGCTGAAGTAAAATAAAGGCAAGAGTAGTAAACATGACCTTGGACAAAATGTAAGCAAAAATAAACCTAATTAAAAGAGATAATAATGGAAACTACATTTTGTTAAAAGATACCATAGACAAATTTCTACAAATTTCTCTGATAAATGTCTCATTTCTCAAATATATAGGAAACTGATTCAAATATATAAAAATAAGAGCCATTCCCCAATTGACAAATGGTCAAAGTCAGTTTTCAGAAGAAGAAATCAAAGATATCTATAGTCATATAAAAAAATTGCTCTAAATTATTATTGATTAGAGAAATGCAAACTGAAATAACTCTGAGATACCACCTGATACCTATCATATTGGCTAATATGACAGAAAGGGAAATTGACAAATATTGGAGGGCAGGTGCAAAAGTTGGGAAACTAATACACTCTTGGTGGAGTTGTGAACTGATACAACCATTCTGGAGAGCAATTTGGAACAATTCCCAGAAGACTATAGGACAGTGCATACTCTTTCTAATTTATTAATCCCACTACTAGTTCTGTACCCCCAAAGAGATCAAAAAGGAAAAAGAACCTCTATGTAAAAAATATTCGTAACAGTTTTTTTATGGTGGTAAAGAACTGGAAATTGAGGAGATGTTCATCAGCTGGGAAAAGCTTGAACAAGTTGTGTCATATGACTGTGATCAAATACTATTGTGTTATAAGAAATTATGGGGAGGGGATTAGAAAAAATATGGAAAGACCCATATGAACCAATGCAAAGTGAAGTGAGAAGAAATGGGAGATCATTGTGCACAGTAACAGGAACGTTCTAATGATGATCAACTGTGAAAGATTTGGCTCCTCTGATCAATACAATGATCCAAATGACTCATGTTATCCACCTCCAGAGAGAGAACTATGAATGCAAATTGGAATATAGTTTTCTCACTTTATTTTGTTGCTTTTTTTTGCCAGATGGCTAATATGGAAATGTTTTGCATAACTTTACATTATAATTGATATTATTTTACTTGCCTTCTCAGTAGGTATGGGAAGGGTGAGAGAAAGAATTTGGAATTCAAAATTTAAAAGAAAAAAATGTTGAAAATAATAAAAAATTATTTTTTGAAAGAAAAGGTGTAATTTTTAATATGGGATGCCTCTCAGGGAAGGGGAGAGAAAGGAATACTGGAGAAAATTATGGTTAATATATAAAAGGACATGAACATTTATTTTTTAAAAAAAGAATCATGTAATTCCTGAGGAATCAAAATGTAGGGCAAAGGAGAAGAGTGCACAAATAGGATGTTTTTTGTATCATCAAGAAGTCTTGTAAAGAGATCACTCAAGAAATGTAACATTTGAAAAGGAAGTGAGCTAATCCTCTAGCTAAAACAAATAATAACAGATAGCTTGTGTGCTGAACTCACATAAAGTTAAATGATCTAACAGTCTTCCCACTTTTTGTATGGGGTCCTATGGGTGACGTTGGAGAGGACAAAGAAGGAGATCCATAGAATATGTAAGGACAGAAAGCAATTACACCACTGGATGGAATGTGCCCAATGACAATACCAGAAATCTAGTGACTGGTTGAAAGGTGACTGCTGATAAGTCATGACAGACTTGTCTATGTGTATTTTTAAAAATATTTTCAGTAGGAAGGTAAATAAATGTAAGAAATCATATAAATAGCATAATACAGTTATTAAGTGGCATTGACCACAATGTTATGATTTGGTTTTGTTTGCTCTTGATAGCAAATAAGGGTTCAAAGGTTAACTTTACATGCTACTATAATAAATTTGAGATTTAACAGATAGTTAATTGAGATTTAATTAGATAAGTTTTTTCATTATGTAAAATATTTTTTTTTATTTTGATAGTTCTGCTAAGGTGTTCAAGAAACAATATGTTGACAAAAGGATGTAATTTAATTAGATAAATTAATGCACTGAATAGCAAAAATGTCAGTGGCGAGGAGGTTCAGTGGATGGAGCATGGGACCTAGAGTCAGGAAAATCTCATTTCAAATTTGGCTTCTGACACTTACTAGCTGGATGACCATGGGCAAATCACTTCACCCCCCTTTGCCTCCGTTCCTCATCTGTAAAATAGGGACACAATGGAGATGAAAATGGCAAACCATTCCAGTATCTTTGCCAAGAAAACCCCATGAACAAGTTTGTGAGGGTCACAAAAAGTTGGATACAATCGAATGAATGAAAAACAAAAAGTGAAAATGTCAGTATGGGATATAGGATCTATCTCTCTTGAAATTTCTATTTCTCTCTGAAAAAATATCAGACAAGTGCCTCAATCACTTTACTAACATATGAGAATGGAAAAGAATGCATTGTTATTGAATTAATTTCATATCTTGCTTATTTCATTCCCCAAAATACTGTTAACTCTGCTGTCTTAACGCAAAGATGAAAATATGCCTTAAAGTGCTTGTGACACTGCATATTCTGATGAATAACCAATTATTGGAAAGTAACTTATTATAGAACTATAGAAACACCAATGATAGACTTAATTTGGGTGAAATAACATTTTATTTAAGACTAGTTGATAAGTTTTAGACTCAAGAAAGTTATCTATTATTTAAAACACTGACCTGGAAACAGAATTCTAGGTTTGTGTTTATGAACCTATATCAATCAATAGACAGGGACATTGACAAACAGCCTAAAAACAAGAAATTATGTTAATTGTTTATTTAGGGGGATATACCTCATACGAACTCTCCTTTTTTCAGTAAGGTAAAATCTCATTCCTCTCCTCTCCAACACTTACATGCTCCCACACACATTTTCCAGCTGGAATTAAAGATTCAAAAAGATAAAGCCTTGCACAAGGGTTGCACAGTGGGTCAGTAGCTCACTTGGAATCTAAAGCCAGTTTTGTTCAAGATCATGATGAAAGAGGACCTCCAAATTATGCTGTGTACTTGGGAAATTTTTAAAAAATTTTAAATTTCATTTTTACTATTTATTTTTATTATTATTTTATTAAATTTAAATTTTTTTAAAATTGGGTATTCTTCAGCCTGAAGATGAAAAATATATACAAGGCTATCATGTGGGAGAAGGCCTGCATGGATTGACTCCTGACGACTAGGAAGAGTGAGTGGAAGTTAAAGAGAAGCAGATTTAGGCTCGATATTACAGCAATCTAAAAGTAAGATGACTCTCTCTGAAGGTAGTGAGTCTCCTTCTACAAAAGTCTTCAGGTAAAAGCTGCTACATAACAGTTTGTTGGGGCGTTGTAGAAGAGATTCATGATAAGATAAAGACTGAGATCCCACCCCATATTTAGACTGTTATTGTCTGTAATACCCCAAGAACACTCATTTATGTCATTGTTTATCTTGAAAAAATTCTGATAGCAGAGTATTTTGTGAACTGGATCCAGAAGAAGCCCATTTTAAAATGAGAAAATTGAGGTCCAGAAATTGATGAAGGGACAAATCCCAAGTCATAAAAGTATTAAGTGGCAAAGCTGATATCAAATGCAAGTCCTTTGACTCAAAATCCAAATTGCTTTGGACCATATCATATTGTCTTCTATTTTCTAATATTCTTTGGAGAGGTAGGAGAAGATTTGAGAAATGATTACCTTTGTTTTGTAATCATCAGAGTTAAAAAAAGGAAACTAGTATCTGATACATTCACTTCTCTTTCCAGCCTTATGTTTCTGCACATTTTGTAGTGTCTCTACAAGCCTGTGGAAAGTTTCCAGTATCAATTAGAATTTCCATTAAATTTTATGTTGTTAATATTGCTAAAAGTTCTCTTTAGAAAAAGTAGTAACATATACTGGTTATATTTCCAAATATTGCTCTAAAAAGCAAAGAAAACTTAATTCATATTTTTTATTTTAGTACCAAGAAATAGTGTATTCTCCCAAAATTTAATGCATGGTAATTAAATCAGTAGTGTTAGAGAAAAAGAAAAACACTCTCCTAATCACAAAACAAAAATTCAGGTCCATTCTTTCCTGGGTTTAGATGGGCTGAATTTTGATATTTGATTTTATGAATCTGGCTTTCAGTTAGGATGGTTCAAGAACCTCTGAAATTTACCAAAATAGAGACTTGCTAAATATAATCATATATGAGGATGTATGAATCATCAAATTTTTCTCCACTTGCATATAGCAAATTGGAAAATTATCCAATATCAGTAAAACTATTTTTTTCTAAGCTCTCATCTCAGAGTTCAAAGGACTTGAAAGTTCATTTAGTCAATCTGGGACTGAAAGTTATCATTATAACTCTAAATATGACAAAACAAGTCAAAAACATAATTTCAAGACGCAAGCTATAATTATAATAAATATTCTACAATTTACATCTGTGTTTTCAAATGGTAGCTGAAATCTTGGCACTATTCCTGGTGCTTTTCAGGTTGATTCCTTAAAGGAACTAGCTTAAACTCATTAATCAAAAAATAACTGACTTTATTTTATTTTATTTTCAGCTTCAAATCCTCTTTCACCCGCCCTTTCTGCCATTAAGAAATTAAGAAAAACAAATTAAATACAAACATATATACTTAAGCAAAACAAATTCCCCTATTGACCATGTCCTCCCTCCCCCAGTTTGTATGTACATATATTTTATATATGAAAATATGTAATATATGTATATGTATGTATCTTTCTAAGTTTAAATGTGGCCCCAAACAGTTAGTAACTGTGCAACCCTGGGCAAGTCACATAAAGGCTATTTCCTTCAATTCCTCATTTGTAAAATGAGCTGGAGAAGGAAATGGCAAACTACTCTAGTACCTTTGCCAAGAAAACCCCAAATGGGGTTACGAAGAGTCAAAATACAGCTGAAACTACCGAACAACCGCAATAAAGGAATTTGGAATTATGACCAAAAAGTTGTTGAATTAGGTACATTTTCAGTGGTTTAGAGCATTTTTTTTAAAAAATTGAATTATTGATACTTTGATTTTTTTCCTCTGAAAACTTTTTCATATCTTTTGATATGCTTAATATTTTAAAATATTTTTCCAATGACATGTAAAAACTTTAGTTAAAAATTTGAATTCCAAATTCTCTCCTTTCTTCCTTTCCCTCCTCCCTTTCTGTGAAGGCAAGTAATTGGATATAGATTGTTGATATGCTTAATATTTATTTTTCTACACTTGTTTTTATGACTTAATATATGGTCAATTTTTGTGAAGGTGCCATGCACAGCTGAGAAATAGTCATATTACTCTTAGTTCTCATGCAATATTTTCTGGAGGTCTATCATATCTAACTTTTAAAAACAATTCTATTGAAGTCCTTCATTTCTTTGATTTTTAATTAGATTTATCTAGGTCTCGGAGAGGATAAATTGAAGTCTCCCACTACATTAGTTTTACTATCCAGTTCTCCCTGCAATTCATTTAAATTTTCCTTTAAAAAAAATTAAGCCATTTGTTTTAAATACATTTAGTGTGAACAATAATTTATTACTTATGATACTGCTCAGAAAAATATAGTCTCCGCATTTATATCTTTTAATTAGTTCTATTTTTGCTGTTTCTTTGTTTGAAGTCATAATTGCTATTGTAACCTTTTTTTAAAGAAAATAGTTAAAGCATAAAAAGCATAATTTCTTTTGCTTGAGCCTCTTATTTTATTCCTGTGTGAATCTTCCTTTCTCAAGTCAGCTTCTTGTAAACAACAATGTTGTTGGATTCTGGTTTCCAACATATTCTGCTATTGTCTTCTGCTTTATGAGTGAGCTCATCCTATTCACTGTTATAATTGTTAATTATGTATTTCCCTTCTACTTATTTCTCTTTGTTTAAGGGTTTGTTTTACCTCTAATTCCTCCCTTAATTCACCCTCCCTCTTATTTTCCCCTTTCCTCCTTGCTTCCCTATTAGGTGAAATGTATTTCCACACCCAACTCTACGTATGTATGAGATTGAAGTTTTGTTCACTCCCTCTACCCTCTCCTTTTTGACTTCTACTTATGGAAAAATTTTCTCCTTCCCTTCCTTTCTCTTACTCGCCTCTCACTGTATTCCTTACCCCATCTCTTTTCCATTCTTCTCTTAAAGGTATCAGGACATAACAGAACTACTTCCAGGCAAGCTATTAGACTCCCTTTATGATGCCTGATGAGAATAGGATTCTGTTTCATCTGTCCAGATTAGATATAATCCCTTATATTTACATGTTCACTCATATTTACCTTTTAATATTTCCTGTGTTTCTATTTCAAAGTATCTCTGCACCTCTGGTCTTTTCAACAGGAATGCTTGGAAGTTTATTTCATCAAAGATTGAATTTTATCCTGTAGGATTATGCTCAGTTTTGCTGAGCAAGTTAGTTTTGGTTGTCAGCCTTTCTCTTTTACGTTTTGAAGATAAAGACTCTCCAGTAATCACTCTACTCTTTTAACATTGGGTGTTGCTAAATTGTGTGTGATCCTGACTGTGGCTTTCAGGTATGTGAATTCCTTATTTCTAACTGCTTGCAGTATTTTTTCTTTGACCTGGAAACTCTGGCTTTTGCCTATAATATTTCTGAAAGTTTAGATTTTAGAATTTCTTTCAGGAGGTGATCGGTAACTTCTGCCAATTTTTACTTTGCCCTTTGGTTCTAAGATATCTAGATATTTCCCTTTTTTGATTTATCGAGACATAATGTTTAGACTGTGAGTGTACTTCATGATTGAGCACTGGGTTTTCTAACCACCATGACTTTGATGCTCCTTCACAGGAATCATTAACTCCAAAGATGTGGAAATACCTTGTGACTGGGCTGAAGATGGTGTTATGTAGGCTTTGCATCAGGCTGAAAATGTGTTAGATAGAGGAAGAATAATGATATTATCTATGCTATCTAAAACAGTGATACAATCTAACATTAACAAAGAGGCAATTGTCAATCAGTTCAATTAGTAAATCATTAATCAGTTTATTTAGCAAACCTCCAACTGATGATGATGATGACCAGAAAATGAGAAAATTAGAGGCATTCCTGGTACAAAAAAGAAGAAAAGTATCGAAGTTATTCATAACTATAATACCACCTAAAAAAACTTATGTATCATCTTCAGTAGATCAAGGCATAGGGATAGCATCAGTCCTGGTTTGCTCCAGATGAAGTATCATTATGTAAGAAGAGTACAAGATTTTAGGGCAGCTAGGTGGCACAGTGCATGAAGTGCTGGGTCTGGATTCAGAAGAACTTGAGTTCAAATCTGGCCTCAAACACTTAACTAGCTGTATGATCCTGGACAAGTCATTTAACCTCTGTTTGCCTCAGATTCTCCTTTGCAAAATGAGCATGGCGAATTATTCCAGTACCTTTGCCAAGAAAACCCCAGATGTGGTCACGGAGAGTCAGACATGACTGAATCAACTCAGCAACAAACAGGATATAAACCTACCAATCCTAATATGGAAAAATGTTGTTCTTTCCAGGGGAAAAACTTCTATCTACCAAATGAGAAATCAGTTTCCTGACTAATGATTTCCTGCCACTGATGAGTTACAGACAAAGTATCGGGGATGAGAAATGTCACATTATTGAGACCCTCAGAGGCTGGGTATGTACACTGGAAATATAATGTCCAGAGACAATGATTTTTTTTGTTTGTTTTAAAGTGCTGGATAGTCAGTTTGACAACATAGAAAGTACCTATGTGAAGGTGCTAAATATCTCTGAGTAGGTGGGAGTGATAGATACTCTTTGACTCTGTGTTAAGATTGGAGAATCTACTACAAAGAAAAATAAAGAGAAGTGCAACTCATGCGGAGGTACAAACCATGTCAGGGTGGCTCAAGTATTCGTGGGGACTGAGTATTCTGGTGACTTACAATAAAAATCGTCCTCTACTCTCACTCCTCACCATTTCCTTTCATATGTGTTGAGAAATCGTATCTTCTCAGTGGCTTTGAATAAAGTCCTTGATATCATATGATAAAAAAACATTTAAGTTCTGAAGAGACAATGCCTTACACTGCAGTCTTTCTGCCTCATTTTTATTGAAAGTCTAATCAGAAGAGGCTTGATCTGTCCAGCAATCCATCCTAGCAATTACTCTAAGTTAATCAATAAAGAGCAGTTGTCCTTTCTTTGCTACATACTCTTTAATCCAGTGACATGGCCCTCCTCCTTGACTCCAACTCAACTTTGAGCATTATCTCTGGCTGTTCCCCATGCCTGAAATACTGTCCCTCCTCATGTCTACTTACTGGCTTCCTTTATGTCCCAAATGAAATCTCATCTTCTTTGGAAGCACTTCTTGTCTTCTAATTATTTAATTTTTTCCCCGCATATAGCTTGTTTGTGCATATTTCTTTGCTTGTTGTCTCCCCTATTAGATTGCTAACTCCTTGAGGGCAGGGACTGTTTTTTGCCTCTTTTTGTATCCCTAGTACTTAGCAGCCACTTAAATGTTTATTGACTTTCCCCAACTTTGACTAGACTGAATGGTTTCAGTAAAATAATTCTTCAGAGTGTACAGAATGTTTCAGTTTTTCTGTTTGCTGAATCTAAACTGTTTTCTAACTTCATCCCCTTTTTACATTTTGATTATGAAATTTTATCTTGTTTTTGAGTCATAGGAATTATCACTAGGTCACATTATTACTTGAGTCAAAGAAAGTTTCAAAAACAGAACAGATTTATGTACCCTTGAATCTCTTTCTAAATAGGGATGGTTAGAACATGATAAATTTGTCTCTGACGGACTTCTAGCTTCAAAATACTGTGTACTTTTCCCCGACAATGTCTTGTTACCAATGTAGCTATATTTTATCAAATGAAGGACAAACCCCATGGGCAAAATAACTGATAACTTGGCAGAGAGAAGGATCTATAACAAGGGGATCATGCTGAAGTAATACAAATCAGTCTCACAGTATTTCAAAACATCTTCCTAAGTATGAGCCACAGAAGTCAAGTGAGATGATACCTTAATGACCCAGACTCCACTTCAGGAGATTTATTCATGTCTTCTGTGAAATGGACTAGTGCCTCCCCTCCAGAAATGGGAAACAGGCTTGAGAGTTGAGAGCAAAAGAGTCTGATGCCAGAAAAAAAACCAAACTATTTCAGAGTCCATTAAAGAACTACCTTTAGTTGGTTACACAGGTGAACCAGATAGTCACAACATGTTACAAATTCTCAACTGGGCTCTCACTGCTACTAGGCAAGCCCACTATAGCTCCTTTATCAACTCACTATTCTGACTCTTTACCATGGCTCTTTCAAACCTTTTTATCTTCTGCATCATACTTTATAGAAAAAAATTGGACATTCACCATGAGCTCTCTCCTTTTCCCTCTTCTTCATCTCCTATCACTCAAGTGCCTTTTGTTACCTTATTCTCCTTCGCCCCTTTCTCACATGATGAAATGGTACTATTCATCAACTAATCCTACCCCTCTACATGTTCAAGTGAAACAACTGCATTCTGTCTCCTCAGACTGCCACTTCCATAATCTTTCACTTATTTCAACCACTTCCTGTCTACTGATTCATTCCCTCCTGCCTACAAACATACCCATGTCTCCCCTATCCTCACTTGATCTTTCCATCCCCTTTAACTATTGTCTTATATTTCTTCTGTCCTTTGTAGCTTAACTCCTCACAAAGACTGTCTACAATAGGCACCACCACTTTTCATGCTCTTCTTAATCCCTTACAATATGGTTTATGACCTTATCATTTCATTAAAATTGTTTTCTTCAAGATTACAAATGATCTCTTAGTTGTCAAATCCAATGACCTTCTTTAAATCCCCATTGTCTTTAACCTTTCTGAAGTCTTTAACACTGGCAATCACTCTCTGTTCCTTGGTATTTGCTTCTCTCTACATTTTCAGGACATCATTCTCTCCTGGTTCTTTTCTTAGCTATCTAACCACAACTTTTCTGTTTCCTTTACTGGATCCTCTTCTAGATCACATCTTGTAACTATAGGTGAACCTCAGAGTTCCATCTAGGGCTGTCTTCTAGTATCTCTCTATATTACTTTGCTGGGTGATGTTTATCAGCTCCCATTACCATCTCTAGGTTTATGATTCTCAAGTTGACCTATACTGCCTGAATCTCTCTGATGACCCCTAGTCTTGCTTCTCCAACTGCCTTTCTTGAACTGGAAATATTAAACTTAACATGTCCAATGGAACTCATTAGCTTTCCCCTTAAACTCTTTTCCCCTCCTAACTTCCCCATTACTGTAGAGGACAACAATATCTTCTCAGTCCCTTGGACTCCTGAGGAATCATCTTGGACTCCTCACTATCTCTCACCCTCCCTTATAAAATTTATTGTCAAGGTCTATGGATTTCATCCTTACAACATTTCTTGAATACATCCCTTTCACTACTCTCACACTGCCACCTCTCTAGTGCAAACCCTCACCATCTCTGGCCTAGACCACTGTAACAGCTTGCTGGTAAGTCTGTCTGCCTTGAGTCTTCCCTTACTTCAATCCATCCTCCATTCAGCTACTAAGGTGATTCTCTTATAGTACTAGTCTGACCATGTCACCCCCACTTTACTTAATAAAGTCATGTGGTTCCCTATTGGTTTCAATATAAAATACAAAGTGTTCTGTTCTGCATTCAAAGTCCTTCATAATCTAGCCAGACACATACTCTTTGATAAAGTGACACTGGCCCCCTAAAAATTCAGCAAACAAAGTACTCCATTTCTTGGCTCTGGGTTTTTTGCTGTTGTTTGTTTGGCTGTCCCCTACACCTGGAATACTCTCTCTCCTCAACTCTGACTACTGACCTCCCTGGTTTCCTTTGAGTTCCAACAAAAATCTCTTTTACTGGAAGCTTTCTCCAATCCCTCTAAATTCTAGAGTCTTCCATCCATTAATTACCTCTTATTTATCCTATATATAATTTGCTTTGTATATATTTGTTTACATGTTGTCTCCCTCATTCAATTGTAAAAGATAAGGATTGTCTTTTACCTTCCTTCATATGCCTAGTGTTTAGCACATTGCCTGGCAAACAGTATGCATTTAAATATTGATAGATGGATTAAATATGCTCTGCTGGAGGATCTAGAATTAGTATGTCTGAAACTGAACACCATTGAAATAGCATCAGGAAACCTGAATGGTTGAGGATAAAGACACTCCTAGACCGTGCCAAAGCCCAGTTTTACCCTACCTACTCTCCCTGGCTTGTGGGACCTTGTAAAGTGCTGACTTTGGAAATTGAAAACCTAGTATTCTGCTGTGTTGGAGTGGATCACAAGGGATGATGGCATTATACACCTCTATGAGAAACCTTCACAAACGACCATCTTTCAGTCTATGCAAAGGCTAGGATTCTGCAGATTGTGTAAGAAAAACTACCCATATTTGGGTTATATTGGTATGAACTTCAAGTTCCCTAAGAAAGCTATGGGAGTCAGAGAGAAGATAGACACTGTGGCTCCAATGTGTGCAGAGCCAGAAAATGTGTCTGGCATATAAGCATTTATTGGAACCAACTCCAATCTCTTTGAAGTACTAGCAGAATATTGCAGGCAGAAAACTTGGATCTAGCATCTAGACACTTATAATTCATGCATTCTGGGTGGAAGCCTGGAGGAAGGAAGAAGCTAATGACGACAGAACACTGGACACACTGGCTCCTCCAACTCACCAGTAGATCCATCAATAGTTGACTTTGGCCAGTCTCCCATGGCTAAGGAAGGGAATCATATGTTCATAGATTTAGAGTTGGAAAGGGGACCTTAGAAGTCTATTGAGTTCAACATCTTCATTTTCTAGATGAGGAAACTAAGGCATGCAATGGTTAAGTAATTTGTCCTGTAGATAGTGTCTGAGGCTAGATTTGAACTCATGTCTTCCCTACTTTAAGCCCAATGTCTTATCCACCATATGTGAGGAACAGTTTGAAGAACAGTGTGTTGTCAATGTATGAATGGGATGTGAGGTATGCCCGAGTAGTGACATAGAATCTTGATCAACAATTCCCAGTCCATTCAAGAGTAATCTCAGATGATAGGTTTCTCACATATAGAAGACCTCAGAAATCATTTGAAAATATTAGTAAATGGGAGCATCAGAATTGAAAAGTCCATGCCTTAGCCTCAGTGGTTTTACTAAAGAAGTCTAGTTAACACTGAACAACACAACTAGAACAGATCTAGAATATACCATGCCACGATTCCAAGATGCCCCGGGCTATCTTTCTAGGATTTGTTTACATCAAGTACTACCCAGACAGTACTTCCCAATACTGGACTTGCACAGTCTTAGCACATCTTAAGGATAGATAGAGAGAAAGTAAAAACAGCCACATCTGCCTGACTGGATTCTCCAAATCTGAGCATATGCCTTAAGGAATCTCAAAGGTACCAAACATATTTCAATTGCTAATGGAGAAAGTGATGATATATGAATTACTACATTATCTTTTTTTTTTAATTTTCTTATTTCAATCTCTTGCCTACATTCACTTCTCACTGCCACCCTCCTGCAGGTCCTCATCACCTTACTCCTAGACTATTTTCTGATTGGTCTTTCTGATTTAATCCTTTCTCTACTCAGCTATCAAACTTATCTTCTTTAAATGTGTTATCATGTCACTCCTTTCCCCATTCAATAAACTCTGGTGGCTCCCTATTACCTCTTGGAACAAAAATAAAATTCCCCATTTGTCTTTTTAAAGTCCCTCGTGGTCTGGTCCTCTCCTACTTTTCCAGTTCGATTATACCTTACTATAAGTATGGGGGAGTTTATTCAAAGGCTTAGAGACAAAAATGAAATGTTACGTATGGGGAAAAACAAGTAGTCCAGTTTAACTGAGAAATGGGTGCATGAAGGAGATTAATGTGCATGGAAGGATAGATTGGAGGCAGATTCAGAAGGTTTATGGGAGCCAAAACAGTTAATTCAATATTAGACTGCCAGTAATTAGAGACCCTGAGCATCTTGCTTAGTTCTAAATATCAGATATTACGAAGGACAATGATAAATTGAGTGGTGCCTGGAGGAAGGAAAGCAGAATTGTGAGAGGCTATTCTAAGCCTCCTTGGCTAGATCTTCATCCAGGTCAGGTCCAGCTAAAGATATATCATGGGCTCTAGATAATAGTTTTTAGTGATTAAAATTGTAATGACAAAAATCAAGGCATTTGTCAGCTTGCCACCTAATATTTCCATTTTTAAAAAATCTTATTTTTATTGATATGTTTTGTTTCTTTGCCACCTTCAGTTGCAAATATGTCTCTACTCCCACCCCTCTCCAGCAAGCCATTTACAGTAATAAATGATAAAAAGAGAAAAAAAAAAAAACCAAGGCTCTCTCCTAGGCCCTTTTCTCTTCTCCCTCCCTTTATACTATTTTGCTTGGTGAGCTCATCATTTTCCATGGATTAAATGATTATCTCTATGCAGATTATTCTCAAATTTATTTATCCAGACTGACCTCCAGTCTCACATTACTGCTTATTAGCTATCTCAAACTGAATGTCCCACAGAAATCTCCAACTTGATGTGTTCAAAACAGAACTCATTATCTCCCACCCCACCCCCTTTCTCCTTCCTTCCCTACTTCTTATCATTGTCTATGACCCCACCATCTTCCAAGTTACCAAAGCTTACAACCCCAAGGTTAGGGTGTGATGCTGTCATCCTCTGCACATCACTTCCATTCATTCCTCAATCCAATGTGTCACCCAGTCCTACCATTTCTACCTTGGAGAAAAAGTAGAAAGAAAAATACATTTTTGCTATAGCTTCTATATTTATTTATTATAAGTTTGTTTTTGCTTTCTTTCAGTTTCTACTTTTCTTTCCACTCACACAGTCACTGACATGATACAGATTTTTATCACATAATTCATGGATTATTACAATAATCTTTTAGTTGCCCTCTTTTATTCAAGTCTTTTCAATAAACTCCAGTGGCTCCCTACTGATTCCAGGACCAAATATAAAGTTTTATGACTGGTGTTCAAATCCTTTGATATCCTCATCCCTTCCTATCTCTTCAATCTTCTTTCTTCTTACCCTCCCACCCATATATTCTGTGATCCGGTGACACAGGTCTATTGGCTGTTCCTCACCGGAGACACTCCAACTCTTTACACACTTCTACTGGTTATCCTCTAAGCCTGAATTTTCTTATTTCCTCCACCTAGCTTCCCTAAAGCCTTAGTTAAAATTCTACTTTCTTCAAGAAGTCTTTACTGGTCCTCCTTCATGAGATCATCTCCAATTTATCCTATACATATCTTTGTTGGACACAGATGTTTGCATATTTTCTCCCCCATTAGATCGTGAGCTCCTTGAAGGCAGAGATTTTTTTTTTGGGGGGGGGGGCCTTTCTTTCTATCTTCAGTGTTTAGTACAGTTATACAGTAGGTGCTTACTAAATGCTTGTATATTTGACTTTACTTTTATTATGAAACATTTCTATACACATAGAACACAAGGGAGAATTTTGCGTATGAAACTGCATCTTCATTTCCTTAAAAAAAAGTCACATAAAGGGTTCATACATTACTTTCAAATCTGTCCTGTTTCTGTTTCCCTCCAAATATCCTTTCTGTGAATTTTTGAAATGTCTTAATTGCTCTTTTTTCTGACATCATTATGTCTAATCCATTCATATTCTTAAATCTTGTCCCTTGCAATTAAAAACTGAAAGAAAGCAAAAACAATCTTATAATAAATAAATATAGAAACTATAGCAAAAATGTATTTCTTTTTCTACACTTTCAGTCTTTTGCTTCTTTGTCTTTTCCAGGAGGACCCGGGAAATGCGGTTGATCAGAATTCTCTAATAGATCCATCCCAATCTGCTTTTGATATTACTTTCTCCATATCCTTGGAAGGAACACTTCTTCTTTCTCTCCCTATTTGAATGTGAACATTACATCATCATACAACTCTTGGCAATTTCTCATATAAATTGACCTTGCGAGGATTTTCTTGACTCTTGAGTTTGCATTTCAATGTCTCACTCAACTCTGGTCTTTTCTTCAGAAATGCTTGAATGGCCTTCATTTCATTAGAGGTCTATTCGCATGCACATGAACACGCACGTGCACGCACACACACACACACACACACACACACACACACACACTTTACCAGGTTATTTATTTACCAAGTTATTCATGGCTGCGAATCTATATCTTTTGCCCTTCAGATTATTGTCTTCCAAGATCTCCTTTCATTCATTGTAGATACTGACAGTTTTTTCTGCCAAAGGCAACATGATACTTACTGTGATTCTGTGGCACTCAAATTGCTTCTTTCTGGGTTTGCAGTATTTTTTGTTTGACATTGGCTTTTACCTCTCTAGTGTTTCCCCTTTCTTTGTTTTTCCCTAAGGTGAAAAGAATCAGGAAATTCTTTGTATCTTCACTTTTCTCTTTGTTTCTAATAGATCTGGACAGTTTTTATTTGTGACATCTTAAAATATAATGTATAGATTTTTAAAATTGTTTTCAGAAGTCCAGTACTGTTAAAATTATTTCTTCTTGACCTATTTTCTGGGCTAATTTTTATAAATGTCAGATACCTTATATTTTCTTTCTTTACAATCTCTTGCTTTTGTGATAGTATTTCTTACTGTCTAATGCAGTTGTTGATTTTTTTTCATTTTTATTTAGGGGTCTCAATATCTACAATAATTTGTTTATACTGGTTGGTGTTTTTTTGGATTTGCCAATGTCTTGCTTTAGTTTCTAAATTAAGGCTTTTTACCAGGATGGGGATCCATCTTCTTCTAAATTTTGATTCCATTGATTTGGTCCTCTTTGTTGACCTCATGGTCTCACCACTGGGGGTCTATATTAACTTTTGCCTCCCAAAGTTAGCCCCTCCTGGATCTTTGAGGTTCAGAGCACCATATCTTCAGAGACTTGTGCACCTTAGTGCAAAAGACCAGGGACTTCACACGCCCTGGGAACCTGGACTGTCATTCTTTGAGTGTTGCCATGTGACTCTGATTGCTGTGTGGGCTTTCAAGGTCTCTACTCTGGGGCTTTTTCTGGGGCCCCTTCACTCTTGCTCCCTCTATTCACAGAACTTTGAAGAGTCTTTGGGACAGTTCTGGCCACAATTGTAAGCTAGTCTTGTTTGCCTTTGCTGGCAGTCTTTGCAGTGACACACTTTCCTTTTGCCCAATAGGTTATGGTTGATTTTCTGTGCAGTTTTGAGTTGAAGAAGTCATATACTCTAGTTTCTCAACAGATATCTTACTCATTATTCCATCAGGTGTGAATTTCAAGTTTTTCCTGGAGTTAGTATGTGGGAATCATATCATCTGTATTAGCCAGAAGTTCCCATTATCTATTGAAAGACCTTGGAAGAACATGAGGAAAATCTAATCAAAGTGTTTGGTTGGCTAGAAGAAGTTGGTCTAAAACTCAGCAAATGCTAGTTTGGCAAAGTCTCTGTCTGGTAAATGCCTCAGTGTCTTAATAGGAAGTGAATACTGACCCAGAGAAGGGCTTACTATTTGGTTGTATCCAAAGAACTTCTGTGAACTATGTTTTTTGATGTTGTAGTTGCCACCAAAAAAATGGAAGAATTTTGCTATCTTTACTATGATGTTCAATCTCATTTATCAACATGTATCTGGAAAGAACCAAGGGCAGAAAGGCAAGAAAAGTCAGAAACAGCCTGAGCCTTTCAGTGCCATTCAGTATCCAGATCACCAGGATTAGGTGTATCAAAAAATTTCCAAAGGTTTTGTTAACTGCTTCACTCACAAACCAGTGTGAACCTGAGCAAACCCTTTGTCCTGTATACTCATAACTAGCCTAAAATACTTGGTAAGAATCTTGTACTTGAAGAATGATTATAATCAGAAACCTAATGAATTTTCTAATAGAGAATTTATTGACAATAAGACAGAATAAAAACTAGAGTCTTTGGCTTTGAATTGGGCTATCAATGAGAAGTTCAGACTACATAAATGAAGCCAGATTTAAAGTATGGACAAGCAACTATCCATTGACCTACATTCTGACCACTGCCAAGCTAGATGTGACCTGCCAAGTTTGTGTAGCAGCTTTAGACAATTAGGAGTTCAGTAAATCCATCCCATATTAAGTAATTCAAAGACTTGACAATGTGCCAACTAAGATAGTAGAGAGAGTGCCCAGAGACCCTCAAAGACAACATAACCACCTTGCTTGTTGGGAAGTTAGTCAATCCTCTGACCCATAGTGGGTCTTTGACAAACATGTCATGCATGTTATATATGAACTACATAAAACTTGGGTTGATTTAGACTTGAATGCAATAGAAATTTAAAAATGATTTAATGTTTTCATGTTACAAGGAAGTGACAAATCTATGGTAGTCTTAATATCATTATTATTCTAAGTCATTTAAAACACAGAGGGAATTTAAGAAAGAACCTCAGAAAGATAACAAGCAAAGCCAGATTATATGTAACAATGAGGAGAAGGTAAGGTAGATTAAAATAATTTATCCTAAAATGGGAGACACAAAAGAATCCTAAAGAAGTGAGAAGAGTGGGTGATTTCTACAACATCCTTGACCATGAGAGAAAGGAAAAGAAAAAAGTTATAACTCTGTCTGTGCTGTTGACAGGACAGGTAATGGGGATTGTGTGCCAATTGGATTATTATGTATAATATTATGTGTTGTATACATCCCCACGATATGATCCTTTCCTCCACAAAACACTACACTATTTTTCAAATACTCATTAGCTCAGCACCTATTCACATCCATTTAATGTTCTGCTCTAACAGATAAAATCAGATTATACATTAATTCAATGCAAGAATTAATTACGCAAAATAGAATAACCAAGTAAATATCAAATAAGATTTCCCTGCCTCACAATACCCAATATATTCAGGGGTCCACATCAAAATGGGAAGGGAGATTTTCCTTCCCAGACAATTCATGCTGTCAATCACATCCTGGCTGGAACATCTTACAGCTTTCAAAGGTTGTTAAGCTGTTTTGACACTGAACCGCCAAGGCTAGACAGCTTTTCCTGACAAGGATGGCAATCTGCTATTTGAAGTCATCGAATATCTCAAGGCTTTTAGGTCTTATGAGAGGCACTTATATGGTACAGTGGAAAAATCACCAGACTTGGAATCAGGAACACTTTGAATTTGAATCCTGCCATAGCAGTATAACCTTAAACAAATCACTAACCTTTCTCAGCCTCAGTTGACTCTTCTGTAAAATGGGAGTACTAAATAGCTCTTGCCCTACAGAGTTGTACAGATTGAAAGAAATACATTTAAAATGTTTTGCAAATCTTACAGCACTATATATACATATATGTATATATGTTACATATGAATTTGGAGTTCAATTAATGGTATACATACTTCTATATATGTGTGTATATGTATGTATATACATTACATATATATAATATATATTCACACTAGCTGCTATTATTATGTGAATTAGGATCACATATAACCAGTGAGTACAGCAAAAAGTCCCATAAAGTAAAATCTATCTTTTCTTTAAAAAATAAACTTTGAATGGAATTTCCTCTATACTCACTTCATATTTGGGTTAGAGTGAGTAATTTCCTTCTCTTTCTATCATGCCTGTGCCACTTTCACCATCATCAAATAAATTTATTCTGCCAATTCACTAAGTAAATGAAGACTGGGGTGAAGCTGGATGTATTTACCGGAATTGCCGTGGTCATACTCATGTCAGTATACTTCCTTATACTGACAAAGTACAGTAAGTTTTATCTGTTAGCAGGTGAGGGTGTGCTAACTGCATGATCATTTGGCATTTCCTGGTACCAGGTAAGAAATAGAATAGTTAATCAATGGAAGAGATTAGACCTTTTAGGAAAAGTGTATAGCAGTCTAATATTTGATTATTTTGAGAAGACAAAATAATTTTTCACTAAGAGTTGCTGGAAAAGCAGGGTAGAAAATTGACAAAGAACATATTTATATCATCGCATAAACCATATACCATAATACATTCTAATTGTATAAACAATCTAAATAGAAAAAATTCATCATAAATTAGGGGAACCCAGAAAATTATATTTTTGGGGAATGTGAATAAGAGATGAATTCCTAATCAGTCACTAGACAATTCATAATTCCTTCTAAGTATGGGATTTTATGATTAGTTTTTCATTTTAAAATTATGATATATGCCATAAAAAGAGAAGGAAAACACAAACAACATAAATAATGTTTCCCTCAGGACACAGATAAAAGATGAAGCTAGTTTTTGAAGTCTTTGGTATTCAAGCCATCATCAAGTGCTCATCAACATTAGTAGTTTATGAAAACAAATAGATTGGAAATGGTGCTAATGAACAGAAATTTCTTTTTATTGACAGATTTTTGTGAAAGTTATTTCTACATAATAGCAAATAATAAGGCGAGTGATGCTTAAAATCAAAATTTTGTCTCAATTATTTAATGTCACTCACTTCTTTCATAAGAAAACAAGGCATGACAAGTTTTTACCTCATTGATATGATTACTCATCATTATCTATGACAACTTATTTGCTGCCCTTTGTGACCAACTGATACGTATGAAGTTGAAATACAACTTTCCATTAAATCATTCACAATATATATATATATATGGGAATACTTTATAGTAAACTTCCAAATTTCATCTAAAAGAGCTGCATATTGATGTTATAAAAGAGTTAGAACACTTGACTTCTCCCTTCAAGTATTCATTTAAAATGATATTTTCAAAAAATAAACATCTACTGTGTGTCTTCCCCTGTCTTCTGATTTCTTATCAGAAAGATAACACCCACATAGACGTAATCTGTAAGTGTACAACTGAACCAGGGAAAAATCTGGAATTAATTATAAAGTGTTTGGTTCCTCACGCAGCTGTTACAAGTGTTTGATTTGGCAAATGATCATAAAAGGCAACGCATACCAATTTCATGAGCAACTGTAAAAGCTGCATGGAGGCCATCATCCTCAATCACTGCACAGCTGCGCTCAGGAGAGCATATGGTCCCAACATCTGCCATTCCAAGAGTATCACATGAATGATGTCCACATAAATCCTGCAGGGGAAGAAAAAAAAGAAATAATTAAAATCAATTTACATGCAGGAAAAGTCACTATAAATAGTGACTTGCTCTCCCAAATAGCAAGAATTTGGATAGATGTAAATGTCACCTGTCCCTCCCTGGCATTTCTCCAAGGACTCTCTGAGGATATCATGCTTTCAGAACTATTCTGGGCTACAGAAGTTGTATAATTAGGTTGAATTATATTTAAAAGATACCTTGAGTTGTATGTTCCATTTTACAATAGAAGCATTACTAAAGTCATACTACATGCACTCTTTAATGTCTAGAATAATTAGATTTCATTTTGGAAAAGCCTCTGTAACCAGTTTTGTATTCAACCTGATCAATTTGTAAAGAATTCATCAGTACAGGTACAAACCACAATATATCTTAGAATGTAAATGTTCTAGTAGGTTAGAAAAAATCCAAACTTATCTATTCGAAATATGCATCTATAAACAATTCAATTCTAAATTTCTAAAGAAAGTTGCAATTTCACAGGGAGATTAAGTGGGTGATATTTTTAAATTAATAAAATGTTCCTTCATTCAGTCAAAATATCAGTTTAAAATATCTGGACTCCAAAAAAAAAAACAAACAAGAAAAACTACTGAAATAATAATCTTAACAGAAAACAAATGTCCAGAAATCAGCAGTAGCAGCAGAGACTGTCAGTTTATAAATACATAAGGTTATAAATCATAATCATATTAATCCAATGGTTTTAAAATAATCTATTTTAGCTGCCAGATTTTTATTTTTAATGAGAATTTTTTTAATAGTTCTACTATTTTAAAGTGGTAGTGGAAAGAATATTGGCTTTGGAATTAGAGAATATTGATTCTGCTACTTGTTTGCCCTTGAACAACTGATAAAAATGGGGATTGAAATTTTAGAGCCCTTCTAGCATTGAACCCTAGGATACTAAATTATACAGTAGTATTTTAAGTGATCTTTAAAATATTCAGGAATTATTTTATACAGGTAATATTGCTTAAATATTACCATACGCTTTTTTTAAACTGATGTTAATATGAAAAATATTATCAATAAGGGAAACTATTCATACTAAAACAGGGCCCCCCTTTTAAAAATTTAAAACCTGGGAAATTTTAACATTAAAACAAATGGGATTGCCATTTGTAGAGAGCACATCACACTGTACCTGATACATAATAGGCACTTAATGTTGAATCTAAAAGGTCAGGCAACTGCTCTGAGTCAGACCCAGCCTAGAACAATGTCACGACAGCAAATTTTTTTGCAAAGTCTTCGGACATGTTTTTAGAATATCTAAATTCAAAGTTATATTCTATCTCTCCCCTATCAGATTATAAGCTACTTGAAGTCAGGGACCATGCCTTATTACCTTCATACTCAGTACTGAGTCTAGTGCTTTATACACAACTTGTTGTGGTCATCCTTTGCTTCTCAAAGAGGACCATGTCATCAGGGAGATAATGACATGACTTGCAGTTGACTTTGATTAGAGTGACGAAGGGCTGTGCAAGGTCACCAGCTTCACTTCTCCTCCAGAACCATCTGGGTCCAGTGACCAGACATTCATCAGGATGACTGGAGATGGCCCAGGATGCAATGGGAAACCCTGGCCCTTTGAGGCTAAGGTCTTTTGTAACAGCCATTCAGTATAAGTCAAGGGATGGCCTCTTTAATTAAAAAGAGAGGGGAATACCCTCAGGGTCACTTGTCAAAAAGAAATAGTTACTATTAACATTCACTCTGAGCCAGGAGGACCTAAAATATAGCCATTAAATATTGCTTGGGCAGGGACCTATTATGGTCCAATCTGTGAACTCCAGAGTAAAATGGGTTTACGGCTATCCAGTGATGCCCCAGGCATGGAATACTCCTTCCACTTCCACTAAGGTTTCTAAAGGCTGTTTCTAAAATAAGCTATAATAATGTGTATGTTGAATAATCGAGGTGCCCAGAGTGCTGGGGTTGGAAATCAGAAGAGACTTAATTCAGTTCAGATTTTACTTCTGACATGATCTAAGCAGAATCACTTAACCTGTGTGGGCCTCTGACAACTTCACATAATTTTTACTGAATCTAGGATACTGCCTGTTTTGTAAAAGGAGTTCACATTCTTGGAGTTCTCCATGGTGATGTAATCACAGATCATTTCAGGAAACAGCAATGTTTTCAGAAATAATCAATAAAATAAGGTCTATTATAAAATTTAATGCCCCACAGATGCTGCTATTTTGTTGTGGAAGGTTAATGATAACAAGAAGCCAAAACAAATTGCATTTCAGGATGAGGATAAGGCACAACTGAATAAGGAAAATTGGGCTGTCATCAAAACATTAAGGTAACTTACTATATGTGACAGAGATATCTCTTCCACATTTCTATTTCAACTTAATGCACATTTGGGTAAATTTAAATTTGCTTAGATCACAAAGGAATAATTTTTGAATTTTTTTTTAAAAGTTAAAATATCCTAATAAAAAATTCAATTAAATTTGCTTGCTTTTTTTAAGTTACAGATTTCTTTTAATGTAGCTGACTGCAGCTACATATGAATATGTGGTCTCTAATTCAGTAGAATTTTGTTTAAAGAAATTTCATTCTAATATACTTAAACAAAATAACTCTGTTTTAAAACAATTTATATTTTAAAAACCACACTGCTAAGACAAGAGTTAATATATTTCTGCCTCTAATTTGCATTCCAGAGGGCACTTAGAAGATGTGTATGATATTTGCTGGATCACTGATGGAAATTTAATGGCTTCTGCCTCTGTAGATAATACAGCTATTATATGGCATGTTGGTAAAGGTAACTGATAATTTCTTTTGGCATTTTTATCTTTGAGAAACAAGGGGAATACCAAATAACTACATAAAGTCCACACTACATGGAAATTAAAAGCACTAAGCAAAAGAAAAACAGAAGACCAGTGGATTTACTCAGGTGGTCAACTTTTCAATGGTAGGAATAAAAATTTTTACTACCTGAATCTGGCAGTTGAGCTTGGAAGTAGGTAGTGGATTGCCCTCATTGTTTAGTGAGATTGCCAAAAACGCTAAGTAACCATCAGGGTTGAAGAGATTTCTTGGGTATTAAATAGGAGACATTCAAGGAATGGATCTTCTTCCCCGACAGCAGTGAAATCAGAACAGCCTCATAGCAAAAACAGCTAGAAAAATCAATCAGGAATTTCTTTATACAAACTCTCTTGCCATGCAAGATTTTGATTTAGTGGATGACTGATAGACATTTAATGGCTTCTGCCTCTCCTACAAATATCATATGCATCTTCTAAGTGCCCAGGCTGAATTAAATTGGGTTAATATGATATTCTGAAATAATAATGGGGCAACATTGTATAATGGATCAATAAAAAACTAGTTTGGAAATCAGAAAGCCTATGTTCTGGTCCCGATTCTGCCACTAATTATTGTAATTTTACCTCTCTTACCCTTAGTCTTCATATATAAAATGAGGGGATGAAATTATTATGCCTAAGATTCCCTACAGCTCTAACTTTTTTGTTGTTTTGGCTAATGTGTTGGGCCTGGTATAGACTTCCCCTCCAAATATTCCCAGGTTTACTTTCTTCTTGGGCTGCTCACTCACCTGACTTACACCCAATACAGACGCTAGGGTGATTTCCAGTAGGGATAGATGTGTAGCTACTACTACTCTCTTTGGGTCCTCAGAGAAACCCCTGTGAGTTGTTCTGGTTCTCCTGCCATCTTCGTCTTTTCAACAACAAGTCAACATTGAGAGCAGAGAACAATTTCTCTGTTCTTTATTCAGGTGGAAGTAGAAAACCCTCCAACCTCTCATTGGCCAAACTCCCCAACAACAAGTGATAGGGCAGAGAAAGTTACATTCTCTCTTTAACATAGTTTTAAAATCTCTCCTGTCACCTCCAATAATATGCAGCTAGGTCCTCTCTGCAATCTCACCTTAACTCGCTAACCAATTGTCTATGTTTAATCAGGTAAATTACATTTATCCCATAATTGCGTAGAAGTTCGTGCTCATATTTCTCCAGTTATTAACCTAAATGCTCTCTGATTTTTCACATGAAAATCAAATAGGCAGATGGCATGCTCCATTCACTCCAATGTTCTACAGTTCATCACATGCAAATTTCCATATCAATACTTGGAGTCAGACAACTTAGTCATTGCTCCTCCAGAATGTTAAGTACCTGAACCCCAAACATGAATTATCAAGGATCATTTCTTACACTAAAATCACTGAAAAGATAATTTTTAAAAATTAAGTTTCATGAAGATATAGTTATTCTGATGTACTCCCTAAAATTTAATAACAGGTCATTATTTTAAAATGTTTGACATCAATTACTTTTCCCCACAAAATAATTTAACCTTATATGTTGGTGATGATGTGAAGGATAAAGGTTATGACAATAAATATAAACCAATTTTTAAAGGTATTAACATATTCTGAATTATTTAGACAACTGGTTAGCAATTAGCCACAACACTGCAAATTAACCAAATTTTTAACTGGTGATCAGCCTTATTTTATAACCTGTTTGAACCAAATCATGTGCATAGAAAGAATTCCAAACTTATGAAGGCACTATTCAGTATAGAGTTCATTCAGACTAGTATTATATAGTAAAATCACTCTAGAGGTGACCTTTACCTACCTAACAAAGATATTTTGAGGAAAGTGTTTTATAAGCTTTAATGTGAGAAACAAATGTGTTATTATTCTTATTTTTCTTATTTCATTATTCTTATTTTTACTCTTGGACCCAAGATTTCATCAATACATGGAAATTCAGATGAGGAGGTTCCCTCATCTGATGAACAGTTGTTTTTTCAATTTATAGTCAAAAAAGAAACTTATCATATAAAATATTTCTACATGCAGGCAAATATAGTTCAGTGTTAAAGTCAAATTGATAAAAAATAGTATGAAATTATTCTATTTTCCTTCTTGTTTTTATCTTCTAAAAAGTACTAACTTGTAAACTTCACAAAAATAAAATGTTAACTATTTATAAACAATTATAGAAACAATCAGAATTGCTACCTTGTGCTAAAGAGTTTCTGAAGAACACTGAGAGTTTAAATATTTTTTTCCCACAGGTCCAAAAGCCAGTATTGACGGTGTTAAATTCCATGTCCAGTTTGTTATCCCTTCTGTCATGTTACATTTCAGTAGTAATATTACTGATAATAACAACTGAAGGAGGACAAGATGTGCTGACATCCCATTCTCTCAATTCTCTCAATATCAATAGGCAGAATTGTAGACCTACTATGATTTGTGTTCACATACCAACTTTCTCTGATTCCTCTTCATAGTATCATTAGGAAAAGAGGTGGATCTTTCTGAGCCTTATAGAATATTCACCATAAACCTCCTACTTTACCCAGGATTCTTGCTCTGAGCATTGCTTTCCAGTGTGGTAAATTGCTTGTTATAAGGTTTACATAAAAGGATAGTGGATAGAGTCAGCCTTGGAGTCAGGAAGACCTGCATTCAAGTCCCAATTCTGCCGTATTAGTTCTGTGATGATAGACACATTACTTAACTTCTCAGTGTACCAGGCAGCTCTTTGAAGCTCTAAATTTACCAACAAGCTAATGATCTGCATCAATAAAGGATTCCATATGGTATTTTGGAATACTAATGAAGTAACAGATCTAGACTCCCCAATAAAGTTTAAATTAATTTTTAAAAATTTAGTCCCTCAAATTCTGATTCTATTGGATGTAGTTTAAACCAATTAAAATTATGTACCATAGTTTAAAGTATCATATAAAGACTGCAACATTTATTCTAGCTGCCACAGTAATATTAGAGCTGCCATCTGATTTCTTTTAGATGAGTAGTGCAACAAGGGCATTCATCAGAAAAAATTTAGGCAGAATTAATAGTTGCTTTAAAAATCTGGACAAGTAAAATCACATTGAAACTGAAATACTCTAGACAAGAAAAGTGGATGAGAAAAAAATGGAACTGTTAGGGAAACTTAATGGTGAAATGAAGCAAAAACTGTATATTATAAAATTCTTTTCTTTGGGGAATTACATTGTTCATAAAATTCTTAAGAGTTTGGCCTTAGGTTCTCAACTATGACTAGTTAATCTGTTAACAGTGTTCTTATGCCTAAACTGCTTAGATTTTTTGAGAATGGGACCACTGTGTAGGCTATAATGACTGGATAACATTCACTTTTGACCTAGATAAGCTTCAAACATGGTAATTAATGAATGTGAATCAGTCTCCCATCCTACCTAACCTCTTACTTAAGTGTTTTGGTTTACAATATTTATCATATATAAATAGCTTTTGATAAAGTACCCTTCAATATTTGTAGAGTGGGAAAAGACGAATAATTTTCTGTTTTGTAAACAAAATAGACAGACACTTTGGTTCTAAAGAACAATGAATAAGATGCTATAGTAGTGGAAACCAAGAACAAAGAACTATTCTCGAAGACAAAATTTAATCTTAAAAAAAATCATGTTTCTGTTATTTTAGGGCAAAAGTGATGTGAACTTTAGCAAAATATGCTATTCCAGAGGGAAAACATTTTTTTGTGTCAGAAAATTGTATATTTGTTTTTTTCAACGTAGATCCTTAGTACTTTTGAGACAGGTACTATAATACTTAGAATAGTTAAACATGCTAGTTTGATAAGTGAATTTATTATTGTTAGCGTAATGGCAGAAAATCCATAGTGACATTAACTGCTAAACAAGCATAGAAAACGTAATCTCAAATTTTGTTTCATGCCTAAAAAGAAGATATCTGAACATCCAAAATTTGAGCAGTATCCACAACCCATCAAACTATGGACTTCATCGCTAAGCAACCTATTTCAAATATCTCATGACTCCCCTCCCCTCTCAAATAATACACTTGCCTTGTTTACTGAAAAAAAATGATGCCATTCACTTAGAGCTCCCTCTTCTCCTCTCCTCATTTCATATTGCTCGGGGTTTTCTACTACTATTTTCTCCTTCACCCCTATCTCACAGGAACAGATGGCCCTTCTTGGGAAGACAAACCCTCTATTTGCACAAATGATACCTTTCTATCCCTTCTCCTCCCACAGAGAGTAGCTGTAGCATCTACTGTAGCATCCCCACTCTCTCACACATCATCCGTTTCTACCAGCTGCTTTCCCACCAATAAATATGTCCATGCTTCCCCATCCTCAAAACAAACAAACAAAAACCTCATGTGATCATTTAATCCCTGCTATTATCCCATATTTCCCCTTCCTTTTGTGTCTAAATTTCTCAAGACTACTGACTGCAATATGTGCTTTCACCTATTTTCCTGTCACTTCTTATCTCTAAAATCCAGCTTCCAACCTCATCATTTAATGGAAATTGTTCTCTCCAGGGATCTCTTAATTGCCAAATCCAATGGCCTTTTTTCAGTCCTTATCCTCCCTGAACTCTCTCCAGACTTTGTCCTTCTCAATCATGTTCTTCTCTCTAGATTTCTGAGACATTACCATCTCCTGGTTCTTCTACGAATATAACCCAATATCCTTTGCTGGATCCTGCTAACCAATGCATGTCCCACAGAGCTCTGTCCTAGGTCTTCTTTTCTAATTGATGATTTCATTAGTTTCCAAAGATTCAGTTACCATCTCTACGCTTATGATTTTCAAGTCTACTCATACATTATTAACCTCTCTGTTAAACTCCAGTCTTGCAGCTCCCATTGTCTACTATACATCTCCAACTGGATGTCCAGTAAACAGCTTAAACTCACTATTTCCATACTGAATGCATTATCTTTCTCCCCAAAGCCTCCCCATTTCCAAACTTCCCTATTACTGTTGAGGGCATCACCGTCCTCTCAATACCCCAGGTTCTCAAACTAGATGTCATTCTTGACTCCTTTGACCACTCCCCATCTAATCTATTGTCAAGACCTGTTGATTTCACCTTCGCAACTCACAACTGGACTGCTGAAATAGCTTGCTGGCTAGCAGACCTGTCACAAGTCTCTCCATACAACAATCCATCATCCATTGAGCGGACAAAGTGATTTTCTTAAAGCATAATTCTTATCATGTCACCCCCATCCCTAGCCCATAAACTCTAATGGCTTCCTATCATTTCCAAGATCAAATACAAAATCCTCTGACATTTAAAGTCCTTTATAATCGGCCATCCCCACCCCTCCAGTCTTCCTATACTTCACATTCCACTTCCCCCACAAAATGAAGCCTTAATAAGTCTTTAGGTATTTTTCTCAGTTCTTAACTAAAATTAGACCATACACAAATGGAACTCATCGGTAGTTTGAATGTGGTTTTCAAATAAGTACATGTGGTTTTTGAATTTTTTTGACATATTACATAGCAAATAAATGCCAGAAAACTAATTTCCTCCTGAAAGTGTGTTTTTGCTTAGTAAGGGCTGATAGAATTTTTCACTTGTGGATAAATACAGTATATTGTTTCAATAATTATTAATGTCAAATTGAAAAAGTTAAGAATACTATAAAATTATAAAAATATTTTACGCTTTCATCTTTTGAAAATCTGCTATATTCCAATGCTTCAAAAAAATAAAATGTTGACTACTCCTTAAAATAGTGTAGAGTGAACTACTCATTAAAACATTTAGAATCAAAATTTAGAGTCTAAAATATTTAGAATAAAAAAAAGAGACAAAAGCTTGTATCGGTGTACTCAGGTTCAATAAGCGAAATGACAGTTTTAAAAAAGCAAATAAAAATGTCAAAACCCCACATAATTTTCTTTTTAAAATATAAATAAGAAACTTACATTTGAATATGAAAATAAAAAGGAAACCCCAGAATGAAAATCAAGTGCCTGGAGTAGTTTAGCAATGAACTTAGATATCCTTATTGCACATCTTCCTTTAGCCAAGAAAGAATTCATGAAAAGTCATGAACTGTTTTAAAAAAAAAAATACTAGACGAAAAAAAATCTCCCTAAGCTTGGAGCCCATATTAGAAAAAGATTTAAAGTATTTTATTTCAAAAGAATAGCCACAGAACTACTGTGGCAGTGTTACACAAACCAATGTCCTTCAAGAAGGAATTCCAAAGGATCATTTTATTAAGAGAAAGATTTTTCATGAGTGCAAAGAAATATGTTGCCTATTCTCATCTAATTCCTCTGTCTTTAACACCTGTCTCTTTGTTTATATTTGGTTTACACTGATGCCTAGCCCTTGAACAACCAGTGATCCCTCTGTTCAAATTTATCAGCCTTTTCCTTTCCAACCACAGGTGCCCTGTGAGTGAGCAGGACAGAGAATATGGGAGGAGCGGAGTTCTCTGATTGGGAGTGTCCTGAAACACTTCATTCAGTTTCTTAAAGGACTGTTTTCTCTCTTTTGTGCTTTGCATATTATTTTTAGTTTTGTTAAAAATAATAATAATAAACAAAAACTCTATTTTCCTCAGACATTCAGAGAATGAGCTCGTTAAGTCAATTGTCACTACTAACCTGAGGTCAAGCATTAACAATATCATCAATTTATATATGTAAAATCTGAATCTCAGGCAAATTGTGAATTGACAGTAGGAAATTGTGTACTGCTTTTCTTCCAGTATCTACTGATATTGTTTATATGTTTACATTCTGTTTTCTCTTAAGCCCAAGAAAGCCAAGGCCCCATTTTCTTACTACAGAATCAAAGCACTGTTGGAACAGGAGTCCAGATCTTTGCTTAACAGATGAGGAAATCTAGGCCCAGACATAAAGTGGCCTACCCAAAGTAAACCAGCGAGTTAGCAAAGCCAGGAATAGAATGCAGAGTTTATTAAAGACACCTTCATCATCTTAGAAATGAGAAAACATTTCTAGAAGAAGTTAAGCACCTTGCTTAGTCACAGAACTGGGAAGTGTCTGAGGCAGGATTTGAACACACATCTTTCTAACATCAAGTCCAACATTCTATTTACCATACCATATGGACACTAGATCAGATCTCCTGTCAGTCTATGGTCATTCCATTACACTCTTCCAGTTAAATAATTCTCCAATCTAGGAATACTCTGAAATGCTAAAGCATCTATAACTTAATCCTTTGCACAGGATATTCAGCATTGGAACCTCTAAAGCACGCTTTTGTTTCACCAAAAACCATATAAATAAGCTATATTGCTTAAAGGTAGATCAAATATAAATTATATAGACAATGAGGTATTGACTACAGTTTCTTATTTTCTTTATTTTTACACTGTTTTTTAAAAAGACACCAAAATACCCAGAATACTTATTTTGTTCACTGACCTGGTTTTTAATATCTATTAAATGACTCTTTAATCATCTCAATTCTCCTATATTTATTTGTTCTTTTTATTAAACAAATATTAACTGAATATTTGCTGCCAAGGGAAGGGCTTATTATCAGGAAATATTTAGTAGAGACAACAGCTGCACAACTGATACTATATGTTGGCTTCCCCAATGTATTTAAAAGCATTTACAAGGTAGGAGTGGAGCTATGCCACTATAGAATTATATAAGGTAAGATTTGAGAAATTTAGTCTATCTAGGCCAACTCCATCATCCCACACATAAGAAAAACAAGGTCCAAGGATGTTAAGTATCATGCTTAAATTACTTTGTTTTTGCTCTAGACCTGTGATGTATCCTCAGTGTAGGGAATTCAGGGTAAGGATACTCTTACCAATTTGGAGCAGTAACTCATGCGATTTATAGGCAACTGCCTGGGGCACAGAAAGATTAAATATAACTTTCCCAGGATCATAGCCAAATATTTGCCCAGTTGGGCTTTGAAAGCCAGGTCTTTAAAACTCTGAGACCAGATTTCTATACACTATAAACCACTGCCTCTCTCAAAAACAATGTCTTTGCAACGGGTGTCCCCCATGCCAGGAATGTTCTCCATCCTCCCCTCTCTGTCTCTTGGCTTTCCTAGCTTCTTTCTGTTTATATTTTATTTTCTGCAGGAGTTCTTTGAGTCCCTTCTCATCCTAGCTACTAGTGTCTTTCCCTCTATTGAATATCCTTCTTTCTATCTATTGTACATATATCTGTAAGCATCTTGTTATTTTCATGTTCTTCTCTCTGTCATCAGAATGTGAGCTTCTTGAGGTCAGGCCTTCCTTTCTTGACATATAAGTAAGTGCTTAATAGTTGACAAACGATAAGCAAGATTGGAAAGGAATGAAAGTGATTAAGAAATATAAAGTATCAAGCTAATTCAATCACACAGGCAAGTGGTTGCCCTTGGTTTATGAAAAGGCACAAAGATTTTAAGGTTAAAAACTTTTTTATCTTTTCTTTCAAACTAAATGCCTGTATACACATATCATGCAGCCTCCAACAGATCCGACATTAGCTCTATTAGCTACATGTTTGCAAATATTATGCAGCTTTTAATAGATCTAGCTATTCGTTATTAGCTCTAAATGCTAGGATACCTGAGATTTCCTCAGATGGCACCAGGGCACGAAGTTGTTGAGAGTGTGTAAGCATTGCACTAGACTAAGGAAATGAGTGATCTCATTGGTACAGAGAACTCCTGCGTGGAAACTAACTCTACCAATGTAGATTCCATCTCAGATATTGAAAGTCAGAGAATATTCTAGGTGTAGCATCTAATCCAAGGTCGGTATTTATTCATCGCTTCCAACCTGATACGTTAATGAAATAAGATGAAATCCCATGAAGTCTCAAAACATTTGGGAGTAGGGGTTGGAAGCTACCACAGCTTCTCTGTACATCCTCCCTATAGCTCTGCATTCTTTCCCAAATACATATTGTGCAAGCGACGCCCCAGATAAGCGACTAAACCCATGCTCAGAGGGTAACCATCGGTTTGGTGGTGACTTGGCCTGGCCTCAGACTTACCTCCCGGGTAAAGAGGACAGCTGCATCATAATGCTCCTCGTGATCATCTCCCAGCTGGTTGTGTTGGTGTTGCCACTTGCAGAAGTTCTTGAGAGTAGTGGCCGCGTTCTTGTTTATCTCCAGTCCTTTCTCCTTGTCATCCAGCACCACTACCTTCACCACCGCTAGGCGGATGTGGTTCTCGATGCTTGGGTGACTGTAAAGCCGGGAGGCTATGGAAGCCAAAGTCAACAGGTAATGCTGTAAGTCCCGGCCATACTTCTTGGCCATAGACACATCCGCCACAAGCAGCAGCTCCACCTGCCTGGCCCTGGAGATGGAGCGCCGCTGACGTCGCCAGCCCTTCTGTGGTTCGGGAGCTGGTGCTGCGAAGGGCTGCGGGGAGGGCACGATCCGGGACGTTGGCTTAGCCTGAGCAGGGAGTGCTTCTGGGGGTCTGGGGCGCGTCCTGGGAGAGCTGGGGGTCTCGCAGCTGCTGCGAAGCTTCAGAGTTTGAAAACTGAAGCTCTCTTTACTAAAGACGTGCAGCACCCGCATAGACCCGTGCCCAAACAGCCGCCCCCCTTCCGCCTCCCCTGTCCCCAGCAGCAACGGCTGGATGGTGTAACGAGTATGTTTAACAGCAAAGAAGCC
The DNA here is from genome assembly GCA_023548195.1 of Bettongia penicillata ogilbyi. NCBI lineage: Eukaryota > Metazoa > Chordata > Mammalia > Diprotodontia > Potoroidae > Bettongia > Bettongia penicillata. Next base: position 1,607,228 of record JAJHZJ010000525.1, on the reverse strand, counting down.
CTTCATCCCCCCACACAGGTTAAAGAGGGCCAGGGAGCTAGCGCTCCCATCCACGGTGCCTCGATAGAAGCAGTGATCCCGGTGGCTTCCCTGATGACTGCCCTGGTCAAACCCGGGGTGCAAGAGCTCCGGGAAGCCCACTGATCCGTCTTGTTCCAAATCCAACAGAAATTTCTTTCCCTCCAAATATAGGAGGTATCCCACTTTGCCTCCTCCGGAGTAAAGTTGGTCAATGTTTTGCACTAGACCTGTAGTCTTGCGGTTGATAGGGGGAAGGTAGGGGGGCTGCTGGGGATACTTTTGCAGCTCCTGCTCCTGCAGCACCTCCTTCTGCTGCCGGTAGTGGAGATGAGCTTCTGCTGTCTCTACTGCAATGGGTGGAAGGTGATGGGTTGGACTGTGTTTAGGTGCCGGCGGAGCCCGGACTCCAGCAGAAGCAAAGTGCGATTCGAAAGCCAGAAGAAGCAAAGAAACCAACTTCAAGACCATATTGCTCTCTCAGAGCGTCGGAATAGATGAAGAGGGGAGAAAAAAATGGAAGGAGAGGGTTTCTTTTTGTTGTTTTAAAATAAGCGGTAATGCAATTTACCATGGATTGAAATAAACATATCTACCCACATATCTTTCTATCTAGATCTTTCTGTACATACATATATGTATTTTAATATATACATATGTATGCGTGCGTCTGTGTTGCCTGTAGTGTTGAATGAAGTGTAAGAAAATGCTGCCCACAAAGCTTATGGATTGTCAAAGCTGAGGTCCTAGTGTGTTACTTTTCTTTTTTCAAAAGCAAAATTAACGTTTGGATTTTGGCTAGGAAAAAGCTGGGAGAGGAGAGTCGGCATGAGAAGGGTAGAAAAAGCAGAAAATCCCAAAGCCATACACAGCAAACAAGAAATAAGATTCAGAGACTAGAGCAGGCAACTTTTCAGCATTTCCTCTCTGCCCCTATCTCTTTTCCGATCTGGATCATCGAGGCTAAGAATGTTTACTTTCCAAACTAAGCGCCAGCAGTTCTTTCTTTTTAATTTGGTGGTCCCATTGGGTCTCTTGAGAACCTGAGGTGACCGAGGAAAACCCAGATCGCTTTTGGTGAGATGGCAAGATGTCCTCACTTTATCCCCCGTGGCTCTGTATTTTCATTTTTGTTGTTATCCCCAGTTGGTCGATACAGGCAAGGAGAGAAGAGAGAAATGTGAAGATGAGAGGAGGTCGAACAATGAATTTATAGTGGAATGCCATCCTGCAAGGGCAATTTCAAGAATTCGTCACTGCAGGCTGCCTCTTAAAGGGAGAGCTTCAAAACCACCCCTCCCACACTCCCATCTCATTTAATCAGATAGAGAGGAGGGGAAAAAGAGGACAGGATGGGTGGGGTGAAGAGTGACGATTGGAGAAAGAGCTCCAGGAGAGAAAGGGAGAGGAAAGAAAGAGGAAAGACGAGGGGTGGAGAGATAGAGAAGGGAGGGAGCAAGTGAAAATATTTTGGTAAGAAAAACTCAATTTCCTTTCAATCAGAGTGTTCCCAACATTATTTTGCATTTCGCAACCAATCGGGATTGCTTGTCTTTGCTTACCTCATCTCCTGCAGGGATGTTTTGGTGAATGCTTGAGATAGTTATTAGTATGTTTTTAAGTTGAGCTCTCCCTCCCTCCTTCTTCCCCCTTTCCCTTCCCTCCACCCTTTTGTAGGCAATTGCTGCTGCAGAACTTTTTCTCTGTGCGTCCAGTAACCCTTTTGATCTCCGGCTTGAGTGGAAATGTAAAATCCACACAAAGGATTGGATTTTTTTCTACTTAACACGAGAAATTCTTTTCTCCCTCCTCTCCTTTTTACTTTCTCCATTACCCACTTCCCCTTCCTTCTCCTCCCCTCCAAGCCACACTCTCAGTCAAATCCCTTGTTTGGGATTTTTTACAAGGGGTTTCCTGGCACATTAATTGGCTGTACAGAGCATATTCCACCCCTGACCGCAGCTCCCTTCCCATCAGCTCAAGGCAGTACATGCCACATTTGCCAGGCAGCTGAAGAGTCTGGGAACTCTGTCCCTTTGTGTGGGAACTTAGGTTCCTCCTTTTCTCAAATAAGCCTTTCATTATTCCGTGCAATCTGTCATTTAGTTCACGGTGTCTGCAATTTCCTTTCTTTTCAAAGGGAAGGGTGGTGAAGACTTAACTCTTTAAATATACTTGTTTTCGTGATTTTCGAAATACTGTATTTGCGTTCACACTTTCCCCCTTTTCTTCTGAAAAAAACAAAAAACAAAAAAAAACCACTACGGTCTTGAGTACTGTTGCTGCGTGGGATGGGGTTGGGAGGGCAGAAGACCACAATTATTCTCTTAATATTAAAGGCAAAGGAAATATTCTTTCTTATCTTAGCAGTTTTTCCACATGATTCAGGGCAAATGGTCCCTCCATCTTCTTCCACTATTCCTTAGTTTCTAATGATCAACTCTGTGAACAGTGAAGTAGCAATCTTTTGTCGATACTAGAGAAGGAGGCGCCAAGGGAATGAAGGTGGCTCTGATAATGAAAGAACTGAAAGAGGGAGAGTAAAACAAAAAAAAATAAATTGCACAAGAAATTTTATTTCCTGATAAGTTTTTCACCTAGCTGTGACAGAAGTTTAGTGGACCCCCAGGAAAGTGGATTCCACACTGAAAGAGGGAAAGGCCATGAGTTTCCGGAACTTTATCAAGAGAATCAAACCATTTACAAGAGAAGAGACTAAAATAATGGCTAATGTTTATATAGGGTTTGAAGGTTTGAAAAGTATTTTATGTAGATGTTATTATCAATCCCAGTTTACAGATAAGAAAATTGAGGCTGAGAGAAAAATGATTTCTTCAGAATCCCAAAGTTATTCAGGGTCTCAGACAGAATTTTGAAGTCAGCTTTTCCTAACTCCAAGACCAAGACGATCCCACTGCTTGAAAATACTGCTTTATTCTGACCTTTCTGACAAACTGTCTGACTGACCAAAAAAAATGACTTAAGAATATCAGTACCTTCTCATCATTGTGATGTCATTAATATTAGGACGAGAGCAAGCCAAGAAAAGACTCAACTTTGTAGAAAAAAACATAGATGAAGCCTGCTACTACTTTAGTTTCACAGCACCCTCCTAAATGATGTCTCTTTTCATCCAGTTCTCCATGACTTCCCATATCAATGACATTGGGAGGGCAGCCATGGTGATAAGGGAATAGCAGAAAGTGTGGGAGATAGATCCTCGCCATAATAAACATCTCCAAATGTTATCTAGCTTCCCCTCTTCCAATCAACAATAACCATGAATATAGAGACAAAAAAGCATTTCAAGCCATCCATTCCTATGCTTTAATTTTGCAGATGAGGAAACCGAGGCCCAGAGAAATAAAGTGATTTCTTTTTTAAAAAATGTTTTATTGATATGTTCAATCAACAAGTATTGTGCTAAAATGCCAAGAATGCAAGATCATAGATGTAGATCTGTAAAGGATCTCAGAGGCCATCTTGTCCAACCTCCTTATTTTACAGATGAAGAAACTGAGGCCTTGGGTTGTTAAGTGGATTGCCCAAAGTCACACAGTTACTAAGTTTCAGAGGTGGTATTTGAACACATACATCCTTTAGTCTCAGAGGTATTGCTCTTTCCACTGTACCACATGGCCTCCCACTAAAGTGACATCATATGCCCTCAAAGCATATGGCCCAATTCATAGATAAGTAAAAATGTATTAAATAATATCTGTAGCATTTGTTTAAAAAAAATGATACTAGCTCTTTAAGAAAGAGGAAAGTTAGAATTCCAGTTTTAACTATCATTCTATGAGATGTTTCTCCATATAGCCTCAAGAAGAGTATATATTTTCTTAACTTTGAACTATAGGATATAGGACAGGTTTGTGAAGAAAACAGAAAGAAAATGAGGAGAAACTTATTTCATCTTAGATCTGTCAGCTGTTACTTTATGAAGAAATCATTTTATAAGGAGTGGGTCGAGAGGAATATTAATAGTGATAGCTTTAGATAATCTGAAGTCTGTTTTCCTGTTATGTTGGTAGATAAATTGGAGAAGAAAGAGAGAAAGAAATTGAAGATATCATCCTTCCTTATGAAACCTTTACATTGCAAAGAAGAGGATTCTTGCACGGAGAACTTTACTTGTTCCCAGAAATGGGGAAAAAAAAGTCACCTGTAGTTATAGTGAGGGTTTGAGGCGACTCTGGCTGTGATTGTTCTTAAAGCTAAGATAGTGTAATTAATTATGCAATTTTTAATTATTGATTTCATTATTAAATTATATATAAGCAACCTAAAAATTTATAATCCTTGAAGAATAAAGGATTGAATGACTTGACATGACTACTAAGGGCTTAGCACATTTGCTACTATGCTTAGTAGATACTTGTGTAAGAGAAATGTAGTCCCATTCCCACTCCAGATATTTTTCACAGTCCTCTGAAGAAGAGTGTTGTGCTGCTGTGTACTGCACATGAGAAGGCTGGCACGAACAGGAGACCACACAGTCATGAATGTGTGGAAATTTGGTAATTCAACATGCCCCTTGATTTCCGATGCCAGCCTTTCACAGAGACTCCAAAAAGCAGACTTCCTGGGTGACATTGATCTCTCCTTGTTTCAGCTTAGATTTCCTCTCAATCCAGAGTCAGTCACAAAGCCTCTTTATTTTCTATCACCTAAACATGTATTTTACATATGTATACATGTATGTATATGTATGTGTATCTCCCATAATTACTGTTTCTTTTGTAATGTTTTCTTTGATATCCATGACTGTCTTATGTGTACTGTGTGGTTTAAGAGGAAACTAAACTGACCTAGATTAAGCTAGCTGTACTCCTCCCAGTCTGGATGGAATTACAGGTTGATGAAACCAATTTCTCTTGTTTATTAAATACATAATGCTTTTTGAACTGGGGCGGACTCTAAGCTTAGTTTATTACTTGAGGATTTATTGGTGTTATTCTAATTAATGTGGAAATATTTTTAAATGCCCTGGAATTTCCTTAGAGCTCAGGATAAGATTAAACATGAGAATAAGTAGGATTGCCCAAGGGGTCGTAATGTGTAATCCACCTTGCAGGATAGGTTGGAAATGAGAAATAATGTTGTAAAAAGTTACTAAAATATTTTTACTTCTTGACTCAGAAAACCACCTCTCCTCCAATGCTAGCAGTTGTTGTCATACCCTAGGTTGTCAAACAACAAAATAAAGATCCCATGAAACAAAATACTCGTAATACTTATTGTGGGGGCAAAGAATTATAAAAAGTGCAAGTGCCTGTTAGCCAAGGAGTGACTAAACAAAGTGTACCATGTAAAATAAGATAATATTATAGAATATTGTGAGAAATTCTAAACAAATTAATTTCAAGAAATTTGAGAAAACATAAACTAATAAGGAATGAAGTAAATAGAACCATGAAAAAACATACACAATGACTATTTCCAATGTAAATGGAAAGAACGAAAGCAAGACTGAATGATGTGTAATTATGATGACCAAGATTGTCCCCAAAAGATGAGAAAATGTAGCCCCTCTCTTCTTCAAAGAGATGGAGAACTATGTGTTGGAACTTCTCACATACTTTTCACAGACTGTATTGTGTTCCTTTGCTGAACTACTTTTTTCCCCTTTCTGGATAATTTTTTCATTTATGTCTTTTTTATATCATGACAATTTTACTGTTTTCCTTCCCTTTCCTCTCCCAGAGAGTCAATCTATATAACAAATAATATTTTTAAAACAAAAAAAGAAGAGAAAAAATTGCCAAAACTGATTAATATATAGGAAAAGTCTGAAAATGTGTACACTATGCCACACTTACAGACCTCCCACCTCTGCAAAGTACTAGAATGAGAATGTCTTCTCACATCTCATCTTCAGAGCCATATTTATTCTTGGTAATTTTTCAGCATTCACTTTTGATTTTTTTTGTGGTGGTGGTTCTTTATGATTACTTTAAATGTCTGAAACTAAATTATCTTTTTTCCCAAACCCTCTCCTCTTTGTAACATTCCTATTACCACTAAAAATACCCTCATCCTCTCAGTCACCCAGTTTCAGAATTTAAGTAGTTATCATCCTTGTCTCATCCCCTCTCACTCCACTCAAATCCAATCAGTTGCCAAATTCTGCTGATCTTCCCTCTCCATCATTTCATATGCAATCTCTTCCCCTCCTCTTATACTGCAACCATTCTTGGGAAGCCCCCCATCACTTCATAGCTGCAGTACTCTAATAGCTTTTTGTTTGGTGTTCCTGCCTCATCTCCTCCCACTCCAATCCATCCTCCACTCAACTAATCAAATTGATCTTCTTAAAATGTAAGTCTGTATCACTCTCATCCCTATTCAATAAATTCCAGTGGCTCCCTATCACTTCAGGATCAAATATAAAATTCTCTGGCCCTTAAAGCCTTTCATAACTCAACTTTGACTTTCATCTTTGACTTAAAATTGTCATTGGTTGCCCCTATGCCCAGGATGGTTTCCCTCCTAATTTCTGCCTCTTTGGTTCCATGTATTCCTTTTAGTCTCAGCTAAAAGTCCTACAATCTGCTTTGTTTCCAGTTCTTTGCTATCACAAAAAAGTGCTGCTATGTATATTTTGATGTGTAGCCTTTGAAACAATATCTTCCTTGGAGTGTAAATTTAGTAGTGAAATGAATCACTGGATTGAGAGACTATAGAGACTTTCTTTTAGTAGAAAATGGCTTTTGGATATACAACATATATACATATGTTATTTGCTTTATATATATACACACATATATATATTTAAATTGTTTATATATATTTATATAAATTTGATATTTATATATCAAAGAAATTTAATAAAAATATTTTTAAATCATTCAAGCACCTCCCTTCTTATCCTAAATTCATTAATTTGAGCAGAAACTTTCAATTGTAATCAAAGTTATCCTTTTTAATTACCTCTATTCCTTTTTGGTTAAGAATATTGCCTACCACTGTACTCGAAGGGTGATAAAACTGTGTATACCTTTTGATCCAATAGTACCACTGCTAGATATGTATCCCAAAGAGATTTTTTAAAACGGAAAAGAACTTATTTGTATGAAAATATTTATAGTAGCTTTTTTGTGTGATGGTAATGAATTGAAAATTGAAGGGATGTCTGTAAATTGGGAAATGGTTTAGCACCAATCATGGTACCACACCTGTGGACTGCTCTTGTGAATAATTTTAAGGGTCTGATTGCATAGTATAATGAACTCTCTATTTATTCAGCAATGAACTAAACATTGTTCAGTAAAGTATAACATCCATAGCAATATCCTTAAGAAAAACATATCATCTAATACATATATGTATCTCATAACACTCAGTATGTCATATGGAGGATAGCATATATTATTGCATCCCCAAAGTCAGGGGGTCCCAGGCTAGGGTCTTCCCTAGCATGATGCATCCTTAAGGGGTAGCAGAAAATACTGCATGATCCACCCTTAGGTCTAAGAACAATCTCCTTAATCAATATACAGTGTCCAAGTAAAGTTCTCTCTCATTTTGCCTTCGGGCTGACTTCTAAACCCACAGAGCCTTCTCCACAACCTGACTGCTCCCAGCTCTTGCCTGGGATCACAAGTAGGCAGCTCTCTGCTCCTACTCCTTGTCTCAGCTCACGGGGACTGTTCCATTCCAAACTCTTCCTGCTTCCACCTGACAGCAAGCTCCAAGAGCTCCTGCCTGCAGCTTCTGCTTCTAGGAAAACAAAGCTTAACAATATTTATACACATTACAAGTGCCATCAAGACAGGACTTCTGTCTGAGAAATTAACACAGACTAACAGAGAGGGCTTCTGTCTAAGAAATCAACACAGATCGATAGGAGCACAGACATCACAAACATTGTTTCTGTTAGACCTCCCCACGAGCAAGTTCCCCTAGCCTGCTCATGCTCACTTCTCTCTCTACTTTCTCTAAGCAATACAGTACTATATATATATATATATATATATATATATATATATATATATATATATATATACACACACACATATATATATACACACACATATACACATACTGTTTTCAATCAAAGACTCTTGATTCAATCAAAGGCAAGACTCAATCAAAGGTACTTGATTGGTTAAACTCAATCCAGAAAAACAGCAAAAAATCCTACTTTGCTTGCTGTTACAAATGGCTAAACAAGTTGTGGATGGTAATGGAATACTACTGTGCTCTAAGAAATGAAGAGCAGGAGGCTTATATAAAAAAACTAGAAAAACTTACATGAATTGACGCCGAGTGAGGTGAGCAGAATCAGAACATTGTACACATGACAATATTCTATGATGGTCAACTGTCAATGAGTTAGTTATTCTCAGCAATACAATGATCTAAGACAAACTCATGAAAAATGCCATCTACCTCTGGAGGCAGAATTGATGGAGTCTGAATGCAGATTGAAGCATACTGTTGTTTTTCATTTTCTTTATTTTTTATTGGGATTTTTTTTTGGTCTGGGTTTTCTTTCACAATATGACCAATATGGAAATATGTTTTGCATGACTGCACATGTATAACCAATAACAAATTGGTTGCCATCTCAGTGAAGGGGAAGGAGCAGGAGGGAGAGAATTTGGAGCTCAAAATTCTTTTAAATGAATGTTAAAATTGCTTTTACATGTAATTGGAAAAATAAAATATTATTTAAAAATAATGTCTCCTACTCATAGTTGGGAAATGCATGCGACATTTCTTTTAAATTTTTATGGCATTATCTTTAATATTAATGTTACATATCAATTTAGAATATATTGTAGAATGTGATATAAAGTAATCTTCTAACTCTAAATTCTACCAGATTGTTTTTTTATTTTCCCAGCTGTTTTCATCAAATAGGGAGTTATTTCCAAAGTAATTTATTTTTTTAAATTTATTGCTAAGTTACATTGTTTCTGATTCTCCCTAGTCGAGTCTGTACCATTGACCTACCTCTGTAGTTTTTAAAAAAATCAATAACATGATTTTCGTGATTTCTGCTTTATAAAATTTTCTATTTTCCTGTTTTTATTCAAAGAACTGGCTCCTTTATTCAATATTTTCTCTTCTTTCAATTTTGCTAGACCCTTCTTTAGTTTTCAGGCTTTATGTTTTGGAATTTAATTGGAGATTTTTAATTTGTTGACTCTGTAATAAAAAAAAAAAACTTATATGGCCAGTTTGTTGATCTGGTATTTCTTTTATCAATGTATTTAGATACACAAATATTTGCCCAAGTATTGCTTTGACTCCATCTCAAAAATTTTGGTATAATTTCTCATATATATGTATAGTTAAATTAATTTAGTTTGAAAGTGTTACTTACTCACTAAGGTCCATCATCATTAAAGTTTTATTCTCTTTGTCCTTGTAATTCACTTCCCTTTCCCTTTAAGAATTTAGATGCCATTCCATTTTTACATATATGTTTATTTTTCATACTAATTCTGTCTATCATACCTTTCAGCAAAATAGTTTCCTTATTATTTTAACTAAGTATATTTTTCTATCGTTTTGTCTTATCTCATGATTACTGCCTTACTTTTTCTTTCTTCAGCTGAAGTATAGTAGATTCTGAGTTCTATATTAAGAGCTCTAGCTCCTTATTTTAACCCCAGATATATTATTCTGTTTCAAATGTGTTTCTTGTAAACAACACATTGTAGGATAATGATTTATAATCCATTCTGTTATCCTCTTCTGTTTTATAGGTGAGTTAATCCCATTCACACTCACAATGATGACTGTTGTGTGTATTACCTCATCCCATTCCTTTATTTATTTATTTTTGTTTCTGTCACCTTCTTTAAAAGTTTGTTTTGATTATGATTAATTCCTGTCTTTATCTACCCTCCCTCCTATTTCTTCTTTTCCCTTAGCCCTCTTTCTTCTTTTCCCTGGACTGTTACTGTGTGTGTGTGTGTGTGTGTGTGTGTGTGTGGTGTTGCTCTTTTGAACAGTTCATATGGGTGATGGTCAGATGTTGCCCAAACCCTGCCCACCACAACCTCCTTGTTCTGCTGTTATATTCCATTTGTACGAAGTAATTTTTCCCCCTGCCATCTCTTCCTCCCTCCATTACATTCTTCCCCTCCCTTTCTGTTCTTCTTTTAAGTTCATCAGATCATATTAGAATCACTCCCAGACCCTCTAATTAGACTCCCTTTGTGACCCCTGACTACGATGGAGTTCTATGGGAATACAGTTACTACTTTAATATAAAAAATCTAAACAGTTTATCCTTTTTTAGTCTCCTATGGTTGCTTGCCCATGTTTATGTTTTTGTGCTTTTCTTGACTCTTGAGTTTGTATCTAAGATTTTCTGTTCAGTTCTAGTCTTTTCATCAGGAATGCTTGGAAATGCTCAATTTTATTTAAGAACCATTTCTCCCCTGCAGGATTATACTCTGTTGTGCTGTCTTAGTTGGTAATGGCTGCAGGTCTAGATCTTTTGCCTTCTGGACTGTGTTATTTCAAGCTTTCCACTTCTTTATAGTAGCTGTTGCTAAATCTTATATGTTCCTGATAATGACTTCTTACCACCTGAATTATTTCTCTTTGGCTGGTTGCTGTATTTTTTCCAGAGCTCTATATTTTGCTTCTAATATTCCTGGGAGTTTTCATTTGGGAGTTTCTTTCAGGAGGTAACTGGTGACTTTTGTCAATTTCTACTTTGACTTCTGGTTCTAAGAGATCTGGGTGGGCAGCTTTTTTGTAAATGATTTCTTAAAATATTATGTCCAGGTTCTTTTGTTTATGGCTTTTAGGGAGCCCAGTAATTCTTTTGAGTGGGGAGGGGCTGGGCAATCTAGGTTAAGTGACTTGCCCGGGATCACACAGCTAGTACATGTCAAATATGTGAGGTCGGTTGAACTCAGGTCCTCCAGACTCCAGGGCCAGCACTTTATCTACTGTATCACTTAGCTGCCCCAAGCCCAATGATTCTTAAATGATCTTTCATTTATCTGTTTTCTGAGTTAGTTGATTTTGCTGTGAAATACCTTACATTTTCTTCTGTTTTTCAGACTTTTGAATTTCTCTTAATGTTTCATGATGTCTTATGGAGTAGTTACCATCTATTTGGCCACTTCTAATTTTCAGGACAGCTAGATGTAATGGTAAGCTATGAGAATTTAAAGATCTTCCCCACCCATTGATGGGACTGCCCATTAAGGAAAACTTGATTAGGGGAGGCCCACACCTTTTGTTAATTTTCCAATGAGGCACTTGTTCTCAAGGGTTGTGATGCCCTCTGGCTCTGAAAAATGCATAAATACTCTGAGGTGAGATTTTGCTGTGAGGTTTACTCACTGGAAATGTTTGTTTGGCTGGATGAGACTCTCTGGGCAGCTGCTAAGGAGACCTCTGGTTTTGAAAATCCAGATGTTGATGCTTCTCTCTCTGGTAACTATTTACATATGATCAGACATATACAATATGTCTATTGATCTGTCAGGCAGCTGGAAGACCTGTCTGTTGATTTTGATATCTCTGTATTTTCTCTGAAGTTTAGGGTGCTGACTTTTTCCCCTGAACTAAGTGAATGATATATGTGCTTGATTAAAGTGATTGTTGACCACCCAAGTTACTTTCCTTTTAGAAATGCAGATCCAGGAATCCAGGCCCTCCTATGTATGTTGGGATCCTTGCTTTTACACTAGACGATACAGTGGATAAGGTGCTAAGCCTAAAGTCAGAAAAATTCATCTTCCTGAGTTCAAATCTGGCCTCAGACACTAACTAGCTGTGGGATCTTTTGCAAATAGCTTAACATGGTTTCCTAAGTTCCTCAGCTGTAAAATGAGCTGGAGAAGGAAATGGCAAAGCACTCTAGTGTCTTTGCCAAGAAAACCCCAAATGAGGTCATGAAGAGTTAACATGACCGAAACAACTGAAAAACAATAACAAAATTTTTGCAGGGAATTTTTTTTCTGAGTAAGATTTTGTAGCTCTTATTCTTGGCTGTTAATTCTCCTTTCATATCTTCCATTTATAGCTTTCATTTTTTTCTCTTTTTCCCTCTCCTTTGTTTTATAAAATAATTTCTTAGCTCTAAAAATTCTTAGTTTCTGTCTTCCAGGAATTCTGATTGAACTTGCAGCCAAGCTTCATTTTTCCTTGAGGCTTTTCTTGTACATACATACTTTAAACATATTGTATACATATATACATACATTGTTTTCATCTGGGTTTGTCTTGAGTTTTCCTGTTTCTATGACTTTTCTATTGTAGAATTCTTCCCCCACCCCTTTATTCTTCCAATCCACTTCATGATTTTAGACTTTATGTTAGTCCTGGGATCTACATGTTTCTAGGAGAATGTCTGGGTTGAGTGTCTGTTCTGCTTTATTGATGTATTTATTGAGTGTTGTATTATACCAGGATTTTGGGAGCAGTTAGGATTAGGAATCTGCATCTTTGAGTGCTCCCAAGATGATGTTACCTAGAGATACATCTGCTCATTTCTCTCCAGGTCTGAGCACTGCAAGATCTTCACCTAGATTTGGGTTGGAAGCCAATATTTGGAGGTTTCAATAGACTGGATTCAGCCAATATTAGCTAGCTAGAAAACTCTGTAGATTCAGTAAAAAAAAAAAAAAAAAGTAACCCAACAGCAGCCTCTGCTTTGGCTGGGGATTCCTTCCCACTATAGGTATTCAATCTGAAATGAAGGCTAGAACTGAGTCCCTAGAATTAGAGCATGTAGCTGTGTAAGCTACTGTTTGATTCTTAACTTGTTTCTGGTGCAATACATATCTAGGGTGCATGATAGCAGCTGCTACGCTCTGGAATCCCTAGGTTCAAGTGCTTTCCTCAATTTGCCCTGAATTTGTGATTTGGAACTGGGTAGTGAGTCACAAAGCTCCAAATGGCACTGCTTCTTATGCCCTGCACTAATTCAGGGATCCCTTGGGACTTCTTACTTTCCAGGGGCTTTCTGTTCTGATAGCATGCTCTGTGTATTTCATACTCCTGGTCAGATTCCATACCCAGTATCATGAGACTTCTGTCTGTCTCCCTGTGCTTACATAGGCTTGAAAAATGACTCATGATTTTTTTCCTTTGTGTTCCAAATAAGAATTGGTTTTGTCTGTTTTTTTAGAGCTCTGTGGAGTATAGATGTGGTGTAAACCTGAGTGTACTTCTTCCTGCTATTCTATCTTAAAAGTTTTCTCTTCTATATAATTCTCATTATTGAATTGTAAATATTGTCCCTGCCTCCATTTTTTTGTTGTTTTCTCTTTCCTAGAAATGCCAATTCCTGAAGTTTATAAGGAATATAGAAATATTGCCTCATGGTAGAAATTTTATGGGCAACTAGTTGGCTCAATGGAAAGAGTACTGGGTCTAGAGTAAGTTCAAATCAGGCTTGACACTTAATTAGCTGTATGACCCTGGATAAGTCATACCTGTTTGCCTCAGTTTCCTCATGTGCAAAATGAGCTGGAGAAGAAAATAGCAAACCACTCCAGTATCTTTGTAAAAAAAAAACCCAAACCAAATGGGATCATGAAGAGTCAGGCATGACTGAAAATGACTGAACAAGAAGAAATTTTCCTGTCTCCCTGATGGTTTAGGTCTTTACTACTTTTTGTCCTTCCCATGGTCATTTTCCCCACATTTGTCATAAAGTATCATATCTGGGTCCAGGCTCTCCTACATTTCTGCTTGCCAGTTGTCTCCAGGAGTTCTAATTGTCCTTTTTCTAAGATGAGATGAGAGATCTAAGTTACAAATCCCTTCATATTATATACATTGAAAGCCCTCCATCCCAATTATAGACAATCTTTCTTACCTTATAGAAACCTTCTGCAGTGGGAGCTCCTCCCACCACTAAACCAAGACAGTCCTTTCCTTTGCCCTCTCCCCCATTCAACTGTAAACCTTTTTCTTCTTAAAAGATTATATAAGCGTAATTTTCCCTTCATTGTTAATCATTGATTGATTAAGATACACCATATGTTCTCTATCTTTTTTCTTCTTCCTCATTTGTACAGCTTCTCATTCTGCAGTTTCATTCCACAAATAAACTTGATTTACATATGGAAGGGGTACTGCCAGTTTTAATTCATGATGCTTCAGAACTGTTTCTTCACCATCAGTACTTATATTTTACTTCTAATTTCACCATTGTGTACTTTTAGAAAGAAATTGTTAGTAGTCCCTCTGTTGTTATTTTATTGTTGGTGTCATTTTCTCTTTAACTCCATTCATGTCTTTATCTTTTTAGTTTGTTTTTTTTCCCTTTTCTCCTGGAGTAATTAATTTCATTTCCTGTGTCTTATGTAGTTGTTGTGGTTTTAAAAATAATTCTTATTTAAGTTATCTAGGGTGTTTACAAAGAAAGTAAACTATATCTGGGGCTTTTTTATTAGGAATGTTTCAAGTACTTCCTTTTTATTGAACTTTTATCTTTTCTCATTAATGGTTAGGCTCAGGTTTTCAAGGTGTGTGTCCTTGGGTTACATCTTGAGCTCCTCTGCTATTGAGAATACATTATTCTGTTCTCTCCTATGAAACATGGTAGATACAGAATAGTCTTGTGTTATTAGATTCTCCTTTCCTTTCTATTTGCAGATCTTTCTTCTGGTTACTTACATGATTTCTAGTTACCTGATTAATTAAATTTATCCAGTCAGATGGTTAAACATTTGTTACATGCCTACTATGTGCCAAGCACGAGGGATATAAAAAAAGGCAAAAGATGGTCCCTGAATTCAGAGGGTTCACAGTGTAATGGGGAAGACAATATACAGACAACCATCTATAAACAAAGCTATAAATAAGATAAATTGGAAATAATCTACAGAGGTAAAGCTCTAGAGGGATTAGGAAAAGTTTCCTGTAGAAGGTGGGATTGTAGGCATGACTCAAAGAAATCCAGGGAGACTGGGAGGTAGAAATGAGGAAGGAGAGCATTCTAGGCTTGGGGCACAGCCAGTGAAAATGCCTGACGTCAGGGGACAAAGTTTCTTGTTCAAGGAACAGTTTGGAAGTCAGTGTCATGGCATTGCAGAGTACATGAGGAGTCTTAAGGTGTAAGAAGTCTGGAAGGGTAGGGGGCAGCCTTGGAATTCCAAATGGGATTTTGTATTTGATCTTGGAGGTGATAGGAGGAAAATCAATAGTATCTCAAAAAAAAAAAAAAAAAGAAACTAGAAAGACAAACATCAAAGAGATGAGGGTAATGTGCTATGTGAAAGGCTATTGAAAAGTCAAGGAGGATTAAGGATTAAGAAAAGGCCATTAGACTTAACTGGTAATTTTGGAGAGAGTTGTTTCAGTTAAATGATGTAGTTGGAGTCCAGATTGTAGAGTTAAGAAGAGAGGAAAGGACCTGGAAATATTTATTGTAGCTCACCCTCTCAAGGAGTTTAGACACAAGGAGGAGACAAATAGGATGACTGCTATCGAGTACACAATGGTAAAATTAGAAGTAATTAGAAGAAATTGAAGATTACTATTGTGTGAATCATGAGGATTCTTTGAGGATGGGGGGAAACCTAGGTATGTTTATAGGCAAGCAGCCAGGATAGGGAGAGACTGCAGATAAACGAGAGGAGTTCATAGGGGAGGCAAAGTGTCAAAGAAAAGAGGTAATGAGATCACATGTGCATGCAGAGGTATTTACCTGGGTAAGAAGGGCCACCTCTGCATGAGAGAGAAGTAAAGTAAGAGAGTTGCAGAAAGATCTGAGTGGTGTGAGGTGAGAATAAAAGAGGTGGTCTTGGTAAATGGCTTCATCTTTCTTTTTAGTGAAGTAGGAAGCAAGGTTCTCAGCCGAGAAAGGAGAAAGTAAGGAAGCTGTGACAGTTTTGAGGAGCTACATATTAGAGATTTTCTCTGTTATTATTTCACTGGCTTGAAGACAGTTGAAAGCGTTTTATCTTTTGCACGTGGTTCATATTTTAAAGACTTTTGAGAGAGTAGGAGGATCAGAGACAGTCTCTAGTCATGACTTGACTAGTAAATGTTTGTCAACCAGTTGTCTGGGGGAAAACTGTTCATGACACACTTTAAAACTTAATCTGAATTATTAATATTTTCCATCAGTTTCTTGAGTCTATACAATCAATAAAACAATGAATTTATACCGAATTGTAGTGTTTTATAATTTCTGAGGTACAAAATTTTAATAATTAGTTCTCCTAAGCAGATAGAAGATGGCTTAAGAAAACCCTTGACAGTCCTCCATTGTCTAGATTACTTTTTTCTGGGGTTTTTTTAATCTTTGTTAAAAGAGATGCTGTGCTAGAAAGAGGTGTGAGGAAATTTATTGTTTCAAGTGTAAATCAGATCTAGCATGATTAAACACATGGAACCAGAGACTTCTCAAGTCTGAGAAACTAAAGAACAGTAAGTAGAGTAATGCTTTTCTACTCCTCAAGAATACACGATAACCTATATGATTACCTTCAATCAAATTTTAATCATCTTGCTAGAAGAAGTACCTTAATTGGTTCATGCTCTTTGTGATGTGTTTATTATATAATTGAGTCATTTCGTGACAGAAGAATGGATTAGAATGCAAAATATGCTATTTAAAAGAAACAATGAAAACAGATTCATATAGACAAAATGGGGGGCTGGAGTAAATTTATGATTTATTTATTTATTATGGTTCAGGTGAAATAAAAAAAAGCAAAAAACAAAAACAAAGGTAGCAGTCATAACCTTAGACAAAAGAAAAATAAAAATGAACAATTACAAGAGATAAACAAGGAAACTACATGATGCATAAAGGCACCATGGGCAATGAATTAATATCAAATCTTAATCTAAATGTACTGAATGGAATAGCATCTTAATGTTTAAGGAAGAGTTAATTGTATTACATGGAAAAATGAGTTGTTGTGAATCTCATTGTGTCCCTCTTAGATTTTGAAAAATCAAATCAAAAGCTACACAAGATAAGGGTTAAAGACCTGAATAAATTTTTTTAAAATTAGATATGATAATTCTTTGGTGATTAGTGAAGGGAAAAGGAAAAAAAGTTATACATAGTTTTCAGCTATTATGGTATCTCTACAAAACTGAGTATGTATCAGACATAAAAAGCCTTAGTGGCCTCAACCATTCGGAAGACAGAAAGGTTTAAGAGCAAAGATAATGAGTTTGACTCTGGACATGTTGAATTCAAAATGCCTGTGTAACATATGGTATATATCTATCTGATTTACTGTTACATATGCCAATTAGTGCAGTGGAAACACTGATTAGCTTTATACTATTTAACATATGCAATAAACTTTATTAATCAAAGCATTCTTAAAACAAACCACCAAGACGTTTTAGAGGTTCTTATAGGCTACATTTTTACTGAACTAAATGTTCTTTCTCTGCCCCGTTGAAGGCTGAATATCTCTCTCAGGGATGGTCTTCTGGAAAGTCTCCAAATCTCCATCAATCAGCACTGCCCTATAACCACGTGGATTTAATGGAGTATCAAGTGTGGAGAACATCAGAGCTAGACCCAGAAACAGCCTGATGTCTAGGATCTCAGGTAGGTTTTTATGCTTTTAGCTAAAATGTTTACCACCTAATTTGACTGCTAATTTAGTTCAAAATTATTGATGAAGTTATTTATAGTCTTTTCTCCTATGTGGTCTGTCTTATCTTGAGGTATACATATGTTTATTAGTTATTTGTAAGAATACATTATTATTATAACAACATACCATGCAGTGTTTATCTTGTTGTTGAAAAATAACTTACTTAGAAGATCTCAATCAATCCATAAACATTTGTTAAGTGCTTGCAATGTGTCAGGCACTGTGCTTAGACCTGGATCATAAAATGGAGGTTTAAAACAAAATAGATTATGTTAAGTTGGCAAACAATCTTATTAAAATGCTAGATCTTTTTCTCACTACATTATCAGTTATACTAAGTTGACATCTATTCATACTATTCAACTGAAGTGGTATATTACAATCTATGAGACATAATTCAAAATTTTAATAGGCAGTTTATAATGTGTTACTGGAACTCAACAGAAACTAGGGATGATATATAGATCTAGGAATAATTTTCTTACTCAAATATCCAAATGGATCTATGATTTCATCAATTCAAGAGTGTTCTCCAATGATAAGATTGCAATACATTCATGTCTGCCTTTTCTGTATAATTCTTACACATATTCTCACAGTAATAGTCCACCATAAGGAGCCCACCCAACATGCTGTAAGACTTTCTTACTTTTCCACAACATCAGAGAGGTACAAGTGGGGCACTCTGGATGTCCACTTGTTGTTTCTTGCTTTTGACACATAACCAATACATGTTATGTTTCTGTTATATGATTATTTGATGACACCCTTTACTCTTGTTCTTCTTTAGAATATTCTATGGGTTGCATATTATAGCCTGCTCACACTCACCATATGCCTTTCCATTGTTCTTTAAATGGTACTTATATCTAGTTTTTCAGAGGCAGTAATGTTTGACTTCTTTCTGCCATATAAAACACTAGTAAAATGCTAACATTATGAAGATCAACTTTTGCTTCCATGAGGAATTTGAGGTTAGTAAAGCAACTTTTCAATTTTCCAAAAGCAACCCAAACCATTCTTCCTTTACAAGAATGGGAATAGAATATTGCCCATCTTTGCTGTCTGTCCTAATTATCCACATGGTTGGAAAAGCTCTACGTGTGTTCAACAAAATTCATGTTGAAATCTGAGTAATATATATTCTTCATCTACTTGTTATTTATTATGAGGATGGATAAATTAAACTCCTTTAATTAAATATAGATGTCTTCTAGGACATTTTGTTATATTCTGGGGGCTGATGCAATCAACATTACACTCACAATCTTGAGAATCTGGAAGACTTCACTATCCATAGGGGTTCCCTCTTCTACCTAGAATCTAAACTGCATCTTGTACTCATGACAGTAGTAAATATCTTTGGCAAGCATATATCCTCCTGTTTTACTCCTTGTTCAACGTTTTTCATTCAATGTGGTTATTTCTGCTACTACATTTTCTGAGGAAGATTTGCATAGAGATGTAATTAAGTCAATATAAGCTGATCAAATCACTAAGTGGATCTAGAGAGAAATGACAAAGGACAGATCATGGAGATTCACTCTCAGGGAACATGATAAAGATGATGGTTCAGGAGGGACATTGAATAGGAGTGGTCAGACAGGTAGTAAGAGAAGCAACAGATTAGTGTAATGAAATTAATTAACAAGTAATTATTAAATATTTATTATGTATCAGCAACTATGCTAGGTACACATAATACAAATATAATACAATATACAAACATAATAAATGAAACAATTTTTTCTTACAAAGAGCTTACATTATAATGAGAAAGACAATAAGGGTATATATAAGAATATGCAGTATCATTATAAAGATTACAAATACAATTTGAAAGGCAAAATAATTTGGAATAATATCCCATATTTCTTTTTCATTTCTCATGAATTCTCTTTATTTTTGATAGTGGAAGTTTGTTTTCCTCTTTTCCTTTTAATCAAATTGACCAATTCATTATTTAAAAAAAACTAGCTCCTAGTTTTATTTATCAATTCAATTACTTTTTCCCTTTTTAATTTCATTAATTTTTTCTATAGTTTTCAAGATTTCTATTTTGGGATTTCATGGAAGATTTCTAATTGGATGATTTTTTTATCTAGTATTTCATTGATTTGGATGTTTCTTTTTTGGTGTTGTTAAATAATGATGTTTATAGATAGTAAAATTTTCTCCTAAGAATTGATTTGACTGCAATTCCCAAATTTTAGAGGGCTGTCTCATTTTCGTTATGATTATCATCAATGATTATCTTTAATAATCATTTCCAGGACTTTTCTTTGTTCTAATAATTCTTTGGAATACAGTTAGTTAGTCTTTAGTTGATTTTTATTCCTTTCTTGGGGTAACCCTCCACTTAATATAATTTTGTTGCATTGTGATTAGTAAGAAATGTGTAGGATGTTTCTGCTTTTCTGTCTTTTTGAGTTTTATAGGTTCTAAAACCTGTTCAAGTTTTGTAAAGCTTCTATACATCCTAGGAAACTGAAAGTTAATGGAAAATTAGCTTTCAAAGAAAAAAAAGCTAGGATCAGATGGATTCACAAATGAATTCCATCAAGCATTCAAAAAACAATTAATTTTAATACTGCATAAATTATAAAAATAATAAAATAAGGTATCCTATAAAATTCCCCCTATGGTGCAGATATTGTCTTGATACATAAATCAAAGAGAATCAAAAGAAAAAAAGGAAACTATAGATTAACATCCCTAATAAATTTGGATAAACATAGTTTGAATGAAATGTTAATGAAGAACCTGAAACAAAATATCACAAAGATGATACACTAAGACCAGGTTGGATTTATACCATAAATGTAAATTTGGCTTAATATTGGTCAAACTATAGACTTAAGCATTAGGATAAGAAAAAATAATTTTACTATATCAATAGATGCAGAAAGATCTATGGACAAAATACAACACATATTTATAGAAAAATAGAAGAAATACATAAAAGATTTTCTTTAAATAGACAAACAGTATATTTATCATTATATTTGTACATATAAAGCATATTTACATTGATAAATAGTACACCAAGAACTATTGTTATATATAATGCAAAAAAGCTAGAATCCTTTCAAAAAAAATTGAAGACTGAAACAAGGATATCCGTTGTCACCATGAGATAAGAAAAAGAAATTGTAGGAATAATCATAAAGAAAAAATAAATTTATCACCTACATATAATACGATAGTGTACTTAATCCAAAGGAGTCACCTAAAATTAATTTAACAGTTATCAACTTTAACAAATTTATAGGATATGAAATATATCTAACCAAATCATCAGCGTTTCTATATAATACCAATAAATGCCTACAAGATGTAATAGAAAGAGAAATCCATTTTAAATTATCACAGAAAGTACAAAATACTCAGATATTTGCCTTCCAATATACACACAAGAATAATATAAATACAATTACTAACAATTGTTCAAAGTAATAAAGACATACCCAAATAATTGGTAAAAGATTAATTGTTCATGGATAAGATAAACTAATGTAACAAAAAGATGAAAATGGGGGAGGAGCCAAGATGGCAGAATAGAAAGATTCACATATGCTAGCTCCTAACCCACAGCCCAGTAAACACCTGTAAAGAAGAACTCCCAACAAATTCTGGAGCAGTGGAAGCCACACAACAACGGAATGGAGGAGATTTCTGCTCCAGAGAGCCCTGAAAAAGTGACACCAAAGGTCCATTGTGCACTGGACCCAGAGCAGAGCCCAGCCCAGCCTTGGCTGTGTGGCACCGAGAGGAGCAGATCCAAGCAGTCTTCAGGTCCCTCCACCTACAGGCGCAAAGGTCAGTGAGAAAGCCTTTTCAGCTGGCAGAGGGGGGAGTGGGGTGTCTCCATGGCTTGGGCCTCCTCAGGAGGCAGCAGCAGAGGCAGCAGCAGACATGGGCTCCCAAAGCAGACAGGAGCTCAGATCCATTGTTGAAGGTCTCCACATAAACCCCCTGAGGGAACTAAGCCCTGTTTGGTGGTCCTGCCCCCACCAGAGCAGCTGAACTTAAGCTCACACTGAATAGCAGCCCTGCCCCCACCCAAAGCCCTGAGGCTGGGGAGAAGCATTTGAATCCCAGACCCCAAGCACTAGCTGGGCAGATATGGAGGCAAGGCTAGGGTGAAGAGGAATCTCAGAAGTCAAGTAACTGGCTGAGAAAATGTCCAGAAAAGGGGGAAAAAAATAAGACCATAGAAGGTTATTTTCTTGGTGAACAGATATCTCCTCCCTTCCTTTCTGATGAGGAAGAGCAATGCTTACCATCAGGGAAAGACATAGAAGTCAAGGCTTCTGTATCCCAAACATCCAAAATAAATATTCAGTGGGCTCAGGCCATGGAAGAGCTCAAAAAGGATTTTGAAAATCAAGTTAGACAAGTGAAGGAAAAACTGGGAAGAGAAATGAGAGAGATGCAAGAAAAGCAGGTCAATACCTTGCTAAAGGAGAGCCAAAAAAATGCTGAAGAAAATAACACCTTGAAAAATAGGCTTACTCAATTGGCAAAAGAGGTTCAAAAAGCCAATGAGGAGAAGAATGCTTTCAAAAGCAGAATTAGCCAAATGGAAAAGGAGGTTCAAAAGCTCACTGAAGAAATAGTTCTTTAAAAATTAGAATGGAACAGATGGAGGCTAATGACTTTATGAGAAACCAAGAAGTCACAAAAAAATGAAAATATTACTTTAATTTATTTATTCAATGCCATTACAATTAAACTACTGGAGAATGGAGAATGACTAGAAAAAAATAGAAAAATTCACATATAAAAAATTGTTAATAATCTCTAGAGAAATTGAAAAGAAAACTGAACAGAGAACTAACAGTTCTAGTTTTCAGCCTCTATTACATAGCAGCAAGTCTTAAAATAATTTGATACTGGTTAAGAAATAGACTAATTAGTGGAACAGACTAGATATACAACATATGGAAACAAATGTATCTAATACCCTAACATTCAATAAATTCAAAGATCCCATGTCCTGGGATGAGAGTTCACTATCCCATAAAATCTGTGGGGAAAATTGGATACGAATATATAAGAAATGAATTTTATATCAGTACCTCACATCTTATACAAAGATAAAGCTCCAAATGTATATGTGACCTAAGTAACAAAGGTCACATCATAAATAAATTAGAGAAACATGAAAAAAAAATCTATGAGAGCTATGAATAGGAGAAAAGTTCATGACTAGAATGTAAGAGAGGGTCATAGAAGATAACATAAATAATATTGTTTATACAGCATTTTAAGAGTTTCCACAGGAAAAAATCCAAAAAGTTAAGAAATAATTAATGGAAAAATATTTACAATAAGCTTCTCTGATAAAGCTCTCATGTCCAAGATCCATTCTTCAATTGATAAGTTATCTGAGAATGTGAACAAATAGTTCTAGTTCTTAAGGGAAGAACTCCAAGTTATTTCTAGCCACATAAAAAAAAAACCTCCAAATGACTACTTTTTAAAATTTTATTTTGATAAGTTTCTATGGATATTTTCTGTTTCTTATACCACCATAGTATTCTATGCATCTCTCTTCCTCCCTCTACATCATATATGATAAATATATGTATGTATGTGTGTAACTATGAGTATAACATATCTTAGATATGAAACTCTTATCAGAGAAATTTGATATGAAGACTTCTTTTTCTCATTTGATCATTTCCCTTCTTATCCTAGATACACTAATGTTGTCTATGCAGAAGGTTTTTAGTTTCAAGTAATCAAAATTGTCTCTTTTATCTTTTATAATTGCTACTGTCTCTTGTTTGGTAAAGAATACATCTCCTGCCCATAAATATGAGAAATATATGATGGGCTTCTCTTCTAATTTTTTATACTATATTATCTTTAAAATGAAAGTCACATATCAATTTAGAATGTTATGTGGAGTGTGGTGTTAGATGATAGTTTAAGCTTAATTTATGCTATATGACTTTGCAGTTTTCCCAGGTTTTTTAAAAATCAAATAAGGGGTTTTCCCCTAGATCATTAATTTGTTTTCTACTTTATCAAAAACTGAGCTGAATTCTATGATTTCTGAATCTCCTTTTTCTATTTGATTCCATGGATCTGGCTCTTGACTCTAACCAATACCAAATAGTTCTGATGACTGTTGCTTTACAATATAGTTTGAGATTTGCAAGGGTTATTTCTTCCTTCCTTCTTACTTGTTTTTATCATTCTCCTTGATACTCTAGATCTCTTGCTTTTCCAAATAAAATTTGTAATTATTTTAACAAGTTCTAGTAATTTGATTGACATAGCATTAAAAATGTAAATTAATTTTTGTAATGCTGTCATTTTTGTGATATTGGCATGACCTAAACATAAGCAGTGAATATTTTTCCAGCAATTTGGATTGTATTTTATTTCTTTAAGGAGTGTTTTGTAATTGAATATATACAAGTCTTCTATGTGTTGTTGTCTCTTGTATTTCGTTATTATTATAGAAAAATGTTGTTGATTTTTTGAAATTTATTTTGAATCTAAAACTTTGCTAAACTTATTATCTCAATTAGTATCTTTACTAATTATCTGGGATTTTCCAAGTAAACCATTATATCATCAGGAGAGAGGACTAGATTTCTCTCCTCTTCATCTGTCTTTATTTCTTTAGTTCCTTTCTCTTGTCTTCTTGCTATTGGGAGCATTTCCAAAACTATATCAAATCATAGTGGCCATCCTTGCTTGACTTCCTTATTTATAGGAAAAGATTTTAGTGTATCTTCATTGCATATGATGTTTGCTTTTGGTTTTAAGTACAATAAATGCTTTTTAATTAAGTCACTAAGTGAATCTAGAGAGAAATGACAAAGGACAAAGTATGGGGGTACATTTTCAAGGAGCATGATAAAGATGATGGCTTTCAAATTTCAAATTTCGAAAAGATAATTTCAATTTCCTAGTGGTATATGGAAGTTTTACAACTTGAACATGTTCTAGGATCTATAAAACTCACAAAGGCAGAAAAGCAGAAACACTCTACATATCCCTTACTAAGAACAATGCAATAAAATTATGTTAAGTGAAGGGTTACAAAAAAGGAGTAAAAATCAACTGGGGACTAAATAACTTAATCCTGAAGAATCATTTTAAAATGTCTATGTGCCTATACTTTATATGTTTTAGAGTTTTTAGCATAAAAGAGTGGTGTGCTTTGTCAAAGGCTTTTTCTGCATTTATTGAGATGACCATAAGTTTGGATTTATTTGGTTTTTAATATGATTAATTATGCTGATTGTTTTCCTACTGTTAAACCATTTTCCTATTATAAATTCCATTTGATCAAAATGGATGATTCCTTGGATAAGCTTTGATAGATTTTTATTCAAAATTTTTGAGTCAGTGTTCCTTAATGATATTGTCCTATAGTTTTCTATGTTATACCTTTTCCTGGTTTAGGTATTAGGACTCTCAAAAATGATTCTGGTAAGGTGCTCTTTCCCAATTTTTAAAAATGATATTGATAATTTATTCCAAATTAATATATATTAGCCCTCTGGTATGGTTACAAAACATCTCACATTCTCAACTATTCAGCCAAAAGAGTGTGATGAAACCATTTATTATTTATTAATTTATTTTGCCCAATTACATGCAAAAACAATTTTTAACATTTAAAAACTTTAAGTTCCAAATCCTATCCTTCCCTTCCCACCCCCCTCATTGAGAAGGCAAGTTATATGTGTGCAGTAATATAAAAAAGTGTTTGCAGAATAGTCATGTTGTGAAAGAAAACACAGGAAAAAAACAAGAAAACTAAAGTTTTTTAAAAGTATACTTCAGTTCTTTTTCTGAAGATGGATAACATTTCAAATCATAAGTCCTTCAGAATGGTATTGAATCATTGCTATTTCTGAAAACTAGCTAGGTCATTTACAGTTGATCATTGTACAATATTGCTGCTACTATGTACAATGTTCTGGTTCTGCTGATTTCACTTTGCTTTAGTTCATTCAGCTCTTTCCAAGTTTTTCTAAGAGCATGTAAATAGTAATGTAAATAGTTTAACTTTATTGAGTCCCTTATGCTTTCCCTTTCCTGTTTACTTTTTGGTGCTTTTCTTGAGTCTTCTATTTGAAAGTCAAGTTTCTATTCAGTTCTGGTCTTTTCATCAGGAATGCTTGAAAATCCTCTATTTTTTTTAAGGTCCATTCCCCCCACCCAAGTATTGTACTCAGTTTTGCCATGTAGGTGATTCTTGGTTGTAAGCCTAACTCCTTTGCCGTACATAATATCATATTCTAAGCCCTCCAGTCCTTTAATGTAGAAGCTGATAAATCTTGTGTTATCCTAACTGTGACTCGGTGATATTTGAATTGTTTCTTTGTGGCTGCTTGCAATATTTTCTCCTTGACCAGGGAGCTCTGGAATTTGGCTATAATATTTCTAAAAGTTTTCATTTAGGGATCTCTTTTAGGAGGTGGTCAGTGCATTCTTTCAATTTCTATTTTACCCTCTGGATCTAAAATATAGGGGTAATATTCTTCATGATTTCTTGAAATATGTTTAGACATTTTTAGCTTGGTTTCAGGTAGTCCAACAATTCTTAAATTATCTTTCCTCCATCCTCAAAAAATTTGTTTTTACAATGAGATATTTCTTATTTTCTTCTATTTTTATTCTTTTAATTTTACTTTATTTTTTGTTGATGTCTCATGAATTCATTAGCTTCTGCTTTCCCAATTTTAATTTTTAAGGAATTATTTTCTTCAGTGAGATTTTTACCCACTTCTCCGTTTGTCCAAATCTATTTTTTAAGGAGTTTTTTTCTTCAGTAAACTTTTGTATATCTTTTTACATTTGGACAATTCTGCTTTTTAAGGAGTTCTCTTCCATGGATATTTGTACCTCTTATACCATTTGGACTATTCTGTTTTTTAAGGTATTATCTCCTTCAGTATTTTTTGTGCCTCCTTTGCCAAGCTCTTTTTCATAATTTTCTTGCATCACTCTCATTTCCAATTTTGCCTCTACCTTTCTTCTTTGATTTTTAAAAAACTTTTTGAGCTCTTCCTGAAATTATTTTTGGGCTTAAACCCAATTAATGTTTTTTCTTTGAGGCTTTGGATATAGCAGTTTTGAATTTGTTGTCTTTTGAGTTTGTGTTTTGATCTTCCTTGTCACCATATTAACTTCCTATGGTTAGCTTCTTTTTGATTGTTTGCTCATTTCTTGAACCTGTTTCTTGACTTTTAATTTTATGTTGAAATTGGACTCTACTCCCAGGATGGACGGGCACTGTCCCAAGCTCCAGATTTTTTGTGTAGCTATTTGATGAGCTATTTCTGGGGTCTGTAATTTTTCACTTCTTCTAAGTTGGTATGATTTAAGGAGAAGTGTGTTTACTACTCTTCTGGCATGTGATCTGGCCTATGAGTGCCCACAAATACCATTTTCTGCCCTGATCCCTGAACCACCATTGTTTTTTTTTTTAATTTCCAATTCATCCATTTCCCCTCTAACTTTTAGGATCTCCTCTTTTGTGCAGTAAGCTCTTGTGTGTTAGTGTTTCTTCTCTCCCGGGAATTGTAAACCTGGACTGTGACTCAGATCCAAGTATGGGCAATTTAATAAGGTCCTGCACCTAATGCCAGCAAAGGGAGCCCTGTAATCCCCTTCTGACCAGTTTTTAGATCTCCTTGCCATATGTGTGCTGAGATCTCTGAAAGCCTCTGCTGCCAATTCAGTTGCCCCCAAGCCTGCTACTGTCATACCAGAGTGTTACTGGCATGTTGGACTATACTCTACTCTCACCCCATTGTTACAGATCTTTCTTATGAACTTTTTCTTTTGTTAGTTCTGCTATGCCAGGATTCATTTTGTGTTATCGTTTAAAATTATTTGGAGGGGGATTTAGAAGAGTTCAGGCAAATCTCTGCCTTTTCTCTGCCATCTTGGCTCCATCTTTGAGAATAATTTATGAAGTATGGGTACAAAAAGTTCTTTAAAGTTTGATATAGTTCTCCTGTGAATCCATCAGTACTAAGAGTTTTTTTTTCTTTTTTAGTGCTCTTACAGCTACATCTATTTAATTTTTATGAGTTATTTTTATGGGTTATTTAACATCTTTTTGTGGTATTCTGATCATTTGGATATTTTATATTTTTGAAGGTATTCCTCTATTTTTTGTGTTCTCAGTTTTGTTCATATATAAAGGTGTATAATGTGTTCTAATTATTAGTTTTTTATTTCTTCTGCTATTTCACCTTGCTCATTTGCTATTTTGTTGATTTGACTTTCTGTTCTCTTTAATCAAAGTCACTAAGGAAGGGTTTGTCAACTTTATTGGGCTTTTTGAAGAACCAGCTTATAGTTTTATCAAATATTTCTATGACTTTTTATTTCCAACTTATCTATTTCCCCTTTAATTTTCTCTTTT
This sequence comes from Bettongia penicillata ogilbyi, assembly GCA_023548195.1. Lineage (NCBI taxonomy): Eukaryota > Metazoa > Chordata > Mammalia > Diprotodontia > Potoroidae > Bettongia > Bettongia penicillata. Next base: position 1,579,241 of record JAJHZJ010000525.1, on the reverse strand, counting down.
GTGCTCATTATTTAGTTTCTTTAGTTGTTGATTTTTTAATTTTTAAAAATACATATTTAGTTATCTAACAGAAACATCTATGTTTCTCTTTTGTTAATGTATGATTTTAAGGATATGATTTTCCCCCTGAGGACTGCTTCAGGTGCATCCTAGAAATTTTGGTATATTGTTTCATTATTATAATTAGGTTTTACACAATTGTTCTTCTTTTGAGCTCATCTAAACAAAATGGGATCACACCAAGACCCTCTGTCTAATCAGGTTCCCTCCCAGACTCCTGGTTTTGATAAAGTTCTGAGGTATTGCATGTATCATTTTCCCTGTAAAAGAATGTAAATAATTTAATCTGGATTAATCTCATATGATTTCTCACTCATGTTTACCTTTTTATGCTTCTTTTAAGGCCTGCGTTTCAATATCAGAATTTCTATTCAACTCTAGACTTTTCAACAGAAATGCTTGAAAATCTTCTTTTTCATTAAATATCCATTTTTGCCTCTGTAGGATTATACTTGGTTTAGTGGTGGGTTGTTCTTGGTTGTGATCCCAGATCCTTTGCCTTTTAGAATAATATATTTTGAGCCCTCTGTTCATGGTTTATAACTAAATCTTGTTGGAGCCTGATTGTGGCTTTATGGTATTTAAATTGTTTCTTTGTGGCTATTTTCAATATTTTCTCCTTGACCTGGGAGCTGTGGAATTTGTTTGTAATATTCCTGGGAATTTTAGTTTTGGGATCTCTATTAGAAAATAATTGATGGATTCTTTCCATTTCTATTTTGCTTTCTTGTTCTAAGACATTTTGGCAGTTTATTTTCTGATTTCTTGAAATATGATGTCCAGGCTTTTTTTTGTCCTAGGCTTTCAGGTAGCCCTGTGATTCTTAAATTGTGTCTCCTCAATCCATTTTCTGATGACATATTTCACATTTTCTTCTCTTTGTCAGATTTCAACTTTATTTTATCATTCCTTGATGCTTCATGAAGGTATCAGTTCTCATTTAGTCAATTCTAAATTTAAATAAGTTGTTTTTATCAGTGTGCTTTTGTACCTTTTTTGTTTTTGTAGTTGTTGTTTAATCATTTCAGTCATGTCAGGCTTTTTGTGACCCCATTTAGGGTTTTCTTGTTAAAGATATCAGAGTTGGGGGGAGTGGTAGAGCCCATAAAACATCTGTAAAAAATGACTCTAAACAAATTCTAGAGTAGTAGAAGTCACAAAATGAAGGAGTGAAACAGATTTATAGCCCAAGACAGCCTGAAAGGCCAACAGGAAAGATCTATTGCACCTGGCTCAGAGCAGAGTGCAACCCAGCCTTGGCCACTCAGCACTGCATGGCCAGCACTGGAGCAGGCGTCAGTGCACGAAACCATGGGTAGCAGCTGCATCTCTCAGATTACTCAACCACAAATGCCAAAGACAGCTTCAAAGGTCAGTGAGAAGGCTCTTTCACCTAGGTGAGAAGGGAGCAGGGTCCAGCCCCAGCCCCAGCCCTGGTCCCAGGGCAGCAAAAGCCACTGTGGCACAGTGTCCATTTTTTTAGAGTCAAAAGCCTAAAGACCCTTGGGGAATAGAGCAGCTGATCTGGATCTTAGCCCTGCATGTCAGTCTTCAGGTGAGGGGGAGCACTGGTGTGGTAGAGCTGATGGAGGCTCTGGAGAGGGAATCCTACTTGCAGATGCTGGGCAGAAAAGCTTGTGGTTATTCCCAGACCAGAGCATAGGCCAGGAGAGGAGTAAACTCCTCTCCCTTGATTGTGCCACCTTGGAGGAACTGAGAACTTATAGGTTCGTAAAGTATACCCTCCACTTGTGAGTGTTCATCCTTCATTGCCAAAGAAGACCATGCCATCAAAGAAATAATGACATGACTTGCACTTGACTTTGTTTTTTTCATGTGAGTGAGGGCTGTGCAGGTCACCAGCCTCACTTCTCCTCAAGAGTCCTCTGAATCCAGTGACCATATATTCATCAGGGTCACTGGAGATGACCCAGGATGAGGCAATTGGGGTTAAGTGACTTGCCCAAGGTCACACTGTTAATGAGTGTCAAATGTCTAAGGTGAGATTTGAACTAAGGTCCTCCTGACTCCTGCACTGGAGCTCTGTCCACGGTACCACCTAGAGCTCCACCCTCCACTTAACAGAGGACTCAAAAGTCAAGTAACAGGCTGGGAAAATTCTCAAAAACAGGGGAAAAAAATAAGACTACAGAAGGTTACTTTCTTGATGAACAGGTATTTTCTTCCATTCTTTTGAATGAGGAAGAACAAGGCATACCATCAGAGGAAGACATAAAAGTCAAGGCTTCTACATCCAAAACCTCCAAAATAGATATGCAATAGTCCCAGGCCATGGAAGAACAGAAAAAGGAATTTGAAAATCAAGTAAGAGAGGTGGAGGGAAAATTGGGAATAGAAATGAGAGTGATGCAAGAAAATCATGAAAAGGGAGTCAACAGCCTACTAAAGGAGACCCCCAAAATGCTGAAGAAAATAACACCTTTAAAAATAGACTAACCTAAATGACAAAAGAGGTCCAAAAAAGCCAATGAGGAGAAGAATGCCCTAAAAAGTAGAATTCGCCAAATGGAAAAAGAGGTTCAAAAGCTCATTGAAGAAAATAGTTCTTTAAAAATTAGAATAGAGCAGGTGGAAGCTAATGACTTTATGAGAAATCAAGAAATCACAAAGTAAAACAAAAAGAATGAAAAAAATAGAAGACAATGTGAAATATCTCAATGGAAAAACAACTGGCCTGGGAAATAGATCCAGGAGAGACAATTTTAAAAGTATGGGACTATCTGAAAAAAGAGCCTAGACATCATCTTTCATGAAACTATCAAGGAAAACTGCCATGATAGTCTAAATAAAATAATATAAAAATTGAAAGAATCCACTGATCACAATCCAAAAACAAAAACTTCTGGGAATGTTGTAGCCAAATTCCAGAGTTCCCAGGTCAAGGAAAAATATTGCAAACAGACAGAAAGAAACAATTTGAGTATTGTGGAAATATAATCACAATAACACTAGATCTAGAAGCTTCTACATTAAGGGATTAAAGGGCGTGGACTATGATATTCCAGAAGTCAAAGGAACTAGGATTAAAACCAAGAATCAGCTGCCCAGCAAAACTGAGTATAATATTTCAAGGGAAAAAAATGGTCATTCTATGTAATAGAGGATTTTCAAGCGTTCTTGATGAAAAGACTAGAGTTGAATAGAAAATGTGACTTTCAAACACAAGAATCAAGAGAAGCATGAAAAGGTAAATAGGAAAGAGAACTCATAAGGGGCTTACTAAAGTTGAACTTCTTACATTCCTACATGGAAGGATAATATGTGTAACTCTCTAAACTTGTCTCAGTATTTGGGTAGTTGGAGGGATTATATACATATATATAGACAGAGGGCACAAGGTAAGTTGAATAGGAAGGGATGATAACTAAAAAAATAAAATTAAGGGGTGAGAGAGGACCATATTGGGAGGATTAAGGAAGAAATGGAATGGGGCAAGTTATCTCTCATAAAACAGGCAAGAAAAAGCTTTTTCATTGTAGGGGAAAATGAGTAAGGTGAGAAGGAAAAAGTGAAGCTTACTCTCATCACATTTGGGTTAAGGAGGGAATAACCTGCACACTCAATTTGGTTTGAAAAACCTATCTTACACTACAGGAAAGTCGGGGAGAAGGGGATAAGTGGAATATGGGGGGGATGGTAAAAGAAGAGGCAAATGGGAGGAGGGAGTAATTAGAAGTAAACACTTTTGGGGAGGGATAAGGTCAAAAGATAGAACAGAATGGGGGGCAGAAAAAGATGGAGGGAAATAAGTTAGTCTTTCACAACATGACTATTATGGAAGTCTTTTGCATAACTATACATGTATAGCCTATCTTGAATTGCTTACTTTCTCAGTGGGGATAAATGGGGAGGGAGGAAGGGAGAGAAGCTGGAACTCAAAGTTCTAGGAACAAATGTTGAGATTTGTTTTTGCATGCACCTGGGAAATAAGAAATACAGGTAATGGGGTATAGAAATCTATCTTGCCCTACAAGAAAAAAGAGAAGATAGGGACAAGGGAAGGAAGGGGTGTAAAAGAAGGAAGGGCAGATTGGGGGAAGGTGTAGTCAGAATGCAGAGTCTTGGGGGGGGAGCGGTGAGATGGGGAGAAAATTTGGAACTCATAATCTTGTGGAAATGAATGTTGAAAACTAAAAATAAATAAAATATAAATAAAAATATCAGAGTGATTTGCCATTTCCTTCTCCAGCTTATTTTATAGTTGAGGAACTGAGACAAACAGAGTTAAGGGATATATCCAGAATCACAGAGATAGTATCTGAGGCCACCTTTAAACTCAGAAAACTGAATATTCCTGACTTCAGGCCTGGTACACTACCCACCGTGGCACCTACCTGCCTTTTGTATCTTTCTTACCAAGTTGTTATTTTTTTTTTGTGGTTGTTTTTTTTTTTTTTTGCATAGTTCCTTTACATTTTTTTCTTTATTTCTTTCATTTGATTTTTTAAAAAATCTCTCTCTGTGTCTCTCTCTCTCTCTCTCTCTCTCTCTCAAACACACACACACACACACACACACACACACACACACACACACATGCACAAACACGCTTTTTCTTTAACTCTTGTATGAAATCTTGCTGGGCTTTTGTCCAATCTGTACCTTTCCTTGAAGCTTTCCTTACAGATATTTTCCAGTCATTATCTTCTGTATTTATGTCTTGAGTTTCCCTATCACCATAGTAGAGCTTTATGGTTAGTTTCTTTTTGCTGTTTTTGTTTGTTCATTTTTCCAGTCTGCTTCTTGACTTTAAATTTTCTGTTAATATTAATCTCTGTGTCCTTTTTGGAGGGAAGGGCTATTGGAGGGTGTCTGGACTGATCTGCTGTCCTTTTACAACCTTCTGCTGCTTTCACAACTCACACTAAGAGCCTACATGCTTTCATTGCTCCCAAAGTTGTTTTATCCAAGAAGATGTCTGCTCACTGCCCTCCAGGTCTAAGCTCTGTGAGTTCCTGCCCTAGATTTGGTTTGTGTGTGGTTAAATTTCAGTAGATTGCTGTTGGATTTAATCACTGTTACATAACATTAGGAGGTTCTGCAGATCCAGAGTATTTGAACATCATTTGTCTATTCTTTGTAGTTTTTTCTCCTTTGGTCTAAAACTCCTAACCTAGTTATCCCACTGCAGTATTATGTGGACCTAAAGATTAGAATTGAGTCCCTTACGCTTTACTGCTGAGCTCAGAGCCACACTGATATTTCCAGGGCTTACATTGTTCTCAGTCCTCAGTTAAGACACATCCTCCATTTCATCTTGGATCTTTGATTCAGAATTGGGCAATAGATAAAAGAGATGCCAGATTACTGCCATTCCTGCACCCAGAGCTTGCTCAGTAAACTCCTGGGATCTTTCTGCCCAGTGCTTCTTGCCCTAGTGCTCTGCCTTGGCCCTCTTTCTGTCTCAGATTCTTTGGAATGTTCCCTGCCACCACCATACACTCTTGCCCAACCCTTGCCCCAATGTCAGTAGACCTTTCTATCTCCCTGATCTTCCTTGGACTTAAAATTGACTCGAAGTGACTTTTTCCTGGCTTTCTCAGCATTCAGGCTCACCTATTTTCTAGACTGTTGTGAAGAAGGTGTTCTAGGTAAACTAGGCAAAAATACTTCCTCTCACTCCTCACTCTTGACTCCTCTGACTAACCAGATGCTGATCTTTCTACTGCATTAGAAAGAGCATCAGAACCCTGGGCTAACCTGAGGTAAATGCTGAAAATACTACTAAGAGAGGGAAAGAATGCAGAAAGAGAGATCTGAATAAATCAAAATATACACATACAAATTAGAGTATACTGAATATAAAGGAAACCTGGTTAGGAAACTTTCTTAAATTGTAGACCACAATCTGCTCAGCAATATATAATCTTAGAAAATTGCTTGAGACATTGAGCAGTTAAGTGACTTGTCCAAGGTCACACAACCAGTACGTGTCATGCATGGGATTTAAATCTAAGATCTCATTTATTCTCAGGTCAATTCCCTACCCATTATGCCATCTGGTTTTTCCAGAGTATAAGTTAGCATGTAATAAAAGGAGATACTTATAATCAATACAACAAAACTGGTTCCAGACACAGGGGAGGAGTAGAAGGGGAAAGCAGCAGAAGAAACTTCTATATTTTGTCTCTTCTATAGGATTTACCATTTTTGCTTTCCATTCAAGATGGTTTCCAGGGAATATACAGGGAAGAAAGGGAGAAGGGAAGGGTGTTTCCCACATAATAACAGTTCACATAGTCATAGAATTCTAAGGCTCATAGTACTGTCCTCAACACAACCCTGTAAGAAAAATAGTGCTCACTTTAAACGTAGAGAAACTAAGGCTAAGTTTGGACTTCCATGTGGTCCCATAGCTTGTAAATATCAAAGCAGGGATGTGAATCCAAGTCAGGCTCTTTTTCCATGCTAAGCTGTTTCCTGCCTACTTCTTGCCCAATTTTTTGAGAAATACAGAGCACAGAACATTAATCATGGCATTTGAGAAATAGAACATCCTTAAAAACTATTCTTGCCCCAGGAAACCTATAGTCTCAAAGGGAAGATAGCACATATCTACAGATGAAACAAATGCATGTAACTAAACAAGACAACATGCCAAAATTAGGACAAAGAACAAGTGTTATAGGGTTTGAAGAAAGTAATGTGGGGTGAGAAGGCTTCACAAAAGAGATGAGTTTTCAACTGAACCTTAAAAAATAGAGTTTTGACTATTAGGAGGGGAAAGGGTATGAGGAAATTTATTTTTTTCTTATTCTATTATGATCATATTTCAAGACTTTAGTAGTTTATTAATTTATACTATTCAGTGATTACAAAATAGCCAAATATTTTACTATGACCCCATCTCAGTGGATACCAAGGGCTTGGTCTGTTTTTGTTTTTCCTGCAAAGATCCCTGAGTAACATGAAGTAAAGCAGCTGACTGAAAATGTTGAGTTGTACTTTAAAAAATGTGCTAGACAGGCAATTCTGGCCAAAGTCCTAAATTCCATGGAATCCACTTATTACTTACAGCTGTGTTGGTTTGCCTTTATAATGCATTCTCAGCATTCTCATTTATGTGAAATATCCTGAAGTGCACAAACACAGATATGACTGACTTACTTTTGTATACTACATATGTATGTATTGGTTCATAAACACACACACACACACACACACATACACACCACCTACAAGAGGGACTTTGTGCTTAAAGGGATCTTTTTGTTCTTCTTAAATAATAAAATCTCTTACCAAAAAAGTCTCTGTTGTTTTGATGCTTTTCTACAGTGTGACCCTTGTATCATCGGCTCTCACATTATGTGAAGGACCCTGGTACACCACGGGAGACTTTTACTGGCCCTACACAGAAAGTCTGGGGAATTTGTTGTATGGCATCATCTAGTATAAACTTTCACCAGCTTCCCTTCAAAGAGTTCACAGAACTCAAAGACACAAAATTTTATTTATAGGTCAATGAAAATAAATTAAACTTGAGCAGTGCCCATGGAAAATAACATCACCTGCCAATGAGAAACATATAGCCTCAGTAAACTTACATTCAAATCCTAGATAGGAATCCAGAGCCAGCATGGACAGTCTCCTGAATTTCCTCCACAATGGTTTCTTCTGTGGTTTGGGATCACTCCCAGTAGGTGGCATCAATTCCACTTCCCCATCATAACTTCTCCTGTTTTGCTGGTGCTACCACTCAATTGTGGTTCCCCTGGGTATTTGTGCAGCTTGTTAGGTGTTGCTAGCCCTTTGTCAGAGATCCCTTCACTGTTGTGGGCTCTGTCCCAGCAATGTGGAGAGGAATGCTCCAGAATTTCCCAATTTTGCCAGGGGACACAGTGCTCCCTGGGTGACTGCTCTACTAACTTCCAGAAAAACAGATCCTCATTTGAGCTAAAGTTTACAAAATTCTCTGCATTTCCAATAGTTCATCCCTGAGATGGAACCAACATTTTCATCTCCAAAGAAACCCTATGCATCAACACCAGGTTCAGATATAATGACTTCAGAGTTTGATATACTTATTCCCTCTACCAGTTTAGAAATTTAACAAAACATTCCAGTTTCTCTACATTTATCTTTTATTTCATTTTCTCTGGGAAGAATAAGAACATTAACCTGGGGCAAAGAGTATTGAGTTCAGACTCTAAAGGCAATATGAAATTCGGAAGAATTAGAGGGAAAGAGGGGGAAAATAGAGTTTATGACACTAAGAAAAAATCCTCTCTCGCTCCACCTACCACAACTTAAAAATGGTAAGGTTTAAAATAGCTTTGAAGTCATTGAGTAAACCTTCCCAGACTTCCAGACTTTCCTTGCCTCAGTCAATTCACTTCAATGACTCAAGTTTTCTTGGTTAATGAACCATTCCCCCTTCTGCAATACTTCTATTTTTTTTGTATGCTCCAAGTATAAGGTACAGCCTGGGAAAATCTTTTGAAAGTCAGAGACTCAAAATGTCTAGGAAGTTGAGAAAAGTATCTGCCAAATTGTGATGATAGGCCATTTGAACAGCTAGATGGGGAAGGATATTTTTTATCCAGCAAGCTGAAAGTAGCCAGCTTAGTCCAGGGAGAAAAAGAGAGCTGTCAGTTTCTTGGTAGAAATCATTAAGAGTATTCTACCAAATTGAACACAAAGAAGTTCAAATATTCTCCTTTGACCAAAGGGACAAAAATTAAAAAAAAAAAAATTTACTTCTCTTCCAAGTCCTCTCGTACTTTGTCCAAACTTTCTATCTTAGTTTTCCCACAGTAAGTCTAAAAGTAATGACTGGCTTTGCCAGCCATCAGAGATGAAGTGGTCTTATCCACCATCCTATCTACTGTCTTATACTAGCCCCTGTGGAGACCATGTGGCCTCAGCCCAGATGATAAGTCTTGAATGTTCATCTTACAATAAGCCTTAATTCCCCATGGCGATCCCAGTTTAGGCTATACTCTCAGATTAAAATGCCTTTCTTTTTTGTACCCTGTGCCCTTGGGTGGACTTCTCCGAGTTCATTGGCAAAGTTGATCTAACAGACACACCCAGAGCCAATAAACATTTAATACCTTTTCTTGACCTGACTTTTGGCTGTAACCATCTCCTTGTACTAGATTTCCGAGTAATGGCTCTTGTCCAAGGGAGTTGTTTCTAGAATCCTTATATATCACTAGAAAAATGCCTAAACATAGAGTTATAAGAATAACAGAACATTTCCCAGCAAAACCACTAATAAACTATAGTGCTACAGTCAGTATACAGGATTTGTTATTTTAATTATGATCTCTAGTAATTCATCAAAGATTGGGTTGGCACTTCATGAAATAAAATGAGACTGATGAGGACAGTAATTCTGCATTGAACTCCATGTCCTAACAGAGCTTTTATAGCCACAGTATGTCTAGTACTTAGAACTGGATAAATATGACTTGGCTGCTGCAAGTGTTTGGAGAAAACTTGGCAGAACGCACTTTGCCTCTTTGGATCTCCCCGTCAGTTTGAATCAGTTTTTTCAATTCACATGATTAACAACACTCCCACAATGGTTCCATTGCTTCACTACTTCTGATTATTTACTGTTGTCTGAGATAGTTTTATTGTAGCTTAAATGCTATTTCTTAAAAGCAGAGTTAGCATTTTATAAAGAAACAAATTGAGTAGAGAGAGGAACTCTATTAAATATTTGGTAAATGGAATGCTAATGATAATAATGAGAGAGAAACAATGTAGTACATCGCCTTGGTTTCAGGAAGACCTAGATTCCAGTACTGCTTTTGACACAAACTAGATAGATTACCATAAGCAAGTCACTTACCTCTCCATCCAGATAACACTCTAAGACTACAAGTTACAGATGAAGCTTCCTGAATCAGTTCAGAAAGTTTCTATACCAAGAGATTCTCTACATTGAGGAAATCACAGGTTTGTACCACACGCAAAATAGGGAAATCTGTTAAGCTCTGATGAGTAAAGCACGCTTGCAAGTTTGTGAATCTGCATCTGTTGACACTTTTTTGTATGACCAATTTTTCATTTAAATACTTTAAGTGTTTATTCACATCAAATAAGAATTAATAATACAATCTACCACTTATATAGCAGTTTAAAGCCTGCAAAACCATTTACAAATATCTCATTTTATCCCCATAACAAACCCTGGTAGATAGGCGCTATTATTATCTTCATTTCTCAGATGTCCAAGGTCACACAACTAGTAAGTGTCTGAGGCTAAATTTGAATTCAGGTCTTCCTGAATGTGTCCAGTGCTGTATCTATTGTGCCACCTCTAGCTTGAGGACCCAATTCTCACATATATATGTTAGCAAAGACCTGGTTACTCATTGACCTAAGTTTCATTTTAGAGATGGGCCAGTGACTTATGTCTAGGAGCCTCATTATTTGGCTTGTCTTAACTATCTCCTAAAGATACTACATTTCCTTCTTGTAAGCAACAGAGGTTAAGGCAGACATCAACAGAGATAAGATTATTTCAGTGTATGTAAATAATAGAGAAGTGAAAAGTTATAGTTTGAGATAACTTTCTACATATTACCTTCCCCATGGTCCAGGTCACAATTTCCACAAAAAATTCACAAAACCATTAAGAGAAGTTCCCATATCCCCAATGTAGAAATAAGGGCCAATTCAAAGTCATCTGCCCAGCCTTTTCCCCCGGAGTTCAGTATTACTTTTACTCTACTGTAAGCTGTCTTTCTTTTTAGCTTTCATTCTTTATCATCCATTTGCAGTAGCTGTTTATTTTGTATCTCTGGCTTGCCTCTTTCCTCATCAATCTTTCAGAAGTAGTCTCTGCCCACTACCACTGATTTTTCTTCTTCGCTGCCATCTACCTTGCTTGCATACATGAATTTTTCTCTTCTCTAACAGTCCCTGATAGGCTCTTTTTTGGCCATGCACCCTAGCTTCACGGTATTACTGGAGAATGGACTCTTTAGGAAAGAGATCGTCTCCTCTTTCAATCTGTATACCGAGAAAGGGAGAGGCTGGTCTCAACTCTTCTTAATGTGAAGAGAAGCAATCTTTCTCTCCTACATATATTAATCCCAAGCTGGAGCTGCTATTGTTTACAGAGAAGTCTAAACCATACTATGACTGTCCCCAATAACTTCCATATTCCTGTCATTCCAATCCCAAATGAAAACGCCCTTACCCTACTAATATCCTATCTTCCTCAACCTCATCTAATTCAACCTTATTCATTCTGAGTTCTTATCATTCCTTTCTCTTTCCTTCCCTATGGAACATCTATTTTATGAAGAAAAGTTAAACTTCCCTTCATATGAGACCTCCCATGTGTCAGGAGAGAGAGAACTTTGCACTCAAAGAAACCCCCAAATAATAATGCATCTCTAGATACCCTTTCCTGCACTGGCTGCACTTTCTCTAATGCCTCCTATCACTCATTGCTTCTCAAGGCCACTTCCTGCTCCTTTCTATTACTTAGCAACTTTTTATGTTTGGGGGTTCATTCAATCCATCTAGATCACCTCTCGTAGAAGGAATATCTATCAGAGTCCCTCACCATGTAGACAAGACTAGTTCTTTTCTTTTCTTCAAAAAGTCCTGATTTAATTTCACCTTATTCAATCCATTTTTTTGGCATATCAACTTTTAGTAATACAATTGGCACAGGGGACCAGGTTTTGTATCTTTTATACTCTGTCTGGTTGCTTACCAGTCACCAGAGTACAAAAAGTCTTAAGAACTGCAACTTCTTAAGGCTTGACCTGTGGACTACCATGGATGGCTCAGAGGCCAGAAACCTATGTTTGGCCAAATCAAGGAGATGTCCTTGCTGTACATCTTTGCTGATATCTGTCCCTTACAGTGGTTACCTAAACTCCTAGGGAACTGGTCTGGCCAACCCTGGCCTATAATAATCTATTCATATTTAATTTCTGTCTCCCAGGCATTTTCCTTCCTTCTCAAGGAGTTCAGCACCTATATTTCCACTACAAACCCTGTCCTCATACTTGAAACTTCTCAATGCATGTGTGTCTTCTCAAAACTCTTCCTCAGCCTCTAGGTTCATCTGACTCTCATCTCCCATAATTTGTACCACATGCAGAGATAGTTATATGTATTATTTCTCCTCTATCCCACTGAGATCAAAACCATGAGACAGGAGCAGAAGAGCAGAAGTGAAGTTTTTCCTTGAGGATTTTGACCAGTGGCTTTAAAAAGCTGATGTATTCCCCCTGAGAGAGCATGAGGTGAACAGGCTATGTCTTTAATTCTTACCAGGCTAGGCTGAACTTCTCTACCATACCCCTGTACCATGTTCCTTTATAATCCTTCTTTCCTTTTCAGCTTTCTTTAACAGTGTCTTCCCCCATTAGAATATAAGTTCCTTAAGAAAAAGGGCTGTCTTTTCTTTTTGCTTCTTTTGTATTCCAAGCACTTAGAATCAGTACATAGTAAGTACTTAATAAAGTCGTATTGACTGATTAAAACCTCCAGATATTTTTTGAGACAACTTGCTATCAATTAATCAATCTATCATTAAACATTTAGTAAGCACCTATGTGTCAGGTACTATGCTAAGTACCAAAAGAGGCAAAAGACAATTCCTGCCCTCAAGAAGATCACGATCTATTGGGGAGACAACAAGCAAACAAATATGTAAAAACAAGTTATATACAAATAAATAGGGAATAATTAGCATAAAGCAAGCCCTAAAATCAACAGGACTTGGATTGTTGTCCATTCATGCTTATCCGTCTTATACTTAAGATGTGTGTGTACTTTAGTGTAAAATTTTCCATTTATTTCTATTTAATTTCATCTTATTCAATCCATTTTTCTGGCATATTAAGATCCTTTTGGATTTTGATTCCAATGTCTATGATATTAGCTATGTAATTTGTTGAGACCCAGGGAAGTTTAGTGACTTACACAAGTTTATGCAGATAGAAAGCTTCATATGTATGATTTGAAGCCAGGTTCTCTGAGTCTTGTATTTCTTCTATATCACTTGGCCTTTAAAGAGAAATGGCACTAAAAAGTTCAAGGATGAAAGAAATATCAACACAAATTGTACAGCAGAATTAGAAGAAGGGACAGTGAATAAGCATTTATGAAGTACCTACTAGGTGAAGGCACTGTGTTTTTTATATTCAGTCATTTTTTTCAGTCTTGTCTCTTTGCAATCCCGTTTAGGATTTTCTTAGAAAAGATACTATAGTGGTATACCATTTCTCTCTTCAGTTCACTTTATGAGGAAACTGAGGCAAACTAGGTTATGTGACTTGCCCAAGTTCACTCAGTTAGTGATTGAGCCCAGATTTGAACTCAGGAAGATGAATTTTCCTGACTCCAAGCCTGGTACTCTATCCACTATGCCACTTTGCTGCCCAAATTTAGTTCTTAAATTTCTTCTCTTCAATCTATTTTCCAGGCCAATTGTTTTTCTTGATGAGATATTTCACATTTTCTTCTATTTTTTTTATTCTTTGGATTTTGTTTTATTGTTTCTCAATGTCTCACAGAGTCATTAGCTTCCATTTGCCCCCATTCTAATTTTTAAGGGATTATTTTCTTCAATGAGCTTTTGTATCTCTTTCATCATTTCTCCAATTCTGTTCATAAGGTATTGTTTTCTTCACTATTTTTAAGGCCTTTTATCAAGCCATTAATTGTCTATTCATAGTTTTCTTGCATTGATCTTCTCTTTATCCCCAGTTTTTCCTCTACCAATCTTATTTGATTTTGAAAATTATTTTTTTTAGCTTTTCCAGGAATTCTTATTGGTCTTGTGTCCAATTCATTTTTTTCTTTGAAGTTTTGTTTATAGCTATTTCGACATCACTGTCTTACTCTGAGTTATTTTTGTTGTTTACTCATTTTCCCAGCTTATTTCTTGACTTCAGACTATATGTTAAAGTTGGGCACTGCTCACCTGAAGAGGGGGTGGAATGTCTCATACTTCAAGCTTTTCCACACTGCTGTTTTCAGTGCTAGTTCTAGGAGTTTGGAGGTTTTGGATACTTCTAATGTGGTGTGATTTGAGAGGTGTGGTCACTAGTCTCCTGGTCTGTGTTCTGATCCTTATCCTTATCCCCTGATCCCTGGCACACACAAGTGTTATTACTCCTGAAGGCCCCTGTTCCCTTCTGAAACCTCTCAGTCCTGAAACTGAGACTCTGACTGTGCAAAGGACTTGCCCAAAAGTGCCTTGTTCTCTGCCTAGTATTAGTACAGGAATCCCCTATAATCTCTTTCTGACCAGCTGCCAAACCCCTTTACTGCCTCTGGGTTAAGAGCTCCTAAAGGTCCTACTGCTGCTATTTCCAACAAGTCGCACAGCCACATGTTCTCACCAACTTAATATTGCAGACCTCTCCTTCCAACCACCTACATGGTCTGATCTAGAAAAATGTCTCATCCCAACCTTTTGTTGGCTCTGCCAGTCCAGAATTTCTAAGTGAGGCTTTATTTTAAATTTGGTTGGAGAAGAAAGTTAGAACTCAGCTGAAATGCTTCCTCTACTTCATCACCTTGGCCCTACCCCTGAAAGTCCCCAGGTAAGTTATTCTTAGCTGTAATACTAGCTCTTTTACTTTCTGAAAAATCATATTCTCAATCTTCTACTTCTTTATTTTGTCTGATCTGGCTATGTGATTGTGTGATTGAAATGTTTTTTTTCTGATGGCTTGCAATATTTTGTCTTGGACGTAGGAGCTCTACATTTTGCCTATGATATTCCTGGGAGTTTTAATTTTGGAGTTTCTTTCAGGAGTGCCTGGTAGATTCTTTTCATTTTTACCATTCTCTCTTGTTCTAGAGATATGGGCAATTTTCTTTTATGACTTCTTAAAATATGACATCTACCCCCCCCCTTTTTTTTTTTTTGGTTGTGGCTTTCAAGTAGTCCATTAGTTATTTTCTTTAATAAGGTTTTAAGGGCTTTTACCAAACCCTTACTTTTCTATTCATAATTTTCTTCCATTGTTTTCATTTCTTTCCCCATTTTCCCTTTATCACTTTTATTTTATTCTTAAAATCACTTTTTGACCTTTGTTATCTCTTTCTTTAGCCTTTTAAAAAAAATTTTGTTGGACTTTTATCCAATCTGCATTTTTCTTTGAGGCTTTGTTTATAGCTGTTTTCCTGTCTTCCAAGTTTGTGTCTTGGGCTCCCCTGTCACCACAGTAGCTTATTATGGTCAAGTTCCTTTTTGGGAAAGGGGGTTATTATCTCATTTTTCCAGTCTATTTCTTGACTTTGGACATTACATTAGAGTTGAACTCTGCTCTATTCTGAGGGGTATGGCTAGCCTGAAGTTCTATGGCTAGATCTAGGGGCCTGTAAGTTTTTGGCACTTCCACAGTAGTATGATCTGGTGAATGTTCTGATCACTACCCTTGTGGTTTGTGGTCTTGTCCTTATTCAGGTAGAGCCTCTGCTCCCTGTTGACCACAGATCATAACCTCTCCTTTTGCCCTGGAACTGCAACATATAACTGGGTAAAGAGTGAAGGAGCTGCCAAGCCTATTGTTAGCAAAGGGCTCTTCTGTAATATCTTTATGACCAGGTATTTAGTTTCCTTACAATCCTGAGGCACTGAGACCTCTTGGTCTGTTGCTGCTGGTGCTGCAGATGTGGGTGCTGAAGCTGCCTCCACACCCATGGCCAGTGCAGTTTCCTCCACATGGACCCACCAACTCCTATCCTCAGGTTTTTTCTAAATTTTCCTAATCTGTCCTAGCCTGGAAAAAATGTGATACTATAGCTTATCTTTTTTGTTTTCCCAGTCAGCTGGTCTAGTAGCTAAGCTTCTATGGTTGGTATGAAGACTGTCCATACTTCAGTTAAGTCACAGGAAATCCTGAGTTTTATAAGAAAGTGAGTCTCCATGACAATGTAAACACTGTAGCCTTTGTATGTCCAGACCCCTCAAATATCTTTGGAGTTTCAGCATTGTGGAACCAGTTCCAGCCTGTTTTTAGAGCATCACAGTACTAGGACTTAAACATACACTCTGTGTCTCCTGTAGAGAAATTACAAAGAAGATAGTGCTATCAGAGAACAAACAGTCCCTCTAACTCAGGGACAAACACAGAGTAACTGTCTTTGGTAAATTTTGAGTAATGGAAGGATTGAGGAAAAAACCTGAAGAGGAACAGCTGTCTTTTTTCATTGTATGTCTTAGCTGTAGAGTTGAAATAAACACAATCCACTTCAGTGACTCCCAACCTTTTCAAGATCAAGCTAGAAAAAATAATCCTCTAAGAATAAGTGATTTATTAAGTGATCACTGTGCTAAGCATGAAGGAAATAATGCAAAAGTAAGGTTATCTTTACCTTCTAGGACATTAATATCTAATAGGAGGAGGTTGTACATAGAGTGGTGCTCAGAGAAGTGCTTTGATCTGGGAAGTCACAGGCATGGTGAGGGCAACAGTAAAGCTGATTCACCAAAGGAAAAGGAAAGCCAGCAGTAATGGTAGTGCTTATTTCATTTCAGTTCTCAGAGTAAGTTGTGGAAAGAGGATAGAGGGCAGGTGGATTATACATGGTAGGAGGTTGGAAAATGGACAGGTGAAAACTAGGATACCTGAGTGGTTAAACCTTCCCAGGCACGTCCCAATTTTGAGCATAAAGTAGTAATGGCAGGAGGGCAGAAAATGGTTGCAGTAAAGATAAGAATGCATATTCTCAATAAGTTCTTAGCTGAGTACTTTCTGGACATGGTCATTGCAGAATCAGTTTGGAGAAGGAAGCAACAACAGCAGAGACAAAAGACCCATTGGAACCATATAGCAGACTGTCAATATAATTGCCACAGGACCTTTTAATACCAATTATCGGATGTCAAATAAGAATTCAAGATGGATAAGTATACTATGCCAGGAGTTGAAGATGTCTTACATGTTTTTTGGGGGGTCAGCAAGTGTGCTTGGGAATCTCTTCATCCCCCAAGATCAAATTAGCCTCCATATTTAGACCACATCAGTTTCTCTATCTCTCTGATTAGAGGGTGGGGCAATATTCTATTTAAAGTTCTATAAACAGATGGGACCCAGGTCTTCCATTTATTTCCCACTCAACAATAATACTCTTTTGGACTTCTCCATTATGCCTTTGTGCTAGACATCTTCATCAACACCCCATTTTTTATCTTCCTTCTGTATGTTGTTTTCCCTATTATATGGTAAGCTTCTTGAGGACAAGGATTGTCTTTCTTTTTTTTGAATTTGTGTCTCCAGGGCTTAGCACATTTCTTGGCAATATGGTAGATGCTTAATAAATGTTTATGACTGACTGATTCACTGTTGGATCTGTGATATCTTATCCCTATGGTGGAAGACGAGGAAAAGATAGACTTCATGCTCCTAGGATAGAAATGACCCAAGTGATTTCTGCTCACCACTATCACCCTCCTTCCTACCCCCAATACAATTGAAATAGCCCATGGAAAAACTCATCATTGATATGAATTACTTGAAGGTGTTGCTATAGCTAGATGACATCATCATCCTATTGAGGAAAGACTGGAATAACCAGAGGAGAAAAGGTATTAAATTTTCTAGAAACTAGAGATTCTAAACTAAACAGAGAATTTTGTAGTTATTCCTGGAGGCAATAGGGAGTCACTGGAACTTGTTGAGTAGGGGGGTAAGGTGTGTGTATGTGGTGGTGAGGGGGGGTGGGGGGAAGGTGACATGATATCACCTGTGCTTAGGAGAAGAACTTTAGGGGATGAATACAGAATGGAAGATGGCTTGAAGTAGGGAGAGCTTTGAGCCGGACAGACTCACCTGCTGGTCATTCGGGTGCAAGTGACCTGCACTAATATGATGACAGTGTCAGAAGAGAGAAAGGGGTACACTCAAGAAACTTTACAAAGGTAAAGTCGACAGACCTTGGCAACGGATTGTATATGGAGGATAGGGAGAGACAGTGAAGAATCCAAGATAACTTCTAGGTTGAGAGTCTGAGGGACTTGGAAGATAATATTACACTCTACAGTAATAAGGAAGGCAGGAGGGGATAGCATTTAAGGGAAAAGATGAGTTCCATTTTGAACACATTGAATGTAAGATGTCTACTAGACATCTAGCAGTTGAGATGTCTGCATTGTTGGAAATGTGAGATTGGAGATCAGCAGAGAGTTGGTGACAGGACATGTAAAATTTGAGAATCATTAGAGTAGAGATAGTAATTAAATCCATGGAAGCTGATGACATCACTCAGTAAAGTAATATGGAGAGAGATAAGAAGAAGGCCCAGGGTAGAACCCTGAGGAGCATCTGCAGTTAGAGGGCACGATCTGGAATAGCATCCAGAAAAGGAGACGGAGAAGGAACAGTCAGATAGATTGCAGAAGAACCAGGAGAAAGTGGTGTCCCATAGACCTAGAGGGAAGTATCAAGGAGGAGAGAGTGATCAACAGTTGGAGAGGTCAAGGAGCAGGAAGACTGAGAAAAGATCACTTGATTTGCCAACTAAGAGATCATTAATAACTTTGGAGAGAGCAGTTTCAGCAGAATAATAAGTTCAGAAGTTGAATTATGAAGAGTTAAGAAAAGAATGAAAAGAGAAGAAATGTAGGCAAACTATTGTAGATGGCCTATTCAAGGAGTTTAACTATAAAGAGCAAAAGTATAGGATGATAGAAGGAATGGAAAGATCAAGTAAGAGCTTTCAGTATAGAGGAATTTCTGTTGTCTGAGGTGCTTCAGAAGCAAATCATCTCTTCAAGTCTGGTTTTCTTTCTAAGAATGTTTCAAAAGCTTCCTTACCAGTGATTGTCCATCTTTTTTTTCATTTATAGTTAAGCTCAGATTTGCAGAGAAGGTCACAATGGGCTGCATCCTGAGTACTTTGAAATACTTTATTCCATTCCTTTCTATGTTTTCTGGTAGGTCCAGAATAGTCTTGTGTTATTTGAATTTCTTTTCTTTTTTTGTTTCAAGGTATTTTTCCTGGTTGCTTCTAGAATTCTTTTTCTCCATGGAAGTGTTCATTTTAATCACTATGTATGTTTTGTTTTGCAGCCTTTTTTGCTGGGTTTTTGGATTTTTTTCCTTTTCCTGGAGGAGATCTATGGATTCTTTCTATTGGTACTTCATTTTCTGTATTCAGCAGTTCCGGACAGTTTTCTTAACATTATTTCTTACATTGTGGTGCTCAGGCTTTTTACTCGTCATCTTCTTCTAGGAGACCTATAATCCTTAGACTTTTCTCTATGCATCCTGTCTTCAAAATCAATGTTTTGTTTGAATAGAGAGCATGTTTTCTTTCAATGTTATTACTTTTTCACTTCTCTTCTTCTAGATTGTCTTTCACTTCTGTGTATTTTAATTCCCCAATAAGTAGTCTTCTCTTTTGTTTCTTTAGAGAGAATTATCATGAGAAATTCAAGTTTTTCTATTCTGCCCATTATTTTTGCTCTGCAGGTTATAAATTCTGCTTTCAAAATTCTGATTTTTCTTTTTTAAACTGCTCAGGACCCACATACTGTGGTTCCATGTTCTCCTCAAATTTCACAGAGTCCTGTCTCTTATCAGGTGTTGGATCATTTTTCTTTGTTTTGCAGTATTCATTCATATATGTCTGAACTTGTTTCCTAGATCTAGAGGTCATATCTCTTCCTGCTGTTAATTTTTCCCTGTTGATTTATCTGTGTATGTTTAAGGTCTTGGGTTTTCTTCTTAGTTTTTTTTTAATTTCAATATTTCTTCCTCTTATTTCCCCTACTGTTTTCTTTCTGACCCCCCACCCCTCTGATGGTTTTTCCAGGGTCTAAATCTTCCCATGCAGGGTAATTCACCAACACAGGTCTCTGTCTCAAGTGACTTTCAGGTGAATAAACCTAGTTGCAGGTCTTTCTTGAGCTCTTTCCTTTAGGCTTAGTGGACCATCATACAATCCCTGTGTGTTTCCTAGGTATCCTGTTCCGGCATTCTACTCTGCTTTCTCTGTTTCTCAGTTTTCTACCCTGGAATGGGCAATTCAGAGAGACTCCACACTGGCTCTACAGAATTGATTTGGTAGTTTTTAGGTCTCTGAGACGTAGACACATGGTAAGAGATGAGGAAAGGGTTCTAATGAGCTCCAAATAGGTGTCAGTTCACAAGTGGTCTGGTTTTTTTAATCTTCTTTTAGATTCCAAGCATCTTAAATCATAAATACAGCTGAAGTTGCATTATCTTTAGCGCATAATTTCTGTTTTGAAGAGGTTTGAGAAATTGTGGAGGTCAGAGAACATATCTAGTCCTCCATCATGTTGATCATGTGACCTAGAAGTCCCCCTCTAAACCACTTTAATTGAAATTGTGTGTTTCTGTCTACTGTTCTAGCAGACTTTAAATTTTAAATATTCATGTTATTAACTGGTCCCAAATCAATGAAAAAAATATTCTTTAAAAGTTGGGACTGATTATTAAGGGACCAAATATTTTAATTTAAAAGCAATAATAGTCTAAATTAGCTTAAATGAGATTCTCTCTAAAGGTTTTGGAAAAGGAAATTTGAGTTAATAATTTTTAAAGGCCTTCTTAGATTTTACTCTTTGAAGAATAATGTGAAAAAGTGAAATTTTCAGCAAGTAAAAGTTTAGCTAACGTGACTATTGACTCAATTAGAGCAAAATTCCTTTTAGTTTCCTGAGAGTTGCTGCTTCCAATTCAAAGGTCTTTTTTTCCTTCTGGTTGTTGTTCCCTGGAGGTAACAAGAACATGTACACACTTTAAATGAGCATATTCTTTGGATGACAGAATCTACTAATTTAATGGACTCATTCCACAAGGGTCTAGCTACCAGCTAGCATAGCGACTCCAAATTACACATTCCTTAGCCATCACCAGGCAAACAAAAACTTTCTATGTATTTTCTTTCAAGAATACCAGATACCCCAAATTCTTAGTATTTATAATCCTAATCTAGAACTCAATTCTAATCAGAAAACATTCTAGAACTTATTGAAAGTTGAGTTAACTATATTGAGTTAAGAGAATTTTAAAAAGTGTTTTTACTGTAGAAAATGAATGACAATTGCCTCCTCTGATACTATGCTCTCCTCTATAATTCTGTTTTTCATCTATAGTGACTTCTATAAGTACTTGGAAGAATTACTCATTGAATTCACTAAGGGAAATTTGTTAACCCAAGATTAAGATTTTTATTGTGAACATCTGTGTGTGAATATTTGGTACAAAGTATAAAATGACTGCACTGTCAAAATATTCTTTTGCAAAAGTTCACTTCTCTTGGGTGATGACTAATTGTCTTCTGGTGATTAGTAATAATGATTATGTAAAATGATGACTCTATGAGACTTTTTCTACCAGCAAATGAAATAACACATTTCATATTTTAGATGCTTGTATATTTAGTTATTCCCAAGAAATTAATGAGATACATTTTACATTATGTATTTATATTATTACACGCATCACATGAATATATCAAATAGAACAAAATTGTTTCATAAGCAAGTTGTTGCTATCTACATAAAATCACATATATTTTCCATAATTAAATATGCATAAATCATATAGTTGGGAGCAGCATAGTTCAGTGTTAAGAACTTTTCAATTTGAAATAGGAGTATCTGGGTTCTAATCTTATCTCTGCCACTTAATACTCATGTGACTTTCTAGTCATTGCACTCTCCTGAACCTTAATTTCTTCATCTGAAATATGAAAGAACTAGAAATCTGTCCTATCCAAGTCAATTCAACAAGTACTTATTAGCACCGACTGCATATGTTATACTGGATAAAAAGGCAGTCCTTAGCCTCAAGGAGGTTGTCCTCTACTGGGTGAAACAAGACCATAAGAGAAAAGCAAATATAAAATATACACAAAATAAAAAAGGTAATGACTGAGGGGCACTAACAATATAGTAAATGTGTTTGTGCGGAGTAGGCTCTGGGATCACTCAGACTAGCAGGTTAGATCCCCTGGGGGTGACCACTACTTTTCTCTTCATCATTCTAGGGATAACCCTGGAGGTAAGGCTTGTGGGTCCTAATATCACTCACAAGTGTCCATCTAATATGTTCCCACTGTCGGTTAATGAGTTAACATTTCCTCAATCTCAATCAATAAATTAACATCTATTAATTTTTTAATTAATTAATTTTATTTATTTTCAGTGTTCTACAATCACTATCATATAATTTAGATTATTATTTTTCCCTCCTTTTCCCCTAACTCCCCCCTCCCTCCCCAAGATGGCATACAATTTTTCATAGGTTCTACACATACATTCCTATTAAATACATCTTCACTATAGTCATGCTGTGTTGAAGAATTAAAATGAGTGGGAGAAATCATCTAACAAATCAAAATGCAACACACACACACACACACACACACACACACACAATGATCTGCTACATTCTGTGATTTAATTCCATAGTTCTTTCTCTGGATGTCAAAGGCATTTTGCCTTAGAAGATCATTGGGAATTTTTTTTAAGTCCTTGCATTGCAATGAAGTTCCAAGTATATCAGAAAAAACTCTCACACACTGTGGTCATTGCTGTGCACCAAGTTCTCCTAGTTCTACTCCTTTCATTCAGCATCAGATCATAAAAGTCTTTCCAGGCCTCTCTGAAATCTTCCTGCTCATCATTTCTTATAGCACAATAGTACTCCATTACATTCATATACCATAATTTATTCAGCCATTCCCCAATTGATGGGCATCCCCTTGATTTCCAGTTTTCGGCCACCACAAAGAGTGCTGCTATAAATATTTTTGTACATGTGGCACCCTTTCCCATTTTTATGAGCTCTTGGGGAAACAGTTCTAGAAGCAATATTGCTGGGTCAAAGGGTATGCACATTTTTGTAGCTCTTTGGGCATAGTTCCAAATTGCTCTCCAGAATGGTTGGATCAGCTCACAACTCCACCAACAATGAATTAATGTTCCAACTCCCCCACATCCTCACCAACATTTATCATCTTCCTGTTCTGTCTTGTTTGCCAATTTGATAGGTGTGATGTGGTACGTCAGAGTTGTTTTGATTTGCATCTCTCTGATCAAAAGTGATTTATAGCATTTTTTCACATGACTATAGATATCTTTAATTTCTTCCTCTGAAAATTGCCTGTTCATATCCTTTGACCAGTTGGGGACCGCTATTAGTTTTTACACAGGAATATTTACTGAAAAGATTTAAAAAAAAAAAAAAGGATCAAAGTACAAAACCATCTTCTCAGGTCAGAGGCATACTTTCCTTTCTATTCATGTCTTTGGTCCCTGAGGGAAGCTGACTCAAACCTAAAGCAATTGGTACAATATACCCCCCCAAAAAAGAACTCCAAAAGTCTCTTTCTTACTTTCTTATCAAAAAAGTCCCTTTATAATGTCAGTATGAAAGCAGGCTCACCAAGCCTCCATGTGAATTTGAACCAGAAAAGCAAATATAATATAGCATCATTGATCAGATCCCCCTTGTCCACCATAGATGCACATAAGGGGTGGTTCTTCACCAGTTTGCAAATTTGTGCTATATATTTTAAAATTTAAAATAAATTTTATTATTTTTTTGTTTTTATATCACTGATGTTTTTATCCCCTTTATGACCGTTGAGGTTCATCCTTAATAATATTTTTATTAATTAGCAAGAAAAAAGAGGGGAAAGTACCACAAATGTAATCAACATGAAATCTCTATAATTATCTGCATCCATGATCTTCCACTTCTCCAAAGAATCAGAGGGAGATGTCTCATTTCTCTTACTCAGGAAGAAATTTGGTTGTTATATTTTTGTGGAAGTCAGTTTCTATTACCTTTATGTTACTGTCCTATCAAATTACATTGTTGTGGTCACCATGTCTGTTATTTTCCTGGTTTTGTTTAATTCATGTGCATCAATTTATATGCCTTTCCATGATTCATGTTCTCATTTCTGGAATAATATTCCATTACCTTGATTACCACAATCTACTTAAGTTATTCCTCAAATGAGCATTTATATTGTTGCCAGATCTTTTCTGTAATGAAAATTGTTGCTGTAAAAATCTTAGTATATATGAGTCCTTTACCTCCTAAATGTTTATGAATAATGGTAATATCTTGGTCAAAGGAAAGGATATTTTCAGGGAAGATGGTTTTCTGATATACCAACTCCACATAGATTAAAGAATAAAGAGTGAATGAATAAAGCATTTATTAAATGCTTACTGTATGCAGAGTACTGTGTGAAGTGCTAGGAATGCAAATAAAAAAAGACAGCAAGAGGACAGAATCCAGACAACCGAGTAAAGAGAGCCTTTTTTCTGAGCTCTTCAAACAGTCCTCTCTAAACGGCAAAAGTGGAAGTATAATCCTACAGAGACAAAAATGGACATTTGAAGCAATAGAGGACTTCCAAGTATTCCTAATGAAAAAACAGAACTGAGTAAACAATTTTACATTCAAAAACAAGACTCAGAGAAGCAGAAAGTCTGTGAGAAATCATAAAGAACTTAATAAGTTTAAACATTTTACATTCTAAAATGTGAAGATGATATATGTAACTCAGAAAAAGATTATTACCATTGGGGCAGTTAGAAGGAGCCACATTAATAAAAGCATAAGAGTCATTACTAATTGATAAATGGTCAAAAGATGCGAACAGGAAGTTTTTAGAAGAAAAATATCAAAGCTATCAATAGTCATGAAAAAATGCTCTAAATCAATAATAGTTAGAGAAAAACAAATTAAAACAACTCTGAAGTACAACCTCACACCTATTAGATTACCTCAACATGACAAAAAAAAATTACAAATGGTGGAAGTGATATGGGGAGGAAAAAAAAAACAGGTTCACTAAGGTACTACTGGAGGTATGAGCTGGTCTAACCATTCTGCAGAACAATTTGGAACCATGTCCAAAGGGCTATAAAACTGAACATACCCTTTGACCCAGCACTACTGCTACTAGGTCCACACCCTCAAAGAAAAAGGAAAAGGATCTATATGTACAAAAATATTTATAGCAGTTTTTTTGTGGTGACAAAGGCTTGGAAACTTAAGGGATAGAAATTAAATATGGGAATAGTTGAATAAATAATATTACATGTTTGTGACTGAATACTACAGTTATTCCTTGTGCATCACAATTTTCCCCATTGTGGTTTCAATACGTCACAGATTGGCATAAAAAACTAACTGGGAATTTGGGGGGAGTTTTGCAGAAGTCACAGATGATACATTAAGGTCAGGAAACGTCACAGAGTCTATGACCTATTGACCTAAATTTTACAATAAGGTCCTATACAACACCCCATAAAAAAAATTCAGACTTCTCTGAGAGGGACAAAAAATTTTACTTGGATTTTTCCAGATCACAGGGGTGCTGCTCCCCCATGACATAGAAGAGATAAGTGTATTGCATTATAAGAAATAATGAGGGATGACGCTGTTAGAACAACCTGGAAGCACTTATATGAATTAATAAAGAGTGAAGTGAGCAGAAGTAGGAGAATATTGTACAGAATAACAGTCACAATGTTACAGCAATGACCAAGTATGAGACTTAGCAACTCTAATCCATGCAATGAAAATTTCAAGACTTCAGAGAGAGAACTAATGAGCTCTCAGTGCAGATGAAAGCATATTTTTTCACTATCTTTATTTCTTGCTTTTTTTTGCAACATGACTAATATGGAAATGTTGTGCATCTGTATAATGAGTATTGTATTTCTTATCTTCTCAATGATTAGGGAGGAGTAGAGGAAGACAGAGAATTTGGAACAGAAAATAAACACTTTTTTTTAAAAGAAAATTAAAGAGGGGGGAGGAGCCAAGATGGCGGAGTAGAAAGACTCATGTATGCTAGCTCCGAATCCACAGCCCAGAAATTTCCTGTAAAAAGAATGCCCCACAAATTCTGGAGCAGTGCAACCCGCGCAGAAACACAGTGGAAGAGATTTCTGTTCCAGAGAGCCCTGGAAAGCCGTCCCCAGGGGTCCGTCATGCTCTGGCCAGCAGAGCCCAAACCTGCGCTGCCCTGGCTGCATGGCCACAGAGGAGCAGATCCGAGCAGGCTTCAGAGATGGAATCTCCGGGGCCGCGAAGGTCCCTCCACCCACAGCAGCTACAAGTCAGTGAGAGAGACTTCTGGGCTGGCCAAGAGGGGAGCGGGGAGTCTCCATGACTCGGGCCCCCTCGGGGGGCAGTGGCAGAGGCAGAGGCAGAGGCAGTGGTGGCCCAGAACTCCTGAAGAAGAAAGGGGCTTGGGTCCATTACTGAAGGTTTCTGCATAAACCCCATGAGGGAACTGAGCCTGGGAGGCAGCCCTGCCCGCACTTGAGCACCAGAACTTAAGCTCACATTGAATAGCAGTCGCACCCACCACAGAAAGCCCTGAGGCTGGGGAGCAGCATTTGAATCTCAGACCCCAAGCACTAGCTGGGCAGATCTAGGCGGGGGTGGAGAGAAATCTCAGAAGTCAAGTAACTTGCTGGGAAAATGCCCAGAAAAGGGAAGAAAAATAAGACCATAGAAAGCTATTTTCTTGGGGGACAGATGTTCCCACCTTTCAATTCTGATGACGAGGAACAATTCTTACCACCAGGGAAAGACGTTGGGGCCTCTGTATCCCAGACATCCCAGGTGGATGTCCGGTGGGCTCAGGCCATGGAAAAGCTCAAAAAGGATTTTGAAAAGCAAGTTAGACAGGTGGAGGAAAAACTGGGAAGAGAAATGAGAGAGATGCAAGAAAAGCATGAAAAACAGGTCAATATCTTGCTAAAGGAGACTCAAAAAAATGCTGAAGAAAATAACACCTTGAAGAATAGGCTCACTCAATTGGCAAAAGAGGTTCAAAAAGCCAATGAGGAAAAGAATGCTTTCAAAAGCAAAATTAGCCAAATGGAAAAAGAGGTTCAAAAGTTCCCTGAAGAAAATAGTTCTCTCAAGATTAGAATTGAACAGATGGAGGCTAATGACTTTATGAGAAACCAAGAAATCACAAAACAAAACCAAAAGAATGAAAAAATGGAAGAGAATGTGAAATATCTCATTGGAAAAACAACTGACCTGGAAAATAGATCCAGGAGAGACAATTTAAAAATTATGGGACTACCTGAAAGTCATGACCAAAAAAAGAGCCTAGACATCATCTTTCATGAAATTATCAAGGAAAACTGCCCTGAGATTCTAGAACCAGAGGGCAAAATAAGTATTGAAGGAATCCATCGATCACCACCTGAAAGAGATACAAAAAGAGAAACTCCTAGGAACATTGTGGCCAAATTCCCAGGTCAAGGAGAAAATATTGCAAGCAGCTAGAAAGAAACAATTCCAGTATTGTGGAAATACAATCAGGATAACACAAGATCTAGCAGCTTCTACATTAAGGGATCAAAGGGTGTGGAATAGGATATTCCAGAAGTCAAAGGAACTAGGACTCAAACGAAGAATCACCTACCCAGCTAAACTGAGTATAATACTTCAGGGGAAAATATGATCTTTCAATGAAATAGAGGACTTTCAAGCATTCTTGATGAAAAGACCAGAGCTGAAAAGAAAATTTGACTTTCAAGCACAAGAATGAGAAGAAGCATGAAAAAGTAAACAGCAAAGTCATAAGGGACTTACCAAGGGTGAACTGTTTACATTCCTACATGGAAAGACAATATTTGTAACTCTTAAAACTTTTCAGTATCTGGGTAGTCGGTGGGACCACACACACACACACACATATGTACACACATGCGTGCACACACACATACACACATGCACGCACATACAGAGACAGAGAGCACAGAGTGAATAGAATAGGATGGGACCATATCTTAAAAGAAATTAAAGTAAACGGTGAGAGAGAAATGTAGTGGGAGGAGAGAGGGTGAAATGGAATGGGGTAAATTATATCTCATTCAAGAGGCAAGCAGGAGACTTTTTAGTGGAGGGAAAAAGAGGAGAGCTGAGAAAAAAAAACAAGAAGTTTACCTCCATCACATTCGACTAAAGGAAGGAATAAAATGCACACTCATTTTGGGATGAAAACCTATCTTACAGTACAAGAAAGTGGGGGAGAAGGAGATAAGAAGGGAGGGAGGGATGATGAAAGGGAGGGCAATGGGAGAAGGGAGCAATTTGAAATCAACACTCAGGGAGGGACAGGATCAAAAGACAGAAGAGAAAAAATGGGGGGCAGGATAGGATGGAGGGAAATAGAGTTAGTCTTACACAACATGACTATTATCAAAGTCATTTGCAAAACTACACAGATATGGCCTATATTGAATTGCCTGCCTTCCCAAAGGGAATGGGTGGAGAGGGAGGGATGGGGAGAATTTGGAACTCAAAGTTTTAGGAACAACTGTCTAGTATTGCTGTTGCTACTAGGAAAGAAGACATACAGTTAATGGGGAATAGAAAGTCATCTGGCCCTACAGGACAAAAGAGAAGATGGGGACAAGAGAAGGGAGGGATGACAGAAGAGAGGGCAGATTGGTGATAGGGAAAATGAGAATGTTCAGTGTATTGGGGTGGAGGGAGGGGAGAAATGGGGAGAAAATTTGGAACCCAAAATCTTGTGAAAATGAATGTAAAAAGTTAAATAAATAAATTTATATTTTAAAAAAATAGATGTTGACAATTAGAAGAGGAATAAACTAGCAACAGAGAAATTGTTTTAGCTTTTGGAAACTTTATTATATAGTAACTATGCTGTATTTGGAAATCAGCTTGTAGATCTTACTCTTGCAAATCTACTAGGATCTTTTCAATAAATACATTTGTTCTTATGTTGAAGACTAAATTTTTCAGAAAGAGAAACCAAATCAAACACATTAGGTAATAATCCCAAATGTATTCCTGCCCAACCAGCTCCTCCCTTTGGCAAACAAAATCCAATGTATACTTCATATTTCAGTGTCTATTTCTCTTTTAAATCCTAGAATACTTTCAGGAATGATTGTCATTCTTTTCTTTAGTTACCTTGTCGACTGCAGCACAAATGAAAAAAATAATAATAATAACTGTCTAATTGATGAAGACCAGAACAGAAAACAGAAGAAAATGTTTACTTGAGAAGAAATTTCATGATTTGGGTCAATTATACACTTGGGATGGGCGAATCCAGATGAAATCTGGGTTTTTTAAATAAGCCAAAGTTATTTTTCAAATGCTTTGGGTTTTATTAAAAGTTTTCTACATAAATGTTAAACTGATATGAATTGTGAGTTGTAATCCATGTGTTTTAAAAATAATTTTCATGTAACTTCAAAAAAGTTGTTCAAAAAGCCTATGAACTCATTTTGAAATTCTTAACGTTTTATACTGGGAATTTTCTTTTATACTGGGAATGCTGTTGAAACTAAAAGTCTTTAAATCCCAAACTTCCTATTTAATTTAAATTTTGATTTAGTGAAATGTAAAAAAATTAATATTGTGTATATATTAATATAAAATAGGTTTGTAGAATTTGCACATATAGTGCAACAATTCATACACCTAAATATTGCAACAAACAAATGAAAGATCCCTTTGATCAAGACAAGTTTGGAGGTGTAATTTTAAATCATTTTTTCCATCACATTTGTATCAGCAAGCAATAACCTGCTGGCACTGAAATGGACCGAATTAATAAGTCACAGGCAAATGTCAATTAGGAATTTCGAGAGCATCATTTATTAGCCAGGCTGGCGGCTGCCTCATGTAGAGACCAAGAGGAGACAGCCCCAAACTGAGGTGGGTGAGTGCACTTTAAGCATTTTGGCGCTATTCAGTACAGCCTTGCGGTTTCCACAACAAACAGAGTTCTGACAGAGTAAGAGGGGGGCTTGCTACTAGGTAAGAACCCCCAAAACAGAAGAGGTTGTCAGGGAGTTACTAGGCGCAGGACCCCTAACAGAAAATAGGTGCCAGTAGAGGTAACTAATCAGGAAAGGGGGGGGGGGGGCTAACATTAGGTGGGGCATAGGTGGTTACCATGCAAATGGACTAAACAAGAGATGACTGTTAACAATTCATCAGATATTAAACCAAAGAAGAATAACATTTTGACAGGGGCTTAACAACAGAAGGAAACTGTTACTAGGCAAGCTATTCTGCCCAGTAACCTAACAGAGATCTCTCGGCCTAGGGGCCCAGGGAGAAATAATGTCCATTTTAGCACAAGTTCTTAGATCTGCTTTTCTAAAGGGAAAGCAAGTTTTGAGGGGTTAACAATCTTCTCTAATTACATTCACCAACAGAGAAAATACAAGCAGAGAAATAAAGACCAACAAACAGGGTTTCTAACTGCCTGACCATAAGCAACACATGCATCAGAGATCAACAGACAGATCCAACTGTCTAACCATTACATACATACATAGTTACTAGAGAGAGAAGCACTAGCATCTGGGTTTTCAAAGTCGGGGACACGGCTACGTGGAGTCTCATCTGGCACACAAACTTTCTTCCAAAGAAGCCCTAAAACAAAATCTCACCTCAGAGTACATACACACATACACACATATATACATGTATCAGTAAGCATCTAAACATATATGCGGGGCCTGCTATCACATGTTCTTTGATCTGCATTCATAAAATGAAAGGAAACTTTTGAGAAGTTAGCAATCACTTTAATCAAGTCCATGTATCATTCACCTACTTTAGAGGAGTCAGCACCCTGAACCTCAAAATCAAAAACCAACAGACATGATTTCCTCTGCCTGCCCATAATTCAACAAACAGGTACATCTTTCTGACCATAGTTACCAGAAAGGGAAGCACTGACATTTGGGTTTTCAAAGCCAGGGGCTCCTTAAAGCGACTTTCCAGAGTCCTCATTTGGCACTCAAACCTTCTTACAAAAACTAAGTCCCAAAGTAAAACCTCAACTTAGAGTATTTGCACCGTTTTTAGAGCTAGAGGGCATCACAACCCTTGAGAACCAGTGCCTCATTAACAAATGGCTTAGGCCTTCCCACAAATCTTCCCTAATCAAACTCCCCTTAATGGCAGGCCCATTAATGGGTGAGGAAGATCTTTAATCACATTACACTAATTAACAATACAAATATATATATACTGTTTCTCATTAAAGAAACTAGTTTCTGTACTTTACTCCTTGTAAAGACTGTTGATTGATAAAGGCAAGATTCAATCAGAGGCACTTGATTATACTAAAACAAAAAACGAAAAAGATCCTATTTTGCTTGCCATCACAACATATACATACACACCTTTCAGAGCAGAAGGGCATAACCCTCCTGATCCAGTGCCTCATTAGCAATTAACAAAAGGTATGGGCCTTCCTGCAAAACAAGCCTCCCCTAATCAAGCTTCCCTTAATGGGCTTCACCTGAGGCCTATTCATGGGAGGAGAAGATCTTTCATTAACATAAATCTCATTAATATTACAACATTTTATTTAGAAAGTTACTTTTTCAAGCCATCAATAATAATATTTTAAGGGAGAAATAATATCCTCACTACATGTAGAATATCATATTTTTCTCTATCTCTAGCTTAGCTGAATCTAGGGAATAAATTAACTAGTCAATTTAATATAAACCTAAATCTTGAATATTTATACACATGATTGTTTTCTTTGTAGAGCATGGGCTCAGTACATGTCTGTATTCCAACAGCCAACATAGCTAAGTATGTGGAAGCTCAACATCAGGTTGACCACAAAGCAATGAATGTTTTTGGCAAGAGCAAGTCTTGAGAATTTGTGATCTGCATTAGTGGAGGGAGGGGCGTCCAGAAGGGCCCACTCTTATGGTAACTCAAATTAAGAATTCATCCAGAAGCAGCAGGATGTTTTTGTCTAGCCTGGGTAAAAGTAAATTCACTTCCTTTTTCTGCTTCTTTATCTTCCTCTCATGGTAACCTTTTCTTGTCTGCATCTGGGATTGAATTGTATTTTTTGCATGACATTTTCAAATAACTGAAGACCCTGTCTTACTCATTAAACTATAAGAAGGACTGAGAGAATTAGCAGTTGCTATTCCTGAATAAGAGACTTAGAAAGACTTGAAAAATCCTGGCTAACTGATCTTTGTGTAATTTGATTCTGAAGAAGAGATACAAAAATGTACCTTCTTGTCCTTTCTTTTTGGAGATAAGCCTCAGTGAGTGGGGAACACTGCCTATATTGCTAGACTTGGTCAGTGTGCTGATTTGTTTTGCTGAATTTAAAAAAAAAGTCTTTGTCTTAAGGAATGAGGGAGGGAAAGGACATATGGAGAATATGAATTAATCTTTCATGTTTATTAATATTTCATATATTGGTTTATAGCTTATAGTCCTTTTGAGAGCTCTTTTTCATATTCTTTGCCCACTTATCCATCATAGAATTCCTTTCTGTGGTATAGATTTGGGTTGATGAGACATCATGGTATAGTGGATAAATAACTGACTTCAGAGTTAGAAAGACCTGGGTTCAAGCATTGCCTCTGGTATATCCTGGTTGTATGACCATTAGCAAGTTATCTAACCTCTCAACTGCCAAGCAATTCTCTAAGACTTTAAAGGAGCGCAATCTACATTAGCACTTCAGTGCTAAGTAGTAAGGAAATTGCCTCCTGGGCACTCTCTACACTATTGAAATAATTATATACACATTCTTATATTTTACCACATCAACAATTTTATGTATGTGCATATACAAATATATATGTCTAAATATGTGTGTATACTCACATTATACATGTTGTATGTAATATATCTACACACATTGTTATAAACAATATATATTATATGAATGTTAATATATTTTATATAACATGTTTATATATGTGTGTATATATATATGCATATATATATACACACATATATATGTTTATATTTGCTTGGGTAGAATGGCAACTAATTTATCTCACTACTTGGAAGTCCCTTCAGCATGTTATTTTCCTTTTTTCATCAAATTTACCAAAATGATGGGTATTCCTTTTATTGCTAATAATTTAGACTTTTTTCTATGGCTATTGACAATGTGCCACTCTTCTTAATCCCTTCTATTTCTATTAAATGCCTACCATTTTTATCTTTTATCATTCTCAGTTTTTCATGAAACGTTCCCTTGATATCTCTAATTTTCTTGAAGAGATCTCATCTTTCCTATTCTATTGTTTTCTTCTATTTCTTTGCATTTCTCATTTAAGGAAACCTTATCTGTCCTTACTACTGTCTGGAATTCTGCCTTCATTTGTGTATATCTTTCCCTTCCTCTTTTCCCTTTTGCTTTCATTCTTTCTTCAGTCATTTGTAAAGCCTCATCAGAAAACCATTATGTTTCCTTACTCTTCTTTTTCTCTGAAATGTTTTTT
Source organism: Bettongia penicillata ogilbyi (assembly GCA_023548195.1). Lineage (NCBI taxonomy): Eukaryota > Metazoa > Chordata > Mammalia > Diprotodontia > Potoroidae > Bettongia > Bettongia penicillata. Next base: position 1,545,934 of record JAJHZJ010000525.1, on the reverse strand, counting down.
TTTGCTGCCTCCTATACAATATTGTGAACCTCTGTCTGTAGTTCTTTATGCACTCTATCTAATGGATCTAATCCCTTAAATCTATTTATCACCTTGATTTCATATTCTTAAAGGATATTATTTAGATTATACCTATGTGATCTGACAGTTTTCCCTACTTTTTTCAATTTAAGTCTGAATTTTGTAATAAAAAGCTCATGATCTGATCCATAGTCAGTCAGCTCCAGATCTTATCTTAACTGACTATGTAGAACTGATTTTGATATTGACCATCTGATGACACCCATGTGTAGAGTTACCTTTTGGGTTGTCAAAAAAAAGCATTTACTATGATCCGTGAGTTATCTTAACAAAACTCTTTAGTCTCTGCCCTGCTTCATTTTGCATTCTAAGACCAAACTTGCCTGTTATGCTAATTCCATCTGATTTCCTACTTTAGCATTCCTATCACCAATGATGAATGTAACATCTTTTGTGTGTGTGTGTGTGTGTTACTTTTTGACATTATTTTTAGGGTTGGTTGGTAATAATAAATATGAAAATTAAAGAGAATCAATAAAACATTTTAAAAATGGCACAGAGGAAGGGGAAGAGAAATACAGAAGGGCTCAAAAATAGATGAATTTATTACTACCTGATTAAAACCTTGAAAAGCAGCATATGAGAAGTTCACAATTTCTTGTATGGTCTTCTTCCTTGTTCTTTGTGTCTTGAGATGTTTGTTGATAATCATTGAATTCATGATAGAAAGGACCAATTTTTTCAAAGAAGAGGAGCAATATAAAAGAATGTTGCTTAAAATAAAAGATTTGAAGAAAGGACAGGGAAGACTTTGAACCACATGTAACTTGGACGAAGGGAAAGAAAAGGACTTAAGAAGGTGAAAATGATTTATAGCAGCTCTCTTTGTGGTGGCCAAGAACTGGAAATTGCAGGAATGTCAATCAATTTGGCAATAACCACACAAGTTGCATTATATGATTATGATGGAATACTACTGTGCCATAAGAAATGATGCGCTCAATGATCTTAGAGAAACATGGAGAGATTTGCATGAAATAATGAAGAGGGAAATGAGTAGAGCTAAGAGAATGCTGTATATACTAATAGCAATATTGTTTTAAAAATTACTTTGAGTGAATAAGTTATTTTGACAATTATAAATACCCAAATAAACTATAAAGGACCTATGAAAGAAGACACTCTCTGTATCCAGAGAGAGAACTGATAAAGCGAAATATGCTCATATTTATCTGTAATAGTAGCTTAATTCTTTTCAGGCTGACCATAAGTCCAAAAGAGGTTTGAGTCTTTTCTTGTAGTTGTTTTTATGTCATTGTCTTCTTCTAAATTTATATCTTGGTCTTCCACCACAGTTGCCTTTTGTGGTCAAGTTCTTTTTTCTTCTTGCTCATTTTCCCAAACTATTTTTTGACTTTGAACTTTATGTTAAGTTGGGCTCTGCCCCCCTGAGGGCATGGAGGCACTGGGCCAAGCTTCACACCTTTTTGTGCAGATGTTTTCAGAGTTAAGTTCTGGGGGTCTGTAAGTTTTGGTTGCTTCCAAGGTGGTGTGAAGCAGGAAGAGGTGTGGTCATTGCTCTCCTGGTCTGTGCTCTGGTCTTTAGCCAAGAAAAGCTCCTGTTCCTTTTCAGCCTCAAGCACTACTGCTCCTCTTGGTCTGGAAACTGTGACCAGCACCCCAGAACTACTTATGCATAACATAGTTACCAATAAGTTCCAGCTGCACTCAGTACCACAAAAGAGTTATCTGCAATCTCTTTCTGACCAATTATCTAACCTCTTTACCATCTCTGGACTGAGAGCCCCCAAAGGTGGTGCTGCTACTAAAGCTGATGAACTTTAACAAAATATTTTTGATACCTGTAATCAAATGTAATTGGTTTCCCTTATATATAAGCATGTTTTACTTTATGCATTTAGAAGCATTTTTCGGAAAGGTGGTCCGTAGACTTCACTGGATTACCAATGGGGCCCATGAAACAAAAATAGTTAAAAACGCTTTCTAGGAAGAGTTGAATCTGCTTTACCAATCCTTGAACAATAAGCATTCATTAAGAGTCTATGCGTGTAGATTTCAGGTTGTTATAGGGATAGAGGACTAGATATTTTCTCCATTGCTGATAAAATCTCAAAACTCCCTCTGTGCAGACTAATACACCAAAAAGCCTGATGAATTAATACCAGAAAATGCTAATTCTAGTAATGAAATTACTTATTCAGTATCCCTTCCTCAACAGCCCCACTTGTCAGAGAGTGCTTCAAAACCAAACCCTCAGCTTTGTGCTCAGGTATCAGCTCAGGAATTTCCTTGCTTCAGTTGCACTGTCTGTTGGCACACTTTGCCCTCACCCTCACCAAGCTATTGTGCTGCAACAAACAGCAAAACTCAGCGCCACCCACATTCCTCCCCGCCACACTCACCCCATAAATAGAGAAGGCAGAGGTATAGGAAAGGGGAAGAATATTCTACCAAGGAAGGGAGCATGCTGCACTACCCCTTAGCCAAAACAGAACAGAAGGAAGTGGGGCAGGAAGTCTATGTGGGGAATGAGGGTGGAGTGAGAGGGTGTTGATATGTGTATGTGGTGGGAACTGCCTCAGCCCATCAGACCCAAAGGTGGGGCCAGTTCAGTCTACTGAGAAGTCATTTGGGGCTGGGAATGAGTCCAGTGAAAAGTGAATACTCCAGCCTTCGAGGAGGTTGAGAGTAATCTGAGGATTTCTTGGTCACTTGAGCAAAAAGATGGAAAACAACATATTTCTCTGACCTCTCAAACCTCTCCAAAGAGAAATTATACACTGAAGATAAAGCAATTCCAACAGTCTGCACGTCCTAGAATACTCAGAACCTAAAAGAAGGTCAAAAACCTAAACCATCAAGCAGCCATTCACTGACCCTGACCTTGAGTTCATTCAGCATACCTCCCTCACTTGCTACATGTAGGAATGTACTAGGAGACCTAAGGAGCCAACACAAGCTTAAAGGGAAACCCATCCCTATGCTCAGTACCCTCTCCCTCTTTCCAGGGCCTTTGGAAAGCCTGGCTCCAGGTTGAATCACAAAAGCCAATGCACCATAGCCTTTCAAGAGCAAAAGTCTATCAGGGGCCTTAATTCTGTAGTATTGACTCTGTAAAGCTCCGAACTGTGTGTGGGGCCAGAGAACAGAAAAAATAAAAGGAGTGGGACAGGAAACTATGGGGGGAGAAGCATCCTGAAAAGCATTCTACTAAACCTAAAGAAAAGAGCTCAGCATCCAGCTGGGGTCAGTTTTGTCCCCCTTTTGAGGGTCACAGACCTAGACTGAAGACTGTGAATTGCCCAGGGTGGGAGGAGGCTGGGGTGATTTGAGACTCAGCCTATGGGCCACCATTAAAGAGGAAATAGTCTAAAAGTAAAAAGTAATAGAAAATAAGGAAGGGAGGGCAAGACTGAAATTACCTGTAAGAAAATTCAAAGACCCTGAACATATGCAGATAAATCAATAGGGAAAATATAAACAACAGAAAGAAATAAGGGTTCCAGACCTAGTAAACAAGTTCAGACATTAATAAATACAGAAAAGCAAAAAAAAAAAATAGTGATAAAAATACTAGATAAACAAAGGACCTTGTGGAATGTAAGGAGAACGTGGAACTAGAACACACTGTTTCTAAGTAGTTACAAAGTGAAATGAGAGTTGAAATGATGGCCTCCACAGCTAAAATAAAAGGCAAAATTAAAAAAAAAAACGGGAAAAATGGAGACTGTGGCAAGTTTCATCAAAAAAATAAAAAAGACAACAATAGGCTAAGAATGCAAATATACGTAAGTGAAGGATCATCTAGAAGAAGAAAAGCAATAAACAGTAACATTAAAAGAAAATATGCTCACCGTGCAAGCAAAACATACTGGTCTTGAAGATAGGATGTGTAGAAATAATCTAAGGATTCTAGGTCTCCCAGAAGAACACAACAGGACCCCTCCCCCCCCAAAAAAACTTTTGACGTCATAATGACGGAAATAATAGAAGATGACTGCCCAGAACTTCTGAACACAGAAAACGAAAAGTATGCACAGCCATGAACTCCAATCTCATCCTCAATAAAAACCAGACTGAATGAATTTATAAACAAATTCCATCAAACAACTAAAGAATACTCAACTCCAAAAATAAACATAAGGAATTGGGAGGGAACACTACCAAATTACATCTATGATTATGATATGGTCTTGATACCAAAACCAAAGAGAGGCAAAACAGAGAAAGAGAATTATAGAAAAATTTCCCTAATGAATATTGATGCAACAATGTTAAATAAAATTGTAGTCAGAAGACTATATAAATATATCACAAAGATCATGCATGATGACTAGGCTGGATTTATACCAAGAATACAGGACTGGTTCAATATTGAAAGTCCAAACATAATTCACCATATTAATAATAATATGATTTTAAAATTATATGATTATATCAATTAATACAGAAAAGATTTTTTATAAGATGTGACACCTTTCCCTATTAAAACACTAGGAAGCATAGAAATGCAGCTTTCATAATATGATAAGGAGCAAAACATGAATCAAGACAGCATTATCTGTAATAGGGATAAGCTAGAGACCTTTCCAGTAAGATCAGAGGTAACCTAAGAATGTTCACTGGGACCCTCATTATTCAATAGCGCTAAATTTGCCAGCTATAACAAAAGACAAGCGCCAGAAATTTAGGGCATAAACATAGGCAAAAAGATAACGAAATTATTACTATTGTAGATAATAAGAGAAACAATTAAGAACTTCAGTAAGAAAATGCTCATAAAGCTTGAACACCTCTGTATATTACTAAGAAAATCCAACAGGAAGAGAGAGAAAGAGAAATCCCTTTTAAAATAACTAGAGAAAGCACAAAATATTTTGACATCTACCTGATAAGACAAACACAACTATAAAATTCACTATACACATAAAAATAGATCTAAGTAATTGAAGAAATATTCACTGCTTGTGGGTAAGCAAAGGAAATAGAACAAAATCACAATACTTCAAAAATTAATTTACTTTTTCAGTACCATTCAATCAAATTACCAAGAAATTACTTTATGAATCTAGAAAAAAATAATAAAATTTGTCCAGAGAAACAAAAGGTCAAGAATATAAAGGAATTTAATGGGAAAAAAAGTGAAAAGGAAAAGGGCCTTGTAATATCAGATATCAAATGGCATAACAAAGCAGTAGTCACCAAAACAATTTAATACCACTTAAGAAATAACTTGTTCATTGGAATAGATTATGTGTGCAATATACAAATGCAAGTGAGCAGAGAACCCTACTAGGAAACCTAAAGATTTCAGAGAAGAAAAAATTCACTATTTAACAAAAACTGTTGGAAAAACTGTAAATAAGTCTGGGAGAAATTAGATATCACCTGGTATGTATAGGTCAATATCTCACACTTTACACCAAGATAAGCTCCAAAGGGGTACATGACTTAAACATAAAGGGGGACATTATGGACAACTTAGAGAAGCAAATAAGAAAATGCCTGTCAGAACTAGAGAAAGGGGAAGAATTCATGACTAAATAAGAGATTGAAAGGATCAGAGAAAGTAAAATGGACAATTGTGATTGCATAATTTTTTTTTAATTTTGAAACAACAATGCAGATAATATTAGAAGAGAAGCAGGTAAGTAGGGGAGAATGTTTGCAGAAAGTTTCTTTGATAAAGGTCTCATTTCCAAGATGAGATGAAAAGTGGGAATAAAAATAGGTGAACAATGAACATTGTAAAATCCCCCCAAAACAGAAGGAATAAAAAGAATGACTAGAATTTACTATGCACAGTTATATGCTAACAAAACTGAGAATAAAAAAAAAAGAAACAGAAAAATGTTTTCAAAGTAAAAAACATCCAAACTAATGGAAAAACAAATAGAGATAAGCCAGCCTCAGAAACTTTCAAACTGTTTATGTGGGTAGGTGGAAGGGTGGGAACTTCTGGCCCTGATGATTTCACAAATGAATACTATAAAACTGTTAAAGAATAATTTAAACCAAATGACTTAAACCAAGATTGCAAAAATCATTCTCAAAAACTTAGGAAAAAAAGGATTCTATTATATTCCTTATTTGAGGCAAAATTTATAGTTTAATAATTAAACTGGGAAAAACAAAGCAAAGAAGAACTATATTATTAATATTAATATAACAATATTATTAATGAATACTAATGCAAAAAAATTTAATAAAATGCCTTCAAACAGACTTTAGCAATTCATCCAAGACATTATTCATTATTAGTAAAATGGATTTATACCAAAGAGGTCAGAGTGGTTCAACATTAGGAAAACAATTAATTAGCTACATTAAAATAAAACCATCCCAAGCCACATGATTATTTCAATATATGCAGAAATAGCCTTCGACAAGGTATAACACTATTTTATTCTAGCCCATTCTCTGTCCCACAAAGTATTAAGTATAAAGGGTTTTTTCTTATTATACAGTCTCTAAACATACAGCAAGCATCATATGCTTCATATTCTAGTTGTTTTTTTTTAAAGATGCATGGCCAATTCATTGATTCATTCTTTTTTATCTTTTATTGATTAAGGAATTAGATATATAAATCTTCCCCAAGTGCTGATTTATCTGTATCCCACCATCAATGTCGATATGTTTTCTCATTGTTTGTCATTGTCTTTAGTGAAATTTCTTGGTTATTTCTATTTGTCCTTTGACCTACTCATTCTTTAGGATTAAGTTAGTTTCCAATTATTTTTAATCTTTCTTCAAAGAGCCTTTATAATTTTTATTAATTATGGTTGATAAAAGATACATTTTATATTTCTGCTTTTCTACATCTGTTCATAGCTTTTCTACATCTGTTCATAAAGTTTTTATGGCCTGACACATGGTGATTTTTGTGAATATACCATGTACAATTGACAAATAGGTATACACTTTTTTATTCTCATTTAATATTATCTAGAGGTCTATCATATCTAAAGTTTTCTAAAATTATATTCATGTCCTTAACTTCTTTCTTGTTAATTTTTTGTTCAATTTGTCTAGGTCTGGCAGGGGTAAATTGAGGTCCTCTACTATTATGTTTTAGTGTTTACTTCTTCTTGTAACTCATTTAACATTTCCTCTAAGAATTTAGATGCTGTGCTTTTTGGTGCGTATATATTTAATATTGCTATTAATTCATTGTCATGACATCTTTTAGCAAAATGTAGTTTCCATGCTTATCTTTTGCTTTATTTAAAATCATGATTACTACCTATGTTTTTTTTTAATTTCATCTGAAACATAATAGATTCTACTCTCCTTTTTTAAAAATTATATGTGTATTTTTCTGTCAAGTATGTTTCTTGGAAACAATATTATTATTGGATTCTGGTTTCTAATTCATCATCCTATCTTCTTTTATTTCATAAATGAGTTGACTGCATTCACAGTTATGATTGCTGTCTATTTACCTTCAAACTATTCTTTTATATTTCTCCTAGCTTTTCCATCAAATCTTCAGGGATCTGTTTTGCTTCTGACTAATGCCTCACTTAACCTACTCTCTATATATGTCCTCATTTCCCCTTAACTTCTTTCTATCCTATGTTTCTGTTGGATAAAACCTATTTCTGTACCCAACTGGTTGCATGCGTATTCTTCTTGTCTTTTACCAGTTCAAATGACAGCAGATTTCAAAGTTATCTGCTCCCTCCTCTACTTGTATATCCTTGTATATTTTCCTTTTTGTGCAACTCATTTATGTGAGATAATTTTCCCCATTCTCTTTCCTTTGCCCATCTCCCTTTACCCATGTCCTCCTACTCTCCCAGATTCAGTAGCTCCCAGGAGTTCTAACTCAGCTTCTATCAATATAAGACAAGTGGTCTTTTCAAACATCAAATCCCCCAAACTATTCCCATCTACTTCATAAAACATCTCTTTTAACCCATAGGTATATTCATCAATATCAACCCTTCCCACTATTAAATAAAGATTTCCTTTCCTTCACTACACCTGTTGAATTCTCCTCCCCTCCTATTCATCCACTTCACTGAAGGCTAGTCTCTTATTAAACCACATGAATTACCTTTCCATCCTTACTAGCCATCAATAAGTCATGAAAATGATTTATCCTTTATAAATATACAATGATATAAATAACTATGACAATATGAATAGAAATAATAACAGCCACAAAAACTATTAAAATAAAGTCACATAATTACAAAGAAAAGATATGAGAAGGCATCCCAACCCATCCTTTGCACAGCACAGTGGCTTCAGGCACCTTTTGTCCTTTTTTTATGCTTCACAGATAAAGGAAAGGAGACAAATCTGAAAGAAGGAATAATGAGAAGGTAATACTTGGAAGGAAGAGTTGGGAAGATACAGCACTAGCATGATGAGTTGCAGTAAAGTTTGGAACATCAGCTCTTCACTTTCTGCTCCACACGGTGCAAGAGTACATAAACCCTCTACTAGAAAAGGTTAGGCAGACAGGAGAGACAGCCAGTGTGAAGGCATGAAGACAGGACAGAAAGTGCTATAGATGAGGAACAATATGAAAATTTTGGCTGGACCATAGAGTGCAGAAAAGGGAATGATGCATAGTAATAATAAGGTTACAAAGGAGAAATAGGTTCAAGTTGTACAAAGTTAAATGAACTAAATGGAGGAACTTATACAGGATCCTTAAATCAATTGGAAGTTATCTGAATTTATTAAATAAGGGAATAATGCGACAAGACTTGAACTTGTGGAAAATTATTTTGTCAGCTGTGTGGAGGATATGTTGGAGTGCAAATAGACTCGAAACAAAAATACCAATTAGGATCCTGTTACAGTAGTAAGTCAGTAAGGTAGCATTTATTAAGCACTAGGTGAGAAGTGCTGAGGGCAGTACCTATTTGTGTAAAAAGACGTGGCAGATACAAGAATTTGTAGAGGTAAAGACAGCAAGACTTGGAAATTGATTAGATATGTGGTGTGAGAGAGTGGTATCAAGGATAACACTGAGGTTGTCAATCTAGGGGACTAGAAAGATGATTGTGCTCTAAACCTAAAATCCTCATCTAGGGAAGTTTGGGAGAAAAGGTGAGTTTTTTAAACAATATAGTTTGAGAAGCCTAAGAAATAGGCAGTTTTAAAAATCCAAAAAGCAGTTAGAGATGTATGATGGAAACTCAGGAGGGAAAGTGAAGTTAGATACAGACAGATGATAATTAAACGCATGAGATCTGATGAAGTCACTGAGTATGAAAGTTTAAAGACAGCAAAGAACACACAGAATCTTAGGAAATACCTGAAGTCAGGGACTGTGATATGGAAGATGAAACAACAAAGGAGAATGAGAAGTATTCAAATAAATAGGAGGAGAATCAAAAGAGAAGATTGGAGAGGAGAAAGTATTAAGCAGAAAAAGTAGTCAGCAGTGTCAAAGATTTAAAAAGGCTGTAAAGGAAGAACACCAGATTTGGCAATTAAGAGATCACTGGTAACATCAATTTAATTAAGTGATGACCTTGCAGCTTCACTACAAAGGGTTAAGAAGTGAATGAGAGAAGACTGAAAGGGCACACATAGAAAAGCTGACCTTGGCAAGGGGAAGTGCCATCTTTTTACCAGAGAAGATTAGGAATGATGTCAAGAGTTTTTTTGAGAGGCACAGAAATAAAGAGGGAATTCATAGTGATGGTTTTTATTTTCTCAGGAAAGTACGAGATGAGCTCTTCAGCTGAAAATAAGGTGGAGAAAGGATGGTGGGGGAGGCTTGGGGAAGAAAGAGATTTGGAACAGACTCTGTAAGGAGTGGAAAAGGGAATCAATTAGGGAGGAGTAAAAGGATTGTCTTTCTGAGATGAGGTCCCAGTTGAGATTAAATAACTTAATTTTGTAGCCCTTCCTGTTGACTCAATTGAGTGGTTTCCTCTAGCTCTGTTCAGCAGCTTATGAATAGAAGTAGTGGAGACATAGGGTGGGGGGATATGTTTGCATGTTTATTATTGCTATTCCTTTGAAGTAAATGTAGTTATAACTTTGTAAAAGCTAATTCAATTGTTAAGTGGCTAAATGGAACTGGAATCCAGCTGACCTCCTACAATTAGGGGCATGTGATCAGTGAGACCTAGAGGCAGAAAGTCTAGACACCCCCAAATTCCCTTAAGAGAACTGAAGACATATGGGGGGAAGCAGGAGAGGTGTGTGTGAAAATTAATATACTTGGCTTTCAGGCAGTGGGGACTCTATTTTATAGAGATGGTTGAAATCACAGGATTAACCACTGATTGGATATGGGAGTTAGAGTGGGGAGTCAAGGCTGACACCTAAATTGTAAGCATGGGCATTTGGGAAAATGGTTATACCCTTCACAGCAATAGGGAAGTTAAGAAGAGTAGACCTTTAGGGAGGAAGGATGAGTAAAACTTTAGTTTAATTAGGTTTAATTTAAGATGTCCAGAAGAGCACCAGTTCAAAATGTCTAATAAGCAGTTGGAACTGCCAAACTGGAGGTTGGAAGAGAGGAGAGGAACGGACAAGTAAATTTGAGAGTCATTGGCATAGAGATGATCATTGAAACCCCAGGAGCTGATTACATCTCCAAGTGAAAAATTATTTTTTTTTAAAAAAAAGTATAAAATGAGAAGAAATGAGAAGCCAGTTCATAACGGGTGTAACATGGATCCAGAGCCAAGTAAAGGAGACAGAGAAGGAGTGGTTGGACAAGTAGGAGAATGAGGAGAGAACAGTATAACAAAAATGTAGAGAAAAGAGGATCAAGGGGAAGGAAGTAACTGACAGCATCAAAAACTTGACAGAGGTCAAAAGGGACTTGCATTTGAGTACTTGACAGTGTATTAGAAGGTGCGTTGATGTCATCCTTTCACTATGTAACCTGTCAAGAAACAAATGAATAACAACAGTTTTGCCATGGTCCAATGTGTTCTTTTTACTTAGAAATCCATGTAATGAAAAACATGTGCAGGGGCACACAGACCTACACTCAAAAGCTTCTGGAAGAAAGGAGAACAGTAAGCCAATTGTCAGTAAAACTCTTTAGGCATGAATCATACCAGAACTTAAAGAACTATACAACAAGCATCTGAAAGAAAATGGAAAAAAAAAATCTTACAATACTTAGAAATACTTGACTTTTTGTTGCTATTTTCACAAAAATAAGTTTCTGAATTTTCATGTATATTTTTATTTATTTTTATTTTCAGTTCCAATTTTTCTCATTCCCTCACCCCTTAAAAAGGCAAGAAACATAATAGCCTCAGAAAGTGAGTTATGTAAAACATATTTCCACAATAGCAATGTTGTGGGGGGAAAAAGATAAAAAAAGGTAAAGTGAAAAAAAAAATATGCTTCAATGTGCATTCAGAGTTTATCAGTTCTCCCCCTGGAGTGGAGAGCCTTTTTCATCATGAGTCCTTTGGAATTAATTATCATTAATCTTTATTGTACTGATCAGAGTAGCTAGGTCTTTTGCAGTTGATTATCATTATAACACTGTTGTTTCAATGACCTTCTATTTCTCACTTCATCACTATCAGCTCATTTATGTCTTAGGTATTTCTGAAAGTATCCCCTTCATCATTTCAAATAGTACAATAATATTCTATAACCATCACAGACCACAATTTGTTGAGTCATTGATGGGTGTCCCTTCTGTTTCTAATTTTTGGCCATTCCAAAAAAAAACTATTATAAATTTTTGTAAATATGGGTCCTTTTCCTCTTTCTTTGATGTCTTTAGGATATAGACCTAGCTGCAGTATTACTGAGTCAAAGGGTAGGCACGGTTTTATAGACTTTTGAGCATAGTACTAAATTGTTCTCCAGAATTATTGGACCAGTTCGCAACTCCACCAATAATACATTAGTGTTCCCATTTTTCAACAACCCCTCCAGCATTTGTCATTTTCCTTTTTGGTCATGTTGGTCTATGCCTAGTTTTTCCCTATTTTCCAGTTTTCATGGTGTTTTTTGTGAGTAGTAGGCTCTCGCCCCAAAAACTAGAATCTTTGGGTTTATCAAACACGAAGTTACTCTAGTCAGATAGACTGACAGACAGACAGATAGATGATTGATAGATAGATAGATAGGTAGGTAGGCAGAGTTAGAGATGTGTGTGTGTGTGTGTGTATGTATGATACACATAATCTATTTCATTGCTATACTACTCTATTTCTTAGCCAGTACCAGACAGTACTGAAGATTTTCCTTTTGTAGCATAATTTGAGATCTAGAACTGTTAGACCACTTTCCTTCACTTTTTTTTTCATTGATTTCCTTGATATTCTTGACCTTTTGTTCTTCCAGATGAATTTTATTATTATTTTCTCTAGCTCTATAAAATGATTCTTTGGGTAGTTTGATTGTCATGGCATTGACTAAGTAAATTAATTAAAGTAGTATTACCATTTTTATTTTATTGGCTCAATCTATCCACAAGCAATTAATATTTCTCCAATTCTTTAGATTATTTTTCTCTGTACATAAAGTGTTTTGTATTTGTGTTCATATGGTTCCTAAATGTGTCTTGGCAGTCCCAAGTCCCAAGTACTATCTGCTGTTATTTTAAATGGAATTTCTCTTTTCTATCTCTTCCTCCTGGGTTTTATCAGTAAATATATAAAATGCTGATGATTTGGGGGGTTTATTTTAAATCCTGTAACTCTGCTAAAGTTGTGCATTGTTTTAACTAATTTTTTTAGTTAATTCTCTAGGGTTTTCTAAGTATACTATCACATCATCTGCAAAAACAGTGATAGTTGTGTTTCCTCATTGCCTATCTTATTCCTTTCCTTTCTTTTTTTTGTCTTACTATTGTAGGTAGCATTTCTACTGCAATATTGAAGAATAGTGATGATAATGAACAATTTTGCTTTATTCCTGATCTTACTGGAAAAGGTTTTCATTTATCCCCATCACAGATAATGCTTGTTTTTTGTTTAGAGAGATACTACTTATCATTTAAGGAAAAGCTCCCTTTATTCCTTTGCTTTCTAGTATTTTTAATAGGAATGAGTGTTGTATTTTGTCAAAAAGTTTTTTGCATCTTTTGGGATAATCATATGATTTTTGTTGCTTTTGTTATTGATATGATCAATGATGCTTATAGTTTTCCTGATATTGAACCTGCCCTGAATTCCCAGTATAAATCCAACTTGGTCATGTATATGACCTTGGCGAAATATTGCTGTAATCTCCTTGCTAGCATAGTGTTTAAAATGTTTGCATCAATATTCATTAGGGAAACTAGGCTATAGTTTTCTTTCTCTGTTTCTAATCTCCCTGGTTCGGAGATCATAATCATATTTGTGTTATAGAAGGAATTTGGTAGGACTCCCCTTTTTCAAACTGTTTTATTAGTATATAATTGGGCAAAATAGCTCTTTATAGTTTTAATTTCATCCTCATTGTTTGTACATTCACCCTTTTCACTTTTGAGACTTGTAAGTTTCCTCCTTTTTATGGGCAATGAGTCCTCTCAATATCACTGCTATTACTGTTGCCAACACCACGTTCAAGGCCCACAGCTGGTTTCATTTCCACTATGATGTGATCCTGGTCAGCCACCAATCCATTGTCGGTAGACCTTTATTTCTATCTTCCTAAGCCACCGTGGTCTGGGAAAATGACTTACTCTGACTTTTGCTGGTTATCCCAGTTGAATTCAACTTGATGCTTTTCAAAGTTTTTCAGAGGGAAATGTTGGAAGAGCTCAGCAAAAATGCTTACATTTACTCCCCTATCTTGGCCCTGCCTTGATCTATAATTTTGACATCATATTTTGACATCATAACCCAGTTTAGAATCCTGAAGTATCCTTTTTTATTTACAAAAAAAGAAAGGTGAATCAATTCAGCAAAAATTTTACATAATATAAACCTACCACTAGTCAGTAGATTTTTAAAATATTCAGTCAATTGTTTTCAACATATAGAAATTCAGAACTATTAAGAGTGCATAAACTGTAAGTTAGACTTAATTTTAAAAATTCAAATTTATTTTTTATCTTCATACAATGAAGTTATCTGATAGAGAAATCTGATAAAGATTTTTCAACTCAGGTATACATTCAGATTGGAGAATTCTTGTTTCTTTTAGTTTTTAATTCATTAGTATTTTTCTTATAAGATGGCAATCAAAGCAGAGAAATTTAGTTACTCTTTGTTTCTGACTTGCTCTTGCCTTCATTCCTTCAGTTCCACGATTGCTTGTGAAGTCAAAAGTGGAAGTACTCAGAGGTCACTGCTTTCATTGGAACACTCAAAAGAAAAACTCTATCTGTAGGAGCTTCAACCTTCTCTGAAGTCCATTCTTCGCATGAAGGAGGAAAGTCTTGGATCCAGAGTTTCTGATTCTTCATCTAATGGTCCTAATGAATACATGATTTAAAAGTCAGTCATGAGCTGCATGGTAATGCCGCAAACCTTTTGTTCCACTTTGTAAGCTATATACCGTAGAAATAAACTATGGGGACACTTGACTTCAGCATGTGAATTGTATTAATAAAATTATTCCTGAATAATAGTTCATTGCTTTTTACTCCACACATTTAAGAAAGCAAAACTGCCACATAAGTGCAATTTTTTTCTTCTTTTTTTGGATTTTTATCAAAATACTATCATATCTAGGGTTAAGTTGAGAAACAAAAGGGTAATGAGCAAGTACAAGTTTATGGGATTTTATTTTCAATCTCATTATTACCTTGAATAACAACAAGACAGAGAGAATAATCTGTCAGTAGATTTGAAAATTGTGAAAAATACAACAAGAAATTATTATGAAGTTTCTGAATGTCTACATGTTAATAACTCTGTTCCTGATCTTAGTTTTCGGGTTGATAAAATAAAGTGGTTTGTCTGGGTGATCACAAATATGAGTCCTTTTTTTCTATTCTAAGCTTTGAGCACTGAAATTGTACTTATCATAAATCTGCCATAAACAGTCTCATACTTACATAAAGATAGATAAAAATATATGAGTGATTTTGTTTTTAACGCCTGTTATGTTCACACGGGTTATGTGCTTGACAAGAAATCTTTTCGTAAGACATGTTAGTCTTGAGTGATCTATCGCTTAATTAGGAAAGTTCAAGTCCTGCTCCAGGGCTATGATTTGGGTACTCAAATGACTGCATATTATTCTGTGCGCAGTTCTTTCAAGTGACATAAAATTCTTCAATGTTATTGCTAGAAAAAAATTTTTCTAGATAGCCTTCCTTTTAAGATGACAGTTTTTTTAAATTCTCAGAATTCCAACTTGTTCAGTAATTGTTAAGGACCCATCCCAGTTCTGCAGCAATTACGCAATGTGCTGGAATGAAAACAGCTGGAAAAAGTTTACAGATGACTATTCTAAAACTCATTTTAGAAAACAACCCATTAGAATGTTCTGCTGCTGTCTTATGTGAAATCAGACTTGTTACTTAAGTCTGCCAAAACAAGGCACTGATTACTTTAAGGCAGGTTTTCTTAACCTGTGATCCTTGAATTAAAAAAAAAAAAAAGATTTTGATAACTAAATTTAAACTTCATTGATTTTCTTTGTAATAGTATGTATTTTATTTTATGCATCTAAAAACTTTCTGAGATGGGATTTGTGTCATCAGATTGCTAAAGGGGTCTGGAAAAATATGACAGAATAATATTAAGTTCTGATGTTGGAATAACATGATTTGAATTTTTTAAAATTACTATGATCTGTCCTATGCAATAGGTAACACATTATAAAGTAAAATATATTGTTCAATGAACATAATATCTCCTTATAAAGTGTTATTATGATTCAAAGTCCTCTCATACCTATTTACTAGTTAGATCCTTAATGAGGGAGAGCAGATTTTACAGTCTCCATCTCACAGGTGAATAAACTGACACACACAGAGGTGTTCAAGGTCACAGAGTAAGTTGCCCATATAAATTTTAGACAGATACTGATTATGAACATTGAGGTGAGCCTAGAACTGAAAAAAGAATAACAGACTGGATTGCTTCAGAGAAGTTGCACAATGCTTTGCATTGCTTCTTCACAAAACAAAAACCTGTCTATTTAACAATATTATTTGTCCACTGCTGAGAAGCAACATAACATAATAGATGGAGATCTAACCTCAGAATCAGGAAGATCTAGGTTTAAGGCCCATTTAGCTGTAAGTCCCACAGATTCTAGTTATATGACCCTGTGGGAGTTATTAGGGGATGCTAGGTGGCATAGCGGATAGAACACTGGGCTTGGAGTAAGGAAGTGACCCTTGAAGGGTCACTTAACCTTTCTTCTCTCAGTTTCTTTGACTACAAAATGGTGATAATAATAGTTCCTATCTCACAGGGTTGTTGTGAGGATCAAATGAGGTATTTGTAAAAAGCACTTAGCACAGTGTCTGACATATATTAGGTTCTTATTTCTTTCCCTTCTCTGTTCCCTCATTTAACCTTTCAGTGCCCCCAGGCAACTCTGTTAAGTAAACTACACTAGTAAATGGAATTTCTTTGGTGAGAATTCACCAAATGAATTAAATCACAGATTTGGAACCTCTGTCCTAGCCTGCCCTTCATTTATTCCATTCTCTCCCTTGACCTGTCCACCCAAAATAGTGTTTACTTCTGATTATCTCTTTCCCCAATCTGCTGTCCCTTCTATTGCCTTCCCTCTCCTATCCCCTTCCCCCTTGCCTTCCTGCAGGGTAAAATAGATTTCCATTTCCAATTGAGTATGCTATTCCCTCCTTAAGCCAAAATCCATGAGAGTAAGACTCAATTATTTCCTTTTGTCTCCCTCCTCTTCCCCTCCATTTTAAAAGCTCTTTCTTCCCTCTTGTACATGATTTGCTACATGATTTGCTACATTCTACCTTTCCCTTTCTCTTATTCCTAGTACATTTCATTCACCAGTAAATTTTATTTCTTTTTAGGTATTCTCCCTTCATATTCAGCTCACCCTGTTCCCTCTGTCTATATATATAAATATACACACACATATATATAATACACATACATACATAAACACATGTACATATACATACCTATATATATATAATATACACATACATACATATCAATACACACCTATATATATTCCCTCTAACTACCCTAATAATGAAAGAGGTTTCATGAGCTATAAAAAACATCTTTCCATGTAGGAATGTAAACAGTTCAACTTTAATGGATTCCTTAAGACTTCTCTTTCTGTTTACCTTTTCATGTTTCTCTTGATTCTTGTACTTGAAAGTCAAATTTTCTATTCAGCTCTGGTCTTTTCAACAAGAATGCTTGGAAGTTCTCTATTGCACTGAAATTCCATTTTTCCCTGGAAGTATTATACTCAGTTTTGTTGGGTAGGTGATTCTTGGTTTTAATCCTAGCTCCTTTGACCTCTGGAATATTATATTCTAAGCCTTAGTGTAGACACTGCTAAATCCTGTGTTATTCTGATTGTATTTCCACTGTACTTGAAATGTTTCTTTCTGACTGCTTGCAATATTTTTTCCTTGACCTGGAAACTCTGGAATTTGGCTACAATATTTCCAGGAGTTTTTCTTTGGGGATTCTTTCAGGAGGTGATCAATGGATTCTTTCAATATTTATTTTAACCTCTGTTTCTAGAATGTCAGGGCAGTTTTCCTTGATAATTTCATGAAAGATGATATCTAGGCTCTTTTTTGATCATGGTTTCAGGTAGTCCCATAATTGTGTCTCCTGCATCTATTTTCCAAGTCAGTTGTTTTTCCAGTGAGACATTTCACATTATCTTCTATTTTTTCATTCTTTTGGCTTTGTTTTGTAATTTCTTGGTTTCTTATAAAGTCATTAGCTTCCATCTGCTCCATTCTAATTTTTAAAGAACTATTTTCTTCAGTGAGCTTTTGAACTTCCTTTCCAATTTGGCCCATTCTGCTTTTTAAAGCATTCTTCTCTTCATTGGCTTTTTGGACCTCTTTTGCCATTTGGGTTAGTTTATTTTTAAAGGTGTTATTTTCTTCAGCATTTGTTTTGAGTCTCCTTTAGCAAGCTGTTGACCCACTTTTCATGATTTTCTTGCATTGCTCTCATTTCTCTTCCCAATTTTTCCTCCACCTTTCTTACTTGATTTTCAAAATCCTTTTTGAGCTCTTCCATGGCCTGAGACCATTGAATATTTTGTTGGGAGGTTTTGGATGTAGAAGCCTTGACTTTGATGTCTTCCTCTGATGTTATGCTTTGTTCTTCCTCATCTGAAAGGGTGGAAGAAAATGCTTTTTCACCAAGAAAGTAACCTTCTATAGTCTTATTTTTTTTTCCTTTTTTTGAGCATTTTCCCAGCCAGTTACTTGACTTTTGAGTCCTTTGTCAAGTGAAAAGTATACTCCAGGGACCTATAAGTTTTCAGTTCCTCCAAGGTATCACAATCAAAGGCTTATGCTCTGGTCTGGGAGCAACCACAAGAACTCTTTTCTGCCCAGGATCTGCAAGTAGGATTCCCTCTTCAGAGCCTCCACCAACTCCATCATGCCAGTGCTCCTTCTCATCCCAGGCCTGCCACTCAAGACTGAGACCCAGATCAGGTGCTCAATTCCCCCAGGGTCTTTAGGCTGAGGGCTCTAAAAGTGGACACTGCTGCCACCCTGAGACCAGGCTGGGGCCAGACCATGTTCCCCTCTCACCCAAGTGAAAGAGCTTTCTCAATGACCTTTGAAGCTGTCTTTGGCATTTGTGGGTTGAGAAGTCTTGGAGCTGCAGCTTCTACCTGTGATTCCTCACCCTGAAGCCTGTTCCAGTCCTGTCCATACCATGCTGCTCAGCCAAGGCTGGGCTGTGCTGTGCTCTGAGCCCAGTGCAATAGACCTTTCCTGTTGGCCTTCCAGGTTATCTTGGGCTGGAAATCTCTTTCACTCTGTCATTTTGTGGCTTCTACTGCTCTAGAATTTGTTCAGAGTCATTTTTACAGGTATTTTATGGGCTATGGGGGGAGAGCTAGAGCAGGTCTGTCTTTCTACTTCACCATCTTGGCTCTGCCCCATAGAAGAGCCTGAAAAAGTAAACTTATAGATCATAAAAGTAATGATAAAGAGACATATGAATGGTGGTTGTGTGTAGGTTGTACATATTACTAAGGAAGAACTGCATAGGAGAAACAATGTAAAATAGATATATGACAAGAAAAGAAGTTTGGCCAAACATGCTATAAAAAAGGAGGGCAGCTTGCCCCCATGCTTTATCATGTTAAAAGAACTTGAGGAAGACTCCCAGAATACCAGGTCAAACCCTTGTAGAGGATTTACAGGAAGACATGGATAAGAGGAAAAAATAATTGGTTTAAGATGGGAAAAGGAGTATGACAAGGCTATATATTGTTACCTTATTTATTTAACTTATATGCAGAGCACATTATGCAAAATGCCAAGCTGAATGAATCAAAGGCCAGAATTAAGGTTGCCAGGAGAAATGTCAACAATCTCAGATATGTAGATGATATCACTCTAAGGGCAGAAAGTGAATAACAATTAAGAAACCTCTTGATGAGGGTGAAAGAGGAGAGCATAAAAATTGTCTTGAAGCTTAACATCAAAAAAAATCTAAGCTCTTGGCAAGTAATGTCATCACTTCCTGGCACACAGAGGAAGAAATGAAAGGAATGAGGTACAAAGTCACCAAACTATTGAGGTGCAAGGTGTGTGTGTGTGTATGTATGTGTGTGTGTGTGTGTGTGTGTGCGCATGTGTGTGTGTGTGTGTGTGTGTGTGTGTGTGTGTGTGTGTGATGGTAGGGTCTCAAAAGAATCCGCTTAGGCTGTCTCCAAATCAAGGAAAGGCATTTATTCCAGGTAACATATCAAGCGGGCTCCTCCTTAAGAGAGGTCACAGCCCCTCAAAAGAGGAAGCCCCCAAAGGGAGGAAGCCCCTTAAAGGAGGTAGCTCCTTCAGGGAGGCACCCCATAGACAGAAGAAGCTAGGGAGTCTTGGAGAGGAAGTATGCTCTCTGGGCAGGAACATGAGGTAATCAGGGATAGAATTTTGATTCCATTATCCAAACTAATTTGCTCAGGAATGAAGGGCCCCTATTAATCTCAGTATGTCATTGACCATTCTATTTGAATCTCATTATCTCATGGATCAGTCTATTTGAACACTCATGCTATCAATGCACAGATAACATTCTCTGAAAAAAATCTTTGGGAATTCTATTTGGCTTTGAATTTTTAATTATACTTTTAGAAAATGAGAGGTTAAATATCTTATTAGATGATTAGGAGGGGAAGAAAGATATTTTGAATTGACAATGGTATTGTCAATGTTTTTCATTATAAAGGAAAACAAATTCTAACTTAAATAATCAATCATGGATTTAATATAAGGGAAAGTGCTTTCGTATGTAAAATATTTGACATTTTCTGGCAACAATAAAGCATAAGAAGATAGAACTGAAATATATCACTGGTTTGCCCAGACTCTGACATAAGAACAGTTCAGTCACTTTTCAGCCAGGAATTTACTCAAGTAATGATTATAATGATAACAACTAGCTTTTCCCTAGTCTTTACTATGTTCTGGGACACTATGCTTAGCACTTTACAAATATTATCTTGTTGATATTCCATGAACCCTGGGAGGTAGAGGCTATTATTCCCATTTTACAGTTGAGGAAACTAGGTGGAGATAGCTTACTTTCTCACAGCCCCTGTGAGAAATTATTACTAATCCCCATTCAAAATGTTTGCAATCCACCCATTTGAATCTTTCCCAGTAGTTTCTCTCAGTTCACCTTCCTCTAAAATCAAAAGCAAAAAGCCCTAAACTCTTTTTGCTCATACTATTGGTGTCATATTATTCCTCCTCCCCGAGGCAAGTGCTCATTTTAATGACTACAATTCAAATAGATTTGTTCTAGTTTTAGAACTTCATTTCCTATTATGCATTCCTCTGTGTTTTTTTTTGGTACTCAGGTTACATATTTATTAAAGTGAATTTCTCCTAGAAATAAGATAAGATACATGAGGAGATAATTTACCTAAATATTTATTCATATAAAACCTTAAGCTTGTTTTAAAACTTCTTCCGAGATTATATATTGAAACTATTTATGGTTTTCTAATTTATTTTATAATTTTTTACGGAAGAGAAATAGGGAGAAAAACATTAAACACATGTTGATTTTTAACATAGGCAAAAATTTAATCTTGCTCACAACTTCTTGGTTCCCACCAAATCATTTAAACAGATTATGAAAATGGAATCCATTTTTTTAATGGAAACTCTGAATATGTCTTTACGTAAATATATAAATTTGGAAAGCCTTTGTTTACATAGGCCTAGATGATGACAAAATGCTAATTTTGCTCCCCTGATCACTCTTAAAGGCCAAGGGTAGCATTTAGCTTATACTTTTTCAGATCAGCCTTTTCCCAACAAATATAAATCTCTCTATCAAAGGAAGTAGTCAATAGAAATCTATGTATAAAGAAGCCCAGTTTTCAGATAAGCCCTGAGCAGTGTGGTTGCCAAAGGTGCAAAAAGTGAAGTGTGGCATAACTTAAATGACTAATTACCTTGTAAAGGATGTCATGTGATGCCTTTTTTGTGCGTGAACAGATTGATGAAAATGAGAAAGAATGGAATTTGATCTAAATTTTATAAAGTGTAAGCATGAAAAAAACAGTTTTCAAAGACAACAAATGCTTCTTTCAGGACTGTGGACTCATGCTGCCGAGGACTATAGTCCCTTAGGTCATATGCATATAACTTTTTAAGGAATAAAATGATATATTAAATAACTATTGGAAACTATAGGATAATTAAATAGGAAGTATTGATTTCAAATGGGATATTTTATAAGTTTTTACCTCATAAGGTAAATGTGAATCAACTGAATATGAGGAGACTGCTTTGAGCCGTTAAAAGTAGTAAAGAACCTGACTAATGCAACAAGAGAGTGAAGAATAAGAAGGGGCCTGAAACCCCCCCATGTGAAGAAACTGGGAGCAAGAACCTCAGAGAGCACTGGATCAGATCTTTGGAAGTGAGCTTTAGTTTCAATTATTCCTCTTCAGCACCATCTACTGTTGAGAATAGTGAAGCCTTGTGAAATAATCTATTATTCTCCTTTGGTCTGAAAGGGAAAGGAGAATGGGAGGTGAAGGGAGAAGAGGGGCTTTCTAGAGGATTTCCTATCTAAGAAGAGACACTGATATCTAATAGATGCTGTAGAATTCCACGGTGGAAAAAGCTACATGGATTTCTCTGCTTTATCCAGAGAGAAAGCCTGATGAGCTTGGCAGGTCTCTGGTTTCAAATAAATGGTGCCTTTTTAAGGGTGATGGTGAGAGTCACAAGAGCCTGTAACCAGTTCATCAGTTCTACAGTAAAAGACACAAGTATTTGTCCAATATGAAAGTGATATAGACTAAAGGGAAAATAGCAGAGAAATGGCTTCTTGGGAGATAGATGTTCCTGAATAGATCCATAATATTAAGGCTACAGTCCAGAGTTATGAGTTAATTCAAGCACGTAGCTTTGCTTCATTGTCACATTTCATCTAGTGAATACCATATCTACTCTCCCCTACAGATACTGAGTGAAGTATACTGGAAACAATATAAATATATTTTGCATTAAGTTCTGACTTATCACAATTATCTTAATAGAACACAGTTTACTGTAAATGAGTCAACTGTATGATTTAGTTCAGGATAAATTTCAACCAAATCAAACGTGGATTTACAATCCCTATTGGTAACACTGAAATTCTCAGCTTTCCCAAGTGCCATCAGCTACCGGCATCTTAAACTATAGACCCACAGCTTTCACATAACTTTTAAAGATTCATAGCAGCAGTCCCACATCCCCATCTCCCTCTTTTTTACTCTAAGGATTGGGACATATTCTTCCAATGATCTTTCAGGGACAGAATTTTAGAATGCTACCCTCAAATAATTCATGCTGCAAATTTATTTCTATAGTTTCCATTTGGTAATGTTGTAACCTGATAAAACATTATCTGTCTGAAATGATAATAGGCATTTCTCCAAAATTCTTATTTCGATGAAATAAAAAATCATCTCAAACATCTTTCCAAACTCTTGACTTTATTTACTCTTTCAGTTACTCTCTATTTACTCTGTCAGTTACTCTCTATTTGGTGCAGAGGAACTCTACCTTTCTTTAACATTCCATCCATTCTTCTCTTATCTGTACTTGCTTGAACTTTCTCTCTTGAAATTTTTTCCATAGAGGACTTTGAGTAAAATCTACTGACTTTGACATTCACTTTACTTTTGCTACTTTTCTTAAGTCTATTTCATCTTATTTTCTAATCATATTCTAGTCTAACATGCCATTGAATCTCCCCTGTATAGATTTCCTTATACAGTACCAATTACTTACTGCACTTTTACATCTTGAATTGCATAGTCTATTATGGAAGTGTTTTGCATGACTACACGTATATAATCTATATCGAATTGCTTGTCTTCTCAATGAGGGTGGGTGGAGAAAAAGGAAGGGAGAGAATGTGGAACTCAAAGTTTTAAAAACAAATGTTAAAAATTATTTTTACATGTAACTGCAAAATAAGATATACAGGCAATGGGGTATAGAAATCTATCTTGCCCTACAGGAAGATAGAAGGGAAGGGGATAAGAGAGGGTGAGGGATAATGATAGAAAGGAGGTCAAATTGGGGAAAAGGGTAATCAGAATGCATGACATCTTGGGGTGGAGAGAGGGAAGAGATGGGAAGAAAATTTGGAACTTAAAATCTTGTGTAAATGAATGTTGAAAACTAAAAATAAATTAATTAAATTTTTAAAAATTGAATTGCATAGACTATTTCAACTTATGTGACTTAGCCACTAGTTTAAACAATTAAACTCTTTTGAATCATTTCAGATCATTTAGTTCTGTTTATTTTCTAGTACATGAAATTACCTTCTGCTAGAACAAAATGCATTTATCACCCTCAGGAAGAGGAGAGAACAATAGAGGCATGTGTCATTTGTCTATAATCTTGATCTTAGCTGCAAAACGCCAAAAATCCACTAAGATACTTCAGCAGTTATAAAACCCTTTAAAATATTTCCTTCCTTTTCTAGTCTGTCTTTATCTCTGCAATCCCCAACCTGACTGGAAGTGTGAAGGAGGAGAGAAAGAAAGAATCTTGTAGTTTTCCTCCCTATCTTCCATTAAAAGTCTAAACAAAAAATCAGAGAGAGTGAGTGCCTGGTTAATATTACAGATAGCTAGGAGAGGTGTTTTAGGTATGACACTTCATTAGTCTTCCCCACCCTTCTAAAACTCCCTTTCTGTGCTGTCTTACAACACTTCCAGTGGTTAACAAAGTATTCCCCTTAAAAGTTTTCTAAGACTTTGCACAGACTAAAGAACTGAAATAGAAACCCCCATCAGAGTCCACTTCATTAGCTACCAGATACAAGTCTCCCTCATTCACTCCAAGGTCATCCTGAAGTGAATAAGTGTAGAACTATTGTCCATTTCACAGGGATGTTCACTGGACAGCTACTGTCCAGTCACAGACCACCAGGTTCTCTCTGTGTTCAATGTGATCCTGTGTTGGTCAGTCCCACCCATCCTAGAATCACAAAGATGTACTTAGCTTCCATGGTCTCAGAAAACTTTTGAGTTTATTAGGGCAACCACCAGAGAATCCCACTTCTGACACCTTACTGTTGTTCAACAGAACAAACCCTAAAACCTGAAATGGTTTTTAAAAAAATTATTAGGTCATTTGGTAGAGGAAAGTGAGCCAGAAGAGCTTTCTCTCCCAGGGTCTAAAGGGTTTACATAATATAGGATTTTGACAAAAGTTTCTTCATGAGTCATCCATGAATCTTATGAAGGAAAGGCAAAACAAAAGCATGCATGGACCCTAAACAAGTTTTGGATGTGTCAACCCAAAATAAAATGCATCCAGGACTTAGGGAAACCCAAAATTCCTTGAAGCCATCTCCCACATTTCTAGAGAATTACTGGGGTCAGAATGACATGCTGGGCACAAAAAGTATCTAGTTAGTTTTAAACAGAATAATAATTTATGTTTTCCAACCATATAATAAATCATTTTTTCCACTAAATATAAATCTGGTAGATATAATAGTGGAAAGTCAGATGGGGGCACTATGGACTGAAGCTTGTCATACTCTTTCTACAGGTGAATGCTTCTTTTGAGGGATGACATTAAAAAATGGGAGAACACATGAAGAGGGGGAGGAGGGGAGGAAAATAGAGAGGAGTGAGTGAAGCACTGGGGTCAAATCAAAGGATATCAATGAAGGGAAAGTAAAATTGGTGGTCTCAAAAACAGCAGTGCCTACAAGGAAATGAGTGAGGAGAAGGGAGGGAGAGAATGAAAAAGGGAAGAAAAGAAGGAAAGAGAGGGGATTCCATCTATGAATGCTCTTTTGGGTAAAAGAAATAAGGACTTAAAACTGGATGAGACCTGGGAGATTTGGTATCTAAAAAATCTAGTTGTTGAGGGAGGGGAGAGTTGAGGACAGCTGGCACTTGGAGGAGTGGGAGATAATAGAAGAGGAGATTTCCAGGCAAATGTGGGGGCAAGGGAGAGGTCAACAAGAGAGGGTATAGATCAGTGTGTATGTAGTGGGGGATGGATACAGGATGTACTCTACCATAAGAGTATCTTCTCTGACAAATGCAATTGTTGGCACTGTTCTGAGAGTGAGACACAATAGAAAAGGAGAATCCAAGGGGTAAGCCCTACAAAGCAGTGACAGAACCTAGAATAAATAAGAAAACCTTCTTCAAAAGGGGTGCAAAAAAAAAGAAATTTTAAAAACTCATAAACAAGATTAACTAAAGGGGAGGAAAACATGGAATCTATCTAATAGAAAAAAGGGTAGGGGTTAACAAATGAGAAGAGGGAATGAGAGAGAAGAAAAAGAGAGCCAATAGGAAGAGGGCCACCCTTTAAAAAGTTCAAAGTAATTGAAGAAAAATAATACTTTGCAGCAGAAGGGGGAAAAAATCATAATACAAAATAAATTTTAGAGATAGATGGAAAAAATCATAATAGAAAATAAGTTTTGGAGATAGATGGAAATATAAATCTTATGTTTAAGTGTGAATGGATTAAATAATCCAATAAAATGAAAAACAGTGACAGACTGGATAAAAAAACAAAACCTTATAATCTGTCATTGCATATGAGAAATATATTTTTAAAATAAAACCACACAATAAAACTGAGGGGTATACAAAAAAAGTTTACAATGTATCAAGTGAATCCAAAGAAACAGCTGCCATCACACTAGCAGACAAAACAAAAGCCAACATTCAAAAAAAAAGGAATAAGCAAGAAAATTACATTGTCTTGAACAGAACCATAGACAACTAATATCAGTAATACACTTGCATGTTTAAAATGTCTTAATATCTAAATTCATAAAGTAAACATTATCTGAGTTTCAAGAAGACAGAGACAATAGTTACAGGAGACTTCAGTATCTTTGTCAGTTTTGTATAAGTCCAGAAGAAAGACGAACCAGAGGAAAAATATGGAGCTGAACAAATTTTCAGGGAAACTAGACATATAGAATCTTCTAAATGGGACAGTAAAAGAATATACATATTTTTCCATATCAAATGGACCTTAAAAATAAAAGAAGTATACTATGTACAGATATGTTCCAAAAATGTTAAAAGGCAAATATGATACATCCTTTATAGGTCACAGGTAAGAAGAATAAAAATTGGTAAAGGGGCCACAAACAAAAGATAGAAAACCAAATGAAGACTTGATGAAATCTTTTTTTTTTCTTTTGAGAAGCAATTGGGGTTAAGTGATTTGTTCAAGTAAGTGTCTAAACCTCCCTGACTTCACCTAGCTGCTCCATGAAATGTTAACTAATAAGTGAGCCAAAGAACAAATCATAGAAATAATGAATAACTTCCATCTAAAAGAAAATTATAATGGTGAAAGGAAATACCAACATTTCTGGGATACAGCTATACAATCATACAATAACAAAACATTTCTGTCATACAACAAGAAAATAGAAAATGAGAAGATTAATAAATTGAATATTCATTTTTAAAAGCTAGAGAGTCAACAAGTAAGTAAACCTAAAGTAAGCACAAAAGAGGAGATACTAAAAACCAGAGGGGAAATAGATAATTTGGAAAGAAAAAATACAGAAATTATAAATAAAATTAAAATCTATTTTAAAAGACTAATAAAATTATAATTATTTAATTGTAATATAATAATATAACTATATTTATAGCCAGGTATTTTATATAATTATAATTATTTAGATAATTGTGAATGTGTATGATTATTATTAAATATTAATTATTTAAATTGATTATGACATATATAATTATATATCTATAATATAATTATAATTATATAACCTGATTAAAAAGAAGCCAGAACATTGAGTCAATAGCAAGTGATCAAAGTGAAATTATAGCAAAATCAGAAAAAATAAAAAGACTAGATGGAACATATTAGCATAACATTGTTAGCATAATTATATATTAACAAACCTGAGAACACAAAAGTAAAAGAGGAATACCTTCAAAATATAAAATAGCACAAACCATAAGAATACCAGATAGAGATTATACATAATCCAATTTCATAAAAGAAAATAGATTAATCTGTAAAGGAACTATGAAAGAAAAAAACCATTAGATCTTATGGATTCATAGATGCATAAAATTTCTAAAAAAACAGATAGTACCAATACTTCACAAATTGTTCTCAAAGACTGAGAAACAAAGTATCCTATTAATTCTTTTATAAGACAACTATAGCCTTAATACCTAAACCAGGGAAAGATAAAGCATGAAAAGAAAGCTATAGGTCAATATTATTAATGAATATTGATTCAAAAATTTTAAACAAAATCCTATCAAATAGATTACAATGCATTATCCAAGAAATCATTAATTGTTACCAAGCAGGACTTATATCATGCGTACAAGAATAGTTCAACATTAGGAAAATAATAAACATAATTAATCATTAAAAATCAAAATATCCACAACTATATGATCATTTTAATAGATATGGAAAAAAGCCTTTGAGAAAGTATCATACTATTCCGTGCTAAAAACATCAACTTATAAAGTATAGGCAAAGAAGGAACTTTTTAAAAAAAAAATCCTTGAAAAGCATCTATCTAAAAGTAAAACAAGTATTGGATATAATGAGGATACACTAAAAACTTTTTCCAATTAACACTAGAGTAAAGCAAGGATATCCACCCTCCCCACTATTATTTCATCTAGTTGTAGAAATGCTAGCAATAATAATAAGACAAGAGAAAGGGATTAAAGGCATAAAGATAGGTAAAGAAGAAACAGAACTAACCCTGTTTGTTAATGGCAAACCACTGCAGTATCTGCCAAGAAAATTTCAAATGCGGTTTAAAAAGAGAGAAATGGCTGCACAACAACGTTTTAAAGGAGAAGGCTTGGAATACAATAATCTGGAAGGCAAAGGAGGTAGGATTACAACCAAGAATAACTTACATAGCAAAAGTTAGTATTTCTTCAGAGGAAAAATAGATATTTAATGAAATAGAGGACTTTCAAACATTTCAAAAAGACCAGAGCTGAATAGAAAATTTTACTTTCAAATTCAAGACTCAAGAAGATTCAAGAAGAAAAAGAAGATTAATATGAAAGAATAATAACTAGGGACTAAATGAGATTAAACTATTTATATTCACATATAGAAAGATGCTACACATAAATCCTAAAAACTTTATCATTATTAGGGCAGTTAGAAGTACTCTACATAGACAGCATGCATAGGAATGAGTCAATTATGTTGAGGTAATCTCAAAAAAATAGATGTGTGAGAAAGGGAGAAGGAGCGAAGGAGAGAAAGAATGGGGGAAATTATCTCACATAACAGGCACACAAGGAAGAGCTTTTACAATGGAAGGGGAAATTGTGGGGGGAGGAGGAAATACGTCAGTGTCATCTAAATTGGTTCAAAGAGAAGAAAAAATATACACAATTTGGCATAGAAATCTATCTTACCCAATAAGGAAGTAACAGGGGAAAGGGATGGAGAGGTGAAAAAAAGGGAGGGTAGATAAAGGAAGGCAGTGGTCAGAAGTAAAATAGAATTTAGAGGAAAAACAGGATAAAAAGAAAGGATAAATACAGGAAAATAGAATGCAGAGAAATGTACAATTAGTCATCCTAACTGTAAATGTGAACTCACTGTAAAACAGAAACAGAAGAATGGATTAGAACGAAAATCCAACGATATATTTTTAATAATATTTTATTTTCCCTAATTACGTGTTAAAACAATTTTTAACATTTTTTAAAGTTCCAAATTCTACCCCTTCCTCTTTCCCCTCTTCCCCCTCCTGAGACAGTAAGCAATCTGATATGTTATACATATACAATCATGTAAAACATTTCCACATTATTCATTTTGTACAAAAAGACTCATACACACAAAAGAAAGAAAGTGAAAAACAGTATGCTTCAGTTTATATTCAGTTCTTTCTCTGGAGATGGATGGCAAGTTTCAGGGAGGGTCCTTTGGGAATGTCTTGGATCATTGTATTGCTGAGAATAGGTAAGTCATTCACAATTCTTCGTACAATATTACTGTTGCTGGGTACAATGTTTTTCTGGTTCTGCTCACTTCATGTTGCAGCAGTTCTTGTAAGTCTTTACAGACTTTTCTGAAATCATCCTATGTGTCATTTCTTATAGCACAATAATATTCTATCACAATCATATATTACAGCTTGTTTAGTCATATCCAATTGATGGTCATCCCCTTGATTTCAAATTCTTAGCTACCAAGAAAAGAGCTGCTACAAATATTTTTGTACAAATGGGTCCTTTTTCTTTTTTAAAAAATTTCTTTGGGATACAGATCTAGCAGTGGTGTTGCTGGATTAAAGGGTATGCATAGTTTTATAGCTCTTTAGGCATAGTACCAAATTGCTCTCCAGAATGGTTGGATCATTTCACAATTCCACCAACAGTGCATTAGTGTCCCAGTTTTCCCACATCCCCTCCAACATTTATCATTTTACTTTTTTGTCATATTAATCAATCTGATAGGTGTGAGGTGGTAGTTCAGAGTTGTTTTCATTTGCATTCTTTAATCAATAGTGATTTAGAGCATGTTTTTCAAATGACTATAGTTTTCATTTCTTTGTATGAAAACTGCCTGTTCATATCTTTTGACCCAATTGGGGAATGATTTGTATTCTTAAAAATTGACTCTGTTCTCTATATATTTGAAAAATAGGTCCTTTACCAGAGATATTTGTCAATTTCTCCACCCAGTTTTCTGCTTTCCTTCTAATTTTGGTTGTTTTGGTTTTGTTAGTGCAAAAACTATAACATGCTCTCCTAATTTGTTTATGGTATTACCCTTTATGTGTAAATCATGTACTCATTTTGACCTTATCTTGGTATACAGTGTGAGATGTTGAGCTATCCTTAGTTTTTCCCTGTTTCCAGTTTTCCCAGAAGTTTTTGTCAAATAATGGGTTTTTCTTCCAAAAGCTTGGATCTTTGGGTTGTCATATACTAGATCACAATGGTCATTTACTACAATGTGCATGTAACTAATCTATTCCACTGATCCACCACTCTATTTCTTAGACACAGCTAGATTGCTTTGATAATTACTGCTTTATAACCACTCTGCTTTCACGTTTTTCTATTAATTTTCTTAATATTCTTGACCTTTTGTTCTTCCAGATGAATTTTAACAATATTTTTTAGAAGAGACACACTTGAAAGAGACAGACACACAGTGAGTTAGAATAATGGTCTGGAATAGAATCTGCTATGTTTAGCTGAAGTTAAAAAAAATACAGGCATAACAATCATGATCTCAAACAAAGAGGAAAAAATAGACCTAATTAAAAGTGATAAGTAGGAAAACTACATCTTGTTAAAAGGAACCAATAACAATGAGGTAATACAATACTAAACATAATGTACCAAATGGCATAGCAACCAAATTCTTTATTTTTATTATTATTTTTATTTTTTAAATTTATTTTCAGAGTTCCACAATATCACTACCACACAACCTAGATTTTTTCTTTCTCTCCTTCCCTCTCCCTCCCCACAACCTCCCTGCTCCCCCCACCCAAGACAGCACACAATTTTATATAGGTTCTACACATACATTTCTATTAAATACATTTTCACCATAGTCATGTTGTATAGAAGAATTAAAATGAATGGGAGAAATCATATAACAAACCAAAACAAAATACAAAAGAAAATGATTTGCTACAATCTGCGATTGAATTCCATAGTTCTTTCTCTGATGTGGAAGGCATTTTGCCTTAAAAGATCACTGGGAATTTTTTTAAGTCTTTGCATTGCAATGAAGTTCTAAGTCTACCATAAAAAGTCCTCTCACACTGTGGTTGTTGCTGTGTACAAAGTTCTCCTGGTTCTGCTCCTTAGCATTCAAATTCTTAAAGGAAAAGTTAAATGAGTTACAGGAGGAAATAGAGAATAAAGCTTCACTAGTGGGGGACCTCAACTTTTTCCTCCCACAGGTAGATGAATCTTACCAAAAAAATAAAACAAGAAAAAAGTTAAGGAGATAAACAGAACTTTAGAAAAGTTAGACATGATAAACTTTTGGAGAAAAGTGATTGGTAACAGAAAAATGATATATATTTTCCTAACCTGTACATGACACCTTCATGACTGTGTAATTAGGGCAAAAAAAGCCTTACAACCAAATAAAGAAAAGCAGAAATATTAACTGTATCTTTCTCAATCTATAACAATAAAAATTACATCCAATATAGGCCATGTAGTCATAGATTAAAAATTAGTTGGAAACTAAATAATCTAATCCTAAAAAATAAGTGGTTCAAACAACAAATCATAGGAGCAATCAATAATTTAATTAAAGAGAATTATAACCACAAAAAAATAACAAAACTTGAGGGATCCTGCCAAAATAGTACTTAGGGAAAATTTATATCTCTGAATACTTACATCAATGCAAAAATAGGAAGAGAGCAATGAATTGGGCATCCAGCTAGGGGGAAAAAACAGAAAAAGAAGAAATTTTAAATCTCCAATTAAATACCAAAATAGAAATCCTGAAAATCAAAGGTGAGATTAACAAAAGCAAAAGTAAAAAACTATTAAACTAGAAGCTGGTTTTATGGGGCAACACAGTGAAATAGAAAACCATTCATTAGTTTAATTTAGAAAAAAAGAAAGAAAAAAGCCAATTTGTAAGTATCAAAAATGAAAAGAGCAATTAACCACCAATGAAAATGAAATTAATGCAATAATTTGGAGTTGGTTTTCCCAATCATATGCCAATAAACCGACAACCTAAGTGAAAAGACGAATAAATTGCTTATGTTAACAGTTGAGTAAGTGAAATACTAAAATTACCCTATCTTAGAAAAGGAAATTGAACAAGCTATAAATGGGTTTTTTAAGAAGAATAGATGGATTAACAAGTGAATTCTACCAAACTTTTAAGGAGCAATTAATCCCAATTCTATATAATCTATTTGAAAAAAAAAATAGATAAAGGAGTCCTACCAAATTCCTTTTATGACACAAATACTGTGCTAATATATAAACCAGGTAGAGTGAAAACAAGGAAAGGAATCTATAGACCAATTTCCCTAATAAATGGTGATGAAAATTTTAAATAAAATACTAATAAGGAGACTACAGCAATGTATATACAAAGATGACACATTATGAACTGGTAGGATTTCTATCAGAAATGTAGGGCTGCTTTAAAGTAAGAAAGCAACAAAAAAATGATTTGATTATATCAATGGATACAGAAAAAAGCTTTTGACAAAACACATTCCTATTTAAAATATTAAAAAGCTTAGAAATCAATGGAGCCTTTCTAAAAGTCTAAAGCCAAGAGCAAGTATTATCTGAGAGATGATAAGCTAGAAACCTCCCTAATAAGATCAGGGATGAAGCAAGGATGTCCATTTTCATCACTATTATTTAATAGTGTATTTAAAATGCCAACTACAGCAATAAGGCAAGGAAAAAAATGAAGAAATAAACACAGGCAAAACTGTCACTCTACCTGAGAAAATCAACTAAAAAATTAATTGAAATGAAAAGCAAAGTTTCAGGTTATATAATAAGCCCACATAAAAAAATAATCTGCACTTCTATATATTACCAGAAGGAATAGCGAGAAAGAGAAATTCCATTTAAAATAGCTACAAACATTATAATGTACTTGAGAGCCAAGTTACAAACCAAGACAAATCCAGGGACTATATGAACACAATTACAAAACACTTTTCACACAAATTAAGATAAATCTATACAATTAGAGAAATATTCATTGTTCATGGGTAGCTTTACAATTCTACATAAATTAATTTACTTATCCAGTGCCATATCAATCAAATTCCTAAAGAATAATTTTATTGAGCTAGATAAAAAGAACCTCAAAGAACAAAGGGCTAAGAATATCAAGGGAATGAAAGAAAAAAAATTGGAAGGAAGGTGACCTAGCAGTATCAGATTTCAAACTACATTATAAGAAGCAATCATCAAAAAAAACCAAAAAACTCCTACTAGTTAAGAAATAAAGTGGTAGATCAGTAAAATAGATTAGGTGCATAATGCACAGAAGTAATTTACAATATGTTTCTCTGATAAAATTCTTATTTCTCAACTATATTGGGAACTAAGTCAAAATCATAAAAATAAGAAATATTCCCCAATTGATAGGTTATGCAAAAATGCTCTAAATGCCTATTTGTTAGAGAAATACAAAATAAAAGAACTGTAGAGCACCACCTCACACCTATCAGATTGTATGACATGACAGAAAAGGAAAATGACAAATGTTAGAGTGGATGTGGAAAAATATGTACACTAATGCACTGTTGGTGGAGTCAAGAACTAGTCTAACCATTGTGGAGAACAGTTTGGAACTATGCCCAAAGGGCTATAAAACTGCATATCCTTTTACCCAAGGAACACCATTCCTAAGTCTATATCACAAAGAGATCAAAAAAGGGTGCAAAGACTTATATGTACAAAAGTTTTTATAGCAACTCTTTTTGTGGTGACAAAGAATTAGAAATTGAAGGATGCTCATTAATAGGGGAATGACTGAACTAGTTGTGGTATATGATTGTAATGGAAATGACTGTAAGAAATGACAAAGAGGATGGTTTCAGGGAAAAAATGACTAGAAAAGACTTCTCAGAACTGATTTAGACATAAATGGTGATATAAGTAAGCTAGTGAAACATGGAAATTATCTGTCAGACCTATAGTTGGAGAAGAGTCCATGACTAAACAAGAAATAGAGAGATTTGCAGGAGATAAAATGAAAAATTTTAATTATGAAAATTTTCAAGTTTTTGCACAAACAAAACTGGTGCATCTGAATTAGAAGAAAAGCAGAAAACTGAGGGGAAATCTTGGAACAAGTTTCTCTAGTAAAGATTTCATTTCTCAAATATATAGGCAATGGAGCCAAATTTAAAATAATAAGAGCTGTTCTGCAATTGAAAAATGGTCAAAGGATCTGAATAGGCAATTTTCAGAGGAAGAAATCCAAGCGATCAATAGTAACAGATTAGAGAAATGCAAATTATAACAACTCTGAGGTACCACCTCACACCCATCAGATTGGCTAACATGACAGAAAAGGAAAATGACAAATGCTGGAGAGGATGTGGGAGCTGTGAACTAGTCCAACCATTATAAAAAGTTATGTGGAACTATGCCCAAAAAGCTATTAAATTGAACATTGCCTGTGACCTATTGACCATGGCAACAGTAAGATGCATGCTGTTGCATCTACTTTTGTTGCAGAAAATTGGAGGAAAGAGTCATGCAAAGCTAGGATGATCAGCCTAACTTTTATTAGGGGATTTCCTTGCAGGAGCCCCTAGTGATAGAACCTTGATACAGACAACAAGCATCAGAGGGTATGTCTGTGCAGAGGCTTTGTTCTTAAGCTATTTATATACTTTTTTACTGAAACTGCTCAAGAAGGGAGTGGTTTGAAAAAACGCAGGATGTGCAGGGGGAATTTGGCCGAAATAACAGGATGTGTAAATGTTCAACTAAGATGAGGTTGGCTGCCAGCCATACATCATTTTTGACCTAGCTAGAATATTTATGAGCAGATTCTTACCCCTACTGCAACTACAATCCATGTAATCTACAAATCCCCTAATTGCAACCCTGATCATTTTAACCCGCAATCCACCCTTTCATGGTTGACCTGTACAATCTTAGAGCTCACCTCTTCCACGATGTATCTAGAGATGGAGAGACTACATAATAAGAGTCTAATGGTCTTAGTTACCATAATATTTATACATTGTAAGCATACAGCACACCAATAGTATAAAAACTTGCATAGTGTAAGGGAAGAGGATACAAGTATAGTAGCAAGCTGTTGTTTCTACCATCTTCCCTATCCAGAGGGACATAATTGTGGACTTGGAACATTAGTTACAACATATTACCTAGTCTTAGGTTCATTAACAAAAATCTCCAAGTAATAGTAGCTATTGGCTCTCAGTGATTCAACTTTCCAGGATGTTCTTCCATGACCATGATCCAGGAACAGTAGCTATGTTCCTCATGTGCCATACAGCACATCCAATCTATGTACTAGTTATCATATCCCCAAGTGGCATCGATTTGGAGAGTAAGAGTACATCATAATAATAATGCAATAGACAGGAGGACAAACCTAATACTCAATGAGCAAAAAGTGCAATTAGTAACAATATTTGGAACATCATGTCTCTATCATAATAATTGGTGGCTTCGCTGACAGATACTACAACTTCTGCCTTCACCTTTGTTCACTGGGTAGTTCATATCACACAGGTCATCCTTCTGATCAAAACATAGGCTAGGTTTTTCTTGTAACATCCTTTAAGCACATAATGGAAGAGGGTGCAGCCTTCCAGCATTTAATAATATAGAAGAGTTTAGTCATATATATATATATACATATATATATATGTATATATATACATATTCCTTTACACAATCCATAGGAGACCCATTCACTTGATTTTTTCATTTCATATCACAAGAGCATCCTCAAAAATAGGTCTGTACAACCTGCAGCCCGTGAAAGATTTCAGGAAGCCCATGAGTAATATAGAGGTTGTAAAACAAGCCTGCACAACATACTACTTGCGTGGCCTGTGAGCCATATATTGTGCAGGACTGCTCCAAAACCAGAATATACCCTTTTTTTAGAAATTTCAACCCAGTTAAAATTCTAATTTGTCTTTAAAATCTGTTTGGTTTTTTTTTTTTTTCATTCAACTAATTCTGCTCCTGTAGGGTGGTAAACTAAATGAAAACTCCATTTATTTGCTCTACCCATCAATCAGCATCATTATCCATAAAATGATATCCTTGTGCATTAATGATCTCCATGAGTCTACCATAAGGTAAACTATACCTTATAAGCTATAAGGTATTTTAGGCCTTTTACAGTGGACGCTTAGACAGCTAGGTGGCACAGAATGCTGGGCCTAGAGTCAAGAAGATTTTTCTTCCTGAGTTCAAATCTGGCTGCAAAGGCACTTACTAGCTGTGTGTCACTGGGCAAGTCATTTAATCAGGTTTGCCTCAGTTTCCAGGAGCTGGAGAAGGAAATATCAAACCACTCCAGAATCTTTACCAAGAAAACCCCAAATGGGGTTACAAAGAGTAAGACACGACTGAAATGACTGAAGGACAATTAAATAGCAGATTCTTGGCTTGCTCTCTTTATAGGAAAAGCCTGCAATACCCCACTAACTGTATCTACAGAACATATGATGCTCCTTGACTCTTGGGGAGGGATCCAATAAAATCTGTTTAACATATTTCACCAGGTTTTTCTCCTTGTTTTATGTGTCCTTTCCTAGAGTTTGACAATGTAATTGGCATTTGGGACATTTCTTGCCTCTTTCATCCAATGTCTTCTGGGTCACAAGGAAGCTATATTTCTATGTCCATACTAACACTGAGTCAACACCCCTATGGTGTTTCAATATGTGCTCAAGGAATCAGTTCATCCTCTGAAGGGAATGTCTGTATATCTCAGGCAGCAAAGGTATCAGCCTCCATAAGTACACTTACTATGTGTATATGCATAACGTTTAGGAGGAAACATAGAGTTTGTATTTGTTCCTACATATCCTTCTAATATGCTTTGTCTTCATATTGGGTGGCCATAATTTATTTGTTCTTCCCCCCACCACTATTGAGCTAAGTTAAGTCCTCCATTATTGCCCAGGACTCTATTCACAAAGTTAAGGGACGGTCCTCTCCCACAAGTACCATCTACAGAACCCTATATCCTGGCCACTGGTTACTATTATCTTCACCTTTGGTCAAGCAATATGGACTCTGTGTTAGGCTAAATGGCTACTGTCACCCATCTGGGGGGCTGCCCACATGCAGAACTATCAGCTGGATAAATAGGCATATTTATAAATAAATAGGCATCAGCTGGAGGGGTTCCCACAACTCATTTTACCTTACTGGGAAAAGTTATAGGAGGAGGAATTGATTCTCCTGGTTCTAACTCTATACTTTGTACTGGGCCTAAAAGGATTTGTAATTCAGTGCTAAAAGGACTATTGGAGAGAGGGCTCTGCTGTGCTACATAAATGGAACATTTAGTCAAGGTAGGAGTCTGTACAACAAGAGAAGTGAGCTTTGGCAAACTATCATCATTCCATTTCTTTATGGGTAGAGATGTTCAAAGGATCACAGGGGACTCTCTTACAACAGCTTCAACATGTTGTAAGGCTCGAAAGGCAGTTAAGAGTTGTTTTTCTGGCAAAATATGCTGCCTATCAGATGCCATGAACAGTTGTGACCAGACTCTAAGGGGTTGCCATACCCCAGGTTGGGGGCAGTGCCACAGAGTCCAGCTAAATCTCTCATTAGATGGAGCGACATCTAATTTATATGGGAGACTAAGGTTTGTGGCGTGTAATGTACTTAATTGTACCAATAGTGCCTTCACTTTAATAACAAAGGACATAAACATTAAGATGGCGTGTTCATCCAGTATTCCAATCATTCCAAAAATTTTCACATTTTATCATTTTAACAAGATCATTTCTCCAATACAAAGGAGCAACATTTTAATAGTAGTGGGAGTAAAGAAACCTTGAATTTTGTTTCCTGACTATGCTACACCTAGGAACTTCATAGTACAGCCTGATTCTTGTACTTTGCTAGGGTTTATTACCACTCCTTTTGAGGAAAGTATCATGCTGTGGGTCAAACAAATCATCAGATGTTAGCCCTATCATCAATGTATGTTCATGGTGGTTGACCACAGGGGCTGGGATGGTGTCCAGATTCTGTGCAACCAGGCTGGGTCTTATGGTATGGTTGTTTATGTGTCTTTGGGATAGAAAAATCCATTGCTATCTATCCCATGTGAATGCAGACTGCTCCTGTGATTCCTCTGCTAAGGGAATACTAAAAATAAATACTACAGTAAATACTAAAAATAAATAAACACTAAAATACAATAATAAATTATAATAAAAAAAGTATTTGCTAGATCTAGTACAATATGATATTGCCCCACTTTTATGGTCAGTCTCTCTAAGAGAGTAATAAATCTATTGGGGAGAGCAGTATGTATTTGGGGAGTGATCTTGTTTAATTTACAACACTCTACAGTCATTCTCTAAGTCCCATTCGGTTTTTTCACAGGCCACACTGAACTATTAAAAGGCCTCTGGGTTTGCCTCATGATATTTACTCTAGCTAATTTCAGAATCATTTCTGATATTTCTTGGTGCCTTCCCATGAGCCTGTATTGTCTAATGTTTACCTCTTTTTGTGGTGGATGGAAGTGGGTGTCCATTTGACAAAATGCCTTTACCTCTCAGTCCTGTAACCAGAATTCCCCCATAGCAGTTTGCAAGGTTACCCCAGTAATAAATCTATTCTTTTAACATTTCCAGGGATTGTTGAAATATACAAATCATGTTCTTGAGGTGGTGAATGTCCTATATTTGACTTTCTTTTTTTGGGGTTTCAGTACTCTGATTACCATTGCTGTATATAGATCAAGAACTGTCTGTTTATTATTCCAACAATGTTAGGTAACTAATACATGTAACCTCCTGTCTCCCTTATCCACCTCACTCTTAGGCAGTCTTGGTCTACCCCTAATTCAGGAATCTTCCAGGCAACAAGAGAAGGATACCACTTTATTGTTTTTCTGGTCCCCTTCCTCATGTCTGGAACCTTATTTTCTTCAGGATTATTTCTATTATATTGTTGACGAGGTTTCAGTGTCCTTTACCTCTTTAGTAACACTGCATTAGATTTCCTATTTCTTCCCAAGGCACCCCATCCCATATCAAATAAAGTTATATTTGCTTGCTTATAAGCTTCTTTGACCAGTTTGTTGTGGGCATCTTTTCTGACTTTCCTTGCATGGGTCTTGCTTTGATGGGGTTTAAATCTTGAATCTCAGCCAATTAAACCAATTCTTCCCCAAAGTCATAGGCCAATGCCCTGCCCCCAGGTTACCTAAAACAGCTCACTGGGGCTCCTTCCAAGGAGCAGAAGCTAATTTTAAGTTTATTCCTCATCTCAGCTGTAACAAGTTTTGCATCAAGTTCATGGAACTTAGGGGCATCTGTATGCTGCAGATCACATGGTCATTTCCCTAAGAGTAAGTCAGGCTTCCCCCTTATTTCAAGAAGCCCATTCTACTGGCATATTGGGGGTCTGGCCAAGCATCCCTACAGGTCCTAATAATCCAATCTCATAGGGAATGATTTGAATTAATGCAGAATGAAGTGAACAAAACAAGGAGAATAGTTTATGCAGTAGTAACAAAATTGTAAAAATTAATCATTTTGAAACACTTATGATTTAGAACTCTGCCCACCTCTTGACAGAGAGGTGGTAGATGAAATATGCAGTCCAAGACATAAAGTCTTAGACATGAACAATGTGGGGATATGTTTTGCTTGACTATGCACATGTATTATTGCAAAGGTTTGGTTTTTCTTATTTTTTTCTAGGAACAGAGGAGATGGAATGGAGAGAGGGAAGATGCTTGTTAATTTTTTTTATAAAAGAGGATTTATTTAAAGAAAAAGAGGGTCAAGACAATATCCACTTGAGTAAGTAAACCATATGAAAAGGTGGTATACATTCCCTAAGAAGTTTCTGTGGAGGCCACAGAGACACTGACCCCACCATTGATCCAATGGGACCTATCATTAAAAGACTTGGACCCCAGAGATCAGCAATAAGCTCCCAATAATAATGAATATCAGCAATAATGATCTGATTATCAAGGTACAAAAAGAGGACTTTAGAACTTAGGAACTAAGGAAAGTAGCTGCTATACAATCCAGCACAGGAAAGACTAGGAGAGACTTGGTCAATCATCTCAATGTGTGGAGTTCTATGTGATGTGGATGGTCTGTAAATTTGCCCTTTAAAACTCACACACAGTAGGTTACTAATATAAGGTGATGATGATGACCCATTTAGCTAATGAGCCAATAAACTAAAGCAACATCAAAAATATCAGGGACACTAAACAGACGATGATATGTTGAGCTCAGTTATAAATTCTTTCTTTTATGTAGTTATCAATGAGACCAGGAACATCAGGGTCCCAGTACAAATTACAGCACAACCATTCATCATACATCAGGAACATCTGTAGTAAAG
The DNA here is from genome assembly GCA_023548195.1 of Bettongia penicillata ogilbyi. Lineage (NCBI taxonomy): Eukaryota > Metazoa > Chordata > Mammalia > Diprotodontia > Potoroidae > Bettongia > Bettongia penicillata. Next base: position 1,505,230 of record JAJHZJ010000525.1, on the reverse strand, counting down.
TGGTTAAGTCAGAAGCTTTCCTAATGCCATCACCCACTAAATATTTCCTATCTCAGAGAGAGACAGAGATGGTTAACTACGACCAAAAACCGTCCACTATTATCAGATAAATCTTCCTGGAAACTGGATGCCAGAAACCCCTTGACCAGAGAGTCTTTCCAGAGTGGCATTGATTTATCACAGGCATGGCTTCTAGGAGGTTGGATATCTAATTTAGGGACATAATGATGAAACTATTGATTTGCAGGGGCAAACCTTGTGTTCTAAAATGAAAAACTCCCCTACCTCTGATGTTCTTAAAACAGCTCCATTTTGGTCATTTAGTATATGATGCCACTAATGAGAACTGACTTGTACCAAACTATATGCAATAGGAGATAGTGGTAAAGTTTCTCCATTGGTTGTGACACCAAAAAAAGGGGACCTTTTATTATCCAGTCCTGTGCTCTTCAGGTCATAGACCACTTAACTGAACTCATGAAATCACTACAGATGAGTATTTTTGTATCCTATCCTTCAAGGCTCTCTGATTTTTTAGACATGCAACCTGAAGTTCAGGCTACTAAAAGAACTTGACAGAAACCCTATTCTCTAGGGCAGCAAATTTCAAGTTAGTTTACATCAAGACCCTTTTACATCTCTTAAAAATTATTGAAAATACCCATTGGATCATATGTACCAATATTTACTATATTAGAAATTAAAGTCAGTATTATTTTTCTCTTTTTTCAGTTTATTAACTTACTCATTTTTAGTTTTCAACATCCACTTCCATAAATTTTACATTTTTTCCCCTTCCCAAGATGCCCTCCCCAAGATGGAATGTAATCTGATATGGACTCTACACATACATTCCTATTAAACACATTTTCACATTAGTCATGTTGCATAGAAGAATTATAACAAATGGGAGAAACCATGAGAAAGAAAAACAAAACAAAACAGAAAAGAAAATAGTCTGCTTCGCCCTGCATTCTGACTCTATAGTTCTTTCTATAGGTGTGGATGGCATTTGCCAAGATGAGGCCTTTGGAATTGTTTTAGGTCCTTGTATTGCTGAGAAGGGCAAAGTCTATCAAAATCAGTCATCACACACTGTGACTGTTGCTGTGTACAACGTTCTCCAGATGCCACTCACTTCATGCAGCATCAGTTCATGTAAGTTAAAGTCAGTATTATTATGAAAGAAGTTTTGACCTCACAAATCCATGGAAAGGTCTCAGGAATCCCTATGGATTAGGAAGAATCAGAACTTCTTCCCTAAGGTATTGGTGACTTTGGAAGTCTAGTTGTGCAGGTCCCTCTCACTTCAGATGGAGTCATTGTTAAATTAGGCAAAATGATGTTTTTAGGAGCCAGGTCCTTATGGAGGGGGGAGCCCATTAGACCAGCGAAGGAGGCAGGCAGGGTTTCAGTGACTGAACTAGAGAACTCAATATCTTTCATGGTTGTCACCTGTTTGTAAAGGACACTAACTTTGAATGTGAATGGAATGAATTTATCCGTAAAATGGAAACAGTAGAATGGATTAAAAATCAATCTGACAATATGTTGTTTACAAGAAACACATCTTAAAATGAGAGTTACACAGAGTTAAAACAGAGGGTTAGAGTAGAATTTATTATGCTTTAGCTGATGCAAAAAAAGCAGAGGTAGCAATCATGATCTCAGACAAAGTTAAGGCTAAAATAAATCAATTAAAAAAGATAAACGGGGTGACTACATTTGGATAAAAGGTACTATAAACAATGAAGCAATATCAACAATGAATCTATATGTATCAAATAGTCTAGAATTGAAATTTTTAAGAGAAAAATTAAATGAATTACAGGTGGAGAGAAATAATAGTATTATGACAGTGGGAAACTTTAACTTTCCCCTTTCAAAATTATCTAGTAAAAAAAAAAAGAAAAAAGTCAAGGAAGTGAATAGAATTTTAAATGTCAGACGGTAGATATCTGGAAAGAACTGACAGAGAATAAAAAGAATACACCTTTTTCTCAGTGGTTCATGGTACTTTTGAAAAGATTGATCACATACTAGGACACAAGATTCTTATACTTAAAAGCAGAAAAGTGGAAACATTAAAAGTATCTTTTTCATATTATAATACAATAAAAATTATAAGGGACCATGGAAACACATATAATCTTCAAGAATCTTCAAGAATGACTAATCTTCAAGAATGACTGTAGTAAAGAACAAATTATAGAAACAACAATTTTAATAAAGAGAATGACAGTGAGACAATATATCAAAACCTATAGGATACAGCAAAATCAGTAATCACAGGAAAACTGATATTTCTAAATGCCTACATCAATAAAATAGAGAAAGAACAAACCAGTGATTTGGCTATGCAATTAAAAAAACTAGAAAAAGAACAAACTAAACATCTCCAATTAAATACTAAATTAGAAATTCTAAAAACTAAAAGTGAGATTAGCAAAATTGAGTCTAAAAAAATCATTGAATTAATAAATAAAACTAGGAGCTGCTTTTATGCAAAAACCAACAAAACAGATAAATCATTGGTTAATTTGATTTTTAAAGAGAAGGAAACTAAATCACTAATATTAAAAATAAAAAGGGTAAATATGCTAAACAAAGATAAAATTAAAACATTATAAGGAGTTATTTGGCCCAGTTATATGTTAATAAATTTAACAATTTAAGTGAAAGGAAGAACACACTTACAAACATATAAATTGTCTAGATTAGCAAAAAAGGAAATGAAGCATCTCAATAGTTCTATTTTTAGAAAAGGAAATTAAACAGTTCATAAATGATCTTCCTAAGAAAAAAGCTCCAGGACTAGGTGAACTCACAAGTGAATTCTATCAAACATTTAAAGATCAGCTAATTCCATTATTTAATAAATTATTTGGAATACTAGGCAAAGAAGAGATCCTACCAAACTCCTTTTATGAAACAAATATGATACCAATACCTAAATCAGATAGATTAAAAACAGAGAAAGAAAATTACAGGCCAATTTCATTAATGAATATGTAATCAAAAATTCCAAGTGAAATACTAATTAAAAGATTACAGCAACATATTGCAAAGATATCTGAACCAAGTGGGATTTATGCCAGGAATATAGTGATGATTTAACTTAAACTATTAACATAATTGATTATATCAATAAGAACAAAATTTTAAATCTCATGATTACATCAATAGATACAGAAAAAAGCTTTTAATAAAGTACAACACTCATTTCTATTAAAAACATTCTTAAGTATAGCTAAAAAAGAACTTTTCCTTAAAACAACAAAAAAAAATTGCCTAAACCATCAGCAAGCATTATTTGTAATGGGGATAAGCTAGAAGCCTTCCCAGTGAGATCAAGTGTGAACCAGGATGCCCACTGTCACCAGTATTATTCAATATTTTATTGGAAATCCTAGCATTCGCGGAAAGAAGAAAAAGAAGTAGAAAGAATCAGAATAGGGAAGAGGTAATAAAACTCTTTTTGCATGTAATATGATGTTATACTTGGAAAATCCCAAAGACTTAACTAAAAAGTTAGTTGAAATATTTAATAATTTTAGTAAAGTAGCAGGACATAAAGTAAATACACGTAAATCATCAGCATTCCTATGTATCACCAACAACACCCTGCAAGAAGAAATAACGAGAGATACCTCATTTAAAATAACTCTAGATAGTATACGATACCTGGGGGTACACCTGTGAAAAACAAACCCAGGAACTATAAGCACAAAATTATTTTAAAAAATTTATACAAACAAAACAAGATTTCAATAATTAGAGAAATGTTAATTGTTCATGGGAAGGCAGTGCCAAAAAAATAGAAATGAAAAATTCACCCAAACTCATTTGTCTACTCAATGCCATCCTAATTAAATTACCAAAACATTACTTTACTGAATTATAAAAAAAATAGCAAAATTCATTTGGAAGAATAAAAAGTCAAGAACATCAAAGGAAATAATGAAAAATTGTAAAGCAGGAAGGTGTAGTTATAACATAAAACAGTAATTATCAAAAATATCTGATCCTGGCTAAGAATTAGAAAAGTAGATCAGTGGAACAGAGTAGACATACAATTGCAGCAGCAAATGAATAAAGTAACTTTGCATCTGACAAGTGTAAAGAATTAAGTTTTGGGGATAAGACTGAATTATTTGGTAAAAAAAAAAAATTGTTGGGAAAGCAAGAAAGCAGTCTGGCAGAAAGTGGGCATTGACCAATATCTTGCACCATTTACCAAGGGAAGGTCAAAACGAATACAAGACCTAGATATAAAGATTTTGCAAGAAAACTTGAAGAACATGGAAAACATTACATATTAAGACCTACAGAAAGGTGAAAAATTTACAAATAAACAAGAGATAGAGAGCTGTGTGAAGTGTAAAATGGATTATTTCAATTACATTATATTTAAAAGATTTTGTACAAATAAAACAAATCCAGCCAAGATCACAAGCAAAGCAGAACATTGGGAGAGAATTTTTATAGAAAGTTTCCCAGATAAAGGTCTCATATCTTGAATTATAAAGGAGTCATACTCTAATTGATAAATGGTTGAAGGATATGAACAGACAGTTCTCCGATGAAAAAATCAAAATAATTTACAGTCATATGAAAAAAATATTCTAAATCAGTATTGATTAGAGAAATGCAAATTGAAACAAACTTGAGACATCATCTTATGCCTATTACATTGTCTGAAATGATTTAAGGGGAAAGTGACAAATATTGGAGCAAATGTGGAAAAAACTGAGACATATTCACTGTTGGTGGAACTGTGAATTGATCCAATCATTTTGGAGAGCAATCTGGAATTGTGCCTAAAGAGCTATTAAACTGCTTATACCCTTTGACGCTGCAATGTGATGACTAGGTCTATTTTCAAAGATGATTGGGAGAAAAAAAGAACCTATAACTTCTAAAATATTTACAGCATCTCTCTTTGTGGTGGCAAAGAACTGGAAATTACAAGGATACCCATCAACTGGGGAACGGCTGAACAAGTTGTGTTGGATGATGACAGAATACTATTACCATGCTATGAGAAATGATGCGTTTGTTGATTTTAGAAAAATACGGATAGGCTCACAAGAAATAATGAAGAATGAAATAAGCAGAGCCAAGAGAACATTATATATAGTAACAATATCGTTTTAAGAAAAACTTTGAGTGGCTAAATCATTTTGACTATTATAAACACTCCAATTAGCTACAAAGGACCTATAAAGGAAGGCACTGTATTCACAGAAAAAAACTGATCAATTAGAAATATATATATATATATATATATATATATATATATATATAAAATAATTTCACACACAAACACATAACACATACATACACATATTTGTGTCAAAAGGTAGCTACATTAGGGAGGCAGGCAGTAAAGATGGAAGAAAGGAGAAAAATAAAGTTACATGATAACTTTATTACATATTTTAAAGGAATAGCAAGTTGTACATAATAGATATGTAGTTTCATGACAATCTTTTTTTATTATTCTACTATGATATAGAAATGCTTGTTTTATTTCACAAATAAAAATAAAATAAATAAATAAAAATGTTAAAGGGCACTAACATTGGAGGTATCTGGGCAAGCATGACTTTTAGTGTGTTATTTCCACTTAACAATAGTGGAACAGCCTCCCATGTTCTACCTATCTTGTTAGACCATCAGGCAACTTGAGATAAAGGACCCTGTGCCATCTGTTCAGTAGTAACCAGGGCCCAGTAACTATTTGTTAATGGTGGTATAATAAGTAGGTTCTCCAGGGACCTTGGGAGTTCCAGCACCCTAATAGTCACTTATTCCGGCCACTTCTTGGTGTTCCAAGATGCTCCATTCAGCTGTTCTTTATGGACAGAAACTTCCAGAAACATGAAACTCGCAGGATCATAATGGCCCAAGGAGAGAAATTGCTGGACATTTTGCTTTACATCTTCCAGGATTTTAGACTGTCCTAGGCTCCACTAGAAAGAGAAAGACATGCAGGTGATTGGTAAATGGTAGTCATAAAGATTCTCAGCTGCAGATTGTGAGTTCTCTAAAACCTAGAGTTCAAAAGTCTTTGGGCTTCCTTCTTAGATTGTTAGGAAGCAAGTGTCAGTAGCTTATTCTAGACTGCCTTAGAATCCTTTGGGTTTTATCCAACCACTGTATTCCCCAGAATTTGACTGAGGAAGGTAGACCTTGGATATTCTTGGGGTTGATTCCCAAATCCTTGTTCCTCAAATGGAGGATCTGATCTAGGGCTTCTGTCCCCATGGCCTGGTCAATACTATGTCATCTATGTAGTAGTTTACACCAATACCCTCAAGAAGAGAGGTTTCTTTCAGTTCTCTTCCCATATGGGAACTGAAAAGAAACCTCAATTCCTGAGGTTGCTTGTTGTCCTTCATTTTTGGAGAGGATCAAAATGACATCACCATGATAAAGTGAAGTTTCAGTGTGTCACTGTGGCAGATCAGACTGTGGCTCAGAATGTTCTACCACAGGTTGGGCACAGATAGTCCATATGAATTTTTGGGGTGGTACTCCAAATTTGTGCAATTTACATATCAATTCTACACCCTTTCCGTTATGGGCACTCCATGCTGAACGGTCCTGTGCCAGTGTTTCCAATATTGCACAGTCAAATCCAAATTCTTGAGAGAGACCTTGAAAGTGCCCTTGTATCCTTTCTTCTGGCCACCATGTGATCACCCACCCCATGAGATTTCTCCATAAAATAGTCTTTTTGGCAAGCACACATTTTGTATTCAAACAACGTGGCCAGCCCATCAGAATTGTGCTCTTTGAAGCATAGTTTGAATGCTTGGCAGTTCAGCTCAAGCAAGGACTTCAGTATCTGGTACTTTATCCTGCCAGGTGATCCTCAGAATCTTCCTAAGACAGTTCAGATGGAAGCAATTCAGTTTCTTTGCATGGCGCTGGTAGACTGTCTATGTTTCACAGGCATTCACAATGAAGTCAATACAACAAGCTCTGTAGACCTTCAGTTTGGTAGTCAGTCCAATACCTCTTCTGTCCCAAACTTTTCTTCAGAGCCTCCCAAACACTGAGCTAGCTCTAGCAATGTGTGCATCAACCTCATTGTCAATGTGTCCATCCATAGAAAGTACACTATCAAGGTAAGTGAACTTATCCACAGCATTCAAAACTTCTCCATTTGTTATAATCAATGGTTCCACGTATGGATGTTGTGGTGGCGGCTGATGAAGCACCTGTGTTTTCTTGGTGTTAATTATTAGGCCAAAATTAGCACAGGCAGCAGAGAATTGATCCATACTTTGTTACATCTCAACTTCAGACACTGCATTGAGTGCACAATAATCTGCAAACAGAAAAACATGCACCAACACTCCCTGCACTTTGGTCTTGGCTTGTAGCCTTTTCAAATTGAAGAACTTACCATCAGTACGGTAGTTGACCTTGATGCCACATTCATGCTCATTAAAAGCATATGACAACATGACTGAAAACATCATGCTAATAGCAAGCACATAGCCCTGTTTCACTGCATTAGTGACTGGGAAGGCATGAGAGCACTGTCCACTATCCAAAACCTGGGCAAACATGCCATCATGAAACTGACCTAAAATATGGATGAACTTCTCTGGGCAGTCAAATTTTGACATAATTTTCCATAAACCCTCACAACTAACAGTGTCAAAGGCCTTAGTCAGATCTACAAATGTTGTGTGCAGTATTGTTCTGCTCCTGGCATTTCTCCTGGAGTTGTCGGGCAGCAAACACCATATTGACTGTTCTTCGGCCATTTCTGAAACCACAATGGCTCTCAAGTATATGACCATCTTCCAGGTGAAGGATCAGTCTATTAAGGAGGACTCTAGCAAGAATTTTGCCAGCAATGACTAAGAGAGAGACCCCACTGTGACTGTCGCAGGACAATCTATTCCCTTTACCTTTATAGAGATGGACAGTGGAGGCATCCTTGAAATGCTGGGGGATAAATGGGGCAGATAAAATTCAGTTTTATGCTACAATCCAAAGCACTTTTATGATTCCCTGAAAACTATTTATGGACCAAAAAGCTATGGTGCATCACAACTACTCAGTGCTGTTGGAGCCACATTGATTAGTGATAAGGACATGATCCTAGAGGTATGGGCTGAACACTTTCATAGTGTTCTCAATAGACCATTATCAACCAATGCTGAGGCCATTGACCATTTACCTCAGGTTGAAGTCAATCCCTCCTTAGCTGAACTTCCAACTGAAGAAGAGGTTTTGAGGGCCATAAGGCTCTTTTCATGTGGCAAAGCACCTGGTGCTGATTCTATTTCAGCTGAGACTTACAAGGCAGGGGGACCATTGCTCATACAAAAGTTCAATTTTCCAGGTTATATGGCAAGGGGAAGTTATCCCCCAGGAGTTCAAGGAAACTATCCTGAGGGTATTGATGTAAAGGAGGCAGTATGAAAAAGAAAAAGATTAAATAACCTTATTCCACTCACCCTGACCTTGGGCTACCTGGTCTATGACGTTGACTAGGTCAAAAGAATTATAATAATGGTCACAATGACTTTGTTCAGTTCCCTGTAGTATGTTGTAAGTCGCCAGTTATTACCTGTCTTCCTCATACACAATACAAGTTGTCTTTAAAAAAAAAAAAAGCTAATTTAACAAAGTACTCTAGCTTCCTTTATCTCCAGGACTGGAGAAAAAACATCTTTAACTTCCCGCCACACCACACCTGCTTCAGACTCAATATTGTTTGATGTTTAACTACGTGGAATTGGGTAACGCTAAGGACATTCCTTCTCTCCTTAGTCTACCCTCTGTAGCATTCCCTGAATGGTCCAAATAGGGCAGAAACTTTAGACAAAGATTTAGTCTTGAGTAGAGCTAAAGGGCGCCACATGGTTTGGTACTGATTTTCTCCACGGTTTATTAGTACCTTCATGGGCTATCAATTGCTTTCTTCTCAAACCCATGTTTCAGGAGCTACACCCAAACTCTCTGTGGGGGACAGTGTCATTGTCCTCTGACCAATAAGCAATTTGATTAGCACTGTGATTTTCCCCTCCTCATTCCCAGCTGTCCCTTGGCTTTTATTCCATGGTACTTCAAGAATTCTAGTTGCTGAATTCACTGGGCCAATTTACTATCAGTCTTATTATCCTGTTAAGACAGTCAACAAAAAACAGGGAAAGTTGAACTTGGCACTTTCTTTCTCATGTTGGAAAGCTTTCCCCAATACCAACTGAGTTAATCACTCGGCATGAGTGGGAAACTGCTCCCTGTCTGATGGTAAGGAATTTCCATACATAATCAGGACTGTTGCTATTGGAAACCACCATGTGATATCTAGTCATCTAATTACCCCATCTTATGTATTTGCAATACCTTTCCCACACTAAACTATGAGCCATGAGAGATTACTCAATTTACTTACTTACTGAGATTACCCAATAACCAACTAATCCAAATGTTAGAGGCAGGTCTAATGCCAGCACTGTTCTTTTCAGTTTGATTCAGAGATAAAAGGAGTCATTAAACAATTAGCAAAAGAATATTTAGACCAAACCTAACAAAGATATGTAATAAAGATCTGATGACATTTGGTTTCTGTAGACTCAGCAACCCTTGACTTCATATGTAAACTTGTCAGTTAAGTAGGTTGAGTAGCCTGGTCTCCAGACTTCTATCAAATCAGTGAGGCCCAAACAACACATGGCTGGGACTTCTAGAGAGGCAGGGATCAGTCAGGTCCTAAGGACAGCTTTTTTGATTTTTAAGGAAAACTATTCTCTGTTATAAGGACATGAAGATGCTCTGGTCCTATCACAGCATCCTAAAATAATATATCTTGAAATCTGAGCCTAAGCCTAAAAGGAAATAAGTGGAAATTTAACAAGAGGAACAATTGAAGCTATTCATTCAAAAGATCCAAGAAGTAAACCTATCATTCAGAAGTAAAACACTTTCCGATTGCATCAAAATACTATGGAAATTAAATATTTATTTTATGTGACAACAGCTAGACAAAGTCATTAGTGTGAGGTGGGCTAATAATTTGGATATATTAAGTATTCTGTTTTTAAAAACCCACATTGAGGGTCATTGAAATGGCAATAAGAAGCAAAAGATAAAAGGACAAAACTCAGAAGTGTAAGAAGATGATATGAATTAACATTTCAGGGATCCAGGAAGCTCACTTTTCAAAGAGAGTTGAATTCAGAGATGCAAAGAAACAGGAATCAGCTTCTCAGACACCTCTTGGAGAGCACTTCCCCCTTTTGAGAATTACCTTATTTAGGAATCATTTCTAGAGCATCTTAGAGAAGGAAAGGAATGGATAATGCATAAAAGCAGAATCCCCTGAGCTGAATCTAAAAAAAGATGAAACTCAATAGAGATAAATGTAAAGTCTTGTATTTGAGTACAAAAAAATCAACTGCATAATCATAAGGTGGGGAGGCATAGACAGCAGTTGTTTAGAAAATGATGACTGAATGAATGAATAAACATTTTTAAGGGCTATAGTGCAAAGCACCAGCAACACAAATAAAAAAGACAGTCCTTGTTTTCAATGAGCTCACATTCTAATAGGGAAGACTGCACATGTAAGAAGAGTTGATTGTAAATCAAATGCAAAGGTACCATGTTCCTTGGGGTACAGAGGGGGTACAGAGATGATTTAGCATCTTCGTAAATGTCATTTTTCCTGATATAACTATAATCAGGGTGACTGGTACTATCCAATGAGAGACAAATCTTCATGAGCTTGTGTAGCAATCTCTGCCTGATGCAATTCCTGTGTGGATTTGAACATGTGCAGGCACTGTTTTGGGATGGTTTGCCATGTGAAAGAAAAGGAGCCTTTTTATTGACTGCCAAAACGGAAAAGATCATGCATCCAAAAGATACTAATTATTCAAGGTGAGACTTGCTATATTTCTCTGGAAAGCCTTGACTCCTCCCCACGTGGGGTCTCCAGCTGGTTCACAAAATATAAGCCTCCATTATTCGCATCTTTATGTTTGCTCTTTCTGGCTTTTAGTTGAAGATCTGGAGATAACTATGATCTTATGAGCTCAGAAAGGTTGAAGTGACAAGTCACCAGAGATCTGGGAACGAGAATCCATGCTAGGTTTTGTGGCCAGATGAGACAATGAGGAGTTGAGATTTGCATGATCTGATTGACTCAATAGAGAGATCTAAGGCAGCCAAGAGGGAATAACAATTCATCAATTAACAATGCCACATTCAGAAGTGAACTTGGTGGAGTAAATATATTATCAGCAATCATTTTAAACTTCAGTCCACTGTCCCCAGGGATCAAGAGGGAAGAGGAGAAAGGTAGGCTCCCCATCCCCACCCCAGGTATTGTAGATAATATTTGTACTTCTATTTTTACAGCTAACTGATGTTCGTTGGTTGAACAACACTGGACCAGTGATGATTGATTTAGGTAATACATAACAAAATGAGAATAACGCCAGAAAAAGACATCCTTCCAAACCCTCAAGGGTACCTAACCTAGAGCCGTAAAGGAGAGATACAGCATTGCTCAGGGACCCAATTTATCTAGAGAGTGGGAGATGGAAGAAGCATTCTCAGAGTTTATAAAGGCCTCAGTCATGGAAAGTAAGTCCAAAATATTGATAACATCATATCCATTTCTGATGCTGAACCAACTGAGAGTGCCAAACACTTAGGGGGCAAGAACTTTGTTTTCCAAATCTTTAGTAGCTGTGGCTACCAAGGAGATAAGTTGGGAGAACTCAAAGAATGAATTGCCAGTTTGCAACCCAGAATAACAGCTGAGGGCTAGGCTAGAAGCATGATCAGTGATCAGGGGACAGGTAGAAAAAGATATTCCCACTTCTGGGCTTTTGGATTTGCCCTTTAGTGGCAGTTGTTCAGTAGTTTGTGGTGATGGTGGTAAGGAAGTTAGTTAGGCTCCCCTCAACGTGATCATTCCCCTCAATGATGGTTTCAGGACCTGGGCTGGAAGCAAGGCCAATGGTTTGGGGAACACTGCTATTTTCAAGATTCTTGGATTCAGGCTGTAGGTGATGACAGGGGTTTGACTTGCCTGGCATATGCTATTTCCCATCTCTTCCTTATTCATTCAGGATCTGTGGGTTTTTATAGACTTCAAGCTCAATATGAGGCAATGCTGTGATATGATAGCCAAAAATCCAAGGCACCTGGGCTATATTAAAGAGAGGTATAGGTTCTGGGAACAGGAAAGTCACCATCCTATCCATACCACTGTACATACCCTCATCAGACTTCATTTGAAGTATTTTTTAAGTTCTGGGCACCATGTTTAAGAAGGACATTGATAAGTTGGAGAGTGTCGAGCGGACAGCAACCCAACTTGGAGAATGGAAGAAAAACCTAGTCCATGTCTCTGATTATTAGGAGACAGGCAATGCTTACATTGCGGTGAGCCATTGTGATCAGTAGCTGGAGGGGTGGGAAATGGCAAGGTCCAAATCTGCTGAGAGTAAACAGTCTTTCTTCTAGTCTTCTAAAAGAGTCTTAGACACGGCTACCTATTACCTCTCAAAAATTCATATCTAGGGGTATGAGTCTGAGTTGAGAAGGAAAGTATGTAATGAATCAGCTCTGAAATAAATCACAGCCAGAGGCACCTCCATGCATGATTACTGCTTTTGACTTCAGTTTTGGAAATTGTTTCACCATTCAGCTCTCTAAGGATACAAAGTTTAAAATCTTCTTAAGAAGTCTGTAACATTTCTCAGAACAGTTTCTTAGTCCTTTCTCTTTATCCTCTCAATCAATCAATCTCCACTTATAATAGGTAACTAAAGGATGACAGCTAAATTTCCAGTCTCTCAAGAGCCTATTCATTCTCATTCTCATTCTCATTCTCATTCTCTCTCTCTCTCTCTCTCTCTCTCTCAATTAATGTTGCAATTTAAAGCATGTCTATGAAAAACAATGTCAAATACTAATGTCTGCTTTAGCCACTTTTATTTAACACATTGTATCTGAGACGATTTGGAGCACTTCCCAGGGAGCTGAGTACACACTTCCTTTCCTTTACTAGGAAATATCCTCCTGCCTTTTACTAAAGGACATGAGTGATCCAGCAACTTCTGGTCGTTTGGCTCCTGTGACTGGGGGACCCACAGAAGGTGATTAGCAACTGAGGCAGGAGAACCACTGATTCAGTAAAGGATTGAAGGATTGAAAAAATAAATAAAGGATTGAAGATTTCTCATCTTTTCCCCAAGCAGCAGAAATTCTGGCTACAAACACATGGTATCCAGAATATCTCTGTTTAAGGGAAGCTAAGTTGCCAGCTGCCTTTGTCTTCCTTATCTTAGCACAGATATGCAACCTGCATGCACTGATGATAAATAATGGATATTTCAGGCCTTCACAGCTAGTTTATGAGACTGAGACTTCCTGGGTTACTGAGTAAATGCTAGCTGCCTAGCAGAATGTGCTTCCTACAACTACAGAATTCCATGAAGTTGAAGGCTCCTCCACCGAAGATCATCCTGAACCTGAATGGACAAAAGAGCCATGCCGGGCTGGTTGGTAAGTTTGACTCTTGTGAATTACTTGTACTGAAGACTGGAGTGAGTTTCTTTACCTTTCAGAGTCATTATTATAAGTGGGCCTAACTAATCTGTAACATAATCTCAAGTGGACCTTACTGTAGTGAGTCAATTCTTTTACATTCCCTAAACAATCCACTTTTCCACGCATCACAAAAGCTATTCTTAACTTTTTCATCCCCTTTCAAGCCTCCCATGGCACCTCATCCCAAATTTTCTTACCTTATTTCACACTTCACTGCAAAAATTGAGGCCATTTACCAAGATCTCTCTCTCTTCCTCATCTCACATCATTTAAACACTTCCCCACCATCTCTTCCTTCACTCCCAGTTTTCATGAAGAGATAGCCTTTTTCCTTGAAAACTTCCCTACAAGTATCTTTGATACCATCCAATTCTGTCTTCTCTGGCAAACTGAGCCCTCTATCATTGGCACTCTCTGTAAATGTCAAATTCTCCGTCTGCTGGCTTCATGTCTATGCGTCTCCTATCCAAAAGCAAAACAAAACAAAACAAAAACCTAACTCATTTAATCCTACCGTCCCTCCTAGCTATTGTCCTATACCTCCCCTCTCCATCTTCGCTGAATTCCTTGAGGAAGCCATTTCTAGTTGGCCCTTCCACTTTGAAAAATCCTCTTTCATTCACTCTTCAAAATCCTCTTAAGTCTGCTTTCCAACCTCACCATTTCACTCACACTGCTCTCCGCAAAGTCACCAATGATTTCTTAACGCCAAATCTGCCTTTTCTCAATTCTCATCTTTCCTGGCTTCTCAGCAGTATGTGATAGTCATCCTTGAAGCCATCTCTTCCACAGTAGTGGAAGAAGCATAAGTCAGAGAAGTAGAGAGAAAAGGCATGGGAGAAATTATCAGAAGGCCGATGATGAGAGGAAGAGTTAACCAAGGCTACAAACACTTTCAACTCTTTTAACATGGCCTGGGGGAAGATAGTTTATATGTTTCATAATGTGATACACATTTAAGCACAGCTTTATTCACCACTCAGTGTGGGGCTCATAGACAAAGAAGATTCATGTGCACCACAAAACTCAGTTTAACTTAGAGGTACCCATGGAATGTTATATACTTTCAGACTGTACCCTAAAACATATGCATATCCTACACATTGACACTTTCCATCCCTCCACCTTACTATCCCCTCCAGTCCATCCTATTTTTTCCTCTCTTTTCTCTTATTCCCTTTTTTGTTTAGCTTTAGCCAAAATGACTAGGCATAATTAGTAGGCAGTATGAATAAATGCTGATTTATTCATTTCAATCTAACATGGCTCCTTTAAAAAAATGTACCTATGCAAAGTTAAGGATTTAATCCTATCCGAATAACAAGACCCCCTATAGGCTCACAAGACCTCTATCCTATCCGAAAAGGGGGAAGGGATCAAGGATCAAACAGGAAAGAAGATGCAGGAAATGACTGGCTAGCATATTGGAATGAAGGAGGAGAGAGGCAAAAAGGGAAAGGGGAAAAGAAGAGATGCCACAGTATCTAATTCATTAAAGCTAATGGACTGAGGCAGAGAAGCAAACATACCAGTTGGCCCACAAATGTTCTTCAATTTCTGCTTTTTAGGAATATAATGTTCATTCAGAAATGTGCATTTTTTCATGCTAAATTGGTTGGTATTCAGAATTTAAGAGTTTCCATAAGGAATGGTTGTACCCACAATGCAAGACCCCATCAAAAGGCAAACAAAACAAACAAAAAAACCTGATTAAGTGCTGTCTTGCGTTAATCCCTGGAATCATCATTACTATACTAGGTTTCATGATATTTACCGTTGTCCCAGGTCATAGACTTAGCTATTATTAGCTGACTTTCTGGATTCACATGAGGTGAAACAAAGAATAAAGCTGTGTAGTGAGAAGATAGAAAGAAGGTAAAGAGCCAAGAACATTGAAATGATCAAAGGGAAGGGCAGCCTATCTGCTCCTTTTAAATTAGGTTATGGCATATGACTAAAATGACAGAGTCGGAATGGCTGCTTGCAAAACTTCTGAAGCCATGATCCACTCTGAGTAATACTGTGCACAGATGTACTCACTGTGTGCTAAGTTAGCACTTTGCTGAGCTGAATGTGGAATACAAAAGTACTCTCAAGGAACTTAAGACCCAATTGATAAAACAAGGTAAACATACATAAAGAAGCAAACAATATAAAATAGCATATAATTAAGGTGCTCATCAAAGATAAATTCTAAGAAAAGAGCCAATAGTAAAATCATGGCCTCAAATGTCTACGTAGAAATACCCAAAGCTTAGAAAATAAATAAGATGCACCAAAAGTCCTAAGGAGGCTTCATAGGAATCACCAATAATTGGTAGTATAAAAGCCATAACTGGAATATTGTTCTGGATGGGTATATCTTGTTGGGAGAAAAAAGTATAGCTCAAAAGGGGTTTGAGGCCTTGTATGTTAAGATATTGCACTGATGTGTGGAAATCCAAAAAGGGGGAGAGGAGATATTGGTGAACATGGTGAAGAATTTTTTGGTGAAGATTAATGGACATAAAAATAGAAGTGTTTTTGTCATCAGAGTATACTTACAGATAACTTTAACAGAAAAAGGAAATAGATATGGGAAGGCTGAGAAACAGATTATAAGCCTGAAGCAGAGGTATGATATATATGAGGAGTTTCAATTAACCAGACACAGGATCTTTCTATCTGCCAAAAGCAGAGCTATAAGTAACTTTTTGATTGCCTTAATAAGAATATAATAATTTAATTCTTCAATAGGCAAATAAGCCAATGAGGGAAAATTATATTCTAGATCTTATTTTCACTAAAATAGAGCTGTTCACTGAGGTGAAGAGGATGGAAACATTGTGGGAAAGTGACTACTCCCTACTGTACTTTGTGACAGAGCATCCTAAAGCCTGGCATAGGCTGACATAGACCCCCAGATTTGAGGAGAGAAGATTTCAAAGGGTTCAGGAAAAGGATAAGTGAGATCTCATGGATTAGAATTCTACATAAAAAAATAGATCAGAAGAAATGGGGAAATCATCCAGAAGAAAATTTTCTGAAGATACCAAACTCAGTAGACTAATAATTCACCAACAAATTTGGAATTTTTAAAAAGATATGAATAGAAGTTAGAAAAAAGATCAGGTATCAGAAGATTTTTAAGTCCTTCATCAAATAGAGTGACATTACAAGGGAAATGTATTTGGATTGGTTGAGAAAACTTGGTCATACTGTGTAGGTCATCTACAAAACAGCAAATCAGTTCTAATGGATTTGGCAGCAGAATAAAGAAAGCTTTATTCCTGAAAAGGAATCAAACCTGGACCTCAGTCTCTGTCTTGTTATCCCTGACACCTTTTTGTCAGTTCTCATCTTTCTGGACCTGTCGCTTTCGACACCGTAGATCAAAGATGTCAAACATCTGGCCCATATGGAATGAAACACTCCCAAACACAGCTAAACCAGATGAAAATTGGAAAATTTTTAAATTGGGAAATGTTTAACAAAATCAACAAAAATACAAAAAACCATAGATAATATTACCTATCGAAAATCATAAAATGCTCTTTGAGTGTAATTTTGTGATTATAAAATGAATAATTTTTTTTTTACTATTTCTTATTTGTAAGCATTGATAGCATAGCAGCAGTTGATCTTAAAAGAATAATTTTCCACTCTAAAGTACATAGTTGCTATTAGTAATTTTGGAGGAGGTAGGCAGTAGTTTGCATGATAATTTGGTGGTTGTCTTGGAAGAAGGTCAGAACAGGGTGGTGGGGAGAGGAATGTTAGGAGGCAGGCTCAACTTGGCACATGGAGTGGAAACTGGAGATGCTTACATACAAGCATATGAGCACAGTTCACAGTCAAGTTCCTGCCTTTGTAAATCACAATCTATTTCAGGTGAAAAGTGCAGAAAAAATATTTATTATAAAAAACTTTATAATATTTTTAGTATTTGAAGGGCTATTAGTAAAAAGCAGAAATGTCCATTTTTCTTTTCATAGTAGCTGTTATTGTGGCATTATACATTACAGGTTTTCATTTGACTAAGCAACAAGTAGTTATGCTATCCATTTTGATGCATAGGTACTCACCCTCTTGGGCAGTATTTGAAGCATGTACGGGTGTTCAGGGAAGACTAGCACCTCTGGTGTAAGGGCTAGCTGAGCCTTTTTCAGGGCTACTCATGTACCTTTGGTGTATACCTAGCACTCACCTCTCACTATGACTCCAAGTGGCTGTAGAACATGCAGCCACACCCCAGTAAAACCATCTCAGCAGTCAGGCTAAACCACAGTGAAGGTAACAGATAGGGTGAATTAGGAGGATGTCCAAGCATGTGAAGACTTCTCCCTGTTGAACAGGCAGGCGAGAACATTTTGTTCCAACAGCCATGTAACCACTGAAGCAGGCACTATGGAGTTTGGAGAGCTTGGTCAGACATCAAGGATGCCAAGGTCATCCACTGCATCGTGGTCCATCGTCAGTTGTCCTGAATTTAGGCTTGATACAACTTTGATGACTGGAAGAGAAAGTGAAGCTGATGATTTCATGCAACTCTGCCTCAGTTAAATTAAATATACTCTATGATGTCACAGGTCCTTTTTCAAAACCAAAGGATAAATAACAACAACACTTGTAGCAAGTTGTCTGTGCCTTTGCTTTTAAGTCAAAGTTTCACTTATATTGGAGTACCATGTCAGTGGCAAACAATCTATGGGAGTCTGTACAGAAATCAAGCAGATGAGACTGTTACTTCTGAGAAGAGAAGCAAAAACTGGTAAGCATGGAACAGCACTTCTGCTCTGACTGCTGTACTCCTCATAGTATGTTCTGTCTGTCACACCACATGGAAGCTCCTGTCATGTTTTGAAATTTTCTCCCTAACAGAAGCCTAATGGAAGAAGGCTTCACACAATGTAAGCAAGTAAATTTAATACTCAAGATTCTTCTGAGCACAGTTAATCTACAGTTGTGATCTCTGCACTAATGAAATTCATTCTGTGTGAATGAACATACAGGAAATAATATTTTGTTGCTTTCTACAAGTCTTTACCATAGATAAAAGAGGTTAAGAGAAAAAAATATATCAACTTATGTAAGGTAAGAAAACTATAAATTTCTTTACAACTAGAAAAAGAAACTTATGGTTATTTGTTTTTAAACTTATTTTAATTTTAGGAGGTTGTTAATCATGTTACATTCTAAGAACAATAAGAAAAAGTCCATACAAGAAGAAAACAGAATTTTTTAGATAAAGTTGAAGTGAAATTATTTCTTTTCAGAAGAAAAAGCAAGATTTTATGTTTAATATATAGACACCATATTAGTGTCCCCAGATAATATGATCTAAAATTCCATTATGAAATACATCATTTTGATCAACCAAGTTCTGATCAGGTATGAGTAATACTTAAATACTTAAAATAAGAGAAAATAAATTAATAAATATGAAATCTATATTTCAAAAATAACAAAAAGCATTGAAAAATTCATAAGATAATTAGAGTATGGTTAAAACTATGTTATTTCAGAACTCATAGCTAAATATTTAAAGTGATGTGGTGAAGGTGAATTTGTGAAAGGAGTGTATGGGGAAAGCCACTGAAATTGTTTGTCCCAAAAAGCCACAACTTTCCAGAATATTTCATTATCATGAAACATCGCTGTGGAAAGAATGAATGAAATTGCCACTGACGCCAGTGGAAAACTTAAGTCAAAATTGGAAATTCTCTCCCATCCTCCAACCCATTCTCCCACCCACTGAGAAGGCAAGCAATATGATATCAATTACACATGTGAATTCATGCAAAACGTGCTCCTATATTAGCCATATTTTTAAAAATCAAGAAAAACAAAGTGAGAAAATTATACTTTCTCTTTGGAGGTGAATAGCATTGTTTTCATCATGAGACCTTTGGAATTGTCTTGAATCATTTTATAGATCAGAATAGCCAAATCAACAATATCAACTATTGGATAACATTGTTATCACCATACAAATGATCTCCCAGGTCTTCTCACTTCACTCTACATATAGGTCTTGTCATGTTTTTTCTGAAACCACTCCCCTCATCATTTACCACAGCACAATAGTACTCCATCACAATCACATGCCACAATTGGTTCTGCCATCCTCAAACTGATGAGTGTCCCTTTGATTTCCAATCATTTGTACCCAAAAACAGCTGCTATAAATATTTTAAAACACATATGTCCTTCTCCTTTTTCTTTGATCTCTTTGGGATACAGACCTAATACTGGTTTGCTGAGTTGAAGAGTATACACAGTTTTAAAGCCCTTTGAGCCTAGTTCCAAATTGCTTTCTAGGATGGTTGGATCAGTTTACTACTCCACCAACAGTTCATTAGTGTACCTAGTTTTCCCTCGTCCTCTCCAGTATTTGTCATTTCCGACAGGTGTCAGGGGGTACTTGGGAGTTGTTTTAATTTGCCTTTCTCTAATTAATAGGGATTTAGAACATTTTTTCATATAACTATAAGATAGCTTTGATTTCTTTTTCTGAAAACTGCCTGTTTATATCTTTTGACCATTTATCAGTTGGAGAATGACTCTTATTTTTATAAGGTTGAACCAGTTCTATACTCATTACATAGCTGAGAAATGAAACTTTTATCACAGAAATTTGCTATACAAAATTTTTGTATTACCTCATTGTCTATGACCTTTGAGCAAAATAGTTCCCTCATTATCTCTTTTAATTATATCTATTTTGCTTTTGCTTTGTCTGAGATCATTGACTGCTATGCCTTTTTTTAGTTCAGTGGAAACATAGATTCTGCTGCAGTCCTTTAACTCTGTGAGTATCTTTCTTTTTCAAGTGTGTCTCTTGTACACACCATATTGTTGGATTGTGGTTTCTAATCTATTCTGCTATACGTTTCTATGTTATGGATGAGTGCATCCCATTTGCATTCACTGTTACAATTACTACTTTTTTTTATTTTTCTCCATCTCATTTTCTTCTGTTTCTTATTTTCTCTCTTTTTATCCTCTCCCTCCTCAAAAATCTATTTTGCTAAAAAAATCTATTTTCCTCCCTTTTATCATGCCCCCCTTTTTCTCTTATCCCTTTCCCCTCCTATTTCCCTACTACACAACTGAGTATATATATATATATATATATATATACACACACACACACACATACACACACACACATATATATATATACATGTATATATCATTCCCAATTTGAATCAATTCTAATGAGAGTGCTACCCTTCATTTTCCACTCCCCTATAAAAGCTCTTTCTTCTGTGCCTCTTTTATGTGAGAAAATTGCTCCCATTCTTCTTCTGCCTTCCCCCTCCTCCCAGTCCATCCCTCTTTATTACCCCTTTAGATTCTTGGAGATCATTCCAACACAACCAATTCACACCCTGGCCACCTGTCCATGAAGACTCCTAACTGCCCTAATAATGATAAAGTTCTTTGGAGTTACCTGTATCATTTTCTCATATAGAAAAGTAAACAGTTTAATTTTATTGAATCTCTTACCTTTTTGTGCTTCCCTTGCGTCCTGTATTTGAATGTTAAATTTCCATTCACCTCTGGTCTTTTCATCAAGGATACTTGCAAGTGCTTTACTTCCTTGAATATTCATTTTTCTCCTGAAGGATTATACTCAGTTTTGTTGGTCAAGTTACACTTGGTTGTAATGCTAACTCTTTTGCTTTCCAGAATATCATATTCCAAGCTCTACACTTCTTTAATGTGAAAGTTGCTACATTTTTTTTGTGTGTGATACTGACTAGAATCCACAATATTTGAATGATTTCTTTCTGGCTGCTTGAAGTATTTTCTTTTTGACCTGGGAGCCCTGGAATTTTTCTATAATATTCCTGGGAGCTTTCATTTGAGGATCTCTTTGAGGAGGTGATCAGTGGATGCTTTCAATTTCTATTTTACTCTCTACATCTAAGACATCAGGACAGTTTTTCTCACTAATTTCTTTAAATATGATGTCTAGGCTCTTTTTTTGATGACTCCTTTCAGGTAGTCCAATAATGTCTCTCCCTGATCTACGTTCTAAATCAGTTGTTTTTCTGATATTTCACATTCTTTTTTTCCCCATTCTTTTGACTTTGTTTACTTGTTTTTGATGTCTCGTGGCGTTATTAACATCCACTTGCCCTATTCTAATTTTAAAGGAATTATTTTCTTCAGTGAGATTTTGTACCTCTTTTTCCATTTGGCTAACTCTATTTTTAAGGTGTTCTTTTCTTCATTTTTTTTTTTTGCTTCTTTTACCAAGTTGTCAGTTCTCTTTTCATAACTTTCCTGCAACTCTTTCATTTCTTTCTTAATATTTCCTCTGCTTCTCATCACTTTCTTTCTCTTCTAGGATTTCTTGTTGGGCTCAGGTCCAATTAGCATTTTTTTCTTTGAGGCTTTGTTTGTAGCTGTTTTCACACTGTTGTCTTCTTCCAAGTTTGTGTTTTGGTCTTCCCTTCCACCATAGTAGCTTTTTATGGTCAATTTTTTTTTTTTTTTTTGCTGTTCACTAAATTTCTAGCCTATTTCTCAACTTTGAACTTTACGTTTAAATTGGGCTCTGCTCACCTAGGGGTAGGGAGGCACTGTACCAAGCTTCAGACTTTTTCTTCCTCCTATTTTCAGGGATAGTTCTGGAGGTCTACAAGTTTTTGGTGTTTCCAAGGTGGTATGATCTGGAAAGAAATGTGATCATTGCTCTCCTGGACTGAGATCCAGTCTTACCCAGGAATGACCTCTGGTCCCCATAGCACCTAGTGTTTTCTTTACCTTGGAACTGTGACCAGAGTCTCTGCTCCCTTGTGACTAACCCCAGCACTCCTCTCTACCCTGGAACTGCATATGTGCAACAGAGTTGTCAATCAGTACCAGCTCTACCTAGTGCCAACAAAGTGTCCCCTGTAATCTCATTCTGATCAGTTGCCTGACCCCTTACCACCTCTGGACTGAGAGTTCCTAAAGGTGCTGCTGCTACCACCTTGTGTTTGGGCTCTGGATAAGCTTATACCTCAGTGCCACAAGCTTCTCCTGTCAATCTCCTAAGAAAAGGTCCTGAAGACCACCTTTTCTTGGCTCTCCCACTCCAAAATTTTATTTTAGACATCATTTTAAAGTTGTTTGGAGGGGAATGTTGAGAGAGTTCAGCTGCAGTCTTCCTTGAATTATATGTTACGGGAAGCCCAGACCCAGCACTCTGTCAAATTCTTTATGCAATATTGAAATAAATTGTTCTTTGAATGTGTGATAGAATTTACCTATAAATCAATCTAATCCTGGCTTCCTTCTCCACCCTAATTCCCACCTTGGGAATTCATTTATGGTTTATTTTCTTTTTCTGAGTTTATTCTATTTAAATTCTATATTTATTTATCTGACAATCTGTGTGGTTTGTATTTTTGTAAATATTCATTCATTTAAGTTTTGTTTATATATAACTGGACAAAATAGTTTCTTATAATTTATTTTTCATTTGTTCTTTTTTTCTGACTATCTTTCTTTCTAAATTTCTCTCTTCCCTCTTCTAATTTCCTTGTTGGAATTTCTATACCAAACTCTGCATGAGTTTGTGTGTGGATGTGGGTGTGTGGGAAAAGAGAGAGAGAGAGAGAGATTCATTTGTCCAGTTAACATAAAAGTGATTTCCAATCCCCCAACCCCTTCCTTGATATTGACATACTCTTTTTCTCCACTTGGGCAACCTGGCCTGAAGCAGTTCAAATCTGGCTTCAGACACTTACTACCTGTGTGACCCTGAGCAACTCACTTAAATCTGTTTGCCTCTGTTTCCTAATCTGCAATGTGAGCTGGAGAAGGAAATGGCAAGCCCCTCCAGTATCTTTGCCAAGAAAATTTCATATGGGGTCACAAAGAGTCAAACACAACTGAAATGACTGAACAGTAAGTTCTCTACCTACTGAAATTTAAGTACTTCATCATCATATAACCCCTTCCAATTACTCAAGTGTATTTACCCTTCTGGTAGCTGGGTGACACAGCGGATAGAATGCCTGGCCTGAAGTCATGAAGACCAGAATTCAATTCCAGCATCAGACATTTACTAGGTATATGACCTTTGGCAAGTCATTTGGCCCCTAATTACCTCCATTCTTCATCTGTAAAATTGGGACACGCTGGAGAAGGAAATAGCAAACCACTCCAGTACCTCTGTCAAGAAAAACCCGTGGACAAATCCATGGGGTCACAAAGAGTCAGGCGTGACCGAGCAACAACAATACCAATTTACCTTTCTAGGTTTCTCTCAACTTCTGTATTTACGTTTCGTAATTTCCACTCTGCTTTGGTCTTTTCAGCAGGAATGCCTGGTAATATTCTACTCTATTAAAGTTTTCCCCACCCCCTTCTTTTTTCTCTGTAGGATTATACTCAGTCTTGCAGGGTAAGTTATTTGTGGTGTTAGCCTTTCAATTTTGCCATTTGGAATACTGTGTGCTAATATTTGAGGCAGCATGGTGGCGCTGTGGAGAGTGGGAGGCTTAGAGTCAGAATGACCTGTGCACAGGTATTATTAACAGATGGTGGACCATTAATTTAACTTCTCTTATCCTTGGTTTCCTATATATAAAAGAAGGAGGTTGGATCCCTTCCCATTCTAAATCACATGATCTTAACATTTTTGCCCCCTTCATAGCAGTTGCTTCTAAATCTTGTATAGTCCTGACCATGTATTCTTGGCACTTGAACTCTTTTTTTTCCTCGCTTGCTTTGATCTGGAAATTCTTGATTTTGGCTCTGACATTCCTAAAAGTTTTAAACTGTGGATTTCTTTAAGGAGGTAACCTGTGAATTCTTTCTGTTTTCAATATGCTCTCTGGTTCTAATGCGATAAGTATTTTTCATTTATGATTTCTTGAAATATGATATTCAAATTTCTTGCTTAGTCATGGTTTTCAGGAAATCTGATTTCTAAATTTCCTTTCTTTGATTTGTTTTTCAGGTCAATTATTTCTGATAGTAGACACTTCACATTTTCTCCTTTTTTAATCTAACATCTGCCTTTGTTCTAAAAAACTTTAGTTTGTTGGAAAAAAAACAATTTAAATAGTGTAGAAAAACAATTAGGATTTCATAAGACCTAACAGATTCTACACTAAAAGACTGCAGATCTTGGAACATTATATTTCTAAGAGCAAAGGAAGCTGGGGTTACATCCAAGAATAGCTAATCCAGCAAAGTTGAGTATAATCCTGAATTTAAAAAAATAGACATTTAATGAACTGAAAGACTTTCAGGTATTTGTAACAAAAAGATCAGAACTCAATGGAAAATTTGATATAAAAGATCCAGAAGAAATACAGGGAAATCATTGAAGACTAATTATAAGGTACTGATAATACTTATACTTAATAATTACTTATAATTCATGAAAATATTATTAATATTGTAATTATTAGTTATTATCATTACTAATGGTATTCTTAAAACTGTTATAATTACTAAGGTAGTTTGAAAGAAATGTTGGGACTGAGTTGTACATGATTCTAAAAAAAATTGGGTATGAAAAGGTAAAAAGGAGAAATCTTATGAAAACAGGTATGAAAGGAAGAATTAATACAGAAGAAGCAAGTGGAGGTAGAGGGCTAGTAATGCTGGAAGCTTAATGTCATCTGAAGAAGTTTAAAAGTTGTCTGAACTTCTAGAGAGGTGAGAAAACTAGGAAAGTAGGGTTTGGGAGGGACTTTTACAAGGGTGTATAGATCAAGATAAGGAGGGTGGGGTGAATTGATAAGATAATAATAAATAATGGGGGAGTTTGGAGGGGTAAAATAAGGAATAAGGGGTAAGGAGAGAAGATAAGGTAACAGAGGGACAGGGTGAAAAAAAGACTGAGAAGGAAAATAGTGAGTAAAAGTTAACTGGGCAGAGACCATTATACTTCTACCATTTACCATTTACCAAGATAAGGTCAAAATGGATATAAGACCCAGCTATAAAGAGAGATTTTACAAGAAAATGAGAAGAACATGGGATGCATTACTTATCAGACTTGCAGCTAGGTGAACAATTTACAAATAAACAAGAGATAGCAAAGTTAGGTGTAAAATGGATGATTCTAATTATATGAAATTTAAAAGGTTTTGTACAAATAAAACAAATGTAGCCAAAATCAGAAGGAAAGCAGAAAATTGAGGAAAACATTTTTTATAAACAATTTATCAGGTAAAGGTCTCATATCTAAGATATGTAAAGAACTTTTATCAAATCTAAAATAATATAAGTCATTTCCCAATTGATAACTATACGACTGATTAGTCTATTTCTGAAGATAATTGGGGAAAAAGAAAAAGAACCTCTGTGTTCTAAAATGTTTATAGCAGCTCTCTTTGTGGTGGCAAAGAACTAGAAATCGCAGGGATGTCCATCAATCGTGATGGAATACTACTGTGCTGTAAGAAATAATGAGCTCAATGATTTTAGAAAAACATGGAAGGACTTGTATGAAATAATGAACAGTGAAATGAGCAGACCCAAGAGAACATTGCATACAGTAACAGCAATATTGTTTTAAGAACATAGGACTATAATGGACATTTGAAGAAAGATGCTATCTGCATCCTTTCTCCTGGAGAAAGGGTAAATCTGATAAATAGATGTATAGAATAATTTATATATATATATGTGTGTGTGTGTGTGTGTACATACACACTATACAGTATACTCTGTGTGTGTATATATACATTTGCTTATATACATACATATAAAATTTAGGTCTAATGGTAGCCATCTGTGGAGTAGGGGAGGAAGAAAAAATAAATTGACATGATAATTTTGTTGTATATTTGAAAGGAATAGCAAGTTGTGCCTAGAAGATTTGCAGTTTCGTGTGCAATCATCTGTTTCATTATATTATGTTATGGAAATGCTTGCTTTATTCCATAAATTTAAAATAAAGTTAAAAGAATATTGCTGTGTCCATATCCTTTGAACTATATCCTTTGAAGCCATTAATAAGAAGGTCTCCATATACTCCAAAATCTTTATAGAAACACTTTTTATGATAGCTAAAAATTGGATAAACAAATTGTGATACATGAACTCAGTAGAATATTACTGTGCTATAAGAAATTATGTATGTGATGGATAAAAGTATAGAAAGATCTACATGGAAAGATGCAAAGTAAAGTAAGCAGAGTCAAGAAAAACAGAAACTATGATTACAACCATAGTACACTAAAAAATAAAAGTAAATGTAACAAAATTATAAAGATGGAACACAACTTAAATGAAGATATATGAGAAGATACCCCCAATTCACCCCTTCATGGAGATGGGAGGTTTTACACATTGCATGTGTTTTCAACTTTTTCAACATATCCATCAGTTTGGGTTGATTTATTTTTTCCTCTCTAAAAAAAGTTTGTCATATGGGATGACTTTCTGTGAAGCGGGGGAGAAGAAAGAGGGATACTTGGGATAACTATGGTGATGTAAGAAACAGGAAATATGAATAAAAATTTGTTTAAAAATAGCCTTTGGACGATTCTCATCTCCCTTTATACATCTCTTTATCCACAGGAATACTCATCAGTGGCACTCTATCCCACCCATAATAAAGCTTCCTTCTTTCTTTTCCCCCTTTTCAATTACTCCCTTTGCCTCTTAGTCCCTTCTCTTGTAGGCTCTCTTCCTCTTGAGAAGTTAGTCTTTCACTTGTTTCCCATATATCACATATTCCCCTTTATCTTCTTCCTCCATTCCCCGTTTTTGTCCATTTTATAATTTAGTTTTACACATACACACACACACACACACACACACACACACACACACACACACATTCACCAGTAGGTCTGGTGTTTGAAGTTTAGTATATGATGTCTCAGGCCTCCTTCACCACCATTATTTCTATTTAACTCCTGCTTTCATGTTCAGTCACTTCTGTAAATTTAGAAAGAAGGTTCTTGCTGGTCTTTGTTGTTATTTGGTAGTTGTTCTTGTCCTTAGTTATGTATTTGTTTTTGTTGTTATTCTGGCTCTTTGTGGGGTCTTCTTCGCAAAGACACTGCAGTCATTTGCCATTTCTTTTTCCAGCTTTTTTTTTTTTTTTTTTTACAAATGAGGAAACAGAAATAGACAGGGTTAAGAAGTGACTTACCCAGGGTCCCACATCTAGTAAATGTCTGAGGTCAGATTTGAACTCAGGAAGATGAGTCTTCCTAACTCAATGCCCAGTACTCTATCCACTGTACCACCTAGATGCTATTGTATCTTTTGTATATTTTTTGGCCCTTATTCTATTTCTGTGGTTTGAGTAGTATGAGAAGATTTAGTGGCATGCCCTAGATCTCCTCACACACACATCTCATTCCCTCCATTGCTCAATCCTCTACTCCAATGGCAGGAGAACTGTCACTGTGCTACTATAACTGCATGAGCAAATTTCCGTAGTATAGACATTAGATCTCCTCAGCAGTAGGAGGAGGGGATGTCGGTGGCAAGTAAAGCTCTATTACCTTCCATTACCCTGCTCGCCCTGCCGCATAACTTCTGTTCCTCCACTCCAATGACTCTTATTCAGCACAGAACATTACTTCAAGGTTATCAGAGCCAGAACAAATTTCTGCCTCTTACAGTTTGGATCTCTCTGGCAATGGATGGGTGGAGGAGGTGAGACTGGGGTATGGAGTTGGTCAACTTCTGTTTCCTTACTTTTGGAATTGTGGTAGTCAGTGGAGGAGAAGGGTACTGAGTGAGAACATTAGGGGTTAATTAATGGAGTTTTTACATTGTTTGGTTTCTTGGTGTTCTCGACTATGGAGACAGCTAAAATTGCTTTCTCTCTGGCATATATTTCTATTTCAGAGGGATTTGAGAGGTTATGAGGACTGGAGAAATTATCTAGTCTTCCATCTTGTTGACTATATGATTCAGCACCATTGAAAGTATCCTGAGGACTCCATCCAGCAAAAGAGATACCAGAGCTGTGAGCTTCCCCTTTGCCAAATGTACTCTCTGAGTCCTCTTTCCCTGAACTTTTTATGCACTGATGAGAGACTGTCAGATACTTTTAGGGAAATTTTGTGTCCACCAACCATATAGTAAATACACATTTAAAAAATCTAATTGTCTGGTTGACTAATAATCAACGAGAAGCAGACTATTAGTCTTTCTCCTCTTTTTGTACCCCCCATCCCCGTGCTTAGCAGCGTCTAACACCTAGATGGCACTTAAATGTTTAGTGACTAATTGAATCTTGTGAGATATATGATCAGGTAATTGCTTCTTAATTCCTCAGGTCTATCCATAAAACCTTGAGAAGTACATCAGTTGGATTTTGAAGACCTGATTTGCCAATGCAAACGAGGGGTGGTAGAGTAGTTTCAGAGCCTGTGCTACTGTTCATTTATACTTAGGATCTATTTGTAATGTAATCTATATGAAGCATATATATTGTATTTGTATATGTCATAAACATGTGTTATAAATATATGTAAAACATGTTTCATATAAACTATATCATAAATAGAACCTAAATACATTTTATATTATATATAGTATAACATAGTATATTCTAGGTGGTACAGTAGAGAAGAACACCAGACTTGGAGTCATGAAGATCTGAGTTCATTTCCATCCTCAGATATTTATTAGCTGTGTGACCCTGAGGAAGTCACTTAACCCCTATTTGCCTCAGTTTCTCATCTGTAAAACGGGGACACACTACAGAAGGAAATGGAAAACTGTCAGATATGACTGAATGACTGAACAACAATATGTTTTACTGTATATGTAATATACAATATATTTAATTTTACTTTCTTTTATTAAGAGAATGGGGCAAGTTCCATATTGAATGGACGTTTCTAGGATTTCAGCAATCTCCTATTCCAGGAGGAGCAACCATTACTCATGAAGTCTGCTACTTAATGAGGCAACATTACCATCTAGTGGTGGGAATCTTCAAATTTCAACAAGATGTCCCTAAAGAGATCTGCAGTGAGTATCCTAAAGATATGAACAAACAGGTTCATAGCATTTTAAAGACAGAAGGAGGCATAGATTTAAATTTGCAAGTATCCCATCCAGTACAGAACTTAACTTTTTTTGTATCATGGACTCCTTTGGCATTCCAGCAAAACCTACGGATGATATCTCTGAATGATGTCTTTTAATGCGTAAAATAAAACACACAGGGTTATAAAGGGAACCAATTATAGTAAAATGCAGTTATCAATTTTTTAAAAAAGTTCAAGACTTCTGAACTTGTGATGAACAAGATGGAGGACTAGACAATTCCTCTCATCTCATCCTCTCAAACTTCTCCAAAACAGAATTTTTTTCTCAAAGATAAAATAACTCCATGGTCTAGGACCCAGAATTGAAAACAAGGTTAAAAAAAAAGCTGAACTGATCCTGACTTACCCTATGCTTACTCAACATCCCTTTCCCCACTGTGCACCATGCTACCAGTGCCAAGGACCCAATACCTACACACCTGCAACAAAATCTAGCCCCAAACCTGGGGGCCTCTTAATTATTTTCATCCAGTGCTTAATAGTAGAGTCCAAAATCAATATCTTGGAGGTTTTGACTTCATGAAGAATAGAGAGAAAAGAGATGGCCTAGATAATTATAAGGGTCAGGAACCAGAGAATGAGGGCCTAGAGTAGAGAGAAAGAAAAGATGGAGAAAAAAGAGAATGAGAAAAAGTCACTCTGGAAAAGAGTACAAAAAATTAAATTTAAGTAAATAATAAAGAAGACTAGTTGAAGGAGAGGAGAGAAATGGAGAATCTATGTGATAGATGAAAAAAGGGGTGGGGGGCAGAATTAAGTAACCAGATAAAAGCAGGAAAGAAGGAAATATCAAGCAAAACCTCAAAGAGAAAAGGGTAAATTAAAAAATGGGAGAAGGGGATAGGAGGTGAGAGTTAGTGGAACAGCTTCTTTAAAAAGAATAAGCTAACACAACTGAAGGAACACAAAATTGTGTTTCTATAGCAGAAGAGGAAAATTATAATTTAAAAATATTAGATAAGTTGGAGTGAATATAAACTACATCTTATAATTTTAAATGTGAATGGATTAACCAATCCAATAAAAGGAAAATGAGGGACAGATTGGATAAGGAAACAAAACCCTACAAACTGCTGCTTACAAGAAATACATTTCAAAAACAAAAATACACCAAAATAAAATTGAGGATATGGAAATTAATTTACTATGACCAAATGAATGCAAAATATCAGGAGTTACAACCATGCCATCTGATAAAGTAAAAACAAACATTCAAAAAATAAGAGAATAAACAAGTGAACTATGCTATTGAAAGGAATAATATATAACAAGTCAATTCTGTATTAGTAATAAGTTTATGCACTTGAGATATCTTAGCATCCAAAATCATAAAGGAAACAATCCTTGAGCTACAGTAAGACAAAACAAAAACAAATACTCAAAAAATAAAAGGGAAAACAAGGAAACTGCACTATTCTGAATGAGCAGTGAAAAACAAACCAATATCAATACCAAATTGATGCCTTAGCATTTAGATTAATAAAGGAAGCACTAACTGACCTACAAGAAGACAATTCCTACAGTAACACAATAGTGAAAGGAGACTTCAGTATCCTTCTCTCAGTTTTGATGTCTAACAAAAAGAAAAACTAAAGGGAAAATATGAAACTGAAAAAATTGCCAGAAGAACTAGTCAAAGGACTTATAGCATCCTATAAGTGGGACTGCACAAGAATATGAAACATGACCACGTAGGGCACAGAAATACTGCAAACAAACAAAAAGGAAAAAATGGTAAATACATCTTTTACAGACCATAGCTCAATAAAAATATTAATTGGTTCAGAGATCTCAAGCAAAAAAAACACAGATCCAAATGGAGATTTAACAATGAAAGCCTAAATGCTGAATGAGTCTAAGAACTAATAATAGCAACAATTAATAATCACATGAAAGAAAACTATGATGATAAAACAACATACCAAAATTTCTGAAATTCAGATAAAGAAATCTTTAAGGAGAAATCATATTCCTAAAAATATATATTAAAAAATAATAGAGGATTAGTAAACTGAATATACATTTAAGAAATCAGAAAGTCAAAAAATAAACAAACCTCAAGCACAAAAGAGAAGATATTAAAAGTTAGAGAATAAACAGATAAACTGGAAACCAAAACAATCCCAAAGAAGTAAGTAAAACTAAAAGATGGCTCTTCAAAAAAGCTAATAAAATTGACAAATCTTTAGCTAACCTGATTTTTAACAAGAGAGCAGGAAATCAAATCAATAAAACAACAAATGAGCAAGGTGAAACCACAACAAAACCAGAAGAAATAAAAAATAACTAGAATATATTATGAGCAGTTATATGCTAGAAAAACTGAGAAATGCAAAAGAAGTAGGGAAATACTTTCAAAAATATAAAATATCCAAAATTTTAAAAGGCCCAATAGAAATCTTAAATAAGCTCATCTCAAAAAAGAAATAGTTCTAGCGGAATTACTCCCCCGAAAATGTAATGCTGATG
The DNA here is from genome assembly GCA_023548195.1 of Bettongia penicillata ogilbyi. Lineage (NCBI taxonomy): Eukaryota > Metazoa > Chordata > Mammalia > Diprotodontia > Potoroidae > Bettongia > Bettongia penicillata. The sequence goes on along the minus strand of JAJHZJ010000525.1, from coordinate 1,473,143 downwards.
GATTCACAGGAGAATTCTATTAAATTGATGCTTATACTTCCCAAATTATTCTCAAAAATTGAGAAAGAAAACACTCTACCAGAATCATTTTATGAGAGAAATATAACCCTAATATCTAAACCATAGAAAGATAAAACATAAAAGGAAAGTTATAGGCCAACACAATTAATGAATATTGTCAAAAAAGTTTAAACAAAATCATGTTAAACAGGTTACAGTGATTTGTTTGAGAAATCGTTTGTGAACAAGGTCCTCAAAAAAAGAAAGAAATGGAAAGGAAAGGAAAAGGGAAAAAAAATCATTCATTATGATCAAGTGGAATATATGCCAAGTGTAGTTCAATATTAGAAAAACAATCAATATAATTAATCATTTTAAAAATCAAAATGTCCAAAATCATACAATTATCTCCATGAATGCAGAGAAAAGCCCTTGACAAAGCACAGCATTCTTTTATGCTGGAAAACTTACAAAGCATAGGCACAGATCAATCTTTTTCCAATATCATAAAAAGCATCAATCTAAAACCAAACAAGTATCATATGCAATGGGAATACATGAAAATCTTTTCCAACATATTACAGGAAATAAAAGAAAAGAGGTAGAGATGAAGGGAGAGTAGTACTACCAGTCTTCTCACTACATTATAATGGAGCCATCATCAAAACCATTTGGTATTGGTTAAAAAAAAATAGAGAGATAGAACAATGGGAAAAAAATTAGACAAGAAAGAATGGAAAACAACACTTCTATAAGCCAGCATTTGATAAAATATAAATTACTTAAGAAAAAGCTCCTAATTGGTTTAAAAAAAAAACTGCTGGAAAAAAGGCAGAAAAAAAGTCTACCAGAAATTAGGCTTAGATCAACGCTTTATGCCACATTCCACACTGCATTGTAACTGGATGTACAACCTAAAAAATTAGAAGACAAGGTGATCTCACACTTCTCACAGCTACGAATAGGAGATAAACTTTTTTTTTTTAAGGAATTCATTTTAATGGAAATGCTTCTATGCATTTCATTGTCTTCCTAAAATGAGGGTGATGAACATAATTTAACCTTACCTTTATGTCTCAGAATTTATTATGGATATATGTTATTATACTTAATAGAAATACCCACAAGAACTTTTGAGGTGACTGGAGCTAACGGTGATGTGGAACAGCTAGTTTCTTTCTTTTTTAAAATTAATTTTAAAAATAAAATTCATTATTTATTTATTTAGGCACCTTAAAAAAAAAAAGCAACTTTTGAGTAATGAATATTCTCTCTCCCTCCAGGCCCCCCTCAACCCATTGAGTAGAGAAGCAATAGGATATCAATTATAAATGTGAAATCATGAAAAACTTATTTCTGTATTAGCATTGTTGAGAAAAAACAAGAACAATAAAGTGAGAATTATACTGCAATCTGTACTCAGCCTTCATCAGTTCTCTCTCTGGAGGTGGATAGTATTTGTTATCGTGAATCTTTCAGAACTTTCTTGGATCATTATCTTTTCTTATTTTTAATGTTCTACAATCACTACCATAAAACTTCTTTTCTACCTCACTACCTACCCCCCACCACCTCCCTCCCTGCCCAAGACGGGATACAATTCTATATAGGATCTACACATACTTTCCTACTGAATACGTTTTCACTATAGTTATGCTGTGTAGATGAACTAAAATAAATGGAAGAAATCATGTAACAAGTCAAAACATAATACACACACACACTAAAATGATCTGCTACATTCTGCGGATGAATTTGGATCATTATTTTGATCAGAGTAACTAAGTCATTCACAGTTAATCATCATTACAATATTCTCTCCATTCCACTCAACTTCACTTTCACTAATTTATGTAAATCTTTCTAGGTTTTTCTGAAAACATCTTGCTCATCATTTCTGATAGCACAATAGTATTCCACTGCAATCATATGTCGCAATTTATTTGATCATTCCCCAATTAATGGGCATCCCCTCAAGACTATTTTTCTTTGCCCCGACAAAACGAACTACCATAAATATTTTTGTGCATATAAGTCCTTTTTCTTTCATCTCTTTGGGATATAGACCTGAGAGTGGTATTTCTGAGCGCAAGGGTATGCAGTTTTATAGCCTTTTTGTCATAGTTCCAAGTTGTTGTCCAGAATGGTTAGATCAGGTGACACCTCTACATCAGTATATTAGTGTCCCTACTTTCCAATCCAGCATGTTATTTTCCTTTTTTCTCATGTTAGCCAGTTGGTACTTCAGAGTTGTTTTAATTTGTATTTCTCTAATCAGCAGTGTTTTAGAGAATTTTTTCATATGACTATCGATAGCTTTAATTTGTTCCTCTGAAAACTTTGACCATTTATCAATTGAGGAATGGCGCTCTCTCTCTCTCTCTCTCTCTCTCTCTCTCTCTCTCTCTCTATATATATATATATATATATATATATATATATATATATATATATATATATATATATATATATATATATATATATGAGAAGTGGGGCCTTTATTAGAGAAACTTGCTACAAAATTTCCCCTCCCCTCAGCTTCCTCCTTTTCTTCTAATCATTGCTGCACTGGTTTTGTTTATGCATTGTTTTCATGTAATCAGAATTATACATTTTACTTCCCATGATGTCCTCTATCTCTTGTTCAGTCATATATTCTTCCTTTACCTAAAGATCTTACAGGTAGAATTGATCATGTGGCTCTAACTTGCTTACGATAACACCCATATACCTACCTTGATATAAGGTGTGAGATGATGCCTGTACTTAGGTTCTACCAAATTTCTTTAGTTTTCTCAGCAATTTTTGTCAAATAGTGAGTTCTGACCCCTCAAAAATTGTATTTTGAGGTTTATCAAATACTAGATTACAGTGATCATTTACTACTGAGTATTGTATAACTAATCTATTCCACTGGAAGAAGCAAAGAGGAACAAGTATGCCAGTTTCCCCACCTCAAAGAGTGAGCTGAGAGAAATAAGTGAAAGTGTATCCACTAGTAGAAAGAGTGGCCAACAAGGCATGCCCTTGGGGTAGGGGGATTGGGGATAAGGAATTAGACAGCAGAATGATGACCTAAAGGGATTCAGAATCACCACAGCTGTGTAGGATATAAGTAGGTGGGAGTTTGTTAATCATTAACTGAAGAACATCTTTCTTTTCACTAGAGCCTGAAGAAGAGATTCCCCCAAGCAGGATGGAAGGAGCACAGCCTGATAGAAGGCCCCCACATACCTTTTTACACTCCTACTAGTGGTTGGAGATCAGGCAGAAGTTGGGAGCCCCAAGATGGAAAGCCATCTCTCCTTTTCTATAGGAAACATGCACAGCACAAGTTGAAATGTGCGTGATTGGGAAGGGGGCAGAGGGGCCCCCTCTTCCCCAACTCTCCTCTTTTCTTCCCTTTGGAAGCTGGAAATCAGGCAAGCGATAACAAACAGTACAAGATGGAAAGCACGCAGTCAGATGGAAGACATTTCCCTCCTCCCCCCTACACTTTTAGTAAAAGGCTAAAAATCAGGCGGAGCCTAGGTGTTACCAGATGGAAAGCTGCCTCTCTTCTTCCTGCAGGAGGCACGCACAGCAAGAGGTGGAAGGCTTGCCTCCTCCCCGCTTCCTACATGTAAATGCCAATTCCTCAGAGGCCATTCACTAGCCAATAACCACACTCAGGTGGCCCCAGCAGGCACTGCCCAGCCCATTTCATTTCATTGTTGTTTTCTATGAATGGTAGGTTGATTACTTACTAAATCAAGCTACCCCACTTCACATAAAGTGATAAAATATCCAATCAATTTGTCACAGGCTTTAGACTACAATGCAGGTAGAATCACTGGAAGTAGAGTGATACTGCACATACACTATATTTGGATAAAAGCAGAAGATTGGTCATCACAGGCATCATCTATAAATGACCAAGCTAATATTAGGTTGGGTGTGAGGGCTAGCGGGCAGCAGCGGGGAGAGCACTGATTTGTTTTTGCCCAAGTAGATTATGTCTGTCTACAAATCTATAGGTGGCTCAAAGAGAGACTTTGGTTCCTGCCAGGAGGGCAAGTAGAACAAAAGTTGGCCCCCAACTCTCCTCAGAGAGAGGGGGTATCAGGCTAGAATATCTGGTCCCTTATCACTAAACTTGGAAATGTAATATTTAAGTTCAAGCTAAATTCACTATTCCTTAATGGGAAGGGAGGGTCCCAAGTTTTATATTCAAGGCTTGACTCCCATACCACCAAATGCCAGCTCCACAATGAATACGCAGAGAAAATAGCAAATAAATGCATTTATTCAGACAGAAAATAGAAATCAGAAAAAGTATATATGAAAATATATACCAGACATTTAGACATAGCAAATGAGCTTTCCCATTGAAAGTGAGATAACTTCATTTATTTAAGAGTATCAAATCTTATCCAATGGGAAATTCTACTGAAGTTTCTAGTATGCAGAATAGGGCTATAGACACTTGACACTCACTAGCTGTGTGACCTTGTGCAAGTCACTGAACCCCAATTGCCTCATCCTGGGTCATCTCCAGTCATCCTGATGAATAACTGGTCCCTGGATTCAGATGACTCTGGAGGAGAAGTGAGGCTGGTGACCTGCACAGCCCTCACTCACTCAAAACAAAATCAAGTGCAAGTCATGTCATCATTTCTCTGATGGCGGTCTTCTTCATCAACAGAAGGAGAAACACACAAAGGGGTTGGAATCCTGCATCTTCTCTCTGCATGTTGGAAGTCAGAGGAATTCAGATCTCTCTTTTCTCCTTTCCTCTCTTCCTTATTCAGATCTGGGGAACTAATCTCCACCACAGTCTCATAAAACTGGCATTTTGACACAAGGTTTATCTACTAGTTTGGAACAGGAGTCATTAAAGAAATTGTAACAAGTGACATTTCAGGAAAATCCTTGAAGAGGTAACACCAGAAAAGAGATTCCTTTCCTCCTCTCCTCTACCAAGATTTTGGCCGGAAGAGGACTCTGAAAATTTCAGTCTTCAGACTTCTTAATGGGCCTGCTCTGGACTTAAGGTGAGCTAATGGCAATCAATGTATACACAGTAGAACCAAGGGCATACTTGATGAAGATACAAATTCATGGCCACAAAGTACCCAGCAAAGAAACTGATGAAGATATAAATCCATGGCGCCACAAAGTATCCAGCAAAGAAATTGATGAAGATATAAATCCATGGCACCACAAAGTATCCAGCAAAGAAACTGATGAAGATATAAATCCATGGCGCCACCAAGTATCCAGCAAAGAAACTGATGAAGATATAAATCCATGGCGCCACAAAGTACCCAGCAAAGAAACTGATGAAGATATAAATCCATGGCGCCACAAAGTATCCAGTAAAAAACACTTAGGCTCCAAAGGGAAACTTCTTGAGCATCCCACAGTGTAATTAAAGAACTTCCAGAAATGAGTTCACACTTAGTCAGATTTGATCTCCAAGTTTTGGTACACATTTCTTTGGTCTCTTTATACACTTTTGGGACTAGGGGTGTTTGTTTTGTACCAACTAAACCGCTGTAGCAAATGCACATTTCTAAAAGTTATTTATGGCTTGGGTGACTCAATTGATCTAAACGTATAATCTTGGGAGCACACTGGTAAAAGTTCTATCCCAGACTTCTCTGTGGGTAGCCCTAGAATCCTAAGGGAGAAATGCAGCTTTGGACACTCATCTGTGAGAGGAACGGACGTGATAAAGACCTTCAAAGCTTAGAAGGGAGACGGATACCTACACAATGGGGTACCTCCGGCAAGAACACTGACAACAAATACACAGGAGGGCCCGGCTCGGGGGCAGCTCTGCGCACGCTCCGGGACGACGGGCGCGCTCCGAGGACTTACGAGCTCGAGACCGAGAGCGCCCAAAGCTACGCATGCGCAGCGCGGCGCTGCAGTCATGGCCCAGGGGGGCTGGGCCCCGCCACGTTTTTCTACTCCATTGCACCGACACGTGGGAAAGGGTGCTTTCCGGGAGGTGTACGAACCTGCCGAAGACACCTTCTTGTTGCTGGATGCCCTGGAGGCAGGGGCCGCGGAGCTCATGGGGTGAGAGGGTGGGAGCGAAGCGTGGGACAGGAAAAAGGAGGAGGAAAGGGAAGAGAATGAAGTGGTCATCACTTTCGGGGGCGGAGGCGAAGCCGGGCGGGGCGGGCAGGGCAGGGAAACTGGACCGGAAAGGAAGGGGCGGGGCGGGCAGGGCAGGGAAACTGGACCGGAAAGGAAGGGGCGGGGACGGAGGGCGGGGTGGGCGGGGCAGGGACTCTGTGCCGGAAGGGAAAGGGCGGGGACGGAAGGCGGTGCCAAAGGGCGGCCGGAAGTGCGTGGTCTACTCGCGTTTTATCTTCAGAATCGCACTTAACCGCTGGCTCTGGGAAAATAGTGATTTCGTCCAACTCGGAAGTGCGTCTTTGGCTCCTGAAGCCTTTTTGTTCCGTCGTTTTTTCCTTTTGTGTCCAATTCTTTGGGTCGCGACCCCATTTGAAAATTTTTTGGCTAAGATACTGCAGTGTTTGGTCATTTCCTTCTCCAGCTCATTTTACAGATGAAGGACAGAGCTTTTTTTTTTTTTTTTTAAAGATTTTTTGATTTTTTAGGTTTGAGGCTTATTTTGTGTAATGATGAGATGTTTACGGTTAACCTCATTAAAAAACCCAATTTAAGCTCACGTAAGTTACCTTTCCTAGTACCATATTTACATGAAAGTTTAATGATATATTCTTTACTTTGTGTTGGCTATCCATGACTTCATATAATAACTAAAATTTAAAATTTATATAGCGTTCTAATGTTTTAAAGGCACTTTACTATATCTCATTTGATCCTCACAACAGACTTGGGAAGAAGGTACTTTTATCTCCATTTTATTTTACTATCAATTTTATTTTCAGCTCCAAATTCCCAATCTCCCCATTAAAAAGACAAGAAAATACAAAACTTATCAGGAATATGCAGTTGTCAAAACATTTCCACATTATCCCAAAATATACTTAAATCTGAAGTCTGAGTTCATCAGTTCTCCATCTCAAAGGATAGCATGTTTTCATCATGTGTGCTTTGGGATTGTGCTGGCTCATTGTGTTGATCAAAATTGCTAATCTTTTGGTTGGTTATCTTTATTTTGCTATTTATATGTAAATTATTCTCCTACTTCAGTTCACCTTACTTTGCATCTGTTCAATGTAAGTCTTTACAGGTAGCTTTTCTGAAACCATAGCCTTCATCGTTTCAGCACAGTATTGTATTGCATTCATTCATGTATGTATGTATGTATGTATGTATAGGTTATCTATATACTATAATTTCTTTATCCAATCTTCAAATGATAGTCATCATCTCAGTATCTAATTTCTTGCCATCACCAAAAAAGTTGCTATATCTATCTTTGTATATATGGGTTCTTTTTCTCTTTTTTTGATCTCCTTGGGGTACAAACCTAGTAGTGTTATTTCTGGGTCAAAGAGTATGCACAGTTGAATAGCTTTGGGGGCATAATTCCAAATTGTTTTCCAGAATTATTTTCCAAATTGGACTAATTCACAGCTCCACCAACAGTACATTAATATACCTGCTTTTCCATACTTCCTCCATCATTTGTTTTTTTCAACAACTCCACCAGCATTTGTCATTTTCCTTTTCAGCCATGTTAGCCAATCTGATAGGTGTAAATAGTACCTCAGAGTTGTTTTAATTTGGTTTCTTTAATTATTAGTGATTTAGAATATTTTTAAATATGACTTGATGGCTTTCATTTCTTTCTCTTAAAACTGCCTATTCATGTCCTTTGATCATTTATCAGTTGAGGGATAGCTATTTAGCTCAATTTCCTATTAGACCTTTATCAGAGAAACTTGCTACAAAGATTCCCCCCCAACCCATTTTTCTGATTTTCTTCTAATTTTAGCTGGACTGGTTTTGTTTGTACAGATAGTTTTAATTTTAGGTAATCAAAATTATCTGTTTTATCTCATGTGACTCTCTCTGATATGGTCATAAACTCTTTCCCATTCATAGATCTTACAAGTAATTTCTTCCATGCCTCGCTAATTTTTTTTTTATGATTTTGGCCTTTATGTCTAAATTATGTACCCACTTGCAATTCATTTCACTAAACTTTTATTAGGAACCCACTAAATGCAAGGCCTTGGAGATACAAATAAGAAAAAGAAAAAGTTCCCGTAGTCAAGGAACTTAAATCTAGTGTATGGCAGGGGGAGAGGAGGAGAGAGGGAGAGGTTTGGACACTATACCAAAGAAAGCTGAAAAGGGATTCCAGAACTTTATCTTGGAATAAGGTCAATGCCTAGTTTCTGCCTGACTGCTTTCTAGTTTTCCTAACAATTTTTATAAAATATGAACTTGCCACAATAGCTGGGATCTTTGGGTTGATCATACCCTGTCACTCTGCTCATTTGCATCTATATATCATGTTCCATTGCTCAACCACTATATTTTTAAAAATGTATTTAGTATTTTCTTTTCCCCTAATTATATGTAAAAACTTTTTAACAATTTTCTCCCTCTCCACTCCCCTCTTTGAGAAGGTAAGCAATTTGATATGTTACACATACGTAATCATGCAAAACATTTCCATGTTAGCCATGTTGTAAAGAAAAAAAAATAACCAAAAAACCCTCAAGAAAAATAAAGTTTAAAAAAGTATACTTTAGTCTGTATTCAGACACCAGCAGTTCTTTTTCTGGGGACGGATAGCTTTTTAGATTTGTCTTGAATCATTGTACTACTGAGAATAGCTAAGTCATTCACAGCTGATCATCTTACAGTATTGCTGTTTCTTTGTATACTGTACATTTCACTTTGCATCGGCTCACTTAAGTCTTTCCAGGTTTTTCTGAGAGTGTCTTGCTCGTCATTTCTTATAGCACCATAGTATTCCATCATAGTCCCATAGCACAGTTTGATGGGCATCCTTCCAATTTCCAACTCCCTGCCCTGCTACCAGAAAAGAGCTGTTAGAAATATTTCCATACATACAGATCCTTTTCCGTTTTGTTTTTTTAATCTCTTTTTGGATACAGACCTGGTAGGGGCACTGTTAGTCAAAGTGTATTTGCCCAGTTTTATAGCCCTTTGGGCACAGTTCCAGAATCCTCTAAAGAATGATTGAATCAGTTCAGAACTCCACCAGCAGTGCTTGAATGTTGCATTTTCCCCACCTCCTCTCCAACATTTATCATTCTCCTTTTCTGTCCTATTAGCCAATGTAATAGATATGAGGTAGTACCTCAGAATTGTTTCAGTTTGCATTCCTCCAGTCAGTAGCGACTGAGAGTACTTTCTCCATTCCTCTTGATCACTTATTAATAGGGGAATGGCTCCTATTTTTATAAATTTGACTCAGTTCTCCATGTTTATGAAATGAGGCCTTTATCAGAGAAACTTGCTTCAAAGTTTTTTTCACAGTTACGATTTCACGATGATTGTATTCCTCTCCCCACTCTATTTCTACCCCTGTTTATTTTATTCTCTCCCTCCTTTTACTATGTCATTCCTTAAGTGTTTTGCTTTTGACTTCCCTCTCCTCCAATCTGCCCTCCCTTCTATCACCCCCTCCTCCCTGCCCCTTCTCTTATCCCCTTTCCCCCTACTTTGCTGTAGGGTAGATAGATTTCTATGCCCAATTGAGTGTGTGTGTTATTCCTTTTTTGAACCAATTCCGATGAGAGTAAATTTCACTCACTCCCCCTCACATCCCTCATCTTCCCCTCTGCTGTAAAAGCTTTTTCTTCCCTCTTTTATGTGAAATAATTTACCCAATTCTACCCCCTTCAGCGCATTCATCTTTCTTACCCCTTAATTTTAGTTTTTTAGATTGTACCCTCTGTCTATATATACTCCTAACTTTCCTAATTATGAAAAAGTTTTTGTGGGTTACAAGTATCATCTTCGCATATAAGAATGTAGCAGTTTAACCTTATAAGTCTCTTATAATTTTCCTTTCTTGTTTATCCTTTTTATGCTTCTCTTGAGTCTTACATTTGAAAATCAGATTTTCTGTTGAGCTCTGGTTTCTTCATCAAGAATGCTTGCAAATCTGATTCTAACTCTAAATTCTCTCTTTCATTGATTTTTTTTTTCATTGAATATTTTCCCATGAAGGATTAAACTCAGTTTTGCTGGGTAGGTGATTCTTGGTTATAATTCTAACTCTTTTGCCCTGTGGAACATCATATTCCCATCCCTCCTATTCTTTAATGTAAAAGCTGATAAATCTTGTGTTATCCTGACTGTGGCTCCACGATACTTGAATTGTTTCTTTCTGGCTGATTGCAATATTCTCTCCTTGACCTGAGAGCTCTGGAATTTGGTTATACTGTTTCTGGAGTTTCATTTTGGGATCTCTTTCAGGAAATGACTGATGAATTCTTTTAATTTCTGTTTTACTCTCTGGTTCTAGAATATCAGGACAGTTTTCCTTGATAATTTCTTGAAAATGATGTCTGGTGCCTTTTTTTGGTCAAGGTTTCAGGTAGTCCAGTAATTTTTAAATTATCTCTCCTGGATCTGTTTTCCAGGTCAGTTTTTCCAATGAGATATTTCACATTTTCTTCTTTTTTCATTCTTTTGGTTTTGCCTTATTGTTTCTTAATTTCTCATAAAGTCATTAGCTTCTATTTGCTGGGTTCTCATTTTTAAGGAATTATATTTTCTTCCATGAGCTTTTATACCTCCTTCTCCATTTGGACAATTCTACTTTTTAAGGAGTTTTCTTTTCTTCAGTAAATTTTTGTGCCTCTTTTCCCATTTGACCAATTTTTCTTTTCAATGAGAAAAATGCCTTGAAGATGTTGTTTTCTTTAGTATTTTTTGTGACGCCTTTACCAAGCTGTTGACTCTTTTTTCATGATTTCCTTGTATCACTTTCATTTCTCTTCCCAGTTTTTCTTCTGCCTCTCTTACTTGATTTTGAGAATCCTTTTTGAGCTTTTCCATGGCCTGAGACCAATTCATATTTTTCTTGGAGCTTTGGATGTAGGAGCTTTGATTTTGTTATTTTCTTCTGAGTGTGTGTGTTTTGATCTTCCTTATCACCATAGTAGTTTTCTATAGTCAGATTTTTTTCTTTTCTTTGCCCATATTCCCAGCCTATTACTTGACTTTTAACTCCTTGTTAAAGTAGGGCTTTGCTTCTGGGGTGGAGAGCACACTGTCCCAACCTTCAGGGGTTTTGTGTGGCTGTTTTCAGACATACTTCTAGGGACCTGTAAGTTTTCAGTTCTTCCAAGGTGGTGTGATCTAAGGAGAGGTGTGTTTCCTACTCTCCTGGCCAGTTCTCTAGTCTGTGAATGACTACAAACAATCTTTTCTGCCCCGGAACTGTGACAAGGGTCCGTCTTCCAATGTGGCCTCAAACTCTGGTGTACTAGTGCTCTTCCTTGCCCTGGACTGCCACCCAGGACTGTGACCCTGAACTGATTATGGGCAAAGCAACAGAGTTCTGCCCCTAGTACCAGCAAAGTGATTTGTATAATCCTCTAATCAGTTGTTCAACCCCATTACCATCTGTGGGCTGGGAGTGCCTGCAGGTGCAGCTGCTGTCATTGTTAATTCAGTGACTCCCAAGGCTTGCTTCTGGTTTGCTGGGGCTAGATCTGTACTGGAGCAGGCTTTGCTGGACTGTGCTTCGCTCTCATCCAAGTGCAACAGACCTTTCTCCTACAGCTGTTAAGTTGTCATTGATTGGAAAATTATTTTATCCCATACTTTGTGGTTTCAGCCACTTAAGGAATTGTTTGATGGCATTATTTAAAGGTGTTCAGAGGGATTTTGGGAGGGGCTCAGGCGCCATTTCTCCACCATCTTGGCTCTGCCTCCCAACCATTCTATTTCTTATCAAGTACTAAATTGTTTTTATGATTACAGCTTTGTGCTATAATTTAAGATTTAGTACTGTTAGATCCTTTTCCTTAGCATTTTTTCATTGATTCCTTTGACATTCTTGACTCCTGGTTCAGATTTTTGTTATTATTTTTTCCAGCTCTATAAAGTAATTTGATAGTTTGATTGGTATAGCACTGAATAAGTCAATTAACATAGATAGTATTTTCGTTTTTGTTATGCTAGCTCAGCTTACCCATGAGCAATTAATATATCTCCTGGTAGAAAAATATGTTTTTATTTATATGAAATTGAATTTCTCTATCTCTACCTTTTGGGTTTTCATGGTAACACATAAATTCTGACAATAATATGTGTCCATTTAATATTCTGCAACTTTGCTGAAGTTGATAATTCTGTTTATTATTTTTTTAGTTGATTTTATAGGAGTACTCTAAGAAAACCATCATATCATCTGCAAAAAGTGATGGGGTTTTTTCCCCCTCTCTCATTGCCAAGGCTTATTTGTTCAATTTATTTTTCTTGACATTGCTGTAGCTTGCATTTCTAGAACAATACTGCCACCTCTAGGCTCTTCCTCTTCATCCATCACTGTAACCTTCCTTCCTCCAAGGTTCATGCTACTCATGCAATCAAAATCTTGCTAGCATTTGTCTACAGACCACCAGGTCACTCTCCTTCCTCAGTGAGTTTGATATCTGGCTTATGATTTCTCTCTTCTACCCAAATCCTGCTCTCACACTTTAACATACATAACACTGATGCTTCTTGAAATATCATTCAGTTCCTCAACCTTCTCTCCTCCCATGAGCTACTCCTTCACCCCACCTCAGCCGTACACAAAGATGGTCACACCCTTTATCTTGCCATCATCCATAAATGTACTACTTCCATGTTCAAGAATTCTGAAATCCCCTTATCTGACCATAATCTATTGGCTTTTTACCTCTCTTTATGTCTTCCCTTATATAACCCTATATATTATTCTCACTATGATTTCCATTCCTTTGACCCTTCAGTTCTCTTCTAGGCTATCTCTCCTGTACTAGCCACTCTGTCCTCAACTTGATTCAACTTTACGTTGTCATCCTCTTGAATCCCTAACCCCATTATCATGTCGCTGATTATGGCCAACCAAGCCTCAGCCTTGTATCCCTCTCACCATTCATCTCCTTCACTCCTACACACATGCTGCTGAACAAAGGTGGAGAAAATCATGCAAATTTTGACTGGGTCTGCTACAAAATCATGTTACCTAAACTCATCTGGGCCCTCACTGCTGTTAGCAGCACCTCCCTTATCAATGCACTACCCCACTTTTCACAGCAACTCTTCATCACATATGTCCTCCTCCTTCTACTCTCTCTGCTGAGAACTAGCTGAGGAATCAGGATGACAGCTGGGTCTGAGTGACTAGGAGCATAGTGCTTACCCTTTATAGTAATGGGGAAAGTGGAAGATTTGGGAGTTGGTAAAGTTTTTAAGTAAAAAAAATAATTAGTGAGAACTCAGTGCTTTATAAATAAAAGAACTTTTGAAATTTTGTAGATATAAATAGTAAAATTTATATGCTGGATTGTTTGCATTTGCATGTATTTGTAATGGCATAAAGAACTGGGTTTCCCTGGATGCCTTTGATTGAATAGTTGTCATGTTTCAAATAGATATACTGCACTAATTTATCTCTCCTTTGAAGCCAATCAGCTTTTTGTACAAACAGACTTTAATGGAACTTTTGGATTTACTAAATTACGGAATGAATCAACACTATTTTGTAATTTGTCTCTTATTCTAAAATATCCCCAAATAGGTGACAAACATAAGCTGTATTCATGCCATGTAAGGAACTGACTTTGTTATTGTTCTGATTGTTTATGATAGTGTAGCAGCTCGAACCTTCCTAATAAGAGGTTTAAACTGGAGTACAGCACACATGACTTCTTAAAATGTATAGTCTGGCATCTCAGCAAATCCAGAAGAAAAAAAAAAGAATGATCAGAACACAATATGAACAGTTACATGCTTACAAAACTGAGAACAAGAAATAAAGGAATACTTTCAAAATACTACTGTACCAAAACAATCAGAAAACCAAATAGAGATATTAAATAATCCAATCTCAGAAAAGGAAATAGATCAAGCTATAAAGGAATTACTAAGGGAAAAAGCCCATGGACCTGATGGATTCACAGGAAAAGTCTGTCAAACTTTTAAAGAACAGTTAGTACCAATACTTCACAAATTATTCTCAGAAATTAGGAAAGACCCTTACCATAATCTTTTTACTGAGACAAAAAGAGTACTTATACCTAAAACAGGGAAAGACAAAACCTGAAGAGAAAACCGTAGGTCAATATAGTTAATGAATATTGACTACTGAATTTTAAACAACATGCTATCAAACAGGTTACAGCAAATTATCCAGGAAATCATCCATTGTGATCAAGTGGGATTGATACTCTGAGTACAAGAATCATTCAACATTAGAAAAACAAATCAGCATAATTGTATTAAAAACCAAAATATTCAAAACCACATGATTATCTCAGTAGTCCAATGTTTGATAAAGTAGAAAACCTAAGTTACCCAGGGGAAAAGCTTCCTATCTGATAACTGCTGGGAAAACTGGAAAGCAATCTGGCAGAAATTAGACTTAAACCAATACCTTAAACTACACTCCACAAAACATTCTAATTGAATATATGACCTTAATAGTAAATATCATACTATAAAAAAATTAGAGGAGAAACAGTTCATGTACTTCTCACAGCTGTGGATAAGAATATTTTTAACCAGAAAAAGAGATAAAGGCAGTTAGATAAGATAAAATAGATAACTTTGAGTACTTCAAAGTGAAAAGCCTCCGTATAGAAAGCAGGGCAGCTAGGAAGACAAAAGAAATAATTGGGTAAAACATCTTTGCGTTAAATTTCTGTGATGATTTGGTATCCAAAATATATAAACAATCAATCAATAACTAATATCCATTCCTCAACCAATAGATATTGTTATGAAAAGACACGAACAAACAGTTCTCAAAAGAATAGTTAGGTACCAATAGCCACATGAAAAAATGCTCTAAATCATTTTTAAGAAATTCAAACCAAAACATTTCTGAGGTTCCACTTCACACCTTGCAAATTAGCAACATTGACAAAAAATGGCAACAAGCTTTGAGGGGTTATGGGAAGATAGGTACACCAATGCATTATTTGTTGGTGGAACTGTGAAATGGTACAATCATTTTGGGAAACAATTTGGAATTATGCGAGTAAAGTGACTAAAATGACCATACCCTTTGAACCAGAGACCTCATTACTGGGCTTATTATACCCCAGAGAAGCCACTGATAAGAAATAAGCCCCTATTTACTCCAAACTATTTATAGCAGCACTTTTTGTGATAGGTAAGAATTAGAAACAAAGTCAATGCCCATCGGTTGAGGAATGACTAAACAAGTTATGGTATGAGAATGTATTGGAATACTTTGCTGTAAGAAATGATGCGTGTGATGAATACAGAAGAAACATGCAAAGATGTGAACTGATGCAGAATGAAGCAGAGCCAAGGTAACAGTGTAGACAACGACTACAACAGTGTAAATGGAAACAATGACACATTAAAAAAAATCAAAAGTAAATAAAATTATAAAGATAAGTGGGACTCACAGGAAAAGATACAAGAAGAGATCTATTTGTGTAGGTGGGAGATCCACAGGGGTTAACACAGCATACATATTTTTGAATTTTTTCAGTATATTTTCAATGTAAAATCAATTGTGCTGATTTCTTTCCAAAGCAAAAAGTCTCCACTTTTTGTTTTATGGGATGACTCTCAAAGAGGGGGAGGGATACATGGGATACTCTGGTGATCTAAGAAACAGAAAAAATCAATTAAAAAAATTTTTTTTAAATATAGAGCAACTAAAATATATGGACTGGCTTCAAAAGGATGGTCTTCTCCAGAGGTGATTAGTTTGTTAATAGGGTCAAACATGTTTATGTAAGTAATGGCAGTAAAGACAAAAAAACTTTGAAAGGCTTAAAAAGTGATCAGCACAGTACTAGTCACAACGCCTAAGAGCTCTAGGTGAAACACGTTACTCCCTCCCTGGCAGGAAGGCAATGACTCAGTATAGATTGAGACTTTTTTTTTGGATATGGCCAATTTGTTTTGCTTGACTATACATGTATATAACAAGAGTTTTGTTTTTCTTGCTTTTACAATTAGGGAAATGAAGAAGGAGTAAGATAGAGAATACAGATCTGAAATGAAATAAAATTTAATTAAAGGGAAAAAAACATGGATGTGTCCATAGGACACCTCAAGCAGGGTTGATTTGGGGTTCTTATTATTTGTAGGTACATAGTTTATATAGATAAATGTAATCAATAATTTGGAATTTATTTTTGGTCTGGACCTGTAATTTTATATGATTTGGGCAACTCCTTTCTGTCTAGTAGAGAGTTACTTTCCCTAATTTATGTAGCTTTCTGTGTTCATCCTTCCTTTTCGAAGAAGATCGTGACATCAGAGAAATTATGACATGGAATTTGGGCAGGGACCTATTGTGTAATGTATGGGCTTCAGAGTGCATTAGGTTTAAGGTTTTGGGAAAGACAAGAAAGAAATCAGAAAGGAAGAAAGAGAAAAGAACAGAAAAAGATAAAGAGAGGAAAGAAAGAAAGAAATCTGGCTCGTAAACCCCAAGTTAACTGGGCATCCTCTGGCCATCCACATTTACTTTCCTTTGCAGGGGGTAGAGAAGGACAGAAGGGAGCAAATCAGCTGAGTTACCTAGCTAACTGGGGCGCCATTCAGGCAGCTCAGTCTACTCACAGATCTTAGAGTTGCTAGAGGCACTGAGAGATTAATACAACAATGTATGAGAGGTAGAATTTTAAGTCCACAACTGCTCTTCCATCAACCATACCACCTGTCTCTCTTGGAATTAATATTAGGCTCTTAATTTGGATAATACCATAAAAGCACTAGCATCAGACGTGCAAATATTTCACTTTCACCAAAGTCTTCTCTGTCTCCTTATTGCAGACTATATAGGTAATTCCTTTGCTACTCCAAATTAGTACTAAGGGTCCTTTACCTTTCTAATACAACATGTTATAGAATTAAACTTCTAAAGTAATTTTAAAAGACTAGAGAAAATAACACTTAGTAAATATTTCCATTTTTTTCAGGGAATAAGTATATAGTTCTTACATAATATTTTACAAAATTACCTTTAAAGCTGTTTAGAGGCACTACCAGTATGCATTTTTTCCTCATTCAATAAGATACTATTTATTTGCATACACAGAATAATTCTGCAATTTTAAGCTTTATAATATTAAGCATAAAAAGATTATAAGTATTTTTGCATGGTTGTAGTGTTAACTCTCTGTAGGGGGGAATGATAGAACAGGAATGATTTATGCTAAAACTAATGTGTTTGGTAGAGTCCATTGTGATTTTATTTTTACTAAATACAACATTTTCCATTCAGAGTAGAGATATGCCTTGAAATAGGATCAGGATCTGGCATCGTATCTGCATTCCTGGCTTCAGTTATTGGCCCTCAGGCTTTGTATATGTAAGTATAATTGCACCAGTTATACCAAATAATGTACTGAGAGTAATTAATTGAAGTATAGTTATTTGAATACAATATTTTGTGTTAACATTTACAAGATATTCATGTTTGATTTTTAAATGCAACAGTTAAACACATAAAGGACACAACATCGCCTAATATTACACACGTAATAATACGCCTTTTCTAACAATTTAAACTATATCTGCAATGCTAATTTGGGTCCAAGTTACTCATCTATAGTTTTTTAAATTTTCTTTTAAAGAAATGATATATAAAGTCCCTTCCAATTCTAATATTCTGCAGTTCTAAACAGTTTTATAGTGATGCCAGTTGTCAGGATTAAAAGGCCATGAAAGTGCATCTGTTTTTCTGCCCATTATTATAGCATCATACTTGTTCTTATACATTACTTACAAAAAAATTAAACATTTCTTGATTTCTGTCATAGATTTACCCCATTAATTTGTAAAGTTTTGTTTCTCATTTTTTATCTCTTTTATAGGTGTACTGATATCAACCCAAAAGCAGCTGACTGTACCTTGGAGACAGCACTGTGTAACAAAGTTCACATTCAGCCAATAATTACAGATTTGGTGAGACAGTAGTTCTTTTCCACTTCTGGTATAAAATAAAAAATTCTCCCCAGTGTTTAAAAGTTGTAATTTATAGAGAGACATAAAGAACCAGTCACAGTGCATAGAATCAGGAACACCTGGGCTCAAATTTGGCTTCTGACACTTGTGGGAGTGATACTTGTTACAAGCAATATTTTTACTTCACAGGGTTATTGCAGGGACTAAATAAGATAATGTATAAAGTAGCTTTTAAGAGAATAGTTGTCTTGAGTAGCTGGATTTTTTTGAATAGTAGAGGCTTCATCCTTTAAGTACTAAGTCAAAAAAATTTTTTAACAGTTTTTGGTGGAAGTCTTCCTAAATGTAATATCTTTGCCTTTTTAACTAATGTACAGAAAATACCTAACCCTGAGTAGTCAAGAAAAAGGTTAGCCATTGTTTAAAAAAAAAAAAAAGGAAAAATGATATCTGTGCTGTATAGCAGTTTCTTCTTAAGGACTTTGAGGGAAAGAAATTTAACAGTCTTTCTAAATAATCATGTCTTTTATTCTTCATTAATCATCTAATGAGTACTTAACACTTTTAAGTTCAAAAATGGAATCAGAATTTAGAAAACTTTTAGAATTTTGACAGTCAAAAATCTTTGATGTATATACTATTTCATAATTTTTGAGTCACAATATGACCCTGAATATAACATTTAAATGAAATGCTATAGGATAGCCATTGTTAAGGAAGCATTTGATTTAGAAAAAAAAATCTGAACTAATAAAAATATAGGTAGCACAGAAATTCTAGAAGCATAAATTCTCTTTCTCAATAAATTCTACATTATGCATATATATGAATATATATTATATATATACATATACATATGCTTCATCTAGTTGAAATGAATTTATTGACTCAAAAAAAGTCATGTTTTTGCCTAGTTCTCAATCATGAATAGTAGTAGGTTTTAAGTATTTATGAAATGCAATTGTTTCTGTCTCCTAATTGCTATACTCTGAGGATTCTTCTTACCCTTTACTTCATTTTATAAAAATTACTGAAATGCACAATCTGGATTGTTAAATAGCAGTAACAGATCCAGACATTTTATGTTTATTTTGATGAACCATTTTCCATGCTCTAAAGAAAAAAAATCTCTATTTTGTGTAAATTTATGTGAGACTTAAGATGAAAATGTGTGAGATCTTAAGAAATTTAGCCCCTGAGCCTGCCGTGCTTTGCAGTACATTAAACATTTTTCTTCTGTAAGAATAAAAGTGACATTATTGAAGGCACTGACATTTAACCACAAATTGACTGTTTTGATTTATATCCAGGCCAAAGGATTGCTACCCAGGTTATTCGGCAAGGTCGATCTTCTGGTATTTAACCCACCCTATGTAGTAACACCTTCTGAAGAGGTAAGAAGTATATAAAAATTTAAAATGACCATTATTTCTAGGTTACACATTGGCTAGTATTGAATGAATTTTATTATGTCGTCCTTGACCTCTCTCCAATATGAGGTAGCATCAATGAAAATGTCACCTACTCCACCATCCATCGTTACATGGTTAGATGGCTAAAAGCTGCTGCTGCTGCCACCAAGTGAAGAAGTGCAGTTCCCAGGGCTGCCCCAGGTTGGTCCTGATTAAAACTGTGTTGTTAAGAGATGGCTGAATAAGGAGGCTACTTCTGCCTTATGCTCCCTAAGACTTTAGGATTCTTCACCTCATGATCCACCCTTCCCTCCTGGAGCACCAGCCCCCTCATAAGGATTAGTGATTAGTGACCCTCTCACCACAGGACCTTCTAGCTGCCATGGCCCCTCTCAACCCCTGTTTCAGTCAGGTGAGTACTCTGTTGCTGTGGCTAGTGGATTCCCACCTTTTTCTGGAATAAGTTAAACAGTTCATGTCATTTTCATCTAGTCTGAACCTCCACTGCTGCATAGCAGTCTGTTCAATCATCTGTGATTGGCCACCACACACTCTACAGTGGGCAATCCACTGTGAACTTCATTCTCTCTTCCCAAGACTATAGGTCTGCTCCTGCTCTGCTTCATTCAGCAGATGACCTCACCTCCTGTTGTAATGAAAATTGAAGCTATCTGTGATGAAGTTCTCACTGCTCTTTGGTTTTAGGTCTGTCAGAGACATTTTATACACATTCAAAGTATTACAAAGTATTACGGCTTAGAGGAAGATTCAAATGGCTAAGATATTCCCACTAAATGAAATCCTCCCTACCTTTGCAAGGTCTTCATATGTACATGTCATGGTTTTCAGAAACAGTGACAAGATTCCACAGTCAAGATCAAGCCAGGGGTTAGAATATATTCTTTGATTCCTCCTATAGAGCAGCAGTAACTTCAAATGTTGGGGGATGCTACACATCAGCCACTGCTAGATGTGGGGAATATAGACTCAAATGTGAAATACTTTCTGCACTTTGGAAGCTTATATTGTATTCTCACAGGAGAAGACAACACACGTAGGGGAGTGGTGGCCAGGAAGATAGTTATGGCATGGAGAGTCTCAGAGACGGTGAACAAAACCATAGAATAACTGGATAAAGACCATTGAGTGCTTGCAGTGTGCCATGCACTGTGCTAAATGCCTGTAGTCTGATTACTCTAATTAACAGCAAAAGGTGAAAAGTAGATTGGAGTGGGGATATGCATAAGGTAGAAGGACACTCATGGGATCTGCAGTCTGGGGCTGGCAAGATAGAAGGGAGTAAAGGGAGTTTCCTTTCATTTAACTATTCAGGACAGCTCAAACCCAAGGCAAAGTTTCAAAGCTGAGTGGACATGATTAGAAAAACATGGGAAGAATTATACGAATAGGTACAAAGTAAAGGATGCAGAACCCACAATGAGTGAAATGTGAAGACATTAAAAGCTATTTGAAGTGACTAATCACAACAGTTAATCTTGGTCCCAGAGTGCTGAGATGATAAAAACATGCCTCGTCCTCTTAGTAGCAAGGGTGGGGAAGTACAGGGGAAGAACATGGTTTATGCTGTCTCAAGCCATGGTCTGTTTGTTAGCTTGCTTAAAGGTTTTTCTTGGTTGGAGAAAACTATCGTGGGAGGGAAAGGTGTTAAGGGAAAATGATATGTAAAAACAATAAAATGAAACAAAACGTTATCCATAATCTCTAGGTAGCTAAAAATTAGGAATTAAGCAAAGACTTAAACAAAAAATTTTTTCTCAGTCTTCACCTTTTTGCCCTTCCTGCATCTTTTAATATGGTGCCTCACCCCTCCTAGTTACTTCCGTTACCCTTGGATTCCATGACACTGCATTCCTCATTCTTCTTTACTAGCGTATATATCTCCTACCTTCTAAATATAGGCATTCATCAGGACTGTGTTCTAGGCCCCCTTTTCCTCCCTACAGTTTCTCTTGGTCATCATATTTGCTT
The DNA here is from genome assembly GCA_023548195.1 of Bettongia penicillata ogilbyi. Classification (NCBI taxonomy): domain Eukaryota; kingdom Metazoa; phylum Chordata; class Mammalia; order Diprotodontia; family Potoroidae; genus Bettongia; species Bettongia penicillata. The sequence continues at coordinate 1,451,679 of JAJHZJ010000525.1, read as the reverse complement.
CCACTGATTAGATTATCATCTTTGAAGATGACTCCTTAATATATACTGACTGTTGAACCATTCCATTTGAAAGTCCTTTTGGCATCTCAGATTCACCTGTCAAAAAGCTAGTATTGTCTTTCCTCAAATCCAAGCCTCTTGACATCTTGAGGGTACCACCATACTGCTTAGGATCATAACCTCAGAGTTATTCAGAATCCAGTTAGCTATTAAACTTGTTGATTTTTGACACCATCTTCTATATCCATCTCCTTCTCAGATAACCACTACCCTATTTCATGCCAGAATCAGTGAAGAGTATTGATTTGATTATTTTTCCAAGACTGAGAGAAAGTGGATGGGAGATGAGCTATGTATATATCAACAGGGCACAGAGCAAGATGCCTGTGATAATATTGTGAATCATGGCCTAGCGTGATCTCTTCTCCTGACCGATTCTTGCTCACCTCTTTCAGTTATGTCCGACTCTTTGTAACCCCATTTAGGGTCTTCTTGACAAAGATAATGTTGTGCCATTTCTCACTCCAGCTCATTTTATGAGGAAACTGAGGCAAATAGAGTTAAGTTACTTGCTCAGGTTCACACAGCTAGTATCTGAGGCCGAATTGAACTCAGGTCTTCCCAATTCCAGGCCTGGTACTCTATCCAGTCTGCCACCTACCTGCCTGTCATATCCTGAGTACAGAATAACCTAATTTCACCAATTTCTGCCCTCTCAAATAAAGCTTTCACACAACTTCTAAATTTTTTTCTTTAAAGGCCTGACTATGTCTCACTACTTTGCTCAAAAACTTTCAGTGACTCTAGCAAACTGAAATTTAAGACTTTACTAAGTTAATTGGATCATCTTCCTTTCCCCAACAGTATTTCCTATCTTTCCCTTCAGGTATCCTGTTTCCCACTTTGGTGCATTCCTGCCTGCTTGAGAATGCACTCCTTACTTATTTCTTCCTTTAAGAACTCTTTTCTTCTCCCAGAGTCTTCATTCTGGTACCGTGACCTTTATGATCGCTCTCCTGAGTCCACTAGCTAGTTGTGCTCAGAGTTTTTGTAGTTCTCTACTCTCTTTCCTCTTGTGTTTAGTACAGGCTCAAGTTTCTTGAAGTTTTGTCTTTGTGTAACCAGTTTGTGTAGCATGATGCTTTGCACATAATACTTGTTTAATTGAACTGCAGTGGATGTGTAAACCATCATTCTTTTTTTTAAATATATAAAACCTAATTTTATTTATTTAGGATTCTCATCTTCAGTATTTTAAGGAACTCATCCCAGCTCCTCTAAATATTCAGAGGAATCTAAGAGGGGATAGCTTTTGAGACCAATTTGTCACAACAAATCAGAATTATAAAATTCATTTTTCAGACTAACGTGAACTGTGAAAATAGCAAAAGGTTGCCAGAAGCTCCCAGCTTATGTTAATGGAGGTCAGTGGAACATGATAGAATAGTTAATTAGGCTACTCACAGATGTAGGAATAAGCTAATCAGGCATTGATATTCCCTATGGGTAGTTACCTGATAGATCCAGTGTACAAAAGAGCAGAGGCAAGCCTCTGAGACCTCTTAATCTCCTCTTTTCAAAGAGCAAGTGCTGTTATACACATGTGCACACACACGTATATATGTGTACATGCAGACATGTGTGTGCGGATGTCCATATGTTTATGCCAATCTAGCATATTCTGGCTGCGCATCTTCCCACTTCCTATTCTTTTCCACACCCCTGCACCATGTGGGCCTCCTGCCTTATGGAAGATGAATACTGTGAGAGGAGGATCCATAGCCCTAGATGATGGCAATTGGGCATGGGATTCTTGAGGCAATAAGCTTCAAATATCCTCTTGGGTGAATTCAGACGTTTCTGTAAATAAAGACTTTAAGTTTCTGCTGCTGGTGACTCATATGGCCTCAGTATAAGTCTGTCTGAAGAAAGAATTGGTTTAGGTCATTTTTGCAGAAGGGAAAAAGATGTTTCTTCTTTGCCTCTCCACTGTGGAAAGACAGAAGGTTCCCTCCTTCAGTAGTAGGCAGAATCTATTCTCATCATAAGTAATCTTCAGTGATCAACATCTGCATCCTCAGATTGTCCAGCAGCAGTTGGCGTCTTCATAATCCCTACCTGAGTCTTCTGTCCTTACTCCAGCCGTGTTATATTGGCTGCTCACAGACCGAGCGAGCATTCCTTCCAGTCGCTCCAGAGCAGCTTGTCCTTCATGTGCTTCCACATCATACTCTTCTCCATCATAATCTGAATCTTCATCCTCAGGAACTGGATGTAATTGACATTCACATGTTGGGAAACCGACATTCTCAAAGATCAAGCCAAATTGAGAGGGGATGATAAAACTGCTACCAGTTACCAAAGATTACATTGTTTACTAATTAAAATTGAGTTAGAATTGGACTGTTATGAGTTAGGCTTTATTCTTCCCTGCAGGAGGAACGGAGGCATAGACTTTATAAATGACAAACAGCGGCATTAAATATTCTTAGAATTTTAGAACTGGAAGAAATGTCAGATATTACTCTCTTTGCTTTACTGGAAAGGAAACAAAAGCCCAGAGAATCCCATTCTAAGGATTATCAAGATACTTACCACTCTTTCCTCACTACTATTACTCACACAATAAAGATCACATGACTGATGAAGATAAAGAACATCAAGTTCCCTGCATTGAACTATTTCTCATTTCTCCCCTTGATCTCACAAAACACCCTGCCCACTTCAGCTTTAATTACTAACCAGGAAAAGAAAAGTAAGTCAAGTCCCATCTCCCAAGGCAGCTGAATACCTAGAATGTGAGAAAGGATGCCAGTCCACAAAGTAAATGCGTGGATAGTGATTTAGAAGGCCAGTTTTTATCTCTTTTTGATACAGAGATATTAGTGGTCATGGCCAAGTGAAGGTGAGAATTAAGGCAGGCTTTTCTCTGAGATTTCCTGATCTCTCAAATCCTGTATGGAGGATTTATAATATAAATAATAGGATAAAATGGGTAAAAGTCACACCAGGTGAGAAAACATAGGTTACAAACTGTTGGAGGGAGCACCCACTTTAAGATCACAGATTCACCAAAGTAGTACCCCAGTTTTAGCACAGTCTGGTAAACCAAATGAATCCTGAGCCCTCCACTGCTGAAGGAACATAGTTGCTATCACAACCCTAAGAAAAGATTTTGCCAACTTGGACATGAAATTGCCATGGGTCAAAATCTTCCAGAATCTAATGGTTGGGTCGTCTTTTGACCCAAAGCAAATGGATGGGTTTTTTTAAAGTGTATTTTTGCATATATTCTTTAAAAGTTATGTGTCAGTTTTTAAATAGAATCTCTTAAAAGTTTTAAATATGTTGTGATGACAAAAAAAAAGATCTTAAAACTCCTTTGATTCTATAAAAGAAAGACTATAATGTGATCTCTAGTACTTAATCTAGCATTTTATTTGGACTTTTTAAAATACTGTATCAGATTTCTTAAAGGCAGGACAAATGTGTATAGAAGTTTATGTTTCCCAACAAAGTATTCACAATGGAAATCTAAGGTTGTTTAAAAATTTCAGTTCAATAAAAATTAAAAGATTCTTTCCATCTGGTAACACAGGTAGGAAGTCATGGCATAGAGGCAGCTTGGGCTGGTGGCCGAAATGGCCGAGAAGTCATGGACAGATTCTTCCCTTTGGTTACAGATCTACTATCACCAGAAGGATTTTTCTATTTAGTTGCCATTAAAGAAAACAATCCAGGTAATAAAATTTAGTTTATCTTTCAATGATTTACTTACCTGAAGTTATATAACAAAGTTTTCAAAGCATAAGATAATAGGATATTAACACTGGAGAGGGACAGGATATAGTAGGTTTTTAATATATACTGCTTCATTGGATATCAGATAGTTTTACTTTAATCATTTTAAAACAGAATTCATTTTGCCTGAGTTTCTCAGATATGTATACTGCTACTTAGACATAAAAATGTCTATAACTTTTTCAAAGCATCATATCCTCATTACAATGAACTTCCCATCTCTAGTCATTTTGACTATGCTTTTATTAAATCCTTTTTTATTCAGCTGATCAGTTACTGTAGATATCTGTGCTGGGTTTTTTTTTCCTACCTTGGATTTGAGCTCTCTAAGCATGCTATTAACAGTGATCATAGGTCAAGAATATCAAGGGAATCAATGAAAGAAAATGTGAAGAAAGGTAGGCTTAGCAGGACCAAATATCAAATTATATTACAAAGCAATAATCATGAAAGTCATCGATACTAATAAATGCAGTGGTAGATCAATGGACTAGGTTGAATACACAATACACAGTAGTAAATGGCCATAGTAATGTAATATTTGATAAACCCAAAGATCTAAGCTTTTGAGGCAGAACTCCCTGTTTGATAAAAAACAGCTGGAAAGCTAGAAAACAGTGGCAGAAGCTGGGCATAGAGTAACATCTCACATCATATATCAAGGTCAAAATGGGTACATGATTTAGACATAAAGGGCAATATCATAAATCATTAAAGAAAGCATAGAAGAAATTTACCTCTCATGTTTGAATAAGATTAGAGTTTATGACTAAAAAGAGATAAAGAGAATTATGGGAGACAAAATAATTTTGATTACATAAAAATTAAAGTTTTTGCACAAGCAAAATCATTGTAACCAATATTAGAAGGAAATCAGGAAACTGGGGGGGTAGGGGAATTTTTTACAGCAAGTTTCTCTGAAAAGGCCTCATTTCTCAAATATTTTGGGAACTAAGCCAAATTTATAAAAATAAAAGTTGTTCCCCAATTAATTGATAAATGGTCAAAGGATATGAGTAGGCAGAAGAAATCAAAGCTATCCATAGTCATGTGAAAAAATGCTCTAAACTGCTAATTAAAGAAATGTAAATCAAAACAACTGAGGGACCACCTCACACCTTTCAGATTGGCTAACATGACAGAGAAGGAAAATGACAAACCCTGGAGGGGATATGGGAAAATAGGTACACCATTGTACTGTTGGTAGAGTTGTGAACTTATCTAACCGCAGTCATTCTGGAGAACAATTTGTAACTATACCCAAAGGGCTATAAAAAAACTGCATACCCTTTGACCTGAGCAGAACCACTACTAGGTCTGTCTCCCAAAGAGAAACAAGAAAAGGAACTATATATGCAAAAACTATTTTTTATCTATTTTTGTTGTGGCAAAGAATTGGAGGATGCCCATCAATTAGGAATGTCTGAACAAGCAGTATATGATTGTGATGGAATATTAATTATGCTATAAGAAATGAACAGGATGGTTTCAGAATAACCTGCAAAGACATACATGAACTGATACAGAGTGAATAGAACCAGGAGAACATTGTACAGAAATATTGAGACAATAATCATCTGTGAAAAACTTAGCTATTGTGATCAATACAGTGCTCCAAGATAGTGCCAAAAGACTAATAATGAAATGCTTCCACCTCCAGAAAGAGAACTAATGAACTCTCAGACTGATGCATGTTGTTTTTCATTTCTTCTATTTTTCTTAGTTCTTGCTTTGTTTTTTTGGTAACATGGCTAATTTTGCATGACTTCACATATAAAATGGGTATCGTATTGTTCACCTCAGTGGGTGGGGAAGGGTCTGGAGGGAAGAGAATTTGGAACTCAAAATTTTTTTTAATTGTAAAAAAAATTTCAAAATTAAAGTTAAAAAACAATGAGTATGTAAGACACAGCAAGATAAAAGAGGTAGAAGGCTGGCTTTGCTGTCAGAAAAACCTAGGTTCACATCCTACTGCTGATACATATTTGCCTTGTGACTGTGGTAGTCACTTAAAGTACCTCCAAGCAATTTTATAAGGTGATAAATTAAAAAGTAGTTTTCTGATCTGTTTTGGTGGAGATTGAATCTGATTCCACATCAGTTGTTTCCCTTACCAGTGAAATAAAGGGAGATCCTGCCATTCCTTCCTCACAAAGGTGCACATTTGCTTTTTCACATCTCAAATTCAACAATGCTCCTTAGGTTTGAAATTAACTTGCTGTTTTTATTACATTTGAAGGGGTGATTTTTTCAAAAACAAATTACACATTCTATTCCAGTAAAATTGAGATTTTTATTATCAGAAACATACTGTTTTTTTTAGCACACAGGATGAAAACCAATAAGGAGCCCTGTTTACTAAGACACAAACATTTCTTCACTGTCATATTTTCAATGTAATATTTAATATAATTGAATAAATCTGACATCTCATCTGTTTCAAAGTTCCCTCCATTGATCAAGATTGTAATCCATCCTGTGTAACTCTTGTCAATATCTTCCCATGAGTTCACCACAAGGAGTATGCTCAACATTTTAAATATATATGTTGCATATAAATATGTACATTTTAGAAATATTTATAAAATACATGTCAATATATTTTGATGTGGGTGAGTGGGTGTGTGCATGTGTCATGCCATAGCTCTGCAGTAAAGTGCTTCTAATATGCATCCTTACTTCACGGAGGTGACCTTGGGTTTTTCTTGAAGGCTATGCCAGCAAAGCGAAGCTCTGCCAGTTTACATATATCATGTTGGGAAGGCATCTTACGGCCCTAGCAAAAGAGCCAATCTGTTTTTTGAGGAACAACCCAGCTAATACGGAGAGATTAATCAACAGTTAGATGGCCACTTCAATGTTGGGTCCTTGACCAAGGATCACGAAACAAACGAGCCATTTGTATAAAGCTGGCTCGGTATTTGTCTTTTTGTGTGCATGCCTCACATGCAATGCAGTCAGTAACCAAGAAAGTAAAGTTTAAAAAAAACTACATGTAATAATTGCTACTTTAAATTATTCCTTTTCATCTCTTAAGCAAACTACCACCATAAAAGTAAGGCATATGGCAAAACCTACAAACACTTTTAAAATTCATAAAATCTAAGGCCATTTTGCCAGATAAAGCGTTTTAAAATATCCTGTGATAATAATGCTATATTTTTGTCAGCAAACATCACAATGAGGTAAACTTTACCAAAACAGTTAATGTGATTTTATATTTCATTTTGATTTCAGATGAAATTATGGAAACAATGAAGAAATTTGGTTTACGGGGGAAAATTGTACTTTCCAGACAAGCAGGACAAGAAATTCTTTCAGTCCTAAAGTTCAACAAGTTCTAAAATAAGTAATGTGACATGTTCAGTCACTAGTATACTTTTAAAGCCAAAGCTATTCCAGAGCCAGGTAAAGATGTGAAGTGTATTTTTTTAAGTGTTGAAAACAATTTAGGTAAATTATTTAAGTTAAATCAGTGCTTTTCAAAATACAATCTGTGGCTTTTCAAGAAAAGTGGGCTTTAACCAAGTCAGAGTGGTTGTTTTAACAGTGTTCATAAACATCAGTAAAAATGTATGTCATAACAAATGTCCCACTGTCACTACATACTGAGTGAAGGGTTTGACTTACAAGTTTGTCGTTCAGTCATGTTCAGCTTTTTATGACCCCATGGACTTCTATCTGCTATCTCCTGAAGTCTATCCAAGCTTTTTTTTTTTTGCTTCCATTACAATATCTATATTTCTCATTCTGTGTCTCTATTCCCTTTTGCTTTCAGTTTTTCCCAACATCAGCATCTCTTCCAATGAGCCCTGCCTTGTCGTTATGTAGCCAAAGTATTTAAGCTTCAGCTTCAGTATTTGACCTTCCAGTGAATAATCTGAATTAATTCCTTTAAGTATTGACTGATTTGACCTCCTTGTTGTCAAAGGGACTCTCAAGTTTTCTCCAGCACAATTTGAAAGTATTGATTCTGCAGTGCTTAGCTTTCCATGTAGTTCAACTCTCATAGCCATACATTGCTAGTGAAAACCCATAGCCTTGATTATGTCAGCAAGGTGATGTTTCCGTTTTGTATCATGCCGTCCACATTTGCCATAGCTTTCCTTCCCAAGAGCAAGTGTCTTTTATTTCATAGCTGCGGTGAACTTTGAACCCAAGAATTTTAAATTTGACACTGCTTCTATTTCTTCCCCCTCTGTTTGCCAGAAAGTGATGAGACCAATTGCCAAGATCTTTGTAGGGTTTTGTTTCTTGTTTGTTTGTTTTTTTGATGTTTTTAAGCTTCAAGCCAGTTTTTACATTTTCTTCTTTCTTCACCCCCTCAAGAGACTTCTTAATTCCTCTTCACTTTCTGCCATCAGAGTGATATCATCTGCATATCTGAGATGGTTGATATTTCTCCCAGAAACTTTACTCCTAGCTTTGGATTCATCCAGTCTGGCATTTCATCCATTAATCCTTCGTACATAAATTAAACAAAGTGACAGCATATATAACCTAACCAAACTCATTTTCTATTCTTAAGTCAATCAGCTGTTCCATGTCCAGTTCTAAGTGTTGCTTCTTGGTCCACATCCAGGTTCCTTAAGAGACTTAAAAGCAGGGTCATCTGACTCTCCCATCTCTTTGAGGACTTGTCACATTTTGTTGTGCTTCACAGTCAGAGGCTTTAGTGTAATCAATAAAGCAGTAGATGCTTCTCTGAAACTCCCTTGCTTTCTCCATAATACAGCAAATGTGATAATTTGATCCCTGGTTCCCTGCCTCTTTGAAAAGCACCCTGCTTTTCTGGTAATTCTCAGTTCACATATTGTTGAAACCTAGACTGAAGAATCTTAAGCATAACCTTGCTGGAGTGTGAAACAAGTACAATTGTTCAGTAGCTTGAACATTTTTTTGATCTTGTCCTTTAGGATTCAGATGTAAATTGATCTTTTCTAATCCAGTGGCCATTGTTGAGTTTTCCTAATTTGCTGGCATATTGAGTGCCGCACTTTAATTTAAAATCATAATTAGGATTTTAAATAGCTCAGCTAGCATTCCCTCCTTTTCACTAGCCTTCTTGCTAGCAATGCCCCCTATAGCTCACTTGACTTTATTTCCCAAGATGTCTGGCTCTAGACCAGCAACCACACCATTGTGGATATTGGTGATATTAAGATCTTTCCTGTTTAGTTCTTCTGAATATTCTTGCCAAATCTTCTTAAGTCCCTACCATTTTTATCTTTTATCATGACCATTTTTGGTTCTTTTGATATCTAATTTTCTTAAAGAGATCTCTTTATCATTCTAGTGTTTTCTTCTATTTCTTTGCATTGCTCACTTAAAAAAACTTCTTGTTATTCTCTGGAATTCTACATTCAGTTGGATATATTTTTCCCTTTCTCCTTTATACCCTTCAGTGTCTTTCTTTCCTCAGCTATTTGTAAAGCATCATCAAGAAAGTCATTTTATTTTCTTGCTCTTTTTCTTTGGAATGTTTTTTCTTGCTCCTCTCTGTACAGTATTGTAAATTTCTATCCAAAGTTCTTCAGGCACTCTGCCATATCTAATCCCTTACATTTATTCATCACTTGTACTTCGTATTCATAAAGGGTGTTATTTAGGTCATCTCAAGATGGTCTGATGGTTTTCCATCTTTCTTCAATTGACACCTAAATTTTGCAATAAGCTCACAGTCTGAGTCACAGTCAGCTCTAGCTTATTTTAACTGACTGGATAGAGCTTCTCCATCTTTGACTGCAAAGTATGTAAGTCAGTCTGATTTTGATGTTGACCATCTGGTGACGTCCATGTGTAGAATCACCTTATGAGTTTTTGCTGTGACCAGTGAGTTATTTTGACAACTCTTAGTCTACTTCATTTTGTACTCCAAAGCCAAACTTACCTATTATACCAATTATCTTTTGATTTCCTACTTTAGCATTCCAACTCCCTGTAATGAATGTGATAAGATTTTTTTGGTGTTACTTCCAGATGTTGCAGCTCTTTATAGAACTGATCAGCTTTGGCCTCTTCCACATCAGTGGTTGGAGCACAGACTTGTATCACCTGATGTTGGGAGTTTGTCTTAGATTCAAACATGTCTTTCTATCATTTTTGACAGAACTGCTTTTCTAACACCTGTTATTGACTACGATGGCTACTCCATTTCTTTCTTAAGGGATTCTTGCCCACAGTAGTGTATGTAATGATCACCTGAATTAAATTCACCCATTCCTTTTCACTGACATATGTAAATATGCTTTCATTAGAAAAATAATGTTTAAATCTCTGCAGAAGATACTTTTGCACTCCTGAAAGAAATGGCTTCCTTTTAACATTTTATTGTTGGTTTTCCTACATAGTTCTTTTAAGGGATTTGAGTGACAGGATAGGGATAGAGTCTAGGTCAGTGGTAGGTGACCTGTGCACTTGAGGCCCTTGGGTGTGGTCATTTGACTGCATCCAAGTTTTACAGAAGAAATCTTTTTGTTAAGGGGATTTTTCTGTGAAGTTTGGATTCAGTCAAAGGGCCAGACTTTAGGACATAGAGGGCCACATGTGCCCTCGAGGCCACAGCTTCCCCACATTCGGTGTAGAGCTATCACTTCAGTGTAATAGAGAACTCCAGGATGAGGAAATTCTGTGAATGTAGGTTAGCAGCACTATCTTCTGAAATTTAGAAATCTTAGGAGAGTTGCCTAGAGCACTGAAAGGTTAAGTGATGTTTCCAGGATCACAGAACCAGTGTGTCCAGCTGGATTTGAACCCAGTTTACTATACCACACTGGCTCTCATTTGATCAATATAAATTATAAAAAATATTTTGTGACTGCCAAACCATGATTTCAGAGGACCAGAAAGAAAGCACATTACTATCCATGTCCTGTCAGAAAAGTGAAGGGCTTTTTGGTTGGATTTTTACTATTTTTATCATTTTTATCCTAAGCAATTTGCTGAGGGACTAGGGTGTATGGGGAGATAAAACTAATTGGGAAAAATACTAAAATTTAATTTTAAAAAATATTTTCCATTAGGCATTTATGCTTTCTAAAATGGGCAGCATAAGACTGATGGCATTCTATGCCACTGATATGACAAAGTGATTTATTATCTACAAACAATAAAGAATATAATTTGTTTCCACACTAAGAACATTTTGGTTTTAGTTCCTTGGACTTTGTTAGTAGACTTTTAGAATGATGAGATTTAAATGTTGTGTTTATTATTGAAACTTTTAGATTATTTGTATAATCACTTTTAACACAATTTTAGAAATGTCATTCTTGACTAGAAAAATACTTTTTATCTTTTACAGAATAAGAGGATAGGCTATCAAATGTTATACACTGCTGTTATAGCCTTGAAAAGTAGGTATTCCATTCATCCCGTAAATGAGCTGTGAACAGTGAATCCCAGAAAGTTATTTCAAAAAAATTCTTCTGAGTCCTGAGGTCAAACACAAGATCAGTAAAAATTTTGGGAAAATTCTTCCCCCACCCGTATATGACATTAATCTTCAGACCACCATAAAGTTGTGGATGTAAAAGTGCTGTATTTTAAACATGTTTATTACCACTATGATATTTTGACTCTTGAACTTAATTATGACAGAAGTGAGATTGATTTTCTGACTCATAATACACACTAGTATTTCACAAATGCCTGAAGACATCTTATGCACTTTGATTTTGCTGCTACAAGTGGACAAAATTATTAGGCTTTGAAAGTTTATTTTTTCTACCTTTATCCCAGTTTTTGGTAGGTAAGAGAAAACTTGACAATAAAAATGGAGGTCACATGTCACCTGTTAATTTCCCTCCCTTTTTTATCTTAGATTTCAAAAAGCTTCTTTAAATTCAGTTATATATATTTTTTAATTAAATAAAAAGAACATGAAAGATTGAAAGGTGGAAAATTCACTGCTGATTTGAGAGCTGTCCCATTCTCAGTAACTCTCAAAGCCTCTGAAAGTATTTCCACTAACAAATCCACTTAGTCTATGAAATTCTTCCCCTCCACCAACAAAAGGATTTAGAACAGAAAAAGTAAAGAAGTTTTAAATAGCTGCCTATTTTTAAATTTAAATTTTAACTTTAAATTATATTTTTTTGTTATTGTTCAGTTGTTTCAGTCATGTCCAACTCTCTGTAATCCCATGTGGGTTTTCTTGGCAAGGATACTGGAGTGTTTTCTCATTTCCTTCTCCAGTTCATTTTACAGATGAGGAAACTGAGGCAAATACTACCCAGCCTCACATGTGTAAGGCAAGATTTGAACTCAGGAAGGGAAGTCTTCCTGACTCCAGGCCTGGCAATCTATCCACTACACCACCTAGCTGCCCCAAAATTATATTAGCATACTTAGAACTGCTTTTAGTTTTATAATAATCTATATCCCTTATCGAATGCTTCATTTGGTATGTCCCACATATGTATTTGGAATGTGAATAGCAAGTTTGTCAGCATGCTACAATTAATGCTACGTGACACTCTCATGTACACAAAAATTCTGTGATTTGTTATTTTCAAATTTATTTTTAATATGCAAATTAAAATAAACTGAGTTTTTTACATTGTAAATTTGCCAATACTTTATGCCAAAGAAAAGCTTCCAAATGCTTTACAAAACAATACAGAGGCAAGTAAACCTGATTTTAGGATCATCGTAAAAACCAATGGAATTTTCTAGTTGATCCTATTCAGAAATAATGGTCATATGAAAATGGTTTCTTCAGCACTTAAAATGTTTGATGGGAATGACAGAGCAACTTCAGTAGTCTCTGAATGGAACAATCTCTTTCTCAGAAAAATGTTTCCCGGCACAGCGGACAAGTAGATTTATTGCTAGATGTAAACCATTTGTACTGCAAAAGAAAGATAAATATTAAAAAAAAAATTAAAACAGTAAAACACTACAGTTGCTTTCTTCTAAGCCAAAAATCAATGCGATGATAAAGAGATTTACTCTACATTACTATTAGACTGCATCATGTATCAGGACTTAAACATGTAGGTCTATCACTTCATTTCCAATATAAAACTTCCTACTAAGTGAAAAATAGGTTAACAAAACCTTTTTTTTTAACGGCAACCTCTTCATAAGCACACAATCAAAATAACACAAAGTGTTTTGTACCTTTTCCTTAGTGATTCTTTTGGACTAATCACTTGAAATAGGAAAATAAAAAACTGAGGAAATAGCTATGAAGTTCAACAATACTACCAGTCTACTAGAACTATGTGTGACTCCACCTCATTAACTAAATTTAAGAAATCTGAGGTAATACTGGTAAAATTTTTGTTTTTGTGTCTTAAGTATTACATAATCCTTTACACCAAATTACAAATCACTCACAATTCTTGAACTTTTTCTTAATAGTCTTACCAAACAGGCTGAATGGAATTTTTTCTTGCATGTTCTGCAGGCTTTCTTGGGAAGAGAATAGTTGAAACCATGAATGACTGAGAAACAGATCATGCAATCTTCAACACCCTCAAAACGTTTGTCCACATTATTTTTCCATAATGCCAAGCCTTCCATAATACTTCCATTCTAGCAAAAAGAAAAAAAGTACATCAGTATGCACACCATGTTATTTTTCAAATTAGACTTCTACAAAATAAGATTTAGATAAGAGAATGTAACATGTTTAACTCTTAAGTTTTGTAAACTGATTTTCAAATGGCTTTCCATGCTTTGAGAGCCAGATGGAATTCCTCCATCAAAACATAGCTATGATTTAGTTATTAGAAACTCACCTGATGAGTGAGGTATGTGCTTAACTGCAGCATCCAGTTACGCCACTGCTGAACAGCCACTCCAACTCTTTTTCCACTTTCCACTGTTATTGAGCCCAGTGGATAATTCAAAGGAATCTGAATGATAAGTTCAATGAATATGTCATCAACTGAGTAGGTAGCAATGACTTCTCTTGTGGTAGAGCGAGCTTTTACCTGGAAGAAAAAGAACAGCAATCTTCAAACCATTATTCCCATAAGAGTACTGTAAGCAAAGATCTTTACTGAAGAAAACTCAATTACACATGTGAATGTGAGTATATAAATAAACCATAGTGTTAAATGTACTTGCCATTTATAAATCCAGTTCTTTGATGGCAGATTCAAATGTCAAAATATACTATGCAAGAAGTACTTATTACATATATTAATCATATAACTTTGTAATTGTTATATTATTATACCAAGTGCTGGAGAACATAAAAAATTATAGTTCCTGCTTTTAAAGATCTTACAAATCTAATGGGAGGTCCACGTCTTAGATGAAGAAAAAGAGATATTCTGACAATAAGATATAAGACATTTGAAAAGAAAGAGGCTATTTTCAGCTTGAAGCGATTAGGAAAGCCTAGGCCTTGAGGAAAGAAGAAATTATTATTAATAGGTGGAACTGTGGAGCTGGTAATGTCTAGGTATGAAGCACAGAAATACAGGGTATATAACAAAGTCTTGCATGCTACATTCTATTTCATGAATGAGGCACGGCCTCTCCATTACAATTAACATTATCTTCTAGTTATGATATACTTATGAACACAATCTTTCATTTTAAAAACATGACAAAAATAATATTCAAAAAGTTGTTTCAATTTTTACCTCAATGATTTTTATATACTAAAACTATGAAGAAGTTTTAAAACTACAATCAGAGATAGAGTCAACATTCTAAAAACTTTAGAAGCTAAAGGATGACACTAACCGTCATGCCGTTAAACAGCTGTGTGCTTGTCTGCACAGAAGAGATCTCTTGGAAGGAGAGCACGTTACTGACATACTTGCTTGTGAATTTATCTACAACGCTGAAAACACGCTTGTCGCAGCCGTTCCACCAAAGTCGAACCATAGCTGGCAGGTCTTTTAACGTGATCTGATAGACGGAACAAGCCAAGTGGGGGATCTGAGACGAAAGGTTTGCGGTTTCTGGGGGAGAAAAAGTCTTAGTTATCTATCTGTATATACATAAATCAACAAGATGTTCATTTTCATTTAAAAATAAGTATTTTTTTCCCCTGGCATTAACTGCCAAATGCTCCCCAGTGTTGTTGGCTGATTTTTCTTCTCTCTCAAATTCAGAATGAACCATGTAAAAGTCCAGTTTAGCATTTGGCAACTAGGAAGCATAAATATCTTTAATAGAGTTGCCTCCTGTATATAAATAAGACTCAGCATGTTTACCTATTAATTCAGAAGAATATGTTATTTTAACTTGATTTTCATACTAGGGAATCCATACACAGATAAAACTAAAAGGTCCACTAAAGAAAAACCACTAAATTTTCAGTAATTGTAATTAAAGGAGCTAAATAAATGGTACACAAAAGGCATTAGTGCTGCTTCAATATGACTCTCAATTTCTTCTTATATATCCTGCCTTTTAAATATGACTCAACTACATACCAAACTGGGGAAGTTTTTTTTAAATGAGAAAAAGGTGAATACTATCAATTAAGTGAAGAGAATAGGAAAACAACACTTTCATGACACATGAAATGAAGACATACTTCCAAAAGGGAAGTGAAATATTCTCTCTGGAATATCATGTTACATTTTTCCCCTCTACCTATTAAAGTTTCTTAAGGGATTATGCCTAAGTTCATCTTTAGAGCCTTAAGTGTTTAGCATGCTTTTAAAAAGTTCCCTATTAGTTCCACAGTTTCTAGGTAATCCATCTTAGTCCCCAAAGATCATTTCCCTAAGGTATATCTCTAGCTGAATGGAGGTCATTTTTAGCATATTTAGTAAAAGAAAATTTTTTTTGAAAGATTGGTTGTCTCCCTGTTTAGCCTGGGCTGGAAATGCAGTGACTTCTCATGTACCCAGTTCCCCTAGGGATCAGGCAAGGGAGATCTGCTCCTTTTTGACCTATGCCATTTCCTTAGGGCATCTGATTCAACTCTTCTACCCATTCCCAGAGACTCACCATTTTGATGATAGATTTAATGCAAACACCTGATTCGCTTATTAGCCGACTGAAGCTCAGAACTCCCAATCTCAAGAGATTTTGTGAGCATTAGCCTTGGCAATGGCGATTGCAGGTATGTAACACCACACCTGGCTCTTACCTGGTAATAAATTGCAGGATTATCAAGCTAAAGAGTTCAGAATTAACCACATTCAATGACCATGCCAATTCCCGGTTCTGTATAGAACCAAAATATATGATTTTGCCTATCACAGATGAGAAATTCTGGAATATCTTAAATGTCAGTTTCTGTCAACAATTATGATTTTTCTTTACTTTGACAGCAAAGAAAAAGGTGTTTCCCTAAAAGGTAAGATCTTTCCCTGGAAGAAAGTATATTTGAACTCTAAGTCTGAAGCTAGTTTCGTAAAAGAAGAGAGAATACACTTTCCTGACCTCTGACGTGTAAATGGAGTTCTTCTGTAAAGAATGTTCTTGTTTCCTTATTTGGGAGCTCAGCAGCTGACCCCGCACAGGTGGGTGTTTCTGGCATAAGTCTGAACAGATGATAGAGCAGCTTATTCAAACTCTTTGTTCTTCTAAGATACAATGAATAAAGGGCACGAAGCTGATGAAGATAAAATTATTTGTTAGTAATTCCAGATTAAACTACAATGAGACACAAAAACAGATAAAGCAAGGTACAATAACAGTGGGGAAAAAAAATGACTCAAAGTGTTTGGGCTGAAATCCCACCTCCAACACTGACTCTTGTGTGTGATCTGGGGCCCGTCACTTGACCTCCATGAACCTGAGTCTTCTCATCTACAAAACAGGAGGAAGGTTTTTCCTCTAGATCTGTGATCTTCTGAACTGACTCAGATAATGAGAACGGAAGCTTAAACAATTACAATCCTGACTCTTTTTCAAAAGTACTTTGATAACATCACTCCTCTATTTAAAGATCCCACCACGGCTTTCAGTTGCCACTTGCACCAAATACAATTTAACTCTGTACTTTTAATTATGCATTGTCTCCTAGCTTGTCCAGGCAGAGCAGTGAACAGAGTACTGAACTCTGAGTTAAGAACATCTAAGTTCAAATCCTTCCTCAGAGACTCAGTTGTTGTGTGATGCTGGGCAAGTGACTTGACCTCTCTCCTCCTGAGTTTTCTCATCTGTAAAATGGGACTAATAAACACAAATATCTATCAGAGTTGTTGTGTGAGTCAAATAAGGTAATATATGTAAAGTACTTTGTAAATACTAAAAGCATTACATAAATGCTATAATACTTTCATCACCTCAACCTAGATTCTTTGAGGCAGACAATAAAAGTGCTTGTCCACTATTCAAAACTTGTATAGTCTCCAAATTTTCCTTTGTCATGGTCTTGCTTAGAATGTTTTTGCACTAAAGTATAGCCTTTCTCTACTTTCAAATCCCTCATTACTACCTGTCTAGGCTGTTCGAATAGCCTCCTAATCCATATCCAGTCTTGCCCCACACTCTAATCATGTGACTGCCAGATTTATATTCCATACAAATCCCATTATCACTACTCTTCCTGAAACCCTTCAATAAATGTAAAATAAAAAATGTTTGTTAGTCTGACATTCAAGGCCCTTCAGGATCTAGTGCTACCCTATCATATTCCATGCTCCAACCAAACTGAAGTATTCACTACCCCTTGTATATATTTCTCAATTTCTCCTCCTTTGCTCTATATTCATTTACATTGATATATAATTTAATATGTAACAGATATATAATATATACATATATATTACATATAAAATATAATTTAGAATTATGTACTGCTCTATATTTAGAATACCTTTTTTTAAACCTCTCTACTTCTACTTATCAAAATTTTACCCATCCTTCAAGACCTAATTCAAATGCCATCTCCAGTAAGCCTCACATAATTTCCCCAGTTGGCAATGGATCCTTCCTTCCTCCAAATATTGCATAGCACTTCATTACCTCTTTTTATGCACAGATCATGTTCTATTTTCTCACTGTAATTCTTTGTATCTCCTCTATTAGATTATTCTGTTCAATTCACTAAGTATTTATCAAGATGCTGAGGATAAAAAGACAAAACAACCATCCTTGCCCTCAAGAAGACATTCTTTTTAGAAGCAAACACATACACATTTAAATGAATATGAAATGCCTACAAAGTAATTTCCTGGAGAAAGATACGGTTCTAACATTGAAGGGCAGTTTGTAAACACAGAATGTGAAAGTTCAGGATGGCATGCTGGGAAGCCAGGGGAAGAGTGGAAAGAGCACACCCAAGGAATGGGGCTGACACTGAGAGAAAAGAGCAGGGTAGTCACTGAAAGGAATTTCAACCTAGGGAGTCCACAATACACAAACAGATTCTGAGTAATACCAGAGCTCTAGCGTAGTGGGGTCAAGCTGCCCTGCAGCACCCAACACTCCTGTGTGACAAATTAAGATTATAACGGGAAATACTTAACAAAACAAATGAAAATGCAATAGAACCTCGATTATGTGGTTTTCTAAGTCAATATGTAGTTGCAAGGGATGTTTAAGGTTTGTGGCCCTTTTCTATGAGTTTGAGACTATTCCTGTAGGGAACTAGAATGTCACATCTTAAAAAAAAGTAATATTTATTTGACTGTCAATCCATGAGAAAGAGGAAGATGAGTGAGAGTGTGCTAGTGTGTGTGTGCGTGTGTGTGCGTGTGCGTGTGTGTGTGTGTAGAATATAAATATGGCTGCAGGCCAAAGGTCCAGGTCCTGATCCTGACCAAGGTAGACATAAATGAAGTCCTGGGCCAGACTGGTTACAGAAGTGAATCATATCTGAGGCATGAAATGCCATAAGCCTCACTTCATGACAAAAAGATCATATGCTCAATAAGGAGAGGTAAAATCACTTACCTTTGTGCCCTTCTCCTTCCTGGCCCTCAACCACTCTGCACACAGTAGCTACTTATTTATCAAAATGACAACAATGTTGAAATCCCTGCTCAAATTCACTCTTCCTGGAGCCTTTCCTAAACACCCTACCCCATCCAAATCTGATTATATAATTTCTTATTACATAATTTATATTTACCAACATTTTATTTGTAGGTCTAGTATCTTTGTTAATATGTATTATTAGGTTGAACTTTGAGAGCCGGAATCTTCATAAATCAATTTTGATAAATTACCTCACACTGAGGTAGAGTGCTCAAAATATAATGGATGCTCTACAATGGGACTTGAACAATATGAACTATAAATTTGGTTCCAAATATAATCTGATGGAGAGGCATATCAAAAGAAAACTAGACTTAAAATCCAAGAAAGCTGGTTTGGGTTTCAGCTCTACCATTTATGATCTGTGCAACTATGGTAAAGCCATTTACCATTTCTGAGTCTCATTTTCCTTATCTATAACTGAGGCTAGTGCCTACAATACCTGTTGCAAAGGTATTGTGTATTTTGTGTACGCAAAGTGCTTTATGTTTCATCAATGTGTATTACTACCGTGATGTTCAAGTTGAACTGTTTTAAGCTTTTGTTCCTCCCAAACTGGTACATTAGACTTTTTGGAAATTGGGGAATAGGGGAGAAAGGGAAAGAGGAAAGGAAGAGAAAAACTTGGGTTTGCAGTTCATTAAGAAATATTTACAGTTCATTAAGAAATAGTTTTTGTTCAGAATTACAGACTCAAGACAGAATGAGGAAAACCTGAGTTCAAGTTCTACCGATAACAAATTAGATTGGCTGTATCATCCTGAGCAAGTTATCCTTCCTCTCTGTGTCTCAGACAACTCTCTAAGAATAGGGAGCTAAGGTACACTGGGAGAAGAAGCTCCCTGCACAAATGAAATCATGGGTCTAGACCAGGGGTAGGGAACCTGTGGCCTCGAAGTCCCATGTAGCCCTCTAGGTCCTCAAGTGCAGCCCTATGACTGAATCCAAACCTCACAGAACAAATCCTCTTAATAAAAGAATTTATTCTGTAACACTTGGACTTAGTCAAAAGGTTGGACCACATGTGGCCTGGAGGTCACAGGTTCCCTGCCCCTGGTCTAGACCTAAACACAAATACACGAAAATAAATTAAAACAGCAACAAAACTACTACACGGTATCCATTAAGGTTAGTTTGGTCAGCTTGAGCTGATTTTCTTCAGCTTTGATCATATGCACTAAACTTATTAACTAAAATATTAATAATAATAGAGTGAGTAGTTTGAAAAGCTGCTTAAAGATGAAAGTAGAATTTTTTGTGGAATCTAAAAACCAAAAACAAAGCAGGTGCTCACAGACTGAAAAAAATGGATTAACAAACTGTGATATAATACTGTAATGGAATAATACTACAGAATAAACAATGATGAACATAAGGAAGTCAGAAAAACATGAAAAATGTCTATGAAATTGTAGAGATGAAGAAAGAACCAAGAAAACAACATTCACAGCTGATCACAATGGTGTATAGGAAAGCAACCACAAAACCATCAAGACCTGGATTAAATGAAATGGTCAGTCTTGGCTCCAGAAAAGTAACGATGAAGCACATGTCCTTCCTCTTTACACAGAGCTGGTAACTGGGTGGAGAAGGTGGTACACACTGTCAGGAAAGGTATCAGTCAGCCAGATGAACTCAGGCAGGGAAGCAATAGGCATGGCTACGTCCATGCTGGAGGAGAGGGAACCGAAACCCAGTGGGGGGCACGGGGGGATGGGGGGCCTTGCCCTCCAGAAGCTACTTGGGGCAGGGACTACAGTCAGTGAAAAATAGGTTCTACAATGTGAAGGTTAGGGCAGCTTGCTTATCTAATCATCAAATAGGGCAGACAAGGGAAGTGAACAATAAGGATAATAAGGAAGGGATAAAAAAAGAAAAATAAGGAAGAACAGGTAAGAAGAAGTTTAAATAATCTAGGTCCAAAGCTGTTCAGATAAGATGAAAAACCATTTTCCTTTTTTTCTTTTAGTGAGATAAGAAGCGTAAAAAGGGGACAGAGCTAATGCTTATGGACATACCTGAGATGTAGCTGCTTTGAAAAAAATAAGTATTAATTTCCATGTGAGGAGATACCCCAAAACATAGCAGAACTCCTCACTCAATGGCTGAATAACTGCAAACTCTCCAACAGGGTAACACTCCAGAATATTTTCTAGTAAATCTTCTAAGATGCTGAGAACAGCCATCAAAGCTACAGGTGGTGACCTAGGAATTAATGATAAATTACAGATTATAGAATATTTTTTAAAATTTAAATCTTTTTTTCCTCAATTTGCTGCCAAATTTGTTACTATTTAAATGCTTTAGATATCTTGCCTCCTAAGTCTCCTTAAATTACATTTTTAAAAATTTAAGACATAACAAGGTAATTATGCAAACAGAAAAGCAATTTATGCAAGTCTGGATACTAATTAGTTCCAAACCAAAACGTTTATCACCTTACTAAGGTTTTTTTTTAAATTTTTAACTATATGGAAGCTTTAAAGAAGGAAAAATAGTAGTCTTGATGCTTAAGCCCTTAAAACAGTGCAAGCAAAACATTTTCTTTTATAATGGCCATTACCACTGCATTATTGTAAAAATTATCATAAAAAGAGTAACATATTTCAGTTACTTAAGGATTCATGATATGGTTAGTATATAGTCTTTCAGTAACACAGATCACAGCCACCCTATAAATTTGATGGATAGTTTTCTGGAGCTGCTATAATCAAAAAATTCATCACTCTGCAAAAGCAACTTATTGATAAGCCTTCCAAAACTTGGGTTGGCTGGCCCTCTCTCAGATGACAGACCTAAAAACCATAACTAAGTCTGTACACAAAGCATTTCTAGCTTGTCCAGAAATGCCAAACCTTGTAACCCCAGGTACAGATTTAGAAAACCCCATATGAGGATGAGAAATAGAGTTTTTGTATAAGGTTACACATATGAAAAAATTACCTAATTTTTATCACAGCAAATAGCTGAAAATTTTCTCTTCAGATTTAACATTCACTGAGATTATGAAAGATTCAAACTTTATTTCTCCTGAAGATCAATGCTGACCAATTTACTAGCAATGTTTTCTCACTGTGAGAGGAGAATAAAGTATATTTTGTCCTACTCTTGGCTCCCATCTTCTGGAAGAAGGTTCGAGTCCAGAGATGAGAGAACCACCACTATCCAATGATAGCTTTAAAAACTTACTGTTTTTTCCACTGTAGCCTACTAAATATGCCATACCTTCCCACCCCACAAACACAGAACTTTCAGGGTTCTCTCCCTCCTTCCTTTTTTTTTCTGGGGGAGGTAGGAAGGGTTAAGAAAGGGGTGAGGAAGGAATGAAGGACTGATTTCCCAAAGGTGAATATACTATTAGAGGAACAAATACCAGCCCTAAGAAAGAAACACAAATTCAGTCTAACAAATGCATATGAAGGGTCTGCTATGTGCAACACGTATTACTGTTCAAAAATGATATAGCCCCTTCCTTCAGGAGTTTGCATTCTACAGGGGGCACACAGTATGTATGTATAGACACGTGTGTATGAGATAGTTTGAAGACACTACCAGATCATATCTAACTGCTACTTAAGGCCAATTCTTCTTGAATCGCCGGCAACAAAACTTCTAGATACTGAAACTAAGGAAGTAAGCACTACCTCTGCCCTCAGGGTAGTGGTCAGCGCATAGTAAGTGTTTAATACATCCAGAGTATCTAATTAAATAAGAAGCAGCTAGGTGGTTAAGTGCCCAGAGCCCTGGGCCTGTCAGAAACACCTGAATTCAAATCCAACTTCAAACACCAAACTCTAGGTCACAAAACCTTATAAATTATACCAGTATGATCTATTTGTAAAATATAAAGAGCAGTAACTTATCACATGAAAATTTTAAAAGCAACTATAAGACATTAAAAAGATTCAAATACAATTAAAATTTTAAAAAATCTCACAAGGCAGGTTCTTCTTCTTCATCAACATACGATTTAAGATC
Organism: Bettongia penicillata ogilbyi; assembly: GCA_023548195.1. NCBI lineage: Eukaryota > Metazoa > Chordata > Mammalia > Diprotodontia > Potoroidae > Bettongia > Bettongia penicillata. The sequence goes on along the minus strand of JAJHZJ010000525.1, from coordinate 1,428,993 downwards.
ATCATCATCAAACTTTGGCAATTCAGGCATCAGCCTAAGAGTTGGAGGAAACATAACTTTAAATCCTTTTTTACATGCTCATTTATACTTATATGTAAGATTAACAACTTTTATTTTATATTAGAACATTAAGTTTAAATAATGCAAGGGAACAAAATTCCTAATATGCAAATGAACATAATGTGCCCTTTAAGATACCATACAACTAGAACTTGTCTGAAGTGATTTACAATGAAGAAAGCTGAATAACCATATAATATTCACAACGAATACAGTAAGCAAATGTAAGTAAAGTCAACACTGAGAGGCCACATAATTTGTTTTTTAACTTCATTATTAAAGTTAAAGGACATTCCCTTTTCTGTCAACAATTTTTTTGGATATTTACTTTTCAAAGTAGTTCACTTGGATTTTGTTAGGAAGTTATCTGCTATGTTAAAACAAAACGTATCAGTACATTTTAAAATTAAATGAGAAAACAAATCTTTTTTAAAATCATAAAAACAGATCTTTGCTACTAAATATTGACTCATATAGTCAATGTGAATATATCTTAAGGCCATATAATTCTGCATTTCTTCATCTCTAACATCACATAAATTTGCTTCTCAAATAATTTGCTTTTTTTAAAGAAATATTAAGCAACAATAAAAAGACATTAACGTGAGCTTGGAAGTCAGTCTTTGACTTGAACACTCTTATCAGCCAAACGAGGGGGCAGCTGGGTGAGCTCTAAGGCTCCTTCCAATTCTGTAACCGTTTCACAAATAATGTTATGATTTTAAAAGCAGTAGTGGCGCAGTAGATAGACTGATGCACCTGAAGTCAGGAAAACTTGATTTCAAATCGGGCCTCAGGCATGTAATAGTTAGTTATGTTACTGGGAAAATCACTTAAATATTGCCTGCCACAGTTTCCTCATCTGTAAAATAGTAATAGTAATTACACCTACCTCCCAGGATTGTTGTGAGGATAAATGAGAGAATATTTGTAAAGCACTTCACCAAATGAATTCTAGCTATCATTAATACTTAAAATACCTTAAAGCTTAAATACTTAAAATTCACATATACTGATAGTATAGTTTTCAATGCAACGTCCCTAAAAACAGGAACTAATTTTTAAAATGAACCACTTTAGAGAAATGTGCACTCTATTATAAATATAGTAACTGCGTCTTCCGCTTAATATACTTCCTAAACTTTCTGCATGAAGTTTTCTCTACACCACATAAATTTAAATTCTCTAAATTTTCACTAAACAATCTGAGTTGTCCAATTTTTTAAATGAAGAAAAAATGATACACACATACGCACTTTTCAAAAGTCAGCTAAACAAAACCCAACGCAATCAATACATTAATTTAATTCTTACTTATACAACATATGATAAACTGTAATTTGCACAGGTCTAGCTCTGAAGTGAAGTAATGGGGCGAGCGTATTTAACAAGGTCTGGAGACGTTCTGGAAGGTTTGTCTTTTGGTCAGGTTTTAATCTAACGGCGAGTTTGTGATTCAGCAGTTGATCCTTTGAGATGTATGTTAGTGTTTCGCCCAAAGGTATCAGCACTGAATTATGAAAAGATGTTTCAGATGTATCTTTGCTTTCCTCTGATAAAAGAAAAACAAAACAAAAACAAAAAGATCCAATGAGGTAATTATCATAATTAATACTTGGGAGAAAATCAGTAGACAGATTATTATTGCAAAATATTATTAATACAAAGTAAATTTGTTACCTATAGAGACAAATGAAATATTACAGCTTTTAACTGTGTTTTTATGCTGTTGATTCTTTAAAAAAAAAAAAAAAAGTCCTGTACTCACTTAAGATATTCTAATGAAGACTTCAGGAGTATTAATATTCAACTTAATTTTTCAATAGTTTTTGGTCAAAAAAATATTCTGACCTAACCCCCGGCTCTCTCTCCATATGAGTGTCATCCTCTCATCCGCTGCCACCCCAATCCATAGCTTTTTTTTATTTTTTTATTTTTAATGAGTGGAGGTAAGGTCAGTTTTTTTTTCCACTAGAGTATATGTCAGTAAAAATTCAAACAGTACAAAGTTTTGTACTTAGTTCTTAATCAATGCTTCATTCCTACCTTTTAAAAGTCCTAACATTATCTCCACATCCTGTTTTTTTCACATTTAATGTATTTTATTTTTCCCCAATTATATTAAAATACTTTTAAAAAAACTTTTGAGTTCCAAATTCTATCCTTCCCTCCCTTTCCCTCCCTGAGATGGTAAACAATCAGATATAGGTTAAGCATATGCAACCATGTAAAACATTTCCATATTAGTCATTTTCTACAAGAAGACTTGAATACAAGAAAAAAATGAAAAATGTGAAAAATAGTACACTTGAGTCTGTATACAAATAATATCAATCAGTTCTTTCTCTGGAGATGGACAGTATGCTTCATCATTAGTCCTTTGGGATTGTCTTGGATCACTGTACTGTTGAGAAAAGCTAAATGATTCTCAGTCCATCGTACAATGCTGCTGTTACTGTATACAACCTTCTCCTGGTTCTGTTCATTTCGCTTTGCATCAGTTCATGTAAGTCTCTCTAGGTTTTTCTGAAAGCATCCTGTTCATCATTTTTTATAGCATAATAACATTCCATCACAATCATATACCATACATTTTTTTAGCTATTCCCCAATTGATGGGTATCCCTTTGATTTCCAATGCTTAGCCATCACAAAAAAGAGCTGCTATAAATATTTTTGTACAAATAAGTGCATCCCCCTCCTCCTTTTTTTTTAATCTCTGGGATATAGATCTAGAAGTGCTAACCTGTATTTTAAATAATCAATCTATTAATATCTTTCCCTCCTCATTAACAGTTATAATCCAATGTTTCTTTTATTTAAAAAAAAAAACTCTAAGAATAGGCCTCCCTTATTTAAAAAGCAAAGAAATTTTGAAACTTCCTAAGTAATCAAATGCCCAGTTGCACTTCTGGATAACACCAAAACTCCTTTGCTTCAGACTGTTCTCTACCTCCTTTTCTTTTTCCTCAATAATGAACTACTCCTGTACCGCAGACCTCAAAAGAAAAGGAACTGATTTGGAAAAGACTTTATGTACCATGCATAGTTACTGACTAGACTCTGACTAGTACCACATTCAAAGCAGCAGCTCCTAACAAGATCAACAAGTCCATGGCATAAGTGGCAAGTTGAACAACCTTTCTAATCAGAATAATGCGCAACTATTTGTGTCACCCTCTTGAAAAAAACAGTTAATTAGGAGAGCTAAGTATTTTTGTCATGTTAAAAATAAAAGGCTTGTGAAATAAGAAAAACCAGATTACTGTGCACAGTAACAGCACTATGATAGGGATGATCAGCTGTGAAAGACCTGGCTATTCTGAACAATACAATGATCCAAGACAACTCCTAAGGACTTATGATGCTATCCAATCTACTGTTTGATAAACCCAAGGACCCCAGCTTCTGGGATAAGAACTTACCGTATGACAAAAATTGCTGGGAAAACTGGATAACGGTGTGGCAGAAACTAGGCATAGCCCAATGTCTGACACTGTACACAAGAATAAAGTCCAAATGAATACATGATCTAGGTATAAAGACTGATACTATAAACAAATTAAGGGAGCAACGAATGGTGTATTTATCAGATTTATGGAGAATGGAGAAATTTTTCACCAAACGAGATAGAGAACATTATGAAGTACAAAATGGATAATTTTGATTACATTAAATTGAGAGTTTTTTGCACAAACAAACCCAATGCAACCAAGATTAGGAAGGAAGCAGAAAACTAGGAAAGAATTTTTGCAACTATTACAAATGAGGCAATCATAAAGGCCTCATTTCTAAAATATATAGAGAACTGAGTGAAATGTACAAGAATACAAGTCATTCCCCAACTGATAAATGGTCAAAGGATATGAACAGGCAGTTTTCTGAGGAATAAATTAAAGCTATCTATAATCATATAAAAAATGCTCTAAATCACTACTGGTTGGAGAGATGCAAATTAAAAAAACTCTGAGTTACCACATCACACCTATCAGATTGGCTAACATGACAAAACAGGAAGAAGATAAATGTTGGAGAGGATGTGGAAGAGTTGGAACACTAATTCATTGTCAGTGGAGCTGTGAGTTAATCCAACCATTCTGGAGAATAATTTGGAACTACGCCCAAAGGGTTACAAAATTTGCATACCCTTTGACCCAGCAATATCACTTGTAGGACTGTATCACTTGTGGGACTGAAAGGGTCCCACATGTACAAAAATATAGCAGTTCTCTTTGTAGTGGCCAAGAACTGGAAATCAAAGGGATGCTCATCACTGGGGAATGGTTGAACAAGTTGTGGTATATGAATGTAATGGAACACTATTGTGCTGTAAGAAATGATGAACAGAAAGACTTCAGAGAGGCCTGGAAAGACTTGTATGAACTGATGCTGAGCGAAAGGAGAAGAACCAGGAGAACTTGGTACACAGCAACAATCACAGTATGTGAGGATTTTTTCTGATAGACTTAGTACCTTGCAATGCAAGGACTTAAAAAATTCCCAGTGGTCTCTTAAGGCAAAATGCCTTCCACATCCAGAGAAAGAACTATGGAATTTGATCACAGAATGTAGCAGATCATTTTCTTTTGTATTACGTTTTGGTTTGTTTTACAATTTCTCCTATTCATTTTAATTCTTCTATCCAACATGACATATTCCAAGATGAAAATGTATTCAACAGGAATATATGCGTAGAACTTATATAAAATTGTTTATCCAATTGTCTATCCAACATGACATACCCAAAGTGAAAATATATTCAATAGGAATGTATGTATAGAACCTATATAAAACTGTATGCCATCTCAGGGAAGCAGGGGGAGGTTAGGGAAAAAAATCTAAATTATATGGAAGTGATTGTACAACACTGAAAACAAAATTTTAAAAAAACAAAAAGAAATGATGAACAGAAGACTTCAGAAAGGCCTGGAAGGACTTACATGAACGGATGCTGAGTGAAATGAGCAGACCCAGGAGAATATTATACATAGTAATAGCCACAGTGTAAGAGGACTGTTTCTGATAGTATAAACTTCACTACAATGCAAGGACCTAAAAAATCCCCAATGGACTCGAGGCAAAATGCCTTCCACATCCAGAGAAAGAACTGTGGAACTGGCTCATAGAATGAAGCAGACTATTTTCTCTTGTGTTATGTTATGTTTTGTTTTATGGTTTCTCCCATTCATTTTAATTTTTCTATGCAACATGACTAAGATGAAAATGTATTTAACAAGAATGTATGTGTAGAAACTATGTAAGATTGTACACCTTCTCAAGGAGGAAGGGAAAAAAATCTAAGATATATGGAAGTGATAGTAAAAAAACTAAAAACAAAATAATTTTTAAAAAAATTATATTCACCATGGGAGAGAGAACTGATGAACTCTGAGTGCAAATTGAAGTATAATTTTCTCAATTTCTTTTTGGTGTTTTTTTTTCTGTAGCAAGGCTAATATAGAAATGTATATTGCATTATTTCACAGTGGGTGAGGGAGGGTGGGAAGAAAGGGAGAGAATTTGGAACTCAAAATTTCAAAAGAATGTTAAAATTTAATACTAAAGCTGCAACTGTCTTAAGAGGAATTTTACATCAGGGGTGTGTTCAACTAAGTTATAAATTATCATATTGTCTGAATGCTATAAAAAGCAACGTAACTGCTATAATTTCTACCTCACTTTCAGTATTCTTTATCTTAGCCTTCCCGTATCACTTCAAACATTTATAATACAATTTCAATTTCTTTTAATCTAAATTTTAATAAATACATCTAGAGTTAAGAATCTATAGATGATTTTATGGATAAATCTCATGAATATCAAACACCACTTCAAAAACAGGACATTATTTCACTTTTTACTTACCTGTAATCTTCACTAAAAGAGGTAAAAGTAAACTGTGTATGCCTTCAGAAAAAAACTCCTGCCATTCACTGATTAGGTTTACAGGAAGGTTGCTGCTTATGGAACTGAAATAAGCACTCAGAGTACAAGCCAAATCACAGCTAACACAGGCAAACAGTTGCACAAGTGGAACAGGATACAGTGCATGATTTTCACTTGTTGTCTGGAATAAAAATCAGGTAGAATCAATTCAGCAAATTTCTAATTATTAATATCAGATGCAATAATGGTAATATATTTACATTATACTTTAGACTCTATAAAGTATATAATTGAAATACTTAAAGTATTCCTTTCATTTATTCAATCTTTAAAGTAATCCAATGAAAAAGAAAACGCAAAATATTTTTTAAAGCTAGGAAAACTTGAAGCTTGGAGAAGTGACTTGCCCAGGATCACACAACTATTTTTTTTTAATTAAATATTTATTTTTTCAATGAGCTAAAATGCACCTTTTTCTTTCTTCCCTTCCCCTCCAACTCTCTCTGTCCCTCCTCCCCAAGCCCCAGTCCTTGAGGACAAAAGAAAATAAACCCCGTTAGAAATAAGTTTTCAGGCAAAACAAATTTCTGCATTGGCCATATTTATAAGGAAAAAACCACACAAACCTACGTATGTATAGCTGTGTGTGTGAGGCTGTACCCAGCCTTTTATCAAGAAGCAGCAGTGTTTCATCATTACTCCTCTGAAATTGTGGCTGACACTGTTCTGATAAGAGTTCCTGAGTCATTCAGTGTACAAACTGTTCTGATTCTGTTAACGTTAGTCTACTTTAGTCCATACAAGCGTTCTCAGATTCCCTTGAGACCATCCCCTTCGTCACTCCTTGCACCATAATAGTAAGTCATCACATTAATATATGATAATTTCTTCAGCCATGTCCCAATTCATGGGCACCTATTGCACATTCCCATTCTTTGCCACCTCAAAAACAGCTATAAATACTTTGGTATGATCCTTAGAGTGTTATAAATACTTGGGACAGGAGGGCGGAGCCAAGATGGCTGAGTAGAAAGACAAACATAAACTAGCTCTTCCCCCACCACCCATAAAATACCTGTGAAGAAAGACTTTCAACAAATTCTAGAGCAGCAGAAGCCAAAGAACAACGGAGTGGAAACTTCCAGCCCAGGGTGACCTGAAAGGCCGAAGGGAAAGGTCTGTCCCACCTGACTCACAGTAGAGCCCAGCCTAAGCCTTGGCCTCAATGGTGCCTGGAGGAAGAACCCAGCAGGCTTCAGGGCCGAATCCAGAGTGGCAGGGGGTGTTGCAGATCCCTCAACCCACAGGAGCCAAAGGTCAGTGAGAGAGTTTTTTCAGCTGACCAAGAATGGAATTGGGTCTTCCCACAGGTCTGGCCTCAGGTGGTGGTGTCAGAAGTCTCATCAGGCAGCAGCAGCTCCCATAGCAGCCTGCACCCTTGGTTGGATCCTAAAATCCCTGGAGGAACTGAGCAGCTGATTCTTACTTCAGCCTGTGTGGCAGCCCTGCCCCCACAGTAGCTGATCTTTATTTCACACTAAATGGCAGCCCTGCCCCCACCAAAAGCCCCAGGGGGAATCAGTATATTTGAATCTCAGTCCCAAGTGCTAGCTTGGTGGAACTGGAGGCCAGGTGGCTGTGGAAAGGGAATTCTATTACTCACAGATTCTGGGCACAAAAGTTTCTTGTTGCTCCCAGTGTACACACTTGACTGTGCCACCTTGGAGGAACTGAGATCTTATAGATCCCCAGATTATACCCTACTCTTGACAAAGGACCCAAAAGTCAAGTAACTGGTTGGGAAAATGTCCAAAAAAGGGAAAAAAATAAGACTACAGAAGGTTACTTTCTTGGTGAACAGATACCTTCTCCCATCCTTTTGGATGAAGAAGAGCAATGCATACCATTAGGGAAAGACATAAAAGTCAAGGCTTCTGAATCCCAAACATCCAAAATAAATATTCAAAGGTCTCAGATGATGTAAGAGCTCAAAAAGGACTTTGAAAATCAAGTAAGGGAAGTGGAGGAAAAATTGGGAAGAGAAATGAGAGAGATGCAAGAAATTCATGAAAAACAGGTCAACAACCTGCTAAAGGAGACCCAAAGAAATGCTGAAGAAAATAACACCTTTAAAAATAGGCTAACTCAATTGGCAAAAGAGGTTCAAAAAGCCCATGAGGAGAATGCTTTAAAAAGCAGAATTTGTCAAATGGGAAAGGAAGTTCAAAAGCTCACTGAAGAAAATAGTTCTTTAACATATGGAGGCTAATAACTTTATGAAAAACCAAGAAATCACAAAACAAAACCAAAAGAATGAAAAATGGAAGATAATGTGAAATATCTCACTGGAAAAACAACTGACCTGGAAAATATGGGACTACCTGAAAGCCATGACCAAGAAAAGAGCCTAGACATCATCTTTCATGAAATTGTCAAGGAAAACTGCCCTAATATTCTAGAACCACAGGGCAAAATAAATATTGTAAGGATCCACTGATCACTTCCTGAAAGAGATCCAAAAAGAGAAACTCCTAGGAACATTGTGGCCAAATTCCAGAGTTCCCAGCTCAAGGAGAAAATCTTGCAAGCAGCTAGAAAGGAACAATTCCAGTATTGTGGAAATACAATCAGGATAACACAGGATCTGGCAGCTTCAACATTAAGGGACTGAAGGGCATGGAATATGATATTCCAGAAGTCAAATGAATTAGGACTAAAACCAAGAATCACCTACTCAGCAAAACTGAGTATAATACTCCAGGGGGAAAAATGATCATTCAATGAAATAAGGGAACTTTCAAGCATTCCTGATGAAAAGATCAGAGCTGAAAAGAAAATTTGACTTTCAAACACAAAAATCAAGAGAAGCATGAAAAGGTAAACAGAAAAGAGAAATCATAAGGGATTTACTAAAGTTGAACTGTTTACATTCCTACATGGAAAGATTAATATTTGTAACCCTTGAAACTTTTTCCAGTATTTGGGTAGTTGGTGGGATTACACATACACACACACACACACAAAGAGGGAGAAAGAGAAAAAGAGAGAGTCACAGAGCACAAGGTGAGTTGAATAGAATGCGATCATATCTAAAAAAAATGAAATTAAGGGGTGAGAGAGGAATATACTGGGAGGAGAAAAGGAGAAATGGAATGGGACAAATAATCTCTCATAAAAGAGGCAAGAAAAAGATTTCAATGGAGGGAAAAAGGGGGGAAGCGAGAGAGAAAACATGAAGTTTACTCTCATCACACTTGACTCAAGAAAGGAATAAAATGCACTCTCATTTTGGTATGAAAACCTATCTTACAATACAGGAAAGTGGAGGAGAAGGGGATAAGCAGGGTGGGGGGGATGATGGAAGGGAGGGCAATGGGAGGAGGGAGCAATTTGAAATCAACACCCTTGGGGAGGGACAGGATCAAAAGAGAGAATAGAAGCAATGGGGAGCAGGATAGGATGGAGAGAAATATAGTTTTACACAACAAGACTATTATGGAAGTCATTTGCAAAACTACACATATATGGCCTATATTGAATTGCTTGCCTTCCCAATGGGGAGGGTGAGGAGGGAGGAAGGAAGAGAAGTTGGAACTCAAAGTTTTAGGAATAACTGTTAAGTATTGTTCTTGCATACAATTGGGAAATACAGGTAATGGGGTATAGAAATTTATCTTGCCCTACAGGACAGAAGAGAAGATGGAGATAAGGGAAGGGAGGTATGTTAGAAGGGAGGGCAGATTGGTAGGGGTAATTAGCATGCTCAGCTGACATTTTGGGGTGGGAGGAGGGGAGAGATGGGGAGAAAATTTGGAACTCAAAATTTTGTGGAAATGAATGTTGAAAATTTAAAATAAATAAATAATAAATGGTTGGGGTGGCTAGGTGGTGCAGTGGATAGAGCAGCAGTGCAGGAGTCAGCAAGACCTGAGTTCAAATCTCACCTCAGATACTTGACACTCACTAGCTGTGTGACCTTGGGCAAGTCACTTAACCCCAACTGCCTCTTCCTGGGTCATCTCCAGTCATCTTGATGAACATCTGGTCACTGGATTCAGGTGGCTCTGGAGGAGAAGTGAGGCTGGTGACCTGCATAGTCCTCCCTTACTCAAAACAAAGTCAAGTGCAAGTCATGTCATTATTTCTCTGATGGCATGGTCTTCTTTGGCAATGAAGGACAAACACACACAGTATAAATACTTAGGATGAATGTCTTCTTTTTCTACCCTCCATTTTTCCCTTCTCCCTTTCTCTATTTCCATGATGAGCAAAATATAGTTCTGTACCCAACTTGTGTGAGTGTTGTATTCATTCTTCCCTCCTCTGACTAGTTCAGATGAGAATGAGTTTTAAATGTCAGCTGCTCCCCATTTTATTACTTTATAAAAAGAACCTTTATTTCGCTCCCTTCACTTTGTATCAGTTCATTTGGTTCTTTGCAGGTTTTTCTGAAGCCATCCTGCTCTTCATTTCTTCTCTAGCACAATAGTATTCCATCACAATCATATACTACAACTTGTTCAACCATTCTCCAAATGATAAGCACCCTATCAATTTCCAACTCTTTGCCTGTACAGAAAGAGCTGCTATAAATATTTTTGTACAGATAGTTCCTTTTCCCTTGATCTCTTTGGGATGTAGACCTAGTAATGGTATTGCTAGTCAAAGTTTACGTACACTCTTATAATCCTCTGCACACAGTTCCAAATTGTTCTCCAGAATGGTTGGACCAGGTCACAACTTCATCAATATGCTACAATGTATTTATTTTTTCACCTCCCCTCCAGCAATTGTCATTTTCCTTTTCTGTCACGTTACCCAATCAGGTATGTGTGAGGTAGTTTCTTCTGTTCATTCTTCTCTTTTTATCCAGCCCCTCCTCAAAAGTCTGCTTTTCTTCTGACCACTGCCTCCCTTAAGCCACCCCATCTCTTTCATCCCTTTCCCCTCCTACTTCCCTGTTGGGTAAGATACATTTCTATACCTGACTCTGTATAAATATTCTTCCCATTCTGAACCCATTCCAATAAGGTTCAAGCAATGCCTGCTAATGCTCCTCTTTCCTACTTCCCCTTCCACTGTAAAAATTCTTCCTTGCATACTTTCTTTTATGTGAGGCAATTTTTCTTATTTTTCCTCTCCTCTTCTTCCAGGGTATCCCTCTTTCTCACCACCTCCACGTTTTGTTTGGAGATCATCTCAGCATAACACACCACTGTCCTCTATGCAGACTTCTTCTAACTGCCTTAAGAATGATAAAGTTCTCAGAAGTTACATGTAGCATCTTCTCATAAAGGGAAGTCAACAGTTCAATCTGACCTTTTTATGATTCTCTTGAGACTTGCGTTTGAATGTGAAATTTTCTATTTCATTAGATGACCATCTTTTTCCCCTGAAGGATTATATTCAGTTTTGCTGAGTAGATTATTCTTGATTTAATCCTACCTCCTTTGCTTTCTGGAATATCATACTCCATGCCCACTGCTCCTTTAACATGGAAGCTGCCAAATCCTGTGATCTTAACTGTGGCACCATGATACTTTGTTCCTTTCTGGTTGCTTTGCAATATTTTCTCCCCTACTTGATAGCTCTGGAATTTGCCTATAATATTCCTGGGAGTTTTTATTTTGGAATCTCTTTCAGGAAGTGATCAGTGGATTCTTTCAATTTCATTTTGTCCTCTGGACCTAAGACATAAGGGGGAATTATTTGTGTTCCTTTATAATTTCTTCAAATATGATGCCTGGGCTCTTTTTTTTATCATGGGCTTTCAGGTAGTGCAACAATTCTTCAATGGCCTCTCCTTGATTTGTATCCAATTGAACTGTTTTTCTGATAACGTATTTCACATTTTCTTTTGGTCTTTTTTCATTCCTTTCACTTTGTTGTATTGTTTATTGATCTCATATGCTCATTAGCTTTCACTTGTTCAACTCTTATTTTTATGGACTTCCTTTCTTCAGTGGGCTTTTGTATCACTTTTCCATTTGGCCTATTCTACTTTTTAAAGGGTTCTTTTCTTCCATGAATGTTTGTGGTTCTTTTGTCATTGGCTAATTCTGTGTTTTAAGGTGTTATCTTATTTTCTTGTGCCCTCCCCCCCCCTTTTTTTTTTTAACTAAGCTGCTCATTGTCTTTTCATAATTCTTTGCACCATTCCTTTCCCCAATTTTTTCCTCTACCACACTTGGTTCTTTCTTAAACTGTTTCAGGAATCCTTGTTGGGCTTGGGTCCAAATTTCCTTTTTCTTTGAAGTTCTGCTTATTAGTTGTTTGCAAATCATTGTCTTCTTCTGAATCTGCATCTTCCTTTTCCCTGCCACCTTAATACCTTTTTATGGTCAAGTTCTTCTTTTGTTGTTTGTTCATTTTTCTAGTCTTATTTCTTGACTTTGAACTTTACGTTAAAGCTGGTCTTTGTTCACCTGGGGATGTGGTCAGTTGGAGCACTGTCTTCAAGCTTCAGAATTTTTCCTGCTGTTTTCAGAGCTAGTTGGGAGCTAATGCTTCCAAGGTGGTCTTATCCTAGGAGAAGGGTGGTCACTACTATCCTGGTTGGTGCTCTAGTCTTTACCCAAGGGCCCTTGCTCCATGCTACAAGTACTAGTATTTCTCTCTACTCTAAAACTGCAATCAGAGGCCTTACTCCCTTGTGACCAAATATGGGTGCTTCTTTCCACCTAGGAACTGACCCAGAATCACATATGAGTGAGAGTTGCCAAACAGTTACAGATCCTAGTCCCAGTGTCAGCGTCCCTACAATTTCTTTCTAATCAATATGTCTGCGCTGAGAAGTTTTTGTTATCACTGTTGCAGCCACCTGCAAGGCCCATGGTGTTGCTACCATGTTTGCTCTGTGCTGGCCACCATGTTAGCTTCTGCTGACCTCCTAAGTTGTCTTGGGCTGGAAAAATATCTTACATGACCTTTTGTTGGCTCTGCCACTCCAAAATTCAATTTGACATGTTTTCAAAAGTTGTTCAGAAAAGAAAGTTGGGAGAGTTCAACTGGGTTGCTGCCTCTATTCTGCTATCTTGGCTCCCTTGCCCTTCTCTCTTTTATTCCTTATCTGTACAGAAATCTACTTGCACAGCTTAATTATGTGAGATGTTTTCTAACTTTTCTTTCCTTTTCCCCCTACTGTACTCTTCTTTCCCTCTTTCCATTCTTCTCTTAAGATCATCAAGACGGGGGGAGGAGCCAAGATGGCGGAGTAGAAAGACTCACTGTATGCTAGCTCCGAATCCACAGCCCATAAATTTCCTGTAAGAAGAACTTCCCACAAATTCTGGATCACTGAAAGGCGCACAGAAACACAGTGGAAGAGATTTCCGTTCCAGAGAGCCCTGGAGAGCGGTCCCCAGGGTCCGTTGCACCCCAGAAAGCGGAGCCCACCCCTGCGCTGCCCTGGCCGTGGCCCCAGAGGAGCAGATCCAAGCACGCTTCAGGGACAGAACCTCCTGCGGCCAAGAAGGTCCCTCTACCCACAGGCGCTACAGGTCAGTGAGAGAGACGTCTGGGCTGGCAGAGAGGGGAGTGGGGTGTCTCCATGGCTTGGGCCCCCTCGAGAGGCAGCTGCAGAGCGGCAGAGGCAGCAGCCTGGGACTCCCCGAGCAGCAGGCAGAAGTTCAGGTCTCTGCATAAACCCCCTGAGGGAGCTGAGCCTGGGAGGAGGCCCTGCCCCCACCCGCTCCATCACTGAAGGTCTCTGCATAAAGCCCCTGAGGGAACTGAGCCTGGGAAGTGGCCCTGCCCCCATCCGAGCACCAGAACTTAAGCTCACATTGAATAACAGTCACTCCCACCACACGGATAGCCCTGAGACTGGGAAGCAGCATTTGAATCTCAGACCCCAAGCACTAGCTGGGCAGATCTAGGCAGGGATGGAGAGGAATCTCAGAAGTCAGGTAACTGGCTGGGAAAATGCCCAGAAAAAGGAAGCAGAGTAAGACCATAGAGAGCTACTTTATTGGGGAAGAGATGTTCCTTCCCCCCTTCATTTCTGATGACGAAGTACAATGCCTACCATCAGAGAAAGACATGGAGGTTGGGGCCTCTCTATCCCAGACATCCAAGGTGGATGTCCAGTGGGCTCAGACCATGGAAGAGCTCAAAAAGGATTCTGAAAATCAAGTTAAACAGGTGGAGGAAAAACTGGGAAGAGAAATGAGAGAGATGCAAGAAAAGCATGAAAAATGGGTCAATACCTTGCTAAAGGAGACCCAAAAAAATACTGAAGAAAATAACACCTTGAAGAATAGGCTCACTCAATTGGCAAAAGAGGTTCAAAAAGCCAATGAAGAGAAGAATGCTTTCAAAAGCAAAATTAGCCAAATGGAAAAAGAGGTTCAAAAACTCACTGAAAAAAATAGTTCTCTCAAGATTAGAATGGAACAGATGCAGGCTAATGACTTTATGAGAAACCAAGAAATCATCAAACAAAACCAAAAGAATGAAAAAATGGAAGAGAATGTGAAATATCTCATTGGAAAAACAACTGACCTGGAAAATAGATCCAGGAGAGACAATTTAAAAATTATGGGACTACCTGAAAGCCATGATCAAAAAAGGAGCCTAGACATCATCTTTCATGAAATTATCAAGGAAAACTGCCCTGAGATTCTACAACCAGAGGCAAAATAAGTATTGAAGGAATCCATCAATCACCACCTGAAAGAGATCCAAAAAGAGAAACTCCTAGGAACATTGTGGCCAAATTCCAGAGTTCCCAGGTCAAGGAGAAAATATTGCAAGCAGCTAGAAAGAAACAATTCCAGTATTGTGGAAATAAAATCAGGATAACTCAAGATCTAGCAGCTTCTACATTAAGGGATCAAAGGGCATGGAATAGGATATTCCAGAAGTCAAAGGAACTAGGACTCAAACCGAGAATCACCTACCCTGCAAAACTGACTATAATACTTCAGGGGAAAATATGGTCTTTCAATGAAATAGAGGACTTTCAAGCATTCTTGATGAAAAGACCAGAGCTGAAAAGAAAATTTGACTTTCAAACGCAAGAATGAGAAGAAGCATGAAATAGTAAACAGCAAAGGGAAGTCAGAAGGGACTTACCAAAGGTGAACTGTTTACATTCCTACATGGAAAGACAATATTTGTAACTCTTAAAACTTTTCAGTATCTGGGTAGTTGGTGGGACCACACACAGATGTACACACACACACACACACACGTACATGTGTGCACGCACACACACATACACACAAGCATACACACACAGAGACAGAGAGCACAGAGTGAAATGAATAGGATGGGACCATATCTTAAAAGAAATTAAGGTAAATGGTGAGAGAGAAATGTAGTGGGAGGAGAGAGGGAGAAATGGAATGGGGTTAATTATATCTCATTCAAGAGGCAAGCAGGAAATTTTTAGTGGAGGGAAAAAGAGGAGAGCTGAGAAAAAAACATGAAGTTTACCCTCATCACATTTGACTAAAGGGAGGAGTAAAATGCACACTCATTTTGGTATGAAAACCTATCTTACAGTACAGAAAAATGGGGAAGGAGATAAGCAGGGAGGGAGGGATGATGGAAGGGAGGGCAATGAGAGGGAGCAATTTGAGGTCAACACTCTTGGGGAGGGACAGGATCAAAAGACAGAATAGAAACAATGGGGGGCAGAATAGGATGGAGGGAAATACAGTTAAGTCTTATACAACACGACTGTTATCAAAGTCATTTGCAAACCTACACAGATATGGCCTATATTGAACTGCCTGCCTTCCCAAAGGGAATGGGTGGGGAGGGAGGGATGGGGAGAATTTGGAACTCCAAGTTTTAGGAACAACTGTTGAGTATTGTTCTTGCTACTAGGAAATAAGAAATACAGTTAATGGGGAATAGAAAGTTATCTGGCCCTACAGGACAAAAGAGAAGATGGGGACGAGAAGGGAGGGATGACAGAAGAGAGGGCTGATTGGTGATAGGGAAAATTAGAATGCTTGGTGTATTGGGGTGGGGGGAGGGGATAAATGGGGAGAAAATTTGGAACCCAAAATTTTGTGAAAATGAAATATATAAAGTCAAATAAATAAATAAATAAATGAGTGAATGAATAAATGAATAGATAAAAAAAAAAAAGATCATCAAGACATCATGGACCAATCCTAGGCCTTCTATCTAATTAGATTCTTTCTATGACCCCTGATATAAAGATAGGGTTTATAGGGATGCATGTATCTACCTCTCCATATTTGAATGTAAGGAGTTTATCCATTTTCATTTTAGTTCTTTACCACTGTTCATTATTTTTACCTTATGTTTCTCTTAATTCCTGTGTTTGAGCTTTGAAGTTACTACACACACCTGACCTTTTCATCAGGAATACTTGGAAGTCCTCTCTTTCATTAAAGATTCATTTTCCCCCCTCTCCAGAATCATACTGAGTTTTTCTTGGCTCATAAGCTGTATCTTTTGCCTTATGGAAAGTTTTATTACAAGTGCTACTCTCAGGATAGTGATGGCTATTAAATTCTGAGTGGCTCTTCAGAACTTGAATTCTTTCTTTCTGCATACTTGCAGTATTTTTTTTTCTTTGACCTGGGAATTCAAGATTTGGGCTATGATATTACTGAGTTTTCATTTTGGGAGTTTCCTTCAGGATGTGGCGAGTGGATTCTTTTTATTTCCATTTTGCCCTCTATGAAATCTAGGTATTTTTCTTCTATGATTTCTTAAAACATAATGCCTAGAGTCTTTTTATGGTCATGGCTTTCGGGTATTCCAAAGATTCTAAAAAAATTTTTTTTTTCTGATCTGTTTTGTTTTTGGTTATGACACCTTGTACTTTATTTTTTTTGCTTTATCCAAACCAAAAGTCTTATAATATTTATTTATAAATCTTATTACAACTGTAAACAGACATAAAGAATATTCCTTCTTTCTTTACATGGATGTGCAATCTACTTTGGAATACACAGACCTCCAGAAAAGAAAAAAATTAGAGTGTATATGAAATTTACCTAACCTTACTGTTTATGGTTTAAGAGTACAATTTAAAAATCAGCAACCAGGTCTTTTTGTCTTATGCTTAAAATGAAATGAACATGATAATTTAAATAGAAAATGAATAGTGTAGTGGCAAACAGAGTCAATAGTCCTTTCAAAAAGGAGATATTTCATTTCCTCCCAACTTGGATTCACCATAAACTCAATCCACAAATGAGATTGGAACCTCTCCAATGGTAAAATTCAGTTGCAAAGCTCGAACAATCATCTACATCTGGAAGACATATCCTTTAGAAATACATTTTTCCATTAATTTCTTTAGAAACTTCTTTTGGTATAGCCTGAAACTTCCAGTTAAGTTTAATACTCCTGGCCTCAGTAAAATTTGAGTTAATAAGTTGGCTCCTCTGCTGATAAATTTTCTCTTCAAATCCCAGCCACAGACACCTCCATTTCCTTTGTAGTGAGTTCCAGAAACAATATCAAAATTATCTTCTTTTTGCTTCCTAATGAACTCTGGAATAAATTTTGGATGGGGGGAGAGAATCGCATCCATAATAATAATGAAGTTTCCTGTAGCATTTTGCATCCCATGAACACATGCTATTCCCAGTCCTAGCTTTTTAGCTGTGGGCCTCAGAAGAATTTTATCTGAACCACAGATCTTTTCTAACTGTTGAGCATCTGGACTTCCATCATCTATGACTATGATTTCATAGTTGTTTCCATTTTCTTCAAAGGTCTTCACCATCAATACACAATAAGAGTCAAGTTCTCTCATTAATTGTAGGTGAGGAGAAGCACCAAGTACTTCTCCACTCCTGCAGCCTCCGCCGGAGCCTTTTTCCCTCCTCTTTGCTAGGACCCTGCACTGGTGTGGGGGAGCAGTGCAGGAGGCCATGGCGGAACTGCCAGGCCATGGTGGAATTGCCATACTTTATTATATTTTCAGCCTTTGGACTTTCATTATTTCATGCTGTCTTCTGGGATCAGGAACTTTAGTTTTGACCAAGCTGGGTTTTTCTTTTAAGTTTTGCTTATGGCTCCTGTGGAGTAATTCTCTTCTTTTCAGTTTGTGTACTGAATGTCACTGTCCCATAGCTTTTTTTATAGTGAGATTCTTTTTTGGTTAGTTCATTCTTCCAGTCTGCTTCTTTACTTTAGGCTTTATGTTAGGGCTAGTCTCTGAGCCCTAGGCTTCACTCCTCTAGTCTTCTCTGTCACACAGCAGGAACCTCTTCATCCTGGAAGATCACTTCAGCTCTAGAAGTCATAATTCATCACTACCCTGTCCTTCACGTCCCCCTCCCTCTATTTAAAGAATAAGCGACATCTTCCCAGAACTTCCATTTAAGGAGGAAACTCAAGTCAGTCATCTCTTTATTTCCTACTAAGTTACCTTCCTCTAGTCTTTTCCATCATGCTCAAACCACTTACCTTCTCCTCCCCTGCAACCTTCTCAGCTTCTTCTTACGAGCTATTGCCTTCTCTACCACCTTCCCACCCTAAGGAGCAGGGACCTTTCTCCCCGCTTATATTTATATTCCTAGCATAGTGCCTGGCATACAGGAAGCAGTAAATGCTTCCTGACTGTGTAATTCTGGAAGGAAAGTCTGGGCTGGTACTGTGTTTCTGCTTTCTTGAGTTTTGTTATTCTCAGGGACGTATCTCAGGGACAGCTTAGGCCAAAGAACTGCAAGCTATCAGTGCTCTCAAAGGGGTCTGATGTAAGGCAAAGTCTAATGACTAACTCTTAGGTCTGAGAACTCTGCAAGTTCTTGACTAGGGTTTAGGTCTGAGTTGCTAGTTGAGGTCAACATAATAGCTGACTACAGTCAGCTGGAAAGCTCTATGGATTCAAAGTAACAAGAATGCTACCTTCTTTTTGGTTTGAGATTTTACCCTAGTTATTTCACTATAGGATTCACAACGGGCATGAAACTGGACTAAGACCCTGCTCTGCTCCTCAAGTCTGAGCCACATGGCTGTTTCTTGCTTTTGGATACTTCCTATCCTGGAAGGAATTCTCAACCATACCCCATTTACTGCCATCCTTAGGGCACAGATCCCTTCCTCTCTGCTTTGAAGCTTTGACCTAGATCTAGGTAGTGAGCAACAAAGCTGCCCCCTGGCACTTACTCTTACATCTCTAATAAAGTCACAGTGCGATGCTGACCTGGGTGGCAAAAAAATGACTCACTGTGATTTTTTTTTGGATTTCTCCACCAAGGTATGGTCTAGTACATTTTTTAGATCTATTTACAGGACTTTTGGTGAGGTCACTGTACTTCTTCCTGCTACTCTTCCATATGGCTTCACACCCCTGGGGTCACACAACTGTTAAGTAACAGAAGTAGAACCGTTAATCTCCTGTCTCCTATCTAATGCTTTTCCCAAAAAACCATAGTACACATGAAATAAGAGATAATATGTGCCACCTTCCTTAATTAAGATTTCAAAATTCATACCCTGTTCAATCCCAAGAAAAACTATCCAATTTTACATTAAAAAGAAATTTCCTGTTAAGTTGTATTAAAGATTTAATATTCAAGGGTTTTTCTTTTTTTTTCTTACATGTTACAAGTATGAAATAGGACAGATCATCCCTCTCCTGTAGCCATGACAAAAATCTGACAACCTCTCTCTGACACTCCTCCCTCTTTGAAATCTAGGTATAAAATTAGTTTCCTATTAAACTTGCATTCTCTAATTAATTAGCTCAAGCCCTTACCCCAATTCATTAAGTATTTATTAATGGATAATCTATAGAAATCTCTTTTCCCATTGTGATCATCCTTGTCCTTCAATAATTAAGTATTAAAATTACTAAAAATACAACTTGTTAACCAATGAAGCCTATAACAAATATAAAGACATATGATTTACAATATTTTGTTGAGGGGGAAGATCATAACCAGAATTACCTCAAACTTTCAGTATAAAAATAGATGACTCCTCTTCATTTTTCTGACAACCTGGTCTCACATTGTCCAGTTTACTTCAGATATTGATAAAAGTCACTTAAAATGACTATATATTTCTCCTCAGTATAAGAATAAATTCAGTCTCTTGGGAAGTAAGCTAATTGGTCCTCTTTTCTTTGGCCTCACTGATAATCACAAAGATTTTTTCCAAAAAACATTAGTTCTCCAAATGGAGAATAGCTGAAGACATTATGATATATGAATATAATGGAATACTGTTGCTTCATAAGAAATTACAAAAAGGATGCTTCAAAGAAACCTGTATAAGGTTTCACAAAGAAGACTTGTATAAATTGATGCAGAATGAAAGAAACAGAAACAGGAAAACAATTTATAAAATAAACAACAATATGCCAAAGAAAAAGGAACCTGAAAGACTCAAGAATTCTGATCAATGCAATAAGCAACCATGACTCTAAAGGGCAGATGATGAAGCAACCTGTCCACCTCCTGACAGAGATAGTAGACTCAAGGGGAAGAATCAATCAAAGATTTTCAGCTATGGCCAATGTGTGGATTTGTTTTGCTTGCCTATAAATACTTGCTACAAAGTTTTTATTTTGTTTTCTATTTTTCAATCATGGGGAATAGGAGTAAGGTGGAAATTAAAAGGGGATAGCGATAGGTGTGCCAGGCCTCCTCCCTTCCCCTTGCCCAGTCTCTATAGTATTTAAAAGAAAATACCCAGAAGAGAAAAAAACGAAAATCAGAAAGTAACAGATAAACTGAATGGTTGCTACATGTTGAATTTCTTATATAATTCTTTTAAAAGCAAGCTATATATAAAGAGAAATTTCCAATTTCATATAAATATCTTTTTCTGTACTAATTTAAGTGAAAATGCTCACTTTTTGATGTTTAAGTGTAACAAAATTTTTAAAAAAAAAAATACACATTATTTGTGAGCTCCTCAATTTTTATAAGATTTTTTTGCAACACATCACTTAACAACAGTTTTTATATGGAAGAAGTTTCCCATCACCTTCTTCCCTCTTTGTCTTTTCCACAAAGCCCTCAGAGCTCCTCAGAGATCAAGATAAAACTTATCACCTTCTTGCTGACTCCTTAGGAAGAAGCATTTCTTGGTAAAACACTTTTCCACTGTCACTTCAAAAATGCCAACATGAGCTGTTTTTCTAAACAGCCTGTAATCTTAGAGATATTAACAGTCTCTGAAAGAGAGACTTTGAAACACGGGTTACATTTATAGACAGTTCTCCCTTTAAATGGATTGTTCAGGCAAACCATGACTTAAAGAGATGTTTACATAATGCATATTCACTAGATACACAGGAGCCAAGGACAGAGAAGCATAAGCAGGAGGAACACCAGGAGTGGTGAGGGCTGGCAGACCCTTGGGGGCCTGACATAGACATAGACACAGACAGAAGAGAATGGGTGACAAGTTAGGGTTGGATATAGATGCAGTACTTGACAGTGGAGGGACAGAAGAATGGAGGGGCTGGATATGTGGGCAGGTGGGTGGAATGGAGCAAAGTTTTTCTTCTCTTCCTGCTGGAGATCTCCAGACAAGTCCTTGATCAGGCCACAGTGGTGGTGGTCTCTCTCCATCTGCTCCTCTGCTTTCACTTGAAGGATATTTTTCAACTTTTTTTTTGGTAGGGGGTTGGGAGATCACAGAGTGCCAAGCCAAGGGGCAAGAGTAGAGAGAAAGAGCACAGTGATGAGAGTATAGTAAAATTTATAAGTAAGGTTTTTTGGAATGCAGTTTCTTTTACAATTCTTTTACATAAAATCAAATTTGTGTAATGTGAATTTACATAAAGCTTAAAGTGAGAATTATTTGCAAGTCCACATCACCAAATGCACACTGGATGTTTCAAACTGGATGTTCAGCATCTTCAAGAAGTAATTCATTATCTTTCCCTAAAATCTCCTCTTCTTCCCAAAAGTCCCAACCTCTATAAAGGGCATTAACATTCTTCCAGCTTTACAGGTTCATAACCTCATCATTATCCTGTACTCTTCATTCTCCCTCACTTAACCTGCTTCCCCGACCTGGGAAAATCAATTGTGCCAATTCTTGCCATTTCTCCTCTACAATATTCCTCATATTCAGCTACTTCTCTCTTTAGGCTCTCATCATCACTGACCTAGATTATTTCAATGGGGTCCTAATTGGGTTCACAACCTCAAATTTCTCCCCACTCCAATCCTATCTCCACTCAGCTGCTAAAATGATTTTCTTTAAAAGCATACAGAACCATGTGACTCTCCTCAATAAACTCCACTAAATTCCTATTATCCCTAGGACAAAATATAAATTCCTATTAGGCTTTTATTTTTCAGGGGGGATTAGAGGATTAGGAATGGGACTTCCCTATCTTTCCCAGGATGGAAGTGCCACTGTATTCCACTGCTGATCTACAGTTTTGATCTGCTCGATTCTGAACATGGTTTGGTTCACCCTTATTAAGCAGCTCTGCACTTCTCCTAAACTTTCCCCTTGAGTGTGTGGGATGTAGTCAAGACACCTAATCAGCTTAGCTCCACTGCATCTCAGCATTCTTGAGTTCAAACAATCCACCATCCTCACCCTCCTTAGTGTTTCTTAGATACAGGTGGTAGAAGGGTTTACAGGTGCGCACCACCAAGCCCAGCTCTCTGCGTGACCCTTAAAGCCCTTCATAACCTTTCACAACAAGCCTCCTACTTTTTTTTTTCCAACCTTATTAACCAAAGTGGGTTTCTCTCTATTTCCCACATGAAATTCAATCTTCCTTTTTTGTGCTTCTGAAGGGACCATTCCCCAGGCCTGAAGCTTCCTTTTCACCTCCACCTTAAAAGTATCCTTCACTTCCTTCAAGGTAGTTTAAGTTTAAGCACCATCTTCTACATAAAGTCTTTTCTGATTTCCCCCAGTTGCTAGTACTCTCCCTTCCTTCCTTGTACTTATTCTATACTTATTAATAAGGATTCTTTCATTCTTTTTATTTGTCTTGCAAGCACTTAGCACAGGGCCTGTCAAAAACAGGCAAAAACAATAAATACTCGTTATCTGATTGGTTGTAAATGGGAATAATACACTTAACTTCATGGAACTACTGTGTGTAGATAAAGTGAGATACTGAATTTAAAGGTCTAGAAATATCACACTATTGTTTTTATAGGTATAAAATATTTTGAGTTCCTTCAAAATATTTTTCATAAAAATTAGAGAATTAGTAATGCTTATGTGGAAACATAAGAAATCATATTACCTCTAACCAAGCCAACATAGAGCACATGATGAAGTCCCAGTCACCATCCACCAAAAGAGATGAAGAATACTTCAGTAATACGGAAAGTAAGTGGATTATTTCTATATTTAAGCCAAGTAGTTGAGGAGTTGCTTCTTTCAAATTGCTGTACGAAAAACAAAAAGGATTAAAAATATTAAGTGGCAAAAAACTAAAGATAATTCATTTCAACTTTGTCATTAGCCTTTTGATTTAATATTGTTAGTTTAACAAGCTATGTTAAGAAATACACTTTATATATAGGAAAAGAAGAAAATTATAGTATAGCGCATGACTTACCAACTGAAAAGAAAAATATCTTCATGGTCACTCTTCCATGACATGATAATTTTTAGTATTTCATAGAGCTTCTCTCTACCATCAATGCTTCCCTCTTTCAGACAAGAATTCAAAATGGAAAGATATCCAAAACTCCCTAAAGTAAAAATCAATGTGAAAATGATAGCTATTATGTAATAGGACATTTATTCTTTTAAAGGACCAATTTCTTCTCAAATGAATAATTATTACAACAAATTTATAGGGCACTTACAACTTCTTCAGATTTAGGGATAGGAAGAGAAACTAGACCTCCTACTACTAACTCAGGTCAGCACCTTCTCTGCAAGTTAGTCTTGCATCAGAGGTGGAAACCGAACGCAGTTGGCTCTCTATTTTCTAGACCATAGGTACCCAAAGTGGGTGATACTGCCCCAGGGAGATCCTGGAATGACTGGGGGGTAGGGATGGCAGTAGTAGCTTCAAGTGACACAAATTCCAAAAGGTTAAAGAAAGGAGATTTCCCAGGGGAAGGGGACTGGCAACTGAGTAATTTTTTTTTAAAGGGAGCAGTAGACCAAGTAAATTTGGGAACCTCTGCAGTCCATATCATGCTGAGTCTCAACTTTAACATAAAGAAAAAAAAAATAATGAGAAACTGATTTAGCCAAGCTATATATATGCCTTTGGAATTTAGTTTCCCTCATCTGTTAAAATCAGGAGGAAATGCAAATTTTTTTAAAAATTCGTTAATTTAAAAAACATTTCCTCTATTTTCCTCCATCTTCCAAATGTCACTTTCCTTTTTATCACCACCTATATGGCAAGCAAAAAGAAAATACTTCATGGTGATTTCTATGCAGATTAAATAAAATTCAATTCTTATTACCTAACCTAAATAGCTAATCAATAGGCTGGAGAAACACTGAATGGACTGGATTATGGTGTATGTTTCCCTTTTCCTTCATATGCTAATTAACAGTTAACAAGGGAAGAGATGGGGTTAAGATCTGAGAATGCACTGTGATACAATGAGAAGTATCTTAAACTAGGGATCAGGACACCTATACATTTAGAGCTAAAAAACAAAGTTTAACGCTCTGAGGAAGCATCTACATATCCAAACAGGAATGATTAAGTTGAAGGTACTGCTAAGTGATCATCATGTAAGAGATGAGAAGAAAATGGTAGCAGGTGATTGATAACTCAATGCTGATGGGAAATGAGGAAGTTATTAATTAACCTGATTATAGGAACAGAGATCTCTTGTCTTTCCAGAGTATGTACTCACAATATACCAGAGAAGCTCTCTAACTACTTTCATATGGGAAAAAATGATCACTAAGTCTTACAAAAAGGAATAATATAGTATTACAGGATCTCAATTATCCAGACATATGCTAAAGTTCTTCTGCCAAAAAGAGTGCAGCTAATAATTTCTTGATCTGAATTACTGATAACTTCATCCTTCAGAAGGAAAAGAAACCAATGGGGAGAATTTTCCTGTTGTCTGACCAACAGGGAAGGAGGTGGGGACTGATGAAAATTTTGAGGGAAAAGTTTTCAACTCCCTTCTAGAACTTGTAACAGAAAAGAAAGCCAGATTGATATATACCCTAGATTTTCAAAGAGCAGATTTCAAAAGGTTCAGGGGAAGAATATGTAGAAATCTATAGGCTAAAATTCTACTGACAAAATCAGCCCAAAAGGGATGGGACACACTTGAATGAAATTCAGAAAACAGAGGAAAAAAACCTGCAATAAGGAGGAAAAGGCGATGTCTGAAACAAAAAACTCACAAATCAACCCAGAGTTTTAAAAACTACATATACAATGTGGGAATAAGAGAAAACAACAGAAGGTAAACATAAAAGTGTGGAATAATATTGTATAAACATCAGGCAACTGTGAAACATTCAGAGAAGCATGAAAAATTTTAGATAAACTGATAAGCAGAACCAAAAAGAAAAACCACAAGGACTACAACAATGTAAATTAAAAGAATGCTAAAAAGGAAGCTTAGTGTGAGTAAAAATTATGATGGTCCAGGGAAAGAAGTAATGAAAAGATCCATCCTTCCTTATGGCAGAGAAATGTGGGAAGGAGAAAGGCTCTACTGGGCAAAAATACTGAATATATCTGTCAGATAAAGTCACTGTGTCAGATGTATTTGCTTAATTTCTTTATGCACTTTTGGTATGATAGAGGTTGATTTTTCTATTTCCCCTTTTAATAGATTAATATAAATAATACCTCATATTTCTTTACTATATATATGTATATACATGTGTGTGTGTGTGTGTGTGTGAGTATGCATACAGTACAGTGCTAAAATTCAAAATTAAGGCTGGCAAGAAAAGCCAAGGACAACAAGAAGATGGTTCTAAGATTTTTTGTTTTGTTTGGGTGGGGAGGGAGAATTGTACTGCTTACTACTGGGGGGAAAGAAGCAGTTCAAAGAAGGCAGGATCACTGTCTGGGTTTGAACAACAAGGTAAGTAACAAGACAAGGTACAACTACTCCTTTTTAAATTTATTTCTCTGCCAAGGAGAATGACCTTTGAATGACAAAAAGAAGAAAAATGCGTAATAAGGAGATAATGAAGAGAGACCTCTTTGCCCTTAATGAAGTCAAGCGTCCTGTCCCGGAGGAACGCAATCCTTATTATAAAAAGAAACGGGAGATATTATCGCTGAGTCAATGTCAGAAAGGAAAGGGCAATGGGGACTGACTGGAGAGGCCAAATGTACTGGTTTTCAAAGAATGGAAAAGAACTGTATGTAGGAAGCTGTAGAACGGTTTAGACGGAATAAATTCAACAAAGTATCAAACAATTTATAGGAAAGGAAACAACGATACAAAACTTCATCAATAATGTCATGCCTTACTAAACTTATTTCCTTTTCTACTAAGTTACTAAACTATTAAATTAGAACAATGTCATAGTTTCCCTAGATATTAGCAATGTATTTGCTTTGCCATTTTTGTGAAAAAGACGTAAAAATAGAGTAAATTAAATGGACTAGGAAATAGTTAAACGGTCAGACTCTCACTAGAAGCGAGCAGAACTAAACAAACAATTTATACAACAACCACACATAAAGAAAAACAACTCTGAGAGACTTGAGAACTCTGATCAACACAATGACAAACTGACTCGAGGGCTGATGATGAAGCATATTACTCACTCTTGACAGAGGTGATAGAAACAGGGTGAAGAATGATGCATACATTTTTTAAACTCCTTTTGCTTAACTATGCTTATTTGTTAGAAGGACCTGGTTTGTTTTTTTTTCCTAATGGTAAAGATTGGGAATGGGAATGAGGATGGGAAAAAAGGGAGATCAATGGGCATTTTTTTCTTTAAAAGAAGAAAACATAACAGAAGGAAGGTGAAAAAGAAGCAACCCGGACATGAAAGTTACAAGTTAAACTCAAATATTTAAAAGAGCAAAATGTACTTAATAGTAATCTGCAGTTTTATGTACAATCTTATTTTCTGCTTTACTATATAAATGGAAATACCCTTTTTATTTGGTTTATGTGCTAAGTTGGACAGAATAAGTCAGAATAAGTTAGGTAGTTTAAATAAGAATTAGAAAACAAAACTGACAGGACATCTCTAGTAGAATGAATGCTCCAGTAATCTATGCTTGTGAAGATGCAAAAAGGTTTTGCCAGACTAAAATACTGTGCAAAATAGAACATAACAAAATTTAATAGAGACAAATGCAAAGTGTTTCAAGGTGGGTTCGAAAACCCATCTTCAAGAATATAATATGGGAGATTTATGGTCAGATAGCAGATTGTCTAAAAAAGATCTGGGGGGTTTGGTGGACTATAAGCTCAATGTGTTAAAGAGTGTGAATATGGCTACCAAAAAAAGCTACTGTGAAATTGGGCTACATTAAGAGAAGCAAAATTTCCAGGAATAAAGAGGTGAAAGGCCTACTATACTCTACCCTCAGAACACACCAGGAATACTGTTTGGTTCTAGGAATCCCAGTTAAAGAAGGTTACTTCTCAACTGGAGGACACACAAAAGAAAACAACAAGAGTAGTAAAGGAATTCAAGTTGATACCTTATGAAGATTAGTTTATAGTATTAGGAAAAATGTTTAGTGTAGAGAAAGAGAAGATTTGATAAAGACATGGTAGCTATTTCACAGAAATAAGCAAAAACGCATAGCAAACTTAGTATTGATCTTAAAACAAAATATCCCTAAGTGGAATGGTCTGCTGCAGCAGGTGGTGGGCGCCCATTCATTAGAATTCTTCATATAAAGGTTGAGCAACCAGCTTTTGCATGGGCTGCAGTGAGAATTCTTTTTTTGGCTATGTATAGAACCAGAGAGAGTCACTGAGATCCCTGCCAACAGTGAAATTCTGTTATTTTGTCATCTGGGTTCTCAAAGTCACTGCACTCCTTGGTTTTCTCATCTATAATATCAGAGGATTTACAAGATAAAACATAGGGAACCTCCAAATATTAAAATATGTTGGCAAGGCATTCTATGCTCTTAAATAAAGGACAGGACTAAAGGGTTCACTATGGCTATAAACCTTTATGATGGTATGTAGCACAGGCACGACTATACAACAGAAACAGTGACAAATGATCACCTTCCAGCAATATACACTGCCCTGTTATTAACATGTCATGTATTGTACTTAATTAATTTTTCATTCTAAAAATAAATATCACCTCCAGTCATAACTCCTCAATGATGTGCAGATAAACATGAAAGTTATTTTTTTTAAAGTTCACTTACCATCAATATTACAAAGATCTTTCTTTGTGCATGTCAAAAGTCTAGCTGTACACTGGTTAACAAGTTCTTCCTTATCTTCTAAAGGCAAAAATGGAGACAGACTCTGAACAGTATGCAAACTACCTTCTGTTAGTGGAAAAAACCTGTCCACAGAGGGGAAAAGATGTTACAGAAAGATTTTAAAAATGACACCTCTACTATACACTTGTATAGTTAATTCAGAAAAATGCCCAATTTTCATCCCTCTTTTGTTCAGGCTATTCAACTCATATCACATAATGCATCAAGAGAAATGCAGGACAAATGTGGCCAAATACAATGGTCAGTGTGAATACCACACTGTCAAAACCAAAGGATCTATCCCTTTTTTCTGCTAACAATTAACTGTTTTTCTTATTTTGTTTTGTACTTTTGAGATCAAGTCTCCCTCTCTTACCTATACCCAGAAGCAGAGTTACCCACTCATGGTTCCTCTTATGCACTGTCATGCTTTGTACTATAATCATTTGTAAATCTGTCTGATTCCTACCCCCAAAAGAGTTTCAATTTCTTGGGGTCAGGGACCTTGACCTTTAAATAATTTTACAGCTACATTTTGAATTCACAGAGTAGAAAACCAATTTCCCTACAGAGGATATTCCTTGAAAAACAATTGATAGTGATCAGCATGAAAGTCTGAGCAGCTCTGTTTCCAACCCAGATCAGTTCAATCCTCTTTTCTCAGTCTGATGTCCCTCCATTTCTGGGGTCTAATGCACTGATGTGTTAGTGTTAATAATTAGTTGTATTAGTGTGGCTACCCTATGAACATAATCCATTCCATCTCAGAACTCACAAACTCAAGCTATCCACTGGCCTCAATCTTCTTGGTAGCAGAGATCATATCACAGGACTCCCGCACCACATGTGGCATGAATTGACTGTATTCATGAGAGATCAAGGGGGAAGGAGCAAACACTTCCAAGTAGGGAGAGCAGGGCAAAGGGAGGAAGAATTCTCAAGGAGAAAGTCTTTGATTTGGGCTTTGAAAAAAAAGTTAAGATTTCAAACTATGGAAATATAGGAAACATGTTAAGAATTCTAGGCATTTAGAACTTGGGAAAGTATGGAGTTGTAAAAGCCTCAGACATGTTTGAAGAACAAAGAGTAATTTGGCTTGGCTGAAAAGAAAGGTATGGAGTAGGCTAATCAAAGATTAGACAGGTGTGGAGTATCCTGGAGATGAAAATAAGGAGTTTTTAATTCATCCAAAGGGCAACAGGGAATCACTGAAGGTTTCTGAGCAAGAATGACATGATTAAAGCTCTACTTTAGGAACTCTGATTTGATAATGTTCTACAGGATGACTGGAGATTTGATAATGTTCTACAGGATTAGTGGGACAGTAAGAACAGAGATCATTTAGGTAAATGTAATTCATAGTGCAAGAGGCAATAAAGGCCCTCCCATCTGTTTTGTACAGCTCCTGACCTAAAAATGGTTCTTCACCATTTAAATACAATTTTACTGTACTTTCAAAATAATGTTTTGTTGTATTTTAAAATGAAAAAAACATTCTTAGCTCATATGGGGCAGGTCTCAGCCCTAAACTATGGCCAGTAGCAATAAGAACATAAAGTAAGTGATATAGCCTTGAGTATTATTGCAGAATTATAATCAATATAACTTGGCAAATGATGAACTATTCACATGGATTTTTCTAGTAGCCAGTTCAGAGTGTGGGTCTGGAGCTTGGGAAAAAGTAAGGGTCATTCACTAAATAAATACCTAAAGTCATGGGATGATATCATTACCAAAGAGAATTTAAAAAAAGTAAATAATAAATTTATTTAATAAAGTAAAAATCCTAGAAAATATATGCATTAAGGAGGCAGAAGGAGAAAAATTACTCCGGAGAAATAAGGAAAGAAATAGCTAAGTTCATTGTTGTGGAAGCCAAAAGAGAGATAATCAAGGAGGAAAATGTATGGGTACTGCAGATGTAGGGGATTATAACTGCAAAAAGACCACAGAAGTTAGCAATTAAGTGACTGATACCCTTGACAAAAAAATACCAAATATGTGGTGTCGTGAAATCATATTGTAAAGGATTAAGGAACACTGACATTAGGAGAAAGGGTAGGAAGTAATATAAAAATGGCTCTATTTTAATAGGTTTAGTAGTTAGTGCATGGGTCAAGATAGAAGGTTATAATGAAGCTTTAGAGCATGGCAGAGTTAAAGAAAAGCTTTTTTTAAGTATTGGGGACACGTTTATAGACAAAAGAAATTTGCTAGCAGAGAGGGAGAAGTCACAGATATGACAGGAAATGGTAGAGCAAGATCAAAAAGAAGGAATAAAAAAAATTCAGACAGAATTCACCCTAACAAGGACTATCTCCTCTGAAATAAGGGGGAACATAAAAATTCTGAACTGGGGTAACTCAAATCAGTAGTCAGAATTAGTTATGAGGACTAAGATATGGCCATATGATTGCTGGCAGTAATGTAGTAATGGAAATAAAAGTGATGGAAACTGCACAATGAAAGTTAAGAACTGTGAGGTTCATGAAGCAAAGAGGTGAGTAAAGAAAGGAGAGGAATACTGCGAGCTTGGTACTTTAGTACCCAGGGAAGTCTTTAGATGGCTGTAATTAGGATAAGGAAGCATATGAGATGGTGTGGAGTTCAAAAAAAAAATGGATCTGAGTGACAATGCAAAAGCACTTTCTAGAAGTATATTTATCACTTTTCTCAACTTGAAGTGAAGAACAAAGTGGTCTTTAATGGAAAGGGTTTCAAGAAAAGAGGTATGTCATCAGGTGAAATCTAAGTTTATTCAAAACAACAATACAAAAAGAGTAACCAATAAAAAGGTCAATAATGCCTGTTATTTACTGAAAACTGCTGCAAGTATATTATACTGTACTGAAACCAGCAAAGTGATTCCTTTAAATAGCTGCAGTAGTAATAACAACGCCAACAGAGGGCTTCAACTTGTACAGAAAAAATAGCTTAAGTCAGTGCATGACTAAGGCAAAAAAGTGCTCTCCAAATAGCTTGGGTCAGGGAGAATACTGCCATTAAGGCTATCAGAGAAAGGACATGGTAGTGATCTTCCCACTGTCTACACAGCTTCTTTGATACAATTTACTCTTCAATATTTTAACTTTTGTTAAAATGTCATTACAATATCTTCAATTAAGAGTTCAATTAATTATTAAAAGCCACTTGCATACTATAACACAAGGTAATTCTAAACATTTGCTGTCTAACTTTCTTAAACAGCTCAGAGAGACTGGTTTATTTAAATACAGTGTTCTTCTTTTAAGAGCAAAGGATAAGGAAGATCTGCTTCTACTACTTCAACAAGAAAAAAAGGTAAATTGCCCTAATTCTGAAAAGATAATAACTGCATGACAAAAACTGAGAAGAGACTTTTAAAATGCATTGTTTAGACAAGCACAAAGTGATGCCAAAATAAAAGTCACTTTCTCAAACAGAATTCAGTTGGAAGCACTTAGGAAAAAAAAAAAGAGCATTTCTTACAAAAATGATGAATTTTTAAAAATACAACCAGCCTTTCCTAAAACTATAAAAGTTCATTAGTTCATTTCAGTAAAAGGTAGCATTCATTACTGCCTAAAGAGAAATTATAAAATATAACAATTATAAATTAAAATACCCTTCTGTTGTCTTATAAAGTTGTTTAACTTCATCAGGTAAAATGTTCTTAGAATGTATCAATTTAGAAATAGTTAGAGCCCAAAGCGCACCAGTGTCCCTGGACCTAAAAGAAAACAATAGAAAAAAATTATAAGAAAAGCTATTTTATAAATGGTTTTAAAATTAGCTGTAAGGGCCACCTTTGTAAAAATATTACATCTCTTCCCAAATTGAAAAATATAACAACTTTAATCTCTCATATCCTTTAATTTGGCAAAGAAAAAGCCTGTGCTGAACAGATTGTGAGAAGGTACAGACACAAATTGATTGAAAGTAGAGCTATAAACTGATCCAACCATTCCATAAAACTCAACTGGAACTATGCTACAAAAGATACTAATCCTTAAACTTACACTCTTTCATCAAATGATCCCAGTGCTGACCATCAGGGGTCAAACCAAAATATTCCCAGCAGTAATATTTTTAAAAACAAAAAGTTGGAAACGAGTGTTTAACAGTTACAGAGAATGGTTTAATTATATACAGTATATGAAAGTCGTGAAAATACATGAAGACTGGCATGAATTAATGCAGAACCAGTAAACAATACAGACAATGATGACGATAACATAAACGAAGACAATACTAAAAGGCTGTTTTCCTGAGGGGGGGGGTTGTTTTATGTGAAGGTACTATAGTTGGGTTTGTTTATAGCAAAATACCAAATATGTCAATTAAATGTGTTGTTTTTTTTTTAATTTTCCACAGAGGGTATCTAATTACCCTATGTCTGTACAGCTGTCTCTTTGTTTATCTATTGCCACAGCCGAAAGAATTATTTCCTTAAGCTTCTGGTATCCTCACTAATTAATGACTTTCACTGTTTATATCAGCTAACATTCTAAATCCAAAAAGGATCTATAACCTTCAAGTCCTATGAGAAGTAGCAGAATGGAGGCTAAGGTGGGGCCTAGAGATGCATTTATTAGATGTGACCATCTATCTATTGGGGAATGACTAAATAAACTGTGATACAGGAAAACACTAGAATATTATTGTTCTATCCGAAATAAAGATAAATATAGATTCAGAGAGAAATCAGAAATATTTTAAAGGCAAATGAAATCACAGCTAAAATAAATATACAAATACACACACATCTCATTTCCAAGATTTTACACAAAATGCTTCATACCTACATGAGTGATTTTCTAAATAACACTGAATTAAGCAACACAAATATTATTATCCTTATTTTAAAAATGAGATAACTGAGACTTGGGGAGAGTAAGTGACTTTCCCACAGTTACAGAGTAGTACTGAGTAATGAACACTCATGTTATCTTCAACACAATTACTACCAACCTCAAGATAAAGAAATTTAAATCAATTCTCTTGGTGAAAAGGCAATACATGAAGTCAGCTCCCCATCTCCAGACAGCTTACATCATAAAGAAATCAGGAACTAAAATGGCTTCTTACCTGATAAATATCAATTGTAGCAGTTCAGGTATCTTGCTAAGCACACATAAATTATTGTAAGTAACACCCATTCCTTGAAGCATCTCACGAAATTCAATTAGCATGCTATTTGGATTTTCTAATTCTTCACACCACTGCAATGAATAGAGCAATTCTGCAACTAATGAAAAGGACAAGATCAGACTAAAAAAATGCACTGTGCATAAATACTTCAGCCATTTCCATTTGCCCAATCTCACTTCCCAACATTGAGCATTCTGTCTACTCTTCCTATATAAGGATCATAAAAATGGATTGGTTGGAGCAATGGATTCAAGGATGAAGTCTTATTTTTGCATCTGGAAAAGTCTACTTAATAGGCCCCTTGCCATGACTTTTTCCACTTTGAATAGTTAGCTAACAGTACGACTTATCGTTTCAGCTTCTTATTCTTTCCATAATGCATGATTTACTCCTCTATCAGGAGCCTCAAAGTTGTGTGGAAAAAAAATAATTTCTTAAATTATACTAATTTTTTTCATACACATGAAGTTCAAAATTGTCTCCCTCCCTCTTAACCCATCCCGCAACCCAACTAGAGAAGGCCATCATTCAGCACAGATAGATATATAAAAGCATCTGACACATACTCCTATTTATCAGCTGTTTTCCTGGAGATGGATAGCATCTTCCTTCATAGGTCCTTTGTAGCTGATTTGAATATTTGTAATACTCAAAATAGCTTAACTGTTCACAGTTACTCCTCCAACACCTTTGTTCTCTTGGCTCTGCTCACTTCACTCTTCATTATTTCATGCAAGTCTTTCCATGTTTTGCTGAAGTCAAACTACTTATCATTTCTACAGCACAGCAATATTGCATCACAATCACAGACTACATACAACATGTTCAACCACTCCCCAATCAATGGACATCGCCTCAATGTCAGTTCTACCACAATGAAAGCTGCTATAAATATTTTAGCACATAGAGGTTCTGGGAAACGGACTTACTAGTGGTATTGCTGGGTCAAAGGATATATAGTTCTGTAACTCTTTGGGCATAATTCCAAATTGCTCTCCCAAATGGTCTCACAGTTTCACCAACAGAATATTAGTGTCACAATTTTTCCACATCCCTTCTAACATTTGTCATTTTAGCCACTCTGATACATGAAGAGATATCTCAAAGTTGTTTTAATTTACATTTCTCTAGTGAACACTGATTTTGAGTATTTTTTCATATGACTATAATAAGATAGCTTTGAATTCTTCATCCAAAAACTGCCTTTTCATTTCCTCTGACCACTTGTCAAATAGAGAATGACTCATAGAATTATACATTTGACAAAGTTCTCTATATATCTGAGATGTAAGACCTTTATAGAAACCATCCATAAAATTTTTCCCCAATTTTTTCCTTTCATTCTAATCTTGGCTACATTGGTTTAACGTGCACAAAACGTTTTCAATATAATCAAAATTACCATTTTAAATCTCAGAATACTCTTGTTTATTCTGATAAGTAATATATTCCATGTTCTTCTAATTTACTTATAATGTATTTCCCCTTTGTATCTAGGTTATGAATCTATTTTGGCCTTATCTTGATAAATGGTCATAAGATAGTGGTCATTACCTAATTTCTGTCAGACTACTTTACAGTTTTCCCAACAATTTTTCCTCAAATAGTGAATTCTTATACCAAGGGCTTAAATCCTTGTATTTGTCAAACAACTATAATAATTTACTACTATGTATTGAATGTTTACTCTGTTCCACTGATCTACCCTTCTATTTCTTAGCCAGTGCCATCTTGCAATACAGTTTAAGATCTGGTACTGCTAAAACTCTTTCCTTTACATTTTCCCCCATTAATTCCTTTATTATTCTTGACCTTCTATTCTTCCAAATGACTTGTCATTTTTTCTAACTCAATGAAATAATTTTTGGTAACTTAATTGAAATGGCACTGAATAAATAAATTACTTTAGGTAGTCTACCTATGAACAATTAATATTTCTCCAATAAGTTAAATTTGACTTTATTTGTACAAAGTGTTTCATAATTATGTTCATGTGTTCCTGGATTTGTCCTAGAAGATGTATTCCAAGGTACTTTATGCTTCCTACAGTTGTTTTTTTTTTAAATGAAAGTATCCCTAACTGTCTATTCTTGCAGTATTTTCTTGGTGACTATAGAAATGCTGATGATTTACGTGGGTTTATTTTATATTTATATACAAATATTACATTATATAAATTTTATATCCTATTACTTTGCTAAAATTGTTTCAATTAGCTTTTTGGTGACTCAAGGATTTTCCAAGTATATCATCATATTGTCCACAAAAAGAGGTAGTTTTATTACCTAAATCACCATTCTCATACTTCAATGTCTTTATCTTATTGTTATTGCTAGCATTTCTAATAAAATATTCAATAATACAGATGATAACGAGCATCACTGTTTCACTCCTGATCTTACGGGGAAGACTTCTAGCTTATCCCCATTTCAGAAGTAATGCTTGCTGTTGGTTTTAGATACACACTTATCATTTTAAGGAAAAAATCCATTTATGCCTGTTTTCAAGTATTTTTAATAGGAATGAGTGTTGTATTTGATCAAGTTTTTTTCTGAGATGACCACATTACTTTTCTTCTGTTACTGATGTAACCAATTATGTTAAACCTTACGTGAAACAATTCCTGCTATAAATCCCACTTGGTCACAATGTAAAATCATGATATACTGTCGTGTTCTATTAACTAGTATTTTGAGATTTTTTTGCATCTATATTCGTTATAATTTTCCTTCTCTGTTTTTGCTCTCCCTGGTTTAGGTATTAGCACTACATTTGTTTCTAAAATGAGTTCTTTCTTTGCCTATTACTCCAGATAATTTATTTAATTTAGGAATTAGTTGATCTTTAAATGTCTGGTAGAATTCACTAGTAAATCCATCTGGTCCTGATGCTTTCTCCTTAGCATGAATTTTTCTAAAACATATTTTTTTAGATGTTCTATTTCCTCTTCTGTTAACCAAGACACTTTAGATTTTTGTAAATATTCTTTCATTTCACTTAAATTGTTAAATTTACTGGCATATAATGGAGCAAAATAATATTTAATAATTGCTTTGATTTCATCTTCATTACTGGCATATTAAACCTTTTCATTTTTCAGATTTGTGATTTGTTTTCCTTCTCTTAATAATATTAACCAATATCTTATTGATTTTTCTCATAAAACCAACTCCTAGTTATATCTATTAATTCAATGATTTTCTTATATTCAATTTTATTAATCTCATGTTTAATTTTAAGGATTTCTAATTTGGTATTTAATTGAAGGGGTCTTATTTTTCTGGTTTTTTTAAATTGCACACCCAAATCACTGACCTCTTCTTTCTCTTTTTTACTGATGGTAAGCATTTAAAGATATATATTTTTCTGATTATTGCTTTTGCTGCATCCTATCGGTTTTGTTATCTGATTATCATTCTCTTTAATAAATTCATTGTTTCTCTGACTTGTTCTTTAACTTACTCATTCTTAACGATTAGCCTCCAATTAATATTTAAACCGTGTTTCCATGGTCACTTGTGAAATAGAATTTTTAATGCATCATGATCTGAAAAGGATCAATTTAATATTTTTTCTTTTATGCATTAACTATAAAGTTTTTATACTCTAATACGTGGTCTACCAATGAGAAAAAGGTACATTTCTTTCTGTTCCCATTCAATTCTCTTCAGATACCTATCTTATCTAGGATTCTAATTATCTCCCTGACTTTTTTTTTTAACTTTAGACTTATCTGGTTTTTTGAGGGGAAGGCTGAAGTCCCCCAGTAAAACAGTTTTGCTATCCATTTCCACCTATAATTCATTCAGCTTTCCCTTTTAAAATTTTGAGTACTATAGCATTGGATACATATAGGTTTAACATTGATATTATTTCATTAACTATGGTACTTTTTATATAATGTAGTTTCCCTATTTATCTCTTTTAGCTTTAACTATTATATTTGGCTTTAACTTTATCTGATTCTTGTAGGTCAGATTTTCTGTTCAGTTCTTGTCCTTTCCTCAAGAAAACCTTAAAGTTCTTTAATTCAACTCTTCATTTTTTTTCGATGCAAGATTAAAGTCAGCTTTACTAGGTAAGTTACTTTTAAAACCAGCTCTTTTGCTCTTAAGAATATCATGTTCCATGCCCTTCAGTCTTTTAATGTAGAAGCTGCTAAATCTTGTGTTATCCTGACTGTAGCTCCACAATACTTAAACTTTCTTTCTATTGCTTGCAGAATGTTCTCTTTGACCTGGGAGCTTCAAACTTACCCATAATGTTCCTGTGAGTTTTCATTTTGGTGTATCTTTCAGGTGGTAATTCATGGATTTTTCCAATTTCTATTTTACCCTCTAGTTCAGAGATTCCCACAATTATTTGGCCTACTTCCCTCTTTTCAAAAAAAAAACCAAAGAAAACAAAACTAATCAATGACCCCCTGGAAATCTACTTTCTTTAACCCTTCAACAATTTCTTTGAAATTTCCATCATTCAAAAAAATACTTGTTTAAATGAAGCACCTTAAATTTAATGATTTATTGCAAATTTGTGGGCTTTTTCTTGCATTGAAATTTTGATAACACAATAATGAATCATATAACCATATAGTATCACAGTGTAAATAAGTCATCACATACATATATTCTTGCCAAAGCATGCTGGACTTCCCAACAATGAACGACATGCTCACCTAACAATATTTGCTTATTAAGACCTGTCAGCTGACCTGACCACTATTGGGTTATAACTTGAATTTTGTGTTTATTTGGAAAATAATGTAATTACTATGATTAACTCTGTTATACAACAGATTAAACATGTACAAACGATTTTTCAAAATTCTCTTCTTTCCTTATGTTTCCACTGCGCACATTATTTTTACACAATGCCCCTCAATTGCACCTAAGGCTAATGCCACCCTCCTGGATCATTAGTGCCCCCATTGGGCAGTATCGCCTACTTTGGGAACCTATGCTCTAGCTCTAGAACTTCAAGGACGCTCTAGAATTTCAGGGATATTTTCCTTAATAATTTCTTGAAGAATAATGTCTAGACTCTTTTCTGTTCTAGCATAACTTTCATGTAGTCTAATAAGTCTTACATTGTCTCTCCTTTATATATTTTCCAGGTCAGCTATTTTTGTAATAAGATTTCACATTGTCTTTTATTTTTTCAGTTCTTTCGATTTCTTATTTCTTGGTGTTTTATGAAGTTATTGGCTTCTGCTTGCCCAAATCTATTTTGTATGGAATTATTTTCTTCTGTAAGTTTTTGGATCTCTTTTTCCAATTGGGTGACTTTCATAATTTTCGAGCACTACTCTTATTTATTCTCCTAATTTTTCTTCAACCTCTCTGATTATGAAATCCTTTTAAATCTCTTCCAAGAACTCTTTTTAGGCTTGTGACCATTTTATATTTTTCTTTGAAGCTTTAGAAGGAACTGTTTTGATTTCACTTCTTCTGAGCTTGAACTTGACCTTCTCTATCATCACAGCAGCTATCTATGGTTGGATTTTTCCTCACTCTTTTTTAGCAGCTTATTTATTGGCTATTAATTTTATGTTAAAGTCAGACTCTAATCCCAAGGTGTGGGGGATAATGTCTCAGACATCAGGATTTTTTATGTTACTGTTTTCTGAACTCAGACATCCCTCTCTATAGCCCCAGAGCTACAACCAGGACCCCCAGCAATGCTGTCACCACAAATGCAATCACTCCCATTGCTACAAGTTTCAGCTCATCCCTGTGCCCTGGCACTCTGCTCTGTGCAAGCTACCACAGCCAACAGGGCCCCCCTGCAACCATAACCACCTCACTAACCAGTCACATGTACCTGATCCTGTTT
Organism: Bettongia penicillata ogilbyi; assembly: GCA_023548195.1. Taxonomy (NCBI): domain Eukaryota; kingdom Metazoa; phylum Chordata; class Mammalia; order Diprotodontia; family Potoroidae; genus Bettongia; species Bettongia penicillata. Next base: position 1,389,782 of record JAJHZJ010000525.1, on the reverse strand, counting down.
ACCCACAGCCTGGGATCACGTTTGGACAGCACACCAGGGACCCAGATCCAGCACCAGCAGAGAGTCCTAGAATCTTCCCCTGATCAGCTGTCTGACTCGTGTGCTGTCCACTGGGTAAAAGTTCTTGAACCTGAGGCTACTACCTACACAACTGCCCTCAAGGCTTGTGGTGTGTTGATTTGATGACGTCTGCCCTAAGATACCTACACTTCAATCAGACTACAAGACCACTCTGGGAGGTCAGATCTTTCCTAACGTCCACCCAAGCTGTTTTAGGCTGGAAAACTGCTTTACCCCAACTTTAAATTATTTCTGCCCCTCTAAAGTTCTCTTTAAGACATTTAAAAAAATTTTTTGCAGCGGAATTTAGGATAGCTAGGTAATTTCCTGCTTTATGATGCCATTTTCCCAGAACCCTTCTCTGGAAGAAAGAATTAAACACAGATCTATATAAACCCTCCAAATTTCCAATCCAATCAATTTTGCAAAAGCCTTACCCAGACAAAATAACCATCAATGTTGTTAGTTGGATCTCTATCTACTTTAAAAAAGCAAGAGAACAGATTTTGCTTTAGTTCCAAGAGGAACAACAATCTGAAGTAGAAAACTGACAATCCTGAGAGAGGATTCTGAGAAGATGGTGGAGTAGGGTCAGAAAATTCCAAGCTCCCCAGATTTCGACCACAAATGAGATGATAACAGCACCTCAGCGCAAACACAGGCAAAAATAAATAAGAGTAGGGGTGGGACAACCAGGAGAGATTCTGAGAAAAATTCTAGGATGAGGTTTGGTCCCTATGAAGAATAAACACCTCCAAGCCAGGAAACTCTGCTGCCAAGGAACACCAGTCACAGCTGTACTACAGAGACAAAGCAAGGTCAAGGAAGGAACAGCACATGCTGAGTGAGTACAGAAGCAGCAGGTGGAGATGCTGCTGACTATGGGCATGAACAGGAGGTCAGAGGCACCATGCATCTCCCAGGGCTAAAGATGATTAACAAAAACTAAGCTGCAATAAATTCTAAAAAATCAACAGGTAAAGAAGAAAGAATTCAACCACAGAGAGTTACTATAGGGATAGAGAAGCCTAGGATTCATCTTCAGAGGAGAATACTGAAGCAAAGAAACCCTCTTCTACCCCAAGAGTAATGTCAGATGGTCACCTGCCCAAAAAGAATTCACTGAAGAAGTTAAAGACTTTAAAAATCAAATGAGATTGAGGAAAAATTAAGAAGAAAAATAAGAATAATGCAAGAAAAACAAGATTATAACAAGAAAGTCAACCAATTAGAAAAAGAGATTTAGAAGCTTAAGGAAGAAAATGATTCCTTGAAAATCAGAATTAGGCAAGGGGAAGCTAGCAAAGTTATAAGAGTCAAGGAATAATTAAACAAAATATAAAGAAAGAAAAAATAGAAGACAATGTGAAACATCTCATAAGAAAAACAACTAATCTGGAGAACAGATGAAGAAGAGAAAACAAGAATAACAGGACTACCTGAAAGCTATGATCAAAAAAACAATATTGATAAAATAATAAAAGAAATTATTAAAGAAAATTATCCTGAAGCATTAGAACAAGAGGAGAAAGTAAAAATAGAAAAAATTCACCTATCATCACCTGAAAGAAATCCTACAAGGAAAATCCAGGAATATCATAGTCAATTTCCAAAACCCCCAACTCGATAAAACATTACAAGCAACAACAAAAATCCATTTAAATATGGTAATCCATAATTAGAACTGCACAAGGCCTAGCAGAGGTGACACTGAAAGACCACAGGTCTTGGAGCACTATATATTGAAGAGCAAAAAGCTAAGCATAAATACTGAATGAAAAAAATGGACATTTTAACAAACTGTCAGACTTTCAGGATTTTGTTAAAAAAAAAAAAAAACAAACCTGAACTTAATAGAAAATTCGACATTCAAGAGCCAAGAGACATAAAATTTATATACCAAAGACTAATTACAAGGGACTCAATAAAGACAGACTGTTATGTATGTAAAAATATATCTAACATTTTTATTAGTAATTGTAAGTAATTAATAATAATTAATAGTAAGTAATAAGTAATAGTAATTAGTAATAATAAGTAATTAGTAACTGTAAGAAATACTGGGGTAGACCTGAATATATGATTTTAAAAAGTAAAACCTTTTAGGAACTGCTAAAAAAAAGTCATTATTATACAAATGAGGTGTGAGAAGAAGAACAATACAGAGGAATTAGATGGGGAAGGAGAACTGGTAGTTCTGCAAATGTACTTTCATTGAGAATGAGATCAAGAGGGAACAATATATATCTAGAATAAAAGTCTTCTAAATTCAGTAAGAAATAAAACACTAAGGAGAGAGGGAGAAGGGAGAGGATAAAGGAGGAATCTTTAGAGGGAAGGATAAGGGAATAGGTTATAGGTTAAACTGGGGTACAGAAGGATATTTAGATTAATTGGAATGGGAGGATAAAGGAAGGATCCTTGGAAGGGGGGTAAGTTAAGTAATAGGAGAGTAGCTGGTAGAAGTAGAGGAGTGGGGAAGGACAGAAAATAAGAGGTACACACAAACATAAAGATCAGGAGTTGAATTTGTTAGGGGAAAAGGAGGAGGGTTGTAATCATGATCTCAGACAAGGTTAAGGCTAAAACAGGTTTAATCAAAAGAGGAAAATAGGGAAATACATTGTGGGTCAGCCATATTATTTAAAACAACCAGACAGTATAAGGTGGGAATATTCCTACACGGTAGGAAATGATTAGTTGGTAGACTTGGAAAAATATGAAAAAACTCAGACTTATAGAGGAAGAGGTTATCCACCCTCAGAGAAGGAGAAGGATAAATAAGTATAGTATGGTCTTACACAAATGCATATGAATGTATATGTTTATATATGATAATGATTATAGATATCTAAGGATATATAAGTGTATGTCTGTATATGCAAGTTTTTGTATATATGTATGTCTTTGTGTGTATGTCTATATAGGTATGTATGTATATACATATGTGCATATATATCTATATATAAATACAACTGCTTAATTGTAGTTTTCTAGGGGAAAGAAGGGAGAAAAAAGAACAGTAAAAAGTGCATGGCAGAAAACAAAAGAAAACTTACAAGGAAGCAAAGATTGACAGTTCTCAACACAATGCATATTATTTCTTATATAGGCTTTCTGAAATGGAAATTTATTGCTGTATATTTTGAATATATATAGTTGAATATATTTTTCTGAATATATATTTTCTCACATTCTATTGTGCAAGTGGTAATGCTTTTTTATCTTTTCTTACTTTGTATTTTTAGTTTTGGTATTTAAGCTTGTTTCTTTCTTATTTTGTATAAGTTTATAATAACAAAATTTTTAAAAAAGAAAACTGATATCCCTATAAAAATGTTGGCAGTGTTAAAAGGAAAGAGTATAGAATTCCTAACTAAACACTGCAAAATCTTCTCAGATATCATTTTCTATAATGTGTGTACCATGGAACTGAACAATTCAATTCATTAAACATTTATTGTGGAACACCCTCGGTAACTACATAACTAATTCTTCTTTGGAAGAGACCAAGACAGGCCTATTTTATGCTCTATTTCTTCTAACATTCTGATATAATGTCAACATGCTCCTGTGTGAGTCTAGTTTGATCTAGCATTTAGAGCTTTCAACTTCCCTCATCACTAAAACGTTACATTCCAAGAACTAAAACTGCAGTACTTACTATCCCTTTCCACACAGTTTATGTAAGCCTTTGTTTTCTTTTATTTTCATCACAAAGCAATACTTACTTATTTTTTCAGTTTTAGTATCTTCAAGAATTATTTCCTCTTTCAGAGTCAACAAGACTATTTTGCTTAATAATGCTGTGGTACACAAATGGCTTGGAAGCTTCATAGTACTATGTTCTTTGAAATCTGTTTTAGAGTGTTCATAGTTCAAACTCAATTTTCCTTCCAAAAGAGGTTTATGTAACCACTGTTAATTTAAAAAAAAAAAAAGTGAGCGAGAGAAAGAAGTTCTCCCGGTATACCTTATACAGGTCCCAAACTGAAATATATAGTGCAATAATAAAATTCTAAACTTATAATATAACAAAGGTGTACATTAAGAATCAAAGAGGAAGTGGAAAGTTTTACCACTCTCACCAGATTATATAGCTAACATAAGATACTAGCTTGAATGAAATCCAAATAATCGTTAAAAGAGAGCTTGGAAGGAGACAAATAGCTTAAAGGTGTTTTCCAGTCTATAACATACCTGTGTAGAAAGAGAATGCCTCATATGTTCCCATTCACTATCACTTGGCATTATATTTTCAACAAAAAGTCTCAGAAGAAAATGTGAATTGTAAGCTTCTAAAAGATTATTTAGTAAGTCATCAACAGTGGACATCACAACTTGAAGGCTGAAAAAAAAAATATTGTAGTTAAACTGTTACTTTCATTTAAGGGCATTTGTATAAGATAATATCTTTACTGAACTAGAAAGATAAACTCAGAGTTAAATGACTTTCCCACATCATATAAATTCATAAATGAGAAATTTATGCCTTTAATTTTACATTTCATGCTTTATTCACTCCTCTTGGAATAGTACCATTTATCTAAGAAGAATTTCATCCTGCAGGTTAGGATGGAGGGTAATTCAGTTAGTCTTACACAACACAACTATTATGGAAGTCATTTGCAAAACTACACAGATAGGGCCTATATTGAATTTCCTGCCTTCCCAAAGGGAATGGGTGGGGAGGGAGGGATGGGGAGAATTTGGAACTCAAAGTTTTAGGAACAACTGTTTAGTATTGTTGTTGTAACTAGGAAAGAAGACATACAGTTAATGAGGAATAGAAAGTCATCGGGCCCTACAGGAGAAAAGAGAAGATGGAGACAAGAGAAGGGAGGGATGACAGAAGAGAGGGCAGATTGGAGATAGGGAAAATTAGATTGCTTGGGGTATTGAGGTGGGGGGAGGGGATAAAAGGGGAGAAAATTTGGAACCCAAAATTTTGTGAAAATGAATGTAAAAAATTAAATAAATAAATAGATATTTAAAAAAAAAAAAAGAATTTCATCCTGACAAGGAAAATGCAGAAGAAAATATTCACCTCACCTTTTCACCCTTAGAGTTTAGTACTATTCTGTAGCTGACCTCTAGAACAGATCACATCCCAGTTTGTTTCTAGTTATACTTGTTTCCTGAAAAACCTCCATTTCAGAGATAATGGGACAAGAATACCAAAGGGTGCTCCCAACAAGAGCAGACCTCTCCTAAGCCTGCCCTAAACTAGAGATGCATTTATGATATTTGGAAAGAATTAAATGCTTTTCAATATCCGAATATCCTTAAAGGGACAGCATATGGTAGCATTTAATATTCATTAAGCAAGAAAAATCATCACTCAAGAAATTTAAATTAACTCTATACTAATACACAACAAGCACGAACAAGGTTTGCTGTTTTTAAAAGGAATACAAAGAAAAAAATACTAAGTTATAGAGTACAGAGAAGGTACCTTTTGACATCCAAGGATGTAGACTGAATTTGGTTCTTGAGCCAAAGAGCAGATGTGTGCAGGAAGGTGCTTTGTTTATTTGCATTTCCAAACTGAAGAAGCAGTGAATGTAAGCCACATAACCAAGTATGCTTCAGTTTACAGACAAGAAAGTCTAAAATCAAGCAGTTCACATGTAATTTGTAACACAAAATGTCTAAACACTTTACTCATCTAAATGTGGTCATAGTTTACAATAGGTTTTAGTTTTTTAAAGCATCATTTAAACAGAAAATGTAAAATAAACATTAAACTAGGTAAAGCATTTCTGAATCATGAGACTAATACAAGCAAGCACATAAATATAAAATGACATTTCATACAAGTCTTTGATTTTAAAGGTTGGAAAAACACTACCATCATTTCTAGGGAAAGTAATAATGAGGTCTTTTTAAAGTCTTTCTTTTCCTTTCATACATGAGAGTATACTAGAGCAAGCTCAGATCAAAATAGATCCCTAAAGGTAGCATATTGACCTAGAAAATCAACATTTCGCCATTATACTTTAATGTGGTTCATACACTCTGGAGCCTGCAGGTAGCAAGTTTGACAACTTTTTCTATACTAAAGCAAGGGCTGAGAAATATAATTTTTGCAAGAGACAATCTGGATATGATACCAAAGTGTATTTTATTTTATTTTTTAACTACTAGGGAGGTGAGGCAATGTGGTGCTGCAGAATACACTACAAGAATAAGGAGACTTTTCTCTTAGTCCAGTTTTCAGCTTGTGACCTTGGGGAACTTACTTCATTTCTCCAGGATTGTTTCTAGGGCTTTAAGGGGAGAAGGAAGGGAAAAGGGCAAATGACAAGATGATTTCTAATTTCCTTCTAAGTTTAATATCCTATAATTCTCAAAATGGTACATCTCACATGTCAACCTATGACTTAGAATAGTTGAAAATGTTTAAAATACTAACAGCAGAAATTCCATTTTCCGGGACACTTTAGGTATGAAGTCATGGGGATAGAATACTTGGTATCTCAAAATCTTTTTCTAACCTGGCATTCATTATCAAATAATTAATCAACATTAATCAACATTACCTATGTGCAAGGCACTATATTAAATGCTAGGTATAAAAAAGCGAAGTAAAATAATTTATTTCAAGGAACCTTTGTTCATCTTCACGGGAGAACAATCATACTGATTATTTAGATGTTTATCTCTAGAAATCCTTAAGCCTCATGTCTAAAACAGAACACGGTGCCCATTTCTAACCCTCTAAAACAAAGTTTTGAATTCCATGTTAAAATAATGAGATCATGTGCAAAATGTACTTTCCGGTATCCAAAGTCATTTCCCAAGAACAGAGTTTAAATAATAACTATTCAGAAGTATGCGTACTGCTACCTGATAAGTGCGTAAAATCCTGGTTCTGAGCACACAACTGAAAGATAGTTAATAAGAGCTCTTCAGATGATGGCATTAAACAACATCCTTTCATAGAAATGAAAAAGTTAGAGGCCACATCACAGATGAAAGATACTGGTGACTGAGTATTTCCAACTTCTGAAATGTGCTTTGGCCTGGATAGAGCTACATTAAGTTTACCGATAATTCTTTCAATATAAGTTTCTCCAATCAAGTAATCTGTTGAAAAAATTAAAAAGAAATAAAATATTACAAATATTGTCACTGCATTTTCAAGAACCTCTATTGTATATTTTTATTACTGGTAATTCTTTTCATCAGAATAATTCTCCAAATATATAGACAGTATGACATGGCATGAGGGCCAGACAGAGAGCCAGTCTTTGAGACCTCAATATTTGAAGTCATACCTGACACCAGCTCTGTAATCATGAGCAAGCCAATTAACCCATCAGTGGCCCAGCAAGCCTCTACAACAATAAATTATAGATACATAAATATACATTCAAACACAGAGACATAGAAAAAATTCAAGATGACTATTCAATATATGCTTTCAAACTTAGCTCAAAAGCACATCACATATATAAAAATACTGATGTTCTCTAAGGAAAGCAGATTACCTTATCAAAACTCAAGTTTTTTCCATGTTTAAAGGATTAAGAGAGCACTAATGATGTCTGTAAAAGATCTTGAAAATTAAATCTTTTCTCATATGAATAATAAAAGTCTTCTGGCTTCTAGGCCAACAGCTAACAAGTTAATTAAACTTGGATCACTGCCTTGTCATAGCAAAGGGGCTTGCACAGCACAGTGAAACTATGAGCTGCCATTAGGGTTATCTAAGAAGGAGATCATAGTAGACAGTTCTGATAAAAAGTGATCCACTGGAGACGGAAATGGCAAATCATTCCAGTATCTTTACCAAGAAAGCCCCACGGACATTACTAAAATGATCAAAGAGATGACATCAGAAGATGAGCCCTTCAGGTCAGAAAGTACCCAATATTCTACTGGGGAAGAATGGAGGACAGCTACAAGTAACTCCAGCCACTGATAAGTGGTTGGGTCAAAACCAAAGGGAAACTCAGTTGTGGATGTGTTGGACTCTACACAGGACACTGAATACTGCAAATCAGTGTTGCACAGGAACCTGGAATATAAGATCTATGAACCAAGGGAAGCTGGATGTGGTCAAACAGGAGAGGGAAAGATTAAACTTAGGTATAAGTGAACTAAACAAATGGGAATGGGTGAATAGGTGATCACTACATATGCTACTGTAGGGGAGAATCCCTTGGAAGAAAGGGAGCAGCCCTCTTCATAGTTATTAATAAAAGGGTACTGGGAGTATAATCTCAAAAATGACAGAATGATATCTATTCGAATTCAACGTAAACCATTCAACATCACAATAATACAAGTCTATGTTCCAGCCACTAATGCCAGAGACTGAAGATGATCAGTATAAAGATCTATAATATTTTCTAGAAATAACACCAAAAACAGGCATCACATTTGTCATAGGGGTTGGAATACTAAAGCAGGAAATCAAAAGATAATTGACATAACAAGCAAGAAATGAAGCAGGGCAGAGACTAACAGTTTTGTGAAGACAACTTGCTGGTCATAACAAACACTTCAACAACCCAAAAGGTGACACTAAACATGGATATCACTAGATAGTCAACATCAAAATCAGATTGTTTACATAATTTGCAGTCGAAGTTGGAGAAGTTCAGTCAGCTAAAAAAAGAGCTGGAACTGACTTATTCAAATCACGAGCTTCTCATTAAACGAACAAAGTAGGAAAACTGTCAGACTATATAGGTACGACCCAAATAACATCCCTTATGAATACAAAGTAGAGGTGATAAATAGACTTAAGTGATTAATTTTGGTTGACAGAGTGTTGGAAGAACTATGGACAGTTTTGCAATACTGTACAAGAGGCAGCAACAAAAAACATTTCAAAGAAAAGAAGAGCAAGAAAGCAAAATGGCTATCTGATGAGGTTTTACAAATAGCTGAAGAAAGAAGGAAAGTGAAAGGGATAAAGGAGAAAGGCAACAATATATTCTGCTGAATGCAGAATTTCAGAGAATAGGAAGGAGAGATAAGAAAGTTTTTCTTAAATGAGCAATGAAAAGAAACAGAAGAAAACACTGGAATGGTAAAGACAAGATCTCTTCAAGAGAACTGGGTATCAGGAGAACTTTTTCATGCAAAACTAGGAAGAATGATAAAAGACAAAAACAGTAGGGACATCACAGAAGCAGAAAAGATTACAAAGAGATGGAAAGAGTATTCAGAAGAACCGTGCAAGAAAGATCTTAATATCACCAATGACACAATGGTATGGCTGTTGATCTAGAGCCAGACATCTTTGAGAAGAAAATCAAGTGGGCCTTAGGACTCACTGCTAACAATAAGATTAATGGAACTGATGCGTTCTAGCTGAGCTATTTAAGGCCCTAAAAGATAATGCTATACAAGTGCTGCACTCAATACACCAGCAAATGCATAAAATTCAACAGTGGCCACTGGATTGGAATAGATTCATTTACATTCCAACCCTAAAGAAGGGCAGTGCCAAATATGTTCAAATTACTGAACAATTAATTGTGCTCATGTTACACACTGGCAAGGTTATGGTTAAGATTTTTCAAGCTAGGCTGCAGCAACATGTAAACCAAGAATTACCAGAAGAGCAAGGTGGTTTCTAGAGAGGCAGAGGAACCAAAGACTAAAATGCCAACACTCACTGTTCTACGGAGAAAGCAAAGGAGTTCCAGAAAAGCATCCACTTCTACCTCACTGACTACACTAAAGCCTCTGACTGTGTGGTTCACAACAAAATGTTGCAAGTCCTCAAAGATGGGAATATCAGATCACCTTACTTGTCTCTCTGAGGAACCTGGATGTGGGCCAAGAAGCACCAGTCAGAACCAGACACAGAACAATTAATTGGCTTAAGAATGGAAAACGAGTGTGACAAGGTGAGAAATTGTCACCTTATTTATTTGACTTATATGCCGAGTACATCTTGTGAAATGCCAGGCTGGGATGAACCAAAAAAGCCAGGAATAAAATTTCTGGGAAAAATATCAACAATCTCAGATATGCAGATGGTATAACTGACAGCAGAAAATGAAGAGGAATTAAGAAGCCTCTTGATGAGAGTGAAGAAAGAAGAGAATGTAAAAACTGGCTTGAAGCTTAAAAACATCAAGAAAAAACCCACAAAGATCTTGGCAACTGGTCTTATCACTTCCTAGCAAACAGAGGGAGAAGAAATGGAAGCAGTGCCAGATTTTATATTCCTGGGTTCAAAGATCACTGCGGATAGTAAATGCAGCCATGAAATTAAAGACACTTATTACTTGAAAGGAACTATATGTCAAATCTGGACAGTGTACTAAATAAGAAGACATATCACCTTGCTGATAAAAGTTCACATAATCAAAACAATGATTTTTCCACTAGCAATGTATGGCTATGAGAATCAAACTGTAAGGAAAGCTGAGGGCCACAGAACTTATGCTTTGAGTTGTGCTGGAGAAGGCTTTTGAGAGTCCTTCAGACAGCAAGGAGACCAAAAAAATTAATTTCCATGAGAAATTAATTCAGGCTATTCACTGGAAGGTCAAATACCAAAGCTGAAATACTCTGGCCACACAATGAGAAGATACGACTCACTGGAAAGACCCTGATGTTGGGAAAGAAAGGGACAGCAGAGGATGAGATGGATACAATGTTATGGAAACAACCAACATGAATTTGGATAAACTTCAAGAAATAGCGGCAGCTAGAGGGGCCTGGCATGCTGCGGTCCATGGACATGACTGAACAACCAACAATAACAAAAGTTGAACCTGGGAGATTATGGAATCTCCAAAAACTGATCCCCAACTGGCAAAGAAACCCACCACTGACCGTACCGTTTTCAACATGCTGAGACAACACTAAACTTAAGAGGGTCCATCCTTCGGAGGTCAAAGATTCTGAAGATGCTGCAACTTCCAAATTCTTATTACACAAATGATCAGCCAAAGTTACCAATTTCTCTCCAAGGATATCTCCCTTTAGCCAAGCAGATACTAGTAAATGTTTATCAGAACTTGAGCACGCCTGAAAACATAACAGTAAGGGTAAGCATTAGTAAGATTTAGGCCAAAGATATGCAAATTTACTTAATTCATCAGTTTTTCTTAAAATGACATTTTAATATCAGTTCCTTGCCTAGAAACCTTGAACTATTTACCACTATCTGAGGAAAAATAATGAGTATCACCTTTATAGCACTTTAAAGTTTGTAAAGAGCTTTCTTCACAGCAACCTTGTGAGGTAAGTAATATGCATAAGTATACTACCCTCACTCTACTGATGATGAAACTGAAGCTTTGAGAGATTAAATGACTTGCCCACGAGCACAGTCATGAAGCATCTGAGGCAGAATGTGAGTGCAAGTCTTTTGATTCCAAGGCCAATATTCCAGTCAACATGCCACATTATCTCCCCCTAAACTCTAAACTCTTCAATTAACCCCACCCAACCCTTTCAAACTTTTGTCTCCCATTATTTTTTAAACACATAGCCTCTGTTCTATTTAAGTCTGTCTAACGTAAATACTCTCACCTCTGTTCATGCTACTCTCTGATGTGACCTCTCTACACGTAAACTATTCTGCAACTACTCCAGACAATGATGATTACTCCCCTCTCTGAAATACTGTGTCTGTACCACTCATTTGGGAATTTGCTCATATAACATTCTATACTTCCATGTTCCAAACGTATGTCTTCTTCCCAAACAGACTGTACAGCTCTTCAGGATAAGGGCTATTTTATAATTCCTTTGTATTTCCCACAGAGCATAGCACTGTGTTATACAAACTTTATCCTTCATAAAAATCTTGGAGTGAATTTTAAATAAAAAATACCTAACAAATGTTACTTTCTGGTTCTTTAATTTTTTTACTAAAATTAAAGAGCACTTGATGTATAATAGTGCAAAATTACTTCTGTATTAAAGATCAAAATACACTGCTATAAAAAAAGAAAAAGAAAAACTTAGGCCCAGAAGCATGTTATTGAGCCCAGAAGTCTAACTGCAAAGGACCAATCTTCAAGGAAAAAACCCATCAATCCATTCCAAAAACATGCTGATCCATGTTCCTCATGCTCCTTTTGTTTTGGGGACTGAGGAGGAAGGGAAATTGCAACTTGGTTCATTTCAAAGCATCTGGAAAAAAAAACATCCAAAAACCAAGTGCAGATTGGGAAATACCTTACAAATTATTGTTTGGAAATAATCTATTTTTAAAAATGGGTTGAACAACACAAAAGCAAAGTTTAACAAAGTTCTATTCCTGGTTTTGCCACTAAATTGCTATATAACTTTAAGTTAACTTCTTGGCCTTTATTTCCTCATATGTAAAATGAGAGATTTCAAGTGGATAACTTCTAACGTCTTTTTTGCCACTAATATTCAAAGAGCTTTTGCTCTAAAAAAAGCTTACTTTAGAATCTTCTTTAGCTTGTAGGTAATCCCATTTTACTAGTCAATATATTTTTTATTTGAAGCTTGATGTTAAATGGATTGTTGAGTACATACAAAATAACATGAAAACTAGGCTACAATAGTAGATTACTGCTGGTCTCAGGAGCAAATCTATTAAAAAAAAAATTTAACTGCTTAGAAATTTAAATCTCACACAAAACAAAAATATATTACGAAAAAGGAATAATTTTAGGAGGGCAACCACAAAAATTTTTATCATGCTTGGGCACCATTAAGAAAGGGAACAAATCATTTTTCTAGTGACAAAGATAATCAATCTGTGATTTTATTGGTAAATAATTAACACCTGATTGAGGAAACAATCTCTACCAATGCAGGGTGGCACTTTTTCTGCAACTTGTAGTCTTAAAGAGCTTCCTGCAGAACTGAGAAGTTAAATGTCTTGGTCAGGATCACCCCGCTAGTAGTGGAATCTAATCTCCCTGCCTTCAAAACTGGTTCTCTATCAACCAAGTCATACTATCACTCCTAAACCTCTTCCATATAGAATGAAAATGAAGGGATTATATAGTGAATTATCTTAACAATAATTATAATGCCTTATTAAAAAATTAGGTTCAAAAATTACAACAGAATTTTTATCAATGGGATGAACAAAAACAATTCCAAAGGACTAATGATGAAGTACACTATCTACTTCAGTACTAAAGAGAGATGAACTCAAGATGCAGAATGAGATGCCTATCTTTTTGGACACGGCCAATATAGGAATTTGTTTTGTTTTCATTGGGTGGGGGAAAGCAGAAAAGAAAAATAAATACTGTTCAAAAAAATTTTTAAATTTCAAGAAAGATTTATAATCTGCCACCTTAGTGCTAAGAAATTAACTGAATTAAAAAAACAACAATAATAATTTTTAGAAATGGCCAATGAGGGAATTGATTTTACTTGACAAAACAGATTAGCTATAAAGTGTTTGGTTTGTTTCCTTCCAATGGAGGAAAACAGTAAGAAAATTAAAAAATGTAATATATAATGTTACAGTATGTTAATATATAATATTATTATGCATTATAATGATATTAGTATTATATTAATATGTAATATTATATAAAATTTAAATTTTTTTTAAAAACTGCACACTGCTACTAGGAAAATAAACTTTTCCCCCCTGAAATCACACTGGATTTCTCAAAAAGTGTTCCCTCCTTTTCTCTCTTTAAAGCCTGGCTAGAACAAACTGCAACAACAGCAACAACAAAATGAACAGTGAATTTGTTGGTAAGAAATAAGCTCCTGAATTATGAGAGGAAGGATTTAGCAATGCCAAAATCTGCCACAAGACCACACTGGTAAATAAATATGGACACAGACCACATTGACTTATCAACTATGAAGTCTGAAGGACACTGATATTTTTCTAAAACTACGAAAAATTAACTATAAAATAAAAATGAAGAAAATACCTTTTGAATAATCCGAAGAAGAATATTCCATTTCAGATCCAACTGAATGAGGGAAAAAAAAGTTACTTACAATCCAAGAACAGGGCAAAAACAACTTATGAAATACTAAAATTGCTATGGGACAAAGGAGAAAATTAATTAAGCTAGGAAAGTCCCTTATAGTCAGAAGACTGGCAATTAAGGTTTCCTAAGCTGAAAGAACCTACCATTAACATTCACAGTCTAAAGACTGAAGGCAGTAATGGAAAGAGCTTGTTGCTAAATTCTCATATGAAATCATGAAACTGGAGGAACCTCATAATCAACTAAGTGCTCCAACTTCTCTGTAAGTATGTATTTAACTTATCTGTTTTAATACTTCCCGTAAAAGAGAACTACATCCTGAAGTCACCCATTGGCCCTAATTATGATGAAGCTTTTCTGAAATTTCTAATGGTAGTTCCTTGTTCAAACCTTCACAGCCAAGCAAAACAAATGGAATCTCTTTTGCACATTTGCAAGTCCTTCAGATGTCTGAAGATGGCTATCAGGTCGAAATCCTTTTTTTTAACATACATTCCACATGTGTATAATTTCTCAATAGGGATCAATATCATATTCTTTAAATTATAATCTTTGCCAAAAAAAGAGTAACCATGTTCTAATGCTGAACACGCATTAGAACATGGTTACATGTTCTATATAACAAGCCTATAACAAGCATTTAATAAAAACCCTGACTTAATTAATAAATGACTTGACTATGTGAATAGAGTAATCCAAAAAAACTTTCTGAATTTCAACTTATTCCATATACTTTTAAAATTTTCATAGAATGACATGATGTTAATAATAGCTGTTCTTTACGTATTAGCACTTTAAGTTTTACAAAGTGCTAACATTATCTCATTTAATCCTTACAGTACTACCTGTAAGGTAGTACTGCCCATTTTTCAAATGGGTAAGAAAACTGGGACTCAGGAAGACTAAGTGCCTTGTGCACAGCTATGCACAGCTAACCAAGTGTCAAAAAGAAGGAATCAAACTTAGTAATACCTTTGTTAAATCATCCAGTATATTTTTTCTTTCTGTATTAGTTTCACAGCAGTAGAGGATGCTGTACAGAATATCAACCAGAAAATGAATGTTTTGCTTCTTGTCTTCAGTAAGCCAATTCATTAGTCTGTGATACATAAATTGTATGGCAGGATTGTCACCGATAGATCTTCCTATTTCAAGAGGTAGCGGAGAGTGGTGTTCATAGGCATTTTTTTCTTTTGCTAAGTCCAGCAGAGCTTGGAATAGATGGCATGAAGAGAAAGAGTTGAGAAGAGAAGACAAAAAGCTTAAGTGCTGGTCTGACTTCAGTTCACTGATATGTACCATACTCTGCTCTGCAAGTTTACACACTATGTCAAACAGAGGTCCTTTCCTTAAATGAGACACAGGAACTGGAAGATTCTCATCCCAACAGAACTCAGACTCTTCAATATTTTCTTCTGAAAATATATCTACTTTGTTCTCTTCTCCGCTGTTCTCTGTGCTACTTTCAGGTGCCTCCTCTATAAGTCTAACCTTGGCAACTTTTTTTTTGCTTTGTTTCCATGAATTTTCTGCCCTCTGAAGAACTTCTAATAAGGTAGATATGCCCAATAATGACTTCCCATCAGTTTCTTGTGCATTAATTTTCTCAAGACAAATTTCTGATAGACTTGTCCAAAAAGTTTTCAGCACATTTTTCAAAGTATTAACTATTGAATCATCTCCATGGGCTTCTGCTTTAGTTTCCCAGGAATTTAGTGTTTCTGCTAACTGATCAAAGAGTTGTTCATTCTGCAGTCTTGGGTCTTTCAGTGCTGTATCAACAAAAGGGATCAACTAAAAATGAAAGGCAAAAAAAAAGTATAATTTTGAGGAGAAAGAATTTAAGTAAAATATTTCTGACAAACTTCTGGAGTTGTTGAAAAATATACTTCTCCCCAGAACTGTGAAAGATAAAAATCCTACAGCCATAATTAGTCTGCTTGAATTACTTCTTAACTGGCTTTTTTTTTAAACCAGACCTCTGATTTTTTTCTTCAGTATAGGGAGCTCCTAGTGAAGAATTTCTCTCTATGAATATGAATTGTGGGACAGTGAGAGGTTAAGTGATTTAATCAGGACCACATACCTTACACATTTTTCTGATTCTGAGCCCAGTTCTCTATTTTCTCATTAAGTAACATGGCCTCTTTTAGACAGAAAAAAAATAATGAAGGTTTCTTTCTATGCCTGTGTTTATCCCAACGTTTTAACTTCACTAAGGGGTGATCACTGATCCAACATATGGTTAATTCCAACTTCACTGTAATGGTAGGCTTGGGCATAATAATTGTAGAACTCTAAATTTATCTAGCCAATATAATGTGTTACTTAATGAGTGAGAAGTTAAAAATGATAAACACCATCAATTAAAAGGTAAAACATTTTTAAAATAAGTTATTTTTATCTTACAAATACCTGATCATTGATAAGCATCTTCTGCATTTTGACTGATTCTTCTTTTACACCTAAATTTTGCTGCATTATAAATCGTAAACATTCAAAAAATGCGGATATTACTGCTGAGCGCTCTGACTGGCTGGTTAGGATTCGTTCTGTTGATAGTCTAAAAAATAATAAATTAAGTGATAAGAACAATAATTTTGCAATTCTGACTGCTGAACTGTCTCATTCTTACGGTTAACTAAGAATAAGAAATATAGGCACTATAGAAAGTATTCTACCAACACCAGAATGAAATTCTTAAAACTACTAAAAAATGAGAAGTACTTAGGAATCACAATGTGAAGGAACTTTAGGTGATGGAAGAAAAGGAAGTTTTTAGAGGCCATCTAGACCAATTCCTTCACTTTGGTAATAAAGAAACTAAGTCTCCCCCGAAATTAACTGTTTTTATTCATATTCGCATAGCTAATAAGACTTATATTCAATGAACATAAATACTTCTTATTTACGCTGAGGAACTAAAAAGGGAGTAATAACAACTTAAAACCACAGAAGAAATCTGGAAGAAAATGTTTTTGAAAAGATATTAATTGTCCATTAATATTATTATAGCACTTCAGATTTGCAAAGTGTTTTCCCATTTTATACTTCCACCCCTGAATGGGTAGACAGTTCAAGTAACTATTATTCCCAATTTAAAGAGAAAGAAACTAAGGCTTAAATGATTTGCCTGACATCACTTGCAAAACTATGAAGTTAGAACCAGAAACCTTCTCACTTCAAATCACTGAGTGTTTTTACCACTAAACAACCCTGCCTCACAAACTAACTCATATATAAATTAGCAGGTAACTATTGCACAGATAAAAAAAAAATTAAGAAAATAAGTTGAAGAATATAGACATTTTTATTTCCACTACAATGAACTGAGTTTCATTATTTGTTGAACTTAAATCATCACTTTAAAAACCAGTTACACTGATGAAACCCTTAATTAAAATCTTGTATACACTGGGTCCTACTTCTCAAAAAGCTACCAAATGAGTCCATTTGGCACAATGACCTCACTTTTGACCTTAGCATACTGATTTCACTATTTTGTGTAACCTGCTATCATGAGAATTCCAAATTAAAGAATTATTAGACTATGGTTTTAAAACACATTTAAGTAGGTAATATTTAAGATCAGAGATACACAGTTGGAAGTGATCTCAGAAGACATCTAGTTCAAACTCCTTATTTTACAGATGAGAACAATGAGGCCCAGAAAAGTAAAGTAATTTACCCAAAATCACAAACGTAGTAAATGAAAGATTGGGATTCCAATCCAGGTAACAGGCTTCATATTCAACACTCTCACTATACTGACTAGAATATATAAACAGCTGAAGAATCTTATTCATAGGATCGCATATTTACAGCTGTAAGAAACCTTAGAAGCCATGAAGGCTAAACCACCTCATCTGGAAAATGAGGAAAGTGAAGAAGTTAAGCGACTTGTTCACAGCCACACACTAGTAAGTGTCCAATACAAGATTTGAACTTGAGTCTTCCTGACTCCAGGCCCATCATTCTATCTATTACATGTCCCAAGCTGTGAGTGTAGAGGATTATACACTAGTAAGTGTATTATTATTATCCAGTTCAACCGCATTCTACAGAAGAAAATGAAACCCAGAAGATTGAAGTGACTTATCTAAGATACCACAGTGACACGATCACTAAGCCATTCTACTTTCTCTTGTGAGGCTCCACACACTTCACATGGTGCCACTGAATAGTTATCCAACAATAAGGTATATTAACTATAAGATGCTCCCTTATCCTGTCAAAAGAACACCTATAAATTCACACATTTAGTCCAAGAGACAAAACTATTACAATCAAAAGCACTGGATACATGGCAACACATTATATTTCTTTTTTTACTTCTCTACTTCCAAAGAAAATTATTAGTACTTTAACAATAAAGATTTAGGATTATCTTACCCTTTAGTTATATAACTGAAAAAATTTCTGAAGAATTCCATGTTCAAGTCTGTAGTAGCACTAGGAATCTTGCTAATAAAAGGCAAGAGATAAGGATATATAACTGTAGCTAGGCCTCCTCCTCCTTCACTAAGTATAGTTGACAGTTTGGGAAACACACTTTTTTTTGCATTTACATGATTCCAACAGTCCTATCAAAAACAAACAAAAAACAGAAATATAATGAATCATTCAATTTATCCCTTCCTATAATGTTCTCCCCCTCTAAAAAAAAAAAACACAAACTGATTAATCACATAATCACAGCATTAATCATAGTCATGATATAGTCAAAATCATAACATAAATCCGTGTTGATCAGAATTCACACAGACAGGCATTTGGTTTAAAATAATTCTGCTAGGGCTACTTTCTGAAAATGACAGCTTAATTTCACCTACCTTTTAAAACTCACATATGCTGCTCTTGTTTTGTTACTAGGTATTAATGGTTGCTGCTTTGAATTAAGAATTGAAATTCTTTATATAAAATAAGTTCACTCTAATTGATATGAGGACTAGGAACTGAAATGCAGGCCCCTGAGAATTTAACCGCTCTGTGAACTTTATTACTTGGCTCAAGCTAACAGACCTAGATAGTGATTCTAGGAACTAGCCCCTCCTGGAATTGTTTATGCAAGGGGATCTGGCTACTCCCCTCCTGCATAATCTTGTCAAAACATCAAAGAGCAGTCTGTTTCTTGCACCAAGCCATAACACTCCACTCAAATAGTTGATTAATTGACTTATTTCCCATTTTAAGTCATGTATGCAGAATCCTATTGCTAAGACTAGTTGGCTGAGTGCCTTCTTTGTTTAAAGACCTATATTAGCTAGCAAGTCTCAGAGCCTCTTTGGAATCTCACCCATGCAGATGACGATCTGCCTGGGACCTTCCCTTCGGGACTCAAAGGCTGTGAACCGGGATTCCCCAGCCGTGACTGTTAAGAGTTGGTGCTCCCCCAAATCGGTGATGTTTTCTTTACCTATTTCTATTATTCTTCTTATATTGTGTATACTTCTTGTTACTTGTGGTATTTGGTGTCTTTGCAAGCAACCTATTCCTTGTATAAAAAATGTAACTCATACCTTAAATGATTGTACCTGGCAGTTGGAGCCCTGCCTTCTCCCGCATTCTTCTAACCTTTGTATTTTCCTTTTTACTCTGGCAGGGTGATGATTTGTATTTTTTCCCCTGATACAGATGTTGTTCAGAATATTTCCTTCTTACTCTGGCAGGGTGATGATTTTTACTTTTTCCCCTGATACAGATGTTGTTCAGCTCTCCCTCAGATTTCTCTATCTTTCCATTTTCTTAGTATTATATAATTGTACATAATTAAATTTTACTTTCATTTTTAACTGCTGTGTCCGAGTGTCATTTACAGGAGCGAATCCGAACCATGATAAATTTTCAGAACATGCTTTTAAGTAAGAAACTATAGCTTTGTGAATTGCATTTCTATATTCAGGTTAAAATTTGTACCAAGATTTGGATAAAGTTTCTTCTACCATCTTTTAGTTTTCATAATGGACTGCTTTATGTCTAAAACTAGACACTGAAGCATTATATACAAGGGACAAAAATAATTTTGAAGTTCTCTTACATACCTCAATGGTAGTAAGGATATAAAGCACAGCTTCCCAAAGAAGTGGACAAACCATTGGATCACTTTCGTCAATGTTAATTAGAACTGCAGGAGATACTCTGGATGACTCAGCTTTCACAGACTGAGGAATATACTGACATAAGGCAGAAATTAACTCAAAAAAAGCTGAACGAACCTAAAAGAGACAACAAAGAAAAGTAATATAAAAGTTATGAGTGCTTAAAAAAGCTATATTAAAACAAAGGCCTACTTTTTTTCATTTCTGTTACACACATATAAATATCCAAATAAAATACATGGATATGGTTTGTTGTTTATGGTTAAAAAAAATAAAGAGCAGTTAATGTGCACATTAAAAAACAACAATTTTCAAATCTATTAACTGGAATTTCAATTCTGATTTCCCATAACAATACAGGAAAATATAAATGGCTCTGGGTTATTGTGAATAGATATGCAGATACCTATGATATTAAGGTATGTAAAATGTCAAATATAAAGCATTAATGATTAAAAAGTGACAAAATTTAATTCAAATAATCAGCCAGAATTGGTCACAGAAATGTAAATAGGCATTTACTTAAGGTATCGAAAAAGGAGAGAGATAAGATAGGCATTAAAAAGTAAAAAGGACAAAAATACCTGGGGTGAACTATGTTTTCCATACTTCCAGAATTTGTTCTGTGATAGAAGAGGTTTGAGTTTCTCCTCTAGAGAGGAAAGCTCACTAGAAGACAACATGCAAAGCAGTTTCTTTAAAGCCAACATGGAAGAAGTTACAATTCGAAAATATTTGGCTTCTCTTTCTTCTTCCGGAACAGTTCTTAATTTGAAAGGGGTAAGGGGTAGGGGTAATGGAATATGTATTAAATATGCACAAAACAAACAAGGAAAGTAACAATTATTTGTATCAAGATACAAATGCTCAATATAAAGTCATTACATACAGCAACTACCAAATCAATCAATCAACAGGCACATAAAAATTATCTATTGACTATATGTCAGGCATTGTGCTAAGGGGAATATTAAGGCAAAAGTGAGATTAATTCTTCCTCTCAAGGACCTTATACTCTAGGAAAGAAAGAATGTACATATAAGCATATCAATGATATACTTAATTTTTACCCTCATGCCTTACCATAATGTAGGTGTTAATAAAGATCTGATGAATAAATGAAAATTTACAATCAGAGATTTTCGCCTGGAGTATTCCAACCATTAGTACTAGGCTTGCCAACATAGCAGATCATTCTTGTCCTACCCTCTCACTATGACTGACCTCCAAGGCTTTCTCTTCTTTTCTGTCTTATTGAGAATAATCAATCAATCAATAAACCGTTTATTAAGTTTCTATTGTGGTGGGTGAAAAATGAAATGAATCAATGTATGCCAATTGCCCAACAAATCGAGAGCAGTAGTTTCCTCAACTGTGGCAACAGACCTCAAACGGAGGGAGACAGACAATCAAATAAGACCTATTAACTAAAAGAAAACAATTAACCAGGATATAAAATCAGGTGACCTGATTTTTAAATGGAGGAAAGATTAGGGAGTTCCTAAGCTGGGACAGGGAGAATGAACAGGTACAATCCCCTGAAATCAGAAAAAGCGATGTCCCACTCCCCCACCAAGTGTCTATATTCCATTAAAGGAACATGGAAACCGACCTTTACAGATCCAGGTAAGAAATATGGGTTACTTGAGATGTGTAATTGTGAGAAAACACTTTGCACCAGTCTTTGGATCTGAATAACCTAGGTCCATAGTTAAGGGTCTCTAAGCAGCAGGCAGAGGTGGTTCAACTTCCTAACTACATATACCTAGGTTCTAATTCAATAAAGTCCTCTTACAATTCCCATAACTGAATAAACTTTTCTTATATAACAGGAATTGGACTAGACCTGTAACAGAATAGAAAGGGAACGGAACTCCAAAATTAAGTCACAAGATGCAATCAGTGTGGTTCACTCAATATCTGCTACCACTTTCTGTTTTAATATCCTCAATTCCCTCACTATGAGGTGTCAGGCACTGTGCTAAGTACTGGGAATACAAAAAGAAGCAGAGTCCTTGCCCTCAAGGAGCTCAAAATATAATGGGGAAAAAATGCAACACATATACAAACAATATAGAGGATAAATAGGAAATAAAGAAGCTAGAATAAAGGAATTGGGAAAAACTTCTTGTCGAAGATGGGATTTTAGCTGAGACTTAAATGAAGTCATGGAAGCCAATAGGCAGAGACAAGGAGGGAGAGCATACCAAGTACAGAAGCAGCCACAGAAAGTGTCCAGAGATGACATGAACAAGAGTTCATGGAACAGCAAAAAAAGACAGTGTCACTGAATCAAAGAGTATGATGGTAGGGAGGAAGGCTAGAAAGGTAGGAGGAGACTAAGTTATGAAGGGCTTTGAATGCCAAGTAGAAGAATATTTGATCCAGGAGTCTACAGGGAGATTCTTGAGTTTATTTGTGTAGGAAAGTAACATCATCAGACATGAAATTTAGGGAAATCACCTCATTGTGAAAGAAGACCAATGACATGAAGGTGATGTCTTGATTTGCAAGTGAATTGGATTTAAGTGAGGCAAGACTGTGCCAAGTCACCAGTCTCACTATCTCCTCCACAGCCATCTGGGTGCAGCGTTGACGTCATCCTTCACTCTTCCCTCTCTCTTTCCCAATTTCCCTTAATATTACTGCATTTAAAATTTATCCTGTATATATCTTGTTGGTACATGGATGTTTGCAAGTTGTCTCTCCCATCAGACCATGAACTTCTTAAGAGGAGGAACTGTTCCTTTTAGTTTTTGTTTTTTGTTTCTATTTTCCTCCCTCTCCTATTTAGCATACTACATGGAACATAACAAAATGCTTCTTAAATGATTGACTTCTATATCTCCCATATCCAAACTGTTACCAAATCTCAATGATTCTGTCTCAACAAGATATCACATATTTATTCCCTTCTCTCAATATACTTGGTTACCCTAATTCAGGTTCCTCACTACCCCTTATTTTGACTATTTCAAAAGCCTATAAAAACTAGATTTCCACAGTTTTAAGATTCTTTATCAAACTTTCCTCCAAAGAGCTGACAAAATAAATCTTTCTAAAGCACAGGTTTAATCATTCCCTGTTCAAAATCATTCCCCTGTTCAACCTTCTTCAATAGTGTCCTATTGCTTCCAAAACAAAATTTTAAAAATCTTCAATTTACCATTTAAAGCCCTTTACACTCTGGCTCCAGACTATCTTTCTAGGCTTACTCTACATCACTATACTTTCATGCATTCTCTGTTCCAGTTAACTTGCTGAACAGGAATTCATCTCTCACATCCAAATAACATACAGCACATTAGCAACATACTAGCATGCATTCCCTTTTCAGGTCCACCTCTTAGAATTCCTAGCTTACTTCAAGGCTAAACTCATGTTCTACCTCCTATAGGAAACCTTTCCAGATCTGCCCTTTTCCTCAAATTCTCATGTAAATATTTATCCATTTACATATTATATCCTCCAGTAGAAGATAAATGTCTTGAGGGAGGAGGCTGTTTATCATTTTATCTTTGTATGCCTAGTGTTTAGCACAATGTCTTACACATAGGAAGTAACTCGATAGAATTTAAGTTTCCACTGTATTATAATTATACATACAGCATATATCATATATACATACATCATACATATTATTTTGGTTGTTTTAAAATTATAATTTACTATTTCTATTTATAGTAATAGGCTACATTTATTTTCACTATCTCTCTCTTATCATCACTTTGCCTGTGGATTATGTATTACTAAATAAAGGATTCTAGAAGTTAAAAAACTATGAGAGCTGATGATGATAGGATGAGCAGTCAAACCACTGTGAATCCAGGGATGAACAGACATGTCTCTTTGATGAAGACTCCAAAAGCTTGATCTACCTGATGCCACTTTGAACAACTTCCTGTTATGTTCACAAGGTTATTTATGATTCTTTAATCATCCTCTAAAAGGGAAAAGGGGTGCTGCCACATTCAGCCAGGGAAGAAGTAAGACGGAACAAATTCAAAAGTTATTTTCAAAATCAAAACACAAGGGAAAATATTGCAATGAAAATGTGATTTTGCACATCACTAGAAGACAAATAGGTATGTGATGCGCTAGAAGTTCTTTCCAAAACAAGATTCAAAGACAATACAAGTAAGGTCTTCCATTCCCTACAGGTTCCCAATTATAAAGGTCAGAAATGATAATTATTTAAGTCACATAAAAGGAAAAAATAGTATTAACAAAACCTTAAAAAAATAAAATCAAAAAACAAAGAAAGACTATCACCTTTTACAGCCCCCTATGTAGTCAATGTGATGGATAAAATACACTTGGATGAAAATAATTTTAGTTCTTGTATACCTTGGTATGGCAACTCTAATAAACTCTAATAAAGCCCAATAAAATCTACATTTAGAAGCCATCTTTTAACTTGTTACTTAATGAATAACTGATTATATCTAAGTGGACTCATAGTCATAAAAGTATACCTTTAATGTGAGATAAATAGAAACAGCATAACTTACTGTGGGTCACTAAGTGTATCTGGTGTTTCTTTTAAAAGATGATCCTGTAGGACCTACACAAGATTTAAAAAAAAAACCACACCTTAATCACTTAATAAGAGATTTCACAGCACAATCAATGAATGCAGAAATAGTATGGATATGCAGAAGTTATAGATAATCCCATAACACTCATTTTAATTAAGATTTTCAATCTCTTTCTTAGCAAATTATTTCCAGAGTTGCTACAAAGCAGCAAAAAACTGATTTGAGTTTCTCCTCTTTCTTCAGGGGTTTTATATGGTACAGAATACACATTTATACAGCTACCACTTAATCATCTCAACCAGCTAAAAACCCAAAAAGAAGCAAAAACAAAAAAAATCTATGAATAGGCAAAATATGTCACCATGGCCATAAAACAAAAGATCGTGTACTTTACCCACAAAATGTTATCTCAGGTCCTTCACCCAATTCTAACAACTTACATTGTGTTCCCCATTGACAGGAATCCAAAGATTCTAATTAGAAAGGAGGTAGTTATAAGAGACAGCTGATAAAGGTATAACTGACACAGCAGCAAAAAGTGGTGGTGGAAAAGTGAAAGAAAAAATCAAGCAGACAAATTCATTATCAACATATGATTACTAAGAACTTTCTTTATACAGAGTACTGAAATAGAAAATAGGAGAGACATAAAGATTAAAATAAGACATAATCCCTATATATTACTCAAAGTCCTCATAACCAAGCTGAGAGGGAGAGAAACAAAAGTACGCCAAGCAGAAAGTCATTATCAACATGTGTTTATTAAGAACTTGATGAATTTCATAATATAGTGGGGTATTAATTATTTCATGATATAGTAGGAGAGAATTCCCAGCATTACAAGCCACTCAGCTCTGGGGGCAAATAGTCCAAAAAAAAAAAAAATCACAAAATCCTATGAAGAACATCATCATATTTATTTTTTGTCTATTTTGGTGGGTTTTTTCACCTATATAAACACTGCCAAGTACAATAACTGATGCTAACAATATTGCTGAATTGATCAGGCAAAAAGTTAACCTTAAAAAAGTTAAGAAATGAAAGAAAATTTCTATATAAATCAAAACATCCAGTAATTTTTTTTGTGAAACAAAATGGGGCCCTCAAATTGGTCAATGGCTAAACACATTGTGATACATTAATGGAATATTAAGACATGCCACATACAAGGAAATCAGAGAAACACAGGAGGACTAATACAAAGTGAAGTAAACAGAACCAGTAAAACAATATACACAGTAATAACAATATAAATGAAAAACAATGAGGTGAAACTATCCGATTAAAATTCCCATAACTGGCTCCAGAAAAGAAAAAAGGGCAGTCTGGAAAAGTTGAGGACCATGGATATGAAACATTGCATATGATACAAAGGTCCATGCAAAATTACCGTATGGAGTTACGGAGTTTTCTTTTTTATCTTGTTAAGCAAAGGCCTACTGGGAAGAGGAAGTGGGGGTAAATCCAGAAATGAATTACGATAGAGATTTCCAGCCAAAATGGATTTCTAAGCAAGGGTTGGCAGATGAGCTTTCCCCACCTAGCCCAAAAAATGGTCAAGAAATCCAATGAGAAACTAAAATAAGTGACTTCTCCCACTGCAGAACTGCATAAAAAGACAGCTCAAGGCCTTCAGGAAACAGGAAAAGGGTCCAGCAGCAAAGCAGGAACCAAAACAGGTAAATAAGTCAGCAGCCTCCTTTTCAACCAAAGATCAGTCAAAGACTCATGTAGACATCAGGGTTCTGTGGGCAGAAACAATAAGAGTAGGGAGTTCTTCCACGGAAGCCCCAGAGTAGGGAGAACCGTAGAGTATGGCCCTTGCAAACTCTGAGGAACAGCTGCTATGTGCGGATGCAACAGTGTTCAGACAAGTCAGGTAATCGATAAGCACTTATTGTAAGCACCTAATGTATGCCTGGCATTGAGCTAAGTACTAGACACTCCAAGGTCCCCAGGACTTTGTCTTGAAAAGTCATACTGGGTCCTAAAAACAAAGGTGACGTGAACATCGAAGATCCAGGGAGAAAAAGGTCAATAAAGGAAATCAGGGAGACCAACAGTGCTAATCACCTGACTTTCATCTGAACTGGACAAAGGCTGAATCACACACAGACAAATGCAGTAGTGAAATACATGAAATTCAAAAGAGAAATGAGAATAAACAGGGAAATGGAGAGGGGGAATGAAAAGGAAAAAAGAGCAGTCACAAGCAAAACAACTTTCAATATCAGAAGGGGAGGATCACAACGGAGACTCAAAGAATGAAACCTAGGCTCAGAGGCAGGACAAAAAGAGCAGCAAACAGGAGAAAACAAAACACCCTCGCTTGTACTACCTTACTGATAAAGTATCGCTATTTAGACCACCTTATTTATAATGTAGGTAATGGAAACAAAAGAAAAGGGCAGCAAGATGAAGGGAAAGACGTAATAATGCTAACCCTAAATGTGAACAGGATGAAATCATCCATAAAACACAAAGCAAAATTCAATCATATGTTTACAAGAAACATACCTGAAAGGTAAAGATTCACAAAAAGTTAAAAGAAAGGACTGGAACAAAATACATTAAGCTTTAGCTAAACTCAAAAAAGGCAAGGGTAGCAATCATGATTTCAGATAAAGCTACAGTAAATATATGACAAAAGAAGATATGCAGGAAAACTAAATTATGCTTAAAGGTACAACAGGTGATGAATAAATATTAATATTTAACTTATACACAAAAGGCATATGTAAATGCTTAAGGGAAATTTAATTAAAATGGAAGGATAAATGGAAACGAAAACTGTAATAGCAGATTCTTGACATATTCTTGTTTAGACCTAGATAAAACTAAATGAAGAACCTGAACATAGCACCTAAAAAGAGAACCTGTCTCACAGGACTATTGTAAGAATAAATGAGTACAGGAAATCTAAGGTGCTCTGAAAATATTGAGGAACTTTATAAATGCTAGCTATTATTATTATGAAAAGAAATTTTAAAAATTGAAGATAACAGATATCTGGCAATTGAATGAAAGTAAGGGTTTACATTTCAAGATGTTCCAAAAGTCTTGGTGCAGTTTTAAATTTTAATAACTTTCAAGAGTATAAATGCAAAAACTCTTTTTAAATCTTCAATTGAGCATTTAAATTTATTTTACAACTATTCAGTTGTATATTTTGAATAAAGTTTTAATTTTAAGAAGACAGCACTGTCATTACATACTTCATATGTGACATTTTCTGCATGATACAAATGGATGGATAAAGAAGAATCTCTTACTTGGCTATCTGAGCCACCTGAGAATTTTTCTTGTGATATCAAAATCTTTCTCTTTGGATGCTCTTAAGGCTAGTATTTTCAACACAACACAAAGTCACTG
The DNA here is from genome assembly GCA_023548195.1 of Bettongia penicillata ogilbyi. Classification (NCBI taxonomy): domain Eukaryota; kingdom Metazoa; phylum Chordata; class Mammalia; order Diprotodontia; family Potoroidae; genus Bettongia; species Bettongia penicillata. The sequence goes on along the minus strand of JAJHZJ010000525.1, from coordinate 1,361,792 downwards.
AGCAGAAGGTGATAAAAGTTTTTTCAAAATTTGAAAATTGACTAGATAAGGGCTGTACTCCAAAGAGATCACAAAAATGCGAAAAGGTCCCACATGTACAAAAATATTTATAGTAGCTCTTTTCATAGTGGTCAAGAACTGGAAACTGCCCATCAACTGCAGAATGGCAGAACAGTTGTGGTATAAGAATGTAATGGAATACTATCGTGCTATAAGAAATGACAGTCGGACTTCAAAAAAACCTGGAAAGATTTAGATGAACTGATGCTGAGTGAAATGAGCAGAACCAGAACATTATACACAGTAACAGCCACAGTGTGCGAGGACTGTTTGTGATAGATATCGCCCTTCACAGCAATGCAAGGACTCGAGGCAAAATGCCATCCACATCCAGAGAAAGAACTACGGAATCAGAACGCAGAAAGATGCAGACTATTTTCTCCTGTGTTATATTTTGTTTTGGTTTTTCTCATGATTTCTCCCATTCGTTTTAATTCTTCTATGTACCACAACTAATGTGAAAATGTGTTTAATAAGAACATATGTGTAGAACCCATAAAAGATTGCATGCCATCTTGGGGAGGAAAGGGAGAAGAAGGGAGAGAAAATTTAAGACTTATGGAAGTGACTGCTGAAAAATGAAAACAAATAAATTAAGTTAAAAAAAAGAAAAAATTGACTAGATATATAGCAGTGATATAAAATTCAAATAGAAATGGATCTGTGTGAGCCACATATTGATTCAGAAAACCATAAATGAATATTATCTGGTTCAGACTACAATTGGGAGTTTTGTAGACAGTGAGTTTGACATCTTGCTACAACCATTAGAAGGTGGTTATATTTAATTTTTATAAGAAACATACCAATATTTTAAAACGTGAAATAACATTATTTTTAAAATAAATTTTAAGTATTTGTACTTATAAGGTTATTTCAGCTTAAAACTCCACTAGGACTTTTGAGATATACTGTACTTCTCAGTCATACATGGCACTTTTATAAAAAACCGAACCCATATTAAGACATGGAGACTTCAACAACAAAATTCAGAGAAACAGAAATACTAAATACATGATATACTGATCACAACATACTAAAAATTATAAAAGACTTCCGAAGAAAAAAATTTTAAATCATAGCTTAATTTTAAAGGAGTAATAAGTAAAAGAACAAAAATTTCATCAAGAAAAATGACTATAATGAGACAACATACCAAAATTTACTGGATGCAGCTAAAGCAGTCCTAAGGGGAAAATTTATATTTCTAAAAGCTTTCATTAACAAAAGAGAAAAAAAATAACTAATGAATTGAGCACACACTATTTAAAAAATTACAACAAAAATAAATTTTAAAAAACCCAATTAAACAAAGTAGAAATTCTGAAAAAGAAACTAATAAAAACCAAAGCAAAAAAACCTGATAAAAGTAGGTTTTTTTCTGGAAAAAAAAACACTTACTAATTTGAGTTTTAAAGAGAGGTAAATCAAACTATAAAATGAAAAAGGAGAATTAGTAACAACTGAAAAAGAAATTAAAAATTTGTCAGAAATTTCTCTGCCCAATTATATACTAACAAAACTAGAGTACTTTTAGAGGAAAAGGATGGATATATACAAAAACATAAAATATTCAGATTAACAAAAAATTATTTTAAAAATCCAGTATCAGAAAAACAAATAAGTAAGTCACAAATTAACTTCCAAAGAAAAAAAAAACCTCCTGAACCAGATGAATTTTTATAAAACATAAAAGAACAATTAATTCCAATACTATGGAAACTCTTTACAAGAATAGGCAGAGACTATATAATGATATAGTGTTGTATCTAAATGAGAGAAAAAACTATAAAACAAGGAAATATGTGAGTAAAGACATGGAAGGAGGAAAAATCAGAGAGACAACAGAATAAAGGGAGGGACTTGTCCTAAACCAAACAAGCTCTGAATAAGGATGTACAAAAATATTTACAAGGCTCTTTTTGAGGAAGGAAAAAATAGGAATCTATTTTATGGAGAACTCACACAAGGCAAGTGTTCACATGGAGTTCAGAGGAAGCAATACAAGGACACTAGCAAGATTTCTCCAAAGAACTTCTGAATTGATTGCATGATATGGGAAACACCAGCAAAGGACTGCCCAGCATGGCATGCCCATATCAAAGAAAGCACTATGATCTATGAGCAAAACAGAATTGCAGTAGCTCAAGAAAAATGCGAGATGCACAAATTTGGAGACATCTCCACTCTACATATTCATGCCCAACCTATGATACGGCATTCTGAGCTCATCCTATCAGTAAAGACTGATCTGATCAGTCACAGTCAAACATACTGTACCCTGATTTCCAATATGATGCCATTTTGGTCCCCTTCAAGAATGAAGGACACCAACCAATTGGCTAACCAAATTCTCGATATACACTCATTGTTCACAGTGAATACGCCAAGAATACTTCTTGTTCTCCATTGCCACTTTTAAGTTAAGGTCCTCCTTCAACTATCTTCAATAAGCAACCTCTCCTCCTGAGGTTCATGCTCTCCAAATCTATCACCCAGTCCAGATCCTGATGGCTATTATCTATGGACTCCACAGCATTTTCTCCTATTTCTCACTGAGTTTAGCGCCAGGTTCACAACCTCTCTTCTCATCACCTGCACTCATAAGAAGGGATATCATCATACATGTTGCTATTCCTCCAATACCTTAATATCCTAGTTCCTGCATCTACTCACTTCCCATGATCTACAAACCCTCTCTGCTACCCTTGCCATCACTTATGAAGTTTCCCTACTTTCATGTTCATGAACTCTGAAATTCCTTTAACTGATTATAATCTTTTATTATTCCTTCTTTCCCTGTGCTTTATGATCCCCGACATTGTTCTCGTTCCTCATTGTGACTTCCATTGCCTCCACACCTCAGTTCATTATCCAGCGATCACTCCTACGCTGACTATGCTACACTCTCCTCCTTTTCCTATCTTGAACCCTTACTGAACCAACTCAACTTTTCTGTCTTAGTATAAATCACACCACACCAAGCCCCAAGTGTAGCCTGCTCACATTATCCTCCTTTGCTATTCATACACAACTGAATGGAGCTAGAGAAAATCATAAAAGGGTAACCTGATCTAATCCTACCCGGGCCCTCACTGCAAGGTCAAGGTATTTTCCCGATTCACCCTCCCACCCTCCAGTTGTGTTCCAAAATTTCTCATCATTCTACAACCCTCCCATGACACTCCCTCCCCTAAATAATCACAAAGATATCTTGCAATTTCACACTTCACTGAAAAAATCGAGACTATTCACCAAGAACTGTCTTTTTCTCCCTCTTCCTCATTTCATATCACTCAGATATATTCCTCTACTACCTCCCCTTTCACTCTGGTCTCAAAAAAAAAACCAAAACATACATCTACAGCAACCTCTGACCTCCTCTAGGCTTCTCCAGAAAATTGCCCCCACTATTATTCTCCCTCTCTCCATCTCTGTCACCTACTTTTTCCTACTGCCTAACAAGCATGTTTGCTTACCCAATGCTTAAAAACCCTCACTTAAAGCTTACTACCATCTCTGATGGTTCCACTATCCTTCATAACCAAACACCTTTAGAAACCATTGACTATTGATGCTTCCAGTTCCTTTCCTCCCACTCTCCTCTAAACCCTCAACATTCAATTGAAACAGCCTTCTCTATCTTAATTGCCCAATCAAATGGCCTCTTTTTAATCCTGATTCTCTTTGACTTCTCCTTTCACATTCTTTTTCCTAAGTTTTCCTAAGGCTGATTTCTGGTTCTCCTCCTTTCTGTCAGACTCTTTATTTTCAATCTCCTTTGCTAATTCTTCATCTACTTTATACCCTCTATCTAAATCCTCTGAGGATCTGTCTTGGGTCCTCTTCTCTTCTCCCACTAGCTCCTTTGTTGATCTTATCAATTCCCATGGAATTAATCTCTATGAAGATGATTCCCAGATCTACATACCCCAGTCCTGGTTTCTCTGATGAGCCAGTCAGAATCTCCAAACACTTCTTGCAAATCTTAAAATCACTGCCTCTGTAAGCATCTCAAACTCATCATACCCAAAATAGAAGTCATCATCTTTTCCAACAAATCTTCCTTCTAGCCCTTCCCCATGTCACCAGACTCACGACTTCAATGTCATCCTATTCATCTCATTTGCTCCATGCATCCAATCAACTGCCAAATTTATCATTTCTCCCTCCCTAACGTACCTTGTATAGCTATCTTCTCCTCTCTAGTCATGCTATACTCCCAGTTCAGAATGTAATCCCAGTTACTTCTTACCTGAGCTACCTCATTTACAGTAGCGAGCTTCATGTCTCTTGCCATTTCAATCCATCCTCCACTGAACTGCTGAGATGGTTTTCCCCCATTTCCAAAACATAGTTCTAATAATACTATATCCCCTCCAAAATGAGCTCCAAGGGCTTCTTATTATCTTCAGCAACAAATATAAATTCCCCTGTTTGACACTTAAACGTAGTCATAACCTGGCTTCTTCCTACCTTTCCAGTCTTCTTACATCTTACTGCCCACTACACGCATCCCATGACGAAGCAACACTGACTTACTTATTTCTTAAACCTGATCTCCTACCTCCATGCCTCTGAATAGGCTGTCCTTCATATTAGGAATGCTGTGCCCCCTCACTTTTGTCTTTCAGTATCCCTGGCTTCCTTCAAGACTCAACTCAAACAAACAAACAAAGAAAAAGACAACTCAAAACCCACCTAATATAGATCTTCCCAGGTCGTACCCTCCCGCCAGATTACCTTCAACTACTCTCTAGAGATAGATAGATAGATAGATAGATAGATAGATAGATAGATAGATAAATAGATAGATAGATAGATAGAAAGATAGACTGATAGCTAGATTGCATATCGAGATATTTACAAGTTGTTTCCTCTATTAGAATGAACAGTCCTTATGGAATATTTGGAAGTTCATTTTTGCCTTTTTTTTTGTACCTACCACACTTACCACAATGGTAAATTTCTTGCTGATTGACCAACTGGGAGGCAATAGTTGAAGCAAAACAAACTTATTGCTCCTTGATGATTAAAGAAAAAAAAGGACTTCAATAGAACTGGAATGAAAAAGGGATGTCTGAGAGAAAGGCTAAACTAATTATGATATATGAATGTAGCAGAACATGATTATACCATAAAAAATTATGGAAGAGATTATTCCAGAGAATCCTAGAAAATATGAACCAATGCAGAGTCAAATGTACAAAAGGAGAACAGTTTCTACAAGGACAACATGGGAAAGGAAAACAATTCAAAGCAGCGACCAACTACCACCTCCAGAAAGTCAATGGACTGAAGACAAAGAAAGAAACATAATTTTGTGTGGATCTGTTTTGCTTAACTATGTTTTCTTTCTCGGTTTTTAAATGAGGGGTGAGGAAGGGCTGAGAAAAAAAAATTAAGGAGGGATAATGAAATATTATTTTTAAATATATGGAAGAGAAAAACAGCCAAGGAGGGCAGTCTTAAATGTTATATGTGGAATTTATCACATATTGTTTACAAAAGGAGTATGAAATGGAGAAATTCAAGGTTTCATATAGAATCCTCTTTTTGTGTTCTCCTGTGTATAAAGAAATGCTTATTCTGGTCTTTGAAGGGAAAATAAATATGATGGAAAGGCCAAACTTCAATAAAACTTTTTTTTAAGTTAGTCTACATTTGGGATAAGAAATGTGCAATGCATTTTAGGAAGATTTCTATCCAAAATAAGTAAAAATAGTTTTGTCATTTACAGGGTGAAATTGCTTTGCATTTACTTTGGATGTATTTTGTCTATTTGTATCTGTGTATTTGTTGCTTCCTTCCCAATAGAACGTAAGCTCTTCAAAAGCAGGGACTGTTTCATTTTTGCCTTTGGAACCCCCAGTTCCTAAAAGAGTTCCTGCTACAAAGGATGCTTAATGAGATGCTTGCTGAAAGAATGAATGAAAACTTTTGAAATGTGTTTTTTCTCTTCACCTTCACATAAGCTATCCCCCAAACCTGGAATGCACTTCCTCTTCACTTTCAAGTCTAGAATCATTACTTCTTTCCAGGTTCTGCTCAGGTACCATCTTCTTCTCCATTCTATTGTCTAAGCAAAGCAGACTTTTTCCCAGAGCAAAACATTATATTTCCTAACTCTGCATATTTAAACAAGTATCTTCCTATATCTAGAATGTATTTCTTCCCCTCAAAGGCACCTCCACTTCTCTGAATCCTTACTTTCCTTTGAGGATCAGGACAGATACGTTGCTTCCAGGCAGCTTTCCCAAGTCCCCCTAGATGCTAGTGTTTTTTCCTTCAAGTTACTTTTTGAGGTCATATTGCTGAACCCGTATTAAAATGTAAACTTATTATTAGAGACTATTTCATTTTTGTTTTTATGTCCCCAGTGCCTAGAAATAACATGAAATAAGCACTTCATTAAGTACTTATTGAACTGCCAAATAATAAATACAAAGTTGACAGAAAGCCTGCTTTAAAGTCAAGGAAACATTGGCTTAGAAAATTACTGAGATGTGTCCTATTAACACAGATATCAGTCCTTTGTGAAACAGGCATTGTTTGCATACAAAGCTTCAATCCTTTTTTCTTTTGGGGGATATGATTATTAAAATATTGGCACACAAAAACAAAAATCAAGGAAGACTTTGTCTCAAGTCCCACTTTTGACACAAACTGTCTCTGTCTTCTTGGATTTTATTTCTCTTGCCCTCAGTTTCCTCAACTATAAAATTAGGGGGTTGGATTTCATGACTTACATGATCCCTTCCATTTCTAAATCTATGACTGTATTTCTTAACTACTCAGTACCCCAAGCAACTAAGTCTACAAATTGCGGAGCTGCTGCCCATTTTCATTAGTTAAAGGTTCTATATGCCAATAAAATCACAAAGACACACACACACTTGAATACAGATACAAACTTTTTCCAACTTACATTAATAATTTCATCTTTACAAAATACTAATGCTTCGGACTGCTTGCTTCGAGGAAAAGCTGCTTCGAATGCTATTTTTGCCGCAATTGCAGCTGGGGCATAAGTGTCACATTGCGCTATTAGCCAATATCCCATAAGACTTTTTAAATGAGGTGCCAAATGTTTCTTTACTTTTAGGATAAGTTTTTCAAAAGCTAGTTGTGTGGCTTCTCGAACTCGACGGTCATAATCCTATTGAAAATACAAATAAGGTTAAAAAAAATTGTTTCTTCCTCCTAAGACTGTACTCACATGCACAACTAATACATAACTGGAGGTGTTTCTTTCTTTTTAAACACCAGTAAAAATCAAGAAAATAACCAAAGCATTTTTTACCTTACATGGTAAGTACCTGGTTTGCCTGAATCTTTCACTTTTCAATTAATTCAGTTGTACAGACATGGCTTAAAAAACAAGGATGGAATCTACTCCTTGCTCTGATGCTAGTTTATTGGAAGGATTGCATAAGAAACCAACTTATATTTTATTTCCCTTATTCTTCAAGAAGGAAACAAATAATCATTTAAAATAAGTAATTTATAGGACAAAAAAGTATTCGTGCAAGTCTGCAGTATGTTATTAACAGCTATAAAAACAGTCTGCAGATTCTACATAAACCATGGGAGTCTTTTACTTTGTTTTCACAATGGTCCTCAGAATTCACTGTTCTTTTCAAAACCTCATCAAAGGGAGATCACACAAATTTGACCATATTCATTATTGCAACAAAAAGAAAATAGCAATTTTAAAACAAAAAAGTGTTTCACTACTTACAAGAGAGATTTTGCAATAAATTCTTGGCCAGTATGGAAGAACACCTTTTACAATCTCTGCGTCTCTTTCATCACACATTGCCCCAAATTCTTGCATAGCCTAATGCGAAGTATCAACACATGCAAAGTTACTAATACTCTATAGAAATATATAAGTAGCAAAACACCTCCATGATATATATGTCACATTTAGTCGTTCAGTTTGGCAAAGTTTAAATAATGTAAATAGAGGTTATATAGGTTAATTTTTCACCTCTGCCATTTGGAAATACTTAAGACATTCCATTACAACTAATATAAATAAGAAATTTTTGACATTTTATAAAAATCCTCTTAAAATGATTTGAATTCACAGTTATGTTCCCTAATGTGTATCAAAGGAGTCAAAACTGAAGGAAATTTTTTTTTTAAATCGCAGCAAGAAACCAACTCATATATCACCTGGAGGCAGATCCAATTACTATGTTTCTGAAGTTTACGCTTTAGAAAAATCATTTGTAAATATGCAAACGTAATCTAATTTCCCTTACAAACAACAAAGCTAACACAAGACATGCTTTTCATTTTTCTAATATTATTTTAATAAAAGGGCTATGTTGCCTAATTTTTAGGTAAAGAAGTAAACTTGCTTTTAATTTTGTTGTGACATCTTTCTTGGAAAGTTTTCGCAGGACCATCCGGAAATCAGAATCCACAAGGCTATCTATTTCTTCTGCTCCTTGTACCGCAGGAACATAGCCTAAGTCACTCTGAGATGTCCCAAAGCCAATAAATCCAGGTACTGTTCCACTTTCTTTTGCAAGGAGTTCTGCAGCACGGCCACTGTTTGAGGGCTGTTGAAAAGCAAAGAAGACAGATCAAAGAACTATCTTCTAAGACCTAATAAGAAGTTCCTTAGGGTCCCCTGAACTTGTCTTTCTGAGGTGTTAGATTTCCCAGAAACACTAGGCCTGGCCGGAGTATGTGGAAGGTCTTGACTGTGTCAAGGATAAAGTTGCTCCTGAGCTGACATAATTTGTTGTTTACATACTATGCTGGACTCCCTGTGTGTCCTTGAAAATCAAGACAGGTACCAGTCAGGTCTGCAATAGACTGCACTAGACGGTCAAGTGCACATGACTGCACTAGAAACAGCTTGTATAGCTGGGACCCTTACAGATAAGCAACAATAACATCTTCATAGTTTAAGTTTCAAAGGGAAAAGAAGGCTGCTTTTGTCATCTTAATTATTCATGATTTCTCCCTTCCACACCACTCTCATTTAGATGAAGACTTCTATTTCTCCTCCTCTCTTTGTTGAAATTTCTTATGTGTGAAAGCTTCTATTTGGATTGTGAACTCTTTTGCCCTGGTTTAGGGTTCCAAATGCATGTTCATTTCTCTTGTAATAAATATAGATACAGTGCAATGTCCCATGGACTTGGGATAGTGTTTTTTGGTTAACATAGTAAATATTCACTTCAGAACACTTTTTTTAGCCTGAGATCTAGGATATCAAACACTCCTGTATAGAAAGGCCTATCTTAGCCTAACAATACTAGATTTCAAACTATACTACACAGCATTAACCATGAAAACAATATAGTAGTAGCTAAGAAATTTAAGTAGTGGATCAGTGAAATAGTACACAATACATAGTATTAAATAGTAGTAGTAAATGTTCATAGTAATATAATTTCTGATAAACTCAGAGAGCCAAGCTATAATTTCTGATAAACTCAGAGAGCCAAGCTTTGGGAACAAGAACTCATCATTTTACAAAAATTGTCAGGAAAACCTTTTGAAAGGCCATACAGAAAAAGTTGGCACAGACCAACAACTCACACCATATAATAAGGTCAAAATAGATAAAGGATTTAGACATTTAGGGTGATATCATAAGAAAATTAGAGGAGAAGAGAAAAATATACCTGTCAGATCTATGGATAAGGAAAGAGTTTATGACCAAACAAGAAACAGAATGAAGCATGGGAAGAAAAATAGGTAATTTTGATTATATGAAACTGAAAATGATTTATACAAAATTAACAAAGCCAAAATTAGAAAAAAAATCAAGAAACTAGGAAAAAATTTGTACCAAATATCTCTGATAAAGGCCTTATTTCTCAACTATGTAAGTAACTGAGCCAAATTTGTAAAAATAAGAGCCATTCCCCAATTGATAAATGGTCAAAGGATATGAACAGGCAGTTTTCAGAAGACAAAATCAAAGCTATTAATAATCACATGAAAAAATGTTCTAACTCACTATTAAAGAAATGCAAATTAAAACAACTCTGAGGTATTCTCTGACCTATATTAGAGTGGCTAACATGATAGAAAAGGAAAATTTAAAATGTTGGAGGGGATGTGGAAAAATGGCAGGGCACTAATGCATGCTGCTGGAGTTGTGAACTAGTCCAAGCATTCTGGAGACAATGTGGAACCATGCCCAAAGGGCTGTAATACTGTACATGCCCTTTGATCCAGCAAGACTAGTTCTGTATCGTAAAGACGTCAGAGAAGAAAGAAAAGGACCTATATGTACAAAAATTTTTTTAGCAGCTCTTTTTGTTGTAGCAAAGAAATGGAAATTCTTGCAGGGATGCCCATAGATTGGGGAATGGCTGAACAAGTTGTGGTATATGAATGTGATGAAATAGTACTGTATTATAATAAATTTCAAGGAGTGTTTCAGAAAAAAATGGGAAGATCTATAAAAAAAACTGATGCAAAGTGAAGTAGGCAGGAACAAGGAGAACATTGTACACCGTCAGAGCAAACAGTGAAAAGAATAGCTAGTTTGATCAAGGCAATGATTTAACATTATTCCTAAGGACTCATAATAAAAAATGCTATCTACCTCAAGAGAAAACTGATGAATTATGAGTATAAACCAAAGTAAATTTTTTTCACTTTCTTTTCTTGTGTTTTTTTGGGGTGAGGAACAACATAGCTCTCTCATGGAAATACATTGTGCATGACTTCATATGTATAATCAATACCATCTTGCTTACCTTCTCAATGATAAGGAAGGAGCAGGAAGGAAAGAATTTAAAACACAAATTTTTAAAAAATAAATGCCAAAAAATGTTTTACATGTAATTGGGAAATATTGGAGGTGTTTTGCCTAACTACACACATATAACCTATATTGAACTGCTTGTCTTCTCAATGAAGATGGGTAGAGGGAAGAAGACAGAATTTGGAACTCAAAGTTTTAAAAACAAATGTTAAAAAATGTTTTTACATGCAACTGAGAAATAAGATATATGGACAATGGGGTATAGAAATCTATCTTGCCCTACAAGAAAGTGAGGAGGAAGGAGATAAGAGTGTGGGGGGTGATAGAAAGGAGGGGAGGGCAGACTGGGGGAAGGGGAATCAGAATGCATGCCATCTTGGTGCTGGGACAGGGAAGAGATGGGGAGAAAATCTGGCACTCAAAATCTTGTGGAAATGAATGTTGAAAACTAAATATAAATTAAATAATAAAAAAAGAAAACCACAGATTAACATTTAAAAAAATGACAGAGCTTAGTGAATTTTGCTGAGATGCCACAGAAAGATGCCAGAAAATCACTTCAACCTTAGCTCATATAAAGAAATCTCTTATTCGTTTTTATAAAATTGTTTCCATAAATTTTCAAAATTACCCTTATCTCCCTGCTCTAAAGGTTTTTTGGATTAGTTCTGCGACTTCAATTACTCCAGTAACATTTTTTTTACTTTTCCAATTCTTTAATCTTCCACAGAACTAATCAACTTAGCTCTTGTAAGGACAAAGTTATTATCAGTTATATAGATTCTGTAAGTCCCTTTATGCACCTCAGTTTCATCATCTAAAAAAGGAAAGGTTTTGGACCACATGCCATCTAAAAGCCCTTCCAACTATGACAATGAGTCTTTAAATATTTTTCATTCATCCCCTAATCTATCCCTCCATGGAGGTGGGAAGTCCCCAGATCTTTTGCATCACACATGCTTTCAGATGTTCTCAATGTCTCAATCAGTTGTGCTAACTTTTTTTCTCTCTAAAACAATACTATCATCTGGGATGGCTGTCTGGGAATGAGAGCAGAAGAGACACATGGGATACTATGGTGATGAAATACTAATAAAAACTTATTTTAAAATGGACTGTTTGTCTTTTCCTATAAGTTCCTCAACAGAAGTTCCTCATATTTTATTTTACTTCTTTGCAATTCTTCTAGTATCCACTAAAATACTCTAAGCACTATGTACGTCCAATAAATGTTGCCAGCTAAATGTAAATGTAAAATGAGAGAAGCTCAGGCCAAACATCCCCCGACAAGTATGCAGAGACACATATGAATACAAGATTCAAAGTTAATTAGTAGAATGGAAAAAAAGAGCAAACCAAAAGATCACCCAACCGTAAAAGGGCTATTATGGTAATAAGGCAAGCTCAAGACATAAATACAGAAGTAGATTACTCAAAAACATTCACAAGCAAAGCCTCAAAGAAAAAAAAATGTGTCTAGGATACAAGTCAAACAAGAATTAAAAGTAAAGCAAGAGCTAAAAAGAAATTTAAAAAGCAATTTTAAAAACCAGTTGAGAACAAAAGAGGAAAGAATGGGAAAAGAGAAAGGAATTAGAAAAGGAAAATATGAAAAGGGAATTAACTGCTTGGAAAAAGAACAAAATCTTACTGAAGAAAATGAAAACTAAAACTGGCTAAATGGAAGTTAAAGACTACATAGGAATCAAGAAATAATAAAATAAAGTCAAAACACTTTTGACTAAAGTCAAAAAAATAGAAAAAAATTACACAATCTCATAGGAAAAAGTGGCCTACAAAACAGATCAAAGAGATGTGACTTCAGAATCATCTGAAAACTGATGGAATCCTAATAAAGCTGTCCACAGCCCCAGTATTCTAACTTCCTTACGGGCTCCACTGAACAACAGGCAGGTCTTGATTTAACCACACAATCTGGCTTTAACCACACCTCAGGCCCCCCAGACTCAATACAACCACTGCCCCAGCTAGCCACTGCCCCCAGATTCAATTCACATATTTGAAAAGTTGTATTCTTGTACTCAACCACAATTAATAGCAAGCCAATCAGAAAGCAGCAAGACCAGGATGACTGACCACTGAAGCACAGAAGGGACCCCTCTTCATTACATAATCCCTTAGCAAATATCTCCTGCCCTTTTAATATTCATAATTTCTGTCTTGTAATCAGCATCATTACACTATAAATTTGCCTGCGTTGTCTTATTAATAAGTTCCTGCTTCCTCTTGGAATCTAGCCCACTTCTGAGGGACAGCAATCCTCAATAAATGCTTATATTTGGATAAGAAGTGGTCTGACTGAATTCTTTGAGACCGTGCTGCCTCAACACACACCATGAAACCACAACAAAAACATGAACGTTAAAAAAGACTAGACATCATATTTTAGAAATGTTAAAAGAAAACTGTTCAAGGATCTTAGAAACAGAGGACAAAGTAGAAGTTGAAAAAAATCCACCTCCTAAAAGAAATCCCAAAATGGAAACTTCTGGGAATATTACAGCCAAAATTCAGAACTCCCAAGGCAAGGAAAAATACTGCAAGCAGCTAGAAAGTACTGAGGAACCAGTCAGGATCACACAGGATTTAGCAGCTACCTTTAAAAAGCAGTGTTAAGTCTGATATATGATATTCCAGAAAGCAAAGGAACTGAGCTTACAACCAAGAAAAATCTATCCAGAAAAACTGAATATAACACTACAGGGGAAAAAAAAGGATCTTTAATGAAATAGATTTCCAAGAATTCTTGATAAGAGTTGAATAAAAAATGTGACATATAAAATAGAAATCAAGAGAAGTATAAAAAAAATAAACATGAATGAGAAATCACAAGGGACTAATTTATCTTATTTTATGGGGAGATGATACATGCAGCCTCTCAGAACTCAGAATCATCACCTGGGATCATACAAAGAATTTAATTAGACAGAGGGCTAGGTGTGACTCTTGTGCTTGAAAGATCCCAAAAGAAGAATGTGATGGATTGGGAAGAGGAATGCAATGGGGGGAGGGAGGTAGAGAAGAACTGGAACAACCATGTAAATGGAATACATGAAAAGGAGTTTTAAACAAAGAAACGGTAATGGAGAGAAATGAAAATGGCATGCTGTCAGAATTTCACTCTCATCTGAACTGGTTAGAGGAAGAAAGAATACACATACACACATACACATACTACACACACACACACACACACACACACACACACACACACACACACGGGTAAAGAAATTCATCTCAGCCAACAGGAAGGAAAGGGGTGAAGAAAAAGGTGGGAGTAAGAGGAAGAGCTCAAGTATGGGAGGTAGTAGAAGCAAAATATACTCTTTAACGGAGTAGAGGAAGAAAAGGATTAAGTATAAGAATAGGACAGAGAGAAATATACAGTTAGAAAATACAACTGTGAGTCTGAAGGGGATGAACTCTACCATAAGATGAAAAAGGATAGCAGAATGTGTTAGATACCAGAATTCAACAATATATTTGTAAGAAACACATCTGAAATAGAAAGACATACATATAATTAAAATAGCTGAAGTAAAAAAGGAAGAGGTAATAATCCCATTCTCAGACAAAGCCACAGTAAAAAACAAAAACAAACTAATTAAAAGAGAATTAAAAGGGAAACTACCTTCTATTAAAAGATATGCTAGACAATGAATTAATATCAATACTAAATATAAATACACAAATAGCATAGCTTCTAAACTCTTAAAGCAAAAGGTAAAGGAAGTTAAATGAAAAACAGGAATAGTAAAACTACAATAGTGTAGAAACCAAAATTTACTTCTCTCAGACCTAGATAAATTGAACAACAAAGGAAAGAAAGAAAGGAGGAAAAAACAAATGAATTAGTAAGACTGTAAACCACTAGATTTGAAGCCTTTTAAAGATTCAGGTTGAAATCCTGGCTCTGGTTCAATTATTTGTAAAATCTTAGGTCAGTCATTCCACTGTAGGTTAGCCGAGATGACCTCTAAGGTTCCTTCAGTTCTGAATCTCTGATCATTACTTACATCTACAAAACTGAATCAAATCATCTACAAAAATGAGCAATCTGTAGAACGTCATGTGAACCTAAAGGGAATGGTTGCTATGATTCAGACTCTGTCCTGGATGACCTACATGAAAATGGCAAACACCTTTGACAATTAAATGGATCTGTTTTATGCCTCCCTTGATAATACCACTCAGAAAAGTTACACACTCTTTACATACCTTTCAAAGAATCTTGTATAGTTTTGACATTCACAGGAGATATATTATTAGAAGGGATCATTTAAAAAGGTACTTCCCTCTACCCAATTTTTTTTAAAGTCAACAAAAAATGAACTTAAGGACATCTTAAATTCTCTATAAACTTTCAATCATGTGACTATAAATACATGGTCTATTGTATAATTTCATTTGCAAAGATCTCATACTTTGAGGACTCCTTCGATGTGAGTATAGATTAATCTCAAAGATTTTGTTAAAATAGGAAATTAGGCATTCAACTCAGTCATTATTTTCACTTTCCCAAATGCTTTTTTATGGCCAAAAAAACCAAAAAATGATCCGTGATTTTGTTCAAACCAAATTTTGAATTATCTCTTCTTTCAGATACCTAAAGAATCAACCTCAGTAATCTTAAAATTATGTTGCCTCCAACACAGACTTATTCTGTGTATATTGTCCTAATCTAACTGATTTTCTAATCCTGTGTTTCTCTACCTCCTGGTCAGACTGTATTTCCTACGGATAGTGGATTCACTGGTGGACTAATGGCTAAGACAGTAATGAGAAAGGACAAAGAAAAGCCCAGCTCTCTCACAAAAACCCCAGCAAATACCTAAAAGGCCCTCAGAAAGATCACTAATAAAAAAAAACAAAAAAGGAAACATAAACAAGCACCTCCACCTCATACAGGCAGACTAATAGGAGTACGACACCAAAGTCCGCAAGTTCTTAGACAAACATGACGAGCCAAGGTGGGAAGCTTGCCAAGGAAGACAGTCCAAGTTCCCACAAATGAACCTGAAGCTACACTCCACACCAAGCTCGTCAAAATGGAAACAAAGTACAGGCTAAGGCAAAAACTCTGGTTTGAGGCACAGAGGGAAGCCACCAACCTTCTGCAGGAGCAACATTCAGATTAAAGAGGTGACAGGACCAAAAAGAGACCTATTCAATCAATCTGAGTACGGGAGAGGAACCGGCTGATTGGTACGAACATAAAATTCCAATCCAGGAATCCAGGCTGAAAACACAAGCAAATAAAAGAAAATACTAAACACAACGAAGAACACACTATAGCTAAAGAGAGACCTAAGGAGTGTACCCAGAAAAAGAATGGAACACCAGAATAAGCAAAGCCTTCTAAGAAAAAAAATGGTTAGGTCATCAGATCTACAAGAGTCCCTAATAAGAGCTCTACAGGTGACTGGTGTTTGCCACACTCATGTTCACCCTCCACCAAACACTGAATAGTCTAAGACATTCATCGGATACTTGCCATCTGCTAACTCATACTGTTTGCTATATGACTGTGATACTGTATATGAAAGTACTGAAACAGTAGCTTCGTTGTGATTTTATAGGGCTGTGAATCTGGGAACACAAGTTTTCCAAACAATTGGAATTTCATATGAAAAAATGCTCTAAATCACTTTTGATTAGAGAGATGCAAATCAAAACAACTCTGAGGTACCACATCACACCTATCAGATTAGCAAGTATGACAGAACAGGAAGATGATATTGGAGAGGATATGGGAGAGTTGGAACACTAATACATTGCTGGTGGAGCCGTGAGCTGATCCAACCATTCTGGAGAGCAGTTAAGAACTATGCGGGCGGAGTCAAGATGGCGGAGTAGAAAGACTCACGTATGCTAGCTCCAAACCCACAGCCCATGGATTTAATGTAAGAAGAGCTCCCCACAAGTTCTGGATCACTGCAGGGTGTGCAGAAACACAGTGGAAGAGATTTCCATTCCAGAAAGCCCTGGAGAGCCGTCCCCAGGGTCCGTCGCAACCCGGAAAGCGGACCCCACCCCAGCGCTGCCCAGGCCGGGCGGCCCCAGAGAAGAAGATCCGAGCAGGCTTCAGGGACGGAAGCTCCGGCAGCCGGGAAGGTCCCTCCGCCCACAGACGCTACAGGTCAGTGAGAGACGTGTCTGGGCTGGCCGAGAGGGGAGCGGGGTGTCTCCGTGACTCGGGCCCCCTCGGGAGGAAGCAGCAGAGGCAGGGGCAGGAAGCTGCGGAGGCAGAGGCAGGGGCAGGAAGCGGCGGAGGCAGAGGCAGCAGCAGCGGCCCCCAGGGCTCCCCAAACAGCAGGCAGGATCTTCATTACTGACAGTCTCTGCATAAACCACCTGAAGGAGCTGAGACTGGGAGGTGGCCCTGCCCCCACCCACTCCATTCATGAAGGTCTCTGCATAAAGCCCCTGAGGGAGCTGAGACTGGGAGGCGGCCCTGCCCCCACCCCAGCACCAGAACTTAAGCTCACATTGAATAGCAGCTGCACCTGCCGCAGAAAGCGCATTTGAATCTCAGACCCCAAGCACTAGCTGGGCGGATCTAGGCAGGGGTGGACGGGAATCTCAGAAGTCAAGTAACTGGCTGGGAAAATGCCCAGAAAAGGGAAGAAAAATAAGACTACAGAAAGCTACTTTGATGGAGTACAGATGTTCCCGCCTTTCAATTCTGATGACAAGGAACTATTTTTACCATCAGGGAAAGATGTGGAGGTCGGGGCCTCTGTATCCCAGACATCCAAGGTGGATGTCTGGTGGGCTCAGGCCATGGAAGAGCTCAAAAAGGATTTTGAAAATCAAGTTAGACAGGTGGAGGAAAAACTGGGAAGAGAAATGAGAGAGATGCAAGAAAAGCATGAAAAACGGGTCAATACCTTGCTAAGGGAGACCCAAAAAAATGCTGAAGAAAATAACACCTTAAAAAATAGGCTCACTCAATTGGCAAAAGAGGTTCAAAATTCAAAAAGAGGTTCAAAAAGAGGAGAAGAATGCTTTCAAAAGCAGAATTAGTCAAATGGAAAAAGAGGTGCAAAAGCTCACTGAAGAAAATAGTTCTCTCAAAATTAGAATGGAACAGATGGAGGCTAATGACTTTCCGAGAAACCAAGAAATCACCAAACAAAACCAAAAGAATGAAAAAATGGAAGAGAATGTGAAATATATCATGGGAAAAACAACTGACCTGGAAAATAGAACCAGGAGAGACAATTTAAAAAGTATGGGACTACCTGAAAGTCATGATCAAATAAAGAGCCTAGACCTCATCTTCCACGAAATTATCAAGGAAAACTGCCCTGATATTCTACAACCAGAGGGCAAAATAAGTATTGAAAGAATCCATCGATCACCACCTGAAAGAGATCCAAAAAGAGAAACTCCTAGGAACATTGTGGCCAAATTCCAGAATTCCCAGGTCAAGGAGAAAATATTGCAAGCAGCTAGAAAGAAACAATTCCAGTATTGTGGAAATACAATCAGGATAACACAAGATCTAGCAGCTTCTACATTAAGGGATCGAAGGGCGTAGAATAGGATATTCCAGAAGTCAAAGGAACTAGGACTCAAACCAAGAATCACCTACCCAGCAAAACTGAGTAGAATACTTCAGGGGAAAATATGGTCTTTCAATGAAACAGAGGACTTTCAAGCACTCTTGATGAAAAGACCAGAGCTGAAAAGAAAATTTGACTTTCAAACACAAGAATGAGAAGAAGCATGAAAAAGTAAACAGCAAAGAGAAGTCATAAGGGACTTACCAAAGGGGAACTGTTTACATTCCTACATGGAAAGACTTAACTCTTGTAACTCTTAAAACTTTTCAGTATCTGGGTAGTTGGTGGGAACACACACACACATACATGTACACGCGTGCACGCACACACACACATGCACGCACATACAGAGACACAGAGCACAGAGTGAATTAAATAGGATGGGACCATATCTTAAAAGAAATTAAGGTAAATGGTGAGAGAGAAATGTAGTGGGAAGAAAGAGGGTGAAATGGAATGGGGTAAATTATCTCTCATTCAAGAGGCAAGCAGGAGACTTTTTAGTGGAGGGAAAAAGAGGAGAGCTGAGAAAAAAAAAACAAGTTTACCCTCATCACATTTGACCAAAGGAAGGAACAAAATGCACACTCATTTTGGTATGAAAACCTATCTTACAGTACAGGAAAGTAGGGGAGGAGATAAGCAAGGTGGGGGGATGATGGAAGGGAGGGCAATGGGAGGAGGGAGCAATTTGAAGTCAACACTCAGGGAGGGACAGGATCAAAAGACAGAACAGAAACAATGAGGGGCAGGATAGGATGGAGGGTAATTCAGTTAGTCTTATACAACACGACTATTATGGAAGTCATTTGCAAAACTACACAGATAGGGCCTATATTGAATTGCCTGCCTTCCCAAAGGGAATGGGTGGGGAGGGAGGGATGGGGAGAATTTGGAACTCAAGTTTTAGGAACAACTGTTTAGTATTGTTGTTGCTACTAGGCAGTAAGACATACAGTTAATGAGGAACGGAAAGTCATCTGGCCCTACAGGACAAAAGAGAAGATGGGGACAAGAGAAGGGAGAGATGACAGAAGAGAGGGCAGATTGGAGATAGGGAAAATTAGATTGCTCTGTGTATTGGAGTAAGGGGAGGGGATAAAAGGGGAGAAAATTTGGAACCCAAAATTTTGTGAAAATGAATGTAAGAAGTCAAATAAATAAATAAAGAACTGATGTGCATACCCTTTGACTTAGCAATATCACTTCTAGGACTATATCCCCAAGAGATCATAAAAATGGGAAAAGGTCCCACATGTACAAAAATATTTATAGCAGCACTATCTGTGGTGGCTAAAAACTGGAAATCAAGGGATGCCCATCAATTGGGGAATGACTGAACAAACTGTGGTATATGAATATAATGGAACAGTATTGCGCTATAAGAAATGATGAACAGGAAGACTTCAGAGAGGCCTGGAAAGACTTATATGAGCGGATGCTGAGTGAAAGGAGCAGAACCAGGAAAACTTTGTACACAGCAACAACCACAGTGTGCGAGAGTTTTTTCTGATAGACTTGGAACTTCGCAGCGATGCAAGGACTTAAAAAAAATTCCCAATGGTCTTCTAAGGCAAAATGCCTTCCACATTCAGAGAAAGAATTATGGAATTCAATCACAGAATGTAGCAGATCATTTTGTGTGTGTGTGTGTTGTGTGTGTGTGTTATGTTTTGGTTTGTTACATGATCTCTCCCATTCAATTTAATTCTTCTACACAGCATGACTACAGTGAAAATGTTTTCATAAGAATGTTTAAGTGGAACCTACATAAAATTGCATGCCATCTCGGGGAGGGAGGGAAAAATAATAATCTAAGGTAGTAATTGTAGAACACTCAAAATA
This sequence comes from Bettongia penicillata ogilbyi, assembly GCA_023548195.1. Classification (NCBI taxonomy): domain Eukaryota; kingdom Metazoa; phylum Chordata; class Mammalia; order Diprotodontia; family Potoroidae; genus Bettongia; species Bettongia penicillata. Next base: position 1,341,554 of record JAJHZJ010000525.1, on the reverse strand, counting down.
AAATTAATTTAAAAAAAAAAGAATTGGAATTTCAGGTGACCCAAAGACAATGGGCATTCAGTGTGGTGGTTACGTTAATAATAATACCAACTCAAGGTTTGCAAAGTGCTTTAAATACATTAAATTTAATATTAAATTTAAATTCAAATAATTTTTCTTATGTAGATACTCTTATTTGTACTATGTTGTCAACATGTGTTTGTGCACAAGATGTGACTTCTAAATGATTTTGAGCCCTAGTCTTTTACTTAATTCCAGTCCTTACATAACCCCTAATTGTATGGATATCTCTACCTGGAAGGCATTTCAAATCACACACATCCAAACAAACATTTCCCCTGCTTAAATTCCCCTCCTCTCCTCTAAACTTCCTGGTTTCTGCTGAGGATACCACAATCTTGTCAGGCACCTGGATTCACATTTCCAGAGTCACTCTTGAACAACTCCTTCTTGTCCCTCACCTTTCATAACCCTATCCACTGCCAGTTCTGGTTGATTTTATTTTTGTATCTCTCACATTCATTTCCTTTTCACCACTTACTGCAACCACTCTAGTTCAAGATTCTCATCTTCTCTTGTCTCAACTACTATAATATCCTCATAATTGGTCTGTTTTCCAAGTACAGTGTTCTTTTCACTGCACTATGCTTCCTAATTCCAGGGACAATCCATTTTCATACTTAGGTAATAAGATCTTCACTGAAGGGAAAACAGAGACTGATATGCGACAAGACAGCATAGTTAAAACTTTAATAAAATGCTTTTTGGGATAAGCAAACATCTCTGAGACAAATGAATTAACTCAAACATTAGCAGTGTGTAAAAGGGTTTGGAGAGAAAAAATGTCAGTCAAAATGTCATCCAAGGTGGCGGTGGGAGAGGGGGACCTGGATTAAACTAGAATCTCCTTTATAGTCCTAAAGTTTGCTTTACTTTTCAGGTTCAAATGTCTCAGAAGGGATGAAAAATAAAATAAGGTAACCTCAGCAAGGAAAAGGAAAATTGAGTGTACATATCAGACATTTGAAATACTTAAAAACTTAAAGGGCAAATCATCTGTTCTCAAAATTTTATATACGTAAGTGAATATACACAAATGTTTCAGGTATAGCTTATTAAAATTCAGACAGATGGACACTTATAATTGCTGAAACCACTGAATTAGTATGAGAATCACACATTTCAAGAACAGAATTTTTCACATTTTTAGTGGAAGCTTTCAATTATTTATTTTTTGACAAAGGAAAACTCCTCTAGCTATCAAATTGGCGGATTTAAATGGGAGACAGCCAATACTGTTGCTATCTTCTGGTAAATTAGTAAAACAGATGTTTTGTTAGTAGGGGGAAACAGACTAGAGCTCAGAGCTGGAATTACTGAAATTACAGTTTCTTCATCTATAAAATGAAGGTGGTTATAACATTATGATCTCTAAAACCATTTCTTGTTGTAAATCTTATGACCTATCCAGAAGTGATTATTGAACCAATAAAGATAAATGGCCTAGATGAAGTGAGTAAAAATTGAGAAAAAAGAAGACACCCCTATGAATAAAACCTTGAAAAACCACCAGAAAAAACCTGGAGCCAGAAAAGATAGGAAACTATTAAAAGAGCTAAGAAGAAGCCAGTGGGATACGGTGGGAGGAATAAAGGATTTAAAGTCAAGTCCACAAGCATTTGTTAAGTACCTACTGAGGTGGCCAGGCTCTGTGCTAACACTAGGGATAAGGAGAAAGGAAAGTCATCACTCCAGTCTAACAGGGGAGATGACATGTAAACAACTATGCACAAACAAAACATATACAAGATACATTGGAAGTCATCTCAGAAGGAAGGCAGTAACAACTGGGAAAAGCTTCTTGCAGAAAGTGGAACTTTGGCTGAGACTTGAAGGAAGTCAGGAGGTAGAGATGAGAGAGCATTCCAGACAGGAAGAGCAGCTAGCGTAAAGGCACAGAGTCAAGGAATGGAGTCTTATGTGTGGAAAAAAAGCAAGAAGGCCATTATCACTGAACTGCAAAGTATGTGTAAAGGAGTTAGGTGAAGGAAGGCTGGAAAGGTAGGAAGAGGTCAGGTTTTAAAAGCCAGAGGATTTTCTACAGATCTTTGTGGAATTTTGATTTTCATAATAATCGATACTCTATGTGTAATGAATACACTAAGAGATTAGATGCTTCAGAATTGCCTCTCTTGTGAGATAACTCACAAGGCAGCTTGAACTGATGGAGCAAACCTTGGCAAGGCTCACTATCACTGGCACCCTTCTGCCTGCATACTTGAAGTGAACAAAAGACTGCAGAACCTGTTCCCATCCAAGAACTCTGGTCCTGTGACCCACCAAGTAAAGACCCCAAGGACTTGAGCAATACTGCTTCCACAGCATTCCAGAATTGCTGCAATGTTCTCGATCTGTGGGTTTGTCATGGAAAACCACTCTGGCCCTGGGAACAATCGTTTGTAATGCACGTTCCCTCCTCCCTTCCCACTTGTGATTTTATATATATAATCTCTGTCTTCACTTCAGCAAGGTAGAATTCTGATCAGAAGAATTCCTGATTTGCAACTAATTAATTAAACAGCTATCTGATTACTAGTACTTTGTCTCTGGACTTCTGTTTCATCATTCTCAGGTAAGAGACTGGCTCAGTAAAATCCTGTTAACATCCTGGAGCATGAAAGTAAGGCAATTAAATTTACCGAATAGGTGTCCCAAGTGCTGGTGATAGGAAAATAACTTTAGTGGATAAATGGAGGATGTACTGGAGTGAGTGAGGAGACATTAGAGGCAGGGAGACCAACTGACAGACTTTTATAACAGTCCAGGTGGGAGGTGATGGAGAGATGGTGCAAAGGTAAAATCGACTGGACAGGAGGGGATGAGAGAGTGAGGAGCAGAGGAGGGCAGTGCCCTCAACAGTAACAGAAAAGTTACAAGGGAGAAGGGGGGGAAGGTAAGGAGTTCAATTCTGGACATCCAGCTGGAGATGTCCGAGAGGCAGCTGGGAGATGTGGGATTGGCCAGAGAGACAGATTTGAGAACCATCGGTGGAAAGATGAAAATTAAATCCACGGGAACTAATGACGTCACCAAGTGACTGTGAAAACGTCGCAGGTCTTCCAGGGGTTTAAATAAATGCCAGCAACTCAATTCAGTATTTCTGAAGGAAATGGAGGCCAGAGTATCCAGAAGGGTGAAGGCTGCAGAAAAAGCGGAGGAGAAATGAGAATACGCTAGTAATGCTCTTCGGGGGATTGTTTCAAGGGCGTGTTGGGGCAGGGAGGTAGCACTGGGGGCAAACGCTGAAAGGTGAACAGGGCGCCAACAGCTGAGCAACGTCCTCACTTAGAGAGGAGGGGGCCAGCGAGGAGGGGCAGGGGAGGAGGGGGCAGGGGAGGAGGAGGGGGGAGGGGCCGGCGAGGAGGGAGCAGGGGAGGGGCCAGGCGAGGAGGGGGCGGGGAGGAGAGAAGGGGCCGGGGAGGAGAGAAGGGGGCCGGGGAGGAGAGAAGGGGCCGAGGAGGAGGAGTGGGCCGGGGAGGAGGAGGAGTGGGCCGGGGAGGAGGAGGGGGCCGGCGAGGAGGGGACAGGGCAGCGGCGTCCGGCCTCCGGCCGCCGAACGAGCAGCGAGCACGTCCTCTTCTGGTCAGGCTGGACTTCGGCCTAAGGAGGCCGGCCTCCGAAGGCGCCCCCGGGGCTGACGGGGAGGCCCAGGGCGAGCGGAGGCGCCCGACGCCCAACCGTCTCGGAGGCCCGGAAGCGGCCACCCCGCCCCCCCAGCCCCCACCTCCACTCACCCTCTGGTTCCCCTTCGTCCGCTGCTTGTTCTTCCCGCCCATGGCATCCCACCGTCTACCGAGCCCCAGGGTAGCCAGACTTCGCGCGAAGCCAATCACTCAGCCAGGAGGACGACTTCCGGGCACGCAGCGCCCGCCGGAAGAGAGCTACCAAGCAAACGCCTTCCCCTTCCCTTCCCTTCCCTTCCCCTCCCCGCTCCCGCCGCCCTCCTCCTCCTTCCTGCCTCCCCCCGCCTCCCCCCTCCCGCCTCCCCCGTCCCGCCTCCGGTCCCCGGCCTCTAGAAACCCCATCCCGGCCTTTCTCTCCCTTGCCCTGGAAAACGTCATAGTGTAAAGCCCTGCCCAGAGGCCGGATAACCATTCTCATCCAATAGAAACCCAAAGATGGGTAGCTAGGGCATGATGGGGGGAGGGGCAGGGGGCAGGGAGCGGGGGCGGGGGGAGGGGACAGAGATGAAGGGACCAGAAAGCAATGCGTCACTTCCGAGCTTCCTGCGATCAGGTCGCCCTCCCCCTTGGTCACGTGAGCTTCTGCCCGGGGACGTTCGGCCCTAGCGTGCGGTGGTGGGTGTTGTAGATTTCTTTCTAACGTCAGCGGCGAGCTGGGGGAGAAGCCCCGGCAGACGTGATGAGCAGTGGTTGTGTTGCTTGACCGAAGGCTGAAACGTTGGGCTTTTATGGGGGAAAGGGATGCGTTAGGGAATGATGACTGAGATGCAGAAAAAGCCCCCATCAGACGTTTAAAAACACACAGAAGAAAACCGAAAAGCCGGGAGAGGGCACCCATAGGGCGGTTTTGTTACTACCCTGTTTAATAGACGCCTTTTAAGGCTGTAGAACAAGTTTATGGTTTCATCTACGATCTTTGACCTTTCCATATAAAAATGTACTTGTCCATGATTAAGCTTATAAATAGAAAAGTTTTCAAAGAAAAGCCCTGGTTACAAAATCACAGTCACAGAACTTTAGAGCTAGAAGAGCGCTGAAAACTGCTCCATCGTGCTTGTTTTTACAAGTGGGATTCCAAGGCTTAGCTAAGCAGGGGAAATGGCAAAATTGAGAGTCAAGTCCCCTCTCAGTTAATAAGAAATAAGAGGAAACGCTCTGCTGTCTTGTCCCAGTGACACACCAAAGAACTGACCTTTCTTAAGTAAATTAATCTGTGCGTTCAGTTTCCTCCCTGGTAAAATGAAAATAATACCTACAGCAACAAGAGAGTTCTGAGGAAATCCCTTTGCAAACCTTAAAATGCTGTGTAAATGTGAATTACTGCTCCTTCCACTGGTGCACGTGCCAACCCATTTCTACTATCTCATCTTGTGTGATGTTTTTCTATGAATTTCAGTAAACACTTACCTGGGACTTTTACTATTTGACTTATTCCATTGTAACATTGTAATTTACACTCCTTTACAGTGTCCTTGGGGATGCTTTTTATTACTTTTATTTTGTTTTGTTGTTTTGTTTGGTTTTATTTTGTTGGTAACATGCTGCAGTCTACTAACAGCCACCACGTATCTTTTCGTTGGTCTCCTACAAATGTGATAGCCAGTCAATAAGCATTTATTAAACACCTATTTTTTGTACCAGGACTGGGGTACCACAAAAGGAGAAAATGAAGAAAAAAAAATGCCTGCCCTCAAGAGGCTCAGAGTCTAATGGAGACATGATACAAACAACATACTAAATAAGTTGGAGATGATCTCAGAAGGAAGACACTAACATTGAGGAGGGATCAGGGAGGCTTCTGGTAGAAAGTAGTATTATAGCTAGCACCTGAATGCTGCCAGGAAAGCCAGGAGGTGGAGATTAGGAGGGAGAGCATCATAGGCTGAGGGGACAGCAAGTGAAAATGCACTCTTCTTTATGAAAGGAACATCAAGGATGCCATTATCATTGGATTACATATTATGTGGCTGGAAAGGTGGGGCAAAGGCAGATTATGAAAGGCTTTGAATGCCCAATCAAAGATTCTGGAGGTAATGGGGAGTCACTGGAGTTTTGATTAAGATGGTGACAGGGTCAGATGTCAGACCTATGCTTTGGGAAGATCAATTTGACAGCTAAGTAGAAAATAAACAAGAATGGGGAAATAGTAGAGGCAGAGAAACTCAGAAAATAGGCTATTTCAAAAATCCATGTGTAAGGTGATGGGGTGTAGCAGTGTCAGAGAAGAGAAAAGGACATAAGAGAGATGATACCAAGGTATTACAGAATTTAGCAAGTAATTGGATATTGGGGGAGGGGTGAGAAAAAGTGAGGAATCAAGGATGATGACTCTAGGGTGACTGGGAGAATGGCTGTTCCCTTAACACTAATTGGGAATTTAGGGAAAAGGGAGGACTTGAGAGGATAATAATGAGTTCAGTTTTTGATATGTTGAGTTTAAAATAATCTATGTAGCATCTACTTCTAAATGTCCAAAAGGCAGTTGGAAATGTGAGACCAGAAATTAGAGGAGAGGTTAGGATTAGATAAGTAGATCTATGAATCAACAGCATAGACATGGTAACTAATTCCATGAGATTAAATGAAATATAGAGGGAGAAAAGGGTCCAGGACCAAGCCTCGGGGGACACCTGCTATTAATACTGTTAATAGTTCTGCGTTGTATGAAGATCCAGCAAAGGAGGCTGAGCAGAAATAGAGGAGAGCTGTGAAATAACAGGGTCATGAAAACCTAGAAAGAAAATAATTCCAAAAAATAGGTGATCAAAGAAAAAGATAAGAAAGAAATTAAGGACCTGAATAAGGCATTACAAAAATTAGATGTGATAGACCTGTAGTGATTATCAAATAGAAATGGAAAGTTTTAAATATTTTTGGCAGGTTTCCAAAAATTGAAATTTTTCAGGATATTAAAAAATGTTTAGGGACATTAAAACCTCACAAATGCATAAATATTAAACATAACCCTTTACTGATCACAATGCAATAAAAATTTGACTCAATAAGGGACCATGAAGAAAAGATTAACAATTAATTGGAGGCGAAATAAATTTAATCCCTAATATTTGGTGGGTCAAAGAACAAATCAAAGGAACAATAGAAAATTTTATCAAAGGAAATACTACTGAGATGTGCCAAAACTTTTGGAATATTATAAAGGTGTTTCCTACTACTGATGACTGTCATTGCTACAGGTAGTAACTGCTGCCCCTGGGGTTGGTTCCACTGTCTTCTGGCACTGCTGCTGGGTTCTACATAGCAGTCTGCTGTGACCCATTTGGGGACCTGCTACTCCAAAACAGCCTCAACTACCACTGCAACAGCCCGGTGTGCTACCTTGCTACCTTCCTGTTCCAGGTCCTGAGGACTGCTAATGTTCTCCTTTCCTTAGGCAAGCACTGCTGTTTTTTAAAAGAAAATTTAACACTTTTTTCCCCCTTATTTTGAGTTCCTAAATCTCTCCCTCCCTCCTACTCCTCCCCAACTTATTGAGAAGGCAAGCATATAATATCAATTATACATGTGAAATCATGCAAAACATTTCCATAAAAGCCTTGTTGCTTCCCCAACTCCACCGACAAAAGGCAAGACAAGAAAGTGAAAAAAATTTACTTCAGTTTGTACTCAGAGTTCATTAATTCTCTTGATAGTATTTTTCATCACAAGTGAGTAGCTAAGTCTTTCATAGTTAATCATCATTCCAGTATTGCTGTTACTGTGTATATGTTCTCTTAATTGTGCTCACTTCACTTTACATCAGTTCAAATCTTCCTAATATTTTCTGGAAAAATCCTGCTTGTCATTTCTTATAGCACACTATTATTCTATCACAGTCACAACTTGTTTAACCATTCCCTGATTGATAGGCATCCCCTCAAGAATTTCCAATACTTTGTCAGTACAAAAAAAAAGTTGCTGTAAACATTTGTTTTACATATAGGTACTTTTCTTTTTTCTGTGATCTCTTTGGAATAGAGACCTAGTGGTGATCTTGCTGGGTCAAAGGGTATGCACATTTTTTTGTGGGGGAGGGCCTGTTATGTCTTTATTATCTTATTTTTTCCACTTAATAGTATTTTATTTTTTCCAATTACATGTAAAGATAGTTTTCAACATTAACTTTTATAAGATTTTGCGTTCCAACTTTTTTCTAATTCCTTCTCTTTTCTCCTCCCTCCCTAAGGGAGAAAGCAATCTGATATGGGTTATACATGTACAATCAATAATATTAAATGACAGTAGTCATGTTGTGAGAGAAGAATCAGAACAAAAATGAAAAACTAGGAGAAAGAAAAAAACTGATAATAGTATGCTTTCATCTACATTTTGATTCCATCTTTCTCTGGATATGGATAGCATTTTCCATCATAAGTCTTTTGGAATTAACTTACATCACTGTGTTGTTGAAAAAAGCTAAGGTTATCTTTGTTGATCATTTCACAATGTTACTGTTACTGCGTACAGTGTTCTCCTGGTACGGCTCATTTCACTCAGCATCAGTTCATGTAAGTTTTTCTGAAATCCACCTGTTCATCATTTCTTATAGCGCAATTATATTTTCCATTACATTCATTCTCAAAGAAATGAGAGCAATGCAAGAGAATCATGAAAAAAGAGGCAGTAGCATGTGAAAAGATATACAAAAATTTACCTAGGAAAATAACTCCCTAAAAAATAGAATTATCTAAATGGAAAACAAACTACAAAATTTTCTTCACTGAAGAAAATAATTCCTTAAAAATTAAAATTGATTAAGTGGAAGCTAATAATGTCAGAGGTATCAAGATACTGATAAAATCAAAAAAGTAAAAAGAAAATAGAAGAAAATGTGAAATTTCTTATTGGAAGAACAACTGACCTAGAAAACAGATCCAGGAAAGATAATACAAGAATTATTGGAATACCTGAAAGCCACAATCAAAAAGAAAAAAAAAAAACACAGCCTGGACAACATCTTTCAAGAAATTATCAAAGAAAACTTCCCTGATATATTAGAACCAGAGGGCAAAATAGAAATGGAAAGAATTCACCAGTCATATCTGGAAAGAAATCCCAAATTGAAAATTCTCATGAACATCGTAGTCAAATTCCAGAGCTCACAGATCACTGCAAACAGCCTAAAAGAAATAGTTCAAATATGGAGCTACAGTATGTATTACACAGGATTTGGCAGCTTCCATATTAAAGAAACAAAGAACTTGGAATATGATACACTGGAAAACAAAGGAGTTAGGTTTACAACCAAGAATCAGCTACCCAACAAAATTGAATATAATCTTTCAGGGGAAAAAAATGGATATTTAAAGAAGTAAAGGACTTTCAAGCATTCCTAATTAATTAAACAGAGCTGAATAAAAAAATTTAACCTCCAAATACAAGACTCAAGGGAAACATGAAAAGGTATAAAAGAAACAAGAAAGAGAAAACATAAGAAATTCAATTAGATTAAACTTTATATTTCTTTATGGCAAGAAAACATCTATCACTCTTTAGAACTTTATTATTACAAAAGGAATTAGAAAGAGTAAATTTAGACAGAGGGTGTAGATATAAAGTGATTTTGATGGTATAATACCCCAAAAATCCCAAAATAAATTGGTGAGAAAGAAAATTACACTAGAAGAAGGAGGGGGGAGATTGAATAGACTAAATTATCCCATACAAAAGAGGCATGAAAGAGCTATTATAATGAAGGTGCAGATGGGAGGGGGGAATGGCAAGCAGAATTTAAACCTTACTCCCATCAAAATTGGTTCAAAGAGGGAATAATACACACTCAATTAGATTATAGAAACCTATCTTTTGCTATAAAGAAGTAAAAAGAGACAGGGATAATGTAAGGAGGAGAGAGTACTGAAAAAAAGGTTAGACTGGGGAAGGCAGTCATCAGAAGTAAAACACTTGTGAGCAGGGAAAAGGTGGAAGGTAACAGAAAGGGGAGAATGAACAAGGGAAAAATAGCAGGGAGAAAAATACACAGTAATACTATGTAAACAGTATAATTATAAATGTGAATGGCATAAATTCACCCCAAAAATGGAGCAGATAGCAGAATGAATTAAAATCAGAATCGTACAATATGTTGCTTACAAGAAACATCTGAAACAAAAAGATATATGCAGGGTAAAGGAAAGAGGCTACAGAAGAATTTATTGCACTTCAGCTGAAGCAAAGAAAATGGGGGTAGTAATCATGATCTCAGACAAAGCAAAAGGAAAAATAGATCTAATTAAAAGAGATAAGGAAGGAAACTATCTTGCTGAAAGGTAATATAGGCAATAAAGTCATATCAATACTAAATATGAATACACCAAATTGTATATCATCTAAATTTTTTAAGGAGAAGTTGAATACAGGAGGAAATAGTAAAACGATGCTAACGGGAAACCTCAATTTTCCCCTCCCATAGCTAGATAAATATAACCAAAAATAAGTAAGAAAGAAGTTATAGAGGTCAATAAAATTTTCAAAAAGTTAGATATGATATATCTCTGGAGAAAACTGAATGAAGATAGAAAGAAATATACCTTTTTCTCAGCAGTACGTGGCACCTACGCAAAATGGACCATGTATCAGACATAAAAACCTCACAATCAAATGCAAAAAAGCAGAAATAGTAAATGTAAATGTACCCTTTTCAAATCATAATGCCAAAAAAATTACATTCAATAATTGACAATAGAGATTTAAAACTAATTGAAAATTTTAAAATCTAATCCTAAAAAGCAAGTGGGTCAAAGAACAAATTATAGAAACAATCAATAATTTCATAAAGAAAATTACGAAACAATATTTCAAAATTTATGAGATGGCGCCAAAGCAGTACTTGGGGGAAAATTTCTATCTCTAATTGCTTACATCAGAAAAATAGAAAAAAAATATATCAAGGAATTGATCATGCAACTAAAATGCCTAGAAAAAGAACAAATTAAAAATCCTCAATTAAACATTAAATTGGAAATCCTGAAAATCAAAGTAGAGATTAATAAAATTGAAAATAAGAAAACTTGAGCTAATAAATGAAACTAGAAGCTAATTTTATTAAAAAAACAATAAAAAGATAAATCATTGGTTAATTTCAGGGATGGCAAACCTACAGCTTCAAGGTCACATGTGGCCCTCTAGGTCTTTAAGTACTGTGCTTTGAGAGAATTCAAACTTCACAGAACAAATCCCCTTAATAAAAGGATTTATTCTGTAAAACCCAGACTCAGTCAAAAGGTGGCACCCAAGCACCTGGAAGACCATAGCTTCCCCATCCCTGGTTAATATGATTTTAAAAAAGGAAAGAAGGAAACCAAATTACTAGTATCAAAAATGAAAAGAGTGAATTCATCACCAAGGAGGAAATTAAGACAATTGCTGGGAGCTATTTTACCCAACTATATGCCAGTAAATTTGACAATCTAAATAAAATGGATGTATATATAATTTATATTACCCAGATTAATAATTAATATAAATTACCCAGATTAATAGAAGAAATAAAATTCTTAAATAATCCAATCTTAGAAAAAGAAATTGAAGAAGACATCAATGAACCATAAAAAAGCTGCTATAAATATTTTTGTGCATATGAATCCTTTTCCATTTTATTAAATATTTAATTAAATTAAAATTTAATAAATCCTTTTCCATTTTTTTATGATCTCTTTGGGATATAGACCTAGTGGTGGTATTGCTCAATCAAAGGGTATGCACAGTTTTATAGTCCTTTGGGCATAGTTCCAAATCGCTCTCCAGAATGGTTGGATTAATTCACAACTCCATCAACAATGCATTGGTGTTCCAGTTTTCTCATATTTTCTCCAACATTTCTCATTTTCCTGTTTTGTTATGTTAGTCAATCTGATAAATATGATGTGGTACCTCCAAGTTGTTTTGATTTGCATCTCTCTAATCAATAGTGATTTAGAGTATTTCTTCATATGTCTATAGACAGCTTTAATTTCTTCATCTGTTCATATCCTTTGACATTTATCAATTGGCTAATGACATGTATTCTTATAAATTAGACTCAGTTCTCTCTATATATTTTAGAAATGAGACCTTATCAGTGACACTGGTTGTAAAAATTGTTTCCCAGCTTTCTATTTCCTTTCTAATCTTGATTGAATTGGCTTTGGTAGAGCAAAAAATTTTCAATTTGATGTGATCAAAATTGTCCATTTTGCATTTCATAATGTTCTTCTCTATCTCTTGTTTGGTCATAAATTCTTTCCTTCTCCATAAATCTGACAAGTAAACTAATGATTGCTTGCCAGTTTGCTTACAGTATCAACTTTTATAGCTAAACTGTGGACCCATTTTGACTTTATCTTGGTATATGGTATAAGATGTTAGTCTATGCCTAGTTTCTGCCGTACTGTTTTCCAGTTTTCCCAGCAGTTTTTGTTAAATAGTGAGTTCTTATCACAGAAGCTGGAGTATTTGAGTTTATCAAACAGATTACTATAGTCATTGACTGTTGAATCTTGTGTACCTAATCTATTCCACTGATCCACCACTTTGTTTCTTAGTTAGTACCAAGTAGTTTCTAAAGCAGATTGCTAGTTTAGAAGGAGCCAAGGAATAGTCGATATGGTGTTTGCTGTCCGACAACTCCAGGAGAAATGCCAGGAGCAGAAAAGAGGTCTGTACACAATGTTTGTAAATCTAAGGCCTTTGCCACTGTTAGTTGTGACAGCTTATGGAAAATTATGTCAAAATTTGGTTGCCCAGAGAAGTTCATCAGTATTGTACATCAATTTCATGATAACATGTTTGCCCAGGTTCTGGATAGTGGACAATGCTCTCGTGCCTTCCTAGTCACCAGTGGAGTAAAACAGGGCTGCGTGCTTGCTCCCATGCTTTTTAGCATGATGTTTTCAGCCATGTTGTCAAATGCTTTCAATGAGGATGAACATGGCATCAATGTCAGCTACTGTACTGATTGTAAACTCTTCAATTTCAAAAGGTCATAAGCCAAAACCAAAGTGGAGGGAGTTGTTGGTGCATGATTTTCTTTTTGCAGATGATTGTGCATTCAGTGCAGCCTCTGAAACTGAGATACAACAAAGTATAGATCAATTTTCTGCTGCCTGTGCTAATTTTGGCCTAATAATTAACACCAAGGAAACACAGATGCTCCATCAGTCACCACCACACCATCCATGCGTAGAACCACTGGTTACAACAAATGGAGAAGTTTTGAATGCTGTGGATTTTACTTACCTTGGTAGTGTACTTTCCAGGGGTGTGCACACTGACAATGAGGTTGGTGCCAGAGCTACCTCAGTGTTTGGGAGGCTCCGAAGAAAAGTATGGGAGAGAAGAAGTATTAGACTGACTACCGTACTTAAGGTTTACAGAGCTGTTGTCCTGACTTCATTGTTGTATGCCTGTGAAACATGGACAGTCTACCAGCACCATGCCAGGAAACTGAATCGCTTCCATTTGAACTGTCTCAGGAAGATTCTGAAGATCATCTGGCAGAATAAGATTCCAGATACTGAGTTCTTTGCTCAAACTAAACTGCCAAGCATTCAAACTATGCTCCAGAGAGCACAACTCTGATGGACTGGCCACATTGTTTGAATGCAAAATGTACCTTTGCCAAAAAGACTATTTTATGGAGAACTCACATGGGGTAGGTGATCACATGGTAGTCAGAAGAAGTGATACAAGGACACTCTCAAAGTCTCTCTCAAGAACTTTGGATTTGATTGTACAACATGGGAGACAATGGCACAGGACCGTTCAGCATGGTGTACCCACATCAGAAAGGGTGCTGTGCTCTATGAGCAAAGCAAAATTGAAACAGCACAAAGGAAGTTTAGGATGTGCAAATTTTGAGTATCCACCCCAAATGTTCACACAGACTATCTGTCCCCAGTCTGTGGTAGAGCATTCTGAGCTTGTATTGATCTGATCAGCCACAGACACACTGAAACTTGACTTTATCGTGGTGATAACATTTTGGTCCTCTTTGAGAACCAAGGACAACAACCAACCAACCAGTCATTGACTGTTGTATCTTGTGTACCTAACCTATTCCACTGATCCACCACTCCATTTCTTAGCCAATACCAAGTAGTTTTGATGATTGCTCCTTTATAATCCAATTTAAGATCTGGTATGACTGGGTCACCTTCTCTTGCATTTCTTTTTATTAATTCCCTTGATATTTTGAACCTTTTGTTCTTTCAGATGAATTAGGGTTTTTTTTGAGCTCTTTAAAATAATTTTTTGGTAATTTGATTGGTATATCCCTGAGTAAGTGAATTAATTTAGGTAGAATTGTCATTTTTATTTTATCAGTTCATCTTTCCCATGAGCAACTGGTATTTTTCTAATTATTTAGGTCTGTATTTATGTAAAAAGTGTTTTGTAATTATAATCTCAAATATTTTATAGTGTCTACAGTAAATGTAAATGGAATTTCTCTTTCTAGCTCTTGCTGTTAAACTTTGTTAGTAATATGAAATGCTGATGATTTATGTGGGGTTTTTTCATATCCTTCAACTTTATTATTATTTCAAGTAGTTTTATTTATTTATTATTTCAAGTAGTTTTTTATTTGATTCTCTAGAATTCTCTAAGTATATCATCGTATCATCTGCAGTGATAGCTTTGTTTCTTCTTTGCCTATTCTAATTCCTTCAATTTCTTTTTCTTCTCTTATTGCTAAAGTTAACATTTCTAGTACCACATTGACTAACACTTGTGATAATGGACATCCTTGTTTTCACTCCTAATCTTATTGGAATTTCTTCTAGCTTATCCCCATTATGCATATTGCTTGGTGATGGTTTTCAATAGATGCTACTTATCATTTTAAGGAAGACTCCATTGATTCCTATGCTCTCTTGTGTTTTTAATGGAAATGGGTGTTGTATTTTGTCAGAAGTTTTTTCTGCATTTATTGAGATAGTCATTTGATAATCATAATTTCTGTTAGTTTTGTTGTTGGTATGGTCAATAATGCTGATAGTTTTCCTAATATTGAAACAGCCCTGCATTCTTGGTATAAACCCCACCTGGTCATAGTGTATTATCCTTGAGATAAGTAGTTGTATTCTCTTTGTTAATATTTTATTTAAAATTTTTGCATTTATATTCATTAGGGAAATTGGTCTATAATTTTCTTTCTCTGTTTTGACTCTTCCCAGTTTAGGCATCGGCCCATATTTGTAACAGAAAGAATTTGGTAGGACTCCATCTATTTTCCCAAATAGTTTATATACTATTATATTATTATTTATGTAGTACCAATTGTTCTTTAAATGCTTGATAGAATTCATTTGTTAATCCATCTGATCATGGAGAGTTGTTCTTAGGGAGTTCATAGCGTGCTAGTCTTCATTTTCTTTCATTTTTTTCTTTTATTCAAGTCTTCTTGTACAAAATTACTAAGATGAAAATGTTTTACATAATTGCACATGTATAACCTCTATTTGATTGCTTACCATCTCAGGGAGTGGCAAAGGGAAAAAGTAAGGAAGGGACAGAATTTGGAACTCAAAATTTTAAATAAAAAAGTTTTTCAAAATAGTTGCTTGGGGATGCTGAAAGGTTAAGGAGTTGCCTAGGCTCATATAATCAGAATATCTTATAACTGGGACTTGAACCCAGGTCTCTCTGATTCTGTTTCCAAAGTAAGCTCTCTATCCAGCATGTTAAGAATAATAATAAATATTTCTCTAAAAATCCATTATTACTTTAATATGGGCACAGCATGTGAAAGCTCATTGATCTCTTGATGAGAGAATGAAAGAAGATGTTTGCTCTTGCATTTAGATAGATACTACATATTTTAAGGAAGTTTCCTTTGATTTATAGGTTCTCTGGTGTTTTTAACAGGAATGGCTGTTGTATTTTGTCAAAAGCCTTTTTTTCAATAATCATATTTTTATGGGTTTTGTTACTATGTGGTCAGTTATGCTAATAGATTTCCTATTATTTCACCAATGCTGCATTTCTGGTGTAAATTTCACTGTCATAGTATATGATCCTTGTGATATATTGCTGTAATCTCCTTTCTAGCATTTTATTTAAAATATTTGCATCAATATTCATTAGGGAAATTTGTCTATAGTTTCTTTCTCTGTGACCTAGGTATCAAAACTATGCTATGTCATAAAAAGAATTTGGTTGGACTTCTTTGTTTTTTCAAATAGTTTTTTATAGCATTCAGATTAATTATTCTTTAAGTCTAAAACATTTGATCCACAACATTTTCTTCTTTGGGAGTTCATTTATGGCTTATTAATTTTCTCTTTCTTTTAAATAGAGTCATTTAGGTATTTTATTTCTTCTTCTGTTAACCTGGGCAATTTATATATTTTAAAAAAGTATTCATCCATTTAACTTAAATTATCAGTTTTATTGGCATACATTTAGGCAAAATAGCTCCTAGTAACTGCTTTAATTTCATTTAATTGGTGGTGGTTGTTGTTCAGTTGTTTCAGTAGTGTCCCCGTTTGGGGTTTTCTTGGCAAAGATACTGAAATGGTTTGTCATTTCCTTCATTGTTAGCACATCCACCTTTTTCGTTTTTTATACTAGTAATTTGGTTTCCTTTTTTTTTTTAAATCAAATTAAACAATGGTTTGCCTATCTTACTGTGTTTTTTCTTGCATAAAACCAGCTCCTGGTGTTATATGTTAGTTTAATAGGGGGCTTTACTTTAAATTTTATTAATCTCTCATTTTATTTTTAAGATTTCCATTTTGGTGTTTACCTGGGTATTTTTAATTTGTTCTTTCTGTAGTTTTTTAAAATTACTTGCCCAATTCATTGACCTGCCCTTGCTTTCTTTTTTAAAAAAAATTCATGTAAGCATTTAGAAATGTAAATTTTCCCCTACATTTGGCTACATACCCAAAATTTTGTTATATTCTTATTTGTCATCATTATGTTTAAGATATTAGTCAATTCCCTTGGTAAGTGACACTGACAAATATTCCCACTACTAGACCCTTTGATTAGGAAAAACCACTATGAGATATTTACCCCAAAGAAAGAAGGAAAGGATTTATATGTACAAAAACATTTATAGTAGAATTTTTTGTTTTAGTAAAGAACTGGAAACAAAGTAGGTGTCCATCAACTGGAGAATGCTCCATTTAATTTGGTCCTTATAAGAAAAAATTTACTTCTGCAGATAATGGTCACTAATTCCCATGCCAGGTATATATATCTCATCATCCATTAATCAATCTATTAATCAGTAAGACAGTCAACAGACATTAAATCCTTGGTATATGCCAAACACTGTGCTACATGTGAGCAAGATACAAAGACCAGAAAACATATGATGATATGCCCTCAAAGGGCATATAATTTATTTGGACAAGAAGACATTAACACTGTAAGACATTTAAGAAACTTTAAATGGTAAATGCATCAGGGTGCTACAAAATAAAGTGTCACATGAGATCTTGAGCAGGTTATTTCCAAGGAAAATTTATTAAAGAAGGTAATATTTAAATATTAAATAGGCATTCAAAATGCAAAGAGATGTTGAATGAAGTCATTCCACATTCAGAAAAAAAAATGAGTCAACCTGAAGGCCCCATACTATACATTAGACTGTCATAGTGTTGTACCCTCTGTTCCATATTTTTCCCTATAGATGTCCATCAGCTGGGAAGTGGCTAAACAAGTTATGGGATATGGTTGTGAAGGACTACTACTCTCTGTAAAAAATGACAAGCAGGATGCTTTCAGAAAGATCTGGGAAGACTTACATGAACTGATACAAAGTGAAATAAGCAGAAAGAACATCGTACACAGAAACAGTAATATTATACCATGACCAACTGAATAATTTAGCTATTCTCAGAAATACAATGATCCAAGACAGTTCTGAAGGGCTTACAAAGAAAAATGCTATCCACTTTCAGAGATAGAACTGCTGGAGTCTGAATGCAGATTGAAGCAAACTGTTTTTTACTTTTTTTTATTATTTTGGGGGCATTGGGGTCTGCATTTTCTTTTCCAACATGGATAATGTGGAAATGCTTTTAATGATTGCACGTGTATAATTGACATCAAATTGCTTGCCTTCTCAAGTAGGAGGAAAATGGAGAAAATTTGGAACGTATACATTAGAAATAGGATTTGAATCCAGGTCTTCCTGGCTCTGAGGTCAGATCCTTACCCAGTATTTAATGCTGCCTCTCTTATATTTGTATCATTCTAACTATGAAAAAGTTTTTCCTGACATCAAAACTAAATATAACTCTTTGAAATGACCCATTTCTCCTACTTCTGTCTACTGAAGACAAGAAAAACAACTTCTATTTGCTCTTCCATGAGACAGCACAAAAATAATTGAAGACAATGATCATGTTCTTGAACCATCTTTTCTCTAGGCAACATCAGTCAATCCTTAAATTGAATTTGGAGTCTGTGGCCATCTTGTTTGTCCTCCTCCAAATTCTCTACACAGCCTACTAAATCCTTATGGAGCACCCTATCTCCTCTGAGATAGTCCCCTAACTAGTCACTGTTACAGGCCAGGTTCCCAGAAAGTAGCTTACTGTTCCTTAGGTTTTTTGGGGGGTCACCCTGACAGGTTGAAATTTCTAGTACATACACATTGAAGTACATAGGTCTCCCTCAATGTTCTTCCCATTATGAATCAGAGTCAGCTGAATTTAATGAAGACCTTATCAAAGAGTATTTTTACTAAGGTGGTATAGCAAAAATAGTTATTACAAGATAGTATCCCCTTAACCTGGAGCACACTCTCCATTTCCATTCAGAAGGGAGAATAAACTCTTTTTTTTTAAAGTTAGGGAAAACCCAAGTTCAAATCCCATCCTATCAGTTTTTCTCCCTTCTTAAAAATTTTTATTTTCATTTTGAACTTTAAAACACTGAATAAAATAGGTGTTTCCATATACAGAGTGGAACATAAAGGAGATTTTGTACATCCCACATGAAACTGCAGGTCTCTGTTATCTATAGCTTTTTTTCTAAGTATGTAAGTTGAACCTGTGGCTTGGAAAGCTTTCCTGCCTTTGTGATTCTTTGGTTTTTTTTGTTATATTTTTGGAAAAGATGCCTCAATGACCCATTTTTCTTTTTTCCCTCCCTCCCTCCCTTCCTTTACTAGTATTACCTCATTTGATCCTTGTAACAACCCTAGGAAGTAAAGCCTATCACTATTCCCATTTTACCCTTGTGTAAACTGAAGCAGACAGAGGTTAAGTGACTTCCTCAGAGCCACATAACTATTAAGTATGTGAGGCCAGATTTGAACTTGTCTTCCTGACTCCCGGCCCAGTGTTCTAGCACCTGTGTCATCCAGATGCTTCCAGAGGCCTGTCATCTCAAAACTTTTTTGAAATTCTCTATAGACCTTTAACCTCTTTCTTCTTTATATTTTTGTTAGTCGGTTTATGTATGAAAAGGGTACATTGAGGTCTCCCATTGTTATAGTTTTATTGTGTATTTCTCCCTGAACTTTTCATTTATCTCTTTAAAAGCTATGCTCTTCAGTGCATACATACCAAATAATGATGTTGATTTGTTCTCTTGTGCCTTTAAGCATAATGTAGTTTTTTTACTATCAAATTGTCTGAAATCGTGCATGCTACACATACCTTTTTTAGTTCACTTGAAGAATAGATTTTTGCTCCATATTCTCATCTTAACTATGTGAAACTTTGACTTTTGTTTCTTTTTTTTTTTTTACAGTTTTTAAAATTCCATTTTATTTTATCGGGTCCACATTCTCCTCCTCCTAACTCCACTATCTCCCCAGCCCCTTTGAGAAAGCAAGAAAAACAAAACCGAATACATACAGTGTGTGCACAAAACAAATTCCTGAATTGACTATAGTCAGACAAAACTAGGTCTGAGTCTGCTTCAAATCCATCACTTCTCTCTCTGGAGGTGGGTAAAATGAATCTTTGTTTCAACTATTTTTCTAATAAACAGCATAGCATTGACTTCTTTCTAATATCCTCATTCCGGTTCTACCCTCTCCTTCCTCCTTTCCTCTCTTCATGCCCCAGTCTGTTTCCTTGTTGAGTCTTTGTAATACTAAATCATGCTCTGTGTGTGTAAGCTTCTATGTGCATGTTATCAACCTTCTTTTGTTTAATTCAGAGAAAGTAAGGTTTCATGGAATGCCTATTGTTTCCATCCCTTCCTCCATTTTGTACACCTTTTCATCTCACATACCATATTATGTAAGAAAACTCCCTTTTCTTCTTTTTCTCCCTAGTATGTTTTCCTTTTCCCATTTCCTTCTCTTTATTCCTTCAAAACAAATCATAACCGTCCCAGGCTATCTTTCTTCCTTATTTAACTTTCTCTGATCCTTGAAGATAGTAGGGTTCTGCTAAGATGTTTCTTCTCATAATAACATAAAAAATATTTCATTTTTATATAATCTCTTATAATTGATCAAATGTGTACTTCTTTTCCATCTCCTGAATTTCTGTTTCAAAGTCTTTACTTAGCTCTAGCTTTTCATCAAGAATGCTTAGAAATCTTATATTTCATTAAAGTTAATTTTTTTCTCTTACACAATTATTATCAGTTTTTTGAGGTAAAGTTATTCTTCATAGTAAGACACTTTCTTTTGTCTTTTGCAATGTCATAGTCCATTCTCCTCTCCTTAATGGAGATAGTTGCCAAGTCTGGTGTGGCTCTTTGGTACTTCAACTTTCTTTTTGCTTGCTTGTACCATTTTTTCTGGAAGCTCTGGATTTTGCCTGTGACATTCTTGGGCATTTTTATTTTGAGGTTTCATTCAGGAGGTAACTAGCGTATTCTATTTTCACTTGCCCTCCAGTTCCAAGACATCTGGTAGTTTCCATTTATGAATTCTTCAAATATGGTTATCTGTGGGAAACAAAGGAAGGAGTTCTGTTTCCAGAGTTAAAAATCCTCCCAGCTTTGAGTGATAGCAGTTACTCAGAGTTGTGACCTAGCATAGTAAGGTAAAAGGTCAGAAACTTATGCTAAGGCTTGATGAGTTGTTTGAGGGGAAGCCTATCGGAGAGGAGAACATGAAGTGAGGTGTTCAGGAGGTTTCTAGCCAATAGATGGTGCGGTGGGAAGTTCAGCATTATAAAAGACTTGCACTAGTCTGAACAAATTGTAGTCTTCCTGTAGCCTCCTTGGGAGCTACCTATTCATTCAAGGGGAATAAACATAAAAATCAATAAAAGCTTTCCTGATTTCACAAGTTTTTTTTTTTGTTTAAAGTGAACACATTTCTCTCAGTTGGGGGCTTGTTGGGCTTATTTCTCACAGTATCCAAGCCACTCCCCTCCTTTTTTTTTTTTTTTTGCTAATTATTTTCAAATAGTCCAATGATTATTACATTATTACTTCTTGACAGTTCATATATAAGTATAGGGAGAAATACATATATATTATTATGTTTTCTTCTATTTTTTCAAAGTATTGAATTTTTTTTAAGATTTCTTGTTCTGTTTGTCCTATTCTAATTTTTAGGAAGCAAATTGCTGGATAGGGTTTACCACTCTTTATTCTAAGATATTAATTCTCCTTGCCATTCTTTCCTTTCTAGTCATTCCATTTAATTCCTTTCAGGTTCTCTTGTAGTTACTGTGGCCAGGACATTCTTTTTTTGAAACTTTACTTGGACTGGTGGAGTAACTCTCTTCTGAGCTTACAACTTGGGCTTCTCTCAAGATTGTTCTGTATTATATTCATGTTTTGTTTTCTCATATTTCCAATCTCCGTTTCTGGACTAGGGATGTGTGCTTAGGTCAAACTCTGCCCACATATTTCTGGATGATATTGGAAGGCCTAGTTTGATCCTGAGGTTGGTGGCTAAGACTAGGAATTCTCTGGTCTTATCTTCTGTTGTTTCAGACTCAAGCTACAGGAATTTTGTATTAGGTGCAGACTGCCAGGATTTTAACATGGCCCTGGCTCCTGTTATAGATGGAACCACTGGTTCCCTCTCCCTGCTAATCTCACTACACACATACTGAGTGCTACTCTGGACCTATCAAGTGATGTTTTGTACTGCACCTTCTACCTTTTTTTCCCCTTTGCTATAAGATTTTGGCCATCATTTTGTGGAATTTCTAGACTGGATAGAAACATCAAGTGATTCTTTTGGGATTTAACTTTACTCCTAATGATGCATTTTTAGAATTCTATTAGGATATGTAAGATGGTGAAACAGATCTGAGCTCCTCTAGGTCCTAATATGCCATTGTCTATCTGACCTAAGTTTTCTTGAACTCAAACTTAAAAATACTGTGGAAGCAATGAGGAGAACCTCATTTGGCATCTCAAAACATTTCATTCACTAACATGATGAGATAATATGCTTTAGTCTTTTTCATGCCAAATCATTTCTGGCTCATCACCTCCTGAGTTACTTTCTTGCTTCTCAGCCAATTAGAAGATTTTTTTAAAAAGCCAGCAGAAACTAGCAGACCCTCAGTCATGCAAAGCTAGAAAGTTTCACCCCAACTTTCTATGTCACTTGGACAAACTAGGTAGGGAAAGAACTTTGCATGTTAGAGAATGGTATCAGGCAGAAAAAATCTGCACATGCTTCAAGAACTGGACCCTCACTGTAGTCTCTTAATTCTACTTTTAAAATGTCATTTTCAGAACAGAATACTGTACTCCACATGTTCACTGATCAGAATTTTCGTCTCCTTAATGCATCCAGGAATTTATTAGCATTTTTTGGCTACCAAAATGGGCTGCTGACAGGAACTTGAAATTCATTAAAACACCTAAATTTTTTTCATTTGACTGCATTCTCCTATCTGGTATTTGTGAAATTTATTTCTTAAATCCATTTAATTCTATTAAATTTCATCTTAATATTCAGCCCAATGCTCTGGCCTACTAAAATATTTTTGGATTCTGACTGCTGTCCTGTGTTAACTCTTCTTCCCAGTTTTATCGTTTGCATATTTGGTAAGCATGTCCCCTATGTCTGAAAAGCTCTCCTTCATCATCTCTGCCTCCCGGCTTCCTGAAAGTCCCAGCTAAAATCCTATCTTCCATAGGAAGCCTTTCCCAATGCCCCTTAATTCTAGTGCCCTCCCTGAGTGATTTATCTTGTAAATACACACTTGATTGTCCATATTTGTTTGCATGCTGTCTCTATGACATTGTGAGTGTGTGAGTTCATTGAAAGTAAGGACTTTTACTTTTCTTTGTATTCCCAGTAATTAGCACAGTGCTGGGCACATAGTTGCTACTACTGGCTAATGCCTTTATTCAAGTCATCTATAAAAACATTAAATAGGACAGGACCAAAGGATTTCTATTCATTTATTTCAGTCACATCTGAGTCTTCACGAACCCTTTGGGGTTTTCTTGGCAAAGATACTAGAATGGCTTGCCATGTCCTTCTCAAGCTGAGGCAAAGAGTGATTTGTCCAGGGTCACACAGCTAAGTGTCTGAAGCCAAATTTAAACTCAAGATGAGTCTTCCTGTCAGGCCCAGCACTCTGTCCACCCTGCCACTTAGCTGCCTTGGGCCAGAGGATAGATCCTTGGTAGACTCCATTGACATATTACTTCTTAGCTATCTAATTCCAAATTGTTTTATTGTCATCTACCCATGTCTCTCCATGTTTGCCACTCAAAAAAAGAGATTTTTTTTCTATTCCTATTGCTGCTACTCTGATCAACTTATGCTTAAATAACAGGAAGTGTCCTTATTAGTTTCTCTGCCTGAACCAAGCTGAGTAGAGACTGCTGTATTTAGAATCAGGAAGAATGCAGTTACCACCCAGGACATTTACTAGCTGTTTGACTATGGGCAAGCTCCTTATTTGCTTTGAGCTTATTTTCTCAACTATAAAATGTGTGATTCCTATAGCACCTACCTTACAGAGCTGCTGTGCACTCAAATGAGATCTTTCACTCAAAGTACTACATCAATTGTTACCTACCCTGAATCCATGCATGGTGACAACACATTAATCTTCATCAAACAGCATTTACATCAAGTCATTTCCTTGTTCAAAAACTGGTTAAGATTCCCACTGCTACTTGAACAAAGTATGGATTTTTTTAGGTTGTCACTTAGACCCATTTTAGCTATTCAACCTTATTTACCAGCCAGAAATCTCTATTCCACTTAGCTTTTACCTTTGTTTGTATCACTATATCCTGCCCATTAAAATCCTATCCATTTTTCAGGACCAAGGTTACTTCCTCCATAAAGACTTCCCTAAGTAGTGAGGTCCACACTCATCTCTTTATAGTCTAAATTTTAACTATTTGTAATCACTCATTCTGGAATTGCCTTGCTTCATTTAGTCCCTTCATAAACTTACCTTATCTTTATCCCCCATACTACTATACTTGCATTAAATGTGGAACTGTATCTTAAATGTAATTAACTTTAATTATAGAATTATTTATTCATTTATTATTTAAATGTTATATATTATATATAAATATATATTTATTATTAATTATGGAATTAATCCACTTGAATTATGGAAGGCCTTAAAAAGAGGGTAGTGTAGTTTTGATTTGATGCAGCAGGCAATAAGGTCTAGATTCTAAATAAATTAATGACATGATTTCTCATCAGGATATAAAGGTAACCCTCAGTTCTTCAACACTCTTCAACTAAAATGCTAATAAGACAAAAGTCAACACCATTTTTTTTTTGTCAGAGAATTTTATGTGAAATTGTAAATCTGTTCCCTACTACTTAAAAAAAGTAGTAATAAAGTAAAAACATTACTTTCAAAACTCTCTTGATTGTCAGGGAGGCATCTAGCTTGTTGACTTGGGTTGACACAGACTTTCCTACTGCCTATGGACTTTTGGTTACCATTCTGTGCAGTTCTGGGATAGATAAAATCATTTAAAAATCATTTAGTATAGTCTCTCATTGTATTTCATGATCACTTGATCTTGTGCTATTTTTAGGTTTTTAATGGAGGAGATCTGTGGGAGCTAAATTGTCTGCCTTATTCAAGATTAACTATCTTGACTGAAAGTGTCAATCTGAAATTTAAAATACTTATCAGCCCCTCAGCAAACAACTGTAATAGGAATGAAATGTCATAAGTCCACAACTGGCAAAAAAAAAGTCTTCTATGTATACTTTATTCAACTACTGCCCTTCTATGCCAAAGTAAATCCGAAAAACATCAGCACATCCCCTGGCACTTAAAAATTGATAAAGCTGACCCAAATCCATGTGATTTCCTCTGTTTCCATTTATATCAAAAACTTTTTCTTCAAAATTAAAAAATTTTCTTTGTTTTTGCAGTTCATCTTGTGTGCCATCAAAAGTAATGTCCTCCCGATGGCGAATTAAAATTCTCTTCCATGCTAATCTTCGGAGTCTGGAAAGAGATGTTCAAAGAAAAATTTTTGAAAATGTAAAACATATTCAGGAACTTTTAAAAATAGAGGCTACACAAGCAGAAGTTGACTTACCAACCCATTTTCCAGTGAAATCTGTTGATACTCAATGAATTGGCATGTGGTGGAAAGAGCATTGTACTTAGGATAAGGACTGATGATTATAGATTTAGATAGGGGAAAAGACCCTCATTTTAGGGATAAGGAAACTGAGATCCAAAGAGATCAAGTGGATTTGCCTTTGGCTATACAAAGTGAAACTGTCAGAGAACCAGAACCTACCTAGGATCTCTGACTCCAAATAGAGGGATTTTTCTTTGTTTTAGATTTAATGTTAAGTCAGTTATTTAAGCTATGATCCTTAGGATCCTGTAAATTCTGATGGTAAATAAAATGTAAAATGAGATAGTCTATAAATACCCATCATTATAGAGACAGGATGATGTGCTGAAAAGAACACTGGGCATGGATTCTGGATATCTGACTCTAGGGCTGATTCTTCCATTTACTAGCTGTATGATTTTAGGTAAGTCAGTGTGTGTACAGTTAAAGGCACAATGGCATATTTATCTACAGATGACAGAAAGGTGGGAGGGAAAACTAACACTCTGTATGTTAGCTAGACAGTCAGAATGCTGGCAGTCTTGAGCTTAATCTAGTAAGATAAAATTTCACAGGGATGAATGTTAAGTCTTTGATTTGGATTCAAGAAATCAACTTCACAGGTATAAGATGAGGGATATAGTAGTTTTTCTGAAAACTATCGACTGCAGGCTCAGTATGAGGCAGTGGACTGTAGGTTTATTATAAGTCAGCAGTGTCAAAAAAAAAAAAAGCTGATATGATTTTGAGCTACATTGAGTGGGACAGCTTCCAGCAATAAGGTGGTAATATTTCCTGTGTATTTTGTCTTTGTCAAACCACATTTATCTGAACTAGTATGTTCAATTTGGGTGCTCCAGTTTCCAGAGGAGAAGCAGGATGGTAAAAAGTTCTCTGTCCTAAAAAGTCAATGGAACTAACTGGAGATCTTTTTACTGGAGAACAGGATAGTCAGGAGAACAAGAACATTGTTTTTAAGTGTTGGCAAGTAGAAGTTACTAGACTTGTTCTGTTTGGCCCCTGAGGGCAGAACTAATAACAATGTATATAAGTTTCAAAGATCCCAATTTAGGCTTGAAATCAAGAAAAACTTCTAAGAATTAAAGTTACCAGTAAATGGAATGGGCTGTCACAGAAACAAAGAGTTGCCAAGAGTTACATTTGTTTCAAAAGGCAGAAGTTGAATACCACTTGTTGTTATCTTTGTAATAGTGATTCCTTTCTGATAAGACTGGATGGCTCGAACATCCTTTGTAACTATCACACTTTGTGATTCTGATTCTATCCATGAAACCAATCTAAAATATGACCACTATCATTTTTTGTCAGCCTCCTTAGAGGATATTTAAAAAGATAAAAATGAAAGTACTTTTCACAACCTGAAAGTATCAGAGGCAGGACAGAAACTGGGCTGTGAAGGCTCTTGCCCTTTATACTTAAGTGGTCTTCCCAGAAGATAGATGGTTGGTCATAGTCAATTGTGAATACTATGGAAACTATATTTACACTACTCTCTTAGCACTCTCAGTTTTGTAGGTATATGGCTTGTAAAATTACTAGTTCAGATGGGACACAGGAGGATCATGGAATTTTAGACCTAGAAAGAAGACTTTAGATGTCTATTCCAATAATAGGCCACAGTAAGCCCTGACAATCCTAAAACCATAGAGATCAATATACCAATTAGGTATACTTGTTTATTTTAAAAAATAAAAAACTGATAAAATTAATATAAAACCACTATCAGAACAAGGCCATATTCATCCTTTCATTTGAAAGTGCAGCATGTCAATTCAATAAACATTATTAAGCAGTTACTACATGCAAAGCAATAGGGAACATGGTGTAGTGGATATAAGACCAGATTTGAAATAAGGAAAACCTGGTTTAGGTCCAACATATATTAACTTTGTGACCATGGTCAAATTACTTAACTTCTCATTCCCTTTAGTAACTAAGATTTGCTGATCTGAATTGCTGGAATTACCCACATTAATGACATCACAGATCCAGACCAAAATATGCATGCAATATGATGATGATACAAAGAAAGGTATGTGAGCAGCTTCCAACCTAAAGATGGTTGGGGTGGGATGGGATATGGTAAAGACATGTACACCAAGAGTTAAAACACAAGAACAGGTGAGAAAATTACATAAGAGAAATCTATCTTTCTATCCTTAGTGTGCTGTCCCAAGGTGATTTGTTCCTTTTTACTTTTTCCTGCTAATTAGCCCAAGTTCTTCAGGGGCTGAGCAAAAAGGAAAGATGTAGCTATCTTTGCTGAACTTGCATTCAGTTGATGCATTTCTTAGATGTTACTGTTGGTAAGCAGCACTGCTGTCCACTACAATATTGTCACTCTCTACCAGAGAAGGAGCTAATCTAAGAGTTGGCTTATTTTCATGTGATTTTTTTTTTTATCACCATTCCATAGCTGACCTAAAGGTTAACTTGATCAAAGTTACACAGTTAAGTTTGTACTACAGTTTAAACTACAATCTATCTGAATTCCTAACTCAGTATTTTAATGATGAATGGGGTAACCACTTATTTCTAAATATAATCCTGGATTTTTCCAGCCATTTGCCTTCTCTGTACCTACTTACGGGCTGCTGAATAGAGCTACAGACAATACACAATCATGCTGACTGAGTACAAAACAAATTTAAAATGTCTAACCTTATCAAAGCTCTTGCTGTAGCATGGCCAACCTGTCCGTCTGATTGATTTCTTCCCACTCCCCACAGCTATTCCAAACTTTGGCTTCTCTTCAAACCTCTCACATCTTCTCTTGTCCTCTCAACTGAGAACTTTGACTCTTACTTTATTAAGAAAATTGAGGTCATTTACTGTGAGCTCCTTTTCTTCTCAGAATCCTTTAATTTTGTCTTCCCATTCTCTTCTCCAACCCTCCACTCTCTGATGATGTGGCCCGTCTTACCAAGACCTAAGTCATGCCCTCAGTCCCATCCACTCCAAATTTTCCAGATTGCCCTATCTAATCTACAATCTCTTTACCTATTCTTTCCCTACTACTTTCAAACAAGCTCAACTCTTGCCATCCTTAAAAAACAAACAAACAAAACCCCTTCATTATACCTACCATTGTTTTCAAACCATTCCCCTATTATTCTCCTCCCTTTCTCAGCCAACCTTTTAGAAAATGCTGACGGCACTCATTGCCTCCACTTTTCACTTACTCCTCCTAACCCTTTGCCATTTGGCTTCTGATTCTATCACTCAACTGACACCACTCCCCTCCAAAGTTACTAATCACCTTTTAATCACCAAATCTTATGTTTCTCGGTCCTCATCTTTCCTGACCCTCCGGCTGCATTGAACACTGTTGATCAATTTCTCTTTGAGGATACCCTCTCCTTTTGGGATTTTCATGACCCTACTTCTCTACTAGTTCTTTCCTTACCTGTCTAACTCTTCCTTCTCAATTTTCTTTTTGGTTCAACTTCCATATCAGGACCTCTTATCAACAGTGTAACCCAAAATTCTCTCCTGCGACCTGTTTTATTTTCCCTCTACATTCTTAGTGACCTCTTCAGTTCTCACAGTGTATTCAGATGACTCACAGATCTATATATTAAGTCAAAGTTTCTCTTCTGAGCTCCAGTCCCATATCAACTGCCTACTGAATATTTCAAACTGGATGCTCTAGACATACATCTCAAATTCATCATATCCCCCAAAGAATTTATCATTTCATCCTGTCCTCCACATGATCCTATTTATGTTAAAAGTACCATCATTCTTCCCATCTTCAAGATTCATAATCTTAGCGTTATCTCCAACTTCTCATTTTCACTCATCCCATATATCTGATCAGTCTCCACATCTTGCCATATTCTGTTTCTATATATCTCACATCCAACTCCCTTTCTCCACTCACACAGCCATCACCTTACTTTACCTAGATTACTGCAATGGTCTCCTAAATGGAGTCCCTATCTCAAGTACCTCCTCACTCCCATCTATTCTCCACAGAGCTGAAGAGTGGTTTTCTTTAAGTGTAGATTTGACCATGTCACTCCCCTCCTCAATAAATTCCAGTGGTTCAGTTGCCTCTACGATAAATTATAAATTCCCCTGTTGAGTTTAAGACCTTTTATAATTTGGTTTCAACCATTCTTTACTCTTCTTCCAACATTCTACAGTTTAGACAAACTAGCCTTTTCTCTTTTCCATTTACAAAGAACTCCATCTCCAATTTCATCACCCTGGTGGTACCCCATAATTGAAATGTATTTCCTTCTCACCTTTACCTCATAAGATTTCTCACTTCCTTCTGGCTCAAACACTAATTTCTATAAGAAAACTTTCCTGATTCCTCTAATTGCTAATACTCTGCCTTCCTATGTCACCTATATTTTATTCTACATATACTTATATGTACATGCCATCTTCCCCAATAGAATACAAGTTTCTTAAAAACAAGTATTTCATTTTTTTTGTCTTTAGATCTCTAGAGCCTAGGAGGCAATCAATTCTTAATTTATTATTACTTAATCACAAATATAGCATCATAAGTTGTAGGACAAAATAGGGTAAAAAAACAAACCTTGCCCAGAATTCTTCACACGTACTTTGTGAACCTTCAACACAAATAACTCCAGGTTTCCCAGGCATGCTAAACCCAGAGAGAGAGAGCTCCTTTGCCCATTCTAGAATATATTTTCTTTTCTGTTTGTTGTAAATGTGATGGCTATAGATCCAAAGTCTGGTGAAAATGACATCTGCTGAATGAGTTGGATTTGTATTAGTGGTAGTGGAAGATGTGGGTTCTCTTTTGATATAAGTTGAGGCATGCTCTTTAACCCACTCCGTTGCATTTAGTATGCAGACTTCCCCACAACATCCTTTTTGAAGGTATGCAGTTAGGTCTGTGTTTAGCTGGGCCTGCTGGGTTCTACTTAATGAGGGTGATCTGTTGAAAAACATAAAAAAAAAAAATCTTTCTTAATTTTTTATGCCAAATATCCCAAATATTAAAAATATATCTTAGCTCTTTAATATAATTTTTTTTGGCAAAGAGTTTCTAATAACATTTGCTGTTGCTGTTTTATGTTCTCTAACATACCTGACAGTAATTTCAGGCAGGACTGCAGGATACTGAAAAGGGAGGGCACAAGATAAAGAAAACATAACCTGAAAATAGAGAACAATAATGTTTTAGGACTTTGTACTAACAATTGATATGTCTACATTTCCTTTAAAAATGAAAGTGAATTACCATAGATTCATCGGAAATCTCTACTTTTATGTTTATAGTAAAGTGAACATTTGAAGATGGAACTTCTGTGGTCCTCATTTCCACATAATCTTTCAGTTCCGCTAAAGCCAGATGATCATGTACTACGAATTCATTCTCATCAGGAAACATACTAGAGAGCAGGTCTAATTCAGACAGCTGAGCTTCAGCTTGTGTCATTTTCAGCTTCAGTCATTTTAGTCTGTTCAGGAAAATGAGATTTTAAAAAAAGATATTTTTAAAACATGATTTCTGATCAAAAACAAATATAAAAGAATTAGGCTTCCTAAATTAAGATGTTTGTCATTTAAATCTCAAATTTAAGTATAGCTATTATTTCTCCTTCACCTCACTGCAGTTCTAATTTGATGGAAGTTCAAGGTATTCAAACAGTGGAGGGACCTGGGGTAGAGATTATGGTGACAATATCGGTGACATAGGAAGGCAGAGTATTAGTAGTTAAGAGGAATCAGGAAAGTTTTCTTATAGAAATTAGTGTTTGAGCCAGAAGGAAGTGAGAAATCTTATGAGGTAAAGGTGAGAAGGATGACTGGTAATGAAGTGACCTAGAATTCCAGAGATCACAGCAATAAATCTGGCCAGAATGGGCCAGATTCTAAAGAAGAAAGAGTCACTTTGGGTGAGTCACCATGAAATGTGGTGTCTTCAGGAGCAAGTTAAGTTTTTAGTAGGTACTGGATGGTGGAAGGCATCTGAAAGGAAGGAATCTAAGATCACGGATTTAGAGCCATCTCAAAAGTTCCTTGGAAGTCATCTAATTCAGTTTTTGTTATAAATGAGGTTACTGATGCCCAGAAAGGTAAAAAGGCTTGCTTGCCGAAAGTTACAAGGCACTAGAAGAGCAAGGATTCCAAACTGGAGTCTAGTTATCTTCCTACTAAACCACAACATAGAAGAGTTCTCAGCCGGCAGAATGGGAAGGGAGATCAGAGGAGGCTATTAACTAGGGGATTCGAAGAAGGGCTGGTGTGAATGTACCAGGCCCGTTGTCCTCCCCCTCCCCTTTCCCCGTACAGGTAGGCAATTCAATGGGGAAGGAACAGCTGTCAGGGTTTAGGGTGGCTGTGGCACTGGAATGGGGCACTACACTTCCAGGAAGCTGGAATAATGTTTCGGGATGTCTGCCCTTTGCCGATCTCCCAGCGCTCCTTCTGGTTACGCAGGAATTGTAGGCGGCTGCTTTTTCCGTGCTCACCCAGGGTCTGGGTTGCGGGTGTGAATCCGGTAACCCTCATTCCCCACCTCATCCCCCACGCCCAAGTCCTAGCGCTGTCCGTTTTGTTGGAGCACAGGGCCTGAAGAGCCCCGGGAAGGCCAGCCTAGACTTGCTTTTTCAGCAAGGTGGGCTAGCAGTCAGTATTAATTCCCCAGATCCAAACCTCCGAAAACCGCCTTGGGAGCCGCAGATAAACTGAGGGCGCCGCGAGGTTCTGAGCTAAAATCCCTCCACCCTGGCTGTCTCAAGCAGAACCAGAGACCTACCCCAGGGGCGGCCAGCGGCCTTCCGGGTCCTCGCGGGCGCGCGCCTCCCGAGTGGACCAGGGGCGCGCCTGGAAGCATGCCAGCGTCTCATTTCTATCCCATAATGCCCCTGTCCGGAAATTAACTCGGCCCCGGGCTGCTCTCGGAGTCGACTCTGGCGGTGCTGGAGTCGTCCCTTAGAAGAGGAGGGCCCGAGGTGTGCGCGGACTCCTGGGAGGGGCAGCTATGGGAGCGCGGTCTGTAGGTGAGTCCCGTTCCCCCGACACGCCGCCGTCCACCCAGCCCCGGGAGCCCCGCACGCGGCGCCCCCTTCCTTGGCCCTCTTTGGGGCCCTGCCCCCCTTCCTCGAGTTCTTGGACCCCCTGCGGGCTCTTGCGTCCTACTGGCTGCGCGGTCCGTCAGTGAAGGGGACCGTCCAATGGGAGGAGGCGGCGGGGCCTCCCCTGAGCGCGGTGGCGGCGGCCGCTGGGTGGGAGACCTTGACGTTCCGCCGTTGCCGGGTGGCCCCGTTTGGGTGGGCTTGGGGACTGCGGTGGGCTGCTCCAGGAAGCCACGTGGTAGGAAGAGCTTCTGTGGCCGCTCTCACGTGGTGCTGATTCGGGCAGGCTCCGGCCCAGTGGAGAGCGGGGCACCCGAGATTTGGGCCAGCTTCCTGCCTCTGATTCGGTCCTGTGATTAGACAGGCTGTCCTGTCCCTTCAGATCCCCAAATCTTGTGATCCTGCGACAGCGCTGTGGCCACCCCCTTAAGGAGAAGGCCATGCTCACGATCTAGTGAGACGACTCCAGAGGAACCTTATAATTAATGTTTGAAGGGAGGACACGTTAGCTGGAGAGGGAGAGAGATGAAAAAGAAGAGGATGCAAGCCTAGCCTTGTCTGACTGGTTGAGGTGTGGTAATGGGTTTCCTCAAAGCTGTAATTTACCTAAGATCACTTACTCTAAAACTCAGACTTTATGGCCTTAATAGATCTGATATTGCTTTAGGAATTACTATGTATATGTGAAGCACTGTACTTGCCCCCATGATGTTCTGTACAGTTAAAAGGTATTATGTACTGTGTTTACTCAGTATTAACTCAGAACGTAACCTGAAAATAGAGAACAGTAATGTTGTAGGACTTTGTACTAACAGATATGTCTACATTTCCCTTAAAAATGCAAGTGCATTAGCATAGATTCATCAGAAATCTGTAGTTTTACATTTATAGTAAAGTGAACTTTTGAAGATGGAACTTCTGTGGTCCTCATTTCCAGGTAATCTCTGGTCCTCTACTCACGCAGGATTAATTCAGAATGCTTTTATCCTCAACATGCAACAATTAAAGTTTTTGGTGGACTAAGATACTTCTGTCGTGGAAAGAGTGCTGGCCTGGGATCGGGGGATCCATCTACCTCTTCCTAGTTGTGTTACTCTATAGGAGTCACTTTGTGAAATTAAGGGATTGAATTTTTCTTCCAGTGCTTTATTTTTTTTTATGGGTTTATAACTACCACACTTAAATGAAAGCTTTAGAAGTACAAATACATCTTTTCCTCCTTTTTACTATTCTCCCAGAACTGATTTTCTGTCTTCCTAATGGTTCTGTCATATGTCTCTGTACTTTACTCACCTGATATTGTACCATTTCCATAGAATATCCACTTATCATAATACTGAGTAGATAACCCAAATATTTGTTCATCACCTACTATACTTTAATATTCTGCTATGCTGTGAGAAAGCACAAAGGTAGATAAAAGAGCTTTCAATCAATTAAGAAGCATTTATCATGTCTGTTGTGTGTCAGGCACTGTGCTAGGTCTGGGGATATAAAGACAAGAATGAAACAGTCCTCCCAAGAAGGTTGTACTCTCTTGAGGGAGGCAGTGAATTCATATATAAATAGGTAAGAGACATAAATTAGACACAAAGTAGCTTTGGATGGGAAGGTACTAGCAGCTGAGGGAACTAGCAGACTCCTTGACAAAATTAGCACTTGAGCTGAATTTTGAAGGAAGCCAAGAATTCCAATATTTAGAGGTAAGAAAGGAGAGCATTCTAAGCATGGAGGATGGTGCCAAGAGTCAGAGATGGCAGTTTGAGAATTACATGTGAAAGAAAGCAAGTTGATTGGTATGGCTGAACCGTGGAAAAGGTCTACTGTGTGTAAGACTAAAGAGGTAGAAAGGGGCCAGATTAATAAAAGGATTGAATGCCAAATAGACCTTAGTGAAAATATGGAATGACTGGAATTTATTTAATTGATTTGGGATGGGAGGATGGCATGATCATATTTGTGCTTTAGTAAGGTCACTATGATGTGGAACTATGATGTGATGACTATGATGTGGAAGACAGATTGAAATGGGGAAATAATTGGGGCCAGGGAAACCAATTACCAGGCTGTTGTAATAATCCAAGCCAGAAATAATGAGGGCCTAAACTAGGGTAGTAGCTGTGTGAATGTAGAGAAAAGGAAATAGGAGATGGCAAGATGGAATTAAGGAGTAAAAAAATGACCGCCAAATTTGTGAAGTTGGCAGATTGGAAGTCTAATAATAATAAAAAAAACAAAAACAAGAACTAGCATTTATATAGCACTCTAATGTTCGCAAAACACTTTATAGATAGTATCCCATTTTGTTGCCAAAACCCTGGAAGGCAGGTGCTATTATTTCTATTTTACTAATAGGAAAACTGAGACAGATAAGTGCCCAGGGTCATATAGCAACTGTCTTGGGGTCCGATTTGAACTCCAGTCTTCCTGACTATAAGTGTAGCATTTTATCCCTGGTGCCACTTAGCTACCTCAATAGTATAGTGGAGCATTCAACAATTAAAGAGATGTTTGGAAGAGGAATAGGTTTTTTGAAATGTGTCTAGGTCAAATAGATTGAAATATCTAAAGACAGCTTGTGATGTGGAGTTGGTCTTCATGAAAGTCTACTGATGTGTTGATCTGAAAGGATACTTTTATATTAGGATACATTATCCTTTGAGAGGATATGTAACAGCCCAAGACAATAAGTATATATAACTTAAGGGCTGGTATGAATTGCACTGTGTTTCAGGAGTTCAGAGAAACAAAAAGGCCAATGTGGACCAGAATAGTCAGAAGAGGCATCATGGGAAATTTGGCACTTAAACCTAGGTCTTGGAGAATGGGTGAGATCTGGCTAGATAGAAAAGAGTGGGTGACATTTCAAACTGAAGCCATAGCATAAGTAAAGGAATGGAGCTAAGAATAAATGTTACGTTCAGGGGAAAGGTTACCTTGTTTATATTGGAAACATTGTACTAGGAGTTAGATTACTAGATCCTAGGCTTGCTATATAACATTGCACAAGTCATAATTTCCATGAGCCTCGGTTTCCATGTATAAGTATAGTGATATTTTTCCTTCTTAAGGTACAGGACCCGGGTTAGGGAGGGAGCAAATGAACATTTCCATGACTTCATTATTATTTCTGTGCAGATGATTCTCAAATCTCTCAGAACCTGACTTTTTCCTGAGCTCCATGCCCAAATTTCCAGCTCTCTGCATGTGAGACATCTCCACATGGATATGGATGTAGTTACCATTACTTCAAACTCAACTTGTCTAGAACTGAACTAATCATCTTTCTCCCCCCCAAAAGAACAACAAAAATGAACAAGCAAAAGCTCGCTTTGTCCAGCTTCCCCATTTCTCCTGAAAGTTGGAGTGGTTTGACAGCATTGTGGCTGATAGGAAGTTGATTACTCAAATAAGTATGGATGTAATAAGAAGTGAACCAGCTTCTCTGATAATCAGTTAAAAACCAAAAATCGGTGTTTACTCACTGAGTTTACACCCGCAAAATTGAGATAGTCTCTGCTTTTGGAGGAGTTTATGATTTCAAATCAGCATCCTAAAAGAATTGGCAGATGTGAATGCTAAGCTTCTGTAAGAAGTGACTGAACCATCATGGAGAATGGATGAGGTACTGCATAGCAAATTTCTTGATTTTCAAAACAGGATCCATAAACTATAAGCCAGTGAGTTTGACTTGAACTGCTGGCAAGACCTATAATATAGTATTAAAGGAGCCATGATCACAAAGAACTAGAATGACTTTAGGTAATGATGGTGGTGATGCTGATGAGCTAGTATTTTTATAGCACTTAAAGGTTTGTAAAGAGCTTTACAAACATCTCATTTTATCCTTACAACAACCCTTCTAGGTAGGTGCTGTTTGTTCCCCCATTTTACAGATGAGGAAACTGAGGCAGAAAGAGGGTCACTTAAGTGACTTGCTCAGAGTTTATACAGCTAAGTATCTGAGGCTGGATTTGAACTCAGATCCTCCTGTGTCCAGGTTCAGTGCTCTATTCACTGTGTCATGTAGCTATCCAGAAGCTGGCATTTATATATTTGCAAAACACTTTAAAAATACTCACAACAACCCTGAGAGGTAGGTGCTGTTATTATCTTCATTTTATAGATGAGGAAATTGAGGCAGGCAGGGGTTAAGTGACTTGCCCAGTGTCATACAGCTAGTAAGTATCTGAGGCCACATTTGAACTCAGAATTTATGGACTCTTAAATTCAGTGTTCTATCCACCTACCTGCCGTCAGCTTTTCCTCTTTTTTTTTCAACATTAGTAAGAGACTGGTAAATCAGGGCAATTACTTTACCTGAATTTAACAAAGCATTTAGTAAGTCTTTCATGGTATCATTATAGACAAAATGGTATGGTATGGGCTAGATAGGTGAATTCAGAAGTTGTTGAAAGTGAATGGTTATCTTTATTTGCCTCTGTATTTGACACTTAGTAGGAGATGCCTTTAACATTTTGTGTTCTCTTACAAAGTCATTGGCTTTATTTGGTCCATTCTAATTTTCAGATAATTTATTGCTTGGGCAAGGTTTTGTACCTTTAGTGTCAAGCTGTTAATTCTTTTCTCAATTCTTTCTTTCGTAGTCTTCATTTCATTGCAGTTTTTTTCCTCATGTACTCTATTTCATTTGTGAAAACATCTTTTGACTCTTTTAAGAACTCTTCCAAGAATTCTAGTTGAATTTGTGTCCAAGCTGTGCTTTTCTCTCCTAAGAACTCTTCCCTGAGCTGGCCAGGATGGACAAATGCCTCATTGACGTTTTCCCCATCAGGATTCAATCTGGTGAATCTTCTAGATATATTTGGAGAAGCTCTGTGAGTGTCTTTCTCTTTAAAGTATGATTCTTGTGAAAAATGTAGGGTTGGATTCTGTTTTCTAATGTAATCTTCTATCCTCTTCCAGTATATTGTTGAATTCATCCTATTCATATTCACAGTTATGACTGCTAATTCTATGTTTCTTCTCATCCTATTCTCTTATATTTATCCTTTTTTACTGTTTTCCCTCCTCAAGAGTCTGTTTTACTTATGAGCACTACCTCCATTAATCTACTCTCCTTCTTACATCCCACTCTACCTCTTTGTCTTAAACCCTTTGCCTCTTACTTCCCTGTTGGGTAAGATGAATTTCTGTACCCAAATGTGTGTATATATGTTCTTCCCTCCTTAAACCAGCTCAGAGGAGAATCAGGTTGAAGTGTTGCATGCTTTCCCCTTCTTTCTCCTCTCTATGGAAAAACTCTTACTTGCATACCTGTGATGGCAATCAAAATAGAATCTTTTGCTGTTTTTGTCTTAGTATTATCAAGTGCCTGATTGAATGTTACCTTTATCCATCCAGAGTCTTTACTAGGAATAAAGTACATAAACTAGAGTTTCTTTAACTAGAAACAGTACATGTATTTATATTGTGAATATGATTAAAGATCTTCCCCAGCCATTAATGGGCCTGCTCTTTAAGGGGAGTTTGATTAGGGAAGATTTGTAGGCATGGCCACACCTTTTGTTAATGAGACATTAGTTCTTAAGAGTTGGGATGCCCTCTGGCTCTCAAAAAGGTATAAATACTTTGAGGGTAAGGTTTTAGTTTGGGGCTTAGTTTTTGGTAAGAAAGTTTGAGTGCCAGATGAGGACTCTGGGAAGCAGGCCCCAGATGTCATGTTTCCCTCTCTGGTAATGATAGTCAGACAGTTGGGGTCCAGTTGTCTGTTGAATTCAGGCAGAAGAAGTCATATCTGTTGATCTTTTGATTTCTCTGTATTTTCTTTGAAATTCAGGATGCTGACTCCCTGAACTAACTGAATGATATTTGTACTTGGTTAAAGGAATGATACATGTGCTTGATTAAAGTGATTGTTAACCCCTCAAAAATTGTCTTTCCTGTTATGAATGCAGGTCTAAGAAGCTGTGATAGCAGTTCCCCTGTGTATGTTGGTAGTTACTGATACACCTCATTTTTGTGAGATCTTCTTTCCTCTCCCAGTGCATTTCTCTTGTCACCCTTCCGTTCTTCTTTTAAACTAATCCCGATAACAGGATCCTGTCCATGCCCTGTGTCTAAATAGACACCTTCTAACCACCCTAACGATGATTAAGTTTTGAGGGTTTATATCTTATCATTTCTCCATATAGGAACATAAACAGTTTAAACTTAAAATGAGTACCTCATTATTTCTCTTTCATGCTTCCCTTTTTGTGCTACTATTGATTCTTATATTTGAAAGTTCAATTTCTGTTCCTCTCTGATATTTTTATCAGGAATGTTTAAAAGTTCTTTATTTCATTAAATGCCCTTTTTTATCCCATCCCTCCCCCCCAGGATTATATTCAATTTTATTGGGTAGAATATTCTTGATTGTAATCCCAGCTCCTTTGCCATCCATATTTCATATTCTAAGCCCTTTATAGTAGTAGCTACTAAACCTTTGTGTGGTCCTAACCATGGCTCGACGGTATTTAAATTATTTCTACCTGCTTGCAGTATCTTCTTTTTGACCTGGCAGCTCTGGAACTTGGCTGCAATTTTTCAGGGGGCTGCTAGGTGGTGCAGTAGTTGGAATGGTGGGTTGCAGTCAGAAAGACTCATTTTCCTGAGTTCAAATCTGGTCTCAGACACTTAGTAGCTGTGTGACCCTGGGCATGTCACTTAACCCTGTTTGCCTCAGTTTCCTCATTTGTAAAATGAGTTGCAAAAGGAAATGGGAAGCCACTCTGTATCTTTTCCAAGAAAAACCTCAGAGGGGTCATGAAGAGTTGGACATGACTGATCAACTAAACTATAAGCAATCAAATTTCTGGGAGTTTTCATTTTGGGATTTCTTTCAGGAGACGTCCAGTGAGTCTTTCCGTTTCTACTTTGCCTTCTGATTCTAAGATTTCTTAGCAGTTTCCTTTATAATTTCTTGAAACATGATGTCTAAGATTTCTTTTTTGGTTCCTGACTTTCAGGTAGTCCAAGGATTCCTATGAAATTTCCTATTTTCTTCCATCTTATCAGTCTTTTGACTGTTTTATTGTTTCTTCAATTCTCATGGAGTCATTGGCTTCTACTTGGCAAATGGTAATTTTTAAGGAGTTTTCTTTGGTGAGGTTTTTTTAAAATTCCTTTTGCCAAGCTATAAACTTTCTCATAATTTTTGTCCTCAGCTCTCATTTCATTTCCTAATTTTTCCTCTACTACTCTTATTGATTTTCAAATCCATTTTTGCTCTTTTAAAAAAAAACAGAACTTTAAAACTTAACCTTCCTAGGAATTCTTGTTAAGCTTGTGTGCAATCTGTAAGTCATTGTCTTCTGTTGTTTGTGTCTTGTGGTTCTGTCCAAATAGTTGTTCTTATAATCTGGTGGGGGGTTAGAGTGGGGAGGATTGTTTGGTCTAGTCTTTTATCTTCTACGGCTTTCACAGCTTCGTCTGGGTACCTGTAAGTTTTCGGTGCTTCCGAAGTGATGAGATGTGGGGAAAGGTCTGGTCACTGTCTGACCCAACTTTAAATCTATTAGTTTCTGTGTGGTTGAGTTTCAGTAGACTGCTAAGGTAGTCAGTCATTGTTAGTCTGCTAGAAAGTTCTATAGATCAAGAGCAAGGAAACTGATGGCTCACCCTTGGTTTGACAGTCTGACCTGGTTTGTTCTACTGTAGGTTTATGTGTAGGACAGAAGAGTAGAGCTGAGTCCTCTCTCTATTCTTCAGCTCTGCACCACACAGATTTTTCTGGAACTTGTTCTTTGCTCCTTGTGCAAATCCCTCATGACCAGGAAAGCACCTCTCTGCCCTGGAACTGGGTAATGGGCAGTAGAGTTACCACATAGAACCTGTTTCTGCTTCCAGCATTGGTATAGGTTCCCCTACTCAAATGTTTAGTCCCCTTATAATCACTGGGTGCTAGGCTGGAGCCACCACTATAGGCCACCACCACTTCCAACTGCTTTCACAGTGCTGCTTGCAGTGCCTGTGTTATACTTTTGGCCAGTATCCACAGACCCCTCTCTATTATCCTAAGTTTCTGGGGCTGGAAAAATGACTTATTTTATTTTTCTTGGTTTGCATTATACAATCAGAATTTGGTTTGATGTTTTTTCTGAGACCTTTTGGGCTGCTAGATGGCACAGTGGTTAGAGTGCTGGGCTTGGATTCTGGAAGATTCTTCTTCATGAGTTCAAATTTGGCCTCAGACACTTACTAGCCACATGACTCTGAGTGAGTCACTTAACCCTGTTTGACTCAGTTGCTGTTCTGCAAAATGAACTGGAAAAGAAAATGGCAAACTATCAGTATCTTTGCCAAGAAAACCCCAAATGGGGTCACAAAGTCAGAAATGACCAAAAAAACAACTCACCAACTAGATCATTTTGGAGGTTATGGAGGAGAAAAGGCAGAAAGCTGCCTCTCACTTTATTTTCTTGGCTCTGCCTCCATTAAATATAACAGCAAAACTCCAGATTACAGCAATAGCTAGCAGGTCCTTGGGACTTTACCATAGGCAGGCTGAAGTTAGAGAGGTCCAAATTAGCACCATCATCTGGGAAGAGAAGCTTTGGGGTTCCCATGTGGGAAAGGGAGAATGCACCACCCTTCCATCGGGTCCCAAACAAATTGAAGCCATATATTTCTTTCTTCAGGTTATTGTGATTCTAATACCTTCAACTTCTCCACTCAGGTATGGGGGTGGGAAGGGTGATCAGTCCTTAATCTTTAAACAAGAGATGTTGTGCCACTAAGGAAAGACCTTGAGAGAGAATATGAGACACCCTCATCAAAGAAGTAGATGAATTGACAGGACCAGGGGACCTGTAGAGTAGGTATCCTCTTGAAATGAAAGGAAAGGGAGATACGGGTAGTGGAGTCCAGCCTGCACTTGGACAGGTGGCAAGGGGAATGGGGAGATGCAAGTGTAGAAGGGGTATGTGATCTTCCCTCCCCCTTCTACCATATCATCCAATGACTCTTTTTCCTTAGATAGTCACATTCTTAGAAAAGGTTGTCTCCATTATATTTTCTCTTCCCACTCACTTCAGCTTTTCCCAGTTCTGTTAACCTCTGAGGTTTACGCTGTTAATCACTCCTTGCTTCTAGGTAATCTTCCTTTGTCAGCTTTCACATCATGACTTTTCTTGAGATTCTCTTCTGACCTGTTTGATCTTTCCTTCACAGATACCTTGCTGACTCATCATCCGTGCCTTTTCCCCCATGCATGGAGGTGTGCCCCCAAGTTCTGTTCTTTCTCTGTCATTTCTTGGTGATCTCCTCAGCTCCCATTGTACTCATGACTTGCAGGATGACTGCAGCCTCTGTCTCTGGAGTAGGACTCAGCTCTGCATCCCCTCCTGTTCTCTTGCATGGGGTAGTCAGGCTTTGTTTGTTTTTATTCTCTCTGTAGTTCAGGATTTCCTAATTCTGGATGGGGTGGGGTCAGACCTTTCCTCTCTCACAATCCTTGACTTCTCCAGTTAAGATTGGAATGGATATATTAAAATTACTTTACAGAATGAAACCCTGAGTGTTTCTATAAAGAGTGTTTAAGTGCATTTTGAATGATTTGGTTTGCACATACTGTTTTAAGCAGATGCATACTGTGGAATGGAAAGTGACCTTAGGTGTCATCAAATTTGATTTTATATTTGGTTTTAATATTTATTTTGAGATTTTATTTTTAATTTTATCATCCAAATTTTTCTTAGTTTGTAAGAGTATAATGGGTCCCCTTGACGGAATCATAGCGGTTACCTATGGAAGCCAACACTTTTTTAAAAAGTGTTACTTTAAAGTATCATTTTCAGTAAAGCCTTTTATCAAGAATTGAGTTTAATGTAGTTGAAAGAGCCCTAGATCACTAAAATTGAGAATCTGGGGCTTAGGTTGTTGGTCCTGTAATTTAAGGCAAGTCATTTAGACTTAACTGGAGCTGAATGAAATGAGAATAATGCTAGTCATATCTGAGGATTAAATCAGTTTGTGTATGTGAAAATACTTTATAAACCATAAATTACTGTCAGAATAGAAATTACGGTATTTTAGGTATGTCTTGGTTATATTTCTGCTTCACAGATTTGATAGATAATGTATTCACATTTTTGTTATGCTGTCTTCCTCTTATATTCTAGGAGATTCTGTCTGCATTATTAGGTAATCTGCAGAGTGCTAACATGGGAAAGAAACGTACAAAGGGAAAAACTGTGCTGGCTGATGATGCTGCTGAAATTTTAGGTATCATGTATTGAATTTTTATGTCTTGAAATGTACTGTTTCTTGCCGTGTTTCTTCATTAAAATGAAATATTAACTCTAGAAGGAAAATATATCATGTATATATGTCTTTATAAACTATTTAAAATAAGGAACTTGGTCTAAATTATTTTTGAAACATTTTATGTATGATATGTATTGTTAAAATGTTTTGTATAGATAACATTATAGTTTTTGTTATGGTATTTAAGAACTGAAAGTTTTTTCTTCAAAATTTCTATATTCTATGGAATATACACATATTATATTCTGACCCAGTTTTAGCATTCAGCATATAAAAGAGCATTTGATGATGTGCCATGTAGCTATGTTTAGACTTATTTGCCATATTCTACAAAGGAAGTTTTGAAGCTTGAGTTTGAATTTTTTTGTATGTGTGATTGACATTTCAAAAGCAAAGTTGCCATTAACAAAATATCTCCATTCTTTAATGCTCCTTTTTTTTTAACAGAACCTCTATGCAGACATATTCGAAAAGGATTAGAGCAAAATAATTTGAAAAAGTCTTTGATGAATGTGCAATGGAACGTTTGCCAAGAATGCAAAACTGACAACAGAACAAAAGATAAACCTGAAGAGGAGAATGAAGAAAGCCCTTCAGTCTGGCTGTGTCTTAAATGTGGCCATCAGGTATTGTTTTGATTTTGTTTAAGAGGTAGCATGGTATAGTGGATTTAGGAAACCACGGTTCAAATCCTGCCTTAAAATTGTGAGATCATGTTCCCTTAATGCCTGACAGTCTTAGTTTCATCATCAGTAAATTGGAGATAATAATTCTTGACTGTCTAATCTACAAGGTTGTGGTAAAGAACATTCTTTACTAATTTTAAAGTGTCATATAAATATAAGTTATGTGGCAAATAAATAATAAAGGTAAACAGAGCTATAGGGCTTTGAGCAAAATCATTTTATTTACAATTCTTCTTATAACTGTTAACAAAGTGGGTCAGACTGACAATCTCAGTAAAGCCAGTAACCCCAAAGAGGAGAACACTCTATCAATTCACAACGAAGAAAGTGTCTTGGCAGGCAGGGAGAAAAAGTGATAGGTTATAGGG
The DNA here is from genome assembly GCA_023548195.1 of Bettongia penicillata ogilbyi. Taxonomy (NCBI): domain Eukaryota; kingdom Metazoa; phylum Chordata; class Mammalia; order Diprotodontia; family Potoroidae; genus Bettongia; species Bettongia penicillata. The sequence goes on along the minus strand of JAJHZJ010000525.1, from coordinate 1,297,965 downwards.
TTGGGACAGGAACATTACAACTGGGTGTACTAAGAAAGATGGGCTAGCATTCACGTTAGGCTAATTACTGCCCCTGTCTGACTTAAGGAATATTCTTTGTTTTATTGGGCCCATCTATATCTTGTAGTCTTTGCTAGGGGGTCACATCTGCGTGACTTGCTGTCTCCTTAGAAGAGATTAAAACTCCCCTAATTGTACCAGGACAGGCAAAGACAGATGATATGTCTTTTGGTGATGGTACCAGGTTAACTTGTGGAGCTTAAAGGGACTACCTGTATAAGAGATAACAACTTTCCTTTTAGTTATAATTTGGAATTAACCCAAAAGGGAAGCAAATTCCTGGGCGTAACCCAAAGACATAAAAAGGTAACTTTAGGAATCAAAATAGTTTTAATTTAATTTCTTCAGTTATTATTTGATGTGGAGATGTAGAACATTTTGTTGAAGAGAGCCAAAGAAGTATTTTCCAAAAAATAGAACACAAGTGACTTAGTTTTTAAAAGAACCTGAAGAAACATTTGTTGGAGTTGTTAATGAGCCTTGGACTTCATTATTGTTTTTATAATCACTGTACAGGTCAACATGGATCACCTGTATTTATGAGCTTCTTAACAACTTTCAGTAGTACTGGGCTCCCCTGGATTTTTGAGGTTCTAAGCACAGTTTTTTTTTAATTTCACTGTTGTAATATTATGAAATAAAAGCATACAACCTTTACACATGTACCATTTATAATCTAAATAAGTTTCCCATTTGTTTCGCTACAGCTTTTTATTTTATAATCTTATGTAAAGTTTCATCTTTTAATTCAGGAAAGCTTCTGTACAACCTTTCTTTTAAAGAAATTAAAATCAAAATTAGTTTCACCTCTATTGATCTATCAGGCTATTCACTTTAGCTTAGGCTAAGAGATTTTCAGCATGTTACTTAATTTCTACGTAGGAGCAGTAGCCATTCAGTTTTCTTTTTAGTTAATAAGACACTCTGGAAAGAAGATGGGCAAAGAATGTGCAGCCTCAACAGCCCTTGTTACTGTTCAAATCCATTCCACTTCTTAGTTGTCAGAGTATATAGAGAGAGCCCCCCATGGCATCTCGACACAGAATGTTGACACCTCAGAGCCCTGGTGTCTCTTGGGCTGGGCCTTCTTATTGCTCTGTTTTCATCATGTCTGCTCGTAGTGACTTCCAGATACATTGCTGTAGTACTTGGCAAGCTACATGTGGTGCTAATCGAACGAGGTCATGGCTAGCTTGTTTGCTTATGCTGGTCTTGACATTGCTGCTAACTTTCTTTCCTATTGCTTGTGGGCTCCTGGCAAACTTTTTGTGTAATTTTAGGGTGGAAGAATTTTTTGTTGTAGTTGCTCATTGAATTTCTTGATAATTATTCAGCCTGGTACATTTTTTTGGTTTTCGTTGGAGTTAAGTGTCCCAAAGCAAATCAGTCTGCCTTGTTGTGGCCTGTTGCCCTTGTTGTCCCTTTCTTAAATCCATTCTTGCATTATCAGCTGCCCACTGGGCGTCCTCAGCTGGATGTCCCATGAGTATCTCAAATTCAGCATGTTCAAAATAAAATGAATTTTTAAGCTTACCCTTCACCATACTTCTCTAGTTTTATTGACATGACCATTGTTTCTAGTCACTTGGGTTTGCAGCCTTAAAGTCATCCTTGGCCCTTATCCATCATGTGTGTGGTCATGGAATGCATTTTCCCATAAGAAATGACAGAAGAGGCAATTTAGAGGAAACTTGGGAAAATGATGCTGAGTGAAGTGAGTGGAAATAGAACAATTTATGCGATGATGCCAGCATAGAGGTTTTTCTCTTTGATGACAAAACTTGAAAGACTTTAGAACCCTAATGCAATGATAAAACACGAGTCTACAACAGTGCTTCTTAAACTGTGGGTTGTGATCCCGTATGAAGTCAAGTAACTGAATGTGGCGGGGGGTCATGAAGAATTTGGCAACAGTAAAAGGTTTCTGATTGCACAGTGATGAAAAGTTAATTCAAAATCAAATATATAAGGTGTTTCTGGCAGTGCTTGCCCATGTTGCATCATGTGACTTCACTGCAGCCTTGATTCTGAACACATAACACATACCCTTTGCACTGTGCATGCTGTCATGCCATGCAACGCCACAAATGCTGCCAGAAACACCTCAGCTCAGATTCAAGATTATTGCTTTTAATAAATGCTAAAATTATATGTGTACCAAAAAATTGTTTTAAAATAAATTTATTTATGATTTATTATCATTAAATGTTCAATTTGTATGCTTCCTTTACGTATCTGTATACCTGGGGTTGCATAAACATTTCTTAGTCAGAAAGGGGTCGTCACAAGTGGAAAAGCGTTAAGAAGCGCTGCTCTAAAAGACTGAAGGCGAAACCTTCCATTCGCAGGGTTCCAGAGCAGTGAGGAGTTTCAGATGCAGCCTGGAACATCCATTCAGGCTGAATTTTTGCTGGATTAAGCATGATAAGAGTTTTTATTTTTGTTTCATGAGGAGCAGGAAGGGAATAGATTATAAATATATATAAAAATAAATAAATTTGTTATTAAAAAAAATTAACGTTTCAGGGGCATCTAGGTGGTGAAGTGAACACAGCACCAGCTCTGGAGTTGGGAGGATCTTAGTTGCAATCTGTCCTCTGACATGTGAAACGTACCAGCTGTGTGACCTGGGGCAAGTTACTAACCTCTATTGCCTCACCTCCCCCCTCCAAAAAAAAAAGAATGTTTCTAACACAGTTCTGGTAGTTTTTATTCTGTTTTCAAAAATCATCATTGACTCTTTATTGCTTCTAGGACTGGAATTCTTAACCGGGAATCTGTGAACTTCTTTCAAAAAATTTTGATATCTGTACTTCATTATAATTAGTTTCCTTTGTAATCCTATGTATTTTATGCTTTTAAAATGTTATTCTGAGAAGGAATCTCTAATGCTTCACCAAGCTTCCAAAGAGACTCATGACCCTGAAAACATTGGGAACTCCTGCTCTAGGATGAAATATACAGACTTTCAAACCTGATATTTAATCTTTCAAAATATGGTTCTCACCTCACTAGCTTTCAAGGCTTGTTTCATATCATTCCCCTTCATGTACTTTATTCTAGTTGGATTTATCAACTAGTTGTTCTTTAAATTTGACATGCTAACTCCTCTCTCACTTCTCTTGCACATAGTGACTTCCATGCCTGGAATGTATGTACTCCCCACTTACCTCCACCTCTTGGCTTCCCCAGTTCCCACGGTACTCAGGTGCCAGCTTTTCTGTAATTCTTTTCCTGATTCCCAGAGGCTGATTCCCTCCTCAGATTACATCTTGTATTAATTCTTCAGTGGTTATAGGCTTCCTCTCAGTAGAATATAAGCTCCATAAGGACAAGAAGTATTTCATTTTGTCTTTGAATCCCCAGTACTTAGCTTAGTACTTTGTGTGTTTTCGTTGTCATTGAGTTATTTCAGTCATATCCAATTCTCTGTGGCCACAGTGGGGGTTTTCTTGGCAGAGATGCTGGAGTGATTGGCCATTTCCTCTTCCAGCTCATTTTACAGAGGAGGAAACTGAGGCAAACAGGGTTAAGTGACTTGCCCAGGGGCACACACAACTAGTAAGTGTCTGTGGCTGATTTAAACTCAGGTCTCCAACAGCAATAAGTTTGGGTCCTTTAACTCTTAGCAATATTGTGGAGACAGTTACGTCAAGGGCTTGCGAAGTCAGCAGCATAAATATTATCTGTGTCTCAGTTAGTTAAGGTTTAAAAAAAAAATTCCTTTGTGGTCCATGTTGTAAATGCTTTAAAAAGAAGTATTACCTGACCAAAAGTTTGAATTGTTTTATCTGTTAAAAAAACTGTGTTAAAAATGAAAAATAAAAAAAAAATAAAATAAACTCAGTTCTTTCTGACTCCAGGCCCAGTGTTATATATCCACTGTTCCACCTAGCTGCCCCAGGGTTAAGTGACTTATCCAGGGTCACATAACTACTAAATGAGACCAGATTTGAATTCATGGAGAAGAGTCTTCCTGATGGCCTGGCACTCTATCCACTCTGCCACCTAACTACCATGCTTATTTTATAGTGGGTACTTAATTAATATTTATTGCCTTGAACTGAAAAGTTTAAGTGAAAGGTAAGGTTGACTTAAACTAAGAGTTAGGAGGGAATGGAAAGAGAGAATGACTATGAGAAATACTTTTAGAACATGACTTTATTTTTATAAATGTCTACATATATAAACGTAAAGAACATGTTTACATGTGTGCATACATAAATAAAATTAACTCAGTAGTCACCAACGTGCATGAACATTTTCGTAAAGTACAGAAAAAGAGGATTGTGTTTAAAGTCATTGATCTAGTACATACAGCTTGTTTTTTTATTACATATTAAATTTAGCCTAGTACCAAAACCTCCCTGCTTTCTTTATGTCCTCACTTTGCTGTGATTTAAAAAATTTTTCATTGACCCTCTTTTTTTTGCTTTTTTCCTCTTTTTTCATCATTATTATACTTCCTTACAACACCCCTCACCCCACCCCCCCAAAAAAAAGAAGTCTTTCTTTATAACAAGTGAAGATGTGTCTGACTTTTTTCATAATTACTTTTCAGACTTGAATTTTAGCCTTAGTTATTTTGGAGACTCTTAAGTTTTAGTAAAGAATTGAAGTCTTAAACATTTCATTTTTTTTAAAGCAGCACGGCATCTGTTCCTTGTTCATGTTAGCTTGTGAATTCTTGCGTAAACTTTTGTAATTTTCAGTTTCTTACTTTCTGTAGGGTTGTGGCAGAGATTCTCAAGGACAGCATGCTTTCAAGCATTACACCACACCAAGATCAGAACCCCATTGTCTGGTGCTTAATTTGTACAACTGGAGTGTGTGGTGAGTTTGGGGAACTATTGAATATATTTGATTGCAAAAGACTTTGAACGAGTGAGAATAGATATATTTGAAAAATCTTTAAAAAGTAAACAGTTAATTTTATGCAAAATATATTTCAGGAAGGTAGACTATGTAATAATTTCTGATAGTATTCTAGTTAATGATTATATGCAATTCTACGTTGCAGAAATATGTTAGGAAATATCTTTTTATTATATGTAGTTCTCAAAGTGATCACAATTCAGTGTAAAAATTCAGAGATATTGAGAATAAATGACACTTTCAACAATATCCTTGCAGGCAAATAAACATAAGTTATATTGCATTCTAATGTGTGCATAGTAGGATGTTTTAAAGTATTTCCTAGATGCTGGCCTTTCAAATAGGATTCACCCAACATAAAATATTGCTTAATTGTAAGATTTGGTAAATATGCTGATGTTGAACTTTACCTTGAAATTGGTTTATACAAAACTCATTAACATTTTCATTTCAAATCATCATTCCACTAATAGGTTAAGTTTGGATTTTTGTTGATATTAGACTGTTTTTGAAATCTTGCCTAACTTGATAGCCGAAACAACTTTATTCAAGATGTATGGAATTCTAAAAAAAATTTACTTATGTGATATGACAAAAATGCTCTTTTCTTTTTATAAGATCTGACATCTAAAGTTAATGTCTTAATTCTAAGACCTATGAGGTTTGGTTTTTTATTTTGTTTTGTTTTGGTTTTGGTCATTGTTTTCTTCTGGTACTTTTTGGGAGGCAGGTGTTACTTGTGTGATGAGGAGGTCCAATATAGCAGCTCAAGTCGATTGGGTCAACTTGTGGATTATATTAGAAAACAAACCAATGTCAAAACTCCAAGATCAGGTAAAGTCTTGTAGTGGATATATATTTTTTAATATTGCTCTACACTTAAGCAGATGGGTGAATCTTATAAGGTTTAGATCTAACTCTTTATCATTAAATATTGAATTCTAATTATATGGGACTCTCATTATAATAATTTTTAGCATCCATGCTGTGGGGTATATAGGGTTGTAATTATCTCATGTGAAAAAAATGCTCTTCTCTTAAATAACATCCCAAAGACTTATGCAGAAATATCTTATCTAGAATAACGTCCAAAGTACCGTACACAGCATTTATTAGGTCCTGTTAAAATCAGACTGTGAATAGTAGTATTACAAAGTACTAATTAATTCATTGGGATGACATGTTTTCCTTGTATTCATGTTCACTTGGTTCTCTGACTCATCTTCATTTCAGATGTAATTGTGTTTAAATGAGAACAGAAATGCTAAATATGTCAAAATATGAGACCATTGCAGAAGTTTGCCTTGGATTGTTTTTCTGTGTTATCTGTTTTAACAGTAAAACAATGAGTTGTTGTTAATGGGATATTAAGAGTGCAAGTGTCAACTTTGGTGAATAATATGTTATTGAACTATTATTTTAATTTGCATTTGAGTTGTAAAGTTAAGATGACCTTGAAATTGTCTTGGAATTTTTTGGTATGCTGTCTTCCCTTTGCTAAATCACAGAATTGGTTTTTGGAATAATTGCATTTTAAAACTTTTCTTTTGTGTCTCCATTCTTCTCTATTTTTCAAGAACTTTGTCCATTTGTAAAGACTGAAAAATAATAGAACCACAGATTTGTATATGTCTTCATATTCCTCAGTGTCAAAACTAGTGCTTATATCAATTCAACAAATTTCCCTCAACAAATTAAAAATAAATAAATAAAAATTACTCTCATTTATATAACACTTTCCACAGACTTTGTGATGTAAGCAGAAGAATCATGTTAACCAAAAAAATCATAAGTCCATGAGACATGTCAAAGTTGGATTTATTGCAAGAGAAATGAACATGCATGTGGGACTCATGCCAGGGACAAAGGAATTCACCATCTAGGCAGAAGCTTCAATGTTTATGAGTTACAAAAAGGGGCAGTCTCATTGGGCAGAGTGAGGCTTCACCCTGTCCCAACTGGGAGTGGCATAGGATGAGGAAGGGAGCAGTAGAGGAGTAAGTAGAATTTTTTTTTCCTTGGGAAGGGCTCAACTACCAAGATATGATGATCTGCTTACCTGCGCGGGTCTCAGGTGCATATCAGCCCGGTGCAGACTGACTGGCTCAGCCCTCAAGAACACACTGAGAGCTTCAGTGAGGGGCTGAATTAATCAGCGCGGGGAAGGGATGGAGCTGGTGGGCTTCATCCTAGACTCCTTCTGGTTCCTGTGCACCCCATGGCCAGTGTTTCTGGAAAATACCTGGTTAAGTTGGCATTGGGAAAACAGGCAGCACTGTTTTAATCATTGGACATACAGAGATATTCAATAGTACAATCTTGTCCTGAAATTGCTTATGATCTAATGGAGGATATTGTATGACATGTTCATAGATAGGTGTGATCCAAGGTAGAATGTGATAAATACAAAAAAGAGATCCAGACAAAGTTGTAGAGGAAAATTTAAGGAAGTAGGTAGGTATTTCCCCTCATTTTCATCTGAGGTGGACTTTAGGGAACATAACGTGTCACCTGAGCTGGGGACTGAGGAAAGATGGGGATTTCAACAAGCATACATGAATAAAATGTGCAGGATGGTCTGCATGAATGTACAGGTTGTTAAAGGACCAGATGGAATAGCAGCATCTCTGAGGGAAGAAGGAGAGAGTGAGAATCAAGGGGAGGAATGCTGTAAAGTGTTGCAGAGAGGTCTAAAGAAGCTAACCGAGAAAAGGCCACTGAACTGCTCTGCTTGGTGACTTGAAAAGAAGAGGGTTAGTAGCCACATTAGGAAGGGGTTGGTACCGATTGTGCCAGGCACTGTGCTAAGCACGGAGAATGCAAATAAGGAAAATAAAGACAGTCCCTGCCCTCAAACATCTTATAGTCTAATGGGGGAAGACAATACAGAAAAGAATCTGAAAGGGAGAAGGACTTTGGCTGCCAGCTGCTGCCCGGCACAGGGCCAAGAAGGTCATATAGTCAGAACCAAGCAGAGCAGCTGATGGAAAATGAAGAAATGGAATCATCAAGTTTAGGATTCTCTTTTTACAAACTGAATAATGAGGGAGTAGAGTGTATCAGATTACAGTGGGATCAAGCGAAGGTTGGTTTGTTTTTGTTTAACATTACTTGTAGGCGATGATGAAGAATCCAGAAGAAAAGCAGGATGGCAGAGGAAGGCTCATTTGTCTTCTGACATTAAAGCAAAGGAGGAGAAGGTGGGAGGGACAAAGAGAGATTTTGAAGTAGGTGAGGGAGCTCGTGACAGATGACCTCATTAAAAATGAATGAAGAGGCCACCTACTAAAAGAAGGATGTAGGTTGGGAACTTAACGAAAGGTCTGGAACAACCCCATGGAGATTTTGAGAGGGCATCAGAAAATACATAAAAGGAACTATTGAAAACTTTATCAATTCATTTATACTTGATATAATCTATCAATAAATTCTGTAATTCTGAAAATAAAACAATAAAATCAGATTGATCCAGATTGAATTGTAGTGTTAAAATTTACAAGTATAGTCACATTCTTGTTAATCCTTTATGTAATAATAAATGTTTTACACTTCTCTTAAAACTTTCCTTTAGCATCAAAAGATCAAGAGAAAACTGAAATTGAAAATAAAAAATTAGAAAAAGACAACAAAAATGAACAGGAGAGAGAGAAAAAGGAAAACATGACTAAAGAAAATTCTCCATTGAATTCTACCATTCAGATGACTGTGAAAGGACTCAGCAATTTGGGGAATACATGTTTCTTTAATGCAGTTATGCAGGTAATCAAGTGTTAATTATTCATCCTTATGCTTCCCACCATTTTATAGGACTTATTGATTAAAATGCCCAAGTATTTTATAAAATATTTTGATGGACCTCATGAGATAAATTAATGAAATGTTTTATTTTTCTATAACTTCATGTGCTTTTAGTATCATTTATATTAAATATTTTAATACTTTGATAGACCTTTGATAGCACATATGTGTATTTCCTCTCCAAAAGTGCAAATCACAAGCCATTTATATCTCCTCAACATTTGTAATGGTCTCCCAAAAATTTAAAGAGAGAGCTTATTTAAGATCCTGGGGTCCTTCCTTGTCTAGATATTTTGACTTTCCTTAGGTATTAATACAATACCCAGGATATTCATCTTTGCTCTTGATACATGGATAGCCCATCTCCTTCCCCAGTCATACATCCCTAATTAGTTTTATACTGTTTCTGGAGCCCAAGTGTTGATAATTTGCTCCAGCCTATTTATAGGTTTCTCTCATTGCCCTACTTGAATTCAGAGACTGGTCTTCTGTGATCTATATAGCCAGGTAGCATAGTTGGAAGAAATTTTTTAAAAAGAGGCTGCTTGGTAGTAGATAGCTAGCTCAGAATCAGGAAGTCCTGGCTTTATCAAGCTCCACTGCTGACATATACTGATCCTCAGCAAGTCACTTTTAACTTCTTAGTGTCCTAGGTAACTTTCTAAGACTATATTACAGAATGGTTCCTGAGCAGTTTTTGAAATTTCTTTATCAGGAGCTCCATACATCACTCTCCACTAATTGAAATAAAAATTGAAATTGAAATAAAAATTGTGAGCTTACAATTTAATTCTGATTAATTCTTAATTAGAAACTGAAAATAAATGTTAGAGTAAGGGGTAAAAACTGATATTTATGGGAGAAAGAATTACATGCCTGTTAACATCTGTGCGATATTTTAAAATTGATCTTATGTTAACTAGATTATAAATTAGTAAACATTTACTTTGCACCCATCGATAAGTGAGTGAGCTCTCAAATTACTTTGAGAGTTTTAATTTGCAACCTTCTGTTATTATTAAATCATACAAAGTCAGTTTGTGTTTATTGGTATTTTAATACAAATGTCAGAATGGGACATAGGAAATTTGGTGCTACTATGAGAAAAAATTTTCCAGGTTATTTTATTGGTTGAACATTAAACAAATTTAAAAAAGTTAAAAGGAAAACAAAATTCTTGAAAATTTATAGTTCCTGAGCCTAAATGTGAAAAGATGTATTTATGCCTTAAGGTTAATAGATTACTTCTGTTTGAAAGTAGAATATAGTTATTATATCTTAATATAACTCTGATTTCAAGAAAGAAATACATCTGTAACACTTTAACGTGGCAGGTACAATGTACCTGTAGCTTTTGCCAATTTAGAAATAAAGTTACCGTACATTTTTAGAGGTGTGATTCTTTTGTTGCTTTTCTTTTACAATTTACCTTACTCGTCTGAAACTATAATGAGAAATTAAGCCCTAATCTTCTTTTTTTTTTTTGCTTTCTGTTCTGGTTCATTTCATATTTTTCATTTAAAGTAATTTGTCTTTTTTCTTTCCCCATTCTTTTCCAGAATTTGTCACAGACTCTAGTACTAAGGGAACTATTGAAGGAAGTAAAAATGTCTGGAACAATAGTGAAAATTGAACCACCTGATTTATCCCTAACAGTATGTATTTTTATTTGTGCTTATGATCAGAATTTTCTTTCTTTGAAATAAATAATTATCTTCTAAGATTAAAAAATATTTTTATGTTTAGTATGATAGTTATTATTATATGATATCATAATATATATGTATATATAGTTATATATAGTTATGATAGTTCCTAAATTCATAACATTTATAGGTTAACAAAACTGATTAAATAATTATGAAACCTTTTTTATAATTTTGAAGAGTTGTATGTTGTATGTGTATCCTTTTTGCATCTGTCTGCTTACTTACGTGTTTTATTCTAGAGAATGCTACTGACACAGATGTCTTGACAGGCATTGCAAAAAAATGTGTCATTCATAAATAAAAAGAAATTTTGTTTTTTTACCCTTATTTTATTTTGTTTTAATTTATGCATTCTGAACCCATCAGTCTATAAATGGAAATAAACACTTTTTAATACTGAAAATTATGAAGATAAATATGACATAAAACTGAAAGGCCAGAAAATAGCATTAGTTAAATGTAACAATTTGTGGAGTAAGGAAGCAGTGCGGTGGAGTGAGCAGAAAGAGCATTTAGCTTATGGAGTACCTGGGCTTGAATCCTGCCTCTGACAAAGTACTGCCCGTGTGACTTGGAAACTTGTAAGCAAGTTGCCCTCTGGGTCTAAGTTTCCTCATCTGTAAAGTAAGGCATGGTATTGGATGGTCTCCATGGTCTCCTTTGTTTTTGTTTGACTATAAATGTTTTAAATAAATAATTTTGATTGAAAAAAGCAATTTTTATTTTTTGCATTCAGGAACCTCTAGAAATAAACCTTGAGCCTCCAGGTCCTCTCACTTCAGCCATGTGCCAATTTCTTAATGAGATGCATGAAACCCAAAGGGGAATTGTAACACCTGAAGAGCTATTTTCTCAGGTCTGTAAAAAGTGAGTACCTGTTCAGATTGTATATTGAACCATGAGTCGAACACCACCTATAACACATTTTTGCTTGGAAATAATACAGAAAAGTTATGATCACATATTCTGTTAGGTGAGCAAATATATTCTATTATTTTTCTTGTATTATCAAAATAGTAAGTAGAAATTAGGTCTTCCAAAAGATACCAGATTAAATAGAAGTTAAAATAAACTGGAAAGACTCCAGAATTAGAGATATGCTTATTGGAATTTTGTAAATGTAGCTTCATATTTTTGTGGTTTTTGCTTTTTTTCATGTAAATAGAGCAGTGCGATTTAAAGGTTCTCAGCAGCAAGATAGTCAGGAACTGCTGCGGTATCTACTGGATGGGATGAGAGCAGAAGAAAGCCAGGTAAAAGTGTCACTGTAAAATTTGTTTTTTTGTCTGATCATTTATGTACCATTGCGTTAGTAATAGAATTTTAAGGCTGGCGATGAATGAATGAATAAAACATTTATTAAGTGGTAACTGTGTAAAAGTACTTTGTTTTGTCCTGTAAATGCAAATAGACAGCCCCTGCTCTCCAGGAGCTCACCTTCTAATGGGGAGACAACATAGGGAAGGTTTCAGCTGCAAGGTAGGAAAAAGGTCCCATAGTCTAAGGGGCAGTAGCAAAGTAGATGGTAGTGTTTTTTCTTTAATGTCGTTTCCATTGATAAAATCACAGCTGTTTGTGATATTGAACCATTTGTCGTGTGAGGAATTTGGTGAGAAGAACTTTTTTTTCTGGATCTTTAGTAGTGTGACTGTAGCACAGTTGTCTCCGTTGGGTTTGCTTCCCAAGCTGATGGCAGTAGGCTAGTAGCATTGCTGTTTCCAAGACTCTTGGATTCAGAGTCCCGGATTATGTCCATCAGAGTCTGAGGGAGGATATGAGGGTTCAGTGGGAGTGAGTCTGTTGGTTTGGAGGACACTATTCCCAAGACTCTTGGGCTTGAGGGTCTTGGGCTGTGTCCATCCGGGACTGAATGGAGATAGTGATCAAGGCGGTGGTGGTTGACCTTCCTGGCACAGTGTTTACTTCTGTCTTCCTTTGGTGCCCCATTGCTTCCACTAGGCTGGCCCACCTTCCTGTGAGTGGGAATGCAGTGATGAAATACAGTTTTGGTTCTTGCATTTCTTGGAACTTTTCACTCCATTGTGTGTTTAATTAAAAAGGCTTTAGAAGGAATTAGAAAATAAGAGCATGTTTTCAGTTTCTCAATGTTTTAGTAATTATTAAATGTCACCAATTTTACTTTGGTGACTTTTTTCATTTCTCTAAGGGCTATTAGTCCACCAAAAAAAGGTAAAATGCAGATGAAATTGTTTTAAAAAAGGTATGTGTGATTAGCCCCTTAGAAACAGAAGTTCCTTTTTACTGTAATAATTTTTAAGGATTATTAAGTCTACTATTCTAGAGTACTCATGATGACACATAGTTTCCAACTTCTTGATACAGGTGACATCCAGAAGTGCAGGGTGACATATACATTTGTAGGCAGTCAGTATCTGGATTGGTTTTGCCTGTGTTTAATTTTTACAGAGAATGCATTTTCTTTTGATTTGGTGTGGCAAGGTTTTTTTGGTTGTTGTTTGGTTTGGTTTTGTTTTAAATGCACAGAAAAGACCAAAAAGAAGTTCAGAGAAAGATGACGACAAACAAGGCAGCTTTGGGAGTGACATGTTAAATTTATGATACAATTTTTTTTAAAAAGCTGCAATTCTTTTTTTCCTCTTTTATATGGAAATGTTTGTTAATATGTCTCTAATTAAGTATAGTGGGGCAGCTAGGTGGTGCAGCGGATAGAGCACCAATGCAGGAATCAGGAGGACCTGAGTTCAAAGTTCACCTCAGACACTTGACACTCACTAGCTGTGTGACCTTGGGCAAGTCACTTAAACCCAATTTCCTCATCCTGGGTCATCTCCAGTCATCCTGATGAATATCTGGTCACTGGATTCAGATGACTTTGGAGGAGAAGTGAGGCTGATGACCTGCACAGCCCTCCCTCACTCAAAGCAAAGTCAAGTGCAAGTCATGTCATTATTTCTCTGATGGCACGGTCTTCTTTGGCAACAAAGAATGAACACACACACACACAAGAACTTTTGAAAATAATTTAACTGTAAAAAGGGATAACTGAGCAGACAATTTCCTAAGCATTAGAAATATTTTGAATTGTGTCTATATTCCTGATTTTTAGTAGGATTTTGTTATAAGGCCTTTTACTTAGAGTTATTTTTGTCAAGCATTGTGATTTTAAAGTACACATATGCATATATAAAAGGTAGACAGATGGTTTGCTAGTTGAGATATTTCAGTTCTTACCCTAACCAGTAACTTTCACCCTTGGGAGTTGTCAAGAATAAAAAGATAATTACTTCTTACAGTTGTTTTATTGTAGATAGTATTTTATAGTCCTCTTTTAAAATGTGATTAATAAAACATAATCATAGTATATGTACTTATTTCATTATTTTCAGAGAGTAAGCACTGGTATTCTTAAAGCATTTGGCAATTCCACTGAAAAATTAGATGAAGAACTTAAAAAGAAAATTAAAGGTAATATCTGATTTCCAGAACAAAAATACCAAAGTAAAATTCTTTTTTTCATTTTTTTAGATATTTTAGTTTCTTTGAGGATGTTTTATATATGGAATCTTGGATGCTTGCACTTTTGCTGTCAGTGAAGCAGTTCAAATATGGACATACCAGAAAAGGAAATTTATGGTGTGCTCTAGTTGTATAATAATGTGTATTAGGGAAGTTACACTTTTGGCCATTCCCATTTTGCCTGCTTTATGGTACTTAAAGCATTGGAAGTTGTTTTAATTGATTTTTCACCTCTCGATGATGCCCTTTGGGGCTAGGCCAGTAACAGCCGTGCCTTAGACACATCTCTGTTACCTCGATGACCAGGCTGATAAATATTTAGTGTCTTCAAAAAATGGTTCTGCCTTGGTTTAACTTCCATGAGGGTAATATAGTGGAAAGGAGGAGAGGAGAAAATGCTTTTTGGCTTGTATTTGGTAGCATTTTTTTCTTCCTCAAAGGCTCAGCTCCCACACCACGTCCCACAAGAAAGCTTTGCTGTTGTTTGTCTTCCTGATCATACTTGTCTCTTGTGTCCTTTGGATACATTTTGTATTTATTTTTCTGTGCATACGCTCCTTCACTTCAGAATGATGTAAGCTTCTTGAGGACAGGAATGCTTTCCTTTTCGCCTTTGTGTCCCAAGCCTTACACGTGCCTGATCCAATGTGGGAGCTTGTTCAGTTGAACTGAAGGAAGGAAGGGCATATATTCCCATAGCATATTTTTTATAACCGTATTGTAATTAGGTAAAATGAGTTAATAAACCAAATCTACTACCCCTCAAATATCAGAATTGCTCATCTAATTCTTTTCTAGTAGCATAGATGCATAGAATTTTAGAGATACTGGGGACCTTTGCAATAATGTTTCCCCTTCCCGTTTTTTAGATGAAGTAACTGAGGCCCAGAGTGTTTAGAATGTGTTTGAAATCACATTGATAGATGGTAGAAGAACGAGGATTAGAGAATATTTCTTCTGACTTCTAGTTATCCCTTTTGATTATACCACATTTCTACTTGAAGCTGATATTGTTCCTCACTAAATAGTATATGATGTTGTGTTTAGGTTCCTAGAACAACTTTAGCTGGGTCAAGGGTAAAAGTACTTTGAAGGTTTGTTCATCAGAATACCTTAAATTTCATACAGTTTATAAGGGTTAATCGATGTGCCCTCCAGTTTGCTTTTTTCCTCACTTTCTTTTGTCTGTTAATTTTATAGTTATTTTGTTAAATCCTTTGTTATAGAGCATGAAAAAAAAAAGGCAATACCAAGCTTTGTGGATCGAATATTTGGTGGCGAACTAACTAGTACAATCATGTGTGAAGAATGTAAAACTGTAAGTAGATTGATTATGAATAGATTTATTGAATATATAGAACATAAGTTTAAATTTCTACGTTACAAATAAGGTTATAACTTCCAAACTTCATTATTATAATCATATATGTTCAGGTATATATGGTAGTATATAAAGCTAATTTTAAAAATCCTTGGCCCTACCCTATCTCCTAGTGACATGGTCATCTTTCTTTCCATTAATTTGTACTTGTAGCTTGGTGGTACAGTACTAATGGTAATATAATGATGTGATAATGGTCTATTTTAATGAAATGTATTTTAATTTTAGTAATTAATTGGATATTGACAATGTACTTTTAAATTATATTTCTATCTGATATTTTGTTCCCTGTAATTTGTTAGCCTTACAGTACCACATCTAATTACAATTACAGCAAAATTTATTCAAAGCATTTTTAGTGTGTTTTTAGTCAGTACAGGCATTCTGAGTAAAGTGAAATGCTAGGCTTGGAGTCAGGAAGGCCTGACTTCAAATTTAACCTCAGACACTAATTAGATGTAACCCTGGGCAAATCACTTAGCCTTTGTCTGCCTCAGTTTCCTCAACTGCAGAATGATGATAACAATAGTTCATTATTCTGAGAACCAAATGAAATAATTTGTAAATTGCTTACCACAGCATCTGGTACTTAGTAGTTACTATATAAACGCTTATTCCCTTCCCCTTCTCTTTTAAAATAAGCAAAACTCTTTACTTTGTAATGCTTTAAGTAAAATCTTCTTTGCCTTTAAAAAGTGTTTTTGGTGTTTGCTTAAGGTCTCCTTGATTCATGAATCTTTCCTTGACTTATCTCTCCCTGTTTTAGATGACCAGGTAAGACTATTAAGTTTAATTTACGTAAAATTTTTATCATTAGATATAGGGAATAAATACTTTAACATATTTATCATTAAAGAAGCTTTTTATTATTAACTTGCTTTAAGATTGATAAATGCTATTTGCAAAGTCCCCTGAAAATAGTGACAAGTACGAACTAAATTATGCTTAAGAAGATAATTATATCTGTAAGTCTTGAAAATCATTAATTTCTTTTATTTAACTTTTATAATGGATTTACTGAAATTCCCTTAATAGTCTTATTATGTAGTATGTTATAACTTAGTAAGTATTAGGAGCAACACAGTTAGAACTGACTTCTTTGTGCAAGGTGATAGAGAAGTCTGTATATCTTCAACATATTTATCTTGTTCTTTTAGAGTAAATGTTAGATACAAAACTGCCGTAGTCGAAGTGACAGGTTTGATTTAGTCACATCACAAATTAACTTAGAAACCCATTTCCTCATAATCATAGGCACTAAAACCATGCTGCCATTAACTCTTTTTTGAAACAGACTTCCTTTTCAAACTATCATTTATTTATTTTAAGGAAAGGAATTGCTATAACCATGTTACATTTACCTCCACATAACACAACAGAATGCTTTATTTAGAAATGTCCTCAGTTGCACAGCAAATCTAGTATAATGTTATATATATATAACATATATATGACATATATATGTTATATATATATAACATATATATAATGTTAATTCTGTTATGTTATTGTTATACTTTTAGCCAAAGTTGTTCTTTGGAAAATAAGGTTACTAATTTTTAAAAAATTTATATTCTGTTTTAAGAGTGGTAAGAAAAGCATAAATGATAAAAATATTAAAAAAACAAAGGAGGATGAAGATAAAGACAGTGAAGAAGAGAAAGATAACAATTGTTATATGAAAGAGAAGAATAATATTTCTTCTTGTACGAGTAAGCACTTGCAGAAAAAAGCAAAGAAACAAGCCAAAAAGCAGGCAAAGGTTAGTAATCATAAAGAATGATCCTCTACCTTGTATTTTATAATGTGATGTTTGGCTTGTAGTTAAGTTTTTGCTGATTTCTCATTTTATGAGTAGAAGTTTCATTTATAAGGGAATTGGTTATATTTGAAATTTTGACTTATGTAACATATTTTTTAACTGTTATTTCTCCCTGAAGTATTTTTTGTTCCCCTGTCATTTGTTAGCCTTACAGAACCAATAATAACTTTCTCTCAATTATAGCAAAATTTATCCAAGAGTACATTATTCCTGACATGCTACATTTACTTCAGTTTCTACTTTGCTTTTGCTGGAATATTTAAAAAGAGCACAGTCATGGGAATCAGAAGACCTGGGTTTGAATCCCTCTTGGGATGCTTACTAACTGTGGTCATAGATCACAGAGACTCAGTTTCTTCATTTGTAAAACATGGCACTTACAATACCTACCTAACAGAGTTTTCTCAAGAAAGCTTTTTGCAAACCTGAATATATTACAGAAGTATTTTACCGTTTTATTATTGGTGTTTTAGACTCAGTATGTCCAAAACAGAATTCGTTATCTTTCCCTCTAAACCCTCCTCACCCACTTCTACATTCCCTATTACTGACCATCCATTCAGTCTCTCAGACCCACAACTGGGAGTCACCCTGGATTCCTCATGATCTGTCACATTCCCATTTCCAATCTGTTGCCAAATCCTGTTGATTTCACCTTTGCAACATCTCTCAAATACATCCCCCTCTCTCCTTAGACACTACCACTACTCTGGTGCAAACCTTCATCACCTTACCCCTTGATTTTTGCAATAGCCTACTGGTGGGTTGTCATGCTACCTCAGGTCTCTTCCCATTCATTTTCTCCTCCATTGAACCACTAAACTGATTTTCTCAAAGCTTAGATCCGATTGTGTCATTCATCTCCCTCAGTAAATTCCAGTGGTTTCATATTGTCTCCAGAATCAAATACAAAATGCTGTTTGTCAAACTTAGCCCCCTCCTACTTTTCTAGTCTTTTTATACTTCTTCCCCAACACGTACTCTTTGACCTCATGACACTGACCCTCTTGGCTGTTCCCGAACAAGATGCTCCATCTGAACTTCAGATATTCTTTCTGACTATCTCAGCACTTAGCATGGTATTTGGCACGTAGTAAGTATTTACAGATGCTTTTCTATCATCATCCTACCAATTTTTCAAAGTCCAGCTCACTTCTACCTCAATGACTACTCTAATCCACAGTGATAGGTGACTCCCCCAAATTCCCATTATATTTATAGTATTTACTGTCTCTTTTTATTTCTTGCTGTACATACCCCAGTGCCAAGTAGAATTTAGCCATTCAGTGACCACTTACTGACTGACTGGCAGTCTTCTGGTATAGGTGGACCCAAATATAAAATTATTGTTTAGAGTTGATGAACTCGCTATTTTATGTTTTTTGCTTGTAAAGAATCAGGACTAGAGTTCTAGATGCTAAATATTTTTTTCTTCATTGTAATCTGCTTTATTTATTTTTGTCTTTTGTCAAATTATGTGTTTTGTTCCACAGAACCAACGAAGGCAACAAAAAATTCAAGAAAAAAGTATTCAGTTAAATAATATCTGTGCCACTGAGTATCCTGAAGAACATCAACCTGTTAATAAAACTTTACCACAAGAAGAAATAGGTGATGAATCCAACTGCCTTTCACAAGAGAAAGAAAAATATGAAGAGTGTTGCTTAAATCAAAAAGATATAAGAGACAAAGAGAATGCTGTAGAAGCTTTGCCAGAAAATCCAAATTATACAGAAGAGGAAAACGTCAAAAATGCAAATGGTGCAGGTGATACTCTGAGTGTTTCTTTTCCCGTTGAATGTGCTAGTAAGTTAAATGGTATATATCTCAAGAAAGAGAGTGATGAAGAAGAGGACCTTGCCAGCGATTTGAAAAACCTTAAGTTGGATGCGCTTCTTCAGCCTGATGAAATAAATATAGAGATTTTGAATGACACGTATCCTGTGGGGACAAAGATCTATGAAGTAGTAAATGAAGTTCCAGAAACTGCTTTTTGTACCCTAGCAAACAGGGAAGCTATGAATATTGATGACTGTTCAATCTATCATTGTTTATATCAGTTTACCAGTAACGAGAAACTCCAAGGTTCAAACAAACTACTTTGTGATGTTTGTACACAGAGGCAGCAGAGTGGACCAAAGACAGATGTTAAAGGTAATATTTTAAGTACTTTAAAAGTCATATCTTAAAAAAAATGCATTCTCTGAACTCAATTTCCATAGTGAACAAAATTACGAATTTCCAAAGTGAACTTAGTCTCACTGAAGTCCAACTTTACCAAGAAAATGCTCCACCTCTGGCCATCCTTCTGTACTGCCTCTACCTTCAGTCACACATCCTGAGATACTGGGTTCTTAGTGGGCCGTTGGAATACTCCTTGTTTCTCCGTTGTTTCCCCACTTCTAAGACTCTCCCTTTGCTGCTGTAACTTGTTAGCCTGTCCTTTCAGGGTCCTTGAATTGACATTTTCCTCTGCATTTTGTACTGACCCTTGGTCATTCTCTCTTTCTCAGCGAGTTCAGCAGTTGTCCCACATTCCCAAATCCTGCTCTTATACTAAGAGATTTCAACATCCTTGTGAATATCTCCTTAATCTCATGACCGAATTCTTCATTCCACCTCAACTATACACAAGAATGGTCATGGCCCAGATCTCACCATTACCCAGAGTGTTCTATTTTTCTTAATCAAAAAGGTTTCCTTATGTTTCACTTTTCCTGAACTTATTTTTCACCCTCATGATTTCCAGTCCCTCTAACCCCTTAGTTAATTTTCAGTCTTGTTACCCCTTTTCAGGGTAAGACTTTTCAGTCTTCACTTTCATTTTTCCCAATATGGACCAACTAAATAACTGTACAGTTACTTATCACTTGTCTCCTTAACCCTATCTCCGCTTTTCCCTTGCCAAACACCAGCCCTGGAGTACTCCTGCCATCTACTTCCTCTATTTTCATACATATTCATACACTGAATGGAGCTGGAGTTAAGTCACACAACCATTCTCCTGGGTACACTATAAATTCTTATTATCCATCTTCAACTGGATCATACTTATAGTATGGTATTCATTTTATTCCATATTAAATCTTGTGTCTTTAGGTCTTCCGTGACTCCTCCTACCCCCATTCTCAGTTGGGAGAACTTACTTAAAAAATTGAAGCCACTTGCTGTGGTCTTCTTCTTTTCCCCTCTCATCTTATTATCTCTTGACACTCCCCATTTTCTCCTTTCTCTAATAATGAGGTGGACTTTGACCTTGCTATGACCAACTACTTCATGTGCCCTTGATCCCATCTCCTATCGTCTTCTCCAGTAGTGTATCATCACTGATCCCTCCTCATCTATTCATATTTTCTGTTTCCCTACCTAGTGATTGCTTCTGTGCTACTTTTGAACATGTGTAAGTCTCTCCCATCCTTAAAAAATCTTTACTGCTCTACTCCCTCCTATTATCAATCTATACATACATACGTATGTATGTAAATACATTATGTGTATATATCTCTATATCTCTTCTTTCCCAGCCAAACTCCTAGAAAAGGCTATCTACACTCATTTCTTCTTTTTTCTTAGTTCTCAAACCTTTGTAGTCTGTTTCTGATGTCATCACTTAATTCAAAGTTGGCCTCTTAAATGCATCAGGATCTCTTAATTGCCAAGTCTGATAGTTTTTTCTTAATCATCATCCTTCTTGACAGGACCCTCCCTCTTTTGACATTATGTGCTCCTAATTCTCTTCCTACTTGTTTACTTTTTCCTCTGTCTTTTTTGCTGCCTCATCATCTGTACTTTTCCTGTCACCTTACTGTGGATTTTCCCTACATGCTGGACTGTCCTCTTTTCCCTATTTCCCATTCTTTCTTGCTGACTTTATCAGCTTTCATAGGTTTAATTATCATTTCAAAGCAAGTAACTCAGATTTATATCCTATACCCTGGTATTTTCACTGAGTTTTAGTTAGACATATAACACTGGCTGCCCAAGAGACATCTCAAACTCATTATGTCCAAAAGAACTCAATTGTAGCACTGCCCTCCAAACTGACACTTTTCCAAACTCAGTTTCTGTCAAGGGCACCCTCATTCATCTGGTCTTCCAGGTTTATAGCCTCAGCAATATCCCCAAACTCATATTTCTAATCATTTACCAAATTTTGCATTTTCTGTCTCCACAACAGCTCACACATCCAGCTTCCCCTAGACACTCATACAGTCACCTCATTAGTTCAGATTTTCATCACTTGTCTAGGTTATTGCAGTGACTTCCCGATTGATGTCTCTTTAAGTCTCTTCCCACTCCAGTCTATCTTCCTTTCCCACACCTGCCAAAGTGATTTTCCTTAAAGAGCATATCTTACCATGTTCCTTCCCTACTCAGTAAACTCCAGTGACTCCCAGTTGCTTCAAGGATCAAATTTAAACTCCTGCTTGGTTTATATAGGCCTCACAAGATGTATTCAACCTGTCTTCGCAGCTTCTTCTGTATTCTGCAATCTAGCCTAACAGGCCTTCTCTTTATTTTTCAGAATGACACTCCATCTCACAATTATATTTTTCTGGAATATGTACTCTCTCCTTATCTCCACCTTACAGAATTCCTTTTTCTTTCAAGATGCAGTACAAGCACCACCTTATACATGAAAACCTTTCTCAATCCTCCTAAATGCTAGTGCCCTGTCCTTCCTAAATACATTTTATCTTGTCTTTGTTTTTCTTTGTATTATGTGTGTGCTCTTTAAAAGTTAAAATGCAAGCCCCTCCAGAGTAGAGAATTTCCTCTTTTATTTGTATTCTTAGTGTCTTAGAGTCGCAGATCTAAGCCAGGACCATTGTGAGACAGCTGCACATGTCATTCAGTCTTTCCCTGTCTCCCTTCACATATGCCTGGAAAAAGCTGTTTTAGCAACATCTAAAATGGTTTTATGTAAATGTGAAAAGAAAATTGGTTTTTCTTCAGTTATTTGACATATTACCAAAAATGCTTTCTTCCAAATTTCTGGGCTTTTTTTCCCCTTTAGGTGAAAAGAAGCATGTTTACACTAATGCCAAAAAGCAAATGCTGATTTCTCTGGCTCCTCCCATTCTAACTCTTCATTTAAAGAGATTTCAACAGGTATCAGTGTTTAATATTCAATTTATCTTTTGTCAGTAAGTAGTCTTATCTTCAAAAATTGTAAAACATTTTAGAGGCAGGCATGGTGGAGTGGGATTTTGAGTCAGAGAGACCTTGGATTCACATCCTTCCTTCATGTATTTATTGACTTGTGTGACTGAACAAGTAAGTCATTTATCCCTCTGTGCCTTGATTTCCTTAACTGTGAAGTAGGTAGGACTTACTATCTTGTCCTCTTTTAGTTCTAATTCAGTGATAACTATAGTTTACAGCTTCCCTAAGTATTTTTTAAAAGTCTCAGCCTTGAAAGGGAATTGCCAGTTAGCAAGGATTGGAAGTTATTATGGGCAGGAGGATATGAGATTGGAAAATGTGTGCAGCTGATGGAGAAATCTAGAAAATATCCGTTTAGTGTTGCTGTAATGTCAGTTTCAGGGGAAGAAAGGCCAAGGTGCTGCAAGTATCTCATAGGAGTCTGGGTAACATTTTTCCCCTGCCATTTTTAGTCTTCCTTTTTAAGGATTAATTTATAATGGAAAGAAGTGATGACTAAAGGTTTTTCCATGTATAAATCACTGAGTATTTTGTATGATCACATTGATGTTACTATCATAGGGAGTATTGGATTTGGACTAGAGGGTTTTGACTCAAATCCCAACACTGTGACTTAACTACTTTCTGTGACCTTGGTCTGTGATGCTATGATCTTTATTTTTAGCAAACCTTTGTATGTGAGTTACTTCAGTTTCAGGGACCTTTTCCCTTTGGGTTCTTTTCTTCCCTAGTTTCATGCTTGAGGAGGGTTAGGTCATTTAGGCTGAAGACCTAGTAACACTCTAAGCATGGGTTTGTAGGTAGGAGAGGGTTATGGTTGGACAAATACTTTCGTAGTGCTGAGTTATAGACTCCTACCCTAACCTTCTAAGGTAGTACAGTGGATAAGAGCACTGGACCTAGTTTCAGGAAAACTCAGCTTCAAATTCAGCTTCTTAGGCAAGCCATTTAAACTGAATGCCTCAGTTTCCCTCAAATGTAAAATGGAGATAGCATTGAGTTTTTTGTGAGGATCAAATATAGAAGTACTTTGTAAAAGTACCTTAATGCTGTATTATTTTTATTATCAGCCTGGGTCCTCTATTTTACTTGAGCAAGCAAAGGTGTAGATACCCTTCCACTGAAACTCTAGATTGAGTTTGTGGTCCTTAGAATTATTTTGGATGTTAATGGCTAACTTGGAAAGTTAAAATCATTTGAAAGGGATCTTAAGAGATCATCTAGTCAGTCCTCCAATAGATGAGGAAATTTAGGCCTAATCCTAGAGAGAGCTAATGACTTCGCTGGTTAAATAGCAAAGGTGGGACCCTTTGGGTTCCTTAATCCGTGACCAAACCAAACAGACACAAGACTAGTTCTCTTCAAAGTTTTATATAGTTGTGTATAGCATTGAAATAGTTTTTTAAAAAAACTTTAGAAAAATAAACTAAATTGTTCCTTTTTAGGCTGGTCTTAATCTTTGCAAAGTTAACAAGCACATAAAGTTTCCAGATGTGATAGATTTGGCTCCTTTTTGTACCATAAAGTGCAAGGTAAGTAAAAATGGACCTTATATTTTAATTATGGCTTACAATATCAATTTTGTTCATATAAGGATGAAGTATAGTTGTAGTTGGGGAATGGGAGGCTTAAGTTAAAAACCAATAAACCAAAAGTTAGCCCTAAGCAAAAATCTTTTAAGGACCAGAAGGCCTCCAACACTTTGGATATATGGTGCTACAGGTTTAAGAGGATATAGAAAAGGTTTTGGGTAGATCGTGTGTAATAAAGGGAGGATACAGACAAGAGTGCTGTTTAAAGCTAGACGGGCCCACCCTTGCTGAGATCACAGAGCTCTTTCAGGAGCATTTATCCGATCTTGTTAATCATTTGAAAGAGCTGTTTCTTAGGACAGTCTGCTGTCTTGACCAATTTTTTATAGCATTTACTCAGGGAGTAACTTATTAGATGAGTTACATGTACCCTAACTTGAAATACTTTAAAATCGATTTCAATTCTTATAGAATGTTGCTGAAGGAAATACAAAAGTGTTGTATTCTTTATACGGAGTTGTTGAACACAGTGGCACTATGCGGCGGGGGCATTATACTGCCTATGTGAAGACAAGAACTTCAAATAGTCATCTTTATAATCTTGTTCTCAATGGAACTAGTCCACAAGGTAAATATCTGGGAATATTTTTTACCACATTAAATAGGGAAAAAACACATGTATCTTAATCCTGTTTTAAATTTTCTTCTTGATAGAATTCGAAAATGAATCAACGAAGGGGCAGTGGTTTCATATCAGTGATACACATGTACAAGCTGTGCCTGCAACTAAAGTTCTAAATTCACAAGCTTACCTCCTGTTTTATGAGCGAATTAATCTGAAAAACTAACCTGAAAAAGAATACCACCCACATTGTGGTTTTTTAATGAAAAAAAAAAAAGACAATGAATCATGTTCACATAAATTTGAATGTTCCAGAAAATATCATGTGTCCTGGAATGCTGCAGGGAAAATGCTAAACAATCGCAAGTGGAAAATGTTTTATTTCTGTCTGTAGATGAGAAGAAAAATAAAGATACCATTTGCTGGTTTAATAATTTTAAGACTTTATTAGTTTGTTGTGTTGAAATTTGTGTAGGATTCTAAGTGCTGTAAAATTTACACTGATTCATAAAAAAATGTTCCTTAGTGTGGTGACTTATTTGCTACAAAAACTGGACAAAGGATTGATGAGGAATCTTGTGAAGTGTTTCCTGGATACTTCATCTAGCAGTAATAGAATGGAATAATGGAACTGGTTTTATTTTGTAAGTTTTGGGAACTAAGGCTATGATTTAAAGAAAGAGCCAGGGATCTTCATCTTACTGTATATATACTGTATATATACCCCCTATATCAAAATCAAAAGCTTGGGAGACCTGACCTGGGAAGGAGACAAGGGGACCTAGGGAAGGGGAAGAATTCCTCCAATCCATGCCTAGCCATGTCCCAAGAACCTCTTTCCAGGAGAAAAAAAGCAAGAAAGGAAAGAAAAATCCCGGGAGTACAGCCCCAGGGTGAGGGAAAGGACCAAAGCCCAGGGGAAATGCTTAAATAGGCTGTTTGCTTTCCCAGCAAAAAAAAGGAACATACATTATTATTGTTAAATATTATTATTATTAAATAAACCTAATTTCTCTTATCTTGAATGTAAGTTTAAATAATTCATATACTTCAGTCAACAAGTAGCTCTTTTCAAGGGACCTTATAGTCTAACAGAACTAAAAGGATATGACCCTGGGAAAGAACCTTCCAAAGACATGAACTGCAAAGTGGAGGTGTTTAAGCTGTTCACTCTTTTTAAAAGTACCAACCTAACATATACGCAGTCATTTTCCATGCCATCCATTATACACTTCCAACCTGAAAGACTGACTGACCGACAATGGTAAGATCCCTTAATTTGGACACAGAATACCCTTGGATCTGATACTTGGTCACATCACTTCCTTGAGTCTTCACTGGGTTAGGACTTTAGGAAGTACCAAAAAATTCAATGTTAAAAGGAAAAAATCTCTGGGCCTAAAAGAAATTTCTTAGCTTTTAAAATAGCCAATTGCTGTGGATTTTGTTTCTGAAACAAAATCTGGAGATTTCAGAAGTCTGGCTTCTATTAGAAAGTGCAGGAATTATTTTAAATCTTCACCTTTGTAAAATAAGGTTAATTCTAAACTTATCAAATTTGTATCATTCATTTTCTTTGTTCATGAATATTTTTATGCCTATTTAAACACTTTAGCTTTCAACACTAAGTTAAGTAACAAGATCATTGGAATCCTGGTAAGCTAACATCTCTGCCACTTAATAAGGTTACTTAACTAATTTCTTGGAATACGTTTCCTCGTATGTAAAATGCTATGAGAAGCAAATGAAAATTGTTTTAATGTTGAAAATCCTCAATCCATTAGAACACAGACACCATTTTAAAAACATGTACTGTTGTTAAAATGATCAAAAGCTACCCTTCTGTAAAGAAGAAAATGTGGAACAATACTGGCCATAAAAATTCAATAGTCTTTATTTATCATCTTCAAATACAAACAGATCTTTTCACTTGAGATGCTCAGTTAACCTGTTCACTCATTTTGATCATCATCCCAATCCTTTTTTCCTGTTGGAGGTTTTGGCCCACCAGCTGGTCTTGCCATGATTATCTAGTAATAAAAAGCAGAAGAAAATCTTTTAATGACATCAATATATTGTATATAAGTGCAAAAAAAAATTCTGTATGAAACTCAACTGTACGTAAAATCAGATAAAGAGAGGTACTTTTACTATCGAGGTATTTCTCTCCCCAATTTTATTGTTACTGCAGATAATTAAATTAACCTTGGCTGGTTCAGTCACCCTTGTCCCAGCTTCATTTGGGAGCAAAACCCACTATAGCATTGAGGGGCACTCCTTGTTCTCTAAGATCATAAACATTTGATTGCAAGATCTTTCAGTAGCCTTGTTAATCTGAGTATTTCTATCTCAACTATCTTAGGCTATCCAATAATGACATCACATATTTTAATAGTTACAGAAAACCCCTTTTGTAATCTTTGTGAGGGGTGGGGAGGAAGATACTCAATTTAGAAAATTAGTTCTTCAAGTACTAGAATTTTATTTTTTCCAACTCACCTGATCAACTCTGAGTACAGTAACAGCAGCATTAGTAGCCAACTTGATAGCCCAATATTTTCCAAGGTAAGTATCTAGAATGCCAGCTTCCAACACATCCTTTACTGCAGCAGTTTCAGCCTGCCAATAAAACACAAAACTATGTTTATTTTTTTCTTTCTAAACATACATATACACCCAAATGCAGATTATAAGCCACTAAAACACTTTTAAAATCATTACATCAGAGGGTTTGCAATTTCTTAAGCACTGAAAATAAGTAAATTCTTAAACATCACAGTGGAATCAACTGAAAAATTAAATCTACAATTTTATATCACTAGAGTTTCATTAGTCATGTGAACGCTAAAAGAAAGCTTTTACAGTTGTCCTCCAACCTCAATATCCAATCCAACATTCTTGTTTCCTTCTTGATGTACTGCGTAAAGTTTAGAGATCACTTCATTAGCCTTAACTCCAGAATTTTCTGCCAATGCCCGGGGAATAGCTTCAAATGCTTCTGCAAATTTCTTGATGGCATATTGTTCGAGTCCGGGACATGTCTAAAACAAAGTTAAATGTTTTAATATTTTAATTTTGACCTAAGTAGAAATAAATAACAGAGAAACTGATATACCTCTCCGTAAGATGTGATCTGTTTGGCCAATTCAATTTCTGTTGCTCCACCTCCAGGCACAAGACGTTTATCCTACAATGAAAGACAATACTAGAAGTTCAAATTTGTAGTAGTTTGATATTTGGAATAAAATCAAAAGCTTCATTTCTAAAGAAACACAACTATTACAGTGCCCTAACACTGGCAGGTTGGATAAATAAGAGAACTTCAAAGCCATAGCATGGGAGGTGGGGGGGGGGTTGGGGAGAGAGTGAAGTGGTGGTATATGATTGGAAAAAGACTAATGGTAACAAAAAGCATCTTTACTTGAGAATATTTATAGAATTTTAGAGATGTTAAGACATGAAAAAGATTTACTGTGTATTAAAAAAATCTCAAACTAAATTTCACCAAGCAAACTTTTCACATACCCTTGTAAGAACTTTGAAAGTATTAACGCCATCATCTACTGCCCTTTCTATGTCATCCATAAGATTATCTGTGGACCCTCGAAGTACTATAGTAGAAATGGCACCATCTTCCTTTTCTGTAAGAAATGAAAGGTGTCTTTTTTTAAAAGGTAAGTGAGAAAACACTGTCAATCAGGAGTAGTTATTCTTGAAAGGCATACTTACCATGCTTAAAAACAACCACTTGTGTGTCTCCAACCTCTGATAAATAAACACTGTCACAATGGCCCATTTCTTCAAGTACAGGTGGTGTCTAGAAAAATTTTTTTACTAATATAATCAAAGTAATAAAAACATCCAAACATGAGCTTAATTCAACTTACTTACCAGTCTAGGAAGGGCAATAGCACCAACAGTTTTACACAGTCTTCGGAGATCCCATTTTGAATTCAGCCTTTTAAAACAACAAAACAAACTTGTAATTCACTGTGTTAACATACGCAAAATCGTATGGCTTACAGACTGCACATGAAACAAATACTCCCTAAAATATCTTGCAATGAAACACTATAATGGTAGAATTTCTGGTGTCCTTCAGTTTATACTATGTATCATTTCAATGATCTACCAGGGTTAGAAAAGGGAAAACATTGGTTTGAGAATCAAAGAGCCTGTGTTCAAATTCCACATCTGGCACATACTATCAGTACCACCTCAGACAAATCATAATAAACAGGTTCTTCGTTTCATCTGTAAGATGGAGGTGGAGAAGACAAAGCATGTTGTCTATGATACAATGAAAAGTGATCATAGTTGGGGCAGACTCAGACTTCAAGGTTTACAAAACTGTGTCCTTCACAACAACCCTCTAAGTATTGTAATTAATAGTCCCTGTTTTACAGGGGAAAAACTTAAAAGTAGTGACTTGCCCAAAGTTCAGAGGTATAATAGTGGGAACTCGAACCCAGATCTTCTGATCCTCTGTCTACTGCTCTATTACACCTTCCCAGAATTAT
Source organism: Bettongia penicillata ogilbyi (assembly GCA_023548195.1). Classification (NCBI taxonomy): domain Eukaryota; kingdom Metazoa; phylum Chordata; class Mammalia; order Diprotodontia; family Potoroidae; genus Bettongia; species Bettongia penicillata. The sequence goes on along the minus strand of JAJHZJ010000525.1, from coordinate 1,268,982 downwards.
TTTTCCTTCTGAAGTTGTCATGCAGCAAATAAATCAAGTTCAACATAAAAGTAAAAGGAACTCGTGTTCAAACAGGGCCTTACTTGCTCTGTATTTGGAAGGTTATATACATTTCCATGCATCAAAAACAATGAGAAAGGGGAAGTGTGGAAACACCAAAGTTGTAAATCACAGAATTTCTCAACCCTCCACATAAGTTCTGTCTCAAAAGGTATGCTTATTTAAGTTGTCAAAGCTTATATACATCAGGAAAGTTGTAGACTCTGATTCAACTAAGGTAAGTTCTAAGATAGAAAAGCTTCAAATATGTGAGCTATACAAAGTAGTATGTCTGCCTCCTATCCTAAGACCAGCCTAGTTAGGTATAAAGCTAATTCACTGATAGACTGTTTTGGCCACTTTGTGAAGAAATATTTTGCTATGGGAATCCATGAAATAAAGAAAAATAGAAAATTATTCTCTGTCTTGTACAAATTTCTATTTCTTCAGTGAAGGGTAGCAGAGTAACGGAAAAAGGCCAAACCAAGGGTGCTAAAGTTACAATTTTCAGACTCTGAATTGAACTACTGGTACTCTAAATATAAAAAAGATCCTTGTTCATCAACTTATTTGTAGTACTGAACTTGCAGAACTGAAATAAAATTCATACCACATAAAGCTGAGGTGAGATCTTAATGAGGCTAAAATGAATATGATGAACTTATAAATATGTGTTCATGTGTGTATACACACACATAATAAATAAAGGTAAGGTTTTACATGGGTTCCAAAATACGAGACAGGGCTTTATAAAAGTTTGTTCAAAAAAGATCTGGTCATTTTTAATAGGGCGTAAGTTCAACATATGAACTGATCCTGTGATAAGGCAGTCAAAAAAAGTAATTTTAGGTTACACCAAAAAAAGATATCGCTTACCACTAAGGACACTTTTATCTGTTTACCTGTTAAGCAGGGATATAGAGAAGTCAAGGACAACACCAATTCAGGAAACTATGACCAACTGCCAAATCCAGCTAGTTGCTTACTTTTGTTTAGCCCATGAGCTAAGGTAGATTTGGGGGTTTTTGGTTTTGAGTTTTTAAAAAAACATTTGATAATATTTATGAGAAAATTTTACTTAAAATAACATTTAATTCACCACCCATAGTCAGCTTTCATATACAGAACTGGAAGGAAAACAAATAAACAGGTATGTCAGAATTTCAACCTCACTATCAGTTCTGCAATCTTTTTAGATAAGAATAGTTTTAACAAGAATTACAGATTTTCTGTTGACATAGCTAAGTAGGAAAAAAAGTTCATTTTTTAAAATTACCTAAGTCACCTGGAAAATTATAAGGCTTTCCTGAAATTCACTGTTTAGAAGGTTCCAATGTAATGTGAAAATTACTTAGTCATTTTATAGACTTCCACCTCACATACATAGGGGGGTTATCTACAGGCCAATAATTTTTGATTAGTTTTTTTTGCCATATTGAATGAATGAACTCATGCCTATTGACTAGACTACTGCATGCATCTGTTGGGCAATCCACTGAATTATTCCACAGCTTGAACAGGCACTGCAGATGAATAAATGAAAAAGCATTTATTAATGCAAATTAAAAAGGAGATAGGAACTCACTCAAATTGGAGTGGGAGACAAAAATATACAAATAGCTCAGCTTCAGGGCACATTAAAAGGCCTGGAAACCCAAAGGGTACAGCAACAAGGTGAATGTCAAAGCCTAAAAGTCTTTAGAAGGCACCAGTAGATCAGATAACTGCTCAGAGGATACAGTGTCAATTTAGATGCTAAGGTCCGGTGGTCCTCCATCACAACAGGAGGATTACATTCTGATCCCACTGAATTTGCAAGCATGGAGTCAGGATAAGGAGCACAGGGGAGGGTGGACATAAGCTGGCACAGAAATAAATAGGTCTGGATTACATTTGGGAAAGTGTACATGACTTTAAATGATTCCAAGCTATTTTCTGATAGGAAAAAGCTCCAAATAATATCAATATTCTCCAGATATTCTATGTGGCAATAAATCATGCAATACCACAATTAAGAATTCAAAACTCCAAGTGACTCAGATGGCATAAACTGGCTGTACCCTATTTCAGCAGCTCTCAATTCCTGATACCTTTTCAGGGGATCCACATAGTAAAAACTAATTTCATAATATCAAGACATTTTAATTTCTAATATGATGAATATTAACAGATCAAACCCATATAATGCACAAAAGCTCACTGGGGAAGAAGGCTCAATTTTTAAGAGCATAAAGGGTTCCCGAGACTCAAAAGTTTGAGGATCACTGTTCTAAGAGGAAGATTTCAAGCTTGTTGGGTACATTTGTGTAGGACTTATGGAAGGACATTTATAAGAACCAGTCAGTGATCACTGGTTTCAAACATATCCAATATACTTTTAAAAAAATAAGACTTTTTTTTGCAATGAATATGCAAAAATTTTATTTTCTTAAAAAAATTTTTTACAAAGGCATTCAATTCTTACCTGACCAACATTATATTGTATTTGTTAGCATAATGAAGAGCCATATCTGCAACTTTGCCACCTGTTACGATAACATTTGCACCAGAATTAGCAATAGCCTTAACCTGTGAATCCATAAGATTTTCTTCTCCTTTGCTAAAATTCATTAGTTCTTCCGCAGTCTTTATGAGCACTGTTCCCTGTCAAGATGAAATTTTATTTAAAGTATAAAAAAAATCTAAAATATTTTATTTTATATGTAATTTCTTGTTTGTACATTCTGAAACACAACTTCATTCTTTCTCCTCCAAGTTTGTTACAATATAGAAGAAAGAGTTGCATAAAAAGACCTTGTGTTCCTCAAACTTCAATCTTAAGAGTTTTATAGATTCTCAAGACCACAGAACCCCTAGAACTCCTGTGGAAAATCCAAAACTACTGCTGAAACTTTGCAGTAGAGGGAGTAAGTATGCAGCCCCTGGCCTTCCAAGTTTATAAATACTATTCTTTTCAAGGAAATGCTACCCACACAAAACTAACAAAAAGTTACAATAGTCAGTCATGTCCCTTTAACAACAGAATTGTTTATTATCCTTCTAAGTTACAAACTGTAAAAGTTGTATAATTTAGACATATGTACTAAGCACCTACTACATAGAAAGCACTTCACAAATATTATCTCATTTGATTCTCACAATAATCCTGTGAAGTAGATGCTAATTATTAGCCTCTTTTTAAAGATAAAGACACTAGGTCAGAAAGAGATTAAGTGACTTGCCCAGGGTCACAAAATTATTAATTGCCTGAGGCAGGATTTGAATTTAGGTCTTCCTGACTCCAGGTTCAGGAATATGAAACCTACTTGCTTCTAAAAAACTACAAATATTCTGGTTTTAACTTTAGAAAGTGAGTGCACATCTCACGATTGCATCTTTGAGACTTAATTCCTAAATTGAAATCTACCTACCTTAGTTTCAGTTATCATGCCATCAAAAGGACAAGAATACACTGCTATTTTAGCGTCTTTCACTGAAGTTACATCACCTTCAGTTTCTTTCTTAAAAACCATACCATGCAATACTGAAGAGGAATGGATGCCAGAGCCCTGTGAAAGAAAATATCTTGAGACCATATGCTTTAAAAACACATGAACAAATATTGTAAAACATAATTAGCTAGGACCCCAAATGAACTAAGCAATCAGAATGCCCCCCTCCTCAAAACACTGTTTAATGTAGCTCCAATGTATTGAACGGATAAAGCCTTAACATGCCGCAATCAACTTGATTTAAATTGGTGTGGTACTCCCCCTCAAAGATACAGATCATCTTCTATGATCCAGAAGAGCTGCTATTTTAAATGAAAACGATTTATTACTTCACAGTGAATCTGGTGATAAAGCTCTCTGAATTTTGCTGGTCTAATCTTAAGATGTTGGAAGACTATCAGAACTTACACTCCACTGTCAAGTACTGTTTAATTATGGTGAGAAGGCAATCTGCCAAGATGAACCCCATTCTGGATCAATCTGCTGGTTTAGTCCAACAAACATTACAAAAAAACAAAAATATGATTTTTAATGTTTGAATCTAAAAATGTAATTAAAAAAAAACCACCAACAACAAACTTATGACTATCCAAAAATGGAGAGATGTAAAACCAAGTAATAATAAGCAACTGGGCCTTGAACACAAGCATGCCTCCACTATGCTATTCAGGTTATCATAATCTCAGGTGGAGAATCTCATAAAGGTTACTGTGGTTAAAAAAAAAAGATAAATAAGATTGGTTTTTCCATGCCCAAAGTTAAAAGTAAAATTCAAAAAAAAGGTTTTACTAAATTAAAATGAAGTAAATGATTTTCTTAACTTACCAAAATTTTACACACTCTGATATTATCAACATTGAAGTGACCAGAATCAGGAAAAATAGATACTGTTGAAGGAATAAGATTATAAATCAAATCATTCAATCAGTTATTAAGCACCCCACCATGTGCAAGGCAGGATGGAGATATAAATTCAAAGATTGAAACTATCCTTACTCACAGTGATTGAGCAAGATGAGGAAGGATTGAGAGATGAGGGAGAAAAGTACATATATAAAACAAACATACACCACAAATACAAAATGAATAAATGCAATATATACAAAGTAGAATTTGGGAAAGTAGGCACTAGGAAATCTGAAGGAGAGGGGAAATAAAGGAAGACTTCATGCAGAAGATGCAGCTTGAGCTGTGTCTTAGAGGAAGAACCGGGCCCTCTGAGGCAGGAAAGGAGGAAGGATGTGCATTCCAGGTATGGGGGAATGGAGTGAGGGATTCACTGTGAAGGCATGGAGACAGAAGAGAGTGTCATGAGAAGGCCAGTTTGGCTAGATCGGAGTGCAGGAAGGAGAATGTCCAATGAGGTTGGAAAGACAGGTTGTGAAAGCTTGAAAAGGGGTTAGGTTCTCAAGAACCTAATATCATAAAGCAAAACACCACCAGATTACAAAAAACAGAACTACAATCAAAATTACCCTTGAAAATCTCTAAAACTATCCACAAGAATAGATTTTCTAGCTTTTTAAAACAAGGCAGTCTATAGAGAGAACAGATGGTTCTGAGGTGGTTGCTATGGAAACAACTGTAGATAACAAAACATCATTGGGAGAAAGTATTCTTGAAATGGCTTCTAGTGTAAGTGTGACTTTATTAAGGATTAATTCACTATACCACCACAGAGCTTTTTTACTCCTGTTTCATCATGCAGCAAAAGAGAACACAAGAAGTTAAAAGAAGGAAAGGTAGGAAGGTAAACTGAACTAAAACTATCCCTCTTTATAGTTCTGTAGGCCTAACAAACTCTAGAACAGCAGTGAGGAACCTGGAGCCTCTTGACTGAGTCCAAGTGTTACAGAACAAATCCTTGTATTAAGGGGATTTGTTTTGTGAAGTATGGATTCAGTCAAAGGGCTGCACTTGAGGACCTAGAGGGTCACATGTGGCCTTGAGACCATAGATTCCCCAACCCTGGACTCTAGAGCATAGGTGTCAAACATGCAGCCCAAACCGGATTAAAATTTAAGTGGGAAATATTTAAAACAAATATAAATAAAACACACAATATTACATTTTAAAACTAAGTCACTATGCTGCCCCCACAGGGAACCTGATTCAAAGATCCCCATTTCTATTTTTGTTTGACACCACTGGTCTAAGGGAATGAAAAAATTCTTACTGGAGTGAAATGCTTACATGAGAGATGCTTGAGGGACTAAGAGAAAAGCACTGATTCCTGTCTTCCATCTAATATTTACTCCAGGACATTTACTCATTTGAATGTTTTTCCCCTTAGGCTACCTTCTTTTTTATTAGTTCAAACATATAAAGCCACAGACACAGGCATGTATGTATTCCACTACTATTATTTTCAAGTTGCTTCAAATCATCACCTCTACTCTCAATTTTATGAACCAAATCAAACCACAAGATGTTGAACTTTTGGAGGAAAAGAGCTGTGTGAGTTTATTAAAATTTACTTACCACATGCCTGGGAAATAAGTTTTGCCAAAAAGACTTCATTTCCATACTGCTTGCTCATAATGGAGGTTTGAAGCAGAGAGGCTACTTCATCAACATCTCTAAGATTTTTTGCAGAACAACATACCAAATCAGGAAGAATTTCATGGGCTTTTCTGCAAGCTATTTCATAACCTTCTATGACCTAAAATATGAAGGGCAATAATTATCTTTCCAAACAATAAATGAACCTATGATTTTAAATTGTGATTTGTTTTTGATTTATTTTGATATTCTAGTATGTGCCAGGTGCTAAATCACTCCACAAAATACCTGTGCTAAAGCCAGAGCATAAGAAACAACTGTAGATTTTAACATCTTTGGGGAAAATAATCTTGAAAGGATTAAGTATAAAGTGCAATTTTATTAAGTACAACACCTGAAGACTTAAAGGAGGTCTTCTCCCAATACAAGGTAAAACTATCTGATATGGGCTTCTCCTAAGGCCACAGCAGGAGACAAAGCCAAATCCAGGTTCTAGACTGAGAATGAGAAGGGACGAAGGCCAAAATCTGAGTCAGATCACCAGGAGACTAAGCTAAACGTCTTAGAACAGCAGAAGCAATGATATCTACATCTCGATCAGAGAAGACGAGACCCAGGCAAGGCCTGCTCACACCATCCAAGAGCATGGAAGGAAGTGGAATCTGATCCAAGTATTTATTTCCAATCAAGAAACTGAAGCCAAATACATTAGTCAACAGAAGAAAATGCTTAATTCAATAAAGAAACACTATGAATTATGACATACCAAGGAGTAAACTGGAAAAAGTCAGTAATTTCAAGACAAGTTCAAACAGCATTTCAGAGAAAAGAATGCTTTTACCACAAAGACAAGAGCACCAGGAAGGAATGAAGCAAAAAAAAAATCCACATGAAAAAATTGGAAGGTGAATAAATAGTTTAGAATAAAAGGTGAAAAACCTTTTCAATAACATGAAAAAAAATAAAACTCAATCCTCTATGAAACAAAAATAAATATTGGAACAAAGTCTAAGACTGGAAGAAATGTAATTATCTACCATCAAAAACAAGCGATCTGCAAAACAAGTCAAGGAAATTTTAAGACTTGTACTCCCTAGGAAAGATGAACAACTAACAAACCCTGAACAACATACTTCAATAAACCATAGAAGAAAACTGTCCAAATCTATTAACACTAGGAAATGAAGTAAAAATAGATAGAATCCACTAATCACTTCCTAAAACAATAAAATGAACTTCAAAATCCAGAGCTTCCAGATTAAAGAATACAATCCTGAAAGCAGGCAGAAATAGAGAATTCAAACACCAAGGATCACACGAGTGACTTCTACGGAGGAGAGAAAGGACATTCCAAAATGCAAAAAGATAAAGGATTATAATCAGGAATAATACAGTCTATCAAGTGAAGTAAAATTTTAGAGTTGAAAAAAAAACCAAACAACCAGACTTTTAACATAACAGGCTACTTTCAAGCATCTCGACTCAAGCTGGACAGAATCTTTGACATGACAACAGCAGCTACAAGAGCAAACTTTCTGAAATGTAAACACATTCTGAGCAACCAAAAGGGACTTAAATGATATAAGGTGCTTACATTCCAACAGGGGAAAAGAAATGTGTCCCTTCAGAATCCTAATGCCCTTAAGGGATCAGTCAGATAAATAAGACATCTGGGGATGGCTTAGTTCCAATGTTGTCTGTTTTATGATAAAAAAAGAAAATAGTGGGGAAAACTGATGAAATGAGGAAAAGGAAAACACTTTTTGTAACTGAAGTTCTTAGTAAGAAGAATACACAAACATGAAGGAGATAACGTGCTCCTCATGAACCTCACTTTCATCTGAACTTTGGTTTATTAAAGTCCACAAGGCAACATAAGGACAGGGCAGAAATAGGCAAAGGACAGGCAAAGCAAACTTTAGCAAGTAGACTGGAAAAGAGAATCAAAAGGAAAGAAACTATAAGAACCAGTAATTAGGATCTAGACTAGGGGAAAAAACAACTGGGTTACAGATGGCAAATACTGAACACATTTCTTCTCTTTTGCTATCTTCTTCAGTACCAAAGCAGTTCTTGAATTTATTTCTTTAAATACTTTCACTAGTTTTTGACTTTGGACTCCAACTTCAACACACAGGTTAACCATTTCAGCTCTACAAAGTCCTTTGCCTGCTTGTCTTACAGCTGCTCTTCTCTGGCCAGTCAGTCCTCCCTTACTACACTGCCAAAAGCTATTGAGATAATCTTCTGCATCTGGGTTGTGTACCCATTTGGAGGATATTGTGGTGCATGGTGAGATGTGGTCTAAATCTACTTTCTGCCAAACTGCTCTCCAGTTTGCCCATCAGTTTTTGTTTAATCGTGAATCTTTACCCTAGGTTGACATCATTGGATTTGATCATTACGCTACAATGTTCAATTGCTTCTTCATTTGTGTAGCTTATCTCTTTTACTCTTGGAGTATAGTTCGGGTATTATGAAGCTCCTATACTTTTCATGTCTATTCATTCTTTCCCCTGAGATTCTTGACCATTTATTCCTTTAGATGATATTAAAAATTCTGCACAGCATTACTTTTGGTAGTTTAGCTGATATCACACTTAATCTGTAAATTAATTTAGGTAATATTGCCATTTTTATTATGTGTAACAGTGCTACTATGAGAAAATTAATTTCTCTCCGATTATTTAAATGTTCCTTTATTTTTGTAAGAAGCATTCTGTAATTATATTAATGCAATTCCTGTAAGTCTTGCTACGGGGGCTCTCGGATAATTTACATGTAATGTAGTTATTCTGAATCAAATATGTTAATACCCAGAAGCACTGGTTACTTTCGTGATTGTATTCTTATGTCCTTCTCTAAGGTTGGTAAGTTTTTGGTTGATTCTAAGTAGGATTTCCCATAAACTATAATCTGAAAATAATAATTATGTTTTCTATCACTATGCTAATTTCATTCATCTTACTGCTATAGTTATTATTTCTAAAACTGTTATCAAATAACAGTGTTGGCAATTAGCATTCTTGTGCAGAATGAGACATGTTTATGGATATGGCCAATGTGGGAATTTATATCATTTGACCATGCAGTTTGATTACAAGATTTTGTTTCTTCTCTTGGAGGAAGGGGAGAGAAAAAAGGGCAAAAACAATGTCAAATAGGACAGTTTTATCTATGAAGGAAAAACAAGTTCTGTATAACAGAGATGCAGTTTCATTTATTATCCTTTTTTCTGTTCTACAGTGTATGTGGAAATACTGTTTTAAGGTAAAAAATTTTAAGGAAACAAGAAAAGAGAAAATGTTTTGACCAAAAGAGAGTAGAAAAAGGGGAAAAGATAGTTTTCATTTACCTCTGACGTTACAGGAAAACCCCTAATGTTTTTCCATTTTAGATAATTCTGGTTGTTGTAATTTTAGGTAGATATTACTTACTATTATAAAAGAAACTTCATTTTTTTCTATATCTTTTTTTTAAACAAATGGGTATGGTATTTTGCTAAAAGCCTTTCCTACATCTACTGATAACATGATTTGTATGATTTTGTTATGAAAACAGTCATAATTTTTCTAATATTAACCCAACCCTACATTCCTGGCATAACTCCAATCTCAGCATGATGAATAATGTTCTTAGTATTTGGCTATACCTTCCCTGCTAAACATTAATTCAACATATTTTTTGCATTCATATTAATTGGAAAGTTTTCTTTAATCTTCTGATTTTTCCCCCATCTAAATGATGGCATTATCATTACCACATCTGTATTACAAAAGTTTTGTAGAATGCCATCTTTCCTTATTCTTGAAAATAGTTTATAAAAAGTGGAGTTAATTATACACCCAATTTATTTCTTTTTTATCCCACTGCGTATTTAGTGTCTACTCTGCTAGAGACAAGAAGCACATATAAAAACAAATACAGCATTAACTACAAAATGAGTAAATGCACAAAAGAACCCTTGGAAGAAGGCGGCACTAGAAATTTTGGGAGAGGAGATAAACAAAGACTTCATGGGCAAGATGGAGCTTGGAGAGGACAACTAATCTTTCAGAAACTGGGGAAAAGAGAAGTTGGTATTAAGGGGTTTTGAGATAAATAAAATGAGCGAAGAGGGAGTGGTTCATATTAAATGGTTTCTTTTTTTCTCCCCAGTTAGAGGTAAGCACCTTAACCGAGGGCAAGCAGAGGGAATAGTGTTGAGGATCTTAAGGAAGGTTTGGAATAGGTTCTATGAGGTATGAAACAGGGAATTTTCTAGAGTGAAATAGAAAGACATAAATCCAATGATATCAACCAAAGTAAAGACTCATCATTCAACAAAAACTGATGGCAAACTGGAAGGCAGTTTGGCAGAAATTAGGTTTAGATCACATCTCACCTCAACCCAAATGCAAAAAATTACATCATCAACATATTAAAGGTACAATGAAATAGCTTTCCCACCTGTGGGTAGGGGAAGAATTCTTGATCAAGCAAGAGATAAGAGATCATAAGATGATAAAGTGAACAATTTTGATTACATAAAGTTGAAAGGCTTCTGCACAGACAAAATCAAGTCAGAATTTTGCTGCATTTTCCCCTTCCAATTCTGTGTGTGTTCATCCTTCATTGCCAAAGAAGACCATGCTACCAGAGAAATAACGACATGACTTGGACTTGATTCTGTTTGAGTGAGGAAGGGCTGTGCAGGTCACCAGCCTCACTTCTCCTCTGCAGCCATCTGAATCCAGTGACCAGATATTCATCAGGATGACTGGAGATGACCCAGGATGAGGCAACTGGGATTAAGTGACTTGCCCAAGGTCACACAGCTAATGAGTGTCAAGTGTCTGAGGTGAGATTTGAACTCAGGTTCTCCTGACTCCTGCACGGGTGCTCTATCCACTGCATCACCTAGCTGCCCCAGCAACTAATTTTGATATACAATTGATGAACTGATAACAAATGTTAACAGCAAGAATGACTTCTCTAGAAAATTAACAAGTAGTTCTCAAAAGAAAAAATGCTCCAAACCATTAACAATAAGAGTAAAGCACATTAACAAAAACCTATCAGATTAGCAATGATGAAAAACATGAAAACCACAATGTCAGAGGTCGATGGAAAGACAGACATACTGATGTATTCGATACTAGTGAACATGTTAATTATTCCAAACCTTCTGAAAAGCAATCTGTAATCATACTCTAAAGTCACTAAAAACCATACTTGCTCTTTGAGCCAGCAATACCACTAGGGCCTTATACTCCAGAGATAAAAGACCCACATATACAAAACTATTTATAGCAGAGCTTTCTATCATAACAAAGAACTAGAAAAATTGTAGGTGCCTATCAATTGGGGAATGCCTGAATAATTACAAGATATGAAACGTAACAACACTATTACAATGTAAAACTGATGAAAGGGATGGATACAGAGAAATCTGTGAAGAACTGTATGAATTGCTAAGTGAAGTGAGCAGGACAAGAAGAATAATTTAAATCAGTAAAATATTGTAAAGGATAATTCTGAAGACTTAAGAACTCTGCTCAATGCAATGAACATTCACAACTCCAAAAGCATACTTTCTACCACCTGGAAGAATGAGTGCATAACAAGGCATACATTTTCAAGTATGAAAACACCAATTTGTTTTGCTTGATATATTTGTTACAAGAAAATATTGTGGAAAAGTAGTGACAGTGACGCAAAAAAAAAAAAAAATCAATGAAAAACACAAAAATATACAGATAAGAGCAAAAGGCAGTTCAGAAGTAGACATATACAGTAAAGACAATGCCTACACTAGCATGTTAAAGTTAATGTAAACTTTAAATACACTGTAAATTCAATTTCATAAGCAAACCTCTTTCTGGTCTTTCTATATGGAACATTTTTTTGAGTAGACATTTTCTGAATAGACATTTTTGTCTATTTGTCTATTATTTGAGTAGACATTTTTGAATAGATATATTTTGAGATCCTACAAAATACATGTATACTACTGCATTAAAACTAGTAACATGATAAATAAAAGTTTTAGGCCCTTACAAAAATGAAAGAGGAAATGATTTAAATGGATAGACAGATGCTTACTAATCTTGTTTTAAAATTATATTTCAACTGAGAGCAAATTACAAAATGAAATACTTGCCTCTGAAACAGACAGGCCAATTCTCAGGAGTTCTTCAGCTAACTCCAAAAGGGCTCCAGCAAATACAAGGACAAAGTTTGTGCCATCCCCAACCTCTTGCTCTTGCATATGAGAAGCCATTACAATCATTTTCGCCGCAGGATGTTGTACCTATTCGTAGATATGAATTTAATTGAACAGTTAAAATATTTTTCCTTGGAACACTGTCAAAATTCTAGTAAAACTTCCAATATGCTAATTAGAATATACATCTTTTTTCTTTCATTTCATTGAAGTTATTATATTAATAAGGTAAAGGCTGAACGTTCGATCTTCTGTGGAAGAGTTAGGACCACTCTTCAGCTTTATACTCTATTCCTAATACAAATAGGCAAGACTATTATAAGAATAACATCACCCATCCATCATTATTACTGAAAACTGCAGAACTGAGCAAAGTTGCTTGAGAGACACTCACAAAAACAGTAAGGGACAAAAGATAAGACAGAAAAAAACTAAGAGAATTTTTAAAATAAAAAAAGCACATCAAACCGGGAGGGAGAAGCCTTAGTCAAATGATATCCTTAAGTCCAAGCATGTCACTGTATTTTATACAATAGGTACAATAACTAATGTTCAGAATGACAACCCTAAGACATCAAGAAGAAAAAGTTCAATTATGAACACAAGAAAGTCAGGATTTAATTTTGAAAAGAATTCCAAGAAAATGCTTAAAATAAATAAATAATAGTTCTTAAAGAAGTGACCAGTTATTTAGAAAATTCCAAACCTAGGATACATCATTCTCCGGAAATGCTAGCTAAATGAAGCATTACTTTATTAATGGACTAAAGCTTGGTTGAAATCAATTCCTAAAATCCACCTTTCTTTCTGCAAGCTATATTCATTGAAAATCCTCCATAATACTAACTGGAAGTAAAAGGTATTTCTTGAATAAGACAAATTTTTATTATTTATTCTACCAAAGAATCCTTAATACTTACTTCCAGTTCTCTTAAAATAGTAGCTGCATCATTTGTCACAAACAACTTCTCCAGATGATTGATAACCATTTTGTTCATTCCTAAAAATAACAAAGCAATTCATATTTCCATATCCCTTTAAGATTTACAATCTTGAACACCCCCAATAAGTATTGTCTTCTTCAGATACTCATAAAGCATACATTTTCAATTGCATACTCTTTATACAGCTTCACATGACCTTAATATCTTTAAAGGATGGTTCACTCCACACCTCTTCTATAAAACTTTCCCAGTCTGACATAGGTAAAAGTGACCTCTCCCACCTTGGAATTCCTAGCAGCATTTATTTTCTGCAAAGTACCTCAAAGATCATCGAATCTATCCATTTCATTTTGGAGATGAGGAAAATAAGTCTAGAGATAAAATGACATCACCAAGGTCACAAACTTATTGGGCAGACAATACCAGAAATCATGTCTCTTAAATTCACTGATCTTTCCTTTACAGAAAATTGAGGAATGGCATCTTCGAGAGCAAAGTTTCTGTCTCATTTGCTTTTTTATCTTCCCTCTACCAGCACTCTAGTTAACAGTTCTTCTTAGATATAACTTACATAGCAAAAATAAGGTCAAGAGTTGTTAAAAATATTCTTAATAAGAAAATTAGTGACATTGACTTGGCTAATTCAATTTTGGGTCCACACCCCAAATCTCTTACACACTATCTTAACATTTTTAAACTAATTTTCTTGTAGTTACAGATTTGCAAGAAATGTCTAATTTTAAATAACCATAAAATGAATCTTAAAACAATAGGCATAACCATTAATGACTCATATATTAAATTCAGAATTACCATTTGGTCCATATGCTGTACGGGTAGTCTGGGCAAGCTCCTTACATGCTTGTATATTCCTATATACAGCTTCCTCTAATCCTGAATAATGCTTTAAAAGAAAAATAGTTAAAATTACACACCTTATAAATTTAATCATTCAGACAGGAAACTGAAATACAAAAAGTGTACTTTATTAATTTTTGTACAACCCTGCTGCACATCATCTTGCATGTGACAATGCTCCATAAGCACCCTGAAGTTAAAGGACACTGATTCTTTTTTAGAATTATAGGACAGTTTAGATATTAAAACCTGCTGCTATGCTGCTTCTCTTTCTGAAAAGACAGTGGAAGGGGGAGGATATTACTTGTTAATTTAAGTTACATCATTTCAATTTCAAAGCCATCATTAAATCCAAAACTTTCCCTTTACTAGGATTACCCAAAATCTTCTCCCAAGATTTAGAGGCACTTCAGATTTTGATTCAGAATACAGGGGCATTCTATATAACAGACACTATTTGTGAGTGATACTGAATGCCAACTTTACCCAGCACATAAACACTGCTGCTCAAAACTCCTGGACTTCTAAGGAAGTTCTTTGGGTCAGGGACTATACTTTTTTTATTTTTGTAACCTTAAAATCTAGTACAGTACTGCGTATATATTAACAGCCTCACAACATGGAAAAAGATCATTATTTTTACTTTATTTTGACAACAACCCTGTGAGATAGATACTAAAAGTAACCATGTTACACAGATTATCTTGGTATTACGGTAGCTGAAGCTCAAAGAATTTAAGTGACTTTCCTCAGTCATATATCTACTGAGTATGTAAAGTAGGATTTGAACTCAAGGTCTGAGAAACTCCTATTAATTCAGACTGTGACCCTGGAAGTCACTTAACCCCTCAGTGTCCCAGGCAATTATCTAAATCTCTTTAATGCAAAGCAGGTGTCAAAGTCAAACTATGCCATGGTCTTAAAACCAAGTGGTTCTTAATTCTTAGGGTAATCAGTGCTCTCTCTTCACTACAACATTTTGTATATTGGTGCTCATAACAGGTACTTAATAAATATTGAATTACATGGAATATAGTAAATTATTTTATTGTAGATCTGGTTGAGTTCTTCAAACTTATTTTCCAGAGGACTACATAATTTACAGAAACAAATTTCTTAAGTATCCATTAGGAACAATGTTTTCAAATAAGCACCTGGAATGAATTATATATCTTCATGCTAAGCTTGCAAGACCCCAAGACTCCTCAAACCATTTAGCTGTTACTTTATATCACCATTCAAAACCTCAACTCTTTCAAAATATTCTTTCCTCAGCTGGAAGAATTACATATCCATATTAAATAGCCCAGCATAAGCAAGTTTAGGCAGTTAAATTGATAAAAATATAAGAGAAGACATTACAATGTTATAATAAAAGACTCTCTTACCTATATCTCTGAAATTACATATAAGACCAGGCTGTGGGATCATGACCACAGTATGGCAATGTAAGACTAAGAAAGGCTAATTCTAATCTGGGAAAAAGGAAAATAAAAATCATAGACTCAAATAATTTCAGAACTAGTTAGGCAAATGTCTTGTCTAAGATATCTACTAGATGAGACCATAAAAAAGTCACTTAATTTGAGCTTTCTCACAGGTAAAATGGAGATAATAATACCTGTAGTACCTATTTCACAGAGGTCTTATGAGGGTCACATGAGATGTCACCATAGGCTGGCAGACACGGAAGCCATTAAAATCAGAGAGCTGTTCAAGGATTACAGATCTAGAGCTGGCAGTGACAAAACCTCACTTTACAAATAAATAGGTCACGGTCACAGACAGGCAACATCACAAGATACCGTGGTCCTGACTCTGTAAAAACCAGTGCTCTATCCAGTGTTTCAGGCATCCCACGATTCCTCCATTCAACACAGCACTTGAAGGCAAGGAAGCCTGCCCACGTGAACCTCCCTTACTGGCGTGAACATGGGAACAAGAGCCCTTTAAGACTATAAGCACCTTCCCAAGAGCCTGCTCTTATCTCTTTTTTAATCTACAGCCGTACCTACATCGTAACCCCAAAGCTCCCCCACTCCACCACTACACAGGTGCAGCTGGGACACGAGCTCGCCCAGGGCTGGGATGAGCCCTTTTCCAGGAGAGCCAGCGCTAACGCGCGTCCCAGGGTGGCGCCCCCGGACCACGTGACCCTCCTCCCAGGCGCCCCAGCCCCCCCTCCGCGGCTGCACCGGGCCGGAGGCGCGCCCAGGCCTCGGAGCCCCGCGCGTGGGCCGCTCTGCGCCCCCCCGCCCTCACTTCTGGAACCTTCTCCTGCCTAGCGGCCCAGCGTGCCGAGGCGTCCGCCGCATCAGTTCGTCTTCTTTTCTACCCTCTCACCACGGCGGCCCACCCCGAGCCAACTTCTTCCTCCTCTCGTTCACTTACTTTAGCTCCTTCTTTCAGCATTTGGGCGAAGCCCGGAGCCTTGGGAACGTGGAGCGCCATAGCTAACGGGTAACTATGGACCGCAGGGAGCTAGACGCCGAGCACACCGGAGAAAAAGCACGCAAGGCCCGCCGGGAAGGCTGCGCGCGCAGCACGCCACGCCCCTACCGTCCAACGCCTCTCACTCCCTCCTCAGGAGCCCTCCCTCCTTCGTCCCCGCCCTTACGTCCCCCCGCCCCCGACGTGCTCGGGTTGTGGGCGTGGTCCGCGGGGCCTCAGCGAGAGAAAGAAGCTGCGGGCGCGGGGCCTGGGCGCACGGAGCGCCCTTCTGCTTTCTAGCCTGGGGACCGGCGGTCACAAGCCCGGACTGCGGGTTGTGTACGCCAAAGCTTGGTCCTAGCATTCCTCTGTGTAGCCGCATTCTCAGTGACGTCATCGGCGCCCCTTGGTTTAATGGCCACCTCCTCGCCGAGCGCGCCTCCCCGGCAGCCCAAACCATCTCGCTATGCTTCCCGTTTTCCGTGTCCCTGCTTCTGTGCAAGGCCCCAAGTCACGCAGGCCCGAGACCTTTCAAATCCTCCACCGTCTCCGCCCCCCAGATCCGGCACCTCCACCTCCCGGGAGTGTCCCGTCCGTCCCTAGCCTCCCCGCGGGTAGCCACCCCCCGTCCTGGGGAGCCTCCATCACCCCTAGTCCAGACCAGCCACTGCCCTGCTGCTCTTTGAGCTCCCTCACTCGGCTCTTCCCACTCCCCTCTATATGATATAAACCGCCAAAATGTTTTTTTTTCCTCCTAAGATGCAGATCTAACCTTGCCTGGTGAGTAAACTCCAGGAGTTCCCTAACCCTGTTACTTCAAGGATCAAATATAAATTTTTTGTTTGGCACGATAAGAAGAGTTAGCATTTATATAATAATGTTTAAGCTTTACCACGTGTTTTACATATGTTACAGCAACCCTGAAAAATAGGTACAATTATTATCCCTCTTTTACAGATGAGGAAACTGTCTGAAAGAGGTCACAGTTAAGTGACTAAGTCAGAATTTGCACTCTGATCTTCTTGACTTCAAGCCCGACAGACTATCACCTAGCATTTGAAGCTTTACCTGTCCCTAACCTCCCTTTCCAGTTTCATTACACGTCCTCACACAAGCGATGTTTCAGCCAAATTGACCTTTGTAATTTTCCTCATACAGGACAGTCTTCCGTTGCACTGACTGATAACTATGCCAGTTGTCCCCCAAACCAAAGCCCTTCCTTCTGCCTTTTAAAATCCCTAGTTCCTCAACTGTCACTTTCTACTTGAGGCCGCGAAGTTACTTTGTATCCATTTTGCATATACTTATATGTACATTGTCTCTAGCTAGATTGTGAATCCTTTCAATTAATCAATCCTTAATCAGGCACATATTTATTAAGTACTTACTATATGCCAAACATGGCACAGCAGAATAGGGAAACAAATACAATGAATAAAACAAACCCTACAAGGAGCTTACCTTTTAATAAGATAAATTAAATACTTGTATAAGTAGCACTTCCTCAAGCGCTACTTTCCCCAACTCTGTGGATAAGCCAAGTCCCCAGAGGATTTCTGACTACTTATTAGAGTTCTAGGAATAACCTTAAAGCTACTAAGGGTTAAGCTGATAGTACTTTTGCTCACTAGCTCCTGACCTGCATGCTCCCTGTTGAGTATCAACCACAGTTAATTAGCTTTTAGGGTATTTATTAAGGAAGTGTAGCAAGGTCATCTACAGAAAAAAATTGCCTTAACCTGGTGAATATTTTCCCTTTGCACAACAAACAAGGTCCCTAGACAGAATGGGCTCAACCTAAGAGAGCATGTGTGGCCAAAGAATAAAATCATAGTTCCTGGTTACTGGAAATTCTCTTCATGGAGTCCTCATTCTGCTGGGATCCAAGGTTTGTTGCCCTTGGAAAGTTTTGAAGCTGTTTTTCCTTAGGGCAGGGTTTCTTAACATTTGGTATGTCATGGACCCCTTTGCCAATCTGGTGTTTGAATAATGTGTCTAAATGCACAAAATGAAATACATGGAGTTATGAAGGAAGCAAATTATCAATATATATCAATATATAAATTATCAATATATCAATATCAATATGTCGATTTATAATTATTGAAATATTAAAACAAGTTCACAGATCCTAGATGAAGAAGTTCTCCATTAATGTGTCTGGTTTTTCTCTGGTGTATCTCAGTTCCCAAAGCAAACACTGCCATCAGCCAGGTCAACCCTGACCAAATGACCAAAAAGTCACAGCAGCTCTGCAAGTGCTGTTACCATTAAACAAAACAAAACAAAACAAAAACATAGGTTATCAAAACCACAATTAACTCTAAAAAAATAAAATAAAATGAAACCAAAGAGCTAACAGTGGTTATAAGCAAAAAGCTTTCTTTATTTTGTTGAAGGAGGGAAACTAGACACATATGTGCTCTCCCACCCCTTAGTATGAGATCCCCTTTAGTGTGGACAAATCTCAATACTTATACCAATGGCTACGAAGTGAGCTGTAGCCCTGACGATGGAGGGCTAACAGCAACAATGGGACAAGTTTGATTCATTCATAGCAGGACTTCATGACCGGAACATATAGTATAATCTTTAATATTAAGGTCATATATACATTAAGAATATAATGTGGTATATGATGTAAGGTGTCGATCTAAGCCTAATTTCTGTCAGGCTGCTTTCCAATTATCCTAGTAGTTTGTTTTGTTTTATCAAATAAGAAGATTTTTCCTAGGTAATTTATATTTTCCATTTTATCAAACCTTGGTTGAGTTCCATGGTTTCTGATTCTTCCTTGTCTAGTCTGTTCCATTGATCTATTTCTCTATTTTTTAACCAATTGTTAAATCAGATTATTTTGATGACTGCTGCTTTATAATGCATAAGATCTAGAAATACTATCCCCTTTTCATTTCTACCTCTTTTCATTATTTTCCTTAATATTCTAGACCTTATATTTTTCAAAAATTTTTGTTTTATTATTTTGAGTTTTGTAAACTATTTCTTTGATAATGTAATTGGTATTTCACAAAGATTATAAATCATCTTTGCCAGCATTGTCATTCATATTGCATTGGCACAGTCCAGCCATGAGCACTGAAGTCATTTAAGTTATTCTTTATTTCTTTAAGGGTCAATTTGTAATTTAATCTATATAAATATTTTATATGTTTTGGTAAATTGGTCCCTAGATATTTTATTATTTTGTAATTATTTGTAATAGTATTTCCCTTGCTATTAGTACTTCTTAGATTTTTATATATTACATGTATAATATATAAAAAGACATTCTTATATGTTATATAAAAATGTTATTGATTTTTTAGGGTTTATATTTATATATTTAAATTATTGTCTCATTTAGCATCTTTGATAATTTCCTATGATTTTCTAAGTAAGTCATCCTATAATCAGCAAATAAGGATAGTTCTCGCCTTTGCTTATCTTTACATCTTTGATTTCTTTCTCTCAATTCCTAGTGTTTCTAGAACTTTATTAAATATTTTGTGCATATATTTGTTTTATAGATGTGTTTCTTGTAACCCCTTGATTGTGAGATTTTTATCCTATTTATTACTTTTTTAAGTTTTACTGGACTGTTTAATCCATTCACATTTAAGTTATGAGTTAGGCCATTTATTCTAATGTTGTTTTTACAAATTGGGATTCCCTTCTCCTTTCTTTCCCTGTATTTCAATTTCTCTTCACCTCATCTGTTCACTCATAGGTTCTATATTTCCTGTGACTACATAAATTATATCTTCTTCAACTTTGACTTGATTAGAGTACATTACATATTCTCCTCTATCTTCTTCCTTTCCTCTCCATTTTATGTGCCCTTCCATTCTGTAATTTAGTCCCAGTAAAGCACTGATTCATCTGTAGTTGGGTGCTGTGAGATTTAGTCCATAAGGCCTGAAAAGGCCTGTTTCTCCACTATTACTTCTGTTTACTTTCTGCTTTCATCTTTTGTGTGCTTTCAAAAATAAATCTCTTAATACCTTCTGTTATAATTTTGTTATTGTCCATGGTTGCTCTATTTTAAAATTTTTCTTGTATTTCTGTTGTCTGGGGTGGTGAGGAGCAATTTATTTTATTTTAAATTTATGATTTATTCAGGTTTGCTTTTCTTCTTAGAAATGCTTTGGATACCTCCTTTTTATTGCATGTCTATCTTTTTTTCAGGATGATTAGGCTCAGATTTGTAGGGTATGTCATTTTGAGTTGCATTCTAAGCACCTTTAATATTTAATAACATATTGTTCCATTTTCTCCTTCAGTTTCTGGTGGGTGCAAAATAGTCTTGTTATTTTAATTTCTTTTCCTTTATATTAGAAGAGCTTTCTCCTGATTGTGTGAAGAATTTCTTGTTTTTCCTTGGAATTAGCAAATTTAACCATTATGTTTCTGAGAGTGTACAGTATAGATTTGTTTGTTTTTCTGTGTTTAGAAGTTCCTGGCAGTTTTCTTGCATCATTTCTTGCATTAAGGAGTTCAGGTTTTTGATTTGTCAATTCTTCTGAGAAACCTTTTATCCTTAAGTTATCTCCATGCATTTTGTCTTCAAGATCAATAGAGTTTCCTTGAATAGAGACCATGCTTTATTTTAATAGTATTGCTTTTTTTTGCTTCTTTTCTTCTAGATTGTTCTTCACTCCTGTATATTTAATTCTCTCTGGATTTTCATAACTATTCTTTCCTGGTTCTGTTTCTACCCATTGGACCTCTCCTCAGCATCCTTTGCTGGAGGAAGATCCTGGTCATCCCCACTAAAAGTGGGTATCCCACAAGACTCTGTCCTGGGCCCTTGTCTTATAAATTATTTCACTTGGAGTTGTCATCACCTCCCATGGATTTGATTGTCATTTCTAATGCTGATGCTTCTAAAATCTATTTATTCAACCTTAACCTTTTCCTCCCAGTCCTATTCCTAACTTTCTCTAGATTTCAAAACTATTCCCCTTCTATTGACATCTCATCGGGGAACTTTCCTCAATACCTGGGACCTCCTTGTTCTGGAACAGCCCTCTTAGAAACTCTCCATGCAATATTATTCCACAAGTCCTGCCCCTCTTCTCCCATTGGTGAGTTCTTCCTGGAGCCTCCATTTTGTAGAAGGACTCAGGTCAGCCTGCCTCCATTCCTTTTCTCACATTGTTCCTGAATTTCTTAGGACTTCACAACTGTGCTCCTCAATTTCTGGTTTATCTTGGCTCTTCCCTCAGCAATTTTATTCCCAGAACTCTTATTTTTATCTTCCTTTGATGTACTGTTTTCTCCCAATAGAATGTAAGCTCCTTGAATATAGGAACTTTTTCTTTTTGCTTGTATTTATATCCTGGAGATTTAGAACAGTTCTTGGAACTGCATAGTAGGGGGTTTAATGTTTCCTTATAATCTTCCTTCCTTCCTTCCTTCCTTCCTTCCTTCCTTCCTTCCTTCCTTCCTTCCTTCCTTCCTTCCTTCCTTCCTTCCTCCCTCCCTCCCTCCCTCCCTCCCTCCCTCCCTTCCTTCCTTCCTTCCTTCCTTCCTTCCTTCCTTCCTTCCTTCCTTCCTCACACATCTCAAACTGTGTATTACACATCTTGAATTGTACATCCTGTAGACATCTTAAACTCAACACATATGAATAAAGAATTGAAATTCTTATATAAAATAAGTTCATTCTAATTGATATGAGGACTAGGAACTGAAATGCAGGCCCCTGAGAATTTAACCGCTCTGTGAACTTTTGACTTGGCTCAAGCTAACAGACCTAGATAGTGATTCTAGGAACTAGCCCCTCCTGGAATTGTTTATGCAAGGGGATCTGGCTACTCCCCTCCTGCATAATCTTGTCAAAACATCAAAGAGCAGTCTGTTTCTTGCACCTAGCCATAACACTCCACTCAAATAGTTGATTAATTGACTTATTTCCCATTTTAACTCACGTATGCAGAATCCTATTGCCAGGACTAGTTGGCTGAGTGCCTTCTTTGTTTAAAGACCTATATTAGCTAGCAAGTCTCAGAGCCTCTTTGGAATCTCACCCATGGAGATGACGATCTGCCTGGGACCTTCCCGTTCGGGACTCAAGGCTGTGAACCGGGATTCCCCAGGCGTGACTGTTAGAGTTAGTGCTCCCCCGAATCGGTGATGTTTTCTTTACCTATTTCTATTATTCTTCTTATATTGTGTATACTTCTTGTTACTTGTGGTATTTGGTGTCTTTGTAAGCAACCTATTCCTTGTATAAAAAATGTAACTCATACCTTAAATGATTGTACCTGGCAGTTGGAGCCCTGCCTTCTCCCGCATTCTTCTAACCTTTGTATTTTCCTTTTTACTCTGGCAGGGTGATGATTTGTATTTTTTCCCCTGATACAGATGTTGTTCAGAATATTTCCTTCTTACTCTGGCAGGGTGATGATTTTTACTTTTTCCCCTGATACAGATGTTGTTCAGCTCTCCCTCAGATTTCTCTATCTTTCCATTTTCTTAGTATTATATAATTGTACATAATAAAATTTTACTTTTATTTTTAACTGCTGTGTTCGAGTGTCATTTACAGGAGCGAATCCGAACCATAATAAATTCTCAAAACAACATCTATAACTGGGGTCATTATCTTCTCTGCCCAACCCACCCCTTTTCCTCACTTCTTTATTACTGTTGAGAGTACCACCATCCTCCCAGTCATCCAAGTTTGCAACCTAGTTTCACCCTCAACTCTTCACTCTCTCTCACCTCCTGTAATTAATCAGTTGCTAAGCCACGTTCAGTCTATCCTTGTAGCATCTCTCTCATATGCCCATTTCTCAACTCTGACAGTACCATCACCCTGATACAGACCCTCATCACATCATACCTGGATTATGGCAACAATCAGCTGGTTGGTCTCCCCACTTCAAATCTCTTCTTCCCACTCAATTGTCAAATTGATATTCTTAAATTATATTTCTGAGTATATTGCTCCTTTTCTCTAAACCCTATTATAGAAACTCTAGTGGTTTCCAGTTACCTCCAGGATCACTTCTGGCTTTTAAAGTCCTTCATAACCTGTATCTTTCCTTGTAGAGTTGCAGACTTTTTCAGAATAAGGAGTAATTCTTAATTCCTACCATGTACTACCACTTCCTGCAATTGTCCCCTCTGATCCAAGTATCTCTGGCTTCTTTGTTTTTCCTACCACAAGACATTCCATCTCCTTACTGTTTGTCTTTTCACTGATTGTCCCCCATGCCTGGAACTCTTTCACTTCTCATCTCCACCTGATGGCTTCCCTGGTTTCCTTCAGGTCTCAGTTAAGTTTTCACCTTCTTACAGAGACCTTTCCCAGTCTTCCTTAATCTTAGTACTTTCCTTCTAAGACTAATCCCAATTTATCCTCTGTGTGTGTGTGTGTGTGTCTTATCTATGCATAACTGTTTGTATTTTGTCTCCCACATTAGGCTATGAGCTATTTGAGAGAAAGGATTCTTCCCCTACTTTCTTGGAATCCTCAGTGATTAGCATAGTGTCTGGCACATAGTAGACTTTTAAGAAATGGAGATGGAGAGGAGAGACAGAATTCCAGGCATGGGAGACAGCTAGTGAATATGCACTAAATTTAGAGATGGAATGCCTTGTTTAAGTAACATCTAGTATCACTCAATTGTAGAGGGAGTAAGGTGTAAGAAGACTGGAAAGGCAGGAAGGGGCCAAGATAAAAAGCCAAATGGAAGATTTTATATTTGATACTGGTAGCAATATGGAA
Organism: Bettongia penicillata ogilbyi; assembly: GCA_023548195.1. Classification (NCBI taxonomy): domain Eukaryota; kingdom Metazoa; phylum Chordata; class Mammalia; order Diprotodontia; family Potoroidae; genus Bettongia; species Bettongia penicillata. The sequence continues at coordinate 1,244,778 of JAJHZJ010000525.1, read as the reverse complement.
CCACTGGATTGAGGTTATTGAATGGGGCAGGGATGGTCAGACTTGTGCTTTAGGAAGATCAGTTTGCTGGTTGAGTGGAGGATGGATTGTAGTGAGGACCAGATAGTGAAAAGTGAAATTGGAGGAGAGGAGATAGTTCTTTTTTCACCCCAGGGGACTACTTTGTGAATGTTGTTAGGTTGAAAGATTTGAACTTCCCTTTTATGTTAGCAGCAGTGACTCATGGCAGCATCTGAAATTGAGAGGCATACAGAGAACGCACCCGACAAACTACGGACAGGCAACCTCACAACTCTACTTGGGACACCAATTCTAGAAACCTTCAGAGAGCTATCCTTAAGGGGGAATCTTATAAGGACCCCCTGAAAGGAGGGTCCAGCATGGAAGTTGCAATGAGTCATTCTTTCCCCCACACATGGGACCCTCTTCCATGGTGTTCATTTCAGAAAAACAACTATACAATATACAAATCCAACCCTACCTGCTCAAACGAATTTTCATATGAGATCAAAATGCTACTGTATTGATATTGATGCATTTTTGCTTATTGTTAATGTAGTTTTGCTTCTTAATGGGAAGATCTTTCTCATCTATTAATAAGCCCATGTGAGCTGCTTATGTCAAATGGAAGCCTGAGTCACATAAGTCTAAGTCACATGGAATAGGAGGGGGTGGAGCAGGAAGGGTGGAGCAGGAAGAGGCAGAGCTAGAGTGGAACTGAGAGGAAATTGGTCAGAGCAGTCAGAACTGAGAGAGAGAGAGAAAACAAGCAGCTGGCTGTGAGTGAGAGAGCCTGTTTGTGATTTGTGGAAGAGAACTGGTTTGTGGGAAGCCTAATATAGGGAGGGCTTGGGGAGGGTGTTGTTCTCTGCATTGTTATTGTGTATAGATTTTTTTGTTGCTATGATGGATTTGGCTTTTTGGTGTTGGGATTTGACTTTCTGGTGTTTGAATAAATGTTTTGGTTCTGTCTTCCATGTGGAGAGTCTGTGGCATTTCATGATTCAGAATTGCACTGGCATATTCATTCCTTCATTCACTGGCATGACCCTCCTTTCAGGGGGTCCTTATAAGATTCACTGGCCACTGCAGGCGCTATGACTATCATGTTGAAGCTACAACTACCCTGAGGGAAAAAATAGTCAGCTGCCCTGTAGATACCCAGCCTACCAGTATGAGTAGGAGTTAGGGAAGCAGTCCATTAAATATTCATTTTACATGGAGATACTTTGTACTCTTCTTAAAGAGTCTTAAAGAATCTTAGAAAATTGTTCCTTTATGAAGAAAAGGTCTTGTATTTTTCTTCTTAAAAAAACCAGTCACATTTTATATAGGATAAACCCAGGTAAGTATGTTCTGAATAAATAATTGTTTTTGTTATTTAAGTCCACAAAACTCTTTAATGACATGACATATGTAGTCACTGAGGAGATAAACTCCAGTATGTGTTTGGCAGATATTTTTGGTTTATCACTCAAGAGTTATTCTCTGTGTTTTCTCCTCATTTTCTTCTACACGTACTCTACATTACTTCTAAGACTCTGACATTGATACTTAAACTGATTCACAGAATGTCAGAGGAAATTATTTTTCAAAACATGCCTCAGAAAAGGGTTAATGTTTTGGTTTGGAGATATACTAGATGACATCTGGGTCATTTCTATGATTATTGATACAATTAAAGACACTTTGGATTTTTCCAAATAATTGAAATAAAGCTATCAAGTCATTAGTGCACTTGTTGCAGTGAGATCATTTTCCAAAATTAATATAAATGCGACACTTTATTAAAGTAAGAGAATCTTTACTATTAATTTACAAATGGTGAAGAGTGACAAATAATTTTGATATACTGTAAGCCATACTTTCAATGTATTTCATAAATACAAAACCTCAACATTCTCAGTATAATTTTTACAGTTTAGTTTAAATATACATTTACAGCATTTCAGAGGGACATAGTATTTTAAAACAAAAAACTAACTTTGTGATATCTTACTTCTCAACACAGAATTTGAGTAGTATACACTCCAAGTATACATTAAGTAAATTCTATTGAAAGATGACATGTATTTAACATGTACTGTACACACAATGGAAAGCACATACCAAGTGTTTCAAGTGTTTTTATTTCTAATAGTTTACATGTTCATAGCAAGGTCTAAAGGAAAATTCTACACCATGAACAACAACATTTTTCAAGGATCAGGAACCAAAGATTTATGATGTTTTAAACAGTGTCTTTTATGTTATGTGATACTCCCTACATTAACCTCTTTATGATTGTAACCTGGAGTTCACTTCTGGTGCATTTTCATAAGACTGTTCTAATTGGTAGAGAGAGCTATTACTCAACATTGTGCTGAGTAGTGAGGGGATAGAGTTAGCTTAAAAATTTGAGACAAGAGATTTTCTTTTGGTATTCTGCTTCAAGAGAGGATACTTATGGTCCCATATATATAGGGAAAATAAAAACCCCTAGATTTTAGAAGGTAGACATATATGGAAGATATCCCTTTTCTCCTCAATATGTTTCTGATTTCAATGTTTTTGATTTCAAGCTTGGTTACTTAAAGACCAGGGAGAAAGTTTCTTCTCCCAAGATCTTGAGCCAATTTTGCTCTTCGTGCAGGTACAAGCACTGAATAATAATTATTCTATCCACAAAGGTGAAGAGTCTTACACAAATACATCAAGCTTGAACCTAGAGGTCACACAAAATAAAATCACTGAGTCTATCTTCTATTGTTAACTCTCCTGTTTTTCAGACTGGGCTCAAAATCTAAGTTTTTTTCTCCCCTGAATTTAGTTCAACATTTATTTCTTTTAACTGTCTTTGAAAATAATATTCACATACACCTCAGTTCAAATCTGTTTGCATATATTTAGTTTTTAATCATATGAACGCATATGAGAGTTAGAAAGATTTTTAAAATATAAACATTGATCGTTCCTTAACTTAAATGATCATGTTTAAATTTTTAAAAATGTACATTATATAGCAGAAATATTCCAATTTCTCTAAACATTTGCAAAACAGAAGTTTCTGAATATTCAACTTGTTGGTCAAATGATACATTAAACAATAATTATCTTAAGATAATTTTTAAAAAATAGAATACTATAGTACAACATGCACCAATATTTATACAAAAAAAACCCAAACATTAAATTTTTTTTCACTTTATATGAAATCATTGAATTTTATTATCAGGGGAAAATAACTTATTACATTAATGTTTCTAGTATTGGTTTCTAATAATATGGTATATGCACCAGTAAATATCATATTATTAGAAGGTCTAATTTCACCTGGGAATACTGTCACAACTAAGGTATCTTAGTTTTGCTTGAAATATTTCCATAACATTAAACCATTAGAAGTGAAATTGTTACTGCCACTATTTTAACTTTACCAGATGTTAAATTTTAGTTTGATGGTATATGCTCACAAAATTTCCCTAAATATAATTTTCAATGAAAGAAACTACCTTAGGCAGGAATTAAAAAAAAAAACCCTTCAATATATACAAAACTTTTCTTTTTAAAGGTAAAAGTTAATGTTAAGATAGTTCTGTTGACACTTCACCCAGTGTTTTATTTTTATTGTATTTAAGGGGCCAGTTTGAGTGTGTAGAAGAGTCTGTAAGAGGAATTTGAAATGAACATTTTAATATTTTCAAATTAAAAAGCAAAATGCATTTTACAAAAAACAAATGGTATAAGAAAGATTTACCATTCTTTTAGTCTGTTAAAGTCAGTGACAGAGACTCCATTTTTTTGAAACAAAAAGATCAAATCTATTAATTATTAAAGTGTATGACCTTTTAGTGTAGAAGTTAGGATGGGGACATATAATATCACAGCTCCATTCAAGCACGCTGGGGTAGACCCTGCAGGTTCATTCTCGTGCATGCTCCATAGAGCATGCTTCAATCCAATATCCCTCACTCCCATTCCCATCAATAACACCAAGAGAAAGTTTGTGGTCTCAAATTATATTTTAAATTGAAACAGGAAAGAAAGGGCTAAATTAGGTTATAAAATGCTTTTCTTTTACCAACTTAAAAAATTTAAAGAATAATTTTTATTCAGAGTGTTGAGATTATTCCCCACAACTGGTAAAATTTAGTTTCAACAGGATCTGAAAGAAATCAGTACACAGATACACTTTAAGAAAACAACAAAAGAGATTAATTTCTCAGTGAAAAGTTCAAAAAGGGTGGTTATAAAATCTTTGTACAGCTTTAAACACTTTAAATATATACAAGATAAAAGTATACTGTAAAATGGCACAAAAGGTAAATTCTTACATTTTTATGTATTATTATCGTTAATTCTGTAGTTATTCACGAATCATATAAATTCAATTCACGAAATTACTGTGTAGCAACTTAAAACTGCTTTGAAAAATGTGTCACAAATGATGGCAGTAATGGTAAAGGTTAAAAAACAGACCGTATTCCTTTAAAACATTAATATGTCAGCTTTTATGTAACATTTATAATGTGTTCTATTGTATGTATATCAGTTGTTAAAATTTAAAGTTGCACTAGGATTTTATAATCACCCTACATATTTCAAATGATGCTTTAGATTTCATATTCATAAAAGTTTGTTTATTTACATCAAAGACTAAAAATTAAATTTCCAGTGAAAATAAATTCATGCATATCATCAAGGTCTCACACCTTTGGGCAAAAATCTATCAATTAAGGTTGAAAATATTTTAAACCAGATTTATGGGAAAATTAAAAGTATTTTTCTTCAATAAAAGAATTTCATATCAATCAAAAGCACAAATACATATTAGTTCTTTTAGAAGAACAGAAAATACTGGCAAGACATAAGTTTTAAAATTCAAAGAATGGCACTTAAATAATTTATTTATGAATAAAAGACACTTGCAAAATGAGTGTTTTATTAATTTCTTTCATCTAAGTTTCTTGGAGGGAAGATACTATTTCATTTTTTCCTCCTTTTGACCCCAGAACCTACCACAATGCCTTACAAACATTATAGGTATTTGTTAATGATTGTTGAATGAAAGATAACACTCAGTTCTGAAAATATCAAGTAGAATTTGCTATATCAATTTTTAATGCAGCTTATTACTTTGTATTAAAGTTACAAAGACTAAATGGATTAACTCATCAACAATCAGCATTAGGAGCAACAGAATAGTAATATTTCTGATCTATCTCATGATCTATATCAAATATATATGTGTGTTTGTATCATAGGATCCATAAAATTCCTTTGCAAATAATTTTCATAATATTATAACAAATTTATTCATGCCAGCGTAAAGGAAAATCGAGAGAGGCAACATGGCATAGTGGAGAGTGCTAGATTTGGAGTAAAAAAGGACTGGGTTCAAATTCTGCCCCATTTACTAGCTGTATGGCTCTGGGCAAGTCAATTAAACTCTCTGTGCCTCAGCTTCTTCATCTGTAAAATGAAGGGATTGAATTTGATGGCTTCTAAGTACTCTTCCAAGACCTTATCATTCTACGACTTTACTCTTTCCTTTAATCTCTTGTTGAATGTGATTGTCATTGCCCATTTGCATTTAAATTACAAAGAACTGCTTATATTTGAAATGAGATTCTGATTTAAAAAAGTATATAATTCTGATTATTTTATCAGGTCTGTCAGTTATATTCAGTCAACTCTTCTGAAAATTTATACTAACATAACATTATTCTCTGACAGTAAAAGTGATATTTATACAGCTATCTGTGTAACTTGTCTAAAATAAGAAAAGAAAATTGAGAAAAAATGTTATTTCAGTTCTATGTTTATCTTACAAATCACTAAGCCATCTTTTATTAGGAAACTTTTCTATTGCAGTGTAAAAAATCAGTCAGGATTTTGTCTTGATATTACATGGCACTGATTCTAAGGACAAGAGATATGAACCATTTAGGAAAAAATAGATTATTCCCAGAAATGCCTGTGTTTAGCCCCAGATACTATTCATCTCAGATTGTCATCTTTTATGAGTGGCAAGAAGCAGAACTATGAATAAAAAGAAAAAAAATTCCATTGACTGACCTTTCACGTATAGCCCAAGGAAGTGAGAAAAATAACATTCTCATGAATACAACACACAAATCTCTCCCTGTCTCTGTTTCTCAGAGTATAGTAGAAGTATAGTATAAAAATGGGCTAGAGAACTGACTGGCATTCTGAGAGTTGTGTTTCAGAGGGACAAGCATTTCCTCTCAGCCCTGGGAATTTTTCTGACTATAACAATCTGAGTTGGAAGGCCTGCTTTGAATCACATTTGGGAATTCTGAAAAAGACACACAGACTGAAAGAAGTTCTGCATGAGCTGAGCGTTAAAGACAGTGTGTTAAGACAGCATTCTCAGTTCCACATAGTACTTAATACACTGAGGTGGGAAGAAGTTTCCCTTATTCTGAACTCCTTCAGGCATTTTGCAGTGACTTGTAATTGCTTCTTCAAGGACTGAGTGAAGTTCCAAAAGGTCTACTTTTCTCCCATCTTCCCCTTCCTGTGCCTGTTCAATACCAGATATTGTTTTATACTCTTTTTTTCTTCTTTTACATGTTTCCTGTATCTTGATTTTGCTTCATAAATAAAGAAACTTAGGTTTGGTCATGAAAATTTGTACTGTATACTTAGTCTATGTTGAGAAAAGGAAAATGGAGGTAGCTAAGGATTACTGGAGATACAAAAAAAAAATAATTATGGCAGAGAGCCAAACCTCTACCTAAATTTGACTAATTCTAATAGGCTCTGGGTTATTAAGATTGCATTAATAAATTTTCATTTCATATCAATTCCATAAAATAGCTTAGAAAGGGACCACCTGAATTTGAAGACCATTATGTTTATTTTTAGCTAAAAATGAGCTAATTGTTATTACAGAGTATGACTGATTAAATCTCCAGAGAAGAAAGGAGGAAGGACTGAAAAAATGACCACACCACAAACTACCTCCCTCCAACCACTATCCCTTAGAGGGAAGACAGAGAAGCCTTAGGAAGGGTTCAGCTTTGCCCCTTTCCAGAAGGGAAAGGGAGTAGAAAGGCTCAAGCACCAGTCACCCAACTCTCTGTAGCCCAGACAGACTCATAGGTGTTACAGAGATAAACATGCTATCTAGACATCTCACCTTTTCTACTTCCATCACTGTCATTAATTTGACAATTTAGAGCCTAATCCAGGAAAAGTTAATCTCCAAAAACACAAACTATCTCAATTATTTTGACTGGCATTATAACAAATTAATTTAGAAAGTTGTTAATCAAACAACTGGTTACACAGTGAAGTCTATGAGGATGGTTTAATTGATTTGCAATATGGACATAATCTATACCAACTTTATGGTCATAACAATATTCTTTCTTGAGAAAATTTCATAGTAAATATGCAGGAGTGATTTTTTTTTTAGCTCAATTTCCATTTTGGAACTGTGATTAATCAGCATCTCAATGCCTTAAAAATTAGTTCTCTCTTACCAATATCCAAAATGATAGTGGAATGGTTAAAAAATTAGTGGTCTTTGCTTCACTTGATATTTTAGGCAATTGATTTGAAACTGAAGCTGGAGCTTCTTGCTGTCATAATACTTAATCCATTACTTTAAGACAACAAAGTTCCAGAGCAGCCATTCTTGACAGGTCTTAAAATTCACCCAGTGCTCTTTTAGGATAATTTCTCTAAGCAGTCAAAGATGAGGAAGATGCCTTCTACCATTTCAAAATTAGAGTTACAGAACATCACTTGAAATGCTGAAGAGAATTTTGATACTTTGGGAGTAGGAATATTTTAAAACTTGCTCCCAATGGATATAGATATTTACATATACATGTAGTCATGTGTACGTGTATAAACACAAACACATATATAGCATATATATACATGTATCTTTTTATGGATGTATTTCTATTTAGAGCTATACATAGTTAATTTGCCTTGTATAAAGGCCAAATTTAATAATCAGTCTTTTTTTTCCTTTGGGAGCTTTGCATAGTTTATAATTTATTCTGAATTAGGGATTAAAATAATACTATTTTAAACATTGACATTAGTATATCTATATTGAATATATAAGGACTTTAAGAGAAATGATAGCTGATCAGGATATTATATCTCTAAGCTACTATATTTAGACTGAATAAAATTAATATTTATTGTAAAAATATGCTTACCAGAAAGATATTTTGACTTACATTACATATTAATCAACCAATCAACAGGCATTTACTATGTGCCTACTCTGTGTTGGCACCGTGTTAATGTGTGAAGGTACAAATACAAAGAATGAAACAGAAAATATTTACCCATTAAAGTTTTTTTGAATTTTAGTCAAATTGTATTTCTTATATTTCTATTTACCTCAAATCATTCATGAACAGACTTTAAAAGTTGGTAAAGTACAGTCTTAAAATATGCATGACAAAGATTAGGAAAACATCTGTAAAAAATACAGGCAGTGTCTTTGACATATTTGAAAATCATGGCTCCTTGATCTGATAAAAAGACTGAAAATAAAATAAAATGAAAACAACCTAAAGACATATATGTGTTCAGGTAAGGTAATAAATTGAATGTTTCCATTTAAACTCATTTGAAGCCCAAACCATAAGTCTGTTTTCATTTTGGTTTTTAGGTTTCAGTTTAAACATTATCTTTTCATAATGGAAATGCTGTGTCTAACAAAAAGCAAGAGATTTTCCAAGTCACACATTTTAATATGGCAACAATGTCTTTCATCAAAATATAATCATTTTGATCTGTATGCCATGCTGATTAGTTTTTTACTCTATTAGAGATCAATCATGGATGTGCACTGTAGTTACATAGAAATCTCAAGTCTTGTCAGTAATTACCATCAATAATTAGAATATCTTTCTAGGTCACAGGTAGGTCAAATTTCTCATTATAATCAAATGACCTTTAGTAAGTCTCTTCACTTTTCCTTTAAAGGTGACTATATATCTATATATATATATATATAGATATATAGATATCTATATCTATATATATATATATATTTAAAAAGACCAGATTCAAGAAAACACAATTTTTTTTTCTTATTAGTTTAACTTGAAGTTATGATTTTCTCTTACTTAGAATATAGACTCTGGCTAGAATTATATTTTAAATAATGCATTTCCTTATAAGTTTCAACTTTGTAATAAATTGCACTACTTCACTGGATTGATCAAAATGATATCTTAGAATTGTCAGCCAGGAATACACATGGAGGCAAAATGAACAAAAATATAAAGGTACTGTGAACCAAAATAGTTTGATCATCTCTGTAGGGTATTGATAGAAAAAGTTGCCCAAGAAATTAAGGTAAGCTGTATAGTTTTGGTTACAGGGTCACTTCAGTTTGAATTTGCCGTTGTTTTTGCTGTGATAGTCTTCCTGTTACGCTTTGCTATCTTCTTTTGACTGAGTTATATCAATGGAAATTTTTGCTTCTATAATTTCTGGGTTTAAAACCTCTTTTTCATTTTCTTCTTTTAATGGCAGTTTTCTGGATAGAAATAAGAAAAGAAACAGCTTTTTAAAAAGTAATTGAATCAGTATGTCCTCATTTCATAAACTGCTTTGTTCAGTCAAAGAAATGCTACAGTTCTTTAGGATAGAACATCATGATGATGACTAAGGACCACTAACCTTTGTGAGAAAAAACCCACAAGGATATTTTACATAAATGTGGATTAGAATAAACTATCTTCATCTATCTCTAGTACTATATTTTAATAAGAAAAAGCAATAAATTTGACAAAAACATTAGTAAACTGACATTAAAAATTGACCATCTATAAGCACTTTTTAGTCAATAAATATTTATTAAGCATCTGTTATGTGCCAGGTGCCAGGTACTGTGCTAAGTGCTGGAAATATCAAGAAAGGCAAAAGACAATCCCTTTTTTCAAGAAGCTCACAGTCTAATGGAAGAGACCACATGCAAATAACTACGTATAAGCAAGATATGTACAAGATGTATTGAAGATATTCAACAAACAGAAGGCACTTAACAATAAGGAGAACTGGGAAAGGCTTCTTGTAAAAGATTAGATTTTGCTGGAGCTTGAAGGAATCCAAGGAAGCCAGAAGGTAGAGGTCTCTTTTGCTCTTTGTGGTTAAACACCTTGAGGAGGGCATCTGCAATAGAAACATCCATATCCTCTGCTCTCACTTTCTTCTCAGCCCTCTATAGTCTGACTTCAGACCTCATCATTCTGCCAAAACTGCCCTGTCCTAAGTTACCAATGATCTGAATCTACAAATCCAATGGCCTTTTCTTGATCCTTATTTTTCTTAACTTCTCTGCAGCCTTTGGCACTACTGATCACCAACCCTCCTCTCTAGGTTTTTTGGACACCACTCCTGGTGCTGTTCTCATGTATGGGATTGATTCTTATCAATCTCCTTTGCTGGATTCTCATCCAGATCACACCCAATAACCATTTGTGTCACACAGGACTCTGTCCTAGGCCCTTTTCTTTTCTCTCTACACTACTTCACTTGATGATCTCATCAGTTCTCATGGTTTTAATTATCACTTCTCCACTGATGATTCTTAAATCTAATTATCCTATTCCAATCTCCTTGCTGACTTCCATTTTTGCATCTCCAACTGCTTTTCAGATACCTTGAACTGGATGTCAGTAGTATACTTGTGCACTGTCCCACCCACAAGTGCTCTGCAATCATTTCACTGGCTGTCCCCCATTCCTAGAATGCTCTCTCTCTTCAACTTTGTAAGCATTTATTAAATGACTACTGTATGTTAGGCACTATCGGAAGCCCTAAGGATACAAAAAAGAGGGAAAAGACAGTCCCTGCCCTTAAGGAGCTCACAGTCTAACAGGGGAGACAGCAAGCCAACCAACAAATCATATGTAGGATAAATAGGACATAATTAACAGAGAAAGGGGGCACTAGAATTAAGAAAAGTTGAGAAGGGTTTCCTGCAGATTTTAGTGGATTTTAGACTGAATCTGAAGGAAGCCAAGGAAGCTGGGAGGCAGAGATGAGGAAGGAGATCATTCCAGGCATGAGAGGAGCAAATGTCCAGAGTTGAGAGATGACATGTCTTAGTTGTGGAACAACCAGAGACCACTGTTACTGGATTGAAAAGTACATAGGGCAAGAAGTGCAAAAGTTCAAGAAGATTGGAAAGCTGGGGGTGGGTGGTGCTGAGAGTAGGCTGTAAGGTGCACTGAATGCCAAACAAAAGATTTGTATCTGATCCTGGAGGTGATAAGGGGCCACTGGAGTTTATTGAAGAGGGGAGTGGCATAGGGGGAAATCACTTTGGTGATTAAATGGAGGATGGATTGGAGAGGAAGGAAATTGGTGGCAGGCAGACTAATGAGCAAGATATTGCAATAGTATAAGCATGAAGTGATGAGGGCCTACACCAGGGTAGTGGCAGTATTAGAGAAGAGAAAGGGGCATATTTGACGTATGTTGCAAAGGTAAAATTGATAGGCCTTAGCAACAGATTGGATATGGGGGAAGGGATGAGAGATAGAGAGGAGTTGGGGATGACATCTAGAGGGTTCAACCTGGGGGACTTGACAATAATAGAGAATTGAGTAGAGAGGTGGAGTTTAGGAGAAAGGTGATGAGTTCAGTTCTGGATATATTGAGTTTAAGATGATTACAAGTAATCTAAACTGAGTGTCCAGTAAGCAGTTGGAGGTGTGAGTTTAGGAGACAACAGAGAGGTCAGAGCAGAGTAAGCATCTGCTTATGATGAAAATCATCAACATAGACAGGGAGAAGAGACAGAGCCCAGGATGGAGCCCTGTAGGGCCTGCAGTTAGAATACTGACAAGCCAGGGTTTTGGATTCACTAGGACGGAGACGGTGTAATCTGTTAGCAGTTTGTAATCATTGACTAACGAGATCAGGTGGGTTATTAATATCACTAATACTAAATATTTTAATGCTAAGAAGAAAGTTCAATTCCAATTAGATGTTATTTTATTAGTCATAATATTAACTACTAAGGGAAAGGATACTATATGGACTCTAGTACAATAAAGCAAGCAGTTTAGGTCTGCTTAGAAGCAAGAAATGGAAACAAAAAGGTCATTTACTGAGCTATGGGTGGCTAAATCATTGGGTGATTTTTAACAAATGAGCATAGAAATTCAACAAGTATCAATACTTGAGCATTCAAACAAGCAAAAATTATTTCAAAGGAAGTGGTCTGACTTGTAAGGAAACTCATAGGAGAAGACTATTACAGTTTAAAGAAAGAGAAAAAATAATTTAAGGAGAATTCTTGTGAACCTGGGCTGAGTGGTGGAGCAGAATTTGAAAAAGAATGAGAAGATGAAAGTCTCCCATTTGGGTAGAGCTCAGTGTGGCTATGGCTACTGATGTTCCTGTTATCTTGATTGATGGTGAGATACTGGATACAGAATTATAGGTGAATGATGTGGAACACCAAACACTAATGTGGAATGATGATGGCTGTCTCTGATGCTGAGAACTAAATGAGTGAAACTTTTAGCTCCCTGTCCTTTACCTTATTCTACCTCTCTCTGCTGAGCCTAAATCACCCTCCTGATGATGATGATAGCTAGCACTTACATAGAACTTGGAGAGATGCAAAAGGCTTTGCAAATATTATCTTATCCTCCCTACAACCGTGGGAGGTAGATGCTATTATTATGCCCATTTTATAGAAGATGAAACTGTGAGAATTGATGAATAGATGAATGGAATAACTGTTCATACAGCTGATTTGGAGATGCATTTGATTGGTTTAGTATCATCTGACTAGCAATAAATTTTGATTTGTGTTTCATGTTTTAACTTCATTACATTGTTTTATGTTGGCTATACTTCATAGTTTCTTGCTTTGGGGCTGACACAAGCTGACAGAAATGATTCCCATATTTGATCACTAATTGACCCACCTACACAAGCTAGTTTAAGCCAGTTTCATTTAGGTAAGATCCGCAAGATTCCCCTAAGAATAATCAGTTTGGCAAACTTTCTTAATTATAATGCCCTCGTGATTGATAAGGGTTTGAGTGTCTATAACTGCTGTATAAATGACGGCCAAGAAGGTACCCTCCCACTTGGTCTTTGTGAATCTTTGGTGAAACAGCAACCAGAGAAAAGAACAGAAATCTGACTTTTGGGCTTTCAACTGAGTGGCCTCCCACTGTAGATCTGTGTCATCTTCTTTGTTTTCTGGGGAGATTGAAGGAGTAGGGAGCTACATGCTTGTACGTTAGAAAGTAAAGTGCCTGAGTTTCTTCTCTGTACCTTACTAACTATCTCCTCACAGAAACTGAGGCTGAGAGGTTACAGGGTCATGTAGCCAGTAAATTGCAAAATCTGAAATTAGGTCTTCTTAACTGCAAGCTCACTTCTCTACTAGCTCCCTGACCTCACAGATGTTTGCTTTTCTAAGACGTTTACTTTCTGTTTTCAAGAGAAATCAATTTCTCTAAGACTCCTTGGTTACCTTTTCTGGTATTGGTTTTGTGTTTATATATATGGAGAAGTGAGTGATGCATGGCTAAGGACTTTGAGAGGAAAAAGTTCTTATAAAAAAAGGCAAGAAAACTCTTATTTGGTGATACATAAGTAAATTAGGAAGACTGACTAAATACTTGGGGCAGACACAAGAAATTTTTACTAATGTATTATTACACCTCTCCAAAAGCAAAGAAAGATTAAATCAATTAAATGAGATCCCCTAGATAAAAAGGGATAGTTATATTTTGATGGAAAGAGTTGGGAAAAAGGGGGTTCTGTTTTCATGAAGTTATGAACCAAAGACAGAGTGTTTTGGGCTTCTTTTTATAATAAATATGCTCATCAATTGTGTGTGCATGTATATAAATGTAGGCACTAAAAATACCTGTTACTATATATATATATGTATGTTTATATATGCAAATACATGTGTATGTGTGTAGTATGTATATTGTGTATACACACACACATATCCTGTCCCCATTGATGTGTGTGCATGTGTGTGTACTTGTTTTATTTAAGTGACAGAGCAGTGATCCTGAGACAGATACTTCAACCTTGGATGCCACCAATAGGGTAGGAGATCCACTCCTGGTTGAGCTTGCCAGAAGACATGGACGTGGATGAAATCAGACAGCGAAGAGCTGAGGTAAAAAGTGAAGTGTCATCTTAGCAGTCCTGAAGCATGCTTTATATTTTGATGGTTTTAATGTGTCAACTTTCAGACAGGTATAAGAGTTATCAATTTTTATATCTTGTTATAAGTCTTTCTATCAATATGGTTTTTGTTACACATTACTTTTGTGTATAAGATATCAATAGATAGCAATACCTGATAAGATATAAACAGATATCAATACCTGATATACTGAGTATACTACTATTCTCAAACTAGACCTCAGTCAAATCTAAGCTCTAAGTAATTTCCCCCTGGGGTTTGATCACAAAGAGTGTGAGCAAAGAGGACAAATTCCTCCAAGACTTGATCTGGTCACAACTCCAGAGCTAAGAGTGGACCTCTTAGTGGAGAGAGAGAGGGTTCAATGCCACGATCCTCTGAACCTAGTAGCAGTTTGTTATATTTTACAGAAAATAACAATAACAAAAATGACAATAAAAATAGCTAATATTTATGCAGCACTTTAAATTTTGCAGATTACTTTGCATATATTTTGCATATATGTGTTCTATTTTGATATCCTCTATTCTAGATAGTAGCTTGATTCTCTTTTTAAAAATGAATTTGTTCTTCAAACAAATATAGATCTAAATAACTGAAGGAATAATAATTGCTCATGGGTAGGCAGAGCCAATATAATAAAATATGATAATACAACTGAAATTAACTTAATTAATGTTATACCAATTAAACTATGAAAGAATTATTTTATAGCGATAGAAAAAACAATAACAAAATTCATATGGAGGAATGAAAGATGAAGAATATCAAGGGAATCAATGAAAAAAAATGGGAAGGAATGGAGGTTAGAAGTACCAGATAGCGAATTACAAAGATGTGACCATGGAAACAATTTAGTTCTGGATAAGCAACGAAGTGAGTGATCAATGGAATAGATTAGGTACACTATATATAGAAAAAAATGAGCACAGTTACTGATTTTTCATACACCTAAAAGTCCAAGCTATTGCTCTAAGAAGTCACTATTTAGAAAAAAAAAAACTTTTGGGAAAACTGGAAAAAAGTCTCCTCAGAAACTAAGTAGAGATCAATATCTCACACTGTACATACACTAAGATAAGAAGGGAAATAATTAACTTAATCTAATGCTAATGTAAATAAGATTATAGTTCTAGTTTTATCTTTATTTTTAAAAATATGTCAAGCACTAATGTGCTCATTAGATCATTTCTGTACCTGGAACAGACCTTGTAGTTCATGAATATGAATGCTATTTTCTTTACAAGTCACTAACCTATTATTTCATTTACCAAATATTGACAAAATTATCATTAATATATATATGACACAATAAGATTTTTCTGTCATTCTTCTTTACAAAATTTCAGTTCTCTTGAATACCTAAATTCTATGATTCTGAGTTCAGAACATATCAATTTCAGGATATAGAATACCCAAATGGACGTTTTGTCAATTAACACTGCACATTTGAGGCCAACTATATTTTTCAAATGTCTATTATTTATGATATAAAATTACTGTTTATGAGCAAAACTGTTCCTAGTTGACAACTTAAAAAAATCTGAATTAGAATTTAGTAATATATGTTGATAAGAGTTTTCTCTCTGGGCATTTTTTAGAAACACATTGTTATGCTTTTCAAAGGACAATGGACCCTTGAAGTTCATAGATAAAATACTTTTAAAGTAATTTTAAAAAATAATTTAATTTTACTTGCATGAAATCTTTAAAATAAAATAGGGATCTCACTAATGCTTATTCAAATAAAATTTAAATAAAAATAAAATAAAATAAATTTTAAATAAATAATATTCTAGGTTACATACTCAGGTTCTGTGAGTGGAGTGGTTTCGTTTGGTTCATTTATTGGGCTTCCATCTTCATGACTGGTAATTCTTTCATCCTCTGTTCTCATTTCCACTATTGGCTCTTTTGATCCATCTTTCCTAAAAAATATTGGAAAAAAAATCTCAACCTGCATAGTGTAATCAAAATATCATTCATTTTGTGACATAACCTGAATCCCAAAAGACATTTCCAGATTTGAAGAACGTTCAAGAAATTTGTCTCTTAAATAAGTTCTCAAAAGATTTTGGCTTAGTATAGGGAAGAGATGGAAATGAAGGTACTAGGAACATACAACTTATTAGAAAACTGTTTGTAAAAACAAAACTTTTAGAAGTTTTGAAAAGCATTTTTTTTCTGCTGCAGCTCGCTGGATATTGTATATATATATGTATATACATATATTTATGTATATATACACCTTATAAAGAAGAAGCAGATTATATCATTTGAAGGCTGAAAAAGAGATCTTCTAATTCAATCCTTTCATTCACTGATGAGGAAACTAAAGGCCAGGGAAATGAGGTGACCTGCCCAGGAAATCAATGGCAATGTGAGAAAATTAGAGCCCAAACTCCTTAACTTCTAGGTCACTGTTTTTTCCAATAGATTATGCTGAGTTTTCTCATAGTAAGGAAGGTTAAAGCACTGCCATATTTTATGTGCCATAGTTGTTAAAATGGTTAATGCAATCTTAGGCAGCACTAATAGATTTAGGTGAAACCAATAAAGGGAAATAGAAGTCACTTTGCATTCTTCATGGAAAAAATCATCCTTAATATTAAATTATATTCTGTATGTCACTCTACAAAGTGATACTCCAAGACCTCCTCATGGTGTGGTGAAGATTCTGGGTTCTCAAAAGTCATGCTAGGAGAGCAAAAGAAGAAACTTTTAATATCTTTAATATGATCCTGGAAAAAGACGGACAATTTTCTGAGCATCAGCCTAGCTAAAAGCATGAAGAGATTCACTACTCTATTTGCCATTTGGTGAATTACTTGGCCATGGTGAGGCATAAAACAAAGAAATAAACAAAACAGCCATCAGTCCTCTGAAGGTCCCTTTTATTTCTGCAGTGGTGATGGCAGCATAATGAAAAAGAGGCTAGAATGTGCAAGGAATAAGACAGGTTGAACTGTCTATACATATTAACTACTTGAGATTCTAATGAGGAGATTCTTGTCCAATGACCAACAAGGAGCCATACCCCTAAAGAGAACTGAATCATATTAAAAATAAAATTCTTACTTTTAATGAAAGAGTAGACAAAAGTAAGTTGCATGTACATGGAAGGATGGTTCGCAGGTCTTCTTTGGAGAGGCAAATAAAGGAGTTATGAAATTGATTTTATTATGCATGCAAAAGTAAAAAGAAACATCATTTTATGAACTGTTTGGCCACCTTATTGCACTGTTTATTGCATTTATAAAAGAAACACTATTAAAAAGTCTGAAGTAGTTTAAGCACCAACCTCTGCTGCAGAAGGTGACAAAGTAGGAAAGTTCTTCAGGTAACATAAGAATGAATAAAAAAACATTAAGTGTGTAAAGCACTGTATAGCAAACTGCTGGGAAAGAAACAGAAAAATAGGACAGTCCTTGCTTTCAAAGACCTCATTCCTTTAAAAAAATTTTCTTTTAAAAGTAAGTTTTTATTGATATCTTCTGTTTTTTTACATTATCAGAGGTATCCCAAGTATTCCTCTGGCTTCTCCTAGAAAGTTAATTCTTATACTAAACAATATTTTTAAAGAGGAAAAAAAATCAGGACAAATGATTGATATATTAGAAAAAGTCTGAAAACATGCAATGTGTAACACTGGTGGAACTCCCACCTTCGCAAGAGGCGGGTTTCGGGTGTCTTTTCATATCTTTTCATTTTTTAAGTCCTGCTTGATCTAAATTTGCCTTTGTTTTAGTGTGTGTATTTTCCATTTTCATTATAACTAGGATGTATGTTGTTTTTTTTTGGTTCTGCTAACTTTGCTGTACATTATTTGATGTAGATCTTTATGTATTTCTCTGCATTTATCCCATACCTCACTTCTTACAGAACAGTTAAGATTCCATTACACTCACATATCAAAATTTCACTAGCCATTCCACAATCCATAGCATCAATTTTGTTTTCAATTTTTTTAATCACATAAAATCCTTTTATTATTTTGTTGTCCATGGAGAGTTTTTTCTTATTGATAGATTCCTTAGGATATAAGCCCAGGAATGGAATCTCTGGTTCAAAAGGTATAGATATTTTAGTCACTGCATAATTTCAAATTACTTTTCAAAATGGTTGTACTATTTCACAGATCTATGGACATTATTTTACTATGCCTATAATTCCACAACCCCTCCAATATTGACTATGGCCATTTTTGCCATCGTTGCCAATTTGTAGACTATGGGATGGAACCTCAGCGTTGGTTTGATTTGTATTTCTTGTATTATTAGTGATTGGTAGAATTCTTGAATTTGATTATGAATAATTTGTAATTTTTCTTTCGAAAACTGACTACTCATATCTTCTGATCACTTATCTATTGGGGAATGGCTATTAGTTACATATAAATATATAAATCTCTATATATGAATTATATATAATATAAATAAAAATTATATATATATATTTATAAATCATGGATACCAAACTTTGATACAAATATTTTTTTTCCTATTTGACCACTTCCATTCTCATTAATTTTGTCAGCACAGAAGCTTTTCAGTTTCTGTTAATCAAAGTTATCTATTTTAACTTTTGTAGTTGTAGCTTGTTTGGTTAAGAATATATATCTTACCCACAAAAGGGAGTTGTACATGATCTCCTCCCCTGCTTTTTTAAATAAAATGATTTTCAATATTAAGATCACATATTCAGTTAGAATGTACTGTGGAATATGGTATAAGAAATTGACCCAAATCTAATTTCTTCCAGACTGCTTTGCAGTTATCCCAACAGTTTTTCTAAAATCAAACAAGGAGTTTTTTTCTAGGTAATCTATGCTTCCTACTTTTTTAAACTTTCTACAGGGTTATTTAATTCCACTATTTCTGATTCACCATTGTTCAATCTTTTTCATTGATTGATTTCTTTATTTTTAAATTAATACCATAGTTGATCTTTTTTTTTTAAATTAATATCATATAGTTCTGATGACTGCTGCTTTATGATATAGTTAGATGTCTGGAGTACTAATCCTCCTTCACCCCTACTTCTTTTCATCATCTCCCTTAATAGTCTAGCTATTTGTTCGTCCAAATGAATTTTATTATTTTTATCAAGTTCAATTAAGTATCTCTTCAGTAATTTGACTGATATATCATTATAAGTGATAACCTCCAAAAGTGACTTGTAATTTTCATCATGTTCGCATGGCCTAGAGACATAAGTACTGAATAATCCCCCAGCTATTTAAATTATTCTTGATTCTTTAAGGAGTACTTTGTCATTTAATCTATAGAAGTCTTTTATGTGCTTTGGTTTGTCTATCTCAAGATATTTTATTTATTTATTTTTAGTTATTTGAAAGAATTCCTTTCTATTATAGCTTCTTGGATTTTGTTATTATATAGAAATGCTGTTGGTTTTTGAGGATTTATTTTGTAGTCTACAACTGTGCTGGTCATTAATTGTATCAGTCAGTATCTTTGCTGACTCACTCGCATTTTCCAAGTATACAATCATATTATCAGCAAACAGGAATAATTTTATTTCCTCTTTACCTATCTCTATGCCTTTAATTTCCTTCTCTTCTATTATTGCTGTTGCTAGCATTTCTAGAACTATATTAAATAAGAAGGGGTAGAGTGAACATCTTTGCTTCACTCCTGAATTTATTGGGAAAGGCTCTAATGCAACCTCATTGCATAGGATACTTGCTTTTAGTTTTAGATAGACACTGATGATGACATTTTTAAAAAGGTCCCTCCGTGCCTCTACCTTGAATTTTTTTTTTCTTTTTTAGCAAATAAGAATATAGTATTTTGAAAAAGGCTTTTGTGAATTTGTTGACTGCATGCTTTTGGATGTTTTAATTTTTAATATTATTGATTACATTAATTATTTTCCTGATGCTGAACCACTTTTGCATTCTTGGTATAAATCCCACTTAGTCATAATGAATATTTCTTGGATAAATCACTGCAGGGTGTTTGATAGGATTTTGTTTAAAATTTCTGAGTCAATATTCATTAATTATATTGGCCTACAGCTTTTCTTCTGCGTTTTATGTTACCCTGGTTTAGGCATCAGGATTATATTTGTCTCACGAAATGATTCTGGTAGGGTGCTATCTTTCTCAGTTTGTGAGAATATTTTGTAAAGATGGTATTAACTGTTCTTTTAAAAGTTTGATAGAATTCTTCTGTAAATTAATACCCAGCATCTCTCCTCCTTCCCCCAGCTTTGGTAATTCCTTTGCAGCTAGATCTGTTTTCTTTTCTGAGACTGACATTTAAAATTTTTATCTGGCCTTGTGATAGTTTGAATATTTTATATTTTTGAAGATATTTAATTCTTTTGTGTTCTCCATCATGTTAGCATATAACTATGCATAGTGTGTTTTGATTATTCTTTTTATTTCTTCTGGCTTTGTTGTGATTTCCCTTGCTTATTTGCTTTTTAATTGATTTGATTTTCTGCTATCTTCTTTTTAATTAAATTAACTAAACTTTTATCAATTTTATTAGTCTTCTCAAAGAACTCGGTTTCAGTTTTAATTATCATTTCTCTGGGCTTTTGTGGTTTCTAATATGTCTATTTCCCCTCTGTAAAAATCTCTTCGTTTATGCTTATTTTAGGCTTATTTGTTGGCCTTCTAATTGAAAAAAATTCATTATTCAGTACGTTAATCTCTTTTAAAATTTTGTTAATTTGTTTTTAGAGATAAGATTTGTCCCCTGCAGAATTCTTCAGCTGCATCCCAGAAATTCTGGCACATTATATATACATATATATATGATATTAATATATTATAATTTTCTTTCATGTAATTATCAGTTGTTTTTATGATTTGTTTTTTGATCCACTCATTAGTCAGGATCTTGTTGTTAGGTTTCTATTTGGTTCTATGTCTTTTATTTATGCTCCCTAAACCAATGATTATTTTTACTGTGTAATGGTTTATAAATAATGTATTTATTATTTCTCCCTTTTTATATTTGTTTGCATTATCTCTGTATTTTAATACTTAGTCAGTTTTTGTAAAACTTCCACGATGCACTGAGAAATACATATATATTATGTTATATGTATATTATATATATTCTTTTGTAATCTCACATATCTTTTAGCTCGTTTCTTCAGAAATTTGTTCAGTTTCACATATTCCTTTGGTTTAGCTTTCTGTTAGATTTATTTAAAATGGAGAGAAGGATATCAAAGCCTCCCATCACAGTTATCTTACTGTCTACCTCTTCTTTTAGCTATGTTAATTTTTCCTTTATGCATCTGGATGTGAAGGCACTTAGACAGCAAAAATTTATCACTGATTTGGTTTAATGTCTATGGTTCTTTTCAGTATAATGTAGTTTCCTTGTTTATCTCTTTTTATTTTTTGAATCTTAGTTTTCTTTGTAGATAGCTTGATTGTGACTACTGCTTTTTAAAATTCACTTGCTGTATAGTAATTTTTTTTCTATCCCTTCATTTTTAATTTGTGTACAAATTGTGGGATTTTGTTATCTTATCCAATTTGTCACTTTTCAGTTTAATTGGATTAATTAATTTACATTTAAAGTTATGAGAGTTATACTCATATTTTCCTCCAATTGTCTACAATATTTTTTCAAGTTATGATTTTTCCTCTTCTTCTGCTGTATACATAGTACTATTTTCCTTGAGTTATTGTAGCTTGATCTTTTTTTAAGGTGGCCCGATTACCAATAGTTGTCTTCTCCTCACCACCAATAGTCCCTTTCATTTGTTTATGTCTTTCCTTTTGGAGTTTTACTTAATTGATTTTTCTTTACTGTTTTATCTGTTTATTTAATTCTTGCCTTTTCCCAACCCCCCCACCTCCCCAGTTAGAGTGAGATTTCTGCTTCCTTTCAATTAATCTTGTTCATTAATTTTTATATTTCATTTTTTGGTGCCCATTGCCAGAGAAGCTTTCTCTTACTCTTTTCATTATCTACCCTCCCTTTTTGTTTAGATACTCATTCTCTGGCTCATGAATTTTATATATATGTAAGTATATATATATATATATATATAGATATGTACATATCTATACACATATATGTGTGTGTGTAATTTATAATTATAATGATTTGACATGGGCACATCACGTATTTCCATCTATTCCTCTGCTCCCTTCCCCCATTTCATGCACCCTTCCATTCTGTAAGTAGTGCCACAAACACCCCAATATTGATTGCCCATGGGTCTGGTGTTGCCAGGTTCTGTCCATGGTGACTGCTCCCTATCCACTTCTTTACTGATGCCTCCACCTGACCTCTGCCTTCACCACTGTCTTCTTGTCTACATTGAGAAAGGACTCTCTGTTTCCTCTCCCTTGCTGTTCTTGGCTGGCATATTATTTTATCCTTCCTGAATTTATTTTATCTGGGATTTTTGAAGAGCAAATAATGACTTCAGGTCTGGTTTTCCTCCTGAGAATGTTTCAAATATCTCTTCGTTATTTAATATCAGTCCTTTTCATTTATGTTTTAGCTTTTATTTGCAAAAAAACCTCAAATGGGAACACAGAGTGAGCTGAAATAACACAACAATAACAGAAACATCTAGAAAGGAATATAAAACATCAAATGGTTTCATCAAGAACGGGACAAGGAACTTTATTTCCTTTTTTGGGCAGTTATTAATTTTGTAGATGAAAGAAATTCTATAGATAGTCTACCCAGACTTTAGGAAAATTTTTCACAAAGTATTTCATATTAATTTTTATGAATGATTCAATGTCAACATAGTAGGGATGGTGGTTAACATTTTGGTCACTGATTTGAATAAAGGTGTAGACAGCATGCTCATAAAATTTGCAGGTTACACTAAACTCAAAATATGACAATGATAACGTATTGCATGATCATATACTGTATGAGAGAATGAAGATACAAAACAATGCTGAAAGCATTGAGGTGATTAATAAAATGAAATTCAATAGGGACACATAAATTCTTATACTTGGGCACAAAGAAAATCAACTTCACAAGTACAAGATGAAGGAGGCATGATTGGCTAGCAGTTTCTCTGAAAAAGATTGAGAGGTTTGAGTGGAATATTAGCTCAATATGAATCAATAGTGTCATATAATACTTTCAAAGAGGCTAAAGTGATCTTGGGCTTTGCTGAGATATATTGCTCCTAGAAATAAGAAGGTTATAGTTCTTTTGTAGTTTGCCCTTGTCAGACTTCATCTAGAGTATTATGTTCAGTTCCAGGCACTACAGTTTAAGGATTGATGGCTGGACAGTGATTGATAATCTGGACAATGTCCAGAGGGTGGAAGTCAGGAAGTCAGCCCTTGAGTTTCTGTCATATGAGACTTATCTGAAGCAACTGAAGATAAAAATTTGGAAAAGAGAAGAACGAGGAGGACATTATGGTTATCTTAAATATTTGAAAGCCTGCCATGTAGAGAAGGGAACAGATTTGTTCCGTTGAGCCCCAGGAAGAAGAACCTGTATAAAGAGGTTTCCTGATGTTAGGATAAACTTCCTAACATTTGGAGCAGTTCAAAAGTGAATGGGTGGTTACTGCTCAAGAGGTAGTGGATTTGCCCTCTTTGGAAATCTTCAAGTAAAATCTGGATAACTACGTTTGGATATAACATAGTGTGGCGTCCTTGTAGGTATAGGTTGGACTAGATTGATTGAGGTCAGTTCTCAATTGTGTGATTAAATAATTCGTTGATTCTGTGAAAATATAATTAAATTGTGGAACTATAATGAGGAAGAAGGTAGCATAATATGCAACAGTCTTACTAGAAAAATTTACAACTCAACACATACAAAATAGTTTTTGTTTTTATGTTCTTAGATATTGTTTGAAATAAATAACAGGTTGGAATTGGAGGCTAAGATGTTTTAAAAATGAATGTATGATACTTACAAATATGCAGCTTTTCCATCTTCTAGATCTTTGCTTTTGCTGTTGGCACCACTTTTCTTTCCACACATTCTTCTAGTAATGCACATTAACAATCCACATTGTCGGATAAAGAAGCAGCTAACATCAGTTACCACAAAAATTAGTAGAAGTGCAGCAACTCCTATGCCAATGATTGCACCAAGTCCAAAGCCATCAAAAAGCGTGTCTTAAAAATAAATGAAATATTACATTTTAGAAACTTGATAAGGAAAAAAGGAGAATATATTTAAATGAAAATTAGACCAAAATTCAGATTCAAAATTCTAAATATTAGAGATTTCAATTTTATGATTATTGGAGAATAAATACCAAATTTCAATGAACATTTTAAAGCAACTCATCAGGAAGGCTGTGAAAAATTCTTTGTAAAATCTCTATTGGAAAATTCTATTTTTTTTTCTAAAACTACATCTTACTCCTTGAGGTTGATAACGCCTTTTCTAAACTTGGCATATCATTAAATTAGTATCTTTATCTTAAATGTTTTGATTATTACACTGTCAAATATGTTAAAAATATGAAGTCAATCAAAAATCTGAATTAATTTTATACCAAATGATTTAACTTTTATCCTTGAAATTTGTGAATATGTTTGAAATCTATTTTAAGAGAAAAAATATTTTAAAAAGGAATGTCTCTACATATTTTAAAGTCAAGTTCCCTTTTTACCATATTTTTAGAATAATTTGTGTCCATATTTAAAAAAAATCGTTTTATATATAATAACACTTAGCCCACAGACAAATTTTGAAAATTGTGTGATACAAATAACTGACCACTAGTTGTGACTTCTGACAGACGCTATGGGTAGGAAAGGGGGCATTCATAATGTGACAAAGGGTACAGTGTATATCAATCCCTCCAGTGCAACATGGATAACCATGGCACTTTTGAGGTATGAAGATTATTTTTGTGGTGGGAATACTCAGCAAGGTAATAATGTATCATTCTTTTTTGGTGCCTCAGTTTACCTTCTTTCTCATGGAACATGACCAAAACTAGAGGTATGTGCTTTCTAATACAAGATAAAGCCAATGTTATCAAATTCTGTGGCTCATGATATAAGTATCTTGTTTTCTCAGTGTTCTGAGACTAGATTAGTTTCCACAGAGAGTGAGCTTGCAATAACAGGAATGTTCTCAGAACAAGTGTCTCCAACCACAAATATCTTGTCCACTGAGTGTTATACAGTTGTGCTATTTTTGTTCCTTCTCCCTCACAGACCCCTCCCCCATGCCTGCAGGATCCTCAGGATTGGACATATTGGGGAAGTGGGGAAAAGGAGAGAAAGGGTCAGGCATAGAGGGGGAGGGAGGGAAAAGGAAGGAGTTGAGGGGCAGGAATACTTTGAGCTGCCCTTGGTCCCCATTCCTGACTTTGGAGAATGGGGAATTCATAGTGCATCATTAAAAAAAATAAACTTCTTTTATTCCATTTTAAGTTCCTGTTTCTTTCTCTCTTTCCCCACCCTGCACTAGAACAGGCCACCCTTTGACCATCATCATCAAATTAGGTCCCAGTCAGAGCAAAAGTCAAAGTCTAGGTTTTTCTCTTTATCATGGCTCATTTTTTTGCTCTTCCTCTAGCTCAGAACCAGAATCACAAAGCTGCAGAGTTGGAAGGAACCTTAGCAGTCACTAATTCTAACTACACCTCCAAAAGATTCTGTTACAACACACTCAGATTGAGTTTGCTTGAAGCCCACCATGGATGGGGAACTTGCTACTTCCCAAGGCATCTCATTCCATTTCTGGATAACTCTAATTGTTAGGAAAATTTTCCTGCCTTCCATCTTAATTTTTTTTGTGATGGGAATACTCGGCAGAGTAATAATGCATCATTCTTTTTTGGTGCCTCAGTGCCTGCCTTCCATCTTAATTTTTTTCCTTTCACAATTTCTTTGCATTTTTCTCCATTCTTCTCTGTGGAACTAGGCAAAAAAAATCTGCCTCTGTATGACAGTTTGTCAAGTACTTCAAGACAGCTATAATGTTCCTCTGAATTTTTCTTCTCCAGGTTAAATATGAACATTTCCTTTAATGTATTAGATCTTGTTGAATCCAGATCCTTCGACATTTTGGTTACCATCCTTTGGAAATCCTCCAGCTTATCAAGGAGAGGAAATAATAGATTTAAGAAGAATTATAGAAACAAAGGCACCAAGACCTGTCAATTGCAGTTGGATGCAGAGGACTTTAAAATTCTGTGCTTTTAACTTTGTACTTGAACATTTAGGCAGAATTTTATGTAGAAAGTGAAACCTGAACTTAATTTTAGAAGTTGGATAAGGTGTGATGTGCAAAGAGAAGAGAAGAGAGCAGGATGATGGGAATTGATTTGTTATGCTATGAGGATAGTAAGAACACTGATCTAAATGAAGCAAAGAGGAGGAAAGAGAAAGTAGGTTTCATAGAGAGGGTAGGATCAAGTCATAAAAGCTTAGTAAAGGAATTTAAATTTGATGTGGTAGACAACACAGCAAGTTTCTTTGAAGCATCTTGAATGGGAAGTCACATTTAAAAAGTGAGTTTTAGGAAGATATCTGGCAGTCTATTGAAAACAAATACGGGAAGTATCTTTCTTTGGACCCTAAGCTGGAAAGAACAGTGAACTTGTCTAAGAATCTAGCTTTTGCGGTTAGCGTGGGATCCATTATGGGCAGAATTGCTAAAGTGTGACATCAAGAGGCAAAGGAAAAAAAATCAAGTCAAATTCACATCAACATATATATTACTGTTGTTCAATCAGTCACATATGACTCTTTGTGACCCTGTGGATGCAGCAGACTAACGCTGTCCATGAGGTTTTCTTGGCAAAGATCCTAGAGTGGTTTACCATGTGCTTCTCCAGTCAATATATACATAACACACACAGACCACATCAACACACATAAGTAATGCGTGAGCATGTGTGTATGTGTGTGTGTGTGTGTGTGTGGGGTGTGTGTGTGTAAAATCAAAGCCTATATAATAAGGCTTTATATATGTAAGACTTCTCCTAGGCCATGTGGCGTTGATGCCATAGGTTCTTCACCCCTGGTCTAGACATACACAGTCCTTGTCCTTAAGAAATCTGTCCACAGTCTATTAAGGAGACCAAACACATCCACAGTTAGTAACAATATAATTGTTTTATGAAAAGAAGAAATGCAAGATCTAGCCTAGGATTAATTATCCTAGGATAATTAATTTAGGATTAATTATCAAATAATATGTATGACAAGCTCAGCTCCACTGTGGACTTTGAATAGTTCATGGAGGACAGACTTGACATAAGAAGGATCAAGATAGAAGCATTATGTTGGAAGGTCCTCTAATTCAACTGCCTTCCCACTTTAGGAATCCTTTCTATAATGTTTCTATTAAGTGATCATCCAGATTTTTCTTGACCATGTCATGATAGGGCATTCATCACTTTGCAAGGTTTTTTTTGGACAGCTCTGTTTATTAGAATTTTTTTTTCTTGAAATCAAGCTGAAATTTATCTTTCTCTCACTTCTACTCATTCTCCTCCCCTTCTCCTCATTTACAGATCCAATGTTTGGAACTATATGGATTGTTTATGTGACATTCTTCCAAATATCTGAAGACAACACTTATTTGAATTTTACCTAATTCTTCTCTTTTCCACACCAGCAGGTCACTCTACTATTCACCAATCCATTAATTAACTCATACATTTACTTATTTTATCAAGGGCCCTTGGTATGCTATATGCTATGTCCCAAACTAGGTGGGGTCAGGTATACAGAGATAAAAAAGTATCTGCCTTCAGGAAACTCATATTCCACTAAGAGGAAACAGCATATACGGAAAACCAAATTTTAAAAATAGTAACATTTTTCTATTTTTAGTAAAATAGTAAATTAACTGTGACAAAGGACAATAAATTTATTGACATACTAGAAACTCAATAAATTCTATCTCTCTAAAAACATTTAATGTGGAATAATAACTTATTTTTGTAATAATGATCTATTTTTACATGGTTTGGCATTGAGTTCACAAGATTTTAAAAATATTTTTCTTTCTTTTACTCATTCATTTCATTCTCTCTCTCTTTTTAAACATTTTTATTTGAAGTTTTGAGTTCCAAACTCTATCCCTCCCTTTTTCCCTCCCCTGCTCCCTTCCCTGAGGATAGCAAGAAATCAGATATAGGTTATACATATGCAATTATGTAAAACATTTCCATATTAGTCATTTTCACAAGATTCTGATAGATTCTTTAATCATGGGATCATAAAGTTACAAGGAATTTCAGAGGGCATCTATTTTAAACTCTTGTTTTTTGTTTTTTTTTTAACCAATGAAGAAAACTGATCAAACCCAAAGATCATACAAACCCAAAGATCATACAAACGGTAAGCAACTAAAGTGGGATTTGAATCCTGGCTTGACTTCAAAGCCTCTTTTCCACTCTACCAAGCTTTGATATGACATTTCTGGAAAAATAACACTTTAATCATAGTAGCTATCATGTATCTTTGACAAATAATCCATTTTTCCAACTCTGGTCTTGATTAAATCCCAGTGGTCTTTAGTGGATTTAAGTTGAGTGACTTCCCAGTTTATTGAAGTATATTAATTCCTATTTCTCAGATATATTATTAAATTTCCTGACAGGTGACATGGACCCAGGTTGTCCTGAAATATTTCATTTCCATTTTGGATTTCTTTTTGTAATTCTGCTTTTCAGAATATTTATCACCATTCATCATTCCCTCAATGGGGATAAGCTTTCTAGGACCACTAGAAGCAAAAATATCCCAGGAATTTTATTTTCTTACAGTCTGATAAAGATGTTTAGAGCTTCCAGGCTCATCTGAATTTTCCTTAACAAGGATTTTGGTATATCCGTGAATGAAGAAGTCAGTTTCATTAGTAAAAATTATCTTTTACCATTCGTCATTACTCTAGTCTTAACTGGACAAGCATGTTTTCTTCACAGCAAGGGTTAGCAATTTTTTATCAGCTGTTGCTTTTAGTTTTGAACCACACTTTCATATATGCTTTGATGAAACTGATACTGTTTCCCTGTGGGCTTGAATGATCCTTTAATCACTTGGCTCTCCCACATCTGCAGCTGCTACAATATTTTTAATGGTCACTGAGGCACGCTCTTTAAGAGCTACAACCTTTGCATGTTTCCCTTATCCACTCTTAAAAATTACAAAATTTTTTAAAATTAAATTAAAATTTAAAACAAGAGAAAGAACAACAAAACACATTTATATGACATGAAATCAATCATTCATTTCCAGAGACATAGCTAAAGATGGGGAAACTAGTTTACTCTAGTTTCATCTGGCCAAGTCACAAACTATAGTCTTTTTGGTAAGATAGAAGATCACCAGAACTTAACATTTGTCCTTTCATAATACTCTCCACATCCCTAAGTGAACTGCCAATATATATGAAAAACCTGTTGATTTCCTAGAGCCTGAAAACTTACTGAGTAGTTTCTTTGCTAATACTCTAGGATTTTAAAAGTTAAACATTATCTCATAAATTAAGAGGGAATAGTTTTATCTTCCTCAGGCCTATCAACACCTTTTATTTTTTTATATTATCTCATGGCCATTGCTAGCATTTTTAGAATTGTTAGATAATAATAGGGATAAGGGGGAATCCTTAAGTTCAAGTGTTTTCCACTGCATATAATATTATCTTTTGGTTTTAGCCAAATGTTTTTAATTATACACAAAGAGACACATACACACACATATATGTATATCTATATACACACCCACATATATCAATTAAATGAGTTTTTACATCAGCATAATCACTATATTGTAGCACTATAATTTCTCCCAGAATCCCTCCCCTCTCTCCTTCTTATTTTCTCATATCCTTTCAAATCATGCTCGAACTTTATTTTTTGTTACATCCACTTATGATTTTTGGTGTGTGGTTGTTTTTTCCATTTTTATTGCTGTGATTACTATGGATATTGTTTTCTAGGTTTTGCTTACTTCATTCTGCATCAGCTTCATGTAAATTTTTCCATGCTTCTCTGTATATATATCATTTTTGAAGACAGTAATATTCAATTAATTTAATGTACTATAATTTATTTAGTCATTGCACAATTGAAGGGAATTTACTTTGTTTCTAATTCTTTGCTATCACATAAAAGTACTGCTATAAATATTTTGGTGCATATGAAGACTTTTTTCTTATAGATAGTTTCTGTTGGACATAAAGCCAGGCCTGGGGTCTGGTTCAAAAGGCATGGTCATATTAATCACACACACACACACACACACACACACACACACATATATATATATATACATACGTGTATATATGTGTGTGTATATAAGTTGTTTATATATCTTGTATACCAAATCCTGACCAGAGAAATTTGGTATAAAGACTTTTTCCCAGTCAACCACTTCCCTTCTTATCCTAGGTATATTCATTTTGTCTATATAGAAGATTTTCAGTTTCATGTAATCAGTGTTAACTATTTATCTTTTGAAGATGCATCCATTTCTTGTTTGGATAGGAATATCTATTTTGCCCCCATCAGGGAAAGGTATATGATCTGCTTCTCTTCTGATTTTTTAATATTAATAACTGGTATCACATTAATTTAGAATGTGTAATAGGACATAATATAAGGTGCTGATCCAAGACTAATTTCTGCCAGACTGCTCACCAATTTTTCCAGCAGTTTCTACCAAAAAAGAAGGTTTTTTTGGTAAGTAATTTATGTTTTCCACTTTATCAAACTCTGGGTTATTGAGTTCCATTATTTCTGATTCTGCCTTGTCTAATCTGTTTCACTGATATGTCTCTGTTTTAAAACCAATACCATATAGTTTTGATGACTGCTGCTTTTTAGTATTTTAGTATTTTTAGTATTTTAGTATTTTTAGATGTCTGGAGTGCTATTCCACCCCTCATCTCTATTTCTTTTCACCATTTTCCTTTATAGTCTAGATCTTTTGTTTGTCCAAATGAATTTTATCATTATTTTTATCAAGTTATAATAAGTATTTCTTTGGTATGTTGACTGGTATATCCTTAAAAGCACAGATTAATTTTCTAAGCATTATCATTTTTATCATTTTGGCATAGCCTCAACATTGAATATTACTCCAGTTGTTTAAGTTGTTTTTGATTTCTTTAAGGATCATTTAGTCATTGACTCTATTTTTTGTATGCTTTGGTAGGTCAATGCCAAGATATTTTATGCATTTTGTAGTTATTTGGAATAAGATTTTTCCTTTCTGTTATGGCTTCTTGGATTTTGTTATTAACATATATAATGCTGTTGATTTTTGAGGGTTTATTTTGTAGCCTTCAACTATGCTGAAATTATCAACTATTTCAGTATCTTTGCTGATTCCCTAGGATTTTTCAAATAAACCATCACATCATTAACAAACAAGGACAATTTTATCTCTTTACTTATCTCTATGCTTTTAATTTCTTTCTCTTGCCTTATTGCTGTTGCTAGCATTTCTAGAACTATATCAAAATAATAATGGGGAGAGCGAGCACTATTGCTTCACTTCTGAATTTATTGGGAAAGGTTCTGGTGTATGACATTTGCTTTTGGTTTTAGATAGATGCTTGCTTTGACATATTTTTAAAAAGGTCCCTTTGTGCCTCTACTTTGTAGCATAAAAGAGTACTCTACTTTGTCAAAGACTTTGTTTGTACTAATTGAGATGATCATGTGGTTTTGAATGTTTTTGTTTTTAATATGACTATGTTGACTGTTTTCCTAATGTTGAACCATCATTGTATCCCTTGTTTAAATTTCACTTGGTATTTAAGTCAGTGTCTATTATGTATATTATGAGTTATAGTTTTTATTATGCTTTTTTCTTTGAAGGATTATTAACAAAGGGAACCCAAGTTAGGGCCATCTTGAAATTCATATCCTGGAAATAAAATAGATAATAGAAAACAGTGCTAATTGCAAAATTCATGTTTTCAGGTTTAGAAAATTGTACCAGATTACTTTTTTCTTTTCCAACAAGAGAGTCTTTGTTAGAAATTGTAAAATATTAGTATTTACTTAAAGAGTTAATACAAACTGAAGATGCAAATTAGGTTTTGCAATTGCTACCCAATTGAGTTTTAAAGCTAATAATACACTATTAGGTCATGAAATTTGTATTTCATGATGTGTATTGAGGGAGATGACTGCATATTAAAAAAAAACATAATTGTATTCCCCAAGAAAAACAAGTAAGTTATAATTTCAGCATATAAGCACAGCTTTTAAGTTAGAAGTCATTTAAGTGATTTGTCTAGGCTCTCCTTTAATTTCATACACGCCATATAATAAACTTAAAATTTTGTTACTGTTCCAGTGTAATGGAAAAAGTTAGAAAACATTACTTCAGAGATGAGTAGAGTATATGATACAATTAATTGATAGGAAAGAAAACAAATATTTTTATAATTAAGAATCAACTAAATGCAATTCTAAAGTCATATGACCCCAATACCATCTATATTTCTAGCTTTAATAATTCAAAGATAGATATGCTTACCTTTAATTATGTTGGGTTTTGGTGGCATGCTGAACTCGTATACTGTTGGTTCAGAGAATCCAAGTCTATTTGCTGCTGTAATTTGTACTTCATAACCCATAGTCCACTGTAAATGTTCCAAAACTATATGATCTTTGTTACCCTGCACTTTTTTCTCAAGCCACTGGTCTTCCTTATCTTTCTGTCAAAATAAGAAAAAAAAAGCACTTTGAATATCCAATAGCTAATAACTTTTTTCAAATAGTAATTGTTTGGACATATTTTAAAAATGATTTTATGAAGATTATTGTTTACTTTATAAAAATATCTGTAAGTGCCTCTTTTGCAATATTTTTTTCTAAGAGAAGTGAATTTATCTTTATATAGTAAGGTAATACATGTGTGATGATGAAGGTCTGTAACACAGTGGTACGTTTACAGTAAAGTTTGTTGTTGTTCAGGAACTCAGTCGTATCTGATTCTTCTTAACCCCGTGGAACACAATGTCTAGTGGGTTCTCTTAGCAAAGACACTGTAACAGTAAGGCTAGAGTATATTAATGCCTTTTTCTAGGCAGAGCCAAATGCTCACACATATAATTATGGCTGTTTCTTGGTTAATTTTAAGAACTGAGCATTTTCTAAGGCAAAGCATATTATTTAATCAGTATTTTCAATTAAAACTTTTATTTTCCATATTTTATTTTGTATATCATTAGACCTTAATGTAAGTTTTAGCCCAATTTCATTTAGCCACACTTATATATGTGAGCCTCTCTTTCCTGGGGGGCAAGTGTTGAAACATGGTGCTGTGTTTTCAGCAGCGCAATGTCTGGAGAACCAGAATAACTCCCGGTAAAGACCTCATGATGATGCTGGATCTGGTGGTCCAGCTTTCTGGGCCAGATCTAAACGAGGCCAATCCAGTAATTTTAGGCTTAAGGGTAAAATTCAATAAAAGGAATTCAAGGATCACAAACCCAGTAAAAATCACTTTTTACTAATAATAGATGAAAAGAAATAACTTAAAAGGAAACACAATAAAAATAAAGCACTATTCCCCTCTGCTTCTACAATGAGCGTAGTGGACTCTTACTCCTATTAGCAAAATATTCCCTAGAGGGCAACAACTCAGGTGGAGCTTACTGATATTCTTTCACACGAGGTTCCTTTTAAACCTTCCTATGAATAAAGAGCCTCTCTATCAAAAAACTAGCCCAACACCATGCCTGTGGGGAAGCTTTGGCGGTGTGTGTGTGTGTGTGTGTGTGTGTGTGTGTGTGTGTGTGTTTGTGTGCCGCAGCACAAAACAAGCATAACTAGCTTTTTTAGGTGGCATGAATTTTAGTGGGTAAGACTTTACCAGTGGGTATGTCTTTACTAGTGCAGAGGAGCTTTTGTGTTCATATCTATATCTATACAGCTATGTATATGTATGTATGTATATATACATACAATATAGCTTTCTTAGTTTTTGAAAGATGTTACTGGTCATTAAAAATAATTTTAAGATTTATAAGAAATTTTATAGTTTTTACTTAATTCTTACTTTGAATTAAATGGAAATATTTTTGAGGTATTTTCAGCATTTGGGATTACATAAAGTATATGAAATTTATTTTTCTATTAATTTTAAATTAGCTGAAGCATATATATATATATATATAAGGTATATATATGTGTGTGTATGTGTGTGTATACATCTATATCTATCAGGCTGGACACAATGATCATGATTGTGATGTGATAATATTATTTATTTCTTCTGAGTAATTTTTCATCTTCATAACATCTTTAAATTGTATATGGGTCACAGCTATCAAAATTTACCTTTTTACAAATCAAAGCATCTTAGTATTGTTATGAAAATAGTTTTGACTTTGTGGACTTCATGAAAGGATCTTGGGGATTCTCAGGAGACCCTGGACCATACTTTGAGAACCACAGACCTACATTAGTATGGGCACTAATAGTAAGAAAAATTTCTACTAATGGCCTTCAGAGATATTTTAAGAAGTTAATTCAATCAAACTTGAATTTAGCAACACTTTCACTGAAGTTATTATTCTTTACTTTCAATATACAAGCACTTAAAGATTCACAATTATGCCACTCACATGTAGCATCCTTTTCGAGGCAGGTTGGCAAGCGGAACAAGTCTCCAAAGACTGGCCAGCAAATGTACCACTGGGAGGTAATATAACGTAGGGCAGTGATTCTCAAAGTGTGGTCAAGGGTCTCCTGAGAATCCCCAAGATCCTTTCATGAGGTCCACAAGGTTAAAACTATTTCCAAAACAATACTAAAATGCTTTGATTTGTAAAAAGGTAAATTTTGATAGATGTGACCCACATAAACAGAAATTCTTTGGGGGAGTCTTCAATAATTTTTAGAAGTGCAAAGCCAAGTTGAGATAATTTTATCAGACTCGATCATTAATTTATATTACTTTAGCTTAAAGCTTAACTTTATTCTCCCTCCTTTCTTTTTAATGCTCTTCTCTGCATAACATGAGAACATAACAATTTTATCCTGGGTCAGATCATGGTGTGTCTGCTCTTTGGAGCTAGCAGTAAAAAGGGAATTTGAAAATATGTTGCTCTTTATGATATTTCATCAAAATGTTAGAGACCTACCTTTTTAGCTTCAATAGCTTTACAGAGTTTTAGAGCCCTGAGATATTTATCTCACACTTTTTATTTTCTGATCAGGAAATTGAGTCCCCAAGAGTTGGACTGAAATGCCCAAGGTGTTAGAGTAAGTTAGTGACAAAGCTGAGATTCAAACTTCATTCTTCAGATATTTTTTTCTCTTTTGCTCTATTTCTATCATTTATACTTAATAGCCTCTAAGGTGCTTTCTAATTCTAAATGAGGAAACCAACACTCTGAGAGGTCAGTTGACTTATCTGTCACTTAGAAATGGGACTATATGAAGTTAATAGTCAACCATACACAAAATCAGAAAATCTCAGTAGAAGCATCTGTATTTTTTGGGTAGTGATCAGACTGATGCATTAGGACAAAGAGGAGAGTTGGTTACTCATATCAGCAGATGATGATGTTGTTTCCTGGATGAAATATTTGTAATATGTACTGTAGGCTATTTGTTTTTATCTTATTCTTAAATTATGGAATAAAACAAGCATTTCCATAACAGTGTAATAAAAAAGATGGTTGCACATGAAACTTCAAATCTATTACGCATAACTTTCTATTCTTTTAAAAAATATAATAAAGTTATGATGTAAATTTCTTTTTTTCCCTTTTTTGGTAATATTTTTATTACATGTTTATTTATACCATGCATTATTGCTACTAAATTATGTTTCTTTATTGTGAATGTAGTGTTGGTATGTAAGTGCTATTATGCATTATTTGCCATATATTGCTCATATGTTTTTCTCTGATGTAATTTTTTCTTTTTTTCCAATTACATATAATGTTTAACAATTTATATTTAAGCAATAAGACCTTTATCAGAGAAACTAGCTGCAAATTTTTTTCACAGTTATAATTACCATGTATATATTTCCTTCCATCTTATTTTCCCCATTTATCCTTCTCTCTTTCTCTTTTCAGGCTGGCCATCTTCAAAAGTGTTTTGCTTCTGACTACCACCTCCCCCAATCTACCCTCTCATCACCTCCTCCCCTTTCTTCTATCCCCTTCCCCTCCTACTTTCCTGTAGGATGAGACATTTCTATACTCAATGAATGTGTTATTCCCTCTGAGTCAATTCAGATGAGAATGAGGTTCAAGCACTGCCTGATATGCTCCTCCCTCATTTCCCCCTCCACTGTAAAAGCTCTTTTGTGCCTATTTTATGTGAGATAATTTACCCTATTCATACTTCCCCCAGTATGAATTTCCAGCAGAGCTCTATATGTAGAAACTAATAAAAGATTTGGGCATTGCATAGAAACTTGTTCTTCTTAGAACTTTTCTGATCTGAGGCCATGCTAACTTCCTTTAGCTTATTTATTAACTGAGATACATACTCATTATGAGTTTCTCAATCTTCTCCATTTTCTTCAGTTCCAAAGCAAAAGTAAACAGACACATACGGCTGTCTCCTAAACTTTAGAATGTTGGGAATCATTCTTGGTAATACTGACTCCACTGAGATTTTTGTTTTTGGGCCTCAGGATCTCTAAGCATATTTAGCAAGGTGTAGTTGAGACATTCAGGTGATGGGTCTCTCCGAGAGTGCTGAGGTGTAGTTTTAGACTTTGATTTCTACCAAAGTCAACATCTGTTGATCAGTCAGTAAACACTGAGTAAGTGCCCACTACTTGCCAGGCACTGTGCTAAATGCTAGATATACACAATAAGGGCATAAGATTGTCACTGCTCTCAAGAATCTCACAATCTAATAAGCAAAAGACAGTTCTTGCCCTCCAGAATCTCACAATCTACAATCTCCTTAAGATTGCACTTTGCTTACAAAATCTACCTTGATCAGAGCAAATCAGGCTAGGAAGTCAAATAATAAGTACTTTTCCGTACATCACCTTAGAAACTGTAGCAGCTACCTGGTTCCTTGTTGGAACCTGTGCATACTGGGAGAAATGGTCCATCATCAGTATGACATGATTTATGTCCTTACAGTCTCCTTCTGGAGAAAAAAGTCAATGAATATAAGGTCCAATGATGTGCTGGTGTATATATTCTCTAAGTATGTGGCATAAGTTCATCTTATAGACCTTGTAGATGAAAACTTTACAAAATAATGAGAAGAAATACTGGCACTGCCAGACAAAGATCTTTTGGATACATTTAGTACAGACCATATTATTCTGGTGCCATTTTGGGGCAAAAAAATTGTTCCTCTCTCTCTCTTAACGCAAATGTTCCAAGTCATCATATTATAGCCCTCAAATGCATGGCAAAACATTAATTGCTTTCTGCTACCATGTGTGGGGCCCTTTAGAATCTGGTACAGTATTTCACTGCACAGTTTCAACTCCAACTTTGGCCATTGTCTTAACAGTAAGTTCCCTTCAAAGAATGAAACTTGGACTGGCATTATTTCTTGCATCCCTTCAATATGTATCTATTCTTGCTGCTAGTCATGCAAAGACAAATGAGGCAAAAAGGAATGACATGGTACAAAAAAAATTCATATATACTGATGGGTAAAAGTCCCTTATTCACAGTTATACTTTCATTTGATTGTAAATTAGTGCCCTTTGGCCCAGCAATACTTTTCCGTAAGTTGTTACATAAACAATGCTCAACAACCACACTGTTTCACCTCTGCAAAGAAGGGAAGGAGGTGAAATTTTTTTATCTTTTTTTCAGGTTCACTCAATGTTCAATTTTGTCTCTGGTTATTATTGTTTCCATTAACGTTGTTATATTCATTTTATCTATCTATACTTTTTGGGCTCTATTATTTCATTTTCATTAGTTGAGTTAAGTCTTTTCATACTTCAGTTTTCTTCATTTATAACATTTTACGTGAGAACAATTATTTTTATCTATTTTTCTCAGGTGACAATTTGTTTAAAAATTCCCCAATTAAATGATATCTAGTTTGTTTTCAATTCACTGATACTACGAAAAGTGTTGTTATAAATATCTGACTTTACTTAGGACCTTTCTATTTTTCACTTCCTTAGGATTTTTGCCTAACACTGACCTCTCTGGGTCAGGGATATGGCAAATTTTAGTCACTTACTTCCAAATTGCTTTCTAGATTGGTTGAACCATAGTGTGTTTATTTTTCCATAGTCCTTCCAATATTTTATAAGTTGTGTTATGTGTATGTGTGTAAAACCTAAGAGAGATGTTTTATTTGCATTTTTAACTGTTCTTTATTTGGAGTAATCTTAGATTTAAAATGATTAAGGACAACAAATATATTATTTTAAAATTATAGGCAAATATTTAAATTATAAACTGTCAAACAAAATACCACATTAGAGGCAGCTAGATGGCTCATCTTTCTGAATTTAATTCTCACCTCATACTTACTAGCTTGTCAAGTCACTTAACCCTGTTTGCCTCAGTTCCTCATTTGCAAAATGAGCTGGAGAAGGAAGTGGCAAACCATAGAACAAATAAGAAAGAGGTTAAGGAGATGAATAGAAGAAATGATGAATCACCTTATCAAGAAAACTCCTAATGGGGTCACAAAGATTCAGACATGACTGAATGACCGAGCAACAATAATAGCGTTATTGCCTCCCTTAATCTGCCCTCTTTCTTATCACTGTACCCCTTGTCTTCCTACTTCCCTCTTTGGTAAGATAGATTTCAATACCTAATTAAGTGTGTGTATATATTCTTGCCTCTTTAAACCAGGTCAGATGACAGTGAGGTTTGAAGGTTGCCCTTCCCATTTTCCCCTCCACTGTAAAACTCATCCTTGTGCCCTTCTTTTATGTGAAATAATTTCTCCCATTCTTTTCCCTTTCCTCTTCTCTTAATGCATCCCTCTTTCCCACCTTGCCATTATTTTCAAGATCATCTCAACATAATCAACTTACACCTGTGCCCTCTAGTTATAATTCTTTTAACTACTCTTATATTGATAAAATCCTTAGGAGCTATAAGTATCATCTTCCTACATAGAAATGTAAACAGTTTAACCTTTTTGAAGTCTTTATTTCTTTGTCACATTTATTTTTTGAGTACTCTCTTGAGTTTTGTATGTGAAAGCCAAATTTTCTAATCATTTCTGGTCTTTTCATCAGGAATGCTTGGAAGTCTTTGATTTCATTAAATGTCCATTCCTCCCCTCTCCCCCAAAGATTTATACTCACTTTTGCTGGGCTGGTTTTTGTTTGTAATCATTTGTCCCCCAGAATACATATTCTAAGCCTTTAATGTGATAGGTGCTTTAAATGTGATCCTGACTATGGATCTATGGTATTTTAATATTTTCTTTTTGGCTGTGTGTAGTATCTTTTCTTTGACCTAGAAGCTCTGGAATTGGATTATAATATTCTTGGGAATTTTCATTTTGAGATCTCTTTCAGCGAATTCTTTCAATTCTTATTTTTTCCTTTGATTCTAAGATACTGGGGAAGTTTTCCTTGATAATTTCTTGAAATATTATGTCTAGGCTTTTTTTTTCTTATCATGGCTTTCAGGTGGTACAATAATTATTAAATGATCTCTCCTGGATCTATTTTTCAGCCAATTGTTTTTTCAATGAGATAATTTCACATTTTCTTCTATTTCTTCATTATTTTGACTTTGTTTTATTGTTTCTTGTTGTCTCATGGTGTGATTAGATCCACTTGCCCAATTCTAGTTTTTAAGGAGTTATTTTCTTCAGTATTTTTGGTGCCTCTTTTACCAAATAGTTAATTATCTTTTCATAGTTTTCCTGCATGGCTTTCATTTCTGTTCTCAGTTTTTCCTGGACCACTCGTATTTGATATTGAAAATAATTTTGAAGCTCTTCCAGGAATTTTTATTGGGCTTGTATTCAATTCCCAATTTTTCTTTGAAGCTTTTCTTGTTTCGACATTGTTGCTTTCTTCTGAGTTGTATCTTGATCTTCCCTATTACTGCAGTAGCTTTTTATGATCAGGTTGTTGTTTGCTCATTTTCTGGCCCCATTTCTTGACTTTAAACTTGATAGTAAAATTGGACTCTGCTCACCTTGGGGAAGTTCACACTATCTCAAGTTAAAGGCTTCTCTGTGCTACTTTTTTCAGAATTAGTTCTTGCAGTTTAGAACTTTTTGGTGCTTCCAAGGTGATGTGATCTGGGGAGAGGTGTGGTCACTGTTCTCCCACTTAGAACTGAGATCTGAAAGTGGGTATGGACAATGGAATTTCCAAATAATTCTAGAAATTTATTTAGAAATTATTTTCTAAATTTAGAAATTTAGAAAATTATTATAGAAATTTAGAAATTATTTAGAATTCTAGAAATTCTAAATTCTAGAATTATTTAGATAGAATAGAAATTATTTAGAAATTATTCTTTTTTAAAAAACTTTCAAAAACAAGAAACACAAATACAAGAGAGTCCAAAACAGAAGATGAAAAATCTATTTTTGTTGGCTTCTTGACAGTGCTTTCTAGTTGAAAACTGGCAATAGGTTTGAATATAATGACAAAGGAATATCATTCCAAAGGATAGGGAAAGAGCTCTGGGCTTGGAGTTAAAAGATCTAGATTCAAATCCTCATTCTGCTTGTAACTTATTACTTGTATGACCTTGGGCAAATTAATTCCTCTCTGTAGGTCTCAGTTTCCTTGACTAGGAAATGAAGGGAGTTAGACTCGATAATTATTAAAGTCTTTCCAAATTCTAACATTCCATCATTCAGTGGATAAGTCTATTAAATGATTCTGTGAGAAGTGTTCTACCATTCTATGAACGCCCAAAAAGGAAAGAACTATGTCTTATTGGAAACTTGAACTCCCCAGTGCATAGTACGATGGGCTGAACTAATAATAGAGACCATGAGAATTAACATTACAGCCAAAAATCCCTGTAATATTACAACAGTCTCCATTGTCATACCCCTATTTTTGGTTCTTCCCATGTCCTACTTTGTCCTCCCTCTTAAACAGCCACAAACTGGGACAGTACAGTTTATGCAGCAGTCGGAGATGTTGGACGTTGGTCACCTATGCCTTCCAAGGACAGGGCATTGTGCCCCCTTGTTGCCTGCAAACAGCCCCCTGGGGAAACCTAGTGTTTCTTTTTCCTACTTTAGCTAATTGTAAGTACAGAAAGCTTTGAATTTGATAGAGGAGCAGCGCATAAATATTGTTGAGCACACTCTTGGTTTTTAATCACTTAATACGAAAACT
This sequence comes from Bettongia penicillata ogilbyi, assembly GCA_023548195.1. Lineage (NCBI taxonomy): Eukaryota > Metazoa > Chordata > Mammalia > Diprotodontia > Potoroidae > Bettongia > Bettongia penicillata. The sequence continues at coordinate 1,203,385 of JAJHZJ010000525.1, read as the reverse complement.
TAAATTTGGCATAAATATCCTAAAACTTCTTTAGGCACAAATATCTTGGGACACCCTCATTATTCTGGTTCATAGAATTCAAAATGATTGATGCTACAAAGAAAATAATGAACTGTAAGACAAGTTTTTGGCTGTACCCAGAATAGAGTATGTACTTTGAGGTCTTCCAGGAGTGTGATAGATTTGTGCTAAATTAACCTACACTTAGTTCCTTTTATGGTCATGATTATGCCGTTGCAAGATGACTGCCTGGAGCTGATAGAGGAGAAAGGTACAACGTAGAAATGGATTTTAAGTCCCACGCTGTAATTGGTCAAAGATAGTTACTTTTTAATGGGATCAAATGCTGACAATGAAGATGTGACTTTCCTGGAGAAGATGAAAGTATTTATCAGTATTTCCTTCACCCACTGGTTCAGTTTGATTTCCAGATTTAAGCATTAAGTCTTTGATCTCTATTTTCCCTTTTAGTATCTCACTGTCTCCAGACATTTCTGTCCACTGCCAACGTAGGATTTTGTTTTGCTTCATTGTGCATATTTGCTACAACAGTTTTTTTTTTCAATGGGGGTGTAGTAGAAGGGAAAGAAAATGAGGCATATGGAGTCCCCTCTACTTCCTCAGAATATGAATGATGATTTGGCTTTTATTTTTTTGGGGGGTGGTTATTATCATTTTCATAATTAATTTTAATTTTAAAATTAATTTGTCTTTTCATAGTGCTCAATGACATTGAGAGAAATGGTCCTAGCATAATTCATTACCCTACTCTTAGTCTTCTGTGACCTCTTGCCTAGGTAGGGACAAAATTATGGCCTTACATAATTTAATACATGTCTTGGAATGTAAAGTCCTCTCTCTTAGAATCACTGTAAAAGCATCTTTGGGACAACTACAGGAAGAGATATGATGACAGGAATGATATGTTCTTCATCCTGTTCCCCTATGGTTTTGATGTCTTACCCAAGGACTCTATATTTGGATAGTTTTCTTTCCGTATGAGAATTGTTATGGTGACATCAATCAAAAATGTTCTTAATTCCTTATGAATCGACATGTCAGCAATTTGGGCAATAGTTTTTTTTTAAATATGAGGATACTCTTATTTCAGTATCATTTATTTGTGGAATTCCTAAGAACAATTTGAGGTCTGGATTTGTAACATTGGCAGTTGGGTGGCACAGTGGATAGAGTGCTGGGCCTGGAGTCAGGAGAACCTGAGTTCCAATCCCATCACAGACACTTATTGACTATGTGACCCAGGGCAAATCATTTAACTCTGTTTGCCTCAGTTTCTTTTTAAAATTTTATTTTATTTTAATTTATGGAATAAAACAAGCATTTTTATAACAGTATAATAGAGAGATGACTGCATATGAAATTGGAAATCTATGTACAACTTGCTATTCATTTTAAATATATGAAATAGATAAAATTGCTATTAAAATATAGAAATATTCCTTTCAAATATGTGGTATGTAAATTTTTTTGACCTTTTTTCCCTTTCCCCCATGCCCTAGATATGGCTACCATTAGACAACAAATGTGTGTGTGTGTGTGTCTGTGTGTGTCTGTGTGTATGTAAAATCATTCTATCCATACTTCTATTTATCAGTTCCTTCTTTGGATGCAGACAGTATCTTCCTTCATATATCCTTTGTAGTTAATTGGGTATTTAATCCTCAAAATGACTTATTTGCTCAAAGCTATTCTTCAAACAACATTGCTGTCACTGTATACAATGTTCTCTGGTTTCTGCTCATTTTGCTCTTAATTATTTTGTGCAAATCTTTCTATGTTTTTCTAGGAATATCAAGCTCATCATTTCTTATAGCACAGTAGTATTCGATCACAATTATATATCACAACTTGTTCAGCCATTCCTCAGTCAATGGGCATTCCTGCAATTTCCACTTTTTTGCCACCACAAAGAGAAGTGTCATAAACATTTTAGAACATATAGGTTCTTTTCTCTTTTCCCTAATTACCTTTGGAAATAGACATAATAGAGTTATTGCTGGCCAAAGGTATAGGCAGTTTTATAACTCTTTGGGCATAATTCCAGATTGCTCTCCAAAATGATTGGATCCGTTCAGAACTCCACCAAAAATGAATTAATGTCCCAATTTTGATGGTTCAAAGTAAAGAAACTGTAAAGAAATATTTACTAACAGAATAGCAATCATATAGTGCTTTAAGATTTGCAAAGTACTTTACAAATGTTATCTCACTTGATCTTCATAACAATCTTGTAAGTAGGTGCTAAATATTATCCCCATTTTACAGATGAAGAAATTGAGAAGTTAAGTGACATGCCTAGGGTTATGTGGCTAGTAAATGTCTAAGGCAGGACTTGAACTCAGATATTCCAGACTTCAAGTCCAGCACTCTGTCCATTATGCCACCTAGATGTCTTTATTCCTTTAAGAAGCATGAAGAAGTCTTTTAATCAACTTGATTGACTTGCAGGGCCAGATATTCCTTATGATAGGGAAAACACATTATCTATATAAGCCATTGGTTGGTTAAAGGATCAGCTTGGCTCCTGGTAGCCTAAAAGAGAATGAGCAAGTTCTGAGAAGGATATTTATTATGGAGGAAGAACTTAGTTCATGGGAAGCAATTATTCTTTGGTTTTTCCCTTGTACCTCTCCAGAAGAATGCAGCAGAGGGAAGAATTTCCCTTTCCTCTTCCCCCCTCTATATCAGAATAGAAGAGAAAACTCACTAGTAGGAGCCATTGCCCTTAGTGGAGACCAGAACCACAGTACATAGTGGCAGAATTAAGTTAAGAGGCAAAAAGGAGCAGGTCTGTGAAAGTCGGCTGATGAACCTGACCAGAAGACATACAGTGTCCAGGGGGTACAGAATGAAGACAGTATGAGAAAAAACACGAGTGTCCTGCAGTGCTGGACATATAAGTTTCCTTGGCTATGTGTATTCATTATACATGACTCTCCACTCATGTACTCTGTATGTGTGTGTACTGTGTGTACACCCACTGACTTTGTGTGTGTAACCCAGGCTGGCTTTTTGAGCATGGCCAGTTTAGTTAGGATGGAATCTGCTCCATTTCTTACCATATGTGCTCCATTTCTTACCATTTCTTACCAGCCTCCCAGACTGGCTGCCTATCTCTAAAAGTAGCAAATTTGAGCCCTTAGCTCTCTTTTAGTCATTTTTCCAAGTATGCCCTTTTGGCTGTCATTGTTTTCTTCTTTGCCCAGTGTGGATGCCATGAACTGAAATGGTGAGAGAGGAAACACTTGTCCTTCCCCCATTATCTCTCTTTTACCCTGTCTCTGAGAAATAGACCTGGTGGTGTTTATTTCTGTTCTATGTTGTTTCTGTACTCCTCCAGTTTCTGTACTGGTGCCAGAAGTGATCCCTACAGACCTGGGAGTTTGAGTCATGATGACCCTGGAGTCAGGAATGCATGTGGGATGGTGCAGCCAGCCAGACAGCATGAAAACCTTAAGGAACAGGGTGTCGGGGACCGTATTCTATGGGAACCAAGCTAACCTGTGAACCTAATCCTCTTCCCTTACCTAGAGACTGAAGTGGTAAAAAAGGGGATGAGGATTATGCCTCCCACATGGTGGGGAAATAAATTTATATATCTGTGATCATACCTTTGGAAGTAAATGTTCCCTGTGTTAAGTATTCATGGAGTTGTATACCACAGGTTTATGGCGAGCAAATTTTGTCATCACCATCCTTGCACTGCTGTTGCAGTCCATGCCTCTGCTTTGAGTTTTTTTTCTTCTCTGGTTGATTACTGAATGTGAAGGTCCTTGTGGGGACTTGTCCACTGTAAATTTAGGATAATGGACACATAGAATGCCTTGACCATGAGGTAATCATCTTTGGGGATGGGGTAGGGCAGCAAGTGCAAATTAGGATGGTAGATGGTCCTGGGGGCAGAATACTGTGGGGATTCATCCAGGATACACTTGAGGCTCCCTAGGTGAGGACTCTAAAGAAAAATTATCATTTTTGTTTTGTTTTTTTTTCAGACTGTGATTGAAGTTTTCTATTGAGATTTAGTGGAAAACAGTGCACAGAAATACCGAGTACAATTTTAATTTCTTTTCTCTTTCTACTAACATAACTGTTGCCACTCATGTCTTATTGACCAAAGAAGCAGTATGATATAGTTATTAGAGAGCAAGATGTGAAGCCAGGAAGATCTGGGTTCAATTACTGCTTCTAAAAGTAGGTATATGAACACTGGCAAATCATTTAACTTTTCTGACTTTTATTTTCCTCATCTGTAAATTGGGAATAATACCAGAAGTAGTCAGGAAGACCTAGCTTTAGGTTCCATGTCTGACATTGGTTATGTGACTTTTGGCCGTAATTTAACTTTTCAGTGAGTGACCCAGGCTACTTTCTATGACTATAAGTTGTGTGGCAAGTGTTAACAGAGGGAATTTGCTCACAGGACGTTTTCTTCACCAAAGAAACCACAGATCTGAAGCAAACCTGTAGCACTGTTCCTCTGCCCCATCCCAGATGTGCTGATGCAATGAACAGATCATACATTTACTTTCATCCCTTCTCTTCATTCAGACTAGCTAGAGAGATAAATATGTAGCCTGTGCTTATACAGCCCCTTGTTCATCTCCGTGGAGAGCTAAAGTCTCAGAAATCTTCTGTATAGGGAGAAAGATCAGAATTTGAAACTAACTATGGGAAATGAGACTTCTATGTTTATCTCTAGGTCAGAGAGAAGACATTTGGAAGGTCTCCTGCCCCAAATGTGCTCTGGGATAATATGCCAAGCATCAGGACAAAAAGAAGGAAAGTTGTATTTTTCAGTACTCTCTTCATGCTTCCTGCCTTCCTTTCTCTAATATTGCCATTGGGATTTTGATGAGCAATGAGAGACCGGAGATTATGTAGACACTATGATCAACACCATTCAGAAGTCATGGTGCCCTTAGAATGGGTCAGTTTGAGTGGCAGTTGTGACAGGGTCTACACAAATGGGATAGCTTCTGATCCAGCAGAGATAGTAACTGAGAGCTGTATAAAGGAATGAAACCCCAAGATGCTGAAATCATGTATCAGAAATGTTTACCAAATTTAGAGCATTATAGGAGTGGGCAAGTTACAGAGAAGTTTGCTATACTATTCCAATTTAGCTATCCCACCCTGTAGAAAGGAGATAAACCCCCTCAATTTGTGATATAAGTGGGCAGCTTACTCCATGTATTGACAGCATGACTGCAGACAAGATCAGACTGACAAGTAAACAAAGATTTGTGGGACACAGTAAATGCTGAATGTCACACAACTAATGAATATTGCAGGAGACAGCAAATAGCTGATTTTTGGGAAGTTACTAAAAAGAATGAGAATATTTGAGAATGGACTAGATGTACAAGTTAGAAAAAATCAGCTTCTACTAATGCCAGAACATCTCACCCATGAGCCACGGGTGACAAAGACAAAGAAAATCTAAGAAATGGAACCCAGGACAAATCTGTTCAACCCGGATGAAATTCCTTTTGATCATAGGAACCTGAGATGATATGAGTACCACTAGCAGAGTCAGATCAAGGGGCAGAACTTTTTTTTTTGTTTGTTTGCTGTGGCTGTGGTCCAGAAGGATACTTAAATAGAGCAATGTCCTTGAGAGGCGAATACTGAATTGAGTTGGTAGAAGCTGATGTCTTAAAGGATAACTTCTAGGGCTAGGAATCAAGGTAACCCTGGACCCTGCAAACATTAAGTTTGACCTTACCCATTGTATATGAATCCAGCAAGGAGGTGCTGCAGATAAAACACTAAGTTTGGAGTTAGCTAAGTCCTTTAACCTCTGTGCTTTGGGTTCCTCAATTATGGAATGAGGATGATAATAGCACCTGCTCTCACAAGGTTGTTGTGAAGACCAAATGAAATAATAATTATAAAGTACTTAGTACAATGCCTGGGACAGAACAATGTGTCTGCCTGATAAATGCTTGTTCCTTTCTCTTTCCATCCCTTCAGGATCTGTGGGACCCCGTACAGAGGTGATGACCAAAAATATGTAGTGCACTGCCATGCTGAGCAGTGGATCTCATGACTGTTGTGCTTCAATTATTTTATTTTAAAGTTGCTTGATCAAAGAAAACTCAACTTACTTTTTTAAAAAAATATTTTTTTGATCAGCAAAATTTTGATTACTTCCCTTACCCCAAGAACAAAAGAAAAATAAAATATTTAGTCAAGCAAAACAAATGTCCACATTGGCCATGTCAAAAAGATATATATGTAGATATATTTACACATGTATACATATGTCTTTATATACACACATATGTATATAGACATTTCATTTTGCACTGAGTTTTCGTCTTTCTACCAGGAGGTGGGTAGCATGTTTCATTATTAGTCTTCTGAAATTCTGGTTGGTCATTACACTGATAAGAGTTTGTAAGTCTTTCAAAGTTGTTTTTCTTTACAACATTGCTGTAATTATACAAAGAAGTTTTCATCTTTGTATCAGGAGATGAGCAACATATTTCATTATTAGTTCTCTGAAGTTCTGGTTGGTCATTACACTGACCAGAGTGCATACATCTTCCAAAGTTGTTTTTCTTTACAATACTGCTGTAATTGTACAAACTGTTCTCCTGGTTCTGTTCATGTCATTCTACATCAGTTCATACAGAACTTTCCGGGTTACTCTGAAATCATCCCTTTCATCATTTATCATAGCATGGTAGTATTTGATCATATTTATATACCATAACTTGTTTGGCTATTCCCCAAATGGTTCTTCAGATTCCAATTCTTTGACACATCAAAAATAACTTTAATTTTTTTGTACACTTTCGAGTTTGTTTTGTTTATGATGCATCCTTCCATTAACCTACCTGCCCTCTTATTTTTCAGAGTTAAATGTGTTTCTGTACCCAATTCTCGGTGTGCATGCATGCATACACGTGTGTGAATTTGTTCTTTATTCAGCTTGTATGGAAGAGAGTGAGGTTCAAGTGTCAGATGCTCCCCCCTTTCACTTTGCTCTCCGTTAGGATACATTTCTACCTAGTATCTTGATTAACATTATATGAGACAATTTCCCCCAACCTTTGTTTCCCTTCTCCAAATAGTGCTTTCCTCTTCTACTCTCCATCCTTCTTTTAAGATCAAGACATAATAGAACCACTCCCAGGTCTTGTCCAACTTGTGTCCCTCTTTCACTCCTGATAATGAAAGCATTTATAGGGGCCATAAATATTTTCTCTCCATATTAAAATATAAGCAATTTATTTTTGTTTGGGTCCTTATCACTGTTCATTCATGTTTATATTTTTTTGTTTCTCTTTACTCCTGGTTTTAACTTCAAAGTTTCCACGCAATTCTGGTATTTCCATTAGGAATGTCTTCTATTTCATTTATTCATTCTTCTTCATCTCCCCTAATCTCTTTAAAATTATATTCAGTTTTTCTGGATAAATTATTCCTGACTATAAGTCTAAATTTTTGCCTTCTGGAATATCCTCTTTTACACTCTCCTCTCCTTCACAATGGTGGCTGCAAAATTTTGTGTAATCCTGTGATTCTTTTGTAGTTGTATTATTTCTTTCTGGCATTTGTAGTATTTGACTTGGGAGGTCTGAATTGTGAAAATTTTCATTTGGGGGTTTCTTTGAGGGGATGATCAGTGAATTCTTTCCATTTCCATGCTGCCCTTGAGTTCTTAGAGATCTGGACAGTTTTCTTTTATTACTTCTCAAAATAAGATGTCTACACTCTTTTATTTGGTCATGGCTTTCAGATACTCTACTGATTCTTCATTTTTTTTCCTCCTTGATCTGTTTTCTAAGCCAGTTGTTTTTGCCATGAGATTCCTTACATTTTCTTCTTTTTCTTCAGTCTTTTGATTTTGTTTTAATACTTGTTGTCTAAGGGAGTCACTTACTTTTGTATGGTCCATTTTAATTTTCATGGATTTTTTGGCTTTGGCAATGTTTTGTACCTCTTGTGCCAAGTTGTTAGCTCTCTTTCTAATTCTTTCTTTCATAGCTCTCATTTCTTTTCCATTTTTTTCTTGCAGTAATCTCATTTCATTGGTAAACATTTTTTTCTTTTGAAATTTTTGCTTTATCTTTTTCAAGAGCTCTGTTTGAATGACTGCTCAAGTCCACTGTTCTTTGAGGTATTACTCACAGATGTTTTGGAGTCATTCTCTTCTTTAGGATTTGTGTCCTAAGCATCTCTGTTGCCACAACAGATTATTGTGATGGGATTCATTTTTTTGTTTGCTCAGTCTTCCAGTCTATTTTCTGACTCTGGACTTCATGGACTTCTGGATGGAAAGTCTGATCTGATTCTACTGCTGCTTTCTTGGAGTACAAAGTGTTATGCTATTCTAGACACTCAAGACAGAACAGACTGGGTACCTGCAAGGTTTTGGCATCAGATCCAGGGTAAAGTATGATTAATATCTCTCTGGTCTAAACTTGAAAGTTCCTCTCTTAGGTTTGGAACTAAACAATGGTAGACTGCTGCTGGCCTTAGTCACTATCAGTCATCTGGAAAATTTTGCTGGTTTAGAGGTTCAGAACTGTAGGCTGCCCTTTGGTCTGAAAAGAAGTTCAGATTCCCTTGCATGGGTGTTAGCAGGAAGGTAAATACTATGGCTCTGATATATTCCGATGTAGTAACTACCTCTGGAATATCACTATTAGAACCAGCGTCGACCTATTTAAATGCTTAGTTGGATACTATAAGCAGCAAGCTTGGGATTTTTCTATACACACACTTTATCTACTTATATAGCCTATGTAGAACCTTATAGGAAGATAAAGGGAAGAGCAGTGGTTCTATGACTTGGAATTGGATCCTAAGAAGTTTGACTTGGGTGACTCTCCAGTTCTTAAAAAAGTGGAAGGATTGAGGGAAAAGTTCAGCATGAAGATAAGCATTTTCTCATAGCAAGATTGGCATATGGGAGGCACCCAAGGAGTAACTTGTAGAACCTACATCATCTTTTTAAGAGCAGACTAGAAAGATTTCCCTATATATGATGGAGAACCTCAGAAACTATCTGAAAGATCCGTATGGGCAATGGCATCATTGAAGAGTCTAGTAGTATACACTTATTGTATACTGTGGGGGTAGAAAAAATGGGGAAATATGAATATGTGCAGACTACGAGAATTTACACAATGGAACTAAAGTGGTCAAGAGCTCAAGACATACTCGATTGTCTGCTAGACAGCAAGTAGTTGTTAATACTGAATTTATATATGAATACTATCAGATTCTTATGTCAGAGAAAGACAAAAAGATATAATATCCATCTGCTCAGCTGAATTTCTATCAATTTGAGCATATTTTTATTTTGGATGCTCCCAGAACATCTTGGGTCACCTTGTACTTTTCAATAGTTAATGGAAAAAGTAGGGACATAAGATGGCACTATTTTCCTTGGAATGATTTTGGAAGTACATGAGAAAAGATTGATAAAAGTATTGGACTGGCTAGAAGAAGCTTGTATGAGGTTACTAAATGACAGCTCTACAGGATTTACGTCAAGTATGTGGGTCACATTGTATCAGCAAGATGTACGCAGCAAGATGGACTCAGAGAAGACAGAAGCTCTCCTCAATTGGCCATGCTCAAAGAACATTAAAGACTTGAAGACTTTTAGAGCATTTGGTGACTAACAAATCTGTAAAAAATGATGCTGCTTTGCTAACCCTCTGAATTTAAATTTTGATTAAGTTAATTTCTGATTGGACCTCTCCCTTGCAGATGTATAATTGAGAACTGGAAGACAGGCAAGAAAGGTCAGTTTTCCCTGAACTCTCAGAAGCTGTTTGGAGACCACTAGACTGACAGATGTGAACAAACTTGTAAAGACTCAGTCAATTCTTTCACACATATACCATTGCAGTCCAAGAAAATCTGAACGTCTTTCATAGAGATACTAGTAGCCCTGTACCAAGAAATGATAGCCATCATATGAAAGTGATGGAAACCATTTATACTCTCCAGCAGAGAATTTATGGATAATGAGATTCACTATTCCATAAACACCCTTGAATTTTTGTTCTCAAATGGGCAGTCACTAAGAAGTTAAAAAATGGTATGTATGGAGCTAATTGTCTAATAGGGAGGACAGACGATCCAATGGTTGATAGGTTGACCAGTGCCAAGCTACCTTTTAGAGACAGGTAGCAACACTAGCTAATTATTAGCTAATAGCCATTACTGGATAGATTATTCCATTACTGGATTATTCCTATCAACAAGCTCCTTTATTCCTACTTGTGTGCTGCTAAGTAGAACTGCAACTATGTTGACTAGATCCACTACATGCCTCCTAGTTGAGATTACATATCATAAATATATACAGTGCATAGAGCACTGGACCTGGAGTCAGGAAGTTAGGAAACTCTGAGTTTAAATCTGACCTTAGACACTTACTAGTTGTTTGACCCTGGGCAAGTCACTTAACTGGTTTCTCTTAATCCACTAGAGAAGGAAATAGCAGACCACTCCAGTGTTTTCTCAAGAAAGCTCCATGGCAGTATGGTCAACTGGCTCATGAAGAGTCAGACACAACTGAACAATTAGACCACAATCTCACTAGACCCTCTCCAATGGATTCTCTATCACACCACAGTAGCTGTCCCCAACCCTTTCTTCTCATATTTTACCAAGAAAATTGAGGCTGTTTGCAATGAACTCTCTCTTCTCCCCCTTTACACATTTCGCATTCTCCTTGATGCCATCCGCTACTATTTCCTCATTTATATCATGAAGAGGTTCTTCTTCTCACTAAGTCTATATTGCTCTATCTACTCAACCATCCTCATTGATTGTCTGGGTGACCTTCGGGAGGACAAAGAGAAAGCAAGGAGGAAGAACCCCTCTCCTATCTTAGATCTTTCCCCTAATCTTCAATCTCCACATCTTAGTTCTTTCCCTGCTGCCTACATACTAGCCCAAGCAGCCACATCCTAAATACAACCCTCACTAGATCCTACCATCTCTACTGGCTGCCATGCTAGGTTTGTTTGTTTGGTTTTTTTTAGAAAAATTCCCTGAAAAGGCCAGCTACAATCAGTGCTTCTACTTTATTCTCACTCTCTGCTAAACATCCTGCATTTTAACTTCTGTCATTATCACTTTACCGGAACTGCTTCATGTACTTAATTGTCAAGTCTAAATGCCGAATTTGACAGCACTAATCACCTTGTTGGTATCTGTTAGAGAGAATGAGAATACACATACAGAAACCTGGAAGTGAGAGCAATATTATGACTCCTCAGTCCTATAAATGTTTGATTAGTTTATCCTTTAAAAAAATATTAGACTTAATTATATCAGGGAATTAAAGGCTGGGAGTATAGACTTCCTGATCACCTGAGTACAAAACAGCCCTAAGGAACTCTGGGAGTCTTTTGACATTTGTTTAGTGGAATAGTGACTCAGATAGATTGTTCAATTACCTTTGGCTAGTCATTTACTCCAAGAGCACATTGATTCCAAAGTCTAGATCACAGAACAAGTTTGTTCTGTGAAGTTTGGATTCAGTCAAAAGGCTGTACTTGAGGACCTAGAAGGCCGCATGTGATCCCAAGGCTACAGGTTCCCCACCCCTGGCCTAGGTTTTCCTTTTCTGTTTATCTCTTACACAACACAGAGGGCAGCAGAGAGAACCAGGCCTCAATAAGAGACTTCAACTTTTTCATAATATAAATTATACTAAAAGCAATTCAGAGACTTAGGGATCAGTGGAGGGGGCAGCTAGGTGGCACAGTGGATAGAGTACTAGCTCTGGAGTCAGGAGAACCTTAGACACTTATTAGCTGTGTGACCCTGTTCACCCCAACTGTCCTCAAGAAAAAAAGAAAGAAATCAGTGGGTGTGTGTGTGAGGGCGGAGAAGAAGCCAGACTGTAGGGTGTTTAGCAGAGCATGAAAACAGTTAGGAGAAGCCCTGACTGTAGATGGCTTTTTCATAGAATTTTTCTAAGAAAGGTAAGAGAGATCTAGGATGGCACTCAGTAGAGATGGTAGGAGCTAGTGAAGTTTTTTTTTTTTAAGGATGAAGATGCTGGGGCTAATTTGCTGGCAGAAAGAAAAGAGCTAAGATGGGGAGACTGGAGATTAGAGGAAGGACAGTAGTGGCAGACTTTTCTGCTGGAGAAGAGTGGAGAGGTGCTATTCCTCCGTGTTTTCTCTTGGTCTCTCCTTCCCAGGACACTCAGATCCCACGCAGGGTGAGTGAAATGACGAGCAACATGACTTCTCACACTTCTTTGATGAATCAGTCCTCACCAACTACAAGTAAGAAACCAGCAGCAGAAATCTTCCGGTTATCTGACTCTGGCTGCTATTGTTACACAGCTCTGTCAGCTCTGGGTTTTATACTCCCTGTTAAGTCTTTTTTTATTCAATTTTCTTTCATTTCCAAGTCTGAATTTTCTCCCTCCTGCCTCTCTATATCCCACTATTCCTACAAAGAAAGCAAAAAACCCAAACAGCAACAAAAAACAAACCCAAAACATGCAAAACAAATTCTAGCATTGTCCATGTACAAAAACATATGCCTCAATCTATACTGAGTCTATCAGTTCTTTTTTGGATGAGGGCACAACGTTTATTCATGAGACCTTTGGACTTGTGATTGTGATTGGGCATTGTGTTGATGCGGGATCTTAAAGCTTTCCAAGTTGTCTCTATAATATTGTAAATGTATAATAATATTTTCTGTTTTCCTGGTTCTGTTTTCCTCATTTCGCATCAATTCATACATGTTTTCTATGTTTCTTTGAAACCATCTTCTTCATCATTTCTTATAGCATAAGGGTATTTCATTACATTTATATAACATATATAACAGTCATTAGCAAATAAGTGCATTTACAGTCCCTAATTCTTTGCCACCACGAAAAGAGCTGCTATAACTATTTTTTGGTACACATGGATCCTTTCTCCCTTTCTTTGATCTCTTGGAGTACAGATCTAGTATTCCCCTTAATTGCCATATCACTGGGTCAAAAGGATATGTTATGAGAGGTTTTTTTTTTTGGAATAGCTTTCTAGAAAGACAGAATCAGTTTAACATTTTACTAATAGTCTATTGATATACCTATTTTCCTGAAGCTCCCTCCAAAATTTGTCATTTTCCTTTATTCTAAACTTTACTAATCTGATGAGTGCTAGATGGTTCCTCAGAATGGTTTTAACTTGTATTTCTCTTAATTATTAGTGAGTGAGAGCATTTTAAAAAACATGGCTATTGATAGTTTGAGTTTTTTCCTCTGAAAACTATCTATTCATATCCTTTGACCAGTTGGAGAAATGGCTCTCATTTTTATAGATTTGAATCAGTTCCACATATGTCATGAAAATGAGGCCTTTAACAGAGAAATTTTGTATGAAGATTTTTTTCTCTTTAAGTTTTTTGTTTTTTATATAATTTAACTGCACTGATTTTATTTGTGACATAAACTTCTACATTTTATGTAATCAAAAGTGTCCATTTTAATTCCTCATTTTACCTATCAACTTCTTGTTCCCTATCCATGGATCTACTAGATAATTCCTTCTATGTTTTGTTGTTTAAGATATCATCCTCTGTGTCTAAATTCTATACCAATTTAGAAGTTTTCCTTCTCTCTCTTTCCCACTTCCTGTTTAAGAGTTTGTTTTCCTTGGGAATAATTCTTCCTTGGATTAATGCTCCTTTTTATTCTCCCTCATTTTCTTAAAACCTTTCCTCTCTTATTTTCCTGTAGAGTGAAAAGTATTTCTGTATCTAACTCTGTGTCTATGTATTTTTCCCCTCCCTTGATCATTTCAGATGATAGTTCCAAGTGCCACCTGCCACCTATTCCCTCTCCTTTTTATATAGACTTCGACTTCCACACCTCAATTATGTGAGATAATTTTCCCACTTTCCCACTTCTTCCACTTCTTTTTCTCCTCCATTTCCATTCTCCTTTTTAAGATAATCAAATTATAATAGTATTACTACTTGGCCCTTTAATTATACTCCTTCAATGACCCTTGGTAATGCTAGTTATGAGGAACTATATGTCTCATCTCCCCATATAAGAATGTAAATAGTTTATCCTTGATTAGTCCCTTATGATTTCTCGTTTATGTTTGTCTCTATGCTTTTTTTGACCCCTAGGTTTGTATTATAAATTTTCTACTGAACTCTGGTCTTTACATCAGGAATACTTGCAAGCCTTCTATTTCATTAAAGGTTCATTTCCTCCTCCTCTCCCTGCAGGTAGGTTAATATTCAGTTTTGCTGGGTAAGTTATTTTTGTTTGTAAGCCTAGGTTTTTTGACTTGTGTAGTATAGTATTCTGAAGGGTGTTAAATCTTATACAATCCTGACTGTGACTCCTTGATAACTGAATTCTTTCTTTCTGTTTGCAGTATTTCTACTGACCTGAAAGTTCTGGATTTTGGCCATAATATTCCTAGGAGTTTTCATTTCAAGGGTTCTTTTAGGAAGTGACTGGTTTTTTTTTCTATTTCCAGGTTGTACTCTGATTCTAATGGATCTGGGAGGTATTATGATTTTTAAGATTATGATATCTAGGCTCTTCCTGGTCATGGATTTCAGGTAGTCCAGTGATTATTAGATTATCTCTTGCCAGTTCTTCAGGTCACTTGTTTTACTATGAGATACCTTCCATTTTCTTCTTTCCCCCACAGTCTTTTGACTTTGTTTTTAACATTTCTTATGATCTATAACATCTCATGGCTTCTTTTGGTCAATTCTAATTTTAAGGGAGTTCTGCTTCTGGGTAAGCTTTTTATGCCTTTTGTTCCAAGCAATTAATTCTCTTTCCCTATCTTTCATCAATTTCATTTTCCCCACAATTTTTATCCTCTCTTGCTCTCCACTGTACTACCAGCTGCTAGAATACTTTCTGTTGTGTACTTCTAGCCTGGTCTCTTCCCCAGTACCCACAGACCTCTGTCTGTCTCCCTATGTTAATCTGTGCTGGAAAATGACTCACAGTGATTTTTTTTTCCCCTTGGATTTTCCTATCAGTCTGGTCCTTCTTCTAGATGTCTGGGGAGAAGCTGTGGCAGAGGAGCTGGACTTGCTTCTTTTTTCTCTTTTGCCATCTTGATTCTGCTTTCTCTCTGCTAAATCTCTCCTGACTTCTTCCTGACCACTCCCATCCAGGTTCTTCTGTCTTTTCAGCTGCTCAAATTAGTGCCTCTAGTACCAGTGACTCACTTTCCCCTTAGAAGTTAAACACAAACTCTACTTTTCTGTTAGCAATAAAACCAATAGTTCATATTTAATCATACATAATCTCCAAAAAAACTATTCAATTTATTATTTTTTGAGTTTTAACATCTTAAAGCCTAAAAAAGTTGCCTACAAATGAGCTTGCATCCTAGGTCCTCAAATCAGTCCTATTAATATTCTGTGTCCTTGAAAACTGTTTCTTCATGCTTGCATGTAAAATTTCATTTTAGTATATAAAATTTTTTCTTTTATCTCTCGCAGTCACCAAATTATTTCACATAAAAGGGGTATCACCTTGCATCTTTTATATTGTGATCTATACCCTTTTAAATTATGCAAACATCCATTTTCTGCCTCTTCTGGTAACTACTGCTCCCATCCTAATTGAAAGCTGTATTCCTTTATATACTAATTTTAGCAGTTTCTATTAAACAAAACTTCTTCTTCTGATCTTTCCAGCAGCTTGACTGCATACATTCTTAAAGGAGACTCAGAAGAACTGTCAGATGGGTAGAATGAGAACTAAAAGAGTGGAGAGTCATAAAAACCAAGACTGGAGAGAAAATTCATGAGAAAAAGTGTTTAATAGTGTCAAATTCTGCAAAGTGGACAAAAAGGATAAGGATTGAGAAGAGATTGTTATAGTAGAGAGTTTAGAGATCAGTGAACTTAAAGGTGCCATAGATAATGAATAAATATCAATACTTAATCTTTGATTTCATTTGTTTAGGTCTAGAAAGGTTTGAAGTCCTCTGCTATTGTAGATTTATTATTTATCTCTCCAATTTGACTAATTTCCCCTATAAGGATTAAATGGCATGCTATTGGTTTCTAAATATTAAGAAGATAGAAGTTAAGCATACTTGAATATAACTTTAGAAAAATTGTAGATGACATCTCTGGTGATCACTAAATGGGAATAAAAAGGAATTTATGTGCTTCTTAGTTTTATGAGGCACTTAAAAAAACTGTCTTTATATCTTATGAAAAAAGTCTTCATCAAAATGTAGAAAAGCAGAAATAATAAAACATCACTTATAGATCATAATAAAATAAAATTACTACATAAAAGGATCCTGAAAAGAGAATTTAAATATAATTGGGGACTATATAACATAATTCTAAAGAGATGGTGGATCAAAAAGAAATTATAGAAACAAAAGAAATTCCATCAAGGAAAAATGATAACATGCAAAACCTTAGGAGATATAGCTAAAACAGTTTCTGGTAAAATATTTATATTTCTAAATGCTGTCATGAACAAATGAAAGGAAGAAAAAGTCAGTGAGTTAGGTACACAAGTTAAAAAAGCACATGCAAAACAAAACTGAACAAGCACAAATCCAAACTCTTTAACTAAGCAACAAAGTAGAAATTCTGAATAGTGAAGAAATTAACAACACCAAAAGCAAAAATAAAGAGCCAGCGATTTTGAAAATAATAAGAAAAGCTAGCATTAATATAGTATTTGAAGGTTTTCAAAGTGTTTTACAAATACTTCATTTTATTTTCACAACAACTGAGAGGGAGGTGCTAAAATAAAACTGGGAATTATTTTTAAAAAAATGAAGTGAACTAATCTAATTTTTAAAAAAAATCAAACTGTTCATATAAAAATGAAGAATTCATAATCATTGAAGAAGAAGCTAAGTATCAGAAATATTTTTCCTAACTGCATGCTAGCAAAACTGATAACTCAGAAGAAATATATGAATGCTTACAGAAATATTAAACAACTAAGTTATCAAAAGAAGAAACAGACTATTTAAATGATCAAAAATCAGAAAAAGAAATCAAATAAGCTATAGACTCTCAAAGAATGAAACTCTAGGACCAGAAGTACTTTCAAATGAATTCTATTATTTGAAGAACAAATTACTTATAATAATTACTGGTGCAATAGCAGAAAAAAAAGACATCCTTCCCATCTCTTTCTCTGACATAAATTTGGTTTTGATACCTAAAGTAAGGAGAGATGAAGCAGAGAATGAAACTATCTATCAATAACCCTAACAAAACAAGTTATTCAACAGACTAGAACATACTGGAAAGATAATACTCTCTGACCAGGTTAAATTTATAACAGGAATGCAGGGCTGGCTCAGAATAATGAATATTACAAATATAATGAAATATGTTAAAATATAAGTAATAAATACCATGATTCTATTAGTTGATATGAAAAAGACTTTGACAAATTCTAGCACCTGTTTTATTACGTAACCTAGAAAACTGAGTTATAAAAGGACCTTTCCTTAATATAGGAAATTATATGTAAGACTAAATAGTATATGTAATAGTTATGTGCCTTTCTAATAAGATCAAACCCAAAGCAAAGATATCCATAAACACAACTACTATTTAACATGCTAGAAATACTGGCTATAGAAATAAAATCAGAAAGAAAAATTAAAGAAATAAGTATAGGCAAAGAAAAAAATAAAATGACTACTTTTTGCAGATGATATGATGATTCTAAAAGGGTCAACCAAAATGAACTGAAACAACTGAAACTTCAGCAAAGTGTCAACATATAAAATAAACCTACACAAGTCATTAATATTCCTCTGTGATAACAACAAAACCTAGCAGGAAGATCTAAAAAAGGAAAATTCATTAAAAATAACTACAGAAGATTAAAAAAAATTCAGAGTGTATCTACTAAAATGCACATAGGACTAATATGGATTCAATTATAAAATGGATTCAATTATAAAACATACTTTGTAGAAATAACCAGAGGTTATTTTAAAAATCTACAAAAAGTAAAAATGAAAATCATATGGAATAACAACAGGTCATAAATCTCAAGTATAACAATTAAAAAGATGGGAAGGGATTCTAATCAATAGCAGATCTGAAAGTATACTATAAAACAGTAATTAGTGAAATGATTAAAATGGTTAAAAAATAGAGAAGTTGATTAGTGGAACAGAATAGGTCACAACATACAAAGACAAATAAACATTCTATCCTAGTATTTGAAAAACCCAAAGACCCCAGTTACTGAAGTAAGGACTAATTGTTTGACAAAAACTGCTAGGAAAACTGGAAAACAGTTTGAAAAAATTAAGTATAGATGAATATTTCACATATACTTTGATAAACTCCAAATGGACACATAGCTTAAACATAAAAGGGGATATCTAGTCCAGAGGCCCATGAAATACTATGCACCTCTTATAAGATAAGATGTCTTAAAATGCAGATTGAGATGTACATTTTTGTACTTGGCTAATGTGGGAATTTGTTTCTCTGCTATATTTGTTCTGGCTGTTTGTTATGAGGGTTTTGTATTTTAGTTGTTCATGAAGGGAGGGGAGGGCAAGTAGGCAAAGTAATAATGTTTGTAAAAATAATTTTGTAATTTTAAAAAAAGGAAATCATTGACAACTTTGGAGAGAGCAGTTTCAGTTGACTGATGAGGTTGGAAGTCAGAGGACAGAAAGCTGAGAAGAATGAGAAAGAGAAAGCAGAGACACCAATTGTAAATTACTTTTTAGAGAAGTTTATCTGGGAAGGGGAAAAGAAATATAGCTGGCAGGTATGTTAGGATTTACCGGTATTCAAGCTGAAGATTGTTCAGCTTCAAATTTTCCTTAATTCATCTCAAATTACTCCTCTCAAATCCAACGTCAGATCTCCTTTCTTGTCTTTGGAAGTGGTTTACTTGGCAAAATGGGAAACTATCTGCAAACCTTGCAGACTCAATTCTGATCCAGGAAATAAAGTACGATACTGAATCATGACACAGAAATGATATTGCATCAGTAAAGAAAAATCCAATCCTGCGATTTGACAGGCTCAGGTGGATTAATTAGAATTAATAAAATTTAAAAAATTAAATTGATAAAATAAAATTAAATTAAATTTAAAAAATGAATTAAAAATAATTTACACTGAAACAATACAGAATTGAAAATCAATTAAAAGGTACTGAAAAGTTTATAAAGGTATTCTTAAAAGTAGACACCTTTAATTGTATTCAAATTTTGATTCCCAAACAGAAAAATACCAAACTAGCGATTTTTCACCCAAATAGGGACATTACAAGGCCCCTATCTTTTCAACTATCAAAATTTCTAGGATGAGTTAGAAAGAAAAAACTAATACTGCAGGAAATTTTATAATTCATCGAGATAAGAAGACAATAGAAAGATTGCTGCTGTTCAGTTGTTTTTCAGTTGTGTCTGACTCTTTGCAACCTCATCTGGGGTTTTCTTGGCAAAGATATTGGAGTGGTTTGCCAGTATTTCTCCAACTCATCTGTAAGATGAGGAAACTGAGGCAAACAGGGTTAAGTGACTTGCCCAGGATCACACAGATAGTGTCTGAGGCCAGACTTGAACTTAGGAAGATGAGTCTTCCTCATTTCAGGTCTGACCCTCTATCCACTGCAACACCTCGAAATACTTCCAGGCTTTGACAATTATTTCTTCATGAAGTTGGAGTTAGTGTTGAGATTTCTCACGCTTTGTAAGCTAGATTTCACAATTTAAAAAACAATTGTGCATGTGGAAAAGTAACTAGAATCATGTAGCAAGATTTAAAACTAAGTGATTTGAATTTTGGATTTATATGGGGTTTCATAAATTAATTGGGGGTATTATTATTCAAGCATGGTTGAACTGTGCTCTGAATGGTAATTGTTGGTACTACACCTTTGTAGCTAAGAGTAAAAGAGATAACTGCTCTTCACTGATTTCTGAATGCAATTAGTATAAATTACCCAAACTGACAGAAGATTGGAATGGTTTTTCCATATAGCTGATTTAGAGATGTGTTTGACTGGTTTAACGTCATCTGAGTAGCAATAAGTTCTGATTTGTGTTTCATGTTATAATGTCATCATATGCTAGTTATGCTTGGAGTTTCTTGCTTTGTGGCTTTAGGAAATGATTATAAAAAAGTACTCAGAAAGAAGATACCCAGAGTGTGATGCATTTGTATTATTAGGAGATAAGCTTCCTTTCTGATTTGTATGCTATGATTTTTATAACTCTGAGTTATTACTTATTACAGACTTCTGTCTGGAAAGTAGAGCACCCTTCTGGTCAAAAATTGTCCAATGTATTCAAATGGGTGTATTCTGGTTTGTTACAGTTAACTTGGTACCTAAGGAACTATCTATGTCTATGGGAAGCACTATGTGAATTTGCTAGATCCCCTGGATTTTCTGCCTGGATTAGATTAAAAAAACATTATCAGCTCTGTGAAAGAACTTATAGAAAAGTGAAAGTGAATTCAACTCCTACAGAGAAACTAAGCCTTTCCTCCAATACTAACACATACAAATAAAAATTTGCTTACAGTATAAAAATTCTTTATATGGTGAATTATCTAACTGATTATGGAATATATGGAGACTTACTAGATAAGCTGACTCATTCAGTATATATCAGCCTTACATCTTTTCAGTTAAGTTTGGATGGACAAAATAAAGTTTAAAAATTTTCCCTTTTGTCCTAGGGAGTTGCTATGAAATGCATTAAGCATTCAAGTTAACCATAACCAGTGCCTTTTGGGGTTTGAGTGCATCCACTTTATATGTAAAATCTGACAATTATTTTCTTACTTTCTAATTCTCCTTTAAGCATTTCCCCTGATCCTGAGACATTCAGTGCCTTCATCTTGTCCTCTGCTTGTCAAAACCCCATCACTATGTTCCAAACTTACCCTTCCTTTTCCTGTCCTCCAAGCTCCATTCAAATGTGGCTGATATCAGCTCAGTAATTATTAGTTTAAAGTTATTTCTAATGAAATATGAATAGATCATTGTTTTAAATTTTCCAAGGGTCTTTATTTTAAAAGAGGAGCCTATAAAGCCAAAATAAAGCTCTAATTTATGGAACATATGAAGTACCTTTAGGGAGCTATTTTTCAACACTGCTGCTACCTCTTTTATATAGAAATGATCAAATGTCCAGCATATAAAGTTAAATTATTATTTCAATAACTTGTGTTTAGACATTGTCTAGAAAGATTCTTCCAGTTTTCAGAAACCTAGAATAATAAATTTCAGCTAGAAAAATTTATATTTGAATTCAGGTAATTTTTTTGTTCCTGAACCTGCTCAATATTAAAATTCAAATGTGTGTTGCCTTAAGGAATTTCAAGAAGATTTAAAAACAGACGCTGAATATAATGAATTGAGAGTACTTACACTTCTATATTTCACAATATATTCCAAAATGGGTGCCCCTCCGTCATCTTGTTTCATTATGCTAAGTTTAAAACTCTTTCCATTGCTAGGCTGTCCATGGATTGATGGAGGACTTGGTTCACCTAAACATAAAATATAGCATGTTTGAGATTTGCCTGGTGATACTGTTTTCTTAATGATAATTAATATGAGTTTCTCTTGGTAGTGTTTTGAATAATCTCCAGAAGTTTTGATAAGGTAAATTTTACTATGACAGACTGGCAATATGGTACACAGTGGCAAGAGGTCTGGGACAGGAATTGGAGGTCTGGGACAGGAATTGGAGGTCTGTCGAGCTAGTCCTATTTTGGTCACTAACTAGGCCATATGACCTTGAGCAAACCTCCTAACATTTCTAAACTTGGGCTTTTTCATTTGGAAAAGAGAAAGAAGAACATGTGTCTTGCTGATCTTACAAGGTTGTTGTGAATGAAAGAACTTTAAAACTATAAAATGCTATGCAGATATAAAATATTAATATTGGCAAAAAACCTTTTTAAAGGCAGATTCAAAAATGCTAAAAATCAAAGTATATATGTAATAATAAAAATAGTAATAATGATATCACATAATGGAAAAAGTGCTATGTCAAGATTCAGAGGATCTAGGTTTGAACCTTGCTAATGATGCTTATTTGTGACCTTGGGCAAGTCAGGTTCCTTCCAACTCTAGGTCTATGATTTTGTGACCATCAGCTCATTCAAAGTACACTTACATAGTTATTTAAGATTTTTGATTTTCATCTTGTTTTATCTGTACGATCTCCCCTGCTCTTCATAATAACTCTGTGAGGTAGATGCTATTTTCTTTGTTTCATAGATGAGAAAATTGAGACTCAAGGAGGAGTATTATAACGAGTAGTTATCTGGGAGAGGATCTGAAGCCTGAGTTTCTGAGTCTAGAATTTTATCCAGTATGCCAGTTCTATAACCACCACAATTACATTTTACAAAAGATAATTATCTAGCAATCAGTTATCTATTCATAAGATTTTTGACAAAATAAGTTTGATGAGGATATTTTATAGCATTTTATTCTGTAAGAGCATTTCAACATTTTTCCAATGTAAACATTAGCCTTTAATGCTATTTATTCCATGGAAATTGTAAAAATGACATTTATAAAGCTGTTTCAAGCAAAAGACACCATTAAGAATTTAGCACTCATAAGACACCTAGGACGTTTGAAAACCTAGGGAGGTGCCTGTTGTATCGCTTTGTTGATGTTCTCAGGCGTGCTGCACCACCCCTCTGGCTTTGTCTGATTCTGCCAGTCTTTTAAAAAGGAAGAATATTATAAAAACTTAAAATATTACACAGAGAAGTTCCTGCCCTGTTCAGAATAATGTACAAAGAGATATTCTTAAATGAAGGAATGTGATATGGATTGCATGTCCACTAGGATGAAGGAAATAGGAGATCTTAAATCTTATGAACACATTTTGAACTTCTGATACTGGTGGCTGAATTTTTAAAAGTGTTAGACCAATTTGGTTTTTAAAAAGGAGAGAAAAGAAAAGTTGGTTGAATTATGAAAGAGAATCTTGCAATGTGAAAAGAGGGCTTGGCTTGGAGATCATCTCTCGCATCTCACATACTTACTGAAAGAACTAATTTAATCTAATTATAGATGAACAACTGAGGCTTAGGGAGGCTAAATTACAGTTCTGGAGTCAGTAAAAAACAGTCTTGAAACGCAGGTTTATTAAATCCTAATTCTGTACTTCTTCTACTATGCAATGAAGCCTTAACAATTAAAGTCTATGTATTAAGGGAGAGTTGATCATGAGCCCCCAGATCAATGGATTTTTCCCCTAGTCCACTTGAGGAAATTATAGAAAGTAACAGGCTAGTAACAGAGATAACAAGGTATTGAAGTCTTAAATGAAGTTCAAAGTAGCATCTATAATTGTTACCGATTTACTAGGTGTGATTCTGATTGGCCATATCCCTTTACAATCAATTACAGTCCCTTTACAATACAATTTACAATTCTCTATGGTCTCACTTAAAGCATAAAACAGACACTTGAGGAGTAAGAGCTTTAGAAGTTCAAAAGAGACTCAATTATGGAAGAAAAACCTAGTTCTTTAGAGGGAATCAATTTTCACCTCTTGGGAAGGAGGGAATTCCCTATCTCCATACCACCTTTGGCTATGACATTACGCCTACAAAGAAGTAGGCTGAAGGATACTTTGGAATATGAGGACACCGTGAATAGGGAAATGACACTGCAGGCTGGCAGTGCCAAGAAATGTGAGTCATCTTGCCCAAATGTATTCCCTAAGCATGTGCCTCTACCATATGTGTGTGCCCACTCTTCCTACTGATACTATATATATATTTGTGGGAATGTGTCATGTAGGTTTATAAGGGGAATGTTTTGTAGCTATTAACCTTAAAATGTTGTCTCAGTAAATGACTTTGCTTTGCGCGTCTGGCTGACTATTCAAGGTAAATGCATTGGTGGGGTCTTGTGAGCAATAGTACATCGAACCTAGGAGTAGTAGTTTCTTTGGGGACACAACTTGAGATTGTGAGTTAGGGGAGTGCTACATATGGGAGCAATTCAGGATATATTTAGAACTCTTTATGCATCTACAGATTCCCACTAGAGGGATTATCCAGCTGGAATCTCCCCTCTTTCTGTGATATCCTAGTTTTGAAGAGAACAGTTGGGAAAATGTCAGGTACCTCATGTGTTTCAGGGACCCAGAGGCATTTTCACTTGAGACAGTTTGGTTTCTCACTCAAAGAAGAGAAGACTTCCAGTCAACTCCAAAGTCTGTTTCTTTTTTGAGATATCTGGTTGGACCAGGCTCTCCCTCTGAAGTTCAATTTCCCTTTCCCATTTCTTCACAAGATTGTCTTTGGGCAAGCCTTTTTGTATTTTCTATCTATTAGTGAACAGAATCTTAGGCCTTTATGGAAAACTGTTAATTTTCATATTGTCCACGAGTCAGTGTTGGAATCAATAAATATTTATTAAGTGTATATATATTATATATATAATTACTGTATATAAGATCGTCCCTGTCCTCAAGAAACTCACAATCTAATGGGGTAAGAGAGCATACAAGAAGGTGGGGGGGCAGTATCTGGCACAGGGAATGATGAATTCCTGTAAATAGGGATGATAATGATCTGAAGAGGTGAGTTTCAGAGTTGTTTCATCCTGCAAAATGAGTTTCTGGAGAATATGAAGCAACTGGGTAGGAGATGGTGAAGTGAATACCCAGAAACCTCCTTATATAATATGGGATCAGGGAATAGGTCACCAATGTCCGCCCTGTACTCTCTCCAATCAGAGAGGGAGCAGTCCCAAAGTCCAGGGGTACTGATGAGGAGTGAGTTTCATCTTGCAGAATGATGAGTTTCTGCAAATCATTAAGCCCAGGAAAGCAGCTGGGTAGGAAATGAAGTCAAAGAACTGTGTCTTATGAACTTTGCTGAGACCACTTTAATGCAAGGCATTTGGGGAAAGGTATTTGAAAGGATTATACTTAATTCTCCTCAACTCATTAGAGAGCTATCCAGAATTGGAACTAGGGGCAAATGTACTGCACAGCAGCTAAGCTGTAAGAGGGTATTTCCCTCCAGCCTACTTGACGAAATTACAGAATGTAAGGGATGGGTTATAGAGACAACAAGATGTGAAGACCTTAAATAAAATACAAGAGAATGTTTACATTTTGTTAGGTCTTTAGAGACATGAATAAACTCTTTACTTAAGCTAGCTATTGGCTAGCTAGAGGATCAACCACACCATTTGGGGCATTTTAAAAAGCAAGACACCCTCTCTGGGTGGTCACTTAAAACAGGAGACAATTCTGAGGAGTATGACCTCTTGCGTCAGAAAAGAAAGTCATTCATGGAGGAAGAACTCAATCCTTGAGAAGGAACTGTTTCTTTACTTGGAGGAGGAAGAGAAGGGGAATTTCCCTTTCTCTACTTCCCCACTGGCTATAATGCTGGCAGTGGGGCTCCCTGCCTAATAGGAAATATCCTTTCCCACCCCTTCTCCCTTCATCTCACCTCCCCCCTTACCCCACAGCAGGCAGGCCCAGTGATTGAAAGAAGACAGAGGAATTGGGTGAGTAAGAGTATTAGCCTTGGAATTGTGTTACAAGGAAGAACTCGTCCATGGAATCCAGTTGAATGACTTGCCCTGATGAGCTGAAAGGAAGCAGCATGAGGACAACATGAAGAGAAAGGATGTTAGTGCCCCATAGGACAAAAAATGGGAGTCATCTTGTTTACCATTCTGATTGTAGACAGCTCAGTAGAGTGGATAAAAAGGATACTGGATTTAGAGTCAGGAAGACGTGAGTTCAAATCTCACTTCAGACATTTACTAGCTGGGCATTTGATCCTGGGCAAGTCCCCTAACTTCTCTGTGAATCAGCCTGATCTATAAAATAAAAGGATTGCATTTGATGGTCTCTAAAGTCCTTATTAGCTTTCAATCTATGGTCTTATCTATTGGTAACTCAGGAAAAGCTCCAGACATGTTCCACTTCATTCCTGAATCTCTCACCTTCTTTTCTATAGCTGGGCCAACTTCTTTTAGGAGAAACTTCTCCCTCATTGTTCCCACTCTCCTGATTGGTAACAGAACCTCCAGAACTACTATTTCAGCAAAATCATCATACTTTATTCCCAACCATTTGGCCATCTTCTCTATACTCTTGTTGTCCCTGACTAGTTTCAAACATCAACCACTCCCACCTCCCAACTCCTCAGTTCTGGAGTTCTGGAACAGTGATCAAATTTTTGTTGTCATTGTCCTTGGATGGGGTGTACCAAATTATGTTACTATGGCTTCTCTGGTTCCCCTCTCATCCTCTCTCTGACTTTCTGGCCCCATGTGTCCCTGCCTGGATATAATTTCCCTTTGTGTGTTATCTTCCTGTTAGAATGTAAACTTCCTGAGGGCAAGGACTATCCTTGTTTTTCATATTTTTATTCCAAGAATTTATCACAGTGCTTGGCACTTAATACATGCTTTTTCATCAATTAATTACTTATTAATCATTGTGTTCCTTATCATGCACACAGTATTACATGGTTTAAAAAAAATAGTTTAAAAACTGACTCCCCTCCCTGAATGTAGATACATTTAAATTTAATCTGCATCATTAACACTTTCTTCACCACTTTTTTTAGTCTAGAAATCATTAAAATGACAGATTAAGCCCTGATTGGTAGCATTTGCCAAATTTGCTCACACTCAATATTTAACCATTAGCTGTCAGGATGAGCTACCTCCAGCACATTCCTGTGTGGGTTCATTCTTTCTAGGGATGCCCATGGAGTTATGAAAGAGTACCAAGATTATGGGGGAAATGTTTTGTGGCTAATGTTCTTATGCTGAGACATCAGGAAGTGTCTTTGCTTTGAGTTAATGGAACATTAAGGGCAAATGGAAGGCTAGTTTTAGAAGTGCAGACTTCTACCCCACCTCAAACAACTAGATGGTCAGCAGCTCAATTGCTTCCTTACCCTTTACTGAAGAACTTCATGTCATAACAGGGTAAAAAAGTCCTAGTCATTTCTTTTTAATTTAAAGTCTTAACACCTTGCTGTCTGTTCCCTTTGGCAATTTCATCAAGTAAACTGAGGGGAAATCAATTGATCAGGGTTCTCCTGATAAACTTCTCTTTCCCCCAACTACATCTGTAAGTAATATGATAATAAAGATTACTTTAAAATATTTTAAAGATGGTTAATGAATCCATCTGAAAACAAAAAGGAATTATATAGGAACTCTATGTTCATTAGAGAAGTTTAAATTAAAATGTAAATATAACATGGCATATTATGTAAATATTTTAGAGGTAAGTGCCTTTGCAAGTTTCCTAAAAATAATTTCTTGAAAAGTTTAGAGAGGTTTATAAGATTTGAAAGAGAAATCTAAAGGAATTAAAAAAAATTATGTACTTCAGGATTCATGCTATTTAGTATCAGTTTCAAAGTCAGCATCTTACTCAATTCACATGTATTCAATTCACATAATAGGATTGCTTTGAGATAGTGACTGTAATTCATCTTCAAAGGCTAATTTGTCACATATATTTAACTTATTCCTAGCTAATGATCCACTGTATTTGAGCTGTCAGCAGTATTTATGGATATTGACTGACTAGAAAAAGAACTGCAAAACCAGTAAAGATTTCATCAGAAAAATCGATGAAAACCAAATGAAGGTAATATCAAGCGCTAATTTCAGCTTAATTTTTAGGTGTAATTAGATGCAATGTTCACTTGTGGTACATGAGTATACATGTTATCTATGTGCTCTAAATGTCTGTGATTATACATACAAATGGTGAGGAACAGAGATTTGAACAATAAAAACAATGAATAACATAAAAACTTTTAAAAGATTCAGGGAAGCTAAAGCTCCTCTGCAATATGCTACAGCTTAAACGTTATTTGCTACGTCTACTATAAGGAGTTAACAGTAGATGTATAGAACATCGATACTTATGAAGCCTTAGGCATACTTAGGCAAGTAGTATTTTGAAAAGAATTTCTAATATCAATACGTCTTTACAATCTCCTCCAACCTGCAACAACAGAAGTCTAATATGCCACCTGTGGCCATCTGGTGGCTCCGAATGTGTGTGAAAGGAATTCCCCTAAAGAGAGGGGGAGAGAAATGGGGAAAATAGAAGTGGGAAGAGGAAGCACAAGGAAAGAAGGAAAGACAGAAGGCCACAGAAGAGGGTGGAAAAAGGATTGAGAACAATCCCTACTTTGCAGAGCACTAGATTACGATATTTATGTTGCCTCAGCTGGAATAGCCTTTCCTCCTCATTATCCCAAATTGGTTAAGGAAAAGGGTAGCAATCTGAAGGCATGTAATAATTTAAGAATTGCTTAAGACACTTCTTCCACTTGATGTGGAACTGGTAACTGATATAGATAGCTGATAGCCTTAGGTGATTTAAGTAACGTAATGGTGACTGAATTTGAGGAGAATGTATTGAGGGATACTGATAATTGTTTTGTAGCCTCTGGAAGGCTACTCCTTTGCGTAGAAAGTACTAATGTCTGATGTCAGAAGTGGAAAGAAGATTAAGGCACATAAAATTTATAGCTGTTGCAAGAGATAATTTACTCCAATCCTTCATTTTACAGATAAGGAAGCTGTGACCGAGAGGGGCTGACTTTCCAAAAATTACACCGGAATTAAAAGTAGAGTCAGAATTCATCATCAGGTATTTGGATTCTAAAACCAATCTTCTTTCCAACCAGGCTGAATTTTAAGTTTGTGATAAGGACTTTCATGTGATTGGATCAACGGAGATAAGAGTTCCAAGGGGAAAGCTTCAAGGATAGAAGGTATATAATTTTGAAAAGGTGAATCTAAGCCCTTCCTTCTGATCATCCTTCAAAGAATTAAACCAGCTAAATTAAAGCAGTGCCTTTTGTGTCATGAACACAAGAATTATATTGTCATTTAATTAAGAGTGAAACCTTAGACTGCTATTCAAAGTCATAAATTCTAAGTGGGATACTGCTACAACCCTGGTAGTGTAGGAAAAATAACTCTTAAGAGTCACCCTGGAGCAACTGTGGAAGGTGATGGATCTTCCACTGGCCATCAAAGTACACATGAGAGGAAGACTAAAGCACTATCAGAGGCAGCAGAGCTGTGGCTGAGGTCATTAAAGAGAAGAAAGCAGTGATTTGTCAAATCAGGCAGCAACATTTGAGAAAACCTAGTGACAATGCAGAATATTTAGCATGCAACTTTGGGAATGCTATAATTAATGTAAAGAATATATAATGTTCTTTAATTCTTTCTCTGTGAATTAAAATCCTTTTGATATATAAGGTATTCCAAAGCTTTTAGAGCTTAAAGTTCCTCTCTGAGTTATCATGGCTAACATACTTGCAAGTATGGAGTTGGTGCCATGATATTGGGTTGTGTAGTTAAGAGATTTTCCCTAGACATCTTGTGGGGAGAGTAAATTGAGGAATTCTGTGCTATGGGCATTTCTGATACAAAGATTACATCAATACTTAATTTTACAGTGCAGACTCCTAGCATATACTCACCTTAATGCTTGACCCTAATCTGATTCCAGTTTACTGATATGCCAGGAACAAGGCAAACATTTCAGAATGAGAGGATAATACAATCAGTGGGGACTTTAGGAAGGGAATGGTAAGGGAAGAAGGTGATGGTAAGGGAAGAAAGTGGCTTCCTGGTGGAACAGAGATAAGTGGAAGTGACTGAGTTTATTATTATTTTTACTGACAGGCAGGATTCTGTTATTTGAAGGTCTTATTTCTAAGTTTCTAGAACTGGACTATACCAAAGAAGATAGTTGACTTTTGTCCTTCAGGTATGTACAGTGGCAGAGTTGATCAGCAGGACTTCCTGTGCACACATTTTCCTCAAGCTCATTTGATGAAATTATAGTCAGAAAGTCAGAATTCATGTAAAAGGCAGGTGACAGAGACAACGGAGTGTTAAACAAATGTAAAAGTTTTTATTTTCTTGCTCCTTTGGGGGAGTGAAAAAGTTCTTCAACTAAACATAATGGAATTGTAAGGTACTTAGCCATTGGCTGGTCAAAGAAACAGCCATTACTCTGGGGGTCTTTAAAAAGCAAGACATTTGAAGTTGGGGTGGGGAGTCATTTGGGACAAAAGACAGCTCCGTGACCTCTGGGTGTGGAAGAAGAGTGAGAATCATTCTTCAACTCTCTGTGGACAGGGGACCTTCTTTCTTTTCCTCTCTTCCCCACTGACCATGTTATCTTGCAGGAGAGTTAACCAGGGACTCCATGGGAAGAGAAAAGATGTAGGATCCCACATGTCTGAGTTGCCTTAGGTGTGTGTGTTCCTTAATTGTCTGGTTCTAATTGCGTGCCCTCTCTTCCGACTTACACGGTTGTATTTGGGAGATTATACTCAGGTTTATGGAACAGAATGTTTTGTATCGATTGCTCTTATAATGCCAGTAAATGTCTTTGCTTTGAGCTAAACTGTATGCTTAATTGATTATTAAAGGTAAACAAACTGCTGGGACTGTGGTCTATAGTTTTAGGAGTATAGACCCGTGGAATATCTTGAACCTGGAGTACTTGTTCCCCTGGTGATCCTACCTGTGAGTGTGAGTTTGACAGGGTGGGGGGTGAGCGGTGGTTAGAACAGAGGGCTGCACATTCAATAACATCAACACTGATTTATAAAGCATATACCTATTGTGAAGTATTATTCTAGGAACTATAGGGGGTGCTGGCAAAGCATGATGAAGTGGAACTAATTTTTAAATTAATTCATAACAATTCATATAGCACTTTAAGGTTTACACAGTGCTTTCCCTTTATAACTCTGTGGCATAGATAGTACAAGTATCATCCCATTTCATAGATGAGGAAACAGATCATTGAAATTAGAACATTAATCTGTCATATAGGTAGGAAACACACAAACTGATACTCAAATCTACTTCTTCTGGATCAAGAAGTTCATTACTCTTTCCATTACGTCGCATTATCTCTTTTCTTTTAATATTGAAATGAGTGTTCTTCAAAAAGTTCCTTTGGAATACAATATATTTATTTTGGAATTATTGTTTTGGAGTTGCTTTAAGAGTTAATTTACAAGCTAAATAAAAAAAAATCCATCCTCCCTTATGTTACAATCACAAAGTTTTTGATGGTATATTGTAGAATTTACATGAGACATTTTTATGATATTTTATGAATTTATGATAATTGCTGCTAAGGATAGTAATAGTAAGTAGCATTTACATAATGGTTTTAGGTTTACAAAATGATTCACAGAATTAGCTCATTTTATCCTCACAATAACGCTGGGAAGTAGGTGCTATTAGAATTCCCATGTTTCAGATGGGGAAACTAAGGAGGATAGATGTTAAGTAATTTGCTCAAGGTTACCAGTAGTGTCTGAGAATGGATTTGAACTCCTGATTCCTCTATTGACCATGCCACCCAGCTGCCGAGGTGAGTTCTGGAGGACTTTTATGTTTTTCCAAAAATGAAAACTTTTCTAGCAATGAAGATATGGCATTTTAAATATATTCAAAACAATGTGCACTGAAGAAGACAATATCCAAAAAGAAAATTTGAAAATGACCTAAACATCATTGGACAAAAAGCGCACCTTTCTAAAGTGATTGTTTCGAATATTCATCGGCATATACAAGTTTTCTATTTTTTAAAGAAAACAAACAAATGACCAGTCTTATAAAAAAATCTTCCATAGAAGCAACAGGGAATAAGAACACAAAAAAGGAAAAAAATTAGATAATAGAAGACGTACTGAATCATGTAGTCATTTTGATGAATGTTTGTGTTCAGATAACTGAGTCATCATGGGCTGGTAGAAGAAAATGTGAAAAATGTATGATTACAGATGGCTTTGAGAAAATAGTTGGACTTGGGATAAATAGAGCTAAGGGAGGAGATCACCAAAGGCTTAAAGCATGGAGTTTTGACCTTTTTCTGTCATAATCACCAGACCTTTGGAAGTGTGGTGTGGGCTATGGACCTTATTTAGAATAGTATCTTTAAATGCATAAAACATAATACATAAAATTGCAAAGGAAATTAATTACAGTGAAATATAGTTATCAAAATATTTGTAAAAAATAAAGATCAAAGACTGTCGAGCTAGAGGAACATTTATTAAACACCTACTATGAACCATATACTATATGAGGTTTTCAAATATTAATTCATTTGGTCCTTACAATAATTCTGTGACACAGGTGCTATTGATGTCCCTATTTTACAGTTGAGGAAACTAAGGGAGTCAGAAGTTGAAGTGACTTGCCCAGGGTGACAGATTTGATAAGTATCTGAATCTGAATTTGAACTCAGGTCTTTTTGACTCCAGACCCAGCAAGATAAGAATAAATTTATTTCTAGTGGGTATAGGGAAATCAGCCTGAATGAATGGAGAAATTAGGTATAATGAGAAATATGGCTGCATGGTTCTGTCATTTCTTTTCAAAACAGTTATTAATTCCTTTGAGTCAATTTCATAATTTCATATCCTAAAAATGTTGTATATGGTAACTTTTATGTCATTATTTTGGTAACTTTTGCCTACTTTCTAAGAATTTCTTAAGAATGATTTTAACCTCAAGAAAATCTGATTGTCTTTACAAGAGCCCAAGGGGAAGGTTGTTATGTGAATGAGTCTGTATCAGTTATTATTCTCATATCATCACTATTAAAGATACGCATTAATTTAATGGTTCCATTTCCTCTTATAACTTACAGTTTAAGGAATAAAAGCAATAGCCATGCTAAATTAAAGTAATAGAATATTGAATGTTATAGTAGATAGAAATAGAAAAACTCCGACCAAATTAATTAAAATGTAAATAAATAATAAATCTCCTTTATTGGGAAAATTTCCCTTGGGAAATTTGTGTTTAAATGCATTTCTTTGCATTAGTGTAGCACAAAGAGGCTTCTAGTATTCTGAATAGATTATATAATAATCCTGATTTACGTTGAGTTAATTTATGAATTTACATGCAAAGAGAAAAATAAGCATATTATAACATTTTAAAATTCTGTATTAGTTAAAAATATGATTACTTACGGACTGGTAATGTTTGAAAGATTTCAGTTTTACTGTAGTCCCCTTGACCTTTTCCATTTACAGCTGCAACCTTGATTTCATAGGTTGTATTTGGTTCTAAGTTGCTTAAAACAACCGTTGCTGAGAGAAAGAGACACACAGAGAGAGACAGAGAGATTTCATATAAATAAAAGGCTGAAGGAGGGTACAGATGAAGCACAATTTCTTCATCACATTCAGAATATTTTTTTTCCTGTGAACTACAAGGAGAACCAAAGAAGGAATGAGATTATGAGGATGAAATGGTGGGGAAAGGCATGCCCTCAAACTGATATGACTTCTTCAGCCTAATAATGTGGACATACTTTTCAAAGGCTGAGAGAGACCAAGGAACTTTCACCTTTAATGAAGGATACATGAAAACAAACAACCCCCACCCCAATTCCCTTAAAAGCCACCTGTGACATATAGTAATCATTCTTCATTTAAAAAAAATCCTTTAAAAATGTTTTCTGTGCAAATGTACTAACAGGAAAATTCTAGGTTTCATTCAAAGATGACAATGAGAAAGGATCCAAATACAACCTACTTCTCCTGAGAAATATAGCAAAAAAAAGTGTCACATGAAACAAATATTGAATAAAACTGAAGAGATGTACCTCCAACTTGTCCAGGATTATACAAGAAGATGACCATAGGCCTGAGGTTTTTCTATTCAGGGGCTCTCTGGAAAGCCTATAGTCAATATTATTTCCTGTAAACCAGGGTCTAAAACCAGAAGCGTCTGCTTGTTTGGGGCCAAACTGTAGGAAGAGGTCAAAGCTGGGGATCTATTGGATAGGTGATAGCACAAGAAGATAGGGTGGACATGAGGCAAGGTCAGTGTATAGGAGACAGGACCTGAAATCAGTTACAATCTCTGGAAAATGAAATATTAGGCTAGTGAAATCTCACTTCAGGCTCTGTTGTAGCCAAACCAGGAGACAAAGTCAAGTCCCAGTAGATGCACAAGATGATAAAGAGGCCAAGGTTAATGTGTCCTGTACTCTCTTGTTCACTTGAGATGTATCGGGAGATGAGACCCCTGGATCAATGTGGGTGGTTACAAAAGAAGAGAGAGGTAGGGATTGAGGCAGAGGATGGTCTCATCCCTAGGGCCATTCCCCTTCTCAGGGCAGAATTATGTGAGGAATCAAGGAGGGAGAACAGGATGCAATTACCCTATCCAGAATTGCAACAGGATGGCAGCAGTGGCAGTGTCATCCAGACTACATCAGGGACAGAAACTGAACCTAGACATCATACTGAAGTGTAAAGGAAAGGGCAGAGTCTGTATGTAGTACCTAGTACCCACCTAGATTTAATTCAAGAACTGAGACTGGAAACCTATGGGAATATAAGGATGCTTCTAATACCATTAAGAAATAATATGGGGAAGGATATGCTTGGCGGGGGGTAGGTTAAGTAACAGGAGGGCAAGGTAGCAGGTAGAAGAAAAGTAGAGGAGTTTGGAGAGCTAGGAAAAAAGAGATATGATTAGGAGTAGAATCTTTTAGGGAAAGTATATGTTTATGTATGTATGTATGTATATATCAATATCTAATATGTAAATATATCCACACTGAATTGTAGCCTCAGGGTGGGGGTGAGGAGGAAAGGGGAAGAAGGGGGACAAAGAACCAAGTAAAAAGTGTACAGTAGAGAACAAAAGAAAGTCTACAAGAAAGCAAAGATGGACAGCTTTCATCATATCATGCAGTATTTAATGTATAGGCTTTCTTGAAATAGAAAGCTATTGCTATATATTCTGAATCTTATCCTACATTCTGCTGTACATATGACATAGATTTTTTCATTTCTTATTTGATATTTAAGTTTATATTTCTTTTTCTTTTCTTATTATATATTTAAGTTTTAGTAAATAAAAAAATTGGAAGGGTTAAAAAAAAAAAGAAATAATATGGATCAAGACGCTGAAGAGAAAAACTCAGAAGAGGTAAATAACTGTGTAATAAGGGCACAAAAAGCACCAGAAAAAAGAATATATTGGCCACAACAACTGTATTAACTAAATAAAGAAATGAAGAAAGAACTGAAATGAGATAAGGAATGAAATTAGTGTAGTTGGAAAAAAATAACTGAAAACAGAAGGCAGAAAACATTACTTATATAGTGGATACTCCAAAAAATGTGACAGAACAAAAAGAACTTAATGATTCAATGAGACAAAAAATGAAAACAAAGTTAAAAAAAGCTGGAAAAATCAGAATACATGAAGTGTCTACAATAAAAAACAAATGACCTAGAAGACAGGATAAAAAAAGATAAATTTAAGTCTCATTGGGCTCCCAGAAAACCATAGCAAAGCAAAACAAAAATCCTCAAAGGAATTGGGATATTATAGTTCAAGAAATCGTAAAAGAAAACTACACTGAATTAAAAGAACATGAAGGAAAGCAAAAATGGGAAATATTAACACATCAAGATATGCGATAGTAAAATAGTTATATGCAAGAACTAAGAGAACTTACTTCCTGAAAGAATCTTGTGTTGCTATGAAGTGAATTCTTGAGAAAAATATTTTATTGGTATCCTGAGAAAAATAAATGGGACTATGTTTCTAGAATTGAAGAAGTCAGTAGTTGTAGTTATGGTAAAAGGTGATTTTGGTCATAATCTTTCTCAGTCACTTAGTCAATAAGAATTTATTAATCAGGCATTCTTTGCCAGGCACTGTGCTAAGCACTGGAAATACAAAGAGGGTAAGAATGTTTCCTGTCCTCAAGTAGCTCACATTCTAAAGGAGACAGCAAGCAAAACATTATTTACGTATAAGGTATGAACACTGTAGCACAGATCTTACCATGTCACCCTCTTGTCCCCTATTCAATAAACTCTAATGGCTTCCTATCACCTTTAAGATCAACTATACAATTATCTATTTGACATTCAAAGCTCTTCATAATCTGCTACCCTCCCCCCTCCCCTGCCCCAAGACTTTTTGATCTTTTTACACTCTCCTTACCCCATTCAGGTACTCTAAGATCCAGTAACATTGGTTTATTTATTATTCCTTAACAAGACACTTTTATCTCCTTACTCTGGGAATTTTCATTGTCTGTTTTCCA
The DNA here is from genome assembly GCA_023548195.1 of Bettongia penicillata ogilbyi. Classification (NCBI taxonomy): domain Eukaryota; kingdom Metazoa; phylum Chordata; class Mammalia; order Diprotodontia; family Potoroidae; genus Bettongia; species Bettongia penicillata. Next base: position 1,167,245 of record JAJHZJ010000525.1, on the reverse strand, counting down.
TGCCAAAGGCAGCTGGATGGCACCATGGATAGAGTGCTGAGCCTAGAGTCAGGAAGATTCATTTTCTTGAATTCAAAATGGCCTCAAACACTAACTATGACCCTGGGCAATCACTTAACGCTGTTGAGCTCCATTACTCATCTGTAAAATGAGCTGGAGAAGGAAACGACAAACTACTCCAGTATCTTTGCCAAGAAAACCCCAAATGGGGTCACAGAATCGAATATAACTGAAATGAATGAATAACAGTAATCCCATGTCTGGAATGCTCTTGGTCCTCTTTGACTCCTGGCTTCCCAGGCTTCCTTCGAGTCCCAGTTAAAATCCCATTTTCTGTAAAAAGCCTTTCCAGATCTTCCTTAATTCTAGTGCCTTCTCTCTGTTGATTATTTCCAATTTATCCTGTCTATAATTTCTTGAATATAGTTGTTTGCGTGCTGTCTTCCCCATTAGACTATAGGCTTGAAAGCAGGGACTTTCTAGCCTTTCTTTGTATTCCTAGTACTTAACACAATTGCTGACAACCCATGTTACATACATGACACTGGCTTTTAAAATTCTTTTAATTATTTATAAAAATAATATATAAAATTAATAAATTAAATAATATATTATTTTAATTTTTAATTAAAAATTTAAAAAGATTGACATTACATATATACATTGGTTCTTTTAGGAGTTTTGATTTTTCCCCATAATCATTTTCTCACTTATTATGAACCCATTATAATTAAATGGAAAATGCCTGACAGTATGGGTGCTTATTAATATATTCATTTTACTGTTTTCGATACATATTAATTACACATAGTTATTACTTCATCATTTCTTTATAGGCTGAGCGTTTAATTATTATTTTTAGCATCATTGGTTTGCTAAACACAGTTTTTATTTTACCACTTCTTGAAAAAATGGAATGTGAAATGTTTAATAAATATTATGATGCTTTTGACCAGAAATACATAATTATTTCCTGATTTTATGAGTGGGCTCACAGAATAAAAACAAGGACATTATAAGGATATTGAAAAGAAAGGTCAAAATTGTAATATTACAAGGTAATTCATGCTAATGTCAGGGCTGAGAAGACTACTCAATACTTTGTTAATTAACTCATCTATTAGATAAAGTAAATTATATTGGATACACTGAGAGGATGAGACAGCGACTAGAAACTGACTTTGATATCCCCTTCTGAGAAGAGTTGCTCAAGGGAGTAGATCATAAATGCAAAATATTTAATAATAAAGGAAAACTGAACACACACAGTTTGATGTATAAATGCATTTAATTCAGTTGGGAAACGCTTAAAAAGGAGGGTAAATTTGGTGAGAGAATATTCTGGTAGGGTGCTTTCTTAATTTCTGAGAATAATTTTTGAAGTATGAATACTAATAGCTTTTTAAAAATCTGATGGAGTTTTATGAATTCATTAGGACCAGGAGTTTTTCCCACTTTGGTAGTTACTTTACAAGGGCAGCTAGGTGGCACAACGGATACAGTTCTGACCTGGAGTCAGGAAGATCAATCAAAATTCAAATCCAGACTTAAATACTTACTAGCTCTATGACCTGAGCAAGTCATTTATCCCTGTTAGCCTCGTTTTCTCATCTGTAAAATAAGCTGGAGAAGAAAATGGAAAACTCCTCCAGTCTCTTTATCGAGAAAACCCCAAATGGGGTTATGGAGAGTTGGACACGATTGAAACAACTGAATACACAACAAAAAATTTCTTTACATCCTAGTTCTAATTCTTTCTTTATCTGAGATTGGAATTTCTCAATTTTGTTAGCCTATAACTGTGTAACAGATTGTGATTATATTTTGTTTCTTCTATTGTTGTGATTTCATCTTGCTCATTTGCTCTTTTATTGATTTAATTTTCTGACCTCTCTTCTTCAAAAGAATAGTTCAGGGTTTATCAATTTTGTTAATCGTTTTAAGGAACTAGCTTTTAGTTTTATTAATGATTTCTTTGGCTTTTTTCAGTTACAAATTTAACTATTTCTCCTTTTAACTTTTAATATCTTTTTTTTTGTGCTTATTTTAGGTTTATTTGTTGGCTTTATTATTTTTAGATGCATTAATCTTTTTTCCACTTGTTAATGTATATTAAAACAGTCCTCTGAGGACTGTTTTAGTTGCTTCTGCATTACATTGTTGTAATTTTCTTTCACAAAATTATCAATAATTTCTTGAATTTGTTCTGTGGTCCACTCATTATTCAGGATTTCCTTGTTAAGTCTCCATATGGATCTGTATCTTTTGTTTGTGGTTCCTCAAAGGATGCCTATTTTCGTTGTGTTATGGTCTATTAAGGGTGGATATACTATTTCTGCCTTTTGACATTTGTGTGCAACATGGTGTTTTGTATTGTCAGTAATCTTTAAAAATGGTTGTTCCCTTCACCCTCAATTCCCATCCTGTTTTTTATCCCTCACTAGTTCATTTACTTGCTTATTTACTTCCTTTTTTCTCTGTTTAGTTAAATAGAATTTCCCTTCTGTTCTATGCCATCAATTTATTTTGTTCATTAGTTTTTAAAATTTCATTTTCTGTGCATTTTCTAGAAAGCAATTATTTCCTTCATTCTATTCCCTTTTTTGGTCTATTTTCAACTTTTACTCTTTGGTTAGTATTCCTTATTAAGAACTTATTTAGTTTTTCTTTATTTTCTGCATTTCTCATGGATTTAAAACTTTTGAGGTGCTTATTTTGGATTCTTTCTTCTACATTCTGTGATTGCTTTGTAAAGCCTGTCCCTTGGTCTCCTTTTGTTTTTTTATGCTTCACTCACAGAAAAAATGTCAACTCATGCAGGTGATGGAGAGGACATCATCTTACTGTAGGATTCTTACTACATTCATGATTGTGCGGCTTATTCTTGGCCTTTGCCTCAATTTAATCATTGTCTCTAGACTCTGTCATTTTGCCTCAAAATCTCAAAACAAGGCAGGATGGTGTGGTCTCTCTAAGCACAAGATCACTGTAGATAACATCCACTGTAAGGTCCTGGCCTCCATTTATAAAGTACCCTTCTTCACTCACAGGAGCATTTAACAGTGTTAACTCCAACTCCAACATTTTAAGCAAATTATTCTGCTTTTGCCCATTTTATCCTTTGCTTTGCCTCTTTGCCCAATCTCCTCAAAGCTTTCTTTTTTCCTGAGAGAATACTAGAGTTATTTTCCCTTCATTTTTAACTTTTGACTTAATGAGGGTACATCACATATTCCCCTCTATCTTCTTCCTCTCCTTTTTTTAATGTTCCTTTCAATTTTGTAATTTAGTACCATGAAAAATGTTGATTCACCTATAGATGGGGTTATAAGGTTTAATCCATGATGTTTTCAACTGCTTTCACAAGTCTAGTCTTTGTACATTCAGAAAGAAATATCTTAGTGGTCTCTCTACTGTTATTCTGTTGTCCATATTTGATGTATTTGTTTATCCTTCTTGTATTTCTGTTGCCTGGAATTTTTGAGAAGCAAATAATCTCTTCCGGTCTGGCTTTCTTTCTAAGAATGTTTTTTTTTTCTTTTGTTATCAGATTTTCATCTTTTTTATTTATGCTTAGACTTCGATTTACAGGGTAGGTCACCTTGGGATGCATCATGAGCTCCATTACTCTTCAGAACATATTTTATTTCCTCCTGAGTTTTCTGGTGGGTGCAGAATAGTCTTGTGTCATTCAAGTGTCCTTTACTTTATATTCTGAGGTCTCTTTTGGTCACTTCCAGAATTTTTTGTTTCTCAATGGAACTGTGAAATTTAACTGCTATACATCGTGGCGATTTCAGCCTTTTTTTCCCTGTAGGTGATCTACATATCCTTTCAACTGACACTTTTCCCTGTGTTCAGAAATTGTGGTAGTTTTCTCATATAATTTTTTGCATTATGTTTAAGTTTTTTTTTATATGTTTTGTTCTTATGGGAGACTTATAATCCTTAAATTGTCCCTACATGTTTAGGATGTACTGGATTACTTAAAAGGCATTTAAACTGTCCTGAAGACTTGATTGGCTCAGGGATTATGGCTCAGGTTAAACATAAAGCTTCCTGTTTGCCTGAGTGGCCAAGAAGTCATTTCCATTCAAGAAACATATACTGGGTATCTACTTTGGGAAAGGAACTCAGTAATTTCCATTAGTCATGTAAAAATTCCTTATTATTTACTCCATGTTTAGTTATTTAACTCTGTATTAACTCCATTAATGATTCCACATTTAACTCCATTAATAACTCCACATTTAGCTATCTCTGTTGATCATTAGTTTATTATTGTTACTATGTTTTAGGAAGAAGAGCAGGACTTTTCTTTAGGAGTTTAAGCAGGTAATATATAGTTCTGTGAATGAAAGCAGATTTCTAGGAGTAAAGTTCCAGAAAATATGGAATTCTAAACATTCTTTGTTTTCTCTCTATGATGATAGATGACCTCACTCAGATGACAAAAAAATCTCTGCTGTGCATGGTGTAGATTGTGAGTACCCTGGAAGATTCTTATTAAATATACTTTGAGATAAAATTTTGAAAAATATTGTAATATTTCTTTAGGGATCATTAACTATTTGCCAAGGAGGCTAAGGGCAAGACAAATGAAAAGCAAAATTATCAATTAATTATCCAATCAAGAATCATTTAAGTGTCTCTTAAATGCCAATGCCTATGCTGGGAAGAAAAAATTGAAATAGTTGCTTCTCTCTATAAGCTTAAATTCTAATGGGAGCATGATGTGAACATATATAAGTAAGCACAAAATAAATATAAGGTAATTGGGGAGAAGAGGCACTAGTAGCTAGGGCATCTGGCAAACTCATTTAGAAGCTGGTGCTTGAGTGGAACTCTGAAGGAAATGATAGGACTCTGAGTCACAGGTAAGTAAGAAGTAAATTCCAGGTATAAGGGAAAGCTTGTAAAAAGGCAGAAAAGGGAGAAAAGTGCTTTTTCTGTGTGATGGACAGAAAGGTCAGTCTGGCTGGATCAAAAAAAATGTGAAGGGAAACTGTATAATAATGCTGCAAAGTTAAGTGGCAGACAAGTTGTGAAGGGCTTTAAATACCTCCAAAGAGTTTTTTAATTGATCCCAGAGGCAATAGGGGGCTGCTGGAGTTTATTAAATAGGAGAGTGACATGTATTTTTGTTGCTATGTGTAAGATCTATTGAATAAGGAGGAAATATACATGGAGATCAATTATGAAGCTATTACAGTAGTCCAATAAAAAGGTAATGAGGCACCAAACTAGACTGCTGAGTGTGGAAACAGAAAGCAGATGAGGGAAGGAAATGTGGATGCACTGACAAAATTTGGCAGCTAATTGGATGTATGAGGTTAGAAAGTCAAGGAAGATTCTATGGTTTATAAGTTGGGTGATTGGAAAGGTGGTGGTACTCTTGAATATGAAAATTCAGAAGATGGATGGTTTTGGGTTGGGAGTCAGGGGAAGATAAGTCTTGTGTTGGACATGTTGAGTTTGAGATGACTGTATTCAGTTAAAAATGTCCAATAGGCAAATGGTGATGCAGGACTGAAGCTAAGGAAAGAGATTACAGCTGAAAATAGAGATCTAGGAAACTTTTGCACAGGAATGGTAATTAAACTCTTGGAAACTGATGAGAGAAAAAGAGAAATATAGACAGAGAAAGAGTGTGTATTTGTCTTTCGTTGTTGAAGAAAACCGTGCCATCAGAGAAATAATGACATGACTTGCACTTGAGTTTGTTTTGAGGGAGGGGGGGCTGTGTTGGTCATCAGCCTCTTCTCCAGAGCCATCTGAATCCAGTGACCAGAAATTCATCAAGATGACTGGAGATGACCCAGGATGAGGCAATTGGGGTTAAGTGACTTGCCCAAGGTCACACAGCTAGTGAGTGTCAAGTGTCTCAGGTGAGATAGGTGGTATGGTGGATAGAGCACCTGTGCAGGAGTCAGGAGGACCTGAGTTCATATCTCACCTCAGACAGAGAAAGAAAGAATATTGATAAAAGAAGAGGGCTCCAACCGAAAGCTTTGGTTACTCTCAATGGGCATCATATGGATGATAATTCAGCAAAGAACATTAAGAGGTCAGAAAGGAAGCAGTATAATGAAGCAGGGTCAGTGTTACAGAATTCCAGAGAGGAGAGAATATCCTGGGGAGAGAGTAGTCTACAGTGTCCAAAGCCTCAGGAAGGAAGAGGACTGAGAACAGACCATTTGGCAATCAAGTTGTCATTGGTAATGCTATTTTTCTTTAGAGAGAGAAGTTTTAGTTGAATGCCTAGGTGGGAAAATTGATTTGAAAGAGTCAAAAAGTGAGAAGTGAGTGAAAGGGGAGGAAGTGGAGGAAAGCAGAATAGACAGACTTTTCAAAGAGTTTGGCTTTGAAAGGGAGGAAAGATATGGAATATTTGGTTGAAGGGTAGTTAGGTTAAGTGATACTTTTTAAAGAATGAGAAATACCTGGGTATGTTTAAAGGCAGTAGGGAGGAAACAAGTAGAAAGAGAGATTAAATATTAGAGAAAGGAGATGATTAAGGGGGACGGAGGAGACATGATGGGATAGGAATCAAAGCTTGGCTAGAAGAAAGGACCCTTTTCCATAAGAGTTTGGAGTAAGGAAGGAGGAAATTCAGAATAATCTTAGGGATTTTTATGATGTAGAGATGTGGAAAATATGGAGCTCACAGATAATGGCCTCCATTTTTCCAATAAAGAATGTCCTCAAAAAAGCCACGTCCTCTGCTACAGGGAAGGGGTACCAGAATTTTGAGGAGACAAAAGAAGGTTTGGAATAGCCTCTGTGTGGAGCAAGAATCAATTAAGGAGGACTGAGAGTTGTCTTGCTTCAGAGAAGACTCAGTTGACATTAGATAGCAAAAAACCAAAAATTTATAATGTAAAATGCTTCAGCAATGAAAACCAAGCTATCCTCCCTTCTTCCCTACCCAACACTGTATCTGTTGTAACAAAAAAATCAAACAGTAAGAAAAGAAATACAAAACAAGTGTTCCATATCCCTATATCACAACTACAGAAGGCCCGGTCTTCTGATTGAATTAGTCGGTCAGTAAGAGGTATGACCCAGGTGTGAACAAGGTCTAGACATGCTCTCTGAATCATTCAATCAAAGGCATAAATTGGGAATCAATAACCAAAGGAAGAGTGAAGTGGTTTTGAGACATTGCCTCTGAAAATAAATCCACCCACAAAGTACTCTGTCTTGCTGCTAGGAAGGGTACAATGGGGAAATAGGTTTCATAGCTTGTTTTGGGGGAGAACCTTCTTCATTGACACATTACTGGAATTTAATTAATGTTTATTGACTGACTCACTGATGTTTCTTTAGTTCTACTTATCTTGCTCTGTATCAGTTCATCTAAAATTTCCCATGTTTCTTTCAATTCTTATTGGGCACCTGTTACTATATAACAGTATTACATTACTTTCATATACTACAGTTTTTTCAGCCATTCCTCCATTAATGAGCACCTGCCTTGTTTCTAGTACTTTGCTACTACAAAGAGTATTTATGAAAACTTAGTTTTATTGGATTTTTATTTCTAACCTGGAAACTGGACTAGGTTTCAAGGAGACAGTACAAGAGGAGGTTAAAAATCCTACTCATTTTTACAACATGCTATGGAAAAGTGCTAAGTTTTATGGGAGACTACACTCCTCTATTCTGAAAGATATTGGGATCATTTGCACCTATTTTGTTAATCAATCCCTGCTCGAGATAATGAAAGTATTTCCATGATGCCAGGTTGGCATGGAATAACTATAGCACAGATTATAGGAATTACTCTCTATGTCTATGAAGGAAAGGAGGTTGTGGAAGGGGACCAGAATGTTATGCAACCTGTTTCTGCCCAAACTGTTCTTTAGGAAGTTACTATACAGGTCATTAGAAAGGTTGTTGTACAAGCTATTTTGGAAATGATATCTAAACAACTTTGGGCATTTCAAAAGTGCTTCTACTGTGGAAGGAGAGTCACATTACTCAAGACTATTTTAAGAGAAAAACGAATGTTAGAAATCAAAAGCAGAATGGTTTCCCTAAGAAGCAGTAATTCAGAAAGGAGGAGACCTAAGGGCTGTGGATCTCAAAGACATGTTTTTTTTTTTTCCAGACTCCAAGAACTCAGCCTTTCTTCAGGGGTTTCCTTCACCCCTAGTTCCCTTTACTGATTTCATAAATTGAATAACTAATCTTTCTCTTGAAGTTATCCAGTTGAAATTTAATAAGTATGAACTAACTAAAGCTAAGTGTGGAAACGAATCTCGGTTTTAACTCAAAGATCCACCAGTTAGTGGATAATTTGTCCCTAAAATCCACCTGTGAACGATTAGGGACAAGCTCTCCTAGCCAGATTTTAGAATTCCTTGCTCTCTGATGGCATTCTGTTCCCTACAAATTGCACCCCCTCTGCTCCCCTGCCCCATCAGACCAATGTATTTAAAACTGCTTAGTACCTATCCTTTAAAAGGTCACTTTGATCAAGGTTTTTTGATAGTGACCTTAAATGAAATCACTTTAGAATTTCAGCAATATATGTTTTAATTGTATATTATGAATTAGTAAGTATTAACTCTCTCCAGATTCTGGAAAGTGAAGAGTAATTAAGCAGAAAAGAGAAGAGAGTATTTTTAATTTGGAAAATTACTTTGAGTTTGTCTCTGTAGGTAGCATAATCTCTACTGTTAGTTGGGTAGTCAAGCCTTTTGTAATCTGTTAACGGGATTGGGTTTCAACAGGAACATAACCCTTGCATGCCTCCTATGTTAATGGTTTTCTTTTTAAGAAAGAATTTGTCCCACAAACTTTTTCTGGGACAAAGAACAGGAAGTACAGTGTAAATCTCTGGATCTCCTGGAGAACACCTGAATTACAGCTAATCAAACAGCAGGTTATAATCGTGACAGGCAAATTAATGAAGCAAATCCTCTGGTTTGAAATTAACTCTGTAGCTTGGGAAAGTAGGACTGCAGTAAGATATCACTTTAACAACAGTATGCACAGTATCTATAAGCCAATACATAAAGTTATAGAGGGTTAGAAAAAATTTGATGAGCAAAGTGTTCCAAAGTATGATAAACTAGATAGATTACAGTCACTTTTAAAATCTTTTGCAGAAGATTAGCTGGAAATAGTGAATCTCATAATATGAAATGCTTAGAATAAATAGCCCTTGTGTAAAATATAATACCAAATAACTGAAATTATAAATTGACATTCTATATGATATTATTTGGGAAATAGATTCAGTTCTAATTGAATTTATTCAAGTTGCATTTTGAGTGAAATTTGTTATTTATTATTATTATCATACTATATCAGGATACTTGTTAACTGTGTGGTTTTAAGCCAAATTATCCCAGTTATGTGATTGGTAATATGTATAAAGATAATGTCTAATATTAATTTGAATATTCATTGTATTAGAAATATTATTAGAAAAGTAAACTCATCTTTCATTCTTTTGGGTTATGGATTTAATTGGTACAAGACTGATGTAAATGTGTTTAAAAGTTCTTTAGAAATATAGGAGATAGCAGTGATGGGTTTCTGTGGCATAGCAAGGAACCCTTTAAAATGTCCTCATCTCTGAAAAGCAGAGTCCTAATATCTCACTAGACCTGTTAATAGTTAAAATAATGCTGAGTGTTTGCTTGTTTGGCAGGTTGACAATTGAGCAGAACGTCAATATTTTAAGACTTCAAGCTCTGGCCCCATGCTCATGAAGTACAGTGATTTTATTTTAGTTAAGAACTGGAACTTACACAGGAAAATATTTTTATTCTTACAAATTTTTTTAAAATTCTCTTACCACTGTATCACACCATCCTAAGAATGATTTTCAACTTTGGCTTTAGTCTCTACAAGTAAAGGTATATAAGCATCTGACTGGTTCTGTTCATCCAGCTTTCAGGATGTTCTGTAGGAAATTTATATTACAAATCTAACACCATGTAAGCATTGGATATGGTGAAAATATTGGTTATTGTGATCTATGAATATTGCATGGGACCCTGTAATGGTAATTCAAATGGGAAGATCTTTCTTATCCATTAATAAACCCATGTGACCTGCCTGGGTCACATGGAAGTCTGAGTCACATGATGGGAGGAATTTATTGAACAGGTGGAGCAGGAAAGGGTGGAATAGGAAGTGAGTCAGAGCAGTCAGAGCTGGAAAAGAGAAAGCTGGAAGCAGTTAGGGTGAGTGGGAGAGCTTGTTTGTGATTTGTTTAAGGGAGCTGGTTATTGGGAATCTTAATAGAAGGAAGGCTTGGGGTTGGTGTTGCCCTCTGCATTGTTACTGTGAATGGATTTCTCCGTTGCTGTGATGGATCTGCTTTCTGGTATTGGGACTCAGCTTATTGGTATCTGAATAAATGTTTTGGTTCTGTCTTTCCTATGAAGAGTCTTTTATACTTTGTGACTCAGAACTTGCTGGCATAATCATAGCCTCCATAGGCACTGTGAATATTGCATTGGTGCTAAGGACCCTAAATAGTTCCTTGTATCATTCAAATTGAGAATTATTTAATTAACTTCTGTGAAAATTCAAAGGTTTCTATCTGGGGCAAATAGACCATACCTTGTCAGTAGTAGGTCAAACTCCTCAGGTCTTTTTTGCCTGGACCAAAAACCAGTCCTTCAACTGGACTCAGTGTGAGGAATTTTAACATCGATGACTTATAATACATAAACACATTTTAAGTTACCTCATAAAAACAGGTATGAATTCAAACTGATAAAACTTCAAATGTATTCCTGAGTATTGCTAATATAAAATTAGGTATATGTCTATAGTGTGAAACTTGGTAACACCAACATAGTTAGAAAAAGAGATTCTCTTTTAATTTGGAAATTGTTTCATTATACTTTTAGTGCAAAGAATATTAATTTTATTCAGATTACAATGATGAAAAAACTTTTTTTCTTCTGTTTTCATCTGATAAGATGTTTGACATGATTTTATGTTTGTTTCAGCTCTTCTGGTGATATGTTGTGAATTCTCTAAGGCCTAAACCTAAAAGATACAGAGGTGAAAGTACCTACCACATCCAATCAGAATGAGAAAGTTCATAGATCATTTTATGTAAGTTCAGAATGATTTTCTGTGCAAAGTAATTTAGAGATGGATTTAACTGAATTGAGATAACTTCAGTAGAAATGGATTTGTTGAAATGTTTTATGTTTCAAATCCACAGTATTGTTTATGATATTATTAGAATCACAACTTCTTTCTAATCTAGATGTTGCTATATTATGAGCTAAACTGTTAAAAGAAAAAGAAAATATTTGTAAACTATTAATATTGTGAAATACTTCTCTAAAATAAGGAGGAAGTTTCATCTAAAATGAACTATTACTTAGGAAAATTGTAAGATTATTGGTTTAGTTATTAAGGTTTATTATGATAAGGCCAATTTAATTGAGTATATTTTTAGCATTGCTTCACTTAGAAAACTGAATCTCCTCCCCCACTAAGAACACTTTTTGATGATGAGATGGTAATTAGGAATTTATTTGTGGTAATTAGGAGTTTACAGCATAAGACTATTGTGCGTTCTGAAGTTATATCTAGAATGCTCTGTACTGAAATTACATTTTGGTCGACTTAGTTTTAACAAATTCCAATTTTAAAGATTTGTTTTTGCTTCGTGGGTTGCATAAGATATGGCTATCTGTCAGGTTAGAAGTTTCCAGCTATGTTACTTAATGAAAGTCTAACGATTATCTCTTTACATCAATATAATTTTAAGCTGTTTTTGAGAAAGAGAAATACTAATAGGAAGGAATGTTAACTAAAAGTGTTCTGTGTGATTTTTTAGAAGGCCTGATCAATGTTCCTTGTTAGCTAATTTATTGTAACAGCTTGAAAGTATTGATGAAAACTGTATGCAGCCCTACTGAGATTAATGAGATGTTGCTATTTGAGGTGAAATCTTTTGGCACCCTAAACATAGTTTTTGATTTTCATTCTTAGGTTTGCTGTGTCCTTGAGCCAATTTTAAATAAGGGTTTCAGGAAAAATACAAGTAGTTCAATGGGAATAATATCTGAGATCTGAGGCCACTGGGTATCTGTTTTTGGGAATAAGGTTGGAAGGGCAACCTTGGGAAGGCTAAGGTGGGACTCTCTTAATTCATTTTCCCATACAAGATATCTGATCACGTGGTTCTACATACTTGGATGCTTACAGACCTTCTGAGCATCGGACCTTTAGGACCAGTATTGATGTGTTATATTCATGTCCTGCTTCTAGTAAATATCTCTAACAAGGGAAAGATAAATTGTGATTTTTTTAATGATGAATCTCTTACTGTTTTCAATCTCAGACTATAGTCAATATTCATTCTCAATATTATGTGATACTTAATAACTGAATTCATCCAAAGCTATGATCATGGAACTTGCTGTTTAAGATGTTATGGGACTGTAACTGAGTCTGATTACAAGTATCATCATAAACATGAAATGCAGGTGGTCTGCTCATGGGGAAGGCTGGGAGAATGACTCTTGGCATGGGATGAGATGGAATTCTCCTGACTCAATTTTCCTAGGATGTAATTTCCTCTTGAGTGGAAAGTATCCCACCATTTAAACTTGGTTCACTGAAATTGACTATCGATAGGATTCTCGCCTGGAATTGACATAAAGATAAGGTAACATTTTCCTCTTTATGTATAGCTACATCTTTATTCTTTTATGGCAACTTTCTATGATCATGTCAGGTAGTATGAACATAATAATAGATCTTTATCTCACAGGCAAATCCTGGAGTACATCTCAGCTACTATTCTACAATGAAGATGCTGAAATTTTAGTACTTTCTATGTTTTCAATAACTAAGTAGATGGGTTTTTGACCTTGTCATCTACCTGTTACTAGCTATACATTCTTGTATAAGATAGGGTCTTTAATGTCTCACAATGGTATGAGGATAATTAAGTAGTGCTATACAAATTTATGAAATCAGGATATAATTCTTTTAATTAGTGAAATTAATATCATAACTGTTTTCTATTCTGTATTAATAAAAAATTTCGGCAGCTATCATCTTAAAATAATGGTTTGTGCTCTATCTTATGTTGCTTTAAAGAGATATCTACTTTTACCCAGGGTCATTCATTTGAACATGGCTAGTAATTGAAAATGCTTTATTATAAGCAACCTATTTGATATGCACTGTTTAGAAACTGACTACTTGATGTATTTTTATATCTCATCCCAGAACCTTTTGCTACAACTGAAGGGTTTTTTTGGAGATTTTTAAATGAATTCACTTTTATATTAGAGATAATTTTCTTATCCTTAGCAGGATCTCATCTTCCTAAAGGGAGAATGAACAGCTAAAAGAAAATAACTCAAGTAAACAACGAAATAAATAGGTGGAGTGAAAATTTACTTTTTGGTGAGAATTTTGTGATTAGATAATCACATATGCCAAATATATACTCAAAATATATTTGAAAGAATCAAAGAGGAGAGTGGGAGAAGTGATTATTTTTTCTATTATGTGAATAACCAATGATTAAATTGACATCCAAGATTTTCTTTTTTTTCCTTTTTATATTTCCTCATTCAGGGACAAGTCCTATAGGACAGTCAAACCAGTGTCTGAAGGACGAGTCTGATAAATGATACTGCCCAAATCCTTTAAGAACATGCTCTTAGATCTTGGACAGAACCTCACCCAACTAGGTGACCTTAGTTCTATTTAGAATGTAAATAGAATCTAATCTAGGTAAATTACTGCCCCAAAACAATGAGCTAATTTTATACCCCTCCACTGGAGTTTAGGATGATCCAGTTCATGAAGAAGAAAATCAACCAGAGTTGTTTAGGAAGAGATGGATTCCTTTGTCCAGATTACTGGAGGTAGCTAAGTCTCATGATTAAGCTACATTCTCAGGAGGAAGAGCTGAAAAATTTTAGCCCACCCTCTCATTAACTATTTACCAATTAAAGTTCATCTGTCAGGGACATCTCCTTTTACAAAAGTATATTAAAGCTTCCAGTCTCTTTACGTCTTTGTCTTTTGCTACTGAGAGAAACCACTGAATAATAACAAATAGCCAATTTATTATTAGCTAGTCTAACTAATAAGTTGGTTATTAATTATCCAGACACTCTGTCTCTCAGGATTTTCATTCATAACATTCTCAATAAACTCCATGGGCTACCTTTCACCTCCATGATCAAATATAAAATCCTCTGTTTGGCACTCAAAATCCTTCAGAACCTAACCCCCAGTCTTTTACATCTTACTGCCTACCATACATTCTTTAATTCTGTCACACTAGCCTGCTAACTGTTCTACAAATAAGAGATTCCATCTCTTGGCTCCAGAATTTTTCTCTGGCTGATTCCCATACCTGGAATGCTGTTCCTCCTCATCCTTGCCTAGTGGCTTCTCTACTTTAAGTCCCAACGAGAATCACATCTTCTATAAGAAGCCCTTCCCAATCTCTCTTAATTCTAGTGACTTCTCTTTGCTGATTATTTCCTGTTCATCCTGAACATAGTTTGTTTGAACATATTTGTTCGCTTCATGTCTCCCCCCTTAGATTGTGTGCTACTTGAAGGCAGGGACTGTCTTTTGCCTCTTTTTGTATTTTCAATCTTTAACACAGTGCCTGGCACGTAGTAGGCACTTAATATATATTTGCTGATTGATTGCAATAGCCTTCTAATCCGTGAAAAAAAAAAAGCCTTTCTCCACTTCCTTCATGTCCTTCCGTTCATACTTCATATAGCTGCCACAGTGATTTTCCCAAGGCTTACATATGTGCATATCATTCTCCAATTCAGTAAATTCCAGTGCCTCCCTGTTGATTCTAGGATTAAATGTTTTCTTTTTATTTGATCCTTTAAAATGTCTATTTTTGCACAGGTTTTACAAAGTACGTAGCTATTGGCACAGTAGTACATGTACAATTTATAAACAAGTAAATATACACATATTTGGGTTATGTGCTCAAAAATGCTTTTACTAATAGGGGTAACATGATAAAAAAATTGTAGACCACTACTGTCTTCAATTCTGTGGCTGGGAAGGGAAGCCAGAAATATGTGCTGTTTATGACTCTGTTAGGACATCAAGTAATTCCCTTGGACTTAGAGTGTCAAGGGGAGCAACTTACCAGTTTAAGATCATTTGAGCATCTAGGGTTTCTAGTTGTAAATACCCCCAGTGCCCCTTTTCAGATCAGTTTTCTAATTGTTTTCCTTTTTATCTGTCTCTTTTTCTTTCCCTTGCTCCCTCCCTCCATTCCCTCCCCCCACTTCTCCCTTTCTCTCTCCCTCATATCCTTTTGCAGTGGATTGTTAGAGGGACTTGGGTAGCAATTATGAATTGGCAATGAAGGTGATGAAGGAAATGAATCCCTCAGCTTCTTACTGACCAATCACCTGACTAGAAGTCCACTGCTATTTTTATTTCTCTTTTAAAGCAGTATGAAAACTTGTTTGCCTCGTACAGCCCCAGCCGCCTAGGATGCAAGTATGCCTAGGGTAACAAACCCAATGAGCAGTTTCTTGATTGAACAGTATCATTAAGGTTAAGCCTCACATTTCCTTGCTCCATATTCCTCATTCCTTACTAGGTAATTTAGAAAACGGTCAGTTGATCAATAGATATTTGTTAAATGCCTGCTATATGCCAGGAACTGTGCTAAGTGTGGGGATTCAAAAGAGGCAACAGATATCCCTGACCTCGAGGAATTCATAGGAGAATGGCAGAAACAAGAAGTAAAAAATATGTACAAATATGCTATATACAGGAAAAACAACAAAGGGAGGCACTAGAATTAATAGCATTGAAAGAGACTGCCTGGAGAAGGTGGGATTTCAGCTAAGACTTGAAGGAAGCCAAGAGTCAGGGATGAAGATTCCTGGGTAGAGAGGCGGAGGCCAGCAAAGAGCACATGGGGGTGTGGGGAGGGATGGGATGTGTGTAAGGTGGAAGAATACTGGAAAGGTAAGGGGAGAGGTGAGGTTATGAAGGGCTTTGAATTCCACACAGAAGATTTTGCATCTGATCCAGGCGAGAGACAGCAGTCTTTGGAGTTTATTGAACAGGGAGCTGACATAGTCAGATTTAGAAAATCGCTTTGATGGCTGAGGGGAGGATGGACTGAAGTGGGGAGAGAGTTGCAGGCAGATAAACTAGCAGTTTACCCCATAGTTCAGATGTATGGCGATGAGGGCTTGTACTAGGATGGCAGCAGCATCAGAGGAGAGAAAGGGGTGTCTCTCATTACCTCGTAGTCCAGAATGGTATGTAAGTTTGAGGCCAAAAGAGCTCTAGGTTTTCAAGTTGAATGTGTCCCTCTGACCTCTGATCTGGTGACTCCCCCCCCCCACAGTGTGCTGCCCACTGTGAGCATGGAGGTCAGACATTCAGAGTGCTCCTACTAGCAGCTCCTATTCTCTTCTCCTTGTCAGTAACAATAGAGTTCATTAAAACTATCTTTCTGTGGGATGACTTTCATCTAAATTCCCCTGTATTACAATTTTATAAGTCAGTGATACATATTATTTATAAATATAAAGCCCACATGTTAAACAATATTCATAAGTCAAATATAATTGATTATAGTTTGCATTTATTCCAATATAAGGTGGCCTGGCCTATGCATGGCCACATTGCCTCACCCTCCACCCCTCATTTCCCTTGCCACTTGGGTGAAAGGAACTGATTGATTGGCTGCATAGCTGGGACAAGTGCATTTTTTACAAATGAGCCAGAGGAATAGCCTTTTTCTGTTGCATTCTCTTTGTTGTGATTTTTCCTATTGCATCCAGAGGGTAAAGAGCACAATTCACCAATGGTGCAGGCTCCATGAATTGAACCAGGAAGGGAGATGATTCCCATCCTTCTCTTTTATTCCAGCTTTGAGAAACAGTCCTGGGATTTTTCTGTTTCTGTTTTATTTCATTTGTAATTCTCAGTTTTAGGTGCAGGTGACAATCTACACCAAACATGGGAATTCAAGCCATGGCAAACTTGGAACAGGATTCCAGGCAGGATTGTACAGCCAGATAGCCTAGCTTGGAAGCCCAGGGAGGTCAAGATGCCTGGGACTCACACCTGAGAGGGCTTTGGACTTGAATCTCAGAGTGGGCTTCATAGATACCAAGCTAAACTGTGAGCCTAATCTTCTTTCCCTCCCCAGAGACTGAGAGGCAAGAGGGATTATGCCTCCCACGTATTATAGAATAAATATGTATGTTTGTGATTATACACACAGTTCTAAATTTATGTAAATTTGTGATATGCAAATTTGACTTTACATAAAGAATTCTGTATTCCAAAGAAATTCACCTATTGTTAACTTTGCTAAAAAATAATGTGCTCTTTCTCTGCTCCTGGACTTTGGCTCAGCACTCCACAGCCTTCCAACATCACCCCTCAAAAAACCCCTAACTCTTCCCTCCTAGTAAAAGAAAAAGAACAGATACACAAAAATAACATTATGTAAAAATAACTTTATGTAGAGATCTGTAGAATGATCCACTTACATAAAGTGAGAATGGTCTATACCTTTGAAGTAAATATCTCCTTGTAAAAGTCAATGTATTAGTGGCTAAACATAAAGCGGGAAATTGATACCACCTCCACACTCCCCAGAGAATCTAGACACCCCATCCCCAATTTGATTAAAAGTATCAGAGAACCCTGGGGAAAGGATGAGATGTGACATATTTGGTCTTCAGGCAATGGGGTGTCTAGGGTGGTCAGAGTTAAATACTTGCCTCAGAACAAACTTAGGTTTAGAAATCTTGATGATAAAATTGGTATAGTTTCACTGATTTGGGTATTTTAGTGACTTTTTTTCAAGTCTTAGAAGCACCCTCTAAAGTCATTACTGTGGATCAAGTGACTCCATTTAAACTTCCTATAATTTTTTCTAAACTTTTGCTCACTCAATTTAGAGGAGTGGAACTTTTATTCCCTTTCCTTTGAAATGCAAATTTAATGGCTGAAACTAAAATAAGAACTGACTTTGCACTTGAAGACATCATGAATTAGTAAGTAGAATCCAAATTTGTTGACTTACTTGAAATTCCATGGGAACGAAATACTTTCCATGTCTCTGAAGTCACTTCTTTTACATCCAATTGATAGTGATGGATAGGCACGCCACCATGAGAGTCCGGTTTGTTAAAAGAAACTTTGGCAACAGTTTGTGACAACTCTATAATTTTTACTTCAGAGGGACTGGATGGCACATCTATAAGGGAATAAAAACATGCAAACAGAAAAAATAAATGAGAAAAACCAACACTAAAACTGACAGTATATTTTATAACACAAATAATACAAAATTCTTATTCAGGTAGTTGAACAAAGTGTAAAGTTAGATAGATATTCTCTTTGAGTAATAGAAAATCAAAAGTGAGAAAGTCATCCTTTAACTCTCTGGTAACAAAATAGCATTAAACCAATGCAAAAGCAAACTTCATTTTATTGATTTGGGTTTCCATTGTCATTGTTAAATGAGACTATGTTTTCAGTATTTCAATTATTTGGAAGAATTCTGAATGGGTCTATTTCTGGGTGGGGTCATGGTTACTGAACAAGTATTTGCAACAGTAGTATAATTATAAAATGCATTTTTTTAATTTGTAGAAATTTACATAGCATTTTAAAGTTTATAAAACATAATTTATTATTCTTCAGAAAGTCAAAATAAGAAATTCAAAAGGTTTCATTTTTTTGATGTTCATTTAAAATAAACATTCAGTTGAGAGTTTGACTTTAATACATTTATTTACAAAAACACTTATTATTGTGCTACAAATAGAAATATTCATTACTTTATTTCCTACATAAAATCTAAATCCTCAAAAAGAAAAATCTGGGATGATATTTTTTAAATTATGATTTTCTGTGTCCTATAAATTTGTGTTGAAGATTAACAAGTAATTATATCCATATCTATTTCAATAAAAACATATCAAAATATAAACAATAGCTCTAGTGAATCTTATAATTATCTACACAAGCTAAAATTCTAAAGTTGTCATTTTTTTCCTCTCCAATCTTTTATATACTGCATTCAGATAATCTTTTTTTTAACAATTCTTTTCAATCAGGAGAAATAAGTCTTCTTCCCTTCCTATTGTATCTCCCCCCATCTAATTGGGAATGAATGAAAAAACTAAACCCCAGTGACAAGCACATATAAATAAGCAGAACAATTTTCCACATTATCCATGTCCAAAAGAAAAAATATAAACGTATATTTGAACATGTTACATATATTTCTCTCATTCAATGAAGATCATCTTAAGAAATTATTCTTCCTCATATTTTCTTTCAATGAGATTGGGTTCAGTAGGTGGACTTGAATTTTAAAGTGTATTACAACTTTATGTTTTTGGAATTTCTTTTTCAGACAGCCTTACTAGAAAGAATAAAAAACTAAAAATATTTTTGTGATTGTTTTTCCTTTGTTTTGTCCATCAAACAATAAACATTTATTAAGTGTCTACTATGTGCTAGGCACTATGGTAAGTGCTAGTGATACAAAAAGTGGCAAAAGATAGTTCCTGTCATCATGGAGCTCACAATCTAATGGGGGAGACAATATGCAAAAAAAGGTGGGGATTGGGGAAGGTTTCTAGTAAAAGATGGAATTTTTGTTAAGGAAGCCAGGGAAGTCAGCAGGCAGAGATGAGGAGGAAAAGACTTCCATGCATGGAGGACAAGCAGAGAAAATGTCCAGAGCCAGGAGATGGAGTGTCTTATTTATGGAACATCAAGGTGGCCAATGGCGTTGGATTGAAGAGTGTGTGGAAAGGAGTAAAGTGTAAAAAGACTGGATAGGTAGGAGGGAAGAAAGGTTATGAAGGGTTTTGAATGCCAAATAAAACATTTTTTATTTGTCTCTGGAGGTGATGAGGAGCCAATGTAGTTTACTGAGCAGCTGTGTGATACAGTCAGCCCTGTTCTTTAAGTAAATCACTTTAATGACTCAATGGAGATGCTGGATGGAGAGGTGAGCAAGCAAACACACCGGCTGGCTATTGTAATAGTTCAGGTAAGAGATGTAGAAGGCCTGCACTAGAGTAATGGCAGCGTCAGAGGAGAGAAGGGGGCATTTTTGAAAGCCATTGGAAAAGTGAAATCAGCAGGCCTTGTCAACACATTGAACATGGGAGTGGTGATAGTAAGGATTGGAGGATGAAAACCTGAGGGGTTGGTAGGATGACCCTCTATGGTAAGAGATAGGAAGACTTTGGGGGAAAACAATGAGTTCCGTTTTGAACATACTGAGTTTAAGATGTCCATTAGACATCCAGTTTGAAACATCTGAATGACAGTTGGAGATGCAAGATTAGAGGTCAGTAAAGAGGTTAGGGCAGTTATATCTGAGAACCATCAGTAGAGAAATGATAACTAAATCATTGAGTGAAGTAGTAGAGAGAGAGAAGAGCAAAGGTCCCAGGACAGGATCCTGAGACCTACTACATTTTGAGGGTGTGATCTGGATGAGGCTGGAAACTGGACTATAAGGGGTTGGGATGAGAAAGGAAAGTGGTGGCGCCTATTGTAGACAGCATTTTGGGGGAGGTTAGTTACAAAGGGGGAGAAATTATATAGGACAATGGGGGAAATGGAAGGGTCAAGTGAAGATTTTTTCTGGATGGAAGAGACATGGATATGTTTGTAGGAATTAGAGAATGAACCTGGAGAGAGGGAACAATTGAAAAAAGTGACAAAGAGGGAGGAATTCTGTTAGAGGAAATAAGAGGGAATGGAATCACTTGAATAGGTAGTTGGATTAGTCTTAGAAAGGAATAAGGCTGACATCATATGACACAGGGGTGAAAACTTCTGAATGATAGATGAGAAAGAGGTGAGAAGAGGGACTTGATGGGAGATGGGCTGGTAGAAAACTGAAAGCTCAAAAGATCAGAGGCTATGGTGTGGACAAAGATTAAGATTTTGTAGAGGGCAGAGGGAGAGATGAAAAGTGAATATGTTATGGCATCTTGTGCGTTCGTCCTTCGTTGCTGAAGAAGACCATGCTATCAGAGAAATGATGACGTGACTTGCACTTGACTTTGTTTTGAGTGAAGGAGGGCTGTGCAGGTCACCAGCCTCACTTGTCCTCCAGAGCCATCTGAATCCAGAGACCTGATATTCCTCAGGATGACTGGAGATGGCCCAGGATGCAGTGGATGACCTTGGGCTCTTTAGGTCAAGGTCTTTGCAGGCACTCACTTAGGGTGAGGTAATGTGCCCATTCATTGAATAGGTTTGTTTAAGAGGTAACCAGGGCATGGCCCCTTTAATGAGGTCAAGAGAAAGGAAGACAGGCTGAGTGGGAACCAGCAACAGTGACTATTGATAATCACTCTCAAGCTAAGAGGGTTCAGAGGAGCCCTCAGGTAGGGGCCCAATGGAGTCCCAGTTTCAGAGTGCAGTAGGTTTAAGGTTTTGGGAGAGGACAGGAGAGGGGACAAGACAGGACGGGACAGAGGAGAGGAAAGGAGAAGAGAGGGAAATAGGAAATAGGTGGTAGAAGGAAGTGATGTAAGCCTTGTGCCAGGGAAAGTCCTTTGGGGCAGATGGAAGACATCCTGCCTTGCCATCTTCCCTGAGTGGGGCATGATGCTCCGAGGAGGAGACAGAAAGCACAAGACGCTCTTCTCACCTCAGGAGGTTGGCAGTGAGGCAGTATATAATCATTCAAATCTTAGAGATGAGCACATCCAAAAATAAAATAGGATTTTGGTATAGAAATAGAATTTTGTTAAACATTTTACAAATTACCACATGAATGCTGAATATAAAGGGATGCTAGACTCACAGAAATTTTTGTGTGAAAAGGACTCGCAAGATAATCCATAGGACAGGCTTCTTGCCACCAGGGGCTAAGCAAAACTATGCCCTAGGCTTTATCTCTAGCTTCTTGACACTGCTGACAGCAAGCAGGTCGGCATCCTGCTGGTCTGCAAAATCAAGGCTGGGACATTAACCTCTGCTCCAATATTGACCAGTTTGACCTACAGCTTTGACTAAACTTTCCTGACCTTTCTGATGTAGGTGTCCTTATTTTCCCTTTCTGGTACTTGTGTATTCTCATCTTCCTCTGTTCTGCTTTCTGTAAAATTCCATTTTTCCGTCCTGCTTATGTATTCACATTCTAAAGTTACTGAAACTGATGCTCTGGGCTCACTAAGTGATCTAAGTTTTCAGTGTAGCTTAAGCTTTAAGCATAATAAAACTGTAATTATTGCTGATTCACCGCAGTACTTAGTCAATGAACCCTTGGATAATTATCTATTCTGACTCTCAATTTCTCATTTGCTAGTTGAGAAATTTTTCTAAGCTCCTTGAGAACAGGGGCTACTTTTCCTTTTTGTTAATATCCTCAGTACCTAGCATAGTTCCTGGTACGCAGTAAGTACTTGATATTATGTTTACTAGTTGATATAAGTCTACAAGTCTCCTACAACTTAAAATAACATTCATTTTTATTATAATCATTAGCATGTGATTTTCCTGTCTTCCAAATCTGTACTTGCAGGTGAATCTTTTCTCATATAGAAATCATGATCTATTGGAGGAAAAGAATCTCACAGGAAAAGAAGATATAAATAGGTTTGCGATATGAACCACTGATGAAGTCACAGATATACTTAAGTAATAAGGCACTAAAGGATGTTTTAAACAACAATGATTTATGCAGGAACCCTAACAGTATTCAATAAACATACACTATCCTGGAAAACTTGGTGTTATCTAAGTTAACTTTTTCAAGCACTCTTATGTATTAACTTAATAGCACTTGCTGTTAGAGATCTGGAATTAAATCCTTTGAAGTCTGTGAAAGGAATACTCCTTAGGTAGAAGTGAAATAGCTCTTCATGCCTGAATAATTCTCATCATAGTTAATCTTTTAGTACATACAATGACACTGTCAAGTAAATACTCTTCAGTGTATCACTCGTTCATCTCTGCACCTGTATTTTTTGAAAGAACCCATAGCAGGATGGAATCAAGATGTCAGAGTAGCAGGAAAAAGTATATTCTAGCTCCAGCACTAAATTTCCTTCACAAGGATCTAGAAAACACACCAAACCAAATTCTGATTGGAAAATCCAAGAAAAAGTCACAATAAATCATTTTTTCATCCCCCGCTGGCTTAGGGAGACAGAGAAGTTTGTGGACCTTTGGGACTGGATTTGGGTATGGTGTATAAGGAACTTTCCAGCACTTAAGTGCTGAAAGAGATCTGAGGCAGGGCACTAGGGAAAGAAGCACCTTTCAAGAAGAGAACCCTGGGGGATCCCTGAATTAGCTTAGGGTATAGGAATGAATGCTCTCTGGCAGCTTTATCTCTCACTACGTAGTTCTAGGTAGGACTGAAGAGTAGCAGTGAGGGGTAGGTGGAGATCTGTACCTAGGGGAAGAAGAGAGGAGTGGTTGCTAGCAGGTCCTATAGTAAAAGCAAGGAATAAATTTGGAAGCAAACAGTGGCTGTGTGACTCTGATAACAGGAGCAAAATCTTGTTTCTAGACTCTAGACCAGGCTAAAGCCTATACTGGAATAACCAGGAGTCTCAGACCAAAGGAAAGTATGAAGTTCAGTCACTCTGAACCTGCAGATCTTCCCATTAGGAAAACAGTGGCTGAGTTCAGAAGTATTCTACTGAAACTCCTGAACAAGAACAAGGCAAATGAGGTCTTGTTCAGATCCAAACTTGGATTAGGAACATGCAGAGCTCAGGAAGACAGTGGGCAGACTTCACCCTGACTCATATGTATTTGGGTGAGCGTGAAGGACCATAACTTGAGCTGTGAAAGTGGCAAAGGGAAGCAAGAGGATAGAAGCTCAGGTCAGACACTCCCTCCCCAAAAGTGTATATGTAGAGTCTGGAGTTAACATCATGTCTGAGACAAAGAAGTAGGCTAGGATAATGAATAAACAAAAGAATCCCACAATAAAGAACTATTTTGGTGTCAGGGAAGTCCAAGGCATAAGTCCAGAAGAAAATGACATGTAGATATCTTTGAGTCAAGTCTCAAAAAAAATTGGTTCGTATAGAAGTTCAAACAGAATCCCTGGAAGAATTAAAGCAAGAGTTAAGAAAAGAGATAAAAAAATGATTTTAAGAACTAAATAAGAGTGGTAGAGGATCATATAGGAAAAGAAATTAGAGCTGTGAAAGAAAGATATGAAAAGAGAATAAACATCTTGAAATAAAAGGAATAAAACCTTACAAAAACAACTTGCTGACAATCAGAACTGACCAAATAGAAGGTAACTCTGTGAGACATCAAGAAATATTAAAACATGATCAAGTAGAAGCTGATGATTCCATGAGGCATCATGGGACTACTTGAAAACCATGAACAAGAAAAAAAAAGACTAGACATTATATTTCAAGAAATCATAAAAGAAATTTGCCCTTATATCCTGAGGGCAAAACTGAAACTGAAAAAAATCCACCAGTCACTTCCTGAAAGAAACTCTAAAGTGAAAACTCTCAGGAATATTATATCCAAAATCCAGAGGTACAAGGTCAAAGAAAAAAAATACTGCAAGCAGAGAGAATTCAAGTACCAAGGAGCCATAATCAAGGTCATATACAATTAGTAGTCATTAGAATAAAATAATGAAGAACCTGGAGTATATTTCAGAGGCAAACAATGTAGGTTTACAACCAAGAATAATTTATCAAGAAAAGCTGAGTATAATATCTTGTGAGATAAAAATAGGAATTTAATGAAATCGAGGAATTCTAAGCATTCCTGATAAAAACGAGCTGAGTAGAACATGTCATACACACATAGAAGACAAGAGAAACACCAAAAGGCAAATATGAGCAAGCAGTCGTAAGGGACTAAACAAGATTAAACTGTTTGCATTTTTATGTGTGGAAATTACACACACACACACATCCTAGGAATTCAGAATCAAGGGTCAAAAAGGAAGTCCAACTAGATAGCCTGGGAATAATTCTATTATGTCCTGAGATCTTAAAGAAGTAAAGGAAAAGGAATACATTGACAGATGGGGGAAGAAAAGGGAATATTATCTCACAGAAATGTGGTACTGAAGTAGAAGTCCGTATGACAAGAAAGAGGAAGTAGGAGATGGAGTGGGCGATACTTAAACCTGACTCTCATCTAAATTTTTCAAAAGAGGGAAGAATACACATACAAAAGTTAAATATTTCACCCAATGGAGAAAAAGAAACCAAAGAGATTAAGGGAAAGCGAAGGAATGAAAAAGTGGTTAGGTGAAAGAGGGCAGGTAGGTGGCATAGTGGACATAATACTGGGTCTGAAGTTAGGAACACTCAACTTCCTAAGTTCAAATCTGGCTTCAGACACTAGTTGTGTGATACTGGCTAAGTCACTTAATCCTGTTTGCCTCAGTTCCTCATCTTTAAAATGAGCCAGAGAAGGAAACAGCAAACCACTCCAAGTATCTTTGTCAAGAAAACCTCCAAAGGAATCACAGAGTGTCAGTGATTGAGCATTGACATGATTGAGCAACAGTAGGTGAAGGGGTGTTCATTAACTGAGGAACAGATGAATACATTATTGTATACATGAATGATACAATAGTATGGTGCTGAAATGATGAAGAGGATGGTTTCGGAAAAATCTGGAAAGACTTTATGAATATATATAGGAGAATAATTTACACAGTAAAAACAACATTGTAAAGATGAACAACTGTGAAAGACTTGGTAACTCTGATAAACACAATGACACAACACAATTCCAAAGGACTCATGACAAAAAATACTATCCACCTCCAGGTAGAGCACTGAAGGACTCAGAGTTTTCTCTTCTTTTTTTCCCCTAGAACATGGCTAATGTGAACATTTGCTTTACATGTCATATTTATAATGAGTTTTAGATTTCTTACCTTCTCCCTGACTTAGGAAGTGGTGTGAGGAGAGCAAGACAATTTAGGACCAGAAATAAAATAAAATTGAATTTTTAAAAATGGAGTCCATTAGTTGCCATAGTGAATGTTAGGAATGGGCAGTGGACTATGACCCCTCCTCCAACCTTTGGAATTAGTTCCACAAACCTAGAACAGGACTTCTCTTGTGTACTGTCATGTTTTCAGTGATTCTTTTGGGACAAGAGAAACGCATATTTATTTCAAATGGATTCAAATTTTCAAATGGATTCAATTTCAAATTAATTTCAAAATTATGTGCAAGCACACAACATGGCTACAGTATCTAAACATAGGAGGTTTTGAAAAGTGGGATGGCAGGAGATGGAAAAAAGTGATGATAGAATCTGAATGATCTTGAATAGGCAAGCATAAGCAGCAGAGAAGTGACTGAAAAGCAAGAGATTTCAGGGAATTTTTCTCATGGTTTGTCTCCATTTCGTTGGGTTGAGAGTAAAACGGAGCAAACTGATCTAACAGTGTGGTTCATATTCTGTCTTGTAAAAATAAAAAAAGCAAGCAGTGATGTGACAGGTGACCAAAAAAAGCAGTTTTAGTATGTCTAACTTATTATGAACAACACTTTTCATCCCACTAGGTCAAAGAAATGGAGATGATTTGGTGGGACCACTTGCAGCTGTTACCCTCTTGAACAGACCTGTGTAAGACTGAAACTGATGGGATCCTCTTTCTGCTAGAATGCTTAATTTAAAATTAACTAATGCTTACAGTAGGCACATAGGAAGTGGTAGAAATTTTAGGAATGGGTACTAAGAATGTCTATTGCTTGTCTCATTACTTATTATTTACCTTGAATTGTTAAGTAAATGTCCATTCATGTCCATCATACTATGATGTCCTGTGATTAATAATGTTTTTTTTCAGAAGAAACTGTCATGAACAGTAGATTTTAACAATGATGGCCCCAAACAGGTAGAAGAAATCTATGGTATGGTTAGTTTATGGGGTAGGGGTATATGCCTGAGATAGAGGAATGAAGGTCATGAAGGAGGCAGGAGGTAACAGGCTCACGGGTACCAGTAGGGATGCAAGGTTTAACAGGAAAAAACTCTTTTCTCTAGTATTGAGGAGAAAATAGAGGTTGAAGACACTGAGAGGGTTAGAGAAGGGGAGGAGAGAAGCTGAAAGATTTCAGAGATGGCCTCAATATTTTCAATAAAGAGTAAAGGAGTATCATTTGCTAATATTGAAAGTAAAGAGAAAGAGACTGAGGGCTCTGAGAGTCTCAGTCTAAGATATGAGTCTGAGGAAATATTTGGAATAGCAGTTATGAAGAGAGGCTTTAAGGAAAGAATAAAATGGCTAAACAAATTGTTGTATCTGAATATAATAGAATATTACTGTGCTGTAAGAAATGATGTGTGATGAATACAAAAAAGATCTACATGAACTGATGCAGTTTAAAGTAAGCAAAGCCAATAAAATGTATACACAATGATTACAACAATGCAAACAGAAAGTGAAACCTCAAAGGAAAAAATGAAAAGTGAATGTTGCAAAATTATAAAGAACTAGCATGGCTCAAAAACCCCAGATATATGAGAAGATACTCCCACCCAACCCCTTTGCAGAGCTGGGAGGTCCACAAGTGTGGAACATTGTACATTTTTCAGACTTTTTTGAGGTATTGATGTTCATTTTTCCTTTTTTTGTCTTAAAATACTTGTAATATGGTATGACTCTGTGAGGGGGAGGAGGAAGGATAAGGAGGGAAACCTAAAGTTATATAGAAACCCCCAAATACATCAATAAACATTTAAAAAAGTATTTACTCTATTTCAATAAGGATCTAATTGATTAGGTATAAATCTGTAGTGGATCCACTTGATCCAATTTCATGATTTCTTATAGCTCTACATGGAAGCTTGGGGATAGGGAATGAAAAAGTGGGTGGTATGAACTAGTAGGATTAAAGATTAGTGAGAGCAGTGGTGGGAAGTGGAGTAAGTAATCAAAAGTCTGGGAATTAAAGGGTCAGTGAGAGGATATTGGGAAATGACTGATGATAGGGTTAAGTCTCAGGAGGGAAGAAGGTGAGGAAAGAAAATAATTGATGTGGGAGAACGGAAAGAAATTAAAAAAACTAAAGGACATAGTGACAGTAAAACATATTTGGGATAAGTAAGAGTATATTTGGGACATGTAATGACTGATGAGTGAGGGGGATTCCAGATAAAAAAATTAATAAGGATAAATATAAAATTCAGCAATCTAAAAGATCAGATTGGAGGGAATGAAAGGAAGAACAATGATTAATTTTGAAGTCAGAGGGCTTGGGTTTGAATCTCTATCCTGCTACTTAATAACAGTGTGACTTTGGACAATTCAATTCCATATACGTATATCCTACAAAAACAAAACCTGAAACCCCAGTGTCTCCTCTCAAAGAGCTTACTCATTCTCTTAGAAGCTTATTTGATGTGTATGCCGACCAACAAATAAGGTTATTTGAAGCGGGCGAGAGAGAGGAGAAAAGAAGGAAGGATTTATATGCCATCTACAAGAGAGTACTAATAACTTGAGGAGGAAAAGGAAAAGGTGTTACTTGACGTTTTAAAACCTAGAGAAAGATAAGACTTTTGAGAGTATGAGACGTGGAGAAAGTGTGTTCTAGTCACAGAGGACAGTTCATGGAAAAGCACAATGATGGGAGAGTGAAATGTCAAGTTGGAGAACAGTAAACTATGGATGAAACGAAGTATGTGTGAAGTAATGTTAAATAATACTGACTGCAAAATAGACTGGAGCTGGACTTTGGAATAACTTAAATGGCAGGTTGAAGTATTTTATTTTATCTCAGAAATAATAGTGAACGGAAGTGGTTTTTTTTATGTGGGGAGTAATATGGTTAGATCTTTGTAAGGGTGAGTCACATAACTTTCTGGGCTTACATTTTTTCAGTTAGGTTCAAATAATATTTATGGTATTTTCCAGCTTTAAATTATGTGATCCTATATGAGTAAACTCTCCCTCTGGGATACTCTCTTAACTTTCTCTCATTTTCTCCTATTGGTTGAGGGAAGGGTAACTACTTTCAGTTTCTAGAAGCAACTCTGTGGGTGACTACTCCCAATATTATAGCTTATGAGACTCCATGATCAGGTAGCAATCTCAGTGGTAGTGAGACAGAGGTGTAGGAAAGTAATTCATGGTTATTTATTATCTGAGTTCCAAATTTTAAAATGTTTATTCTGTTTCATTTCCTTGAAACAATTAACGCTCAGTACTAAGAAAGGCCTCAGAAGTTGCAAAGAAACTAATTCACAGAAATATTCAGACACAACAAATTTGTATTTATATACATATCTAGACAGTTGATAATAATAATTATGAATTTTCATATTGTATTTGTATATATATTTACATATATGTATTAGTTTTGGGCCTTTACAAGTCAACGACAGAATTTGCACATCTTTCTTTAAAAGAAACCTAAAATTTGTAAATTAAGAATGCTTTAGAAATAAATGAAATGTCTATATAAAATAATATTCATAAAGATTAAAAAGTATTAAGTATTTACAGAACTTAGTGTGCAGTTTTAAAAATTATTAAATGTTTATTATACACATCAAATAAAAATTATTAAATAAATCTATTATATTTTTGTGTATTTAAAATATTTGATTTTAAAAAGTCTAGTTATCTATTTAGCCATATTACATAAAGTAGTATGCAAGTAACCCTTATACTAGGGGTTAAAGTTTGGAATATTCCTGGTCTCCTACGATTTGGTTATAATGTATGATAATTATTATAAATAAGGATAATTATTATTAAAAGTGAGGATAATTATATTATTAGGAATAGATACAATTTATTTACTCATAAATAAAGCACTGTATAAAATTATCATAAATACTGTACTCACCAGCCAAAGCAAGAATGTATTCCTGAAATCTTGTTCCAATTCGGTTTGTGGCAGTGCAGTTATACCGTCCAAAATCACTGTCAGATGTAGGTGCAATCTTAGAGAGAGAGAGAGAGAGAGAGAGAGAGAGAGAGAGAGAGAGAGAGAGATTTAGAAAGTTTTCTCTAGTTTTAAAGTCAATTTAGTTTTTTGTTTTTCTGGCTTGGTAGGAATAAAAAACTGTAGAACATTTTAGAATATAATTTTTTATAGAAGGATGATCCATGTCAATGTGATGAGATTCCCGGGAAGGAAACTTTGCTTGGAAACATTTAAAGAATCTTCCAAAAATGTGTTTGGGTTTTAGGGAGGAGGGAGAGTTTGCCTCCTATCCAATGGCACCATGAAAATTGGCCACCCACATGGCAATCCATCCTACATAGCCTGAAAAAGAAATTCACTCTCTTTTTGTTTCACTTCTTTCCTCTACCTCTCTTTTTCTGTCCCTCTCACTTCCTTTCCACCTTGATGAGACAAACAAGAGCACTGCTATGTGGAGGGGCATTTACAATAACAGTCTATGCTTAAGCAGTTCCTTCTCTCAGGGAGCAGTTAACAGTGATTTGCAGAAAAAATACAAGGTGAGTAGCTCTGAGGAGAGAGCTTCTGGACCTCAGATTGCTGGCCACCTCTGCTTTTCTATTTTCTGAGCACAGGTTGGATGGATACCAGAAATATGATAGTGGATTTTTTCAGCCTAAAAAATGATAGCAGGATACAGCACTGAGTCATTTCCTCCAGAAGCACATGGAAGAAGCACACATGTTAAGACAAGCTTAGATGTTTCCAAGATTTTAATTATTGCAAAAAAGACTACTTGGAGAAAAAATCCAGTATATCATGTACTTGGATAGTGAAGGTGTGCTGGGAAATGGAATTTCTTTCTCAGTATCTCCAAGAATGCTTAGCTTCCAGGGGAAAGTCCAAACCCCAGGGAAACACTATGTATTTGTTAGGAACTATGTGTAACCAAGTGGAGGTAACATTCACCAGCATGTCAGGATCTTATTCTGACAGCAATCTCAAATTTCAAGTCCATTCTGGAAGGAATACAAGCACTATTTTAAAATAATCTAGCATTTTTTTAAGTGTTTACTTTGTGTCAGGCACTGGATAAGTGCTGGGGATGCAAAGAAAGGCAAAAAACAAAGCAGTCTCTAGCCTCGAGAACATTATATTCTAATGGGAAAATAACATGTAAACAGTTATATAGATACATAATCTCTATTTATATGTGTATATACATGTTATACACATATACATGATTATGTAATATTGTGTAATACATAATTACATAATAATACAGATTTATCTAATTATCTATATCTCTATCTAGATGGATGGAATTCTGAGAGGGGAAGGCTTAGCACTTGGGAGGAAATATGAAAGACTTTCTAGAGGAGATAGAATTTGGGCTGAATTTTGAAGAAAGTGCGGAACCTAAGAGGTTGTGTTCAGGGAGGTGAGGATCTTCCATTTCAGAGATGGGAGGCAACCCCAGTAAAGGAACAGATAAGGGAGGGAATGTCCTGTTTGCAGAACTGCAAATAAGCCAGTGTTGCTAGAGTGTAGAGTATGTGAAGGAGAGTAGGGTGTCAGAAAATGGGAAAGATAAGAAGGGTCAGGTTATGAAGGGTTTTAGATTACAAAAAAAGTATATGTATGTATGTGTATATATATGTGTGTGTGTATGTACACATACATATACACACACTCATATATGTACATATTTGGAGTTTTTGTATTTTTATTTGATCGTGGAATTACAGAACGACTGCGGCTCATCAAATAATGGTGTGGGGGTGACATAGTTAAACCTATGTATGCTTTAGCAAAATAAAACTGGCTTAGTGGAGAATGGATTGGAATGGAAACCAAGTGAGAAGTGAAAGGGGTCTGAAGTAGGGTTGTGGTTGGTTGAGCAGAAAGGAGGAATATATGAAAGATATCAAGAAAGCATAAAGGAAGAGATTCAGCAAAAGATTAGGTACATGGGGTGAGAATTAGGAGTCAAGGATGACCCCAAGGTTGTGTGGCTTGATTAGATGGGCGAAGGTGGTGCCCTCAACAGTAACAATAAAGTTGGGTCTTCCCAATGGGCAGCTTTGGAAGATGATTACTTTTGTTTGGGATATGTTAAACTTGAGATGCCCATGAGACATTCAATTCCAGATGTCCAAGAGGTCCTTAGTGATGCTATATAAACCTGGGAAGTACTTGCATAGAGATGATAAAGGAACCCATGGGAGCTGATGAGATCACCAAAAGAGACAGTATATAAAGGAAAGGTGTCAGGACAAAATCTTAGAGGCAACTATGATAAATTAGAGTAATAGATGAAGGAACAGCAAAGGAAATGAAGATGGAGACGTGACACAGAGTGGAGGCATACCAGGAGTTAGTGCTTTCACAAAAAATCTTGAGAAATGAGAGTATAAAGTAGAAGAGGGTGATGAACATCATTAAAGGTTGCAGAGAGGACAAGAAAGATGAGACCTGAAAAAAGGTTTGTAGATTTGGCAATTCATCATAGATCTGGAACATTTTCTACTTTGGAGATGGCATTTTCAGTAAAATCATGGAAACTGAAGCCAGATGGCAAAGGCTTTAGAAGGAAATAAGAGGAAAAGGAATGGAGGCATCTGCTGTGAATGGTTTTCTCAAGCAGTTCAGCCCGAAAAAGGAAGGAAAGATGTAGGATGATAGGTATCATCAAGTGAAGATTTTTTAAATATGGAGGGCACATGGTTATAGGATATAGGAAACAGGGAAGGAGTCATTAGATAGGAAGATAATGAAGATATCAGATAAAGTAGGAAAATAATGGGATCAGTCTTGTGAAGAAGTCAGGAGGAGATGGGCTCATTATTAACAGTTCCGTACCTGGAATTAACTGTCCCATACCTTAGCACTTTGAGTGCCTGCAATAATGCCCGCGTCCCAGGTTGTTCTGAGAATTAAATGAGGTAATAATTATAAAGTCCTTAGTACAGCGCCTGGCACACGGTAAGTACTATATAATGTTAATCACTGTTATTAACTATTAGCTGTAAAGGAGCTGGGGACACTTCCCCCATTATTTGGGTATAAAATAGCTTAGTATGTGATATAGAAGTACATATATACATATAGTAATTAAGTAAAATATATTGATATATAATATAATCATTACAGCATAGCTTAATCTAATAGTTTAGATATAAGCTATATTCTTAAATACATTAGGAAATTTCCTGGAATGACTGTAGGTGGAGACAGTGAGCCACAGAGAGAAAATTGCCTTTATGGAATAAGATCCTATAGGAAACTGGGAATATGCCAATTTTTTTTTAAACAAAAAAAACCAAGGTGAATAAAACCTGTCTCTCAGTTTCACAGATAGTAGTGGCTACTATCTGAGGCTGGGCTATAGAATTATATGCCACAGCTCCTCATCAAGGTAATTTGTGAACCCACCCAGGTAAACTGTTTTTTCTCTCTCCACAGACTTTTTGGGTTGTATATCTAGGCAAGACTTCTCTCATCTCTTGTGTGGAGATGACAGCCCCAGAGCTGAGGCTTTAAGAGAGTCAAAAGGAAGATGCTTCTCCTGATGGTAAGCTATGGCCATTTCCTTAGCTGAAGGAACTCTATGCTCCCCAGCTGGAAAGAACCTGTGGATGAGAGGAGGGAAAGGAAAAGGGGATAAGCACTTATACATATGTCAGGCACTTTTTGCAAATATTATCTCATTCGATTCTCATAACACCTCTGTCCATTTTACATTTCAGGAAATGGAGGCAGAGGTTAAGTGATTTGCCCAGGGTCACATATACCTAGTGTCTGAGACTTGATTTAAACTCAGATTTTCCTGCCTCTAGGCCTGGCGCTTTATTCACTATACCATTAGTTGCGTCTCTTTTGTGTAAGTTTACATAGGCATATGTAGTCATACCTATCAGTAGATATATACATGTATATATATGCACATAACTCCATACAGATTTCCCTCTAGTGTATATAATTACTTATATGTAGGCAGCTAGCGGGTGCAGTGGGTAGAGTGACAGGACAGGAGTCAGGAGGACCTGAGTTCAAATCTCACCTCAGACAC
Source organism: Bettongia penicillata ogilbyi (assembly GCA_023548195.1). Lineage (NCBI taxonomy): Eukaryota > Metazoa > Chordata > Mammalia > Diprotodontia > Potoroidae > Bettongia > Bettongia penicillata. The sequence continues at coordinate 1,133,285 of JAJHZJ010000525.1, read as the reverse complement.
TTGACACTCACTAGCTGTGTGACCTTGGGCAAGTCACTTAACCCCAATTGCCTCATCCTGGGTCATCTCCAGTCATCCTGATGAATATCTGGTCACTGGATTCAGATGGCTCTAGAGGAGAAGTGAGGCTGGTGACCTGCACAGCCCTCCCTCACTCAAGACAAAGTCAGGTGCAAGTCATGTCATCATTTCTCTGATGGCATGGGCTTCTTCGGCAATGAAGGACAAACACACATATGTATCCATGTGTATATGTATATATTATATATATGTACAGAAGGGGAAGGGAGCTGGACCATGTGTCTTATTAGTGGACATGCATATGAGATCATGACTAATAAGGGCAGCTGAACCTCATCTACTATCTTATTCAAATAAGTGATTGTGACCACGTGCCCTCAATTGTATAGACAAAATATATTATATTATATAATATTATACACATACATATATACATGTACATATAAAATTGAAAAGTAAAAACCATAAAGTATTCTACAACATCTAGACCAGCAAAATTCCAAAAATATAACTGATTTACGGAATAGAATGTGTTATATGATAGTTTTTTTTTATTATTATCCTATATTTATTGCTTTTGTGACAGGTATGACAAAAAATCAGGAAGTATTCCAAAAAATAATTAACTCTATTTCTTGATGTCTATATTACATAAACCACAAAAAGCTATTTCATTTTAAAAACTCCCTAGGAAGGTTTCCTGGCACAACATAAACAGGAAACATTGGCTTGTTTAACAATCCTCATAATCTTTGGTACAAAATGGCACAGAGGAAAGAATGTTAAGCTTGGAACTGAATTCAAATCCTGACTCTGCCTCTTATTGCCTGCGTGACTTTTCATTCCTTCTGGGCCTCAACTGGACAAGAGGGTTAGTGAGATCCCTTACAATTCAAGATTTATGATTCTAATATATGCTTTTTGATTCATGTTATGATCTTCTCGATATTTAAGACCAGTTTTTTTTTATTGCAGCTGAGCTTACTTCCTACCATTTTATTCTTACGGCAGATAAAGTGGTAAAAATTATTTGAAATACATTCAAAATTAATTTGAAATACATAATTAACCTTATAGGCTGTTATGCTTCAGTGCTCAAATTCTAGTCTTAACACACACAATTCTGAAGGATCAATTCAAGGGAAACATTTGCCAGTAGAAATAAATTTAATTTTTAATTTCCATAAATATCATTGTGAAAGTGTTTGCATCAGATTACTATTAATTTCAACTATAGTTCTAAGAAAAAACCAAAAATATTTGTCTAATAAAGAGGTAATATTAACTAAAAGGTCAGTTTCAAAGTCTATTAATTTTGAAAAGAAAAAAGCACCCATGTGAATCATATTTGAGTCAGCTGTCAATCAGTAGATCATCAAATTATGGGCTTCTGATGGCTAGCAGCTGCCGTAAATGACATGAAAATGGTTCAAATAATTTGAATCTTTTGTGCATTTAATTCTAAAAATAACAAATCAGGAAAATGCTTAATAAAAATAATTCTTAAGGTTTTAATGACAGCTGACTGAATTCTAAAAGAAATAATGTTTTTAAAGTAAAGAAATGCAGTGACAAATTAATAAAAATATCAATTAGCCCTTTACATAGTACTCTTTGAGTTTGAAAAATATTTATAGATCTTATTTTGTTTGACCTCTTTATATATATTATCTCAGAAACTCTATGAATTACTTACAGTTATTATTCCCATTTATAGATAAGAAAGACAAAACAAAGAGATTCAGTGACTTGTCTAAGGTCACATAGTTCAGTAAGTATCAGAGGTAAATAAAACTTTGCTTCCTCCCTATATTTCTCAGCTTCATTTTCTTCCGAATACTCAGTCCTACAATCTCTCCTTGTTCCCTAAATGGCACTTAAAAGACAGGCGACTTGGAAGGGACAATATCTCCACTCCTTCCAGAAATTAAGAACCTGACCATCCTTCTTAAATGTATTTTGCCATCTGCACTTGCCTATCAAAGGCCCTTCTCAGTTTCATTTTTTTTTCAATAGAAACACTCTGTTAAAAGTTCATTTCCCCATACCCAGCTTCCCTTATAAGATTAGTTATTCTCATGAACAAGTCATTTCTTTTTTTGCCTTTTGGAACATCACAGTCTAATCTTTTCTTTCTTTGCCAATCACTGATACATAATTCCAATGCAAATTTGACTAGTGAATTTTGTTACCTAATCTATTTTTTGTTTGTTTGCTTTTCCTCTGCACTTGTACTACCACTTCTTGGAACTAGAAGTTCAGAAATGTGGTCATTCCATTGGTTGCCTCTCTGGTAAAGACCTGTGAATTCTATCTGTTTTTCACTTTGCCCAGCAGTGCCAATACTTTTGTGGCAATTAGTTTCTAGACATGTGACATTCAGTTTATTTTTCTTCCCACATGATCTTTTAAGAGCCTAATAATTCTTAGATTATCTCTCTGAACTCCATCCTCTGGGTCAGTTTTTTGACAGAAGGAATCTTCTATTCTTCCAATTAAGAAAGTACTGTAATTTTTTTATACTTTTTTGTATCATTAGATTTAAAAAAAAAATTTGTTTCCTCTGATGTTTTTAAAATAGCTAGGTGGTACAGTGGATTGAGTGCTGAACTTGGCATCAGGGTGATCATAATTCAAATACTGTCTCAGAAACTTACTACCTGTGTGGCAAATCACTTAATCTCTCTAAGCTCCAGCTTATTTGTCTGTCAGAAGATAATAAGGGCACATATCTAACAGGGTTATTGTGAGAATCAAACGAAATAACATATATAAAGCACCTTGAAAAGTACTCTCTAATAGCACCTGCCATTACTACTATTTTTAAGGATGTCCTGTGCTTTGCAAAGGATTCCTTTCTGTTCTATGTTTTCTATTCTGCTCATTATCTCATCGTCTTTCAGCTCTTTTATTCACATTTCCAACGACATTTGTTTTCTGGGATGCCGGTTGTGGTTATTGTTAAACTGTTCAATTTTTTACTCTACTTCTGTCTCTCAGCTATTTTTTTTTCTGTAGGGCTATAACTTCTGAGCTTCTACCAGTTGATTGGTGAGTAATTCAAATTGAAATGCTGGCATTGGGAGACTCTGCTAGATTATGATGACATTGAGGTGGCTGGTTAAGAATCTTTTGTGGTGGCTGCCTCCATGGGCCACAGTCACAGTCTTGATCTCATCCTAATTTAATAAGTAGTAGAGATGCCATATCTTTTCCAATAGGTAGTTAGAAATGTGAGCCTGGAGGTTAAGATAAAATTAGAGAAAGATTAAGAGAAAGACTGAGGAGTGGACAGAAAGGTGGCAGAGAACAAGGAGAGAGAAGTGTCATGCAGACCCGGAGAAGAGAATGAATATTAAGGGGAAATTGACCAACATTGTCAAAGAGGACAATTGAGAAAAGGACATTAGATTCGGCAATTAAGAGATCACTGGTAACTCTTGAGTGAGCAGATTCATTTGAATGATGAAGTCAGATGCAAGACAGCAGATAATTAAGAAAAGAATGAAGGGAAGGGAAAAGGAGTTAACTGATTGCTTTCTTAAGGAGTTTGGACAAATAAAAAAAGGAAAGATGTGGGGTGATAGCAGGGATCAAGTGAGAGTTTTTCAGAATGGGGAGACATGGGCATATTTATCTGTTTTAAGATTCTCATCTTTTAATATCAGAGGAAGGGAAAAAGTAGGGATTGGCTAGAGACCATGTATATACACTGAAATCCTGGAAATTTCTTAAGAAGTTCAGAGGAAGGAATGTGTGTAAGGCAGAGACAGCATTTCCCAGGAGAAGAAACTTTTGGGAATTATCATTAATGATAGTGTCAGTATTCCAACAGATCTCAATACACTAGAACATTGGGGCAAATCTAATAAGATTACATATTTGTATATACATACTTGCATACATACATACAGGCACACATACACAAATATACACATATATAAAAACCCTTGTTTAGCATCTTATCTAGAGTATTATGTTCAGATCTGGGAATTATACAGCAGGAAGGACATTGATAAGTTAAATATTCAGAGGACAGTCCAGGACAGAAAGCTAATAAATAGCCTTTATATAGAGCTTTAAAGTTTTCAAAAACTTTACAAATATTAACTCATTGGATCCTCATGACAACCCTAGGACGAGGATACTATTATTACCCCCATTTTACAGATCAGCACAGTGAGACAGATAGAAGTTAAATGACTTGCCCAGAGTCACAAGGCTAGTAAATGTCTAAGGCAGGATTTGAGGTTGAGTCTTCCTGAATCCAAGTCCAGTGCTCTTATCCATTGTACTATCTAGCAGCCTCCTACATATGGAGATCATGTAAAGCAATTGGGGATGTTTAGTCTGGAGAAGATATAGAGGATATGACAGCTCACTTTTAGTATATGAAAGGCTGTCACAAGTGAGAATGAATGACTGAAAGAATGAAAAGCATGTTCAGTCCTTACTGTGTGCCAAGCTAGTAAGGGTTAGAGCTACAAATACAAAGGAAACTTAAATTCTACTGGCAAGAAGACAACATGTAAGTAAGTGGTGATTAAGGAAAGGTGTTTTGTTTTGAGAATTCACCAGGATGAAGAGTGATGCTATAGAGTAGCTGACTGACCATGAGGAATGGAAGTTGCAAAGATGAATTCAGATTTGATATAATGAAAAACTTCCTAATAAATAGTTATCCAAAACTGAGATAGGCTGTATTGGGAGACAGTGTGTTCTTTCTAGCTGAAGGTCTTCATGCAAAGGCTAGTTGCCCATTTTGGGAGATCCCAAAGTGTCAGCATGGAGTAGTGGATAGAGAGCAGCCTTTGGAGTCAGAGAGACCTGGGTTCAGTCCTGCCTCTTATAAATATTGACTGTGAAACCCTAAGCAGGCCACTTAATCTCTCAAGTACCTAAGACCAGAATTTGTAGAACATGTGCCAAACTATATTTGTAGAGGAAGTTTCTTCTCCATACCAATGAAATCACAGGTACTATCAAAGAAAGAAAAATACATATGACTAAAAAAAAATCCATTTCACTGTCTATATTTATGAAATATATTTAAATTATTATGTGTAAATTCGATTTATAATCATGTACAATTACTTATTAATAATTATCATTAGGCATTCCATGAAACTTATTTAAGATTACTTACATGTAAAACAATCTATTTAAACACTTACCTCTAAAATCATCTTTCTTCCTGCACTGTAAGTCTTTAAATTGGTGGTATTTTTGGATGGCAAAAATAATTTTTCTCTACTCCAAAGGATGGATGCTGGTGGATTAGCTTTCACATCACAACTTATATTGATGGGATTTCCTTCCCAAGAATAATAGATTGTTTGGTTTGATACAAACTTGGGAGCATCTGGAAAAAATAAAATTAGCTTATTCTCTGCCTTTCAAAAGCAAACAGATATTTAAAATTTAGGGGAAAATTCTTTTACCTGGGCACAAATAAAAACCCCCACTGATGCTGGTACAGATAGAATATTAAAATAGTAGTTATTATAACAAATATTAAAACTCTTTGAACAAATATTTCTTGATGTATTAGTTTATCTAAAATATGATATAATACTTACTACAGATAAAAATATTTATTAAAGTATTTTAACCTGAAGGAATATCAATTAAACAAAATTTGCAAACCCTTTAGTGGGCCATGGTAATGTCACACCCCTTCAAATTTCGATTTGAGTTTCTGGTAAATAAATGATCAGCTGATTAAAGCTGATGATGCAGCAAAACATTTTCTTTTGTTTGGATGACTTTAAGTTGTACTCATAAACTACTGGTATTTCTATTTACTGTCAACTTACAATTCTTATCCCTATTTCACTGTATTTCCTTATCTGTTTCTTTTTCATATACATTTTACTGATTCTCATCACCACATAACTTCTTATAGTTGTATTTTCTACCTTCTCATAATTTAATAGACCCAACTATATCAAAATAATAAAAAATACTGCAAGAGGTTGAGATGTAAATGGAATCTGAGAAAGTGAAGGTGACAACTTATTTCTAGGAGCTATAAACAGCTTATTTCTAGGAGTTTGGCTATGAATAAGAGAAAAGTCATTGAACCATGGTTTGAAGAGACAATAGTCTGTGTAAAGGTTTTGTTTTTTCTTTTTCTTCAAAGAACAGTGGAGTTCTGGACATGTTCATAAGCAGCAGGGAAGTAGTAGATAGGGAGTGATTAAAAATTAGGGTAAGAATGGGAATGACTAAAAAGTACAGGATCTGGAAAAGACTTGAGAGGATGGGATCAAAGGCACAAATGGAGGTGGAGAGGTCTTGATATTTATAAAAAGAACATTGTCTAATGAGACTGGAAGAAAGAAGAAGAGATTGAGAGGTGGTACTGAGGTGATGTGGAGTGTTGAGCTGGGAAGAAAGGGGGTTCAATTTTTTCAAGTAGTAATATCTGGCAACCCCCTCTACTGAGACAGAGGGGCAAGGATAGTTTTAGGTGGCTTGAGGAAAGAAGAGGTTTGGAATATATTCTAAGGAGAAGAGTGATAGAGAAGAGTAAAAGGATTGGCCTCTAACAGCAACGATCAAATTGAATAATAAATTTATAGTGGTCTCAGCAAGTGTGGTTGACTGACTTCTTCATAGGCATTCAGGCTCGTACAAATAAGAACAGAGAAGGCAGGTGAAAAGTCCAAAGCGATCCAAGGTAACAGAACAAGGGGGCAAAGGACTTAAGGATAAAAGATATTGTGAAACTGAATTATTTAACTATTGCCTCAAGATTTTAGAGGGAGGAAGGTGAAACCAGAGTCAGGGTAATGGCCTGGGAAATCAGGCAGAAGTTGAAGTGTTTAAAAACCAAGGGGAAGATTAAGCATAAGTTTAGGAAGGTGAATGAGGTTATGGTGAGATAATGGAAATTCATGGATTGTGGATCTAGGAACCCTGTAAATGATAAGGGTCTGATCATCCTGTTGTTGATCTGGAGAAAGAATGAAGATACATAGAGGTGAGAAAGTTCATGAATGCAAAAGCAAGGGTACCATCAAGTGGTAAACCAAATTCCCTAAGTGTAAGGACAAAGACTGGGCACTGAACTCCTTGAGAAAAGGGACAGACTCAGGACCGCAACAGAATGATATTGTGTTGGGGGATTGTAGCGATAGCAGCAAGGACCATACCAACTCCTCCTGCTAACATGAGAAAAGGTACAGGTACCAGAGAACAGACTGGAATCCATGATCTATTTCTTTTCAGTGAGACAGACCTTTCTAGAGACTTATTCATCAAAGATTCTATCCCACTAAGTGTCAATGAGGAAAAATTTCTTACTTGAATTAAGATCTCTAATTCACTTTCTGAGGTCAGCTTCTTTCTGTCTGTTTTATATGTTGTTTTGTTGGCTCCTTTCATTTTTCTCCAGTGAATTATTGTGTGTGTGTGTGTGTGTGTGTGTAAGAGAATTATCTTTTTTCTACAATGCATTTACCTTCTATTATATATACATGATTATAATTATATATAATATATTACATTTATATATTCCTATTATATTACATATTATTTATATTGTTATTTCCTATGTTATCATATATATGTAATGCAAGGTAACTGCAATATATAATATGTGGTTTGTCCCTTGTTCTCAAAGAGGACTATGACGTTAGGAAGGTGATGTGGTGATTTGCCGTAATTTGCAAGTAAATTGGATTTAAGGGAGGGAAGGCTGTGCAAAGTCACCAGCCTCACTCTCTCCTCCAGAGCCATCTGAGTCCAGCAACTAGATATAGATTGGGATGACTGGAGATGGCCCAGGTTGCTGTGGGAGACCTTGGGCTTTTTTAAGTTAAAGTCTTTCCCAGGTCTCATTTTGACTAAGACAATGGCCACTCAGTGATACATAAGACTAGGTAAAAAATGAGGCAAAGAATGGTTTCTCTTACCGTAAAAAAAAAAAATCAATTTAGAAGGGGAAGACCCTCAGGGTTTCTGGCCCAAAGAGAAACAATTGCTATTTACACTCAATCTGAGAAATCAGGGCCCCAACAATGACCAAGTAAGGCTTGAGTTGGGACCTACTGTTGGTCAATCAATGAAAGCAAGAGTGATTTGGGCTTAAGGCATGGCCATTAAGAAAGAAATCTAGTCCATGAACCCCAAGATATCTTGCAAGGTTTCAGTGATCAAAATTTATATTCCATTGTCAGAGTACTGGCAGGTAAGGGTATGATTCCCTATGTGGACTGAAGAAAAGGAGGAAAGGAGAGGAGGGAGGGAAGGAAGTAAAAAGCTGCATTGCCCAACCAGAACTGTCCAGTTGGGTCCCTGGTGCGACAGGTACTACTATTCACAAGTTGTTGCTTGTCCTTGGTTCTCAAAGAGGACCATGAATGATATCAGGAAGGTGATGCCATGACTTTCAAGGAAACTGGATTTAAATGAGGAAGGGCTGTAAAAGTATATAGCTACTCAATCTGAAAATACAGAGGATGGTTCACATCTATATCCCCTGCCCAAGTTCACAAAGAGCAAAATGAAGTCCATTTTCCTCTTTCTTCTGAGACAAGTATGTTCACTATGATTATGTAATACTTAATTTATTTTTGTGTTTTTTCTGTTAACATGTACTTATGAGAATATTTTGTATTAAGTGTTTCTTTTTGTGTAGATTAAGATGTGTCCCATATCTGATTTACATTTTACAGTGAATATTTTTCTACTCTCCTCTTTGAAGAGTCCTTAGATATGAACTAAAACTTAAACTTTAAATATTTTTCCTAGTGGTACCTTGGTGGGGACACAAAGAGTTAGAGTATGATAAAGAGAATTTGATCATTTTATATGGTCAGACTTCTTCCCTCCCTCTTTGATCTTGAAAAGGACCAAAATGAGATCACTATTTTAAAGTCAAGGTACAGTGTATAGTATACTGTGGTGGTTAGAAGAAGGGCTGTAGCTGATCAGACCAATACGTGCTCAAAAGGTTCTAATGATGGGGATGGGATCTGAACCCTCAAAAGAAAAAGACCATATCTTTGGGATTTGGACCCCTAAAAAGGAAAAGCCCAAGTGACTCAGGTTCCTGGTGTTAACCTGGGGCAACTGGCCCAGGTAATTAACTGCCCTTTCATTGTCTGTACCTGGTCCCACCCTAAACCATCACTCCCTTAATCCCATCTAAACCCCTTCTCTGTTCTCACAGTCTTCTGCATAAAAGATCCATCTTGGCTCCACAAAAGTGAGCACACAAGTGCTCAAATGCCTTAAGAGTTTGGCAAGGGCTCAGAATCCTTAGAAGTCTGGCCAATATGATGGATTTTTAGAATCACACCTACTGTGTCTTTGGCTGAAAGAAAGTTTGGGTCGAATTCATTTGGGCAGGATGTGTGTGTCACTATTTTGGGGTCCCAGCACCCCTAAACCTAAACACTACCACAAGTTGGACACAAATAGTCTATATGAACATTTAAGTGGAGACAGGTACCTCATCTTTCTTTTGAACTACTGCAATTCTTCTTTGCTCATAAAGCACAGAGCCTTCTTCGATGTAGGCATGCTATGCTGGGCAGTCTTTTGCCAGTGCTTCTCATGTCTCACAATGGATTCCAATGTTTTTCAGAGACCTTGAGAGTGTCCTTGTATCCCTTCTTCTGACCACCATGTGAATGCCTGCCTTGAGTAAGTTCTTAGAGAGAGGCTACAGTGTCCCAGTACCTTTGGGCCCAACAGGGCTTATAATTGTTAGCCATATCTCTAAATCTAAAACCTAGATATATTTGCAATGGACAAACAGTAGAAATTTTTTAACCTTGTTGAATGCAGCCAACCTTACCATATGTCAGAGCAACAAATTGCCTGAGGATGGTCAAAACCAATTAAAAGGGAACTATAAAAAACAATTTAAGAAAGAAAAGTGCCCCTTTCTGATTGAAACCAACTTAAAAAAGAAAACAGCACCTTTAGGACCAGATATCACCACTCCCAAGCCTCCTCTAGTTTTCCTTATGGACTTTTGGTTGCTATGTAGAACAACTTACTTAACTGTATCTCCAGGCTGTACCACCCATGAGACTGCACGTTGAAATGTATTTAACCTTGCCCCCTCTCTTCCCCTCTTGGGCACTTCAGCACCCTGGTACTACGTGGTGGCTCTGGATTACAATTCCCTTGCCTTGATAAAAGAATTTATTTTTTTCTATTTTGGAAATTTTCTTTATTTCTGGTTGGCAACCATGAACAGAGGGACAAAGGTGATATCTCCCCCTCTCTTCATAGCTATTTGGGTTCTAGAAATTTAGTGAGAGCAATAATACAAAAGAAAGAAATTGAGGGCATAAACATGGACAAAGAAGAGACAAAATTGTCCCTATCTGATTATTCAGAAAAACTAAAAGCATTAGCAGAGACATTCAGATAATTAATAGCTTCAGTAAAGTAGCAGGATGCAAGATAAATCACACACACACACACACACATGCACACACACGCACATATTTCTGTATGTAAAACAAAATCCAGAAGGAAACAATAAAGAAAGGAAGTTCTATTCAAAATATACTACAGAAATGTATAAAACATCTGGGAGTGAATTTAATAAGGAATATTCAAGATTTATCTAAATTTATAAACTGTTTAAAGAAATAAAGATTGAATTAATAACATATGAATATTCTTACTTATAATTGGACCACATTAATATAATAAAAACTGATGATGTTACTTAAATTAATTCAGAGATTTAGTACAGTGCCATTCAAACTACCAAGAGGATACTATACAAAGTAATTAAAAAATTCAAAGAACAAAAGATCTAGAATGTCAAGGGAAAGAAAAAGAACCCTAAGATTAAAGATGGTATAACACTTGCACAACACAAGTTATATTATAAATCAGTAATCCTCAGAAGTATTAGTACTTGTTAAGAAATAAAAAAGGGAAAGAAAACAGATCAGCAGAACAGTTCAGCTAAGTAAGAATAGGAAACATACTTGATAACTCATTGATAAATATGAGAACATAAATTATTCAGAGGAAGAACATTCTGTTTGTCAAGAATTGCCATGAAAACTGGAAAGCAGTTTCCAGATATTAGGTTTAGACCAACAGTTTCTAACATACAAAAATAGTGTCTGCATGGATACATATCACGAATCTTAAAGATGGCTAAGTGGTGAATTCCTAACTAAACTCAGAAAAGAGGAAATTGTAAAATAGATAATATTAGTTATATGACACTGAAAAGCTTTTGTGGTAACAATGAGAATAGGATAAGAAAGGAAGTTGTCAGTTAGGAAAAAAAACTTTGCATCACATATAAAGGTCTGATACTCAAACTATATGGGGACTTAACACATAAGTCTAAGAACCATTTCCCAATGGATAAGTGGTCATGGGATATGAACAAACAGTCCTCAAAAGAAGAAATGCAAATGATTAACAAATATCTGAGATTATTCCAAAACCCTAATAGTAAGAGAAATGCTAATCAAAACAACTCGAGCTTTTACCTTATTCACAGCAAGTTTGAAAAGATTACAAAAGATAGGAAGTGTCAATGCTGGAAGGGCTATGGGGAAGAACTAGCATTTATTAACCTCCTATTTTGTACCAGGCATTTGTGTTAAGTGCTGGGGATATAAAGAAAGCTCTCAGGAAGCTGGTAGTTTAATAGGGGAGAAAACATGCAAACAACTACGTACAAAGAAATATATAGGACAAATTGGAAAGAAACAACGGAGGGAAGGCACTAGTATTAAGGGGAACTTAGAATGGCTTCTTGGAGAAGGTAGGATTTTAACTTATCTGAAGTGAGCAGAGATGAAAAGGGAGAGAAGGGAATTCTAGGAGTGGGTGACAGCTAATGAAAATGCCCAGATTAGTAAGGGTAGCAGTAGTAGTAACTGTCTTCTGTGAGGGACAGCAGGGAGGCAATTTAAGGTCTAAGAATTCTAGAAAGGCAGGAAGAGACAAGGTTATGGAATACTTTAAAAGCCAAACATTAGGTCTTTATATCTAGTACCAGAGGCAATATAGAGACATGGGAGTTGATTAAATTGAGGGCAGTTGGTGAGCACTGTCAGCACTGCACTTTAGGAAAAGCAATTTGAAAGCTGAGTGGAGTCTGGATCAAAGGCAGAGAGATCAACCTGACATTTGCAATAGTCCAGGCATGAGGTAAAGAGAGCCTGTACCAGGGTGATGGCAGTGTTAGAAGAGAGAAAGGGATATGTAAGAGAATGTTATAAATGTAGAAATGTCAAGAGTTGGCAATTAATTGAATGTGGGGTATGTGTGTGTGAGGAATCAAGGATGACACCTAGGCTGTTCTCATGGGTGACTGGGAGGAGACTCCACAGTATCAGGAAAATTAGGAAGAGGGGAGGGAAAGATGAGTTCTGTTTTGGACATGCTGAGTTGAAGATACGTCTGAGACATACAACCAGAGATGTCTAATAGACATCTGGAGATGTAACACCAGAGATTAATAGAAAGATCAGGGCTAGATAAATGAAGCTATGAATGTATCTTCAAAGATATTATAGTCAAATTCATAGGAATTATATAAGAAACACTGTTAATTTGAAATTTATATTCAGAGGGAGATACAATTGTATCATTGGAAAATTAACTCCTCTTGTGATAGAAACTGTTGCCATTATGATTTTGAAAAAACTTTAAGTAATCAATTGTGTATATTTTGTGTAAAATGAATGATAATGATGTAATAATTTAGAGATTGGGAAAGTACTACAGATCTGGTAAATATCTGAGAGGTTCTTTGGGGACTTGCCAGATTTTCAGTCTCCTGGATCTTTAGCCTTGTTTGAGGTCATAAATATTATAAACTTTGTGATAAGTTGTGGAAAAGAATGTTGTGAAGTTCTAAAATAATGAAGTTAATGAGAAACTGGGATCTCTCACAGCTGAAGTAGAGGGATTTACAAATTTTTTTAAATAAAAAGTTATTTTTTACCTAATAGACTCATCCATTGCTTATTAAAAATATAAAAGTACACCTGGAATATTATGTATTGAAGTTACATCATTGGTTCAATTTAGTATCAACAATTAATGGATTTTATTTTTCTTAATTTCTAATGATTGATTTCTTTACCAATATAGATTTAAACTAGAGAAGATGAATAATATAAGGCTTGTATTTGTTAGCTGTTAACTGTTACTGTACAACATGGGTAAAATAATAATAGCAGCTGTACCTAGCCCAAATATCTGAGGTAAAATCTCTTGGGACTGTAATTTGATATTTTTCTGAGTTTTGACTTCAGGTATGACTGAACTGTCATTGAGCCAATAATTTACTATTTAAGAGAAATGCCAGGTGCTGCTCAAAGGGAGTATGATCTAAGAACTGCTATAGATAGATGTCTGTGTCTGGAAAGGTTGAGAGGACCATCTTGTAAGTGTTTTGGTAGGATCATCTTGATTCAGTTCCCCCAGTACATCATTTCCTTTCTGAACAGAATATTTTCCCACCTGACCGATTCTGAGACTAGCTATGGTAACTGATATTAGCTATGGTACCCTGTGAATAATGTGGAACTTTGCTATATAATTGACTGTTTCAAAATAAAGGTTAACTACGACTCTTAACCTGGAATCAAAAAGACTTAAGGAAGCTTTATCCTGTTATGCTTATGTCAGGTCAGTCTTGATAACCATGTCCATGTAGCAAATTTCTATAACCAGGGCGGTGAATTTTAAAAGTTTTAATATGATAAATCCTGTTGCAATATTCAACATCTCTGAGTTACTTTAATAGGATGCATGTATGAAAGATCTTACTATTTTTAATTTTACTATTCTGAATTTGTGGTCATTAATAGACATATATTGATGTATAAGATTAGGTTCTCAAAGTATTTTTTTGGATGATTTGAGGACAGCATATATCCTCAAAGAGTATACAGGAAAATTAGGACAAAAATGTGATATGGCAAATATGTAAAAGTTTTAAATTTTAATGGAGTAGTAAATTTCACTCTGAAAAACTAACAAGATTAAATCGTTTTCTCAAAGAACTAATATATATGTGTATATATATGTGTATGTGTGTATACATATACGTATGAATGTGTATATATGTATGCACACACATATATGAACAGATAGGTGGTACAGTGGATAGAGTGCCAGGCCCAGAGTCAGGAAGACTTGAGTTCAAATCTGGCCTCCAGTATTTGCTAGCTATACGACCGTGGGCAAGTCACTTTTTCTCTCAGTTTCCTCATCTGTAAATGAACTGAAGAAGGAAAAGGAAAACCACTCCAGTATCTTTGCCAAGAGAACCCCCAAAGAGGTCATGAAGCCAGACAAGACTAAAACAACTAAACAACAACTCCACACAAATGATCTATCTTATTTGTACATGGTTGCTTGTATGCTGTCTCTCATTAATCAGAGTGTGAATCCTTGAAGGTAGGAATCATTTTTGTCTTTCTTTGTATCCCCGGTGCTTAGCAAAGTACCTGGCACACAGTCAGGCATTTAATAAAATGCATATTGACCTGACTTTATGTTCTGATGAAGTTTAATATCATCCTCCTAGTAGTTCTAATTTAAATTACTGAATCCTCTTCTACTAATGAAGAAAAGGAAAGGCATTCATTTTGTGTGTAAGAACAAATTACTTGGCTCCTACTTGATTAATATTTTATACTGAGTACTTTTTTCACTCCCCTTCCCCTTTGGGGGAATTCCTTGATGTGAGCCATCATGTAATTTATTATAATTAAATTTGTCTCTGGGGTGATGGGGTGGAAGATTTAACAGTCTAATAATTTTGAGAACAGGGAATCCAATTCCTCTTATTATATCTAGGTTCCTCTAGAACTGAACTAAATTGCATGTTTGTATCACCTTACTGGAAGAGAAACTGGCACAGTACCTTAGCCTCTGTGGACCCAGAAGACTGAGCATTACAGCTAGTCAGTGGCACATCTAGGACTATTATAAACCATATTCTTTCTCAGTCTATCCTCTTCCTAATGCCATGCTCTGGTGGTTCTTATGGTTGTGATAATAAATAATATGACCTAATCTGTCATGATACTGACTGAGCACTGAAAGGATTTAAGGGAAACTATTTCTCTTCACATTTAGTATGCTTATTTTATGAATAGGTTAGAAGGATTGTAACCCCTTTTAAGTTGCTTGTACATCTTAAACCATTATTTTAAATGTGACAAATCAAATTCACTCTTCCACTGTCAAATTAATAATGGTAAATTAAAAATGTACCAAAATCCTACGTTTTTTCTTTCTTCTGTTTCGGTACATATTCTCTCCAAAATTTTCATGAGTTTCATCTTCACATAACTCATTTTATAAAGTGATCTGCATGCAAATTTTTTCAGTATTTTCAAAACTGACAATTCCAATTCAATAGCAACACATTAAATCAAGATACATATTACATATACTCTTTGATCTTTATTAAGACTTTTACCATGTTAATATGTCAAGTACTAATTTTGTTACTAACTATTCTTGATTTTCTTTTGCTAATATATTACATATTATATCTGTAAGTATTCCAATTTGGGATGTGAAATTATAAAAACAAATGGAAAATTGAGCATTTAAAATTAGGTTAAGCTTGTTTCAGTTTTCTATTTCTATAGCTATACTTTCTGATATGAATAGAAAGTGCATTTAAGGATATTTATTAGTGTAAAAGGTGAGGATGGGCAATGGATTAGTTGAACCTCCACCGTGACCATGTTCAGTGGTTCATGTTCTGGCTGGGGGTTTTCCCACAGAGCAGAGACTGAACTTTGGCCACCAGAATACCTGAGTCATTGAAAGTGGCGAATGTATGTGGGTTCAACTCAATGCAAGATGCATGGATTTGTTCCCTGTAAGCCTGCCACCAAGCATATGCCATGCGAGGAGTGCCAATTCATCTCCTCTTATGGTAAAAAAGAGGAAAATCTGAAAAGATAATGTTAAGACAAAAACATACCAAACAAATTAAATTCTTTCCCCCTAAAAAAGTTCCACTAGAGTTTTAAAATGTTTAGTAGTATTTAAATATGTCACAATGGGAAGTCTAATTTAAAATTGTTCAATAAAAAAAATTTTATGTTTCAAACCACCAACAAAATTGGGTTCTTCTGAAAAATAAAACAATGCCCCAAACTGTGAGCAGACTAAAGACTTCAAAGTCTAGAATCATGTGTTTTTACATTTATTGTCATTACATTTTCATTTATCTTTCTATCAAATAAAGATTGATAGCCAGGCTTGATGTTTGCCAGACCTTTCATTCACTCTTAGCTTTCATGCTTCCAAAATCTAACATTACGTTTAAGTCCCTTTCCATTAGTTAAAAACATCAAAATACTTCCCAGTTTTTCCTTTTCCAGATTGCAGATGTTCACTGCATTACATTTTGGGAGGATAATATTACTTAGTATTTAACCAAATTAAGTACTGAAACTTTAAAATATAGTTGATGAGTAAAATAAATCGATTTTTCCTCTGTACTAACTTTTCCATCATATTTCCTAAATAAATTTAAAATGTTAAACAATATTATTGAAAAGCATTTGAACAAAAGAGAACAGTCAAAAAGATTAGAAAAAAACAGATTTTAAAATAGAGTAATGGTTAAGTAACTACTAAAACTTAAAACAGTTCCAGTTCAATTCAAAATCTAGAATGAAAGCTATACAGTATTTTTACCCTACTTCTCAATGAAACAACATAGGGAAGAGGGAATACTCTCTAAAATATGTAACCTTTTGAATATAAAAATTTATCAATTAGATGTCTATATCTACTAATCTGAAAAAAATATCTCCCTTTATTATGTTATAATATTGAAATTACTAATATTTTAATTTTTCACTCAAAATATATTTTTATTTCTAAATTTAATTTGTATTTTAAAAAAAAGATACAAAATGTGAGTAACTTACATTCAATATCAAGGTACATGCTTTTTTGGTGCCCACCAATTCTACTTGCAGCTTCACAGTCATATCTCCCTGAATCTGACAACTTCACATCCTTAATGTGCAGTAACGATCTTCCATGTTGCCCTTTGACTTCAATATGGCCATCTGGGCTCTGTTTACATAGGGTCAGGAAAAAGAAAGATATTATGCTTGCTATATAAAATTGTGATTGAACTTATGGCATTCAGCACAAAAATCATTTAATAATCTAATGAATTTCATGAAAATAAATTTTTTTACCAATACATTTTATAACATCATTGCAAAATAAACATTTTGCAAAAAATTACATAAATGAATATAATAATTCTCCATCTTAATTTCTGGGAATTGATATAACTTAAAAAATATCCAAACATGGAATGAATTGAAATCTTTTTAGTTACACCTCTGCAAAAAGGTAAAGCAATTGAACAATAATTTGAGCTCCATACTTATAACACAGTAAAAAGTATTAAAATTTTATTTCATCAGCATGAGGGAATTCTAGTACAAAACTTTTCCTATTGACACAGACTAGAAACTTAACTGAAACTAAATCATATTTATTTTCACTATTCTGCCCCATTTCTCTTTGCCTAGCCCAGATAACTATTTTTACTCCCCTTTTCCCTTTTTATTTTAATCTTTCCTTTATGATCTAATGATCTACTTCCTGGAGTTGAAATTTGATTTGTTTGTGATTATTTCCTCCTCAGCTTTGCTCTCCCTCTTAACTTCTTTTCTCTGTTTTATTTGAGTTTCAGTGTAGTTTTACACCAAAATAGCTCTCTCTCTCTCTCTCCCTCCCTCTCTCTCTCTCTCTCTCTCTCTCTCTCTCTCTCTCTCTCTCGCTTCTCTCTCTCTCTCTCTCTCTCTCTCTCTCTCTCTCTCTCTCTTTCTCTCTCGCTCTCTCTCTTTCTCTGTTTATATGTGTTCTACATTCCTTTGTCTAGTTCAGATTAATGGTGAGGTATAGAACTTTTCCTACTCTATGTTTGTATGTTCTTTGATGTTCCCTCATCCTAAACACAAGTTTGTCTCACTTTTTCTTTAGTGTAAATCCTTTTTCCTTTCTCTCTTCTTTACACCACCAAAATAGTTACAGTAAAACTATATCAGAGTCCTGTGTTTGTCTTTCTTAATTCCATCTGTGATCTTTAAAGATAGTGAAATTCTTAATGGAATGTCCTTTTCTTTCCTATTAGCATGTAAGTATTTCATCATTAAGTAAAAACTTCTAATTGTTCAAATGTGTATTTTTCTTGCTCCTAAGCTGAAGTTTCAAAAATTCTACCCAATTCTTGTCTTTTCACTATGATGTTTTAGTAGTTATTAAGGGTTAATTTTTCCCTTTTGGGTCTTATTAAATTTTTCAGGACAAGTTCTTTTTGCTTCTATATTTTACTTTTTACCATATCATATACTAAAATTTCCTTTCCTTTATAGTGGTTTTTGTAATTTTTTTAACAACTGATTTAGCTCTTTCATTATGACTGCTTGAAGTACTTTTTTTTTACCTGCAAGTTCAGAATTTTAGCTACTACATTATTGTATAGCTCTAATTTAGGGTTTATTTCAGGAAGCAATTAGTAGATTCTTTCTGTTCTCAATTTGCTCTCTCCAGTTCCAGTGGTTCTAGGTAATTTATTCTCATGATTCCATGAAATAGGGCATGCAGATTTTTTGTGTACTCATGGTTTTCACGAGTCTGATGATTCTTAAATTTTCTTTTTCTGTACTTGTTTTCCAGGTCAGTAGTTCTATTTATTTAATAAGTTTCTATTTATTAATTTTTTACCTTGTTCCACTATTTCTTGCTATTTCATGGAAGTGTTGAAATTTATTTGCTACATTAAAATTTTCTGGTAGTCCATTACTAAGGTATGAATTTCCACATTCTATTTTAAACTGTTTATTTAGCTTTTAAATTTTTTCTTCAAGTACTTTAATTTCATTTTTTACATCTTTCTCTTCATTTCTACCCTTGTGAATTCTTATAATAAACGTCATTCTTTTCTTTGGGGTTTTATTTGTACATGTTGTGAAATTACTCTTTACCTCTTGGGTTTCCTTAACTTGTAGTATTTCTTCATTGCGTTTTCTGTTTCTTTCTATTTTGTCACATCTCCATTTTCTAGATTGCTACTTTATTCCAGGTCAATTCTCTGACCCAGGCCACCCTTTTGGATAGGTCATACTGACTCTGTTCTGTTTTGTCTCATCTGTAGTCTGAATGATGCCCTACAGTTTTTGCCCTTTGCAACAATTGAAAGTGTTGACTTCTACACTTGTCTCTCTTTCTTTCATAGCTCCCCCGCCAGAGTTGGCACATCACATAATTGGATAATGTAGATAGTACTTGTCTCAGGCCTTCTTGGAGACCCAAGTAATTAGGATATGATTATGATCTCTCTGAGGCATCCACTACCCCACTCTATTCCCAATGCTACTCTGAAAGGCCAGTGCCAAGATCCTGTTGTCTTCAGTTTCTGATTCTCAATAATCATTCTGTCATCCGCTTTCCCTAGAGTGACCCCACTGAAAGAACTCACAAATTTCTAGGCTGTTTCATGATTCCTGAGAGCACTTGTAGACCTTCTGTCCTATAAGAATGGTCTGGTTTTAGGTTTCCTTGGCTTGTCTTTACTCAAAACTTCTGTAGGCTTCAAGTAATTCATCAGATTTCCAATTGATTTCTGCATCCCCTGTCACAATCCATTCCCTGCCCATTTTTAGGAGGATCTAAGTTCAAATCTTAGTTCTCTGAATTGGGTCTTTGTATTAGTTCCTGTATCTCTCTCAGCTTTAAATTTTATCTTCTGCAAAATGAGAGGGCTGAAATAGATTACTTCCAAGGTCCATTCCATTTCTAAATTTTATGATCCTTAACCTTGCCTACAACTTGTCACAGCATATTTTTCTCAGTAACTATCTTTCAAAGAAAGAGGTCTTTCCTTAAAATGTATTGAACACATTGTATTAAAACATACTTTAATTAATTTGGGGAAATCTGAACTCAAGGATAAGCATAAAACTATTCATTAAAATAATCTGCATAAAGAATTTACTCTAATAAATCTTAACTATTCAGAGAGAAAAAGCAAGTACACAAAAGGGAGATAGAGTTCATGAAAGGAAAAAAATATACAAAAAACAGATTGAAAGTCAGAGAAAGGAGAATAGGCTGCAATTGTAAGAATGGAATGTTTGAGAACATAGCAATAAAGATTTTAAAGATATACTGCAATGTTTGAGTTGTCCTAGTTGTCAGGGTATTAGACATTGCTATGATTTCTGATACAGGCACACTCCAGAGAACAGAGAAGAATTCAGAAGGTGTTGGTAAGAATACATTTGTCATTGACCTTGAGATACAGTTAATTACTCAATCCTTTGAGGAATTCTGTGCCTAAAGGTCAGCAGTCAATTCACAAGACTCCTAAAAAAATACACTCCCCCCCATAAAGCAGCATAAAAACACACAGAAAAAGCCACAACTATAACCCAAAGGACAGCACTTCACTCTATGGAATGATATGAATAGATCTTTTTTTTAAAATCACTTTCTTTTGTCCAGTTAAGCCCATGCCCAGACTTTACTCTGGATAATCTCAGGAGATAGCTCATATTTATGATATGGGTGGAAGAACCTCCAGGACCCACATGAACACTCAAAGTTATTGAATACAGAGCAACCTTTATTTAGATCTACAGATTATGCAGCAAGTGCAAAAGACTCGTTAAAATACATAATGATCAATATAATAACCAACATTTATATAGCACCTACTATGTGCCAAGCACTGTGCTAAGGGCTTTACAAATATCATCTTATTTTATCCTCACAATAACCTCTGGAAATAGGTGTTATTATCATCGTACTCATTTTACAGATGAAGAAACTGACATCAACAGAGGTTAAGTCATCTAACGATTATGTATATGAGGTTGGATTTGAATGATGGTCTTGCTGATTTTAGACTAAGCGTTCTATCCGCTGTTCTGCCTGGTTGCCCTCCATCTTCTCTAATGAGTCTCATATCCAAGGGGATACACAAAGTACCCACCAGGAATCAATATCCACACTGTACTACGTTAGACTCTTCCCAGAAGAGAAGCACCTGTGGGACTCCTAGACGGGTAACACCATCACATTCTGGTGAGTCCTTCTTTCATTCCACAATGACCCAGTAGAACACTCAGTCCACTTTGAGGGGTTTGGATTGCTCCAGACAGGAAAGTGCACTTAGAGCTGCTTTAAGTAAATAGCTCCACTTTCCACCAAAGCCACATTTAGCAAATCAGTCACAGTATGTTCAGTTTGGAGAGGAAAAGACACAAAGCGTGTGTGTGTGTGTGTGTGTGTGTGTGTGTGTGTGTGTGTGTATGTGTGTGTGTGTGTGTGTAAAAGAGATTTTTTTTTCCCCTGGAACTTGAAGGAGTGGTATGTAGAAGAAGAACTAAACTTGCTCTATTTGGCCACAGAAGACAGAACAAGGGATCCTGAATGGTTCTTAAGAGGAAGGGAATTTAAGCTTGATGTCAGGAAAATTTCTTAACAATTAGAAATGTCCAAAAATGCCTCAAGACACTGTGTATTCCTCTTCTTTGGAAGTCTTCAAGTGGAATGTAGATGATTACTTATCAGATATTTCTTTTAAAGGAATTTAAATTTAAAAAAAATCGTCAGAATTCCTTTTAAATATGGTGAGGATTCCTTTTAATGTTTTAAGTATTGGTTGGACTAGATAGCCCTCCCAGTCTTTTCCAGGTCTGTGATTCTGTGTAATCATGGAAGAACAGAAGATCCTTAGTTTCTGTTCTTTCTGGCATTAGAGGCCATATGCTCTTTAGCTGTCTTTTGTGAAGATACATGCTGTTTAGGAAATTACCCATTTGTAGATAAAAGATCTGGGTAATTCTCTTCCCAGCCATTTAGGCAAGCACATGTCTACTTTATCATGTGGTTTCGATTAAAGATAGACATTAAAGGCTCTTTGTAACACTGAAAGTGAAGGGAACTCTCTCACCTGCTATATTCTTAGGATTCCTATGGAACAAAGTTAGAAAATAAAAAAGAACTGAGGTCTTTTTTTCCCTCCCTTTTGTGTGCCAGCACAAAGTGGGTAACTTCACCAGTCCTTCCAAGAGTCTGGGCTAACCAAACCATCTTGGCCACTCATAAGTGAAATAAGCTTTCCTAAGAATCCTCATTGTAAGAAGCGTGTCCAGAACCTTTCTGGAATGGAGAGTATCATGTGCCACCATGTGAACCAGATGAAACTTTGGTTTCACGAGGACTCTTTCTGGGGCTATTATTTTAAACTTAATTTTTCTATCCGCTGGAGCTGCTGCTTTTATTGAAGACCTGGAGTGGTTTGGACAGAAGATAGGCAGGTGATAGCACAGTAATTTTGAGGGGGTCCTGAAGGACTTTTTTCAATTGCACACTTTCATAAACACCACTACTTGACCACAAAGCACAGGGTACATAAGGAAAGAAAGGACTGGATTTGAAGGATAGGTCAATCATCCCTAAATTACAGCTGCTGAAAGCCTTCTACTTCAACGACTGCTCATTCTAAGCTTTTTTTTTGTTTTCTCTTCTGAATGCCTACAACCATGGACATGGTCAAGGCTGGGCCTTTTCTATTTCTCTGTTTCATTTTATTGTACCCCCAACCTCATGTTCTTCTCTTAGACCTCTCCGCTCCCTTATCTCCCTCCCCTCCGTTCCAAGGGGTAACTTATTTTCTTTATCCTCTCCTAATTGTTGTGTTTTCTATTTCACTAGACTTATTTATTACTGTTTCTGAGATGGTTACATAATGAGGCATATTTCACTTCACTTTTAACTGAAAGACTTTTTTTCTTATTCTGTGATGCAACATTTAAGAAAACAGGATTAATAAAGATACTGCCAATAAAAGGCAGTTTGCCTGGCAATTAAAGTCCCTCATTCCTTTGAATGAAATATCATTCAACAGAAAAGAATGATTGAAATTTTTGTACCGTGCTGAAAATTCTTTTCACTAAGTAGGTTCTGTAAATAATTAAATAAGAAGTCCTGAACCATAGAGGAGAGAGGGAAACAGATAAGAGAAGTAGAAACATTAGGGTAGTTATAAACATGTTTTAAAATATATCCATTTAAAGATTTTTTTTTATTAACTGAGGAATTAAGAAAAACCACAGGTCAAAGGTTCTAGGGAAAGAAATAAGAAACTGAGGAAATGACCCAGGCAAGTCATCTTGAAAATGTCAGGCTGAACAGCCTGCTTAGAAATGGTAATTTGTTTTGTTTTTAAGGTAGTTAATTGAGAAAATGATTTGTAGCTGTCATTCCATAGCTCAGATGGTATCAGAACACTAGCCAAAGAGATGTTTTATTCAGGCTTATGGCCTGAAGAAGAAATCGAAAAATATCACAACTCAGAGAGAAATTCTGATGGTTGTTTTAGAAAAAACAAAGGACAAACCAAACACAACTTTCATAGATGTTTCTTATCTGAGTCTAAATACGTATGTTTTTGTTCGAATTTTGTTCAAAGTGATATTTGTATCCTGAATGACTTGGCATATAAATTATATTGTAGGAAAAATGACTTCACTTAAGAAATATGGTTTATGTTCAGTCTCTCTAAGTCCCATTCACCAGAAGAGAAACAGGCTTTTATCCTTGCTAAGGCAGAGCCCTTGAGCCCATCTTCTTCAGAAGATACATCCTCAATCACACCTCCAATCTCTAATCTCAAATCTCCTTGTTACCTCCTTAATAGCCCAAAAAATACATGCATCTCTGCCATCTTTAAAAAACCTTCACTGCATCCTACCATTCTGTCAGTTGGTCATCCAACATCTCCTTTTCTCAGGAAAATTCTTAGGAAAATCTGTTAATGTTAACTGTCTCCATTTCCTCTCCTCTCACTGAGTTCTGACCTCATCTCTTTACTGAAACTGCAGTCCAAAGTTATCAATGACTTTCTGACAGCCAAATTTGATAGTCTTTTCTCAGTATTCATTTATCTTGCTCTCACTGCTATCTGGATACTATCTCCTCTCTCACTTTTTATAATATTATTCTCTCCTAGTTTTCTTCCTACTTATCTGACTATGCCTTCTCAGTCACTTTTCCCAGATCCTTCTTTATATCACTCCTTAACTGAGAGTGTTTCCCAAGGTTCTGTCCTTGGGCCTTCTCCCTTTTCTTCCTTTTTTTAGTGACTTCATGAACATCAATGGATTTACTTATCACTTCTACACAGAAGACCTACATAGATCTAGCCAAAGTCCTTTCCAAGATTCATTTCTACATCATAAGCTGCCTATTATATATTCCAGAGTGGATGTTCCAGAGACATCTCAAACATGACATGTCCAAAATGGACCTCATTATCTTTCCACAAAATCCACCATGTTTCAAAACTTCTCTCTCTATCTTTATCTAAGAAGTCATCAATATTTCAGCCTCCCCTTCTTTTACTCAAATTGCTACCAAGTCAAGTCAAAAAGCATTTATTAAATACCTGTTGTGTGCCAGATACCATGCTAGATGCTGGAGATACAAAGATAAACAAATACAGTCCTTGACCTCAAGGAGCTCACAATCAAACTGGGGGAGACTATATGCAAACAATTATATACAAACAAGATATATACAAGTAAGCTGGAGATAATGTTAAAAGGAAGGCCCAAGCATAAGGGAGGCTGGGAAAGACTTCATGTGAAGTTTTAACTCAGATTTGGAAGAAGCAAGGAGGTGAAGTTGAAAAGAAGGGAATTTCAGGCAAGGGGAAAACCACCAATGAAAACACTCAGAGGAGGGAGATAGGTGTCTTGTGTGAGGAACACGAGTGGATTTGGGCATTGTGGGGTCAGGGCATAGGAAAAAGTGTAAGAAAACTGGAAAGGTAAGAAGGGCAAAGGTTATAAAAGCCAAACAGAGCACTTTATATTTAATTCTAGAGGCAATGGGGAACCACTGCAATCTAAAGAATAGGTGAGTGATGAAGTCAGACTTGTGGTTTAGGAACATGACTTTCAGAGTTCAGTGAAGCTGAGCTCAGACTCATCACCTCTTGTCTATATTACTACAATAGCCTCCTAATTGTGCTGGCCTCAAGCCTTTCCATACATGGTCTTACTTAATTGTACCTCTGATCATTTGATACCCCATTCCATCCTAGGTCTTCCCCTCTCATCCTGATGAATATCTGGTCATTGGATCCGGATGGCTCAGGACGAGAAAATGATGCTGGTGACCTGCACAGCCCTCCCTCACTCAAAACAAAGTCAAATGCAAGTCATGTCATCATTTCTCTGACCTCATGGTCTGCTTTGAAAATGAAGGATGAACACAGACACAGAAACTGCTCCCCCCCCATCCTTGTACCTTTAAGATAAAATATAAGTTCCTTTATTTAGCATTTAAAACCTTTTATAACTGGAACCCAACTTATCTTTCCAGCCTCACTGTACACTGCCTCCCTCCCCCACTTTACTTTGATAAATACATCACAGTGGCCTTTTCTCTGTTGTTCATACGTGACATGCTATCTCCCATCTCCCAGCCTTTGACACTGGCTATCCTTTTTCTTCTGGAATGCACTCTCTTCTGACCTCTTCATCACAGGATGTCTCCTTCCTGATGCAGTTTAAGCATCATCTTCTGAATGAGGTCTTTCATGATTCTTGTAATTACCCTCACTCCTTACTTACATTGTATTAACTGCCTTGTATTTCTTGGCTTTATATTTATTCCACTTATACTTACTGTCTCTTCCAATAGCCAGTTAGTAAACATTTCCTCAGTATTGTGCTAAATGCTGGAGATAACAAGAAAGGCAAAAAGCTAGTCCTTGCTCCAAAGAGCTCGCAGTCAAATGGAGTCAAATTCCTTCTGGGAAGGAGGAATCATTTCATTCTTTGTATCTGCATTCCCCCAGTGCCTAGCACAGGACATGCACATAGTAGGCACTTAAATGATTATGCTTACTGATTGATCATTACCAACTACTGATCTGAATTACCAACTATTGACCAATGACCTCTTCAAACCACTATCATGATTCCTGTAGTTTTGGATGACTGCATTAGGCATGTGTTCTCTATGTCCTTGAAGTACGTTGTCTAACCACCTTCTGCCAGTTCATAAAGAAAAGGCGGCTTGAGAATTTATACTCTTCTATAGTATATTGAGCTTTTATTCTCCTTTACAGAGTAGCATTTTAAAAATTAGTCATAATACTATTTCTTGACATAAAGTGTTCAAAGTCAAGTGGTTCATAAAAAGCACTGGACTCTTAAAAGAGGAAGTAATAATTCACATATGCGTAGTGCTTTTCAAAAGTTTTCAAAATGCTTTTACATCCATTTTTCATAGGATTCTCATAATAACAATGTGGATAGGTACTATAGGCATTTTTAGCCTCATTGGTTCAGAGACATTAAGACTATTTTGTAAATGTTATACTCAAAAACTCATTATAAATTCCAATGTAGTTGGCTAAAATTATACTTTTGTCCACTTTTATTTTAGTTTCATGGGATGTTGCATGATCTCACCCATCAGGATCTTAATCTGTGTCTCTGACTCATCAAATTCTTTGCCTATAGGCATTAGAATATTAATTGACTGGTAGTCACAGAAGTATTGTCAGGTTCTAAAGAGTTAATGTATCTAAAGCTCTTTGGAAATGTAAGAATGCTATAAAAATATCAAGAAATGTCATCACAATCACCATTTTCTTGTCATCTCTTTATTGGGGTTCAGATAGAAAAAGGTTTGAGAAAAGTCACTATCTTGCTAATACGTTTGCTTGCTTAATGTTCTGTGGACTATGACTCAGTTGGAAAAAATGATTATTGGAATATAAGATTATCATCTACAGACTCAGTGAAAGCATCAGGACATCTTTAGTGGCAGACAATGGGGATAACGTGTTCCATTCTGGTTTTAGTCAAGCCTCACAGGGTATGCACAGTGTAAATTCTTCAACCAACCCATACAGCTTTAATGTGTGGCGTTATTTTACTTAAGATTGACTCCTTGAAGTCTAATCCTTTTCCCACAGCCTTGAATGACTGCTTCTTCTCACTTGACAAAGGTATCACAGTAGAGCATTCTTGCCATTCATTTTATGTGGGGTGGAAGTAATTCATCAACTCAAGGACCGCCATCCTTACAGTAGAAAAGACAATGATTGTGAGGACTGGCCTACTGTCAGGTGCTAGCTGGCAGAAGAGACTTTCTCTTCGACCACTGATAACTTCTAAGTCCCAAGAAATTCCCATTACCTAGTAACTGGGTTTAGTCAACTTCATTTAGGCAATGAATGCAAGGTTCATCTGGTCATCTTCAGTTTAGCAAACTTAATCACAATGCTCTTGTGATTGACAAGTGGGGCCATAGTCTGTGCCATCCCCTGATTGACTACCCTTAAGGTCCTTCTTCTGCTTGGTCCCTGTGAATCTGCCTAGCGACAACAATCAGACAGAAGGGCAGAGGCCCAGAGTTCTGGGCTCTTAATCAGGGCATAGATTCAGGGGTGTGAAGGAGCCAGCTTGAATCAACTGTTCACTTTTCAGTGCAAACATTCATAGCTCAGAAATCAGCAACACTACAAATTAGGGCTATTGTTTTGTTGATAGTGTAGACTTCAGAAAATGATGACGAAAATCTTAATAATCCATCATGAGTATATATACTCATATATACTCATATATACGCGCAGACACACATATGTGTGTATTTTTTCCCCCAGAGAGCTTATTATTAAATGTTTGCCAGCACACCACCGTATACATGTCACCATGTGCCTTTCAGAGAGGAGACCAAGAAACAAGTTGTTTTCAGGAAGGAAGGAAGGAAAGAAGGGATGGAAGGAGGGAAGAGAAAGGTATTAATTCCAATTAAAGATGAACATTTTCATACCTGAACATGTCCTACACCTGAGGTTCAAACACATTACCCATGGGCCTCCCAAATGTAGCCTGAACCAAATTAAAATATAATGGGGAACTACTTAAGAAAATGAATAAAAATACAGTAAAACAGAAAATACTACATTTAAAAACTAAATATGTGGCCTATAGGTAAGTACCCTTATATATGGATTCTATTTGAGTTTGACATCACTACCCTACAAATCCCAATGATTTGGAATCTCTGCAGTATCATCAAAACTTCCTTCCATACTTCTCTTTATCTCATTCCTATCCTCTTCAGCCCTCCCACCCCAAAGTTTCAACCAAATGCTACCTACTCCTTCCACTGTACCCTCTGGAATGCCTGTTCCAGAGGCAACAAACTTGCCTTTATCTCCAATCTTTTCTGCTCCCACTCTACCTCTTCTGGCAGTCAGGGAGATCTAGCTTTCCCCTCTGCCATGACACAGCTTTCCTCACCATCCTTTCCAGTACTGGATGCAGTTTCACACATTCCCTTCAGATAACTGGTTAAGAAGGGGGAATTACAATATCATTTGCTCTCCAATGCCATTCTCAGGTTCTCCCCCATTTCAGCTCTCAGTAATTCTTCTGCCTTGTGAGGTCTATGCTATGTACAGCTTCCACCCCATCAAAATCCTGGTAGCTGCTGTCTACAGAATTCTAGGATGCTCCCCTTTCTTCCTCAAAAGGACAGCCCCCAGCTGTTGCTCTTTCTCTTCTCAGCTCCTGCCCTCATTCTAAAGAACTCCAACATGACTGTTCCTCAAAGACCCTAACCAGTCAGTTCCTCAACTTACTCAGTATGATTTACTCCATCTCACATCTTTTCAGTCTTTTTCAGTTGTGTCTGATTGACTTTTTGTGCTCCCACTTAAGATTTGCTTGGCAAAGATACTGGAGTGGTTTGCCATTTTCTTCTCCAACTCACTTTACAGATGAGGAAACTGAAGTAAACAGGGTTAAGTGACTTGCCTAGGGTCACACAGCAGGTATCTGAGCTCAGACTTGAACTCAGCAAGATGAGTCTTCCTGACTTCAGGCTCAGTCTATCCACTGTGACCCCTAGCTACTCCACCTCACCTCAGGCACATACAAAGATAGTTCTATCTTTTATTCTGCCATCAACCATAAATGACTGTTGAGGGTATCAGTGTCCTCCAGTTCCCCAGGCTTGCAACCTGGGAGTTATCCTTGACTCCTCAGTATCTCTTAACCCCCAACATCCAATCAGTTGTCAAAGTCTATTGGGTTCACCTTTGCAACATTTCTTGAATAAGTCTTATTTGCTCTGGTTTTCCCACTACCCTCGTGAAGGCCCTCATCACCCAATGTTAGAATTGTTGCAATAGGAAGCTGGTTGGTTTGACTATCACAAATCTCCAATCCATTGTCTATTCCATAGCCAAAGGGATTTTTCTAAACTCTAGTGGCTCCCTATCACCACCTCCAGAATCAAATACAAAATTCTATGGCATTCAAATACCTTATAACCTACTCCCCTCCCACTCCACCTCAATACCTTTTTAGTCTTATACTTTGCAGCCCACCCCCACCTCCCCATTTAGTTTTCTCTCCATTTACACTGGCCTTTTTTATGCTGTAGAAACAAAATACTTGACCTCTTAGCTCCAGGCATTTTCTCCTTACCTCTACCTCCTGGCTTCCCTGCCTTCCTTTATCATAGTACTTCTACAATAGTAATAAGAGTTAACATGCATATAGTATTTACTATGTGCCGGGCACAGGCACTATGTGCTTTATAATTACTATCTCTTTCCCAATTCCTCTTAATTTTAGTACCTTCCCACTGTTGATTATTTCGTATTTATCGCATGTATGGCTTGTTTGTACATATTTACTTGCTTGTTGTGTCCCACATTAGACTGTAGACTCCTCAAGGACTGGGACTGCTTTTGCCTGTCTTTCTCCAGCGCTTAGCACAATGCCTAGCACATAGTAGGAACTTAACAAGTGCTTACTGACTGACTGAATATTAACTCCGTTTTACAGTTCAGCAAACAGAATTTAAGTAACTTGCCGAAGGTCACACAACTAGTGAATATCTGAGGGTGGATTAGATTCCTGATTCCAGGTGTGGTGCTTTATCCGCCTAGCTGTGTCCTACCCCAGCGGTACCTGAAGGGTCCCTCAATTGGTTATCAATCAGTAAGGTGGATAGTGTCTGAAACTGTGGCCCCCTGAGGTTAGAGTCCTACAAATACATAGATGGCATTGTGCTATTTGATCAAATGGAACAAAAGGTAGAGAAAGCAAAGACTTTGAAAAGGGATGGCTGTGCTATTAACCCTAATAAAATCCAGTTATGTGTATATGACCCTCAAGCATGGCCCTCTAAATCCAAACTTCACAGGACAAATCCACTCAATAAAAGAATTTGTTTTGTAAAACTCAGACTCAGTCAAAGGGCCACACTTGAGGAGCAAGAGGGCCACATACAGTCTTGAGCTTGTAGGTTCCTTACCTCTGGGTCTAGACGATAATCAGGCAATGGCCATTTGCCCAAGAATCACCAACTAGCTGTGAGGCATAGTGATCTTGTGTGTGTGTGTGTGTGTGTGTGTGTGTGTGTGTGTGTGTGTGTGTGTGTGCGTTTTAATAAAAATGTTCTGTTTTGTTTATAAAAATATGTGGCTGGGACCTTTCGCCCTCCTCTGCTTCAAGTTACCCTATAAAGAAGAATGGAGTCAACTGTGACCTCCCACATGTGCTCTTGCATCATGTTCCATTTTCGCTCATCCGATCCCTTTCCCATTCATGGCTTTGAGGGGCAGTGACAAGCATCCGTATTCCTGAAGTATTTTAGTTGCAACCTCTCAGGAAAGTCATTAGTGATCTTTATCTTAAGAACTCCTTTATTGAGTTAAGCCATCCTCAACTGTCTATGTTGACGAATATGACATATAGATCTTGTACAGTCTGCCAATCTCTTTTGTATGAATACCCTTAGAAACACTTAGCACTTTTTGCATACAAGAATTGAATGGGAACGGATTTGGTGAAGACTTCTCAGGGGTGTGGAGACTCCTCCCTAGAGTAGAAGAGACCTTAGGCCCAGATTTCGATTTCTGCAGACTCAGGTTATTGCCATATAGCCTTACATGCATTAGGATCAATGATTGCCTGTGGCTCACTTCCTCCTCAATACCTAATTTGCATATGCGCAATGCAGTCTGCAGTCTTCACTTTGGTCTGCCTGATTTGCCTAAATTCTCCATGCCCAATTTGCATGAGTCATCAATGCTTCATTTGCATGTGTTTTCAATGCCTAATTTGCATGTGATGGTGTGTTATTTTCGCGGGCTTTGTAACATCAGGGAGCGGAAAATTTGAACCGGATTCCAAAAGGAATTGGTTAGATTTTGTGCCTAGAACGTAAAGACCTTGCTTCTCAGCCAATGAGAATAATGGTCAGCAGTGGGAGGGGGACTTCTGCATCAGGGTCTATATAAGTTGCATTCTGCTTCTGTAAGGCGCCTCCCGACTCCAGCTTTACTGGTGAAGGGGCTGCCGTTTCTCGGGAGAACTGAATAAAGGAGATTTTCTGTTTTTACCTTGAGACACCTCTGAGCAGTCAATTTGAGCAAGGTGGGGCAGGTTATGCTATCCCACACAAAATGTAAAGTTTTCCCTTAAATACAAAGTAGTACAGAAGACAGTGACTAT
Source organism: Bettongia penicillata ogilbyi (assembly GCA_023548195.1). Lineage (NCBI taxonomy): Eukaryota > Metazoa > Chordata > Mammalia > Diprotodontia > Potoroidae > Bettongia > Bettongia penicillata. Next base: position 1,101,693 of record JAJHZJ010000525.1, on the reverse strand, counting down.
TTCCAGAGAAATTAACTGGAAAACTTGCTGCAGTTAATGAATATCTCAAAAAGAGGAAGAGGAAAGAATTGTATGGAAAAAGAATGAAGATGCATCAAGAACTGCTTTTTATAGACAAATTTAACACGGTGTGTGTGTGTGTGTGTGTGTGTGTGTGTGTGTGTGTGTGTGTGTGTGTGTGTGTGTGTTTTAAAACCAATAAATGTAAAATAAGCTTTGAGTCTCTTCCCTCTGCCCTTATCTTCTTTAGGTGAATTCTTGAAATAAATGGATCAGAAAAAAGGAAAAAAATTGATTGAGGGAAAGGCACAGAGACACTTTATACCCTGGGGGCAATTTCCACTAGCTCTTCAATGCCTTTTCATATACAAATGAACTGCTCAAAGTCTCAAATCCTTGAAAAATAAATATAAAGTGTAAAAAATATCAGTCACATTGGAAAAAGGCTCAATATCTGAGATGTCAATACAGCCTGAGTAGTGTATGCCCTTACTGTGTTTCCTTTTCTAGACTGCAGATTTGCTGAAATCTAAAAAGGGGCACATTCTGAAAATAACTATTAGATGCAGTATGCTTTTAAAGTCATTTGCAGTTCTATTTACCACAGCATACTAAATCTACAAGTAGAAAAAACCCGCTGTCTTCTGTTATTATTAAATGGTAAGACTGATAGTAAAATAGTCTTTGTGAAATTTCTTTAGGAATTCCAACACATGGCACTTAAGTTAACTCTGTGAAATTACAAGGTCAAATAATATAATTATGATAAACAAAGTCTAAATGAACAATTCCATTCTGAAAGAAACAAAAAGCATTTCAGTGTTTGGGAAACAGGGAAGTTCTCTTTTCTCTTTTCTTTAGGTATACTTTACAATGTATAATATACATTAAAGTAGGTTTATTCACAACATGCATCTTTTGGCACACATGGGGCCTTAGGATACATTATGATTGACGTTCTTTAGCTGAATTATACTTGAAAACTTCACAGTTCCATTCACTAAATATTGATCAAGCAATTGATCTACTATATAGAAGACATCTAGATACTGTTGAGTAGAGAACTTGGGTAACTGACAATAAGGGAATAATATGTGCACCTAATAATAATGATGATATGAAATAAAATATGAAAACTATTATAAAGAAATGATATAAAATAAAAGAGATCAAAGAGAGGAAAGATCCTTTCTGGATAGAATATGAAGCAGATAACATTTGACTTAAGTCTTAAAAGATGAGCAGGATTTCAACATTTGGATATGGATGGAGATCCTTTCTGAGACTATCAAGGAGCTGAAGTGGCATACCAGTTGGGAATATTCAGAGGATAATGCCAAAAGATCCAGAGCAAAAGGAAAAGCATTCTGTCTTACAGAACATAAAAGCTGGAAGAGACCCTGGAGGTCACTGAGTCCAATGCAGATTAGATACATGAGCTGTCAATATTTTTAGAATGGAGCATGATGATAACAACTGATATTTACAAAGTTCTTTATGGTTTATACATTTCATTTCATACATTTTAGCATTTGATCCCCTGAAAAACTCAGAGATAATAATACAGGTATTATTATTCCAATTGTATGAAGGAAGAAATGGGTTCAAAGAAGTAGTTACCTATTTGCAATGTTCTGTTTTCCAAGGAAAATAGAAGATACTTGAGAGCAGTCTTTTTATTTTTCTTTTCATAGCCAAGCATATTCTCTACACACGACAGGTACTTAATTTAAATGCACTGACTTGAAATGAATTGACTGGGTATCTCTTCTACCACATTTTGGAGAAAAGGTCACTACTTAAGCATTCCACTTAAAATACCCAGTGATGAGAAAAAAAAAAAAATATATATATATATATACACACACACACACACACACATATATATATAAAATATGTATTATGTTATAAATATATATGAGTGTATATAGATAGATAAATACATACTTTCTTTTAACTTGTTGAATTTTCTTCTTTAATCAGGATGAGCCCAAATAAGAATTTCTTTTTAAACATATCTTAGCCAACTAAAGTGTGAGATAAAAATTCAGAATTATTTAACTTTTTATTAATCTCATTATTAGTGGATTTTGGACATTTTTAATATGAGTTTTTGATTGCATTAAAAAACAAAAAACTCCTCTTATCCATTGACCATTTAAGAGGAAGGGTGCTTTGTTTTTTTTCTAGCATATTGATTATCTACATACCTTTAATATCAGACATTTATCAGCTATTTGGTGTAAAGATTTTCCCACATTTAACAAGTTCTCTTATTTTAGTTATGCTGGTGTTGTCTGTGAATTTTAATTATATATAGCTGAAACTACTTATCTTTTATGACCATCGTTTTTATGGGAAAGAATTTTTCCCCGAAATCATATAGCTGAAAGTGATCTCCTCCTAACCTCATCTATATTTTTATGATGTGAACTTTTCTATTTAGTACAGAGTAAGTATAAGTTATTTTCTGCTAAAAATGATTTCCAGTTTTCTGAGTACACTATTAACTCACTTTGTGGTTGTATCCACTAAAATCCCATGTGAAATATTTACTTATGAATCCTATGATAATGTGAATTTTGATTTTTGAGTTTTTCTTAATCTTCCTGAAATTAATGTTAACTGAAAGTCTATGTCTTCTGTTAATATTGACCTCACCTGACCAAACCTGACTCACTGATGATAAATGTTTTGGGACAGTCAGGGTTGTTTCTTCCAGTTGTTGAGAAGTTGAAATTGTTCAGATGGCTGAAACCAATTTCACGGGATATGAAAATTTAAGATCTTAAAAATTTATTAGATAAGAATTCAGAGGAAGTATCTCGACTATTCCTGACTATTTGGCAATATGTAAATCTTCCTACTTAATTATCATATTTGTGAACCTTCTAAATGCATTTTAATCAGTAATTTGACTTAGTTTACCTATGGAGTTTGTTTGATGAAGTTTGTTTCCTTATGGGATATATGAGATTGTGACTCTTAGTCTGTTCAACTTTTATGACAGTGAAGTGCATGCTATCATGACTCTGCCTCTGCCTCTGCTTTAACTTTTATGGCTTAAGAGGAATGTACAAGATTACAATGTGTAAAAGAATTATTTCTCTGTCCCTCTGATGTAATTTTGCTTATAAGAAAGAAGCCTTGTTAGAATTCTAATGATGGTTCAGGGATATTGTTTTCTCTGAGGCAGGCACCTTTGCCTGAGTATAACAATGAAACTCAGGTTTTGACCTCTATAATTTCTATGTTGCAGTAAATATATTTTGGCAGCACTTACCTACCACATGAACTTGTAGAAGATATATTTCTCCCATAACACTATTCATTGATTTTTTTTTAACCCAAGTGTATAACTTATAAATTTTTCAATTAAATTTAATCACACTATATCTAGACCAAAATATACAGGGTATATTAATGAGATCCATAATACATGAAAAGCCAAATGGATGAAAAATGTACATTTTCCAAACCATGACATAAAGTTTAATTGGCAACTCACTGAATTATTACATCAGTGCCAGTATCTAGAACAGTTACTCCAAATCAACAGTGAGCGTCACCCAAAACTGAATAGGAGGAACCATTAAGCTATAATGAATTTGGCAAACTGGGAAGTGCTTTTAATGATCCAAGGCATTTTCTGGACACAAAACCCAATATTTTTAAAATAAATGTTCTCCCAGGGATGCTGTATGGTTGCAAATCTTAGAATATTACAATCTTTGAAGAGAGAAAGTTTCCAGAAGTGGAAACTGCTAATGTTGGAGAACATATGTGAAGAAGATCATCATGGGTAGATGTGAACAGATGCAACTATTCTGGATTCGATATATTGAACAAATGACTAAGAAGGGGAGCTGGGGAAAGGACAGAGCTATTCTTGAAACATCTGTAAGCTGATGACAACTAGGCACAAACTGTGACTTCAGCTGAGACGAATGGCCTTCCTGGATCTCTCCCATCACTGCTAAAGCTCAATTCTACTTTCTTTTTCTTTCTACTTGTGGTCTCTATGCTATCGAATCTATGAAGTAGATTTTTTCCTGCTCAGCCCTTAAAGATGCTCTCTCTATCTCTCTTTATCTCTCTCTGTCTGTCTCTGTCTCCCTCACTTTTCAGGGGCTTAGCTGGAACTACAGTCTCTTGGTTTGCCACTTAAATCCTGTTTCCAAACTGGTTTATTATTTTATGGAAGACTACATCATAGAGAATGAAGTCAATTGGTCAGTTTATATCCCAGTTCTAAAGAAGGACAATGCCAAGTAATGTTCGAATTATTGAACAATTGCACTCATTTCACATGCCAGCAAGGGTATGCTAAGATTGTGTAAGCTACGCTTCAGCAAAATGTGAACTGAGAATTACCAGAAAAACAGGCTGGGTTTCAGAGGCAAAGGAGATAGAGACCACAGTGCCAACATTTGCTGTATTATGGAGACAGCAAAGGAGTTTCAGAAAAACATCTACTGCTTCCCTGACTACACAAAAGCCACTGACTGTGTGTCATAACAAAATGTGGCAAGTCCTCAAAGGGATAGGAATACCAAATTATCTTACTTGTCTCCTGAGGAACCTGTATGTGGGCCAAGAAGCAACAGTGAGTACAGAACATGGAACAACTGGTTGGTTTAAAATTGGACAAGGAGTAAGACAAGGCTGCATGTTGTCACTTTATTTATTTAACATATGCAGAATACATCATGCGAAATGACAGGCTGGATGAATCAAAAGCTAGAATTAAGGTTTCTGGGAGAAATAGCAACAATTTCAGATATGCAGATGATATCACTCTGAAGGCAGAAGGTGAATAGGAATTCAGAAACCTCTTGATGAGAGTGAAAGAAGACAGTGTAAAAGCTGCCTTGAACATCAGAAAAATTAAGATCTTGGCAAATGGTCCCATCACTTCCTGGTAAATAGAAGAAGAAGAAATGGAAGCAGTGTCAGATTTTATATTCTTGGGCTCAAAGATCACTGCAGACAGTGACTTCAGTCATGAAATTAAAGATGCTTGCTCCTTGAGAAGAAAGCTATAGCAAGTCTGGACAGCATACTAAAAAGCAGAGATATCAACGTGCCAACAAAGGTGCATATAATCAAAGCTACGGTTTTTCCCGTAGAAATGTATGACTGTGAGACTCAGACTATAAGGACGGCTGAGTGCCAGAGAATTGATGCTTTTGAATTGTGTTGCTGAAGAAGATTTTGAGAGTCCCTTGGATGATAAGGAGATCAAATCAGTCAATACTTAAAGATACTAATTCAGGTTATTCACTGGAAAGTCAAATACTGAAACTGCAGCATAAATACTTTGGATACAAAATGAGAAGACAGGATTCACTAAAAAAGACCTTGATGTTGGGAAAGAGTGCATGTAAAAGGAAAACGGAACAGCAGAGGATGACATGGACAGATAGCAACATGGAAACAATAAACATGAATTTGGACAAACTTTGAGAGATAATGGAAGACAGAAAGGTCTGCTGTGCTATGCTCCATGAGGTCATGATGTGCTGAACACATTGAATGAATTAATAACAGTGACAGGGTATGTTGGGCAGCGCAGTACATAAAGTGCCATGCCTGAAGTCGGAAAGACTCATCTTATTGAGTTCAAATCTGCCCTCAGACATTTATGAACTGTGTGACCCTAGGTAAATTGCTTAACCCTATTTGCCTCGGTTTCCTCATTTGTAAAATGAGCTGTAGAAGGAAACAATATCTTTGCCAAGAAAACTCCAAATGAAATCACAAAGAGTAGGACACACCTGAAACGACAACCACCACCACCACTGCCACAACACCATAGTATGAGTTTTCTTAGCTAACACAAATGCATTCCCTTCAGTTCTTCTGATGACCTTCAATCTTTCATACTGATAAATTCGTCTGTTATAATTCAATGTGCTGCTTTTGATTTACTGATTAATTTAGTAGAGATGTCTTCACCTGGTAGAGTATTCTGTACTTAAAAGTAGAATGGAGTGAATAATTGTTTCAGTCGACCCCCACCTTGAACAAACATACTAGAATTTTTCAAAATCAAACTCAAGGTTATTGGCTTATTGCTTATAGATTTCAATATTTTCCCCTTACGTGTGTGTGTGCGTGCGCGCGTGTGTAACCCCCCTCCCAAAACCAATTGGTATTGGACTCCCTTTTTATTGGTGAAAATGAAGGTCCTGTATGAGGGGTCGGCAGATTTGGCCAGAAGAGCTTCAGTTCTTAGACAGTCTTTTTTCTTTTATTAACTGTTCCAGTTTATAAATGCAAGTTCCTTGTTTCATTACAACATAAAACCTGAACTAAGAGATTGTTATTGTTTGACATATATTTTTGATCCATGTATATAACAATATTTATAAGATTCTTCAAAAATATAGGGATGAAAATAAATCATCTTCCTTAACTTTCCGACTAGTAATACTGAATGAAGTACAAAGCAGAGAGAAATATAGATGCTAGAGAAAGTTGTTCACAATTGTCATGAAGGAGATCCAACGCAAGGTCCAATTAAATAAGGATTTCTTATGGATGGTGAAGCACTCCAGATGCTCCCTGAGAGTGGATAACAGTATGCTGATTATTCAAGCCTTGGAAACCCTAAAATAATCACTCAAAAGAGTTTTTGTTTTTCAGTCATTTTTCAGTCATGTCTGACTTTTTGTGACCCCATCTGGGGTTTTCTTGGCAAAGATACTGCAGTGGTTTGATATTTCCTTCTCTAGCTTTTTTTTACAGATAAGGAACTGAGGCAAACGGGGTTAAATGACTTGTTCAGCTAATAAGTGTCTGTGGTCGGATTTAACTCAGGAAAATTAGTCTTCCTGACTCCAGGTTCTGTACTCTGTCTACTGTGCCATCTACATGCCAAAAGGATTTGGCCTATACTTATAGCCATAAGGGAAAACGCAAGTAGATAAAAATACCTATTTTGTAAAGTCTGATATGCAAATGGATGAACAACCTGGAGAGTTCATCCATCACTACAAATGGAAAATAACTGGGGCACCATATTGAAAGGAGGAGAATGGGTTATATTTCCTTTGGGAAATTACAAGGTTATTCTAATGACTCCAAAGCTGTTTACTGAAACCAAGGCTGATAAACTCCAATATTCTTCCGCTGATTTTGTATGGCTGTAAATTATGGAAAACCAAATTCTCTAGAGAACTGAAATTGATGATCAGCCAAAAAGCAACGTAGAGGTACATGGTAGGCTTGAAATGACAGTATCGCATGATAAATGAGAATTTATTATGGAGACAAGATATTGTAAAAAATGTGTGAATCAAAAAATCTGGCTATGATGAGGGATCATGGGTAGCTTGCATGTTTCATTGGTATCTTCATAATATTAAGAGAATACAGGGAAGGTCTCCAAGTGAACTCCTTGTGATGAATTTATTTTACCTGGACAAGAGTCATAGGTTACAAAGAAGCATGGATAGACTATGAACTGTATCCCTGGAGAGAATAACCACATTTTGATGTTTCACACACACAACACTCTATCACCTAGTGATGAGCATTTTCAATGCCTGTACTTTATGCCCGAAATGCTATCCCTCTTAAATCTCTGCTTCTTGGTTTGCCTGAATTCTTTCAAATTTTGGTTAAGGTTTTATTTTCAGTAAAAAGCCTTTTTAGGTCTTTCTTAATGTTAGTGCTGTCCCTCTGAGATTATCTCTAATTCATTCTGCATTGATCTTGTTTGTATATTATTTTTTTTCATGTCATCTCCCCCATTAGACTGCAAGACCCTTGAGAACTAGGACTAATTTTTGGCTTTCTTTGTATCCCTACCACTTAGCACAGTGCCTGGGAGGTTAGGAGACTGACTTCTCTAGCAGACAAAGGCTTTCCATACCCTTAGAAGAGCATAATGGCTAAGGAAACTACCCAATTAATGAAGCTTCCCATAAAGTGGAAGCAGAAGGCAGAATGGATTAAAAATCAGAAACCCACAATATGTTGCATACAAGAAACACATTTAAAGTAGTGAGACACACAAAGTAAAGGTAAGGGTCTAGAACAGAATTTATTTTGCTTCAGTTGAAGTAAAAAAAAAAAAAAGCAAGGGTAGCAATCATGATTTCAAAACAAAATCAAAAACAGATCTAATTAAAAGAGATAAAGAAATTGATAGTAAAACTGTACTAGCGGGGGATATCAACCTTCTCCTCTTTCTGAGAGGGGATAAATCTACAAAAATATAACCACAAAATAAACAAGAAAGAAATTAAGGAAGAAAACTAAACTTTGGAAAAGTTAGATATGACAGACCTCTGGAGAAAACTAAATGGAAATTGAAAAGAATATACCTTTTTTTCTCCACTGTACATGGCACCTACACAAATACTGACCATATATTCAGACATAAAAACCTCAAGATGAAATAGTGGAATGCAAAAATACTGAATTCACACTTTTCAGATCATATGGCACTAAAAATAACATTTAATAAAGGTCAGTGGAAAGGCAGATTGAAAATTAATTGAAAACTAAATAATCTAACTCTAAAGAATGTCAGTCAAGGAACAAATCATAGAAACAATCAGTAATGTCGTTAAAAAGAATGACAACAATGAAACTACATACTAAAATTTATGGGACGCAGCCAAAGCAGTACTTAGGTGAAAATTTATTTATCTAAATTCTTAGACAAAGAGAAGATCAATGAATCAGGCACACATGCATGCCTGTGTGCACATGCGCACATGCACACAAACACACACACACACACATTAAAATAATAATTTAGAAATCCCCTATTAAGGACCAATCCTGAAAACCAAAGGTAACATCAATAAAACTGCACATAAGAAAACTATTGAGCTAATAAATAAAAATAGGAGCTGGTTTTATAAAAAAAAAAAAGATAGATAAAATACTGATTAATTTGATTTAAAAAAAAAGAAAACCAAATATTCAGTATCAAAAAGGGAAATTGAAATTCATCACCAATGAAGAGAAATTTAAATTTAAATGCCAATAAATCAGACAATCTAAGCAAAATCAATGAAAATTTATGAAAATATAAACTGTCCAGATTAACAAAAAAGGAAGTATAATCCTTAAATCCTTTGGAAAAATAAGTTGAAGAAACCATCAATGAACTTCCTAAGGAAAAATATCCATGGCCAGATGAGTTTACAAGTGAATTCTACCAAATATTTAAAGAACAATCAATTCTAATACTATATAAAACTATTAGGAGAGAAAGGCGGAGTCTGACAAAATACCTTTTATGACACAAATATGATGTTGATACCTAAACTAGGAAGAGCTAAAACACAGAAGGAAAACTATAGACCAATTTCTCTAATGATTATTGATGTAAAAATTTTAAATGAAATGCTATCAAAGCCATTACAACAATAAATCACCAGAATTATACATTGTGACCAGATGGGATTTATACTAGGAATGCAGAGCTAGTTCAATATTTGGAACATCATCAGCATAATTTGTCAAGTCAATAACAAAACCAAAAAAAAAAACAACAACACATGATTATCTCAAGCTATATAGAAAAAGCTTTTGACAAAATACAGTGCCTATTTCTGTTAAAAACACCAGAGAGCACAGGAATAAAAGGAGCTTTCCTTAAAATTATACATAGCATCTATCTAAAACCATCAGCAAGTATTTCTATAATAGGATAAGCCAGAAGCCTCCCCAGTAAGATCAGGGGTGAAGCCAGTATTCCCATTATCACCACCATTATTAAATATTGTACTAACAATGTTAGCTCTAGCAATAAAAGAAGAAAAAATTTAAAGGAATTAGATTGGACAATATGGATACAAAATTATCACTCTTTAAGGGGGTATACTTGGAAAATCCTAGAAAACAACTAAAAAAGTACTTGAAATAATTAACAATTATAGCAAAGTTGCAAGATATAACCCCTCCCCCATAAATCATCAGCATTTCTATATATTATTAACAAAGCCCAGCAGCAAGAGATAGAAAGAGAAACTCCCTTTACAACAAGTGTAGGTAATATAAAATACTTGGGAGTTTGCCCACCAAGACAAACCCAAGAACTATATGAACACAATTACAAAGTACTTTTCATACAGATAAAATCAAATCTCAACAATAAAATAAATATAAAATAAAATCAGTTGCTGATGGATAGGCTGAGCCAATATAGTAAAAATGACAATTCTACCTAACTTAATTCATTTATTCAGTGCCATACCAATGAAACTGCCAAAAAACAATTTTGTAGAGCTAGAAAAAATAATAACAAAATTCATCTGGAAGAACAAAAAGTGAACAATATTAAGGGAATTAATGAAAAAATGTAAAGGAAGGTTGCCTACCCATAACAGATCTCAAATGATATTATAAAGCAGCAATCATTGGAACTATCTAGTACTGGCTAAGAAATAGAGTGGTGAATCAGTGGAAAATATTAAGGTACACAAACCACAGTAATAAATGACCATAGTAATCTAGTGTTTGATAAACCCAAAGATTCCAGCTTCTTGGATAAGAACTATTTCTCGGAAAATTAGAAAATTTAAAATTAAAAAAATTAAAAAATTAAAAATTTTTAAAAATTTTTAAAAATTAAAGAATTAAAGAAAAAATTAAATTTAAAATTAAAAAGAAAAAATTTTTAAAAATTAAAAAAATTAAAGAATTAAAGAAAAATTAAATTTAAAATTAAAAAAAAAATTTAAAATTAAAAAAATTTAAAATTTAAAATTAAAAAAATTAAAAATTTAAAGAAAAATTAAAAAATTTCTTGGAAAGTTAGAAAACAGTATGAAAGAAATTATAGACCAACATCTTGCACTATTTACCAAGATAAGATCAAAATGGGTACATAATTTAGACATAAAGATGATGCCATAAGCAAATCAAGAGAATAAGGAAGAGTTTACCAGTCATATCTATGGAGAAAAGAAGAATTTTTGACCAAACAAGAGACAGAGATTATTTTGGTAAGTAAAATGGATAATTTTGATTATGTTAAATTCAAAAGTTTTTGCACAAATAGAACCAATGCAACCAAGATCAGAAGGAAAGCAGAAAACTAGGAAACAATTTTATAGTATGTGCCTCTGATAAAGGCCTCATTTCTGAAATATATAGAGAACTGAATCAAATTTATGAGACTATAAGCCATTCCCCAATTGATAAATGGTTGGTCAAAGGATATGAATTGGCAGTTTTCAGTATAAGAAATCAAAATTATAGTTATATGAAAAAATGCTCTAAATCACTATTGATTCAAGAAACACAAATTAAAACAACTCTGAGATACATGTTATACCTATCAGATTGGCCAATATGATAGAAAAGGAAAATGATAAATTTTGGAGGGGATGTGGGAAAACTGGAAACACTAATGTTCTATTGGTGGAGTTGTGAACTGATCCAACTGTTCTGGAGAGCAATTTGGAACTATGCCCAAAAGGCAATTAAACTGGGCATACCTTTTGATCCAGCAATACCACTACCAGGTCTGCATCCCAAAGGGATTTTAAAAAAGAGAAAAGGACCTCCATGTTCAAAATTATTTATAGCAGTTCTTTATTTTTGGTGGCAAAGAACTGGAAATTGAGGGTATGTGCATCAACTGGGAAATGGTTGAACAAGTTGTAGTATAATGGAATACTATTGTGTTATAAGAATGAGACTTAACATGAATTGATGTAAAGTGAAATGAACAGATCCAGGAAACCACTATACATAATAACACCAACATTAGTGATGATCAACTATGATAGACTTAGCTCTCTCAGCAATGCAATGATCCAAGGACCAATGATGAAAAATACTATCTACATCCAGGGAAAGAACTGATGGATTCTGAATACTGATCAAAGCATACTATTTTTACTTTATTATGTTGTGTGTAAATTTTTTCTTTTTGGTCTGTTTCTTCTCTCACAACATGACTAATATGGAAATATGTTTACATGATTGCATATATATATATATGTATATATATATATGTACACATACACACACACCCCTATCTATCTATCTGTCTGTCTATCTATCTATATGTCAAATTGCTTATAATTTTAGGGAGGGAGAAAGGAGGAGCATGAGGGAGGAAATTTGGAACTCAAAATTTAAAAAAAATGAATGATAAAAACTGTCTTTACATGTAATTTGAAAAAAATACTATTAAAAACAAAGAAAACTGCCCAACACAACTAGTAGCAGCTACCCAGGGGTGGAGTGGCATCCCTACCCCTTTTTAGCAACCCCTCCCAGCAACTCCCCAGCTGATGAGGAATTAACACAGCCATCAAATGACCTGCCAGACCCAACCCAGAAGCATACTGGCCCATTCAGTCAAAACTCCAGGCTCTAACAAGAGCAAGTCCAGGACAGCTACCTAAGTGGAGAAAGGTGTACAGAAGAGTGCCTTCTTGATGACTAATACTGAGAAAAAGTATTTAAAGAATATCATAAAGGCAGAACCAAGATGGCAGAGTAGAAGGACATACCTCTAGAATTTCTTCCCCCAAAGGTCATAAAATACCTATAAAAATGATTCTAAACAAATTCTAGAGCAGCAGAAGCCACAAAACAACAGAGTGAAAGAGATTTCCAGTCCAAGGCAGCCTGAAAGGTCAACAGGAAAAGTCTATCATGTGGAGCAGAGCACAGCCCAGCCTTGGCCATGCTATGGCAGAGACAGGACTGGAGGGGGCTTCAAGGTACCACAGCAGCAGCTGTGGGTCCCAGATTCCTCAACTCACAAATGCCAAAGACAGCTTCAAAGGTCAGTGAGAAAGCTCTTTCACCTGGGTGGGAAGGGAATGCAGTGGTTCAGCCCTGGCCCCAGGCAGTGGTAGCTTCCATTGTTGGAGGCCTGACCTAAAGACCATGAGTGAATTGAGCAGCTGATCTGGATCTCATCCCTGAATGGTGGCCCTGAGGTGAGAAGGAGTGCTGGCTGGCATGATGGAGCTGGTGCAGGCTCTGGAGAGGGAATCCTGCTCATAGACCAAAGTGTAGGTGAGGAGAGGATTAAACTCCTCTCCCTTGACTGTGCCACTTTGGAGGAACTGAGAACTTACAGGTGTCCAGAGTATACTCTTCTCTTGACAAGGAACTCAAAAGTCAAGTAACTGGCTGTGAAAATGCCCAAAAAAGGGAAAAAGAATAAAACAGTAGGAGGTTACTTTCTTGGTGAGTAGATATTTTCTTCCATACTTTTGGATGAGGAAGAACAATGCATACCATCAGAGGAAGACCTAAAAGTCAAGGCTTCTGCATCCAAAAACCTCCAAAATAAATATACAATGGTCTCAGGCCATGGAAGAGCTCAAAAAGGATTTTGAAAATAAAGTAAGAGAGATGGAGGAAAAATTGAGAAGAGAAATGAGAGTAATGCAAGAAAATCATGAAAAGCAAGTCAATAGCTTGGTAAAGGAGACCCAAAAAAATGCTGAAGAAAGAATGCATAAGGACCTTCCAGAGACAGAAAAAGAACTGCTGAGGTTTTATAGTTCAGGGGCTATGAATTTTCTTGGCCATGTTTGTTCCCTATACATGTGCACTACTAACACTGTTTGTACCACTTTTCTCCCCTCCTGCTCTCTGGGTGTATTTGTAGAAGACAGTACCCCTCCTGGTGTTTTGTAACTAATGTTCTTGCTATGCCATGAACAGTAAATGCCTTTCCTAAAGAACTGAGTCTATGGACTGATTATTAAGTGAAAGCACCCAGGGGGGCTTGTGAACTAATGATTAACAGAAAAGTCTTACTCTTAGAACCTTGAAAGGAGGAACAGCCACCTCTTGGGGGACACAACTTGCCAGTGGCAATGTGAGTTGGATGAGTGATCCCTGAAGGTACTAGTTACAAATAAAATATATTAATGTTGGTTTGGGATTACTACCCTGGAGGTGAACAAACAGGGAAATGAAAGGAGTCAGCAGCTGAACTAAAACAGGAATGGACTTTTTAATCAGATCCAGCTCTTTGTTATTCTTGCCAACCTAATATGATAGAGAATATGTACTCTGAAGTTGAAACTTCGTGGAAGTTTTCAGAAACGCACTTTTGAAAGAAAAGGAGCTGAATTGACAGCAAGAATGGAATCTTCTTTTTCCTGAAAAATGATTCTGGCAGGATATTTCAAGGGGCCAATTCAAGACACTAATTAGATCAGAGGGCTGCTGACACAGCTTCCTGAAGCTAATCTATTGCTTTATTAGGAATATCCCAAGATAAGGCACATTTGCTTTGTAATTCACTAACTGCATACTTTGCAAGTTGCTTTTCTTTTTCTGTTAGTTCACAGTAGCATCTTTTTATCTCAAGTGAGTTATGAAGAAGTGACTGGCAAAGAACTTGACCAAGAAAGCTGAATTGAAGGACTTTTGAAACCAAGCAGGAAGCAGTGACAGTAGTAGAGGGAAAAGTCCTGTCTTTCTACAAAAGCTCCAGTGCATGGGTCTATTGCAAAAAAGTTCAGAAAACTCTTAGATGTTTGGCTAATGATGTCGCTAAGTCCTATCTGTCTTCCTGGCTTCCAGCTTCTAAAGCTGAAAGCTAGGAAGAAAAGTTTTTATATTAGATTACTGAGTTAAGTTTAAAAAATACTTCTATCCTATGTCTATTGAAATCTTACAAACATGGATACCTGCTAAAAGAATATTTGTGATCATATACTCCAAATATTTAATTTTACATAAGAGGAAACTGAAACCCAGAGAGGTTAATTGAATCATGTCATACAAGAGAAGGGATGCTTAACCTATGGAAGAGAAAGCCCCTGGAGAGAAGATGGCACTTTAGCTAAGATGTGAAGGAAGCTTAGGACTGCAGAAGGTAAAAGTCTGAAAGAAATGTATTCTAGTTATAGGGTACATGGCCTGGCTATAGGCAGGATACAGAGTGGGGGTGTTCTTAACCTTTTTTTCTTCCATGGAGCTCTTAGGCAGTCCGCGGAAGTCTATGAATCCCTTCGCAGAATGTTTCTAAAAGCACAAAGTTAAGTATATAAAATGACAAAGACGACCTATTATATTGAAATATAATTATAAAAATTTTTTTTTAAATATGAAAAATTCTCTGACCTCAGGTAAGAACCCCTGATTTGGAAGAGAGTGCATGGGGAAGAGAAAGCAGACCAGTTTGTTGGAACATCAAATGCATGAGAGGGAGTGATGTAAAATGAGCCTGGCCAGAAGCACATATTTCTAAAGGGTTTTATTTTCTGTTAGTATTTCTCTGAAATAATGGTAAAGCTAATTTAATTTACTTTGGGTTGAGGTTACTTATGTCCCTTAACAGATGAACAGCTTTAGTATTTTGTAGTAATATGAAAAATTTGATAAAATTTTAAATATTAAAGCTTATGGTTTTATAACAAAGTAATTAGGAAAAGTTTTTTTTTTTTTTTACCTTGTCTCCTTCAGAAAAAGTTATTCCATCCAGAGCTCTTTTCCATGTGATTTCAGGAATGGGTTCTCCTTCTGCCTCACATACAAGTGTTACCTGACTATTCTCAAATGTCGTTTCATTTTTAAGTTGTATTATATGAGGCTGTACTGTAAAAACAAAGTGGATATATGTACTTGAGTAAACATCCTAGTACTTAAAAAATATTTTAACTGCTGAAAACACACTCAACATAATCCATGAAATTACTTTTATGATAGCTGAATTATTTAGTCATCTAATATGGAAAAACATAAAATACTAATATAATAATAATAATACTAACTTATCTTCTGAAGATAAGGATGTTCTGATATTAAAAGACATTATTGCTGCCTAAGGTACAATCATACTTCTGCTACATTTAACATTTACAAAATTGTGCCACTACTTCTTTTATGATTCATTAAAAGTTTTAATAATTTATAATTAATGTGATCTTATCAAGTTTATTGATATTTTCTATTCTAAAATTTCAATAATAGATTAAAAGCTATGTTCTACATATAGCAGTCAAATAAATGTTAAAAATTTAAAGCAACTTCACATAAGAGGAAAATATTGAATGAACTTTTTCTCATCTCCAATACAGAAAATATTATCATCTAGACAAACACTGACAATTTCATTAACTACAGTTTACTCTTCTTAAAAATCAGTTAGCAATGTGAATTACATGTTACTTTTTCTAGTACTTATGTGTTTTTCAATATTTTCTTAAGTGAAGCAAACATTAAAACAATGTAATAAAGTCTTAATATTTATAAGGATTTATGTTCTAAATTCCTCAAAAATTTTGTCTAAGTCCTGAAAAGAAAAAAAATAGTTTGACGATTTAGATGGAGTAACTTAATTTTTAATAAACACATTTATTCATGGAATATCCAGAGCTGGCTGGCAATACCAGGAAAAATAAGAAATACATATTATAGCATTTTAATAATTTTCATAAGTCACAAATATCTTATAGAATTCAATAAATTCCTTATAAGTTTTATTTGTATATACTGATGAATTACATGTAATCTATATATATAATAATCACATAAAAGATATTCTTTTGAAAGTGGTAAGAGAATGCTCATTAATGTTAGCAATTGAATCTATAAGCCAAGAGAATCCATATTAAAACAGAATTTACTTTTCTAATAATATTTCTAATACAATGATTTACCAAATTTATATTAGGCAGCATGTTAAACACTTCACAATCATTACATCATTTGTTCCTCCCCCAAATCCTGGGGATAAATACTATTATCATCTACTTTACAGACTAGTAAACTGAGGTAATAAACAGATATGAAGTAGCTTGTTGAAGGTCACAAAGCTAGTAAATTTCTGAGACTGGATTTTGAATTGTTTTTCCTGATCTCCTGAATTTTACAGCATATTATCTTAATGTCAATTAGCAAATGTAATTTGCATTAAGTTCTGATTTAGCACACTTATCCTGAAAGGAAAACACATTTAGACCACATCGCGATATAGTTTCAGGACAGTTTTCAACCAAATAAGCACTTTGAAACTGAGAGCCCACTTATCAATTAGCTCATTTTCAAAGATGTGTAGCAGGACCCTTAGTTCCTTATAACTTTTTATCTATTTCCTTTGAAATCACCCAAAGATCAGAATCAAATTTCTTTTATGTTAATAACTCAGTCCCCATTCTGTCATTTGTCTGAGAGTTTATACCTGTAAGAGAGAAAGGAAGAGGCTCCTATCGGCAGCCTCCATCCTTCTGCTTTAGAACCTGGGAATTTCATGCTGCAATTTTATGACTATAGTTTCCATATCATAAACACATAACATTCCTCATTTCCTTCTTACATCAAGAGCTCAAAAAACCTCCCTCACCTAGCTGCTTAAACTTTTACATCTTGAGTTTCATGGTCTATTACAACTCAGGAAATTTAGCTACTGATCTACTCAATTACTTCAAAGTAGCTTCAATTCTCTTTATTCTCTAGTAGGTAAAAATCACCTCTTTATCCAGAACAACACATCTATCACCTCCAAAAAGGGGAGAGAGGTTTGTGCTGTTCTTGATCAGTGCAGTAAACCTCCAAAAATTCATAAAAATGTTTTTAGTGGGTATAAAAACCTTTAAACTGTAATATAAAATTTACCATAAAGATATTACATTTCAGTTACAAATTTCAATTGCTAATACATTTATAATACCACCTCATAAATTATTTTTCCCTTAAGTTGAGTGCAGTCAGAAGGGGTGGAAGATGTAGCACTCAGAGGTCAAAGAGACCTGTAACACAGAGCACAAGACAAGAAATCTGCAATAGAGGATCCCTTTAATTGAGGACCAGCAGAGGATCTAAGTTCTCCCTAGTTAACAGCTTACAAATGCCTGTCTATTCAAATATCAATTAAGTTCTGTTATATTATTCAAAGAACTAACACAAAGCATTTTTCCATATTAAATTTTACCTACTCCTTAGTGTCTCTCTAATTTACACAAACTTTTCCTTTTTGTAAACCAGAAAGAGTTATGAATATGTAGTTCCTAAATGACATGGCTGCTCAAACTGAGAACTACAGCCTATTTTTCCCCCCTTCACTTTGTGATAGGCATAATGACCCAACACCTTTATTATTAGGCTCTTTCCCATCTATAACACATATCAAGACCTGACTCCTATGCCTCCTTTTTGTCATCTCCAGTCATCCAGATGAAAATCTGGTCGCTGGATTCAGATAGCTCTGGAGAAAAAGTGAGGGTGGTGACCTGAACAATCCTTTCTCACTCAAAACAAAGTCAAGTGCAAATCATGTCATTATTTCTCTGACGGCATGGTCTTCTTCAGCAACGGACGAACACACACATGACCCCTTATTATCAATCAGCTATGGAACTCCTCTGCTGGACTGACTTCCCTAGGTTCAACTCTTTTGATTAAAGGTTACATAAGGAAGGGACCATCTCTATTCTGTTTTAGCCCCCATATAAATTCCTCCACATAGCTAAATTTCTGGTGCCACTTTTTGCCTGAGGACCACGTGACACATCTAGGTGGCATCTCTTCCCCAGCTCTTTCTGGTCATGAGTATGTGTTGAATAAAATGTCTTTCTTCACTATTGTCTCCATAGTTCTCGCTGCTTTCTAAGTGCCTCATGGAATTGAGAGACAGTAGGGGGAACAGTAGCAGATAAATGTGTAATACAGTGCAGTGGTACCCTAAAGTGTTTTAGTTGTTATTTTAAACAGAGCCAAACACAGGGTCCACAACTCCTATAGCTGAGCCGTAATTGGGAAATATTTAACAAAATTAAAACACAAAAACCAAATTTGTTTCTATGATAATGTCAGAGGATAATGCTAATGATTTGCATTTACATGATGTCTTAGATTGAGTTTAAGCCTTCAACTAAGATTACTTTTAGGTCATTCATGCTTTGGTAAGCGAAATGGAAAAGCTAGCTATATTTTTGTCATATGAGAACAGAAGTTTCATAGCTCTGCAGTCCAAAATTCATGCCTCCAAAAGGACTCTTAAATAATATCTTAATCAACACAAACCTTCCCATATTCAAAAAAGAAGTATAAAACTGTCTTCCAAAGACAATTATAAATGATTTGGAGGTCATCTTTTCCTTTGGAATTTTCTCTTCTCTAAAGTGCTTTCCAATCCTTAAAGCATCATAAACAGGGGAGTCAGTTATACGACCAGTAATATAATTGATAGATGACTATAATTCAGTCTATCATGTAGACCGAGGAGTTGAGACACAGGCAGTGCAATTCCACTGTTCATGTAGCTCGTAGTTCATTTCTCCCACTGCCAAACTCCTGCTTAGAGTTTGGCAAATCCAATTTCAATCAGCTATAAAATTCCAATCAGCCATTTTGTTACTTTTTAGCACCTCTAAAAGAAAATTGACTGGGGATAAAAGATGAAAAAAAATTAAATCATTGTCTTTATTTTCTTCATAATATCTGTAGAAGAAAGATAGCTATGAAAGGTGGTGATGCTCAGTATTACAATAAAATTTAGGAGAATTAGATACCTATCATTATTAGAACAATTTACTTCTCAGTAGCAGGACCTGTCCCATTATTGAAATAATCATATTTTGAAATGTTTCTTACTTTTATAAGATTTGTTTCAAGTGTGAAGTCCTGGTAAAAACAGTTTTCTTTTTAGTTTACAGTTCTAATAATTTTAATACTAGCTGTAACTGCATCACTAATATTTATTTATTATAAACATGAATTGATTTAATGTTCCATTAAAAAGGCATGTTTTGGGGTAGGGAGAATGAATTTTCTCTATAAGTGTCACTGTAGGGATAAAACTCCCTTTCCTCTTTTTACTTTTTAAAGATAGAAATAACAGTTATGAGAAACAGTAGTGTGTTAGTTAAAACTATGGGGAATAGTGACCTGGAGAATTCTCACCATAATAGAATTATTTTTGGAGGAAAGTAAGGAGAGCTCCAAAGGGATTTATAGTAAAAAGAAATCACTTGACTACTTGCCTTAAGAAACAAAAACCTAATAGCTCCAAAGTCACTGAGAAATCAGTAAGTCCTTAGTTTGAAAATATCCAAAAAGCTTGGAGCTTATTTCCTAGGAATTGTCTTCAAGAATATAGCTTTATCATTTTCAACTCTCTCTAAAAAAATCAGGACCTGTGATTTTATCAGTATAGACATATAGCAAGAAGGTTCCTTCTACCAATACAGATCTGCAACTTTTCTTCAATTCTGAGTGGTAGAGAGTTGCTTAGGAGCACTGAGAGAGTAAATGACTTGTCCAGGGTCAAAGAATCAGTACATATTTCAAGGCAGGTCTAGAACTCAGTCTTTTCTACCTCACAGGCAACACTGCCTCATTTCAAACTTAATTACCGAAAAATATTTTTTTTAAAATACTGAAGTGCGTTTGAAAAAGCTATTTTGGTAAAGCTATCCCAAGAAAACCTCTACTTTGTACGCACTTATTCTCCTCTCTCTGCTTAGCTTTTAAGCATTTTATAATACTTTAACAAAATAGATGGGTAACCTACAGATTTAAAGCAACATATATAATGTTTAATGTATTTAAAAGAAACAATGAGATTGAAAATTATGTATCCTTCAGTATGCAAAATGCCAAGATGGTTTCGTTCATGCTAAAAATTCTTTAGGTCATCACCCCTGTTATTAAGCCATATATACACAATTACTCCCAACTGGCCACTGTGACTTTTTACCTTTTAAGAAGGGGATATTACAGTTACAAATCAAAGATCAATGATTACTAACTGTAGTTTTTCTTGATTAATACCTATGGCAGTAAATAGAAATAAAGTTCATTCCCATACATATATTTTTTGGCAAGCATTTTTAATCTATTATATTGATTATTATAGAAATGTAAGTAAGTTATAAAGCTTCCAGTTATACTTACCAAAGACTTGTAGGAATGACTGTTTTTCATCTTTTCCTGCTATGTTCGTGGCTCTACAGACATAAGGACCCCCATCACTATTTATGATGTTCCTGACAGTTAGTTCAGTATTGTTTTTTTTCAATGTATATTTTTCATTGTCTTCAATAAGTTTGCCATTCCTGACAATGAGAGAGAGACACAAAGAGAGACAGAGAGAGGGAGACAGAGAGAGGGAGGGGGGAAGAGGGAGAAAGAGAGAAAGAGAGAGAGAGAGAGAGAGAGAGAGAGAGCAGAGCAAGAGAGAGAGAGAGAGAGAGAGAGAGAGAGAGAGAGAGAGAGAGAGAGCGCTTACTTTTTATAGAGTTTACATCATAATTTCAGGAAACTTCACATAAATTTCTGAATTAGAAATAAAAGTCTATCATTCAAGAGTTACTAATCTTGACAGATCAGGTCATTCTGTGATCAAAAAGTAATTTTAGATGTACAATTAAAGCTCATTTTGGGATACTGGGGTTATACTTGAAAGTTTTCTCCATAAAAATATAAGCATTTGATTTGAATAACTAAAAAAATGACATTACTAATAATTCCCTAAAAATTTTAAACATTAAATTTTGTTTATACTTATATTTTTGTTATTCTTGATAAAGGAGAACTCTGTCTTCATTTTCTCTCAAGCTAGACAGAAGGAGGAAATCAATGGATGAAATAAGACACATTAATTAAATACTTCCTAAATACCAAGTGCTGGGGATATAAATATAAAAAAGATATAAAAAAATTGTCTAATCTCCACCCTCAGAAAAAGACAGGAGGAATTGAGGTAATACATAACAACCCTGGCAGAAGAAGGATATAATAAGGAAATTATTTGGGCATCCGATAAAGCAAATGAAGCTCTCTCCATGTTAAGGGAAAAGTATCTAATGAATTATTGACTTTATTAAATGATAATCAAATAAAATAGTAGTTGTAAAGTGCTTTGAAAATCTTAACACACTTAAAAATGTTATATTTATGGTATTATAAAATGTTATTATTATAGAAGCAGGTGTTTGGCATAATAGAGTGCTCTCCTTACGGTGAAGACTTGAGTTAAAATCCTGCCTTAATTACGTAGCAGCTATGTGACCCTGGGCAAGTCACTTAACCTCTGTGTGCCTCAGTTTCATCATTTATAAAGCAGAGATTTTGTGAGTGACGAAATGAGATAATATGGTGTTATATACATTTTAGTTATATTCTCTTTTCATACTTTACAAGGTGAAAGAAGTGAAGAGAGCTTCTATTCTGAACCTAATCCTGACTAATTAGAAAAAACTCTTTTGGAGGAAGAACTGTTGACCATTTTAGCAGAAAGCAGTCATTGTTTCTTAGATATTCTCATAGGGGAGAAGAAAGTCAGTCTGTTGTGTCCTGCTGTTTTAGAGAGAATGAATTTTTAAAAGTAGAGAGAAAAGACAGGCAGAGTCCTACGGCTTAAAATTTCATCAGCAAAGGTAGTTTGGGGAGAGATGGGTTTCTCAAGAATAAAATTTTGAAGATTCAAACAGAAACAATTCCACTGAGGTAGAAAAAGGGACTAAGATATTAAATGAATCACAGGTCATTCATAAATCAACAAAAGTTTAACATAAATATGTTAAAAGAGAGAAAGAAAATGTGAGAACTAGTGATCCGAGTCTGGATCTGAGGAAGAAAGGAGAGGCAGAGAAGTAGAATTAGATCGCTTCAGCTGTAAATTAGGGACAAAGAAAGGAAAAAAATTGAAAAGGATATGATGAAGGGAAAGCATAATTAACAATTATAGTCATGAATGTAAATGGGTTGAATTGACTTCCAAAACAGAGGAGGGCAGCAGAATGGGGTAGAAAACAGATTCCAACTGTAGGTTGTTTATAAGAAACACACTTGACACAAAGATTTTCATGGAATTAAAATGAGAGAAATTTATAGAGTAGAACTTATTACATTGAATTCAAAAAAGCAGGTGCAGCAATCATGATAGTGATGGAGTGCGAGTACCTGGACTCCCCAAAGCCATAAGACCATGTCTAAGTAACCCAGCCTTTTCTGTCCCCACCCCAACACTCCCCTCTGGCTCCCAGGGAGAAAATTTTCCCCTTGTTACAAGCAGAAACAGTACTGGCCCTGTAATTTCTCAGATAAAAGCTATTAGTGCAAGGTGCTGTCCCAAGGACTCTTTTCCCAGGGTGCCTGCCCAAGGATTCTCTCTCTGGTGTCTGCCCAAGGTCCATGCCTCTGGTAGCTAAACAGAAATTCTCTTTTCTCCCTCAAGGTTTGGTATCAATAAAGTTGTCTCTGACGACTACCTGAATTTTCCCATCCACAGATCACTGATGCCTGCTCCCAAAGACACCTGAACCCCTTGCATTACCTAATTATTCTCCTTAGCATTCTTTTCCCTGCCCCTTTTCTATATAAGCTTTAGATTCACACCCATTAAGTTGCAAGTTCCTCAAATGAATTTTGCCTGCTTCTATTGGTGTTACAATAAACCTTGCCACTTGACTGAAAGAAGGCTTCAGCGTGTGAATTCGTTCCAAGCAACTCTGCCTTGTACCCTGTCATTCTTGGGGTTCATAGCACCCCTAATCTGTTCAATATTACACACAGCAGTAATAAAAATATGCATGGCTAAAAGGAATAAGCAGGGAAACTACATTATATTTAAAATGTAGCATAAACATTAAAACAACATCAACACCTAATATATATGTACCAAATGGCATAACCCTGAAGTACTTAAAGGAAAAACTCATTGAATGACAGGGAGAAAAAAGAGGACAAAATTTTATTAGTTTGCGACTTCTATGCTTCATTCACAACTAGACAAGTCTAACAATAGGAGAAACCACAAAGAAGTTAAATACCTGAAAGAATTTTACAGAAGTGAAATGTAATATAACTCTTTCTACTATAGAACAGCAATCAAAAGGACCATACATATTTTAATGTATATTAAATAATGTATATTTGGTGAAGATATCATAAATGTGCAGAAAAACAGAAATATTACACAATTTTAAGTGATCACAAGGCAATTCAACAAAATCTTTGAAGAAAGAATTTGAATTTAAATGACTAAATAATACAATTCCTGACATTGTAGAAGTCAAAGAAAAAATCATATAAACATTAAAAATATGATAACAATGACATAACATTACAAACCTTTTACGATGTAATCAAAACAGTACCTTTTAGAAATTATTTCTGTAAACAAATTCATCAAAAAAAATTTAATGAATTGAACATGTAACTAAGAATGACCCTTCCCCCAAAACACAGTGATAATAATGATGATAAAACAAAAATTAACATAGAATAGAAATTCTGAGGATCAATGAAGATTTTAAAAAAGCTACTAAGTTGTTAAAATATGAGCTTAAAATGCTAATAAAATAGTTAAACCATTAACTGATTTGATAAAAAGAGTAAAACCTAATTATAAACATCAAAAATGAAAAAATTCCTAATAGATGGAGTAAAGAAAATTATTAGAGACATTTTTGCCCAATTATGTGCCAACAAAAATGATTATGTGAAAAAAATGGATGAATATTTTAAAAATTACATAAAATGTACAGATTAATGGAACAAGGAACAGGAATTTAAATGACTTGATCTCAGTGAAAGAAAATAAATGAGTCACTAATAAATTGCCAAAGTGTGTGCGTGGGAAAGACCCAGATGGATTTACAAGTGAATTCTGGCAAGCACTGAAAGAAAATTAACTTCAAAACTCCACAAACTATTTCCAAAAATAAGGAATGAAAACATCTTATGCATCTCTTCCCATGAGACATACCCAGACCTGCTAACCAAACAATAAGGAGATAAAAAAGACAAAGAAAACCATAAAAACTCTAATGAATACCAACTAAGATACCAAGTGAAATACTAGCAATAAAGCTATAGGAGCATATTCAAAAGACTGTACACTAATATCAAGTTGAATTTATAGCAGGAGTCCAGGGTTGGGTCAACATATAATTACATGCTAGGTCAACCACAAAATAAAGATAATATAATTATACTAACAGATTCAGAAAAAGCTTTAGATAAATTACCACTAATTTATATTCAAAAGGAACAAAAAGCATAGGAATATATATACCATTCCTTAATAATATAAAGAATATATCTAAATCCAAGAACAGGAAGTATCTGTAATGGAAAAATGTCTTTTCCAGGAAGATCAAAGGAAAATCAGAGGTGTCCACTGTCACCACTGTTATTTATTTTTATATATTATTTATATTACACTACTAGAAATGCTATCACAGTAATACAATATAAAGAAATCTAGGAAAATTAATAGGCAAAAAAATATCATTGCTATTTCCCCAAGATACCATGGTTTAATTAGAGAAGACAAGAAATTCAAGTAAAAAATGAACTGAAACAGTTATAATTACTTCATCAAAGAAACAGGAAATAAAATAAATCCACCAAATCATCAATGCATTTTATTAACACAAATAGTATGCGATATAAAATATAGTATAAATAACTAACAAAACTCAAAGTGAACAGACTGGAAAAGAAATAAGATTTAAAATAACAAGCGAATTAAAAGAATATCTACAAGTTCACTTTGCAAGACACAGCCAGTACTTACAGGAATACAATTACAAAACACTTCATAGGAATAAAGGAAGGCTTAAATAACTGGAGAATTATTTAAACTTATTGTTAGGCTATGATAACATAAAATTATGATAATAAAGTTATCTAAATTACTATAGAGATTTATAGCCATGATAATCAAACTATTAAAAGGAATAGATAAACTATTTCTAAATGCTTAACATCAGCAAAAGAGATTACAGGAACCCTGAAAATCAAAGGAGAGACTAATAAAAAAAACTACTGAATTATTAAATAAAACTAGGAGCTGGCTTTATGAAAAAAATAAAACAATAAAACAGGAAAACAAAATTACCAGTATCAAAAATGAAAAGGGTAAAAACGCAACCAATGAAGATGAAATTAAAACAATTATTAGAAAATATTTTGTCCAATTTTAATGGCAATAAAACTGACAATCTAAGTGAAGAGGATGAATATTCACAAAGAATGTAAATTGTCCAGATTAATAGAAGAGAAAATAGAAGACTTAAATACTTAAAAAAAAGAAATAGAAAAAATCATTAATGCTCCCTAAGCAAAATATCCCAGGACCAAATTGACTTACAAGTGAATTCTATGAAACATTTAAGGGAAAATTAATTCCAGTACTATATGAAGATTTGAAAAAAATAGGTAAGAAGTCCTCCCAAATTCTTTCTATGACACAAATATTGTCTTGATACCTAAGAAAAGCAAAACCAGAGAAAGAATATTATAGGCCAATATCCATAATGAATATGGATGCAAAATTTTAAATAAAATACTAGCAAGGAGATTACAATAATATATCACAAAGATTATGTATGACCAGGAGGGCAGAGCTGATTCAATATTAGGAAAAATATAAGCATATTTGACCATATTACTAATAAAAAAACAAAAAAATTATGTGACTATCAAAAAATGTAGAAAAAGCTTTTACAAAATTCAACTCATTCCTATTAAAAACACTAGAAATAAAGTGTTTATTTCTTTTTCTTTTCTGAGTCAATGGCACTATAATAAAAAGTCCATGGTCCCATCTGATGAAGCAGATCTCAGATCTTCCTCATGGTCTGAGATGTCACCTCCTTCCAGGGCCCTATTTTTACAGCGTTAGATATCTAACCATTCAAGAAAAGCCAGACCAGACATAGAATAATTCCACTGGTTGACATATGACGCATAAACAAAGAAAAGCAAAACAATATATTAGCAGAGTCACAGTTTGGGCAAGGCAGGAGATATTTTTGCAGACTAGGTGGTCATAAGATGGGCAAAGCACGGGGTATCTCCACTGACTAGGTGGTTATAAAATGAACTCCTGCTCCTGCTGGACAAGAGGTACAAAAATAATTTGGGGGGACTTTCTATATAGTTGAGTCACCTCTGCCATACTGGACTTGGTCACCACAACAAGGAAAAACACGAATAGAGTAGAGGGCATCTAGCCAGCTTCCTATAATTATGCAAGTGATCTTATCATCTGCAGCTCTGGGGCCAAATATACAGAACTTATAATCATATCAAATTGATTGATACTGATCAGAATAGAATAGGGGTCTTCAATGAATCAACTTCCTCGCCATTTCACAGATCCATCAAAAATGCATTAGTGGGCTTATCTTTCCACAACTCCTCCAACACTCAGCATTGTCATTTTTGGGGGCCATTTTTACCAGTTTGCAGGATGTGAGGTAAAACTTCAATTTGCTTTTCTGTTATTATTAGTAATATGAAGCATTCATTCATGTGATAGTAAATACTTTGCAATTTCTTTGAGAGCTATTTATTCATATCCTTTAAGCATTTGGGGAATGACAGATGTACACACACATATAAATAATATAATAATATAATAAACACATACTAATGTGTATTTTTTAATTTATTAACTGTTATATTGATACTAAATCTTTATTAGAGAAATTTGGTACAAAGACTTTTCCCCACTGGACAACTGCATTAATTTTGTTTGTACAGAAGCTTTTCACTTTCAAATAATCAAATTTATCTATTTCGCTTTTGGCAATTGCTCGCTTTTGGCAATTGCCTCTACTTCTTGTTTGATTAAGAATACATCTGTCCATAGCTCTGGGAAGTATATATTCTGTTTCTCTTTTAATGTTTTTTAATATTAAGATTGTATATCTATTTAGAATGTATTATGGATGGCATAAGGTGTTAGTCTAAATCTAATTTTTGACAGATTGCTTTCTAGTTCTCTGTTTTTAAAAAATGAGTTTTCTTCCTAAGTAATTTATGTTTTCAATCATATCAAACAATATATTACTGAGTCCTGTTGTTTCTGAATTTCTCTTGTTTAATATGTTCCATTCAACTCTCTATTCTTTAACTATTACCAGATGGTTTTGATGACTGCTGCTTTATAGTATAGTTGGAGGCTTGGAAGTGCTATTCTCTTTTTCTTCTTCTTTCTTTAATCATTTCCTTTGATATTCTAAATCTTTTGTTTTTCCAAATAAATTTTGTTATTATTTTTATTAAGTTCTATAAAATATCCCTTTGGTAACTTGATTGGTTCAGCAAAAAATATGAATTAACTTTGGTAATATTGTCATTACATTGGCACAGCCTAACCATGATCACTGAATACTCCCCCAACTACTGTGAATAATGACTTTAACCACCTTAATTTGTTTGAGCTTCCTTACTATCCAGAGGAAGCCGGACTGACCTGGGAATCAGAATCAGCAAATCAGAAGACAGACTGAGCATCCCTTAAGTTTGACATATCAGAGATCTTTTGCAGTGTTTGCTTGTTGAATCTAGAAATCCCTCTTCTGTGCTGGTAACCACAGAACGAACTTAAGCTGGTTCATACCAGCTCTAAAAGACATCTTAGTTCTGGGACCTTGGGGACTTTTTCAGCCTGACCCTCTTCCTTGTTCCATGTAAGCATCTCATGATCCCTGTGAAATGGACCCGCCATGGGAAATGGAAACTGAACTCAAGGAATTGTGACAGTACCTGATTGGGTCATGACACATTAGGGAAATTCAAACCCCTGGTGGCTATACCTGATTGGGTAACAACAGTCGAGAATTCCCACCCAGCTTTGTAGTTTCTCTTTGTCTTCATAATCTGTGCAACCTACCCCCAAAGAGAGCTCAATTCCTACTGCAGTTCTTACTCAGTTTCTCCATGCACGCCTGCCACTTTGTGAGAAAATAAACACACATAGAACCTCATTCTGTTTGTCCTTCTTAGATCAAACTCTGGAGGTTGACATGATTTGTTATTACTTCTTTAAAAAGTGCTTTGTAATTGACTCTATGCAAATCTTTTGTGCTTTGTAGATTAATCCCCAGATATTTTATATGTTTTGTTATTATTTGCAATGGAGTTTACCTTTATGTAATAGCTTTTTAATTTTGTTATTATTATATAGCAATGTTGATTATTTAAGATTTATTTTGTGACCTGTAACTATACTGGAGCTATTGCATCATCTTTGCTGATTCTCTAGGATTTTCCCTATCATTAGCAGAGACAGATTTACCTTCTCTTTCCCTATGTTTTTTCCTTTCATTTCATTCTCTTGTCTTATTGCTGTTGCTAATGAAATAAATTAATATCATATCATTATATTAATAGCTAATTATTAATTTATAATCGGTTCTTTTCCTGTTTCTGTTAAGATTCAATTACTGGCAAGGTGAGTCAGTCTCTGAAGGGCAAAGCTGAGTGATGAGATTGCTCCTGGCTCCAGAAGGCACAAGCTCCTAAATTAGCTTGGGCAGAACCACACCCAAATGGGAAACCTAATTTCTATTTAGAGTATAAACATAATCCAGTCTGGTCAAGCCTTTGCCTGGAGGAGGAAACCCCTGTCCTTCATTCCCTCCATTAGAGTTTAGGGCAACCCCCAACTCTTGCAGAAAGTATGTAATCCAGGAGAGTAACTGAAATGAAATTGTTCAATCAAATTTGATTTGATGTGACAATAAATCCACATACAGTACATTGCTAGCAATGGAAAATAAGCCACTTGGGAATGATGGCTTTAAGCTGCATTGTTACAGGCAGCCTTAAACTTGCCAGAAAATTGGCTCCTAGGCTGATCTTTTGCAGAGGCTAAACATCATATGTGTCTCTGCCAGTGACCTTATTAATTTTACAGTTTATGGTGACAATAAGCAGTGAGCCTGGATTTGTCTGGAGTTCTTTCACAAAAGAATGCTGACAGAGACAGCCATTCTCAAATACTGTCTTCCACTGGGCAGATGGTGATAGGACCAACCTTTGTTCCTGGTTAAGGGGGAAAGGAAAGAAAAGGGCATGACAGGTTTTGAGTGACATAGGATACATTTCAGAGATGAGGGAGGCTTTGATAACATTACAGAAGGGAAGGGTTCCATCAGTACAATTCAGATATATGCCATTTATAGTCAGAGGGTCTTTCATTTGCTGGCAAACTAATCCTAGTTGGGTGATCAGGCAGAGATAATTTCCCCTCTTCTCATAGCAAAGCATATATGGATACTCAACTGAGTACTGGAACATCTTTCTGTTCCTTTAAGCTTAGGAGCAATCCCCATTGCCTACTGAGGTTGCTCACTTACATCTACCTCCTAGTAGTTATGTCAGAACCAAATGCTTGATGACCAAAGACAAAATAAGGAAAATTTTCAGGGCAGTTAGACTGATCTGCACAGTCATCTCCATGTCTTACACTCCAAATCTTCTGATAAAATAACAGTTACTGACTGCTGTAGGATCCCTAGTGATACTCACTCTGAATTTCTTTAGCAAGCCCTTCATCCCAAGGACAGGATATTCTTTTAACTCTGAGGTGAAAGACTTGAGCCTTTCAGAAAGCAGTGACTTAGTCATTTTCAATAGTTCTTTGCCTTCTTTCTTTGAGGATTTACGTTCCTTCCATTCCTTGATCTAGTTTCTTAAAAGAGGCAGAGTCCTGGAGTTTTTCCCTACAGTTTTGAGTGGCCTCTTCAATTGGGAAAAAGCAGTGGGTTGCATGCTCCTGACCTTTGTTTAGTACAGGTTACACAAAAGAGCTTACAGAAGAGCTTAAGGTCTCACTGGTGCTTCTAACAATGGCTGTCTCACAGGGTTCTACAGGTCCTGGGTATTGAGACAGCAGATAGCTTTGACAGATGCACACTGAGGCCAGGGAAGTTCCAGGACTTTCCTGTATTCATGGCAAGTGAAATGTGTGACCCCATCTTCCTTTCTTCTTGTCAGACAAACCTGGAAAAAGTTATGTCCCCAGTTGAGCTGACAGGCTTTGAGAAGAATTTAAGACAGATGTTTCAGGTAGTCTCCTGTTGGGGACTTGTACCAGTGTGACAGCATCCATGTTCCTAATATTGAGTAAAGTCTGGTCTCAGCCAGCATATAGCAACAGGCAAAGACCCTCCTCTGAGACATTTTCTTGAGGTTTTTCTTCAGACTGGGACCCCTAACTTAGAGCTAAGGACTCTCCTCATGCAGTGGCTCCTTCCTCTGGTGATTTCAAAAGTCCTACCATGGCTCCTGATTTGCAGCAACACTTGGAATCCAAGAGCTCAGAATGTCTTCTGCAGCATATGTTAAAATGATAAGTTGCATCTATCTAAAATCAAGAGCGAGCATCTGTAATGCGGATAAACTAGAAGCCTTCCCAATATGATCAAGAGTGAAGCAAGGTATTCATTATCACCATTATACTTTAACATTATACTAGAAATACCAGCGATAGCAATAATGCAAGAAAAAAGAAATTGAAGAAATAAAAATAGGCTATAAGGAAACAAAACTACAAGTCTTTGAAGAAGACATGATGGCATACTTAGAGGACTGAGAATCAGCCATAAAGAGAT
Source organism: Bettongia penicillata ogilbyi (assembly GCA_023548195.1). NCBI lineage: Eukaryota > Metazoa > Chordata > Mammalia > Diprotodontia > Potoroidae > Bettongia > Bettongia penicillata. Next base: position 1,070,383 of record JAJHZJ010000525.1, on the reverse strand, counting down.
GAAAAAATTAACAACTTTGGCAAAGTTACAGGACGAAAAGTAAAACTTCACATATCATTACATTTCTATACAATACCAAAAAAATTCGGCAAAAGAGACAGAAAAAGAAATTCCATCTAAAATAACTTCAGACAGTATAAAATACTTTAGAGTCTTCATACACACAAGCATTTTTAATACAATCATAGAACACTTTTCACAAAAATAAAGACAGATGTAAACAGAGAAATATTAATTGCTCATGGGTAGATAGAGCCAATTCTACTTAAATTAATTAGCGTATTCAATGTCATACTAATCAAATTATGAAAGATTATTTTATAGAGCTACAAAAAAATAATAAAATTCCCTGGAAGGATTGAAAGGTCAAGAATATTAAGAGAATCAATTTTTTTTTTAGAATAAATTCTTTGAAAAGTAAAGAAAGGTAGCCTAGCAGTATCAAATTTCAAACTATATTGCAAAGTGGTAATCATTAAAACAATTTGGTTAAATCATTAAAACAAATTGGCTAAAAAACAAACTGGCTAAGAAACAAAGTGGTTGATCAGATGAATAGATTAGGCATACAATATATAGAAGCAAATGATCATAGTATCTATTGTTTGATAAACTCAAGAATCCAAGCTCCTGGGATATGAATTCACTATTTGACAAAAAATTTTTTTGGAAAAACTGCAAAGGAACCTAATAGAAACTAAGAATAGATCAACATTTCATGGTACATACCAAGATAAGGTCAAAATAAGCACATGATTAAAAGTGTGATGTCATAACTAAATCAGGGGAGCATGAAAAAAATTCTGTCAGATCTAAGGAAAAGGAAAGAGTTTATGATCAAATAGGAGACAGAGAGGATTATGAGACATAAAATAGATAATTTTGATTACATGAAATTAAAAAACATTTTGCACAAACAAAACAATGCAGTCAAAATTAGAAGAAAAGCAGGAAGCTGGGAAGAATATTTTATAGCAAGTTTCTCTGATATAGGTCTCATTTCTCAACATATATGTAGAACTGAGCCAAATTTATAAAAATAAGAGCCATTCCCTAATTGATAACTGGACAAGGGATATGAATAGGCAATTTTCAGTTGAAGAAATCAAAACTATGTATAGTCATAATGAAAAAGTGCCCTAAATCACTGTTCATTAGAGAAAAGGAAATTAAATTCTGAGGGACTACCTTACCTCATTATAAGAATGGCTAACGCGACACAGAAGGAAAAAAATGCTGGAAGGAAATATGGAAAAATAGATACATTAATGAACTCGATGGAGTTGTACACTGGTCCAACCATTCTGGAGAACAATATGGAACTATGCTCAGAGGGCTATAATACTTTCTATGGCCGATGACCCAGTAATACCATTACTAGCTTTGTGTCTTAAAGAGATCAAAGGAAAAAGGAATCATAGATACAAAAATATTGATTGCAGCTCTTTTTCTGGTGGCAAAAAAATGGAAAATGAGGGGATGTCCATCAATTAGAAAATGGCTATACAAGCGTGATATATGGTTGTGATGGAACACTGTTATGCTATAAGAAATGATGAGAAGAATAATTTCAGAAAAGAAGACTTATGTGAACTGATGCAAAGTGAAGTGAACAGAACCAGAACATTGTGCATTGTAACAGTAATATTGGAAGTATGATAAACTGTGAAAAGACTAAGCTGTTCTCATCAATACAATGATCCAGTGTAATTCCAAATGACTCAGGATAAAAAGTGCTGTCTCCCTCCAAATGATGAACTCTGAGTGCAGATTAAAACCTATTGTTTTTCACTTTATTTTGCTTGCTTTTTTTTGTAACATGGCTAATATAGAAATGTTTTACATGACTTCACATGTATAATGGTATCATATTGCTTGTCTTCTCAATGGGGAGAGAAGAGCTTTAGGAAGGGAGATGGTTTGGAACTCAAAATTTAAAAAAAATTAATATTAAAAAAGAAAAATTGATGAGATAAAATTCATTTGAAGGAACCAAAGGTCACAGAATTGAAGGGAAATAATGAAAAAATAGGAAGGAGACAGAGGAATACTAATTCTCAAAATTTCCTGCAGAACTATAATTATCAAGACTACTTAAAATTGTTTAAAAATAGAAAACTTGATCAGTGGAACAGATTAGTTTGAACAAGATCTGGGAATAATCAAACAATGTTGGACAGTGCTCAATAACCCCAAGGAAACTAATTATTCAGAGAAGGACTTCCAATACAAAAAAAATTACCAAGACAACTATAAAGCAGTTTAAGAGAAATTATATTTCGATTAGCATCTCACATTATATACCACAAGCTGCCAATAGCTACATGACCTAAAAAGAAAAGTTAAAAACAAAAGAAAATGGGATTCTTCCATAATTCTTACAACTATGGAAGATTTAAGAGTTCTTAACTAAGCAAGGGATAGTTTTAAGTACATAAAATTGAAAAGTTTGCATAAGCAAAATCAACTTGGTAAGAATGAGAAGGGAGAATGAATGAATGAAGGAATGATTGAATGAATGATTAAAAATTTAGTAAGTATCTGACACAGTATTAAGTACTAAACACTGGGGACACAAAGAGGAAAGCAAGATATTCTAAAGGAGCTCGTTTTCTAGTTGAGGGACACAAGACACACATGGGAGTTTAGTTGCAGGGCAGATGACAACACCTGGGAACAGCTATTTCAACAGCTATGAAATGGTAAGACCCACTGGGTCTGGATCATATGAGCAGGGAAGACTGTAAGTTGTGGGGGTAAACTTCTGTCTTACTAGAGGGACTAGAAGGTATGAAGAGATACAAAGGCTATGAATGGTATGACCAGGAGTTAGGAACTAGTATCCTTGTAGACAAATGGTGAAATCATACAAACAGGAAGTTTTCCAGAAAAAGACATAAAATATATCAGCTATATTAAAATCCTCAAAATCACTAAGATAAATGCATATTGAAAAAACTCTTGCAGATTCTACTTCTTACAAATGAGATTGTCGAAGATGACAAAGGAGAAAAATTGCAGTTGTTGAAAGGGATATGGGAAGACAAACACACTAATGAACACTTGATGGAGCTGTGAATTGGTCCTATTGTTCTGGAAAGCAATTTGGATCTATAGCCCAAAGGTCACTAAATTACATGACTCCCTAATACCACTACTAGGCATATATCCCAAAAAGTCAAAGTTAGAGGGAAAAGGACTTTTCATTTCTAATTCTTGCTTATCTAGTCTTTCCATTGATCTTTCCTCTATTTTTAAAAAGCCATTACCAAATAAATTTAATGATTACTGATTTATATAACAGTATGGAAATGTTGAGAAAGAAGCATGGTATATTATTAGAAGGCTGGCCTTGAAGATGCAAAGAAATGAGTTCTAGCTCCCTCTCTGACACACATGGCCTCTCTGACCCTGGGCAAGTCAGAGGAATTGACAATGTGCATTGCTTGTAAGGGTTTCTTCACCTGGGAGTTTTCTATATCCACGAAATATGTCCAATTCCTATTCCCTATGGAAGTAGTATTCTTTTTTACTCATTCTCTGAGGTTTTCTAACTAATTTTTATCCAAGCTTTTTTGATGTAGCAGCTTCTTTGTATTCAATGTATTTGTTGAGTTACATTCAAAGAAATCTTCCATATTGTCCAAGGTAGTATACCAATATGTGTATATTTATTTGCAACTTTTATTAATTTAATACTATGCTAATATATAATGTACATTATAAAAGACAGAGAAATGCATTGAAAAAGAAAAAGAAAATATTTTAAATAAATTATCTCTTGATAATATAGAAAAACAAAATTTTATCTACTGACAGTATAGAAAATTGCTTTATTCTCATTAAAAGTATTTTTAGCGAGAGCAATGTGACTGAATACTTTGAAAATTTTAGTTTAACACTTTGTGACACAGCAATTTAAATGTTTGATTCTAACCAGTTTATTCAGTATTTTCACATGAGTTGATTGCTGTTTTTGGACTTAATGCCTGTTATACAAAAAAAGATATCACACAAATATGTGAAATGAGAGAAGTACATCACTGGCTATATTATTAAATCGTTACACTCATTTTTTAATCCCATTCCACCGACTGTGCAAAGGCTTATGTTGATATTTGGCTAACAAATCTTCATATTCATTGAATTCCATTATCATCCATAATCTCTTGAAAAGATAATATTTTCAATGAAAGCAAGCATTTATGGATTATATTGATAGCCATTATATATATATTAATAATTTTTCATGCATGACACTACTTTATCAAATTAAAGAAAAAAATGTCCTAGCCAATTAACCTAAATAAAACAGAAAAGTTTACTTCAAAGATGCTATCCAAGTCTTTGATTTCACAAATTTCATTAATTAAAGGTAATAGATTAAATCTAGTGTTTGTTTTCTGATATACTATTTAAAATAAAACTTACCTATGCCAGCTGATATTTGGCTCAGGAGAGCCAGTAGCCCTACAAGATAACACCATTTCTTCTTGTCGATCTGCAGTAGCATTGAAGAATATGAGTGGCATTGCGATTGCTGGTGGAACTAAGAAAGAAAATAAAATTATATCTGAAGTAAATATTCTCTTAAATCACCATTGCCACAGTCATTTAAAAATAATTACCTTTCTATATTAGTTATGTAAACATATCAAATGTTCTCTCTCTCCATATATATATATATATATGGTGTATATTTGTATATGTATGTGTATACATATGTATATATAATACATGAGTCCTCACTGCCGTTAGGCAATCATTTTATACCTTCCTAAATTAACTCATTACCCCAATCTCCACAGCAACTCTTTCAAACCTTTTCATCACTCCTCAAATCTCCCATGGCTTCTTCTCTTTCAACCCTCTGAGCTTACCTCGTATTTTACTGAAAAAATCGAGGCCATTCTCTGGGAGCTCTGTTTTCTCCTCTCCTCCTAATCTCATTATTCCAATGCTTCCACCACTATCGCCTTTACGATTGTCTCACATGAAGAGACAGACCATCTCCTTCTTTTAAAATGGTGATCCCATTTCATCCTGTTTTCTCCAGTACACTGCCCCTCTCTACCATCTCCCCTCTCTCACTTATCTTCAATCTTTCCAAGTCTACTGGTTGCTTCCCGGCCTACAAACATGCCTACATCTCCCCCATCTTTGAAAAATCCTCACCTGATTCATCTATCTTTGCTAACTACTGTCTCATATCCCTCTTGTCTTTTGAGGCTAAGCTCTTTGAAAAGGACATCTATAAAGGTGCTTTATTTCCTCTCCTCTCACTCTTTATAATTCTATAGTCTGGCTTCCAACCAACCTCATTATTCAACTTAAACTGCTCTCCAAAGTTACCAATGGTCTCTTAGTTGCTAAATTGAATTTTTTCTCAATTCTCATCCTTTATCTCTATGCAGCTTTTAATACTATCAATCATCCTCTTTTCTCTAAGTTTTCATGAGATTTTTCTCCCTGATTCCCTTCCTACCTATATAACCACTTTCCAGTCTGCTTTGCTGGATCTTCATCCAGGTCATGCCTACTAACCATGCATGTCCCACAGGGATCTCTCCGGGAACTTCTTTTTTTCTTCTCCCTCTAAACTGTTTCTGATCTAACCGAGTTAATTATTTTTATTAATTAATAAATTTTAACTAATTATTTTAGTGCTTATGATTCCCAACCTACTTATCCAGCCCTAAACTTTCTGCTGACCTCCAGTCTCTCCTATCCAAATGATTATTAAACATCTCAGACTAGATATCCTGTAGACATATTAAATTCAACATATCCAAAACTGAACTCATTATCTTCCCTCAAATCTTCTTTCATTCCATACTTCCCCCAAATTGTCAAGGGCACCACCATCTTCTCAGCCCCCCAGGTTTGCATCATTCTTTATTCTTCACTATCGCTCATCCTCCTCTTATCCAATGGTTACCAAAGCTTGTAGATTTCATCTTTTCAACATCTTTCGAATAAGCCCCATCTCTCCTCTTATATTCCTACCAACCTGATACAAGCTCTCATCTCCTCATCCTTGGATAGTGGTAGCCTGCTGTTTGGTCTCCCTGACACAATTGTTGACCCATTTTAGTCCGTCAAAACAGTTTTCCTAAATTGCAGTTCTGATCACATCGCCCCATTACTTAATAAACTCCAGGGGCTCATTATTACTTCTAATATTTAATATAAAATCCTCTTTTTGGTACTGAAAGCTTTTCCTAACCTGGTTGCCCCTACCTTTTCAATCTTCTTATATCTCACCCCCAACTTACCCTCTGATCCACTGATACTGGCCTCATTACTGCTCTGTAAACAAAATACGTGACCTCTTGGCTCCAGGTATTTTTACTGGCTGGCCCTCATGCTAAGCATGCTCTTCCCCTCATTTCCACCTCCTTGCTTGCCTCGACTTTCAAGTCCCAGCTAAAATCCCACCTTTTACAGGAAGGTTTTCCCAATCCCTCTTAAATCTAGTGCCTTCCCTCTGTTGATTATTTTTTATTTATCCTTTACAAAGTTTGTTTATACACAGTTGTTCGCATGTTGTCTTCCCCATTACATTGTGAGCTCCTCAAGGACAGACTGTCTTTTGCCTTTTTTGGTATCCCAGTGTTCAGCGCACTGCCTGGCATATAGTAGGTGCTTAACAAATGCTTACTGGTGATTTAAAAATACAACTAAAATATAATTTAATATCTATTTGTCCCACAGTAAGACCACCTTCAATCAATCAATCAATAGTAAATAGGAAGATAGTTTGGAGGCAGCTTGTGTAGGGCTTTAAAAGCTAAACAGAGTAGTTTATATTTTATCTCTGAGACAACAGGAAGACACTGGAATTTACTGAACCCTAGGGAGTCCCAGGCATGATGCTGGAATAAAAATACAAAGAATGAATCACTCCCTACGGAAAAAAGTTTATATCCTACGAGGGAGATAACAATCAAATGTGTTCGTCCTTTGTTGCCAAAGAAGATCATGCCATCAGAGAAATAATGACATGACTTGGACTTGACTTTGTTTTGAGTGAGTGAGGGCTGTACAAGTCACCAGCCTCACTTCTCCAGAGCCATCTGAATCCAGTGACCAGATATCCATCAGGATGACTAGAGATGACCCAGGATGAGGTAATTGGGGCTAAGTGACTTGCCCAAGGTCACACAGCTAGTGAGTGTCAAGTGTCTTAGGTAAGATTTGAACTCAAGTCCCCCTGACTCCTGCACTGGTGCTCTATCCACTGCACCACCTAACTGCCCACTAACAATCAAATATAAGCATATCAAACACAAAACAAAAAGTTAAATATAAACAAATAAAAAGTTGTTTAATACATGAGAGGAGGATATTAGCAGAGGGGAAATTTAGGAAAGGCTTCACACGGAAGATGATGCGTGAGCTCCATCTTGAAAAGAGGGACTATAAGGTAGAGATAAGGAGAGAATACATTTTAAGCATGAGATACCAGAGCAAAGGCAAGGAGGTGGGAGAGAGGAGAGTCATGTGTGAGAAACAGAGACAGGCAAGTGTGGCTGGATCCCACAGAATGTGGAGAAAAGGAGTAAAGTTTAATAAGGCTAGAAAGATAGTTTGGAGTCAGGTTGTGCAGGCTTTTAGAAGCTAAACAGAGTAGTTTATATTTTATCTCTGAGACAACAGGAAGTCACTGGAATTGACTGTATCTCTGGGGATTGTCAATTCTGTACTTTAAGGAAAATTACTTTGGTAGCAATGTGTAAGGTGACTTGGAGTGGGGAGAGACTGAAGGCAGGCAGACCAATTAAGAGGTTATTATAATAATTTAAAGGAAAAGAACAAAGGCCTGAACTGTGTGAGCAAAGCGAAGGATTCAGATGAAAGGGAAATGATGAAAGTAGAAACCTTTATAACTGGCAATGGAATGTTTATGTAAGGTGATGAAGAGTGAGGAATCTAGGATAACAAGTTACAAGCATTGCAGACTAGAAGGATGAAAAAAAGAGAGAATGAAAAAAAGAGATGAAAGAGAGAAGATTTGGGAGGAAAGATAACATATTTAGTATTGGATATGTTGAGTCTGAGATGTCTCCAGGACATCCAGTTTAAAATGTCCAACAGATAAGTGGTGATGCCCATTAGGTACAATAGGAAATTGGACTAAAGGTTAAGTGGACAGACTAGATCATCTGCATAAGTAGCTGATGATGTTACTAAAGATAGTGTAGAAGGCAAAGAGAAGACAACTGAAAGCTGAACCATAGGAGGGCAACAGGGATGACGAGCCAGCAAAAGAGACTAAGAAGGAAATGCAAATAGGCAGGAGAACCAAGGACAGGGATAACAGTGTCACAAAAAGTCATTAAGAGAATATCCAGGAGATGTGGTCAAGAATGTCAAATTCAGGAGATTGGTCAAGAATAATAAGGACTGAAAAAAGATGTAAGATTTGGCATTTACAAGGCAACTGGTAACTCTGAATTTCAGTTAAGCAATATGGTCAGAAACCAGATCTTGAAAGAATTGAGCAATGAGAGAAAAGGAAGTCGAGGCAGCAACTGTAGACGGCTTTTTCAAAGAGTTTGGCTAAGGAAGGAGGAAAGATATAAAAAATAACTTGGATGACAGTAGGATCTAATGAAGATTTCTTTTAAAGGCCAGGGGAGAATTGAGCATATTTGAAGGCAGGATGAAAGGAAATAATAGGGAGAGGATGAAAATTTGAGAGAAGATGATTGAAGATACAATCTGTGGAAAAGACATGAATGGATGAAATCACGAATATACGTAAAGTGTTAGGTCTTGACATAGATAAGGACCTTCTTTTTGTAAGAGACTGGGGAAAAAGGACAAGAGAATTGGGGATGATATCAAGATGTTCTCAGATGAAAAGAAAGGGAGAAGAGGGAGTTCACTTTGAATGGTCTTAATTTTACTGGGAAAGTGAGAGAAGGAGGGAGAGGTCTGGGACGCCTGAGAAGGGAAGAAATTTGGGAAGCTTCTACAATAAGCAAGATGGGGAATCAGGAAGCAATAAGAGGGCAGCCTTGCTGCAGTGAAGGTCCAGTTAAGGTTGGATAATGTGCACAAGAGCATGTGAGATTTGCTCCAGCTGTGTTCAGCTGCCCATGACTAAGACTGGAAGAAGCAGATGGTCTGGCAAATGATGAGCAGTAATAGAACAAGGGAAAACGAGAGCAGGGAACAAAGAAGATAAGTAGGTGGCCTCGTGTCCTCAAAGGCTATGCGAGAAATATATATGCTTTTAGTGTAGTTGGCAAGAGCCTGATCTGACTGAGGATCAACTCAGGTAAGCAGAAAGAGGCTGTTCACTAAGCAATGGATTAGCTGACCATGGAAACCCACAAAACAAACTTAAATTTTTTAAAAATGCCCTCAGGTCTATGCAGTCCCTTTCTATTGCCATAGTGATGGTAGAGGAGTAGAAGAAAATGAAAGAAAATAATCAATTTTAAGACCATCTATAACCATAAACTCAATTCTAAACATTAAATGAGGTCTTTGTTTAATGATCAATGCACTGAAATGCTATTGCAAGAATTAACCACATCAATCAAGGCTGATATTATCACAATTAACTGGATTAAAAATTGCATCTAAATGGAAGAGTGACTCAAAGATTCTCCTTGAAGAGAAAAAAGGTGATGGGAAGGTTGGCTTAATTGTGTTCCCAAAGGTAACAACAATCTCATTTCTTGGGAAACTTGGTGATCTTGATTTACAGTGTTCATGAGTATAATAAATAGATGATCATGGAGAAAAATGCAATTTATGATTCAAGATTTGTTTACCCGAATGAAAAGGCAGAGAAATCTATGAAAAACAAGGACAAGATCCTCAAAACCAAATGAACATATATTTTCCTATTTAAAAAAGTTTTTATCTTTTTACATTGCCATAACTTTCCAATGCAACTCCTCCCACTATATAAAAATCTCATTATCAAGAAAAGTACAACTAAGAAAAAAAGTCAGCAAATTGCCTTGACTCTAAAAGAATGAGGCTCATGGTACTCGCTATACCACGTAACAAATAATACCTCCTCCTTCTGTCTCCTTGCCCAGGATATTTTTTTTTCCCTCCTTTTTAAAAAGAATTGAAAAACTATGCCCACAGTTAGTATCTTAATGTTCCCTCGCTGAGAAGCCAGCCTTTAAAAATTGGATCAAACATCTAATATCTCTGAAGAGAGAATGTAAGCAATTGATCAATACAGCCCCTTTGAGTTATTCAAACAGGTTTTTCTTTCTTAAGTTGCTTTCCTCTATTGTTTCCTTTCAAAGTCTTTGTAATTTTGTCAACAAGAGTGTTTAAAAATCACTGATTTTGTTACAAGTTCCATTTAGTTACTTATAGGATAATGATTAGTTTGCAAGTTGAATTATTGTGAGCTGCATGGCAATTTCTTTTTAGTTTTCACTATAGAGTTCTAATCATCTCTCCTTTGTGGTACTTTAAGCATAATATTATGAGATTCTGACTGTGGTTCTGGTTGTTTGTAGTCTGTCTCATCATTTGCAATATTTTTTATTTGACTTGGGTGCTCTGGGACATAAGGATCACATTTTGGGGTCTGTTATACACGTCTATTACATATTCTGGTTCATTTCTGATGGTAACCTATGAATTTTATCACATTTGCTTTCTCCTGGTGTAATGTTAATGCAAGGTTAATGGTGGTTAGGAGGAAGAGTTAAAGATCTTCCCCTTTCATTAATAGGCCTCAATACTTTTTATTAATTTCTGTTGAGGCACTAGGTCAGAAGGTCATACCCTCCAGCTCTGAAAAGTGAGCTGGGGTTTTACTTTGGGGCTTTTTCATTGCAAGTGTGTGTTTGGCCACATGAGATTTCAGGTTGCCACTAAGGAGCCCTCCAGCTTTGAAAATTCACATATTGGTGCTTCTCTCTCTGGTAACGATGTACTGCTAATGTTCAGACAGTTGGAAGCCCTGTCTGTTGGTCTTTATTTCTTCTATATTTTCTCTGAAGTTATGGGTGCTTTTTCCACTGAACTAAGTGAATGATATATGTGCTTGATTAAAGTAGATTGCTTATCCCTCAAAAGTTGCTTTCCTTTTAGAAAAGCCATAGCTAAGAACTTGTACAGCAGGCCCTCCTGTGTATGTCAGGGTCCTTGCTATTACAGCTGGTTACGGTATTTCTTGGTATGTTTTATGGCTTCTTGGAATAGGATATTCACATTTTGGTAATTTTTTATTGTTTGCTTTTTTTCATCATTCCCTCAGGAGGCCTAGTGATACTGAGATTATTTCTCTGTGTCTTCTTTTTCTAGTTCATTTATGTTCTTCCAATTTTGTTTCCTTTTTACATTGTTCTATAGTTTCTTGCGCTATTGAATTTTGAGGTGTTTCCTCTATTTTTAGGGTGTCCACTGTTATATTTAAGATTTCCAGTTTCTTTCCTAGTCTACTGTATTTCTCATCTTTTCCTTCAGTTTGTTCACTTGGTCTTCCTTACCATTTATTCTTGGAAGATTTGTGGTCATTCCATATTCTTTCTTGGAGTTATTGAAAACTTACTCTTTACTTGTGGAATTTTATCCCAAGATTCTCTAATTCCACAATGATTCTCCATTATATTGAGTTTTATTTTGTTTGGTCATTTTCTCAGCTGTTTCATTATTCCCCTCTCCTAATGTCTATGAGATTTAGCTGCTATTAAGAAATGGAGCATTCTGGCTAAATTGTTGTTCAGAGACTGAAAAGAGTGGCCACGGAAAGTTTTTGATGATTTTTCCTCTGAAGGATTATACTCAGTTTTGCTGGGTAGGTGATTCTCGGTTGTAATCCAAGCTCCTTTGCTCCCTGTAATATCATTTGCCAAGCCTTCTGATACTTTAATGAAGAAGCTGATAAATCTTGTTTTATCTTGACTGTGGTTCCATGACAATTGAATGATGTCTTTCTGGTTGCTATATTTTTTCCTTGACCTGAGAGCTCTGGATTAGCTATAATATTCCTGGCATTTTCATTTGGGGATCTTTTTCAAGAGAAGATCAGTAGATACTTTCAATTTCTATTTTACTCTGGTTCTAGAATATCTGGGCAGTTTGTCTTGTCTTAAAAGATAATGTCTAGCCTATTTTTTGATCATGGCGTTTAGGTAGTCCACTAATTATTAAGTTATCTCTCCAGGTCAGTTATTTTTCTAATGAGATATTTCATATTTTGTTCATTTTTGTCCATTCTTCTGGTTTTGCTGTATTGTTTCTTGATGTCTCATAGAGTCATTTAGCCCAGTTCTAATTTTTAAGGAATTATTTTCTTCAGCGAACTTTTGTACTTCCTTTTCTATTTAGCCAATTTTACTTTTTAAGGAGTTCTTTTCTTCAACGGATTTTTGTGCCTCTGAACATTTCGCCTAATTTGTTTTTTTAAAGGTGCTACTTTCAGCATTTTTTGTGACTTTTATGAAGTTGTTGACTCTTTTTAAATGATTTTCTTTCATCACTCTCATTTCCTTCCCCATTTTTCTTCTATCTCTCTTATTTGAGTTTTAAAATCCTTTTTAACCTCTCCCAGGAATTCTTGTTGGGTCTTAGACCAATTCACATTTTTCTTTGAAACTTTGGATGTAGCTATTTTGACATTGTTTGACTTTTGAGTCTGCATTTTGAACTTCCCTGTATCCATGATAACTTAATAGGGTCATATTCTTTTTTGTAGTTTGCTCATTTTCCCAGCCTATTTCTTGACTTTTAACTTTATGTTAAAGTTGGGCTCTCCTCCTGGAGTGAGGGGGTACTTCCCCAAACATCAGGTTTTTGGTGCTATTTTCAGAGCTATTTTGGGGCATCTGTAAGGTTTCAGTTCTTCCAAGGTGGTATAATTTAAGGAAAATTGTGGTCACTGCTCCCTTGATCTGTGTTATGGTCCGTGAACAATTACAAGCACTCTTTTTTTTAACTGTGACCAGTGTCCCTGCTTCTGTTAGTCCTCCTCCTCGCCCTGGGACTGCAACCTGGGGCCATGTATGGGTCATGCAGCCAAGAACTATATTCAGTGCCAGCAAAAGTTTCCCTATAATCCCATTCTGATCAGTTGTTCAACCCTCGTATCATCTGTGGGCTGAGTCCTGGAAGCCACCTCTGCTGATTCAGTAGGCCTCAAGGCCTGCCACTGAGGCATAGATTGAATTCTACTCCTACCCCACTGAGATAGACCTTGGTCTTAGCTGGAAAATTATTTCACTCCCTCCTTTTGTTGATTCTGCTACTCCAGAATTCATTCTGAGGCATTATTTTAAAGTCATTTGGAGGGGAATTTGGGAGAACTCAGGCAAATCCTTGTCTTTCCCCTGCCATCTTGGTTCTGCCTACCTCAGCTTGGTTTTTGAGGCCCTCTACTGTCTGATATTCAAATATTTTCTCACCTTAACTGATATTCTCCTTCATATAATCTATTTGGCAGCTAATTTAGCCACCTCACTGCTCTGAATATATGCTCCACATTTTACCACCTTGATACAATCACTATTCTTTATATCTAGACAAAATGCCCTCCTTTCACCCCTCTTCACCAACATTCCACCTATTTTTCAAAATCCAAATTAATATTGACCTCTTTTTTAGTAAAACCTTTATAACATCCTCCTTAACTAGACATCCAGAGTTAGAAATGAGCTTTCCTTCCTTGGAAATCTCATAGAACTGACTTACTTTGTACCTGTGTCAGCTCAGTGACACAGTGGACCAAGTGTTGGACTTGGAATCAGGAAGAAGAGCTTAAATCCTTCATGAGATGCTGACTAGCTGAGTGATTCTGAGCAAAATAACTACTTTTAATCTTAGTTTTCTCATTTATAAAATGAAAGTAATAATAGCACCTCACTTAGAGGGTATCATGGGGATCAAATGAGATAAAGTAGGTAAACCTTATTTGCAAAATTTAAAAGTTCTGTGTAAATGCTGGTTATTGCTATCACCTTCATCATCATCATCATCATCATCATTGTCATTATCATCATCATCGTCAAGGAACTACTAATTTATTTAACATGTTTTATTGTATATAGTATTCATTTGTGTTTGCTATTGGGTGACATGGCTCCCAATCATGGACCACTCTTTAAATATTTTAACATAAAATGCAAATGCACAGAAAGAATATAAAAGAATGCCATAAATTTGTATGAAAATATTTTTCCTTGATTTTATTCTCAAAATGAGGAGCTAGGGAGTCAGGAATACTATTTTATTTTATTAAAAGTATTTTTATGAGTGGAAGGATTACATACAGTATTTTTCTCTAATATGCCATTATATTCCACAACTATTCTTTCAAAAACATTGTAACATTGAAAGAGAAAGTGTTATATCCTAACCGAATTTTGAAAAGATTTAAAACATAGATTCAACAAATCTATCTAACCTGTTATGTAAGAGAAGATATCTCTACGTGCACCTATAAAGCTAATTTTTTTCAGAGATAACTAGATAGATAGCAATGGCAAAATACAATTTTTTAATCTGTCATATTAAAAAAAATTGACTGGGAAAGGATCCATGAGTCCATGTGGTACTATCCTCTCATTTTAAAATTTAGGAATGAAGCCCAGAGAGTCAACACATGTTGATAAATGAACAATACATGATTAGCCTCTTAACTCATTTCCCTTACCGTGGTGGCCCATTTTTTTCTTTTTCTGTAAAGCCATAATGCAGTCCTTTTCATCAGTTAAATCTCATATTGTTACCAAGTAACAATAACCAAAATAAAAACAAGAAAAAATTCTAATTAAATATATATACATCTGATTTATGGCTTACCATTAACAATAACTATGATATCTCGAAAGTCAATTTCTCCTCTAGCTTCCACTCTTCCTTCACATCTGTATATTCCTTCATCACTTTTGTTGATATTAAGGATCTGGAGATTATTATTTGCTAACATAGCAAATCGATCTGAAAAGTGAATACAGTGGAAGAAATAATATCAATAATTGAAAGTAGAGTCTGAGATGCTTTAAATTACTGGGTGAACATATGACCCTTATTTTACAATTTTTATCAACAAAAAATTTAAATGTAATTTAATAAATTCCAAATACCATTGCCCCCACCTTTTCTTCTGAAAATGAATGAAATATTTTCTCCCTATATTAAGTGGTTAGGCTATAATCCCTCTTCCCTTCACCAGCCCTGCACTGGTACATGGATATCAAAAATTATATACAAAATAACATTACACATAGAGATGAGTTGTATCACCCTAACCAAATGAATCAAGGTTTTAATTACCTATAAGTGGAAATTTTGGGTTAGAGAAATATTAGCTGAATAACTTTTTTCTTTATAAAATAGTTCTACTAATAAATTTATATATACTGAAGAAGTAGTTAATGACCATAATTTTTAAAATTTTATGTGTTTTAGTTTTCAATATTCACTTCTATAAGGTTTTGAGTTCTAAATATTCTTCCCTTCACCCTCCCCTTCCCAAGATGATGTGCAATCTGATATAGGCTATACATGTACAATCATATTAAACATATTTTCACATTGGTCATGTTGTAAAGAATTAGAACCAAAAGGAAAAACCATGGGAAAGAAGAAACAAATAAAAAAGAGAAAATAGTATGTTTCAATCTGCATTCAGATTCAAGAGTTCTTTCTCTGGATATGGACAGCATTTTCCATTATGAGTCTTTTGGAAATGTATTAGGTCTTTGCATTGCTGAGAACAGTTAAGCCTATCAGAGTTGGTCACGGCATAGTGTTGCTATTACTGTGTACAATCTTCTTCTGGTTCTGCTCACTTCACTCAGCATTAGTTCATGTAAATCTTTCCATGTTTTTCTGGAGGCCACTTGTTCACCATTTCTTATGGCACAATAATATTACATTATTCATATACCACAACTTTTTCAACCATTCCCCAACTGACAAGACATCCCCTCAATTTCCAATTCTTGACCACCACAAAAAGAGCTGCTATAAATATTTTTGCACATGTAGATCCTTTTTCCCATTTTTATGATCTCTTTGGGATTATACAGTACCATGAATGGTATTGCTGGGTCAAAGGGTATGCAGTTTTATAGCCCTTAGGGCATAGTTCCAAATTACTCTCCAGTAAGGCTGGATCAATTCACAACTGCACCAACAATGCAAGACTACGTAATTTTTAAATCTCACGATGAGTGTACGTATGACTACGTTACTAAATTTCCTTTTGGGATCTTATAGTGGGTACAATATGCTAAGGTCACAACACATGTGGGTTAGAACAGTTCTTAAAAGTTATTGAAACTTTCCTTGATCTTTAATTGACTTAGGCAGCTGATGTAATGTTATTGTTGCTAGAGCATGAATACAAAAACAGTTAGAACATAAGAGACTGGAGTTCCTCCATCAGGTAAGCAGCATAATTAATACCAGCTCAGAAGAGCTACACTCAACTGAAGCTAGGCTGTAGAGTTGATGAATATTCTTTAGCGCTTCTGAATATCCTCCTACTACAGCTCAGTAAACTTCCTCATGTTGACTGTTAAATGGATTATAAATTTCTTGTTTTGGCTCAATTTCTGAATTGCCAGGCTGGCCAGCTCTGCCTTAATATATACCTACATCTCTAAAAATGTATCATAAAGATAGACTGTAATTAAGATTATATAATATTTCCATGTTATGCATATGTACATACATCTACATAATTCATGAATTGCATGATCTTTTATTGCCAATAGTGAAGTGCTAGCCAGGGAAAAGTTTATGATGCAGTGTCTTTCATATACACAAGCTCTCATTATATCTTATATTTTGGAGCCTGAATGCCCCCACAATTGTGCCTCCAGCAATGATCTCTACATGCAGAATATCTGAAGCAGGGGAGTGAATATAAGTCTTTCTAAAGGCATTGAAGACCTTAACCTAACTGAAAAAAAAAAACACTAAAGAACAGCAATAGTTACTCAACTAACGTCCTACCATTCCATAATTCATGCACAAGTCAAAGGTATCATCCATTAGAGTGTGATAGAAGCAACAGCCTAACCTCTGCCCTATGAGCATCAGGTTAGTTTTTCCTCTAAAAGGTATAAATATATAAAAGACAGCACACAAGGGGCAGTTACATGGCGTCATGGATAGAGCACTGGCTCTGGAGTCAGGAGGAGCGGAATTCAAATTTTGCCTCAGACACTTCACACTAACTGGCTGTGTGACCCTGGGCAAGTCACTTAATTGTGATTGCTTCACATAAAAAAATTAATAAAGTTAAAAAAAAGACAATACACAAACCTTGGTTGGTTCAAGTGTATAAAGGCTGGGGCTATAGGCATCACTTCCTAGTCACTGGAGTACATGGCAGCCACGAGGAGCTACAATAGTTCTTGAAGGCTTGGCTGGTGGATCCCAAATGGCCATTTCAACCAAGGGAATTCTTCTCAGATGAATCCACTAGAGGTGTTGCTTCAGTGACTATACTTTTTGAATATCCTCCTGTTATGACTAAGTAAACCTTCATTTGCATGACTTAGAACTATCTCATTTCGTTCTAATATCCAACCTAAACTACTAGAGAACTGACATGCAGAAGAACCAGTTCAGAATACAGGCTATTAGAAAATAAGGAGGTCATATTCAACAATGAACCACATCTTTACCAATTTACAGTTAATTGGAAAATGCAGAGAAAATAAGTTCTCACTATGCTTTACTGTTTGCTATTAGAACAAAACACACCTTATAGTCTTTTGTATTAAGGTGTCTTCCACTGATGTATCAAAATCATCAATATTCTGTGTAATAGACATCTTAAATAACTTTCTTTAACAGCCCTGTTTAACCAGAGAAGGCATAAAATAAGGATATGTATTCTGAATCCTTGGCTGCCAATGTTCACATCCCCTAACCCATTGGCAATAGGTTGCTCCCTATGCGTATCCACTTCACTTTCTCTCCCACTCCCCATCAAGTGACACTTTAGATCAGTCTGCCCCCTTCAACTGTGCCCTCTGGATTGCCTTAGAACTTTTCTCCTATCTCCCATCTTTTAGCACTCCCTGAAACCTGTCTCTCTCGATCACTGCTGCCCTAGCTGCCACTCAGTGCACTTTCCCTCAGAGTTGGTGACTCATTGGTTGGGCTGTTGGCATCAGAACACTGATATCCACAGCACCACTTCAAAATTCCTTCTACCACCTTCATTAACCAAGCTCTCCTCCTTTGGGGTCCATGCTATCTACATTTATTACCCAAGCCAGATTTTGATGGTCACTACCTTTACATCCCCAGGATATTATCTTTCCTTCTTCAATGCCTAGCTCATAGAATTTGACTACTTATATACTTAAGGTCCTCAACATACATATGGATGCTCCTTCAACTACCCTAATTTCCTAATTCCTCAAATTACTCCATTTCCATGACTGCCTCTGCTCCGCCTCAATTATACACAGAGATGGTTATAAAGCTTTGATTTTGCCATGTTTATGAATCGCATATTTTCTCTATATGATCATAAATCTTTTATCCCTGTATCTTTCCTCATGCTTTATCATCCCTAATCCTATTCCTCCTCCTCAATGTGTCCTCTTCCTTTACCTTTTGGTTCTTTGCCTTCATTCCCTCACTGGTCACACTACTCTCCTTCCTCTACCTTGATTTGTTGTTGGACCAACTCAATTCTAGATGCTGTCCTCTACTCTTGATTCACCTGTCCTGTTGTCCTATTGCTAATAACAGACATTATTGGATCAATTAACTGGAACCTGCCAAGTCACAACTCAAGATTATTTTCACATTCTATATTCTTTGCTCCAATTTATGTCTCTGAATGAAGGTAGAGGAAAATCAAAACACTACTGACTAAACTCACTAAAAGTTTCTCCTTCAAGGTAGAAAACTGGCTATTCCCTTTAATTAAGAGGCTATCTCACTACACAGTGGCTACTCCAACCCTTAACACCTTTCCTTAAGCCTTTCAATGCACCCTGATACCCCTTCCTCTTAGCTGAGGGCCTTCCTTCACTGAAAAAAAATGTCAGAACATTTTCTTAAAGATCCTCTTCTCATCAACTAATGTTGCCTCATTCAACCAGCTTCTCTTACTATCGCCTCCTTTACTCCTGTCCCAGATGGAGACACCTTTCCTTTCCAATACAAAACAAATCCCTCTACATACACATTTGATCGTAACCCCTCTCACCTCCTCTAGCACTTTGTAGATACTGGAGGCACAATTAACACCCCACCCCCCCAACATATACACACTATCATCTTCAATCTCTCCCTCTCGTCTGGCCCCTTCCCTACTACCTACAAAGGTACCTGCATCTCCCCATCCTTAAAACAAAATAGAAAAGTTGGATTCTTTTATTCCACACTAGCTATATCATTCCTCCTCTTGATGGCTAAACTCCTTGAGGAACTCTATCTAATCCCAATGTCTCTCCATTCTCTTCTGTCTACTTAAACCTTCTGCAATCTAGCTTCCAGCCTAATCATTCAATTGACTCTGTTTTATCAAATGATATCAATTATCTCAATGATCTCTTAATTGCCAATTCTAATGGTCTTTTCTTAATATTTTCATCCTTCCTGACTTCTCTGCATTCTTTGTCACTTGATCACCTCGTCTTCTTGAATACTAATTTCCAGGTTTTCATACCACTGCTTATTCCTGATCTGTCTGATCACTGCAGTTTCCTTTGCTTATTATTCATCTGTGTCATATCTTGTAACCAATGACTCTGTCATGGGCCTTCTTCTCTTTTCCCTCTACACTCAGTGATCTCATTATCTCCAAATAGTTCATGTATTGTCTCTGCAGACGATTCTCAGATTTATTTATCCATCCTTGAACTCCAGGCCCTCATCACAAATTACCCTTTGGCACTCGTCCCACGGACATCTCAAACTCAACATATCCCAACCCTCCTTTCTTATGAGCTTCCCTGTCACTGAGAAAGACATCATCATCCTTCCAATCACGTAGGCTCACAAGCTTAGCATCATCCTTGACTCTTCACTCTCACTCATAGCTTCTCTACTCAACTCATATCCAATCAATTTTCAAGTCTTGTCATTTCCATGGCCTTCATAACAACTCTCTTATATGCTGCCTTCTCTGCGCACTGCAGCAGTCCTGGTGCAGGCTCTCGGTACCTCATAAGTGAATTATTACAAAAGCTTGCTTAAGACTCTCCTCCCCTGCCCAAGTCCATTCTCCATTCAGCCATAAAAGTGAGCTTCCTAATGTGCAAGTCTGGCTATCACCCTCTTACCTAATAAACTCTGGTGGTACTGCCTTATAAAATACTCTAGTTTTTAAAGCTCCGCATGACCTGCTCCCTTCATACCTTACAGTCTTCTTATATTTTACTTCCAGGCATATATATTCTACAACCTCACAACATTGGCCTCCTGAATATTTCTCTCCTAGGACACTCCATCTCTCAACTCTGAATATTAAAAGCTAACACTTTCTTTTTTTTAAAATATTATTTTATTTTTTCCAATTACTCATAAAGACTATTTTTAGCATTCATTTAAAATTTTTTGGGGGTTCCAATTTGTCTCTCTCTTTTTTTTTACCACTTCCTCCTTAATTTGGTAAGCAATTTTATATAGGTTATGTATGTGCAATCATATAAAACGTTCCCATATTAGTCACGCTGTGAAACAAGACAATCCAAAAGAAAAAAAAATAAAAAAATAAAGTGCAAATAGTATGCTTTGATCTACATTTAGTCTCCATCAGTTCTTTCTCTGGATGTGGATTGCATTTTCCATCATGAGTCTTTTGGAATTACTTTGGATCATCGTATTGCTGAAGAGAGCTAAGCTGTTCATAGGTGCTCATTATACAATGTTGCTGATACTGTGTATGGTGTTCTCCTGGTTCTTCTCTCTTCACTTTGCATCAGTTCACACAAGCCTTTCCAGGTTTTTCTGAAGTTCTTTTGCTCATCATATCTTATAAGTTAATGCTTTCTATAAGTTACTACTTTTAGATGGTGATTATCAGAAAGACATTGTAAATGCTATTTTGGTACGGGGCTCAAGAGTAAGAGTAACCAGTAGTGAAAGTCTATTTCCCTTCACCAGGATAACCAATCCTGAGACAGTTTTAATGTAACTGTGGTATATAGCAGTCTATCTCTGAGAACTTTAAACCTGCAAGTGTGAGAGAAAATTGGACAAATGAGTCAGACTTAAGAGAGAAAAGGGGTGTTTTACAAACTTAGGTGAGATATTGGGTTACTACTAGTGTAAGTATTAAATCCCATTGGATAGGGCCCCATTGTGCTATACTTTCTTACAAAGGAAAGATGAGAATAAATAGGGATAGTGAATGAAAGAATGTACATATGTGTGAAAGAATGAAATGCATTTATTAAGTATCTGCTGTGTGCTAAGAACAGTGCTACGCCCTGGGGATACAAACATCAAGGGAATATAGTCTTTGTTCTGAATGCAATTACATTTTAATTGGCAGAGGCAACACATAGGAGAGTTCAGGTCAAAGTGTTTGGAAAAGTCAGGTAGTTGATCCTTAGACTACAGAGACAATACATACAGGAGAGTTCAGATACAATGTGGATGGAAAGACTCAGTGGGTTAATCTATAGAGATCAGTAGCAAGACAGGTGGAAATGCTTGTATTGTGGAGAGAACACTAGCTATTATAAGGCCTGATGTGGCTTAGGATTTAATGGCAGGGCAGATGGTAAAGCCTGGTGGGGAAAATGATATTAGGAAGCATGAGTCAGAAAAAAATAAGAAAGGAGGCTACTTCTACATCATGAAAATTTTCTTTAAAAAATTCAAAGGTTCAGAGCATTATAAGTGTTAAGTAATACCCTAAAACATTTTAATAGGTAGGAAATGATTCTGTGCTGATGTAGAAATCATCCCTGAAAAAGGTACATGTATCGTCAGACCACTGATTTGTCAAAGATAGGAATTAATAAATAGTTAAAAAAGGATAATGATGATAAAAAAGATATGGCATAAAATTGAAATTATTTGATTCTCAATTGATAATGAAAAATGAGAAAGGTCCAGTAAAATGACATTGATATCAATTATGATAATTTTACATAAAAGGAGTCCAAACAGTACAGAAACTGCCTTAGTCCATGAACGATTGATGTGCTTATCAGACACAGAGGGATAACAACCAAAGGTTATGGAAATTTAGAATAGAAAATCATTTGTAAAATGTTATGAAGAATAATGATGGATATTTGTTAATCTGCTTGTTATTGTCCTTCATATTTGAAGAGAACCAAAATTACATCATGATGTCAGGGTCAATGTAGAGTGTATTTGGCTATGGCTTATCAGAATAATACGAGCTCAGAAGCTTGTTACCACGAGTTGAGTATAAATAGTCTATCATGAACATTTGGGATGGAGATATTTCTAAACTTGTGCATTTCATTTTTCTTTTGAGCTACTTTGCTCAGAATACAGCACTTTCTTTGATGTGGCAGGCCATGCTGGATGATCCTGTGCCAGTGTCTCCTATGTCTCACAACACTAAAGTTCTTCAGAGAGACCTTGAGTATGTCCTTGTATCACTTCTTCTGACCTTTGTGTGAGTGCTTGTCTAATATGAGCTCTGTAAAGTAATCTTTTAGGCTTTGGAAGAACATGTCCAGCCCACTGGAGTTGGCCTCTCTTTAGTAGAGTTTGAACGCTTGCTTGACAGTTCAGCCTAAGAGAGGACCTCAGTGTCCAGCATTTTATCTTGTCAGATAATCTTCGGCATTTTTCCAAGACAACTCAAATGGTAGAAGTTCTACCAGTTTCCTGGCATGACACTGATAGACTGTTCAGGTTTTATAGGCATGGAACAATGAGGCCAGCACAATGGCTCTGCAGATTTTTAGTTTGACAGGCAGCCTAATACCTCTTCTTTCCAACACTTTCCTTCAGAGCCTCCCAAACACCAAGCTAACACTGGCAATGTATGAGTCAACTTCATTATCTATGTGTACATCCCTGGAAAATATACTGGCAAGGTAAATGAACTTATTCACAGCATCCAAAATCTCTCCACTTACTGTAACCAATAGTTCCATATATGGATGGTGTGGGGCTAGTTGTGAAGAATTTGCTTTCCATGGTGATAATTGTCAGGCCAATATTAGCACAAGTGGTATAGAATTGATTCATACTGTTGCTTCTCAGACTCAGAAACTGTGCTGAGTGCATAATCATCTGTGAACAAAAAGTCATGTACCCACTCTCCCTCCACTTTATGTTTGACTTTGTAGCCTTTTCAAGCCAAATAATTTACGGTCAGTGCAGTAGCTGACTTTTGGTACAGCACCACTTTTATGCATCTGGACCAGAACACTCACATATACTGGGATTTGTTTGATGAAAATAATGGGGAAATTCAGAAGCTACTAAATGGAAAATGAAAACTTCATAGGATTTACCAGAAGGGTAATTCAATCTGTTTCTAACAAGACAGCATTTAATTCTGTCAAAAGTAAAGTATAAACAATGCTTAGAGAGATACTGAACTTTGGGCTCAGTAAGAAGGCAGATGAGATTCAGTTTTACACTGAAAGTTGTAGTACAAAGCACTTCTCTGATACTCTGTGGGCTATTTATGGGTCAAAAACCTATGGTACATCTCAAGTGCTCAGTGCTGATGGAGCCACATAATGACCGATGACTAATAATGCTGTTGTTTGTCCTTTGTTTTCAAAAAGGATCAATGACATCATGGGGTGATGTCTGACTTATTTATGAACTGAAATATGTAAGGAAGAACTGCCCCAAATCATCGGCTTCACTCTCTTTTCCAGAGTGATAGAAATCCAGTGGCAAGATAAAAGTCAGGATGACTGGTGATGGTTCAGAATGGTGATGTCTTCAATGTCTGCGCAAGCTCTAAGTGATCCACAGAGCCAGCTTCAGCTGCCTTAATGGCCAGTGGAACAAATCATTCTCATTCACCCATTATGATAGGGGAAATCTTCACAACCTGCTTTGGGCCATCTGCCAAGACAGGGGAAGTCTTCACATGCTTGGCAAAGATATTCCCCTAACTCACTGATAGATTTCAGGCCTGTTGGTGACCTTCAACCTACTTTAGGTCATCTGTCAAAACAATCTTACTAGGGTGTTGCACAAGCTACAGCATCTTGGAGCCACAGGTGAGAACTGGGGGAAAGGTGGACACCAAAGGTGAATGATTATCCCCGAAAAGGGCTTGGTAAACCCTCACATCAGAGGTGCCAGTCCTCCTTGCACCCCCTATTGACCCACCTAATAATGCTAAACACCTCATAAAGAGGAGAGATTCAGTGGAGGATAAAACTAACTTAAAGAAAGCTTGGCAAAATATTTAATGAAGGAAAGTCAGAACAAAAACTGAGAAATAATAAACTGAATAAAAATGGAAAAGAGATGCAGAGAATTTTACAACACACTTTGTACCATCAAGGAGGGTGGAGCCTCTTCAGTTGGGTACTAACACTGCATTGGCTGCTGTAGATGATCACGAAAGGGCTTAGAACTGAGCAGCAATGGAAAAACCATCAGGAAATTGCAAAATACCAATAATGACTACAACTTCCTTCCTAAAATAAAGACCATCTTTTAAAATACCAGCGTTCTATCATTGTTATTAAATGGTAAATGGTAGTTAAAAATGAAATAAAAGAGTTAACCAAAGAATTGATAATAAATACCACACAGTAATGGCGGGGTGCCTACTGGGTGTGAGAAGGTTACAATATATAAACAATGAGAACCTATAAAGAACAAGGATAATGAATGTCTTCAGGAAAATTTATGATAGGAAGACATAGGCAGGTCAAATAGAGAGGGCAAGAGATGACAAATATACACCAAAGTTCTCCAACTTAACCCTCACAATGTCAGGTGAAAGTGAGGAAAAGACCTCCAGTGCATTAGGTGGACTGCCTATGGTGAAGTTATGGGATATGGAAAACTTATGGAAGATGACATCTTCCAGAATGTTTTACAAGACAGTACAGTTCTAGATGGATTCAAATCCACAATATTGGAGGAAATATGCACATTTTTAAGAGCTCAGACCCTTTTGATTAGGTCTTATCTTTGCATTATGTGTATATTTCACATAACCTCTCTAAACCTACATAATTTATCAGTACTGTTAATAATATAATCTAATATTGTAGTGGGAAAATGGATATTTAATGAAATAGAGGACTTCCAAGCATGCCTGATAGAAGACCAGAGTTGAATAAAAAAAAATCATACATTCAAAAATGTATGGAATGGAAGCATAAAAAAATAAATATAAGTGAGAAATCACATGCAACTTAATAAGGACAAACTGAGAAATGAGAAGATGACACATGTATCCCCTAAGAACTTAACCATCATTTGGACAGTTAGAAAGAGTAGATCTAGACAAAGGTGTGAGTCTATTATGTTGAGATGACCTCAAAAGAAAAATATTGTTGTTATTTGGTCATGTTTGACTCTTTGTCACCCTGTGGACCATACTGTCCATGGGGTTTTCTTGGTAAAGATACTGGAGTGGGTTGCCATTTCCTTCTCCAGTGGATTAAGGCAAAAAGACCATGCCCAGGGTCACACAGCTTAGCTGGATTTGAACTAAGATCTTCCTGACTCCAGACCCAGTGCTCTATCCACTGAGCTACCTAGTTTCCTCTCAAAAGAAAAAAAGAAAAGGGTATAAAAGAAGGATGTAGTAGAAGGGGAGAAGGAAAAGAAGAATGGGGAAAAGTATTGCGATAAAGCATGCAAGGAAGAGTTTTTACATTGGAGGGGAATATGGGTGGGGGAGGGGGAAGCAGGCAATGCTTGGAATTGACTTATCTGAACTAGATCAAAGAAGGAAGTGTGTGTATATATACACATACATGTACATAGATACAGAGATAGAGATATACACACAGTTGAGTACAGAACTTCATCTTACCCAAAAGGAAAGTTGGAAGTAAAAGGAATAACAGAAAGGGGGTGGGAGAGAGAATGAAAGAGAGTAGATTAAGGGAGACAGTGGTCAGAAGCAAAACATACTTCTGAGAAGAGGACAGGGTTAAAAAAAAAAGTAGAAAAAAAAAATAGGATGGAGGGAAATTCACAATTATCATAATGGTAAATGAGAATGGTATTTTACTCCTTAAAAAGGGAGAAGATAGCAGAGTGGATTAGAAACTAGAATCCAATATGTTGTTTATTAGAGATACATTCAAAATAAAAATACACAGATTTAAAATATTGGGCTGGAGCAGAATCTATTATGCTTCAGTTGAAATTTAAAAAAGAGGAAGAGATAGCAATCATGATTTCAGATAAAGAAAAAGCAAAAATAGGTCTAATTAAAAGAGATGATCAGGAAAATGATGTTTTACCAAAAGGTACCACAGACAAGTAATATCAATACAAAAATGTATATGCACCAAATGGCATAGCACCCAAAGTCTTGAAGGAAAAGTTAAATGACTTAAGGGAGGGAACAGACAATAAAATTATATTATTGGGAGACCTCAATTTACCTGTCTCAGCCCTCAACTATAAAAGAAAAAAAAGAAAAAATTAAGAAGATTAATAGACTTTAAAAAAAGTTAGATATGATAGACCTCTGGAGAATACTGAAGGGGAACAGAAAGGAGCATAACTTTTTCCCACTTGTACATGGCACCTTCTGACATTAGGACATTAAAACTTCACAAACAAATGCAGAAAAGCAGAAATATTAAATGAACCCTTTAGAAATCATAATGCCATAAAAATTACAATCAGAAAAGAACCTTTAAATTAAATTAAATAAAAGAACCTTTAAGTGGGAACTAACCCAATCCTAAAGAGTAGATCAATGAACAAATCATAGAAACAATAATTTTATTAGAGATAATGAGACAACATATCAAAATTTATAGAATGTGGTCAATGTTGTACTTAGGGGCAAATTTATATACATCTAGCCATTTACATCAATAAAAGGAGAAAGAGAAGATCAATAAATAGGGCATGCAACTAAAAAAAACTAGAAAAAGAACAAATTAAAAATCTCCAATTAAACATGAAAATAGAAATATGGAAAATCTAAAGAGAGATTAATAAAACTGAAAATAAAAACCTCACCAAACTAATAAAACCATAGAAGAGCTGGTTTTATGGGAGGGGAAAAAAGAAACAATGAAATAGATAAACAATTGGTTAATTTGATTAAAAAAGTAAGCAAATTACAACAGTGTCAAAAATGAAAAGCATAAACACACCTAATAAACACAACATCAAAGCAATTATTAGGAATTATTTTGCCCAATTACATGCCAATAAAACTGACAATCTACAAATCTACAAGTGGATGAATAGTTGTAGAAATATAAACTGCTCAGATTAACAGAAGAGGAAATTGAACATTTAAATAGTTATTTTAGAAAAAGAAACTGAACAAGCTATAAATAAGCTCTCCAGGAAAAATAACCCCAAGACCAGATGCAGAGAAAGTTTACCAAACACTTAAAGAACAATGAATTTCAATACTTCATAAACTACTGAAGATTAGGTAAAGTAGAAGTTTTACCAAATTACTTCTATGACACAAATATTGTTTTGATACCTGAACCAGAAAGAGTAAATACACACATACTCACATCTTTATATTACATATTTTTATAAAGACCAATTCCCCTAATGAATATTAATACAAAAATTTAAAATAATATGGTAAAAGGAGATTACAATAATATATCAAAAAGATCATATACTATGACCAGGTGGGATTTATACAAGGTATGCAGAGCTGATTCCTTTTTAGGAAAATTATAACCATATTTGACCATAAAGTAACAAAAATCATATGATTATGTCAATAGATGGAGAAAAAAGATTTTGCAAAATACAATACCCATTCCTATCAAAAATCCTCAAAGGTTTAAAAGGCGTTTTTCTTGAAATAGTAAGAAGTATCTATCTAAAACCAAGAGCAAGCATTATCTGAAGCCTTCCCAATCAGATCAAGAGTGAAGCAAGGCTACCTATTATCAATACTATTATTAAATATTGTACAAGAAATACTAGATATAAAAATAAGGCAAAAAAAGAAATTGGAAGAATAAAAATAGAAAATGAGGAAACAAAACAATCATCCTTTGCAGATAAGTATGATGGTATACTCAGAGAACCCTAGAAAATCAATTAAAAATTAGTCAGAAAAATTTTTTTTAGTAAGTTGCAGGGTATAAAATAAACCTACATAAATCATTAACATTTCTATATATTACCAGCAAAACACACTAGGAAGGGATGGAAAGAGAAATTCCATTTAAAATAACTGCAGACAATATATAATACTTCGGAATTACCCTGCTGAGACATGCAGGAACTATATGAATGCAATAATAAAGGTCTTCACCCAAAAAAGACAGATCTAAACAACCTATGAATATTAATAGCTCATTAATGGTGGACTTAACCAGTATCATAAAAATGGCAATACTATCTAAATTTATTTATTTAATGTCATACCAGTCAAACTAACAAAAAAATTATTTTATAGAGCTAGAAAAAGCAGTACAGAATTCATTTTGAGGAGCAAAAGGTCAAGAATATCAAGGGAATCAATGAAAAAAAGGTAGAGAAGGCACCCTAATAGTTTCAGATTTCAAAATATAATACAAAGAGGTAATCTTCAAAGCACTCTGGTACTGGTTAAGAAATTGAGTGGTTAATCAATGAAATAGATTATGTACACAATATACAGAAGAAATGACCACAGTAACCTACTGTTTGGTAAACTCAAGGGTCCTTGATACTAAGGTAAGAAATTACTATTTGACAAAAACTGCTGGGAAAAGTAGAAAGCAATCCTGAAAAACTAGGCATAGGATCAACATCTCATATTGTATTCCAAGATAAGGAGAAAATGGTTATACAATTTAGACATACTAGGGGATATCATAAGCAATTTAGAGGATTATGGAAAAAAATACTGTCAGATTTATGGATAAGGGAAGAATTTATGGCCAAAAAAAGATAGAGAATATCATGAGAGGTAAAATGGATTTTGATTACATGAAATTAAAATATTTTTGCACAGACAAAACCAATGCAGTCAAATTAGAAATAAAACAGGACGCTGGGGAAACATATTTTACAAAAAAGTTTCTCTCATAAAGGTCTCATTTCTCAACAACATGAGAAACTGAATCAAATTTATAAAAAAAGAGTGATTCTTCAATTGATAAATTATCAAAGAACTTGAAGAGGTAGTTTTCAGAAGAAATCAAAACTATCAATAGTCACATAAAAACATTCTATGTCATTAATCATGAGAGAAATTAAAATTAAAACAATTCCAAGTTGCCATCTCACATCCATCAAATTGGCTAATATGACAGAAGAAAAGGAAAATGATAAATGTTGGAAGGATTGTAGAAAAATAGGCACACTAATGCACTGCTGGTGGAGCTGTAAAATGAATGGTCCAGTCATTCCAGAGAACAATTCCAAGAACTTTGCTCAAAGGTTATAAAATTGTGCATACCCTTTGATCCAGCAATTTTGCTACTAGGTCTGTATCCCAAAGACTTAATAGGAAAAGAAAAAGGACTCATTTATATAAAAATATTTATAGCAACTCTTTTTATAGTAGCAAAAGACTTGGAAAGTGAGAGCATGCCCATCACTTGAGGAATGACTGAACAAGTTGTAATTTTGATGATTTTGATGTAATATACTATAAGATATGATGAAGTGGACGGTTTTAGAAAAACCTAGTAAGAGTTACATGAGCTGATTCAAAGTGAAGTAAGCAGAACTAGGGGAACACTGTACACAGTAATAGTAATATTGTAACAATAATCAACTATGAAAGACTTAGCTACTTCAATCAATGCAATGATGCACAACAATTCTAAAGAATTCATCATGAAAAATGGTATCCACTTCCAGAGAACTGATGAAATCAGAGTATATACAGATTGAAGCATACTGTTTTTAACTTTCTTTATTTTTCTCCCTTTCTCCTATTTTTTTGTAACATGGCTAACAGAAATTTGGTCTGTATGACTTCACATATATAATAAGGTATCATATTTCTTGTCCACTCAGTAGGTAGGGGAGGGGGTGGTGGGAAGGAGAAAATTTGGAAGTAAAAAAGAAAGGACATAATAAAATTCAATGTGTTAGCAAAAAAAAAAAAA
This sequence comes from Bettongia penicillata ogilbyi, assembly GCA_023548195.1. NCBI lineage: Eukaryota > Metazoa > Chordata > Mammalia > Diprotodontia > Potoroidae > Bettongia > Bettongia penicillata. The sequence goes on along the minus strand of JAJHZJ010000525.1, from coordinate 1,040,225 downwards.
AGAATCCTCAGGGTTCTCTATTTCACCATGTTAGTTCAATTTCTTTCCTCTTGTAATACGTATTTAGATATTTGCATTCTTTTATATGTCTTGGAAGCCATCTTTCCTTCTGTTTGAATATCTCTAGGTTCTGTTCCCCTGAGTTCTTTGGTGATTTCATTGTTTTACTTATTTTACTTACTTGCTTTTTTTTCACTTATATTCCATTACGGCTCACTTTCTGTAATGGTAATTTAAATGGGGAGACTTTTCATATTCATAAATAGACCCTTGCTTAAGCCACATGGAAGTCTAAGTCACGAGTCTGAATCATATGGATCCTGTCACATGGGCGGGATTTGCTGAACATAGGGAACAGGAAGAGGTGGAACTAGAGCAGAGCTGAGAGGAAATTAGTGAGAAAGCAGTCAGAACTGAAAGATGCAGGCAAGCCCTCAACTGGCTGTGAGTGTGAGAAGGGCATTTTGTTTAAGGGAAGGCTGTTTGTGATTTGTTTAAGGGAGCTGGTTTGTGGGAAGCTTAGCAGGGGGATGCTGGGGGATGGTGTTGTCTGTTGTTTACATTGTTACTGTGTATAGATTTTTGTTGCTATGATGGATTTGACTTTCTGGTGTCTGAATAAATGTTTCAGTTTTGTCTTCCATGTGGAGAGTCTGTGGTATTTCACAATTCAGAATTGTGCTGAGATATTCATGGCTGGTGTGGGCACTGTGAATATTGCATTGGCACTACACTTTCTTACGTTTTCCCCTTTGATGGCAGCACAACCCTAGGAACTATCTCAATCTCTTCTCCCATTAGGAAATTCACTTTTCACTAGCCTTTTTCCCTGCTCCATGTGATTTCTGAGGCAACAGACTAGCCTCAACAGAGTATCTCTCCTTTCCTTCAAGGCTATGTAACTCAACAGGCATGCTGGCATCCCAATTCAATTCCCTCTGTAATTCTGTTCTCTAGCTGGGCACAGTCATGCCAGGCAGAGACAAATCTTTCTTTCTTATGCCTTCCCCTCCTCCACAAGTACCTGAGCCGAACTGAGGTGATGCATGTTGTCACAGAATGGTGGGTGGTAGGAACTGGAGCAGCAACAGGGGAATTGCTGAGTTGCTCTCAGAGCATAAGCTATGAGTCAGATTGTAAGCCTTTTCAGAGTGTGGGGGCTGTTGGAGGGGGATGAGTGTTGAAGAGTGAACACATCTACGGATTAGTACGGCTTGCTGTTAAATTATGTTATTGCTATCTTTTCAGGCTTGTGGAGTCAGCTACAATTATTATGCTTCTGACATGTTAACTGCTCTTTTGAGGTGTTTTTGATAGTTAAGTGAGAAATGAAAAAAATATCAAGTCCTCCATCTTATCTCCCTTTCCTCTATTCAGTTTCCCTTTTTAACAGTCTAAAAACTTAAAAAAATAAGTTCAATAAAACCATCCAAATAACATACCAACTATGATGGCATATGCAAAATTGCACAAGCATTAAGTTTGATCTTTCCAATGAAAGAAGGGAGGTGCATTTTCTCACCTGTTCTTTGAGACCAAGCCAGGTCATTATAGTTATAAAGTTAGTTTTGTTTTATTTTTCTTTCCTCTAATATTGCTATTGTCATTGTGCATGTTGTTACCTTGGTTATGCTTATTTAAGCTGAATCAGTTGATGTCAATTTCCCCCAGCTTCTCTGAATTTTTCATATGCACTGTTTCTGAGAATCACAGAATTTGGTGACCTCAGTGGCCATCTAGCCAAGCCCATAGCCAAAAAGAATTCCCACTCTAATTATAAGGAAATTTTTCCTTATACTAAGCCTAAAATTTAAAAAATCTCCTCACTGTCCATTGTATAATCTCCCTAAATCTCTTTAATCCTGTTCCTTCTTAAGTCATAGGACCTAAAATTAGAAAAGACAAAAATCTTAAACCTGGACCAGTATTGGGACATAGAGATTTTTCTCCATATTATCCTCCATTTTAAACTAAATATCTCCTTTCATATACAGTCTCCGTTCTTCACTAGTCCAAACCTCTCCTAATCACCTACACAATTACCTTGTCCTTATTCACCCCAAATCTTCCCTCTTTTGCCACTCCTCTCACAACCTTCTTCCCCAAAAGCTAGAAGTTCAGTGCCGTAACGTTCCATTACATTCAAATGCCTCAATTTGTTTAGCCATTCTTTAACTGATGGGCAGTCACACTCTTTCTAGCTACTTATTACCACAAAAAGATGCTGCTATAAATATTTTAGTAGGTGTGGGACTTTCATTTCTGTCCTCACCATGTAAACATATATGCTTAAAAATAGGCTCTCCAAGTCAAAGTTCAAAGATGTTTCAGTCACTTTAACATAAATCCTAATTATCCTCAGAATGGATGAATAAATTCTCAGCTACAGCAAAAGAGAATTATTGCGGTCATGTCAACTCCCCTGGATAATGGAAATTTTCATGTCTTGCCACATTTACCAATGTGCAGGATATGAGATGAAATCTCAGTGTTGTCTTAATTAGTATTTCTTTTTTCTTCAAAATTAAAATCAAGAATCATTGCACACGATGAACACTCAAAAATATCATAAAAACATGAAACTGACTATATGCATTAAAAGAAAAGAAGTAACTGGCAAATGAAAAGGAAGAAATAATCTGAATCAACTCTGTGTATACTCAAACCACAGGGCTGTTAGGGCAAAGATGAAAATCAGCATCTAATCAGAAGAGTAAGAATAAGAAAAAATATATACAACATGAAATCAAATCAAATCTATTCAATCTATCATGCTGTTTAAATAAGCTACTGATGTTGAAGAATGAGAAATGGTTAAAGGAAATGATTGACATAGATAGACTATCACCATTTCCACAGATGCTTAACTGATAGAAAGTAATCACCAGAATAAAGAAAATAAAAAATTCTAGAAATCAGCACTGCTAGTAAGTATTTAATATGCTTGTCTAGTGAAGAGAAATGGTTATCTAAGGGCAAAACCAGTTAATAATACAAGCAAATATATAAAATCTTAAGGAGGAAGTTGGAGGGAGATTATAAACACTCTTACTTCATAAAAAATGAAAAGACAAGGTAGGAAAAATGAGTTTAACTATATCTTATTGAGAACCTGGATCATTTTGAGAATATTTATGGATAAATCTGAAAAGAGGACAATAAAGATATGAAAAATGAAAAAGCTCTGTTGAGATTTTTCTAAAACTACTATCAATCACCTGTAGGCAGAACCATAAAATACATTCACAATGTGCTACATAAGTATACATGGTACTAAAGAGAATCAAGATGGGAAGAAAAACTGATAAATAGATGAGGTTCCTGGTAAAGGCATCATAACGTTAATGGTACAGAGAGATCAATTCAGTTTTTAAGATATTCAAAAGAGGGGAATTCTCCACATGATGAACATTACTACTATATAAAATGGTAGTAGACAAGATGTTAATAATGAATGACCCATCTGCGTACTCTCTCATCTCCACATTATTTATCAGAATTATCTGGCTCAACTCATACTGGAAAATTTCAGTTTAAGAACCCAGGCTGGGGTCCACTGAGCTCACAGTTAGTCCTACCAACATTACCATCATCATCTGCCTTCCAGGTCAAAATCAATAGTCTTTGTTTTAGTCTCCCATTAGGGAATTTTATCACATTACCAAATCTATTTCAAACTTGAAGTTGTTCCTGACCTGTGTTTGTCTAGCTCCCATTTCTTTAACATTCTTACTGGCCTCTGAAAGGCTATTTTTCTGTATTTGCTACATTTTCCCTGGGGCCAGAACTTTTGCAGTCTCTGGAAAAATTCTTAAAAATCATAGAATGCTAGATACTGAGCTACATAGGACCCCAGGTGCCATAGTTCAACAACCTGATGTTACAGTTGAAAAAATTAAGGCCAGGGAGACAAAGGGACATAAAAGTGGTAACTGTCTGTGGGGCTAGGACTGACTCCTGTTAGTTTTCTACTAGTCCAAAATTTGAACAAAATAATACACCCACAGTCTATCTAGCAATTAACAAAAAGAGACATACTTAGCCATACTTAGACATTAAGAGCAGGAAGGGGTTGTGTTTCATGATAATGTCAAACAAGAATCAGGACCAGGAACCAGCCTGCAGCTGTATCATTCTGGGTCACAAAACATGCTGGCAGATGGGTTCCAGAGCAAGAGATCTGGCATGAAGCTCTACTAGGTATAGATCAGGAACAGAAGCAAATAAGCAGCCACTGTGTGGCTCTGATCTTCATTCGTTATTTGAGGGTTCCCAGACAAGGGTTGAAGCTTGTAACTTAGTAAATATTGCAAGAAGATGAGCCTACAATTCTATTGATTTGAACCTCTATGGAGCTTAAATCATGGGTAGCTGGGGGCATGGTGAATAGAGTGCTGGGCCTGGAGTTGGGAAGACTAAACTTCCTGAGTTCAAATCCAGCCTCAGATACTTACTAACTGTATGACCCTGGGAAAGCCACTTAACCATGTTTACTTTAGTTTCTCATCTGTAAAATGAGCTGGAGAAGAAAGTAGCAAACTACTCCAGTGTCTTTGTCAAGAAAATCCCAAATGGGGTCATGAGGAGTTGGACACAATTGAATAAAAATCAAAGAGCTCAAACCAGGGGAACGTCTGTAGTTTTGTCATTAAACAGGGTCAGAAACTTAGCGAAACTTGTAACACAAGGCCAGTGATCAGACTTCACTCTATATTAGACCACTCAGAACATGCTGGAAATTGGCAGGTTTCTGGCTTGAATGTAATTTATGAGAGTAGGATTTATAGCTTTCATAGCAAAAATAATGGGCAGAAGGGAAAAATTGGAATCTCTAAAGCAAACCTCACCAGTTAGACCAAACAAATGCAGAAATATACTAGCCCAAGGACAGCAATAGCAACAGTGTGACAGCAGGGAGACATTCTTTCTAAATATATATGAGGAGACAGTGGTGAAGGTAGAAGTCTGGTGGATTTACCAATGAGGAGCTAGGTCTGGGACACTATGGAGAGAACCTGGCAACACACTGCCTACCGGTGATTTAATGTTCTTTGTGGAACTACAATGTAGGTAGATACCTGAAGAGGGGTGGGATGGTAGATATCTGAAGAGGGGTGGGATGGAGGGACCAGGGAGAAAGAGAGAAAGGAATGTGTAATGTGCTTGATTCGAATCAGGGGCTAGCAATGACAAGCAAGTGATGTCTATGGTCTCAGTAAAGGAAAAAGCTACTAGGGAGTGGGTGAGAAAGAAGATGGAAGTACTGAAAAGGTTGGGAAGAGACGGAGGCTTTTGCTTTGGTGATGGGAGGGGATGCATTGACACAGGTTCCCATGGGTAAATAGAGATGGTTCATGAAGGGAGATAGGGAGCTATTACTTGGTGGTGTGGTCTGGAAAATCTGGTTCCTGAAAATCTACTCTAAAGGGGAGGTGAGGATGGGGGTGTATAGGTGGAACTTCTGGGGGCAACAGGAGACGGGTTAACAGCAGGATACGGAAATAGGGAAGAGATTTTGAGGCAAATGGAGGGGGGGAATGTATTGGTGAGCTGTATAAGGGATATGATTGTGGAGGGACAAACCATGAGACAGGGTCCTCACTAATACCTGTAATAACTATCGCTATTCTGGGAGTGAGACATCATGGAAAAGGGGAATCCACAGGACAAGCAGTGATAGAAACTACTTACAGGGGAAAGCACAGAATGGATACCTTAAAAGTTTTCACTGCATGAGAAATATGTTGAACTAGATAACTATGGGGGTATGTGTGAATAAGAATGGGGGTCCAGAGCAGACAGAGAGGATGGTTAATGAAGGGAGTAAGAAAAAGTCTTTTCAGAAAAGGGTACAAAAAATTAAAAACAAATGGACAAGACTAGTTGAAAGGGAAGAAAGAGGAGGAATCTAAAGCAGTGAATGACTCACTGAAAGAAAAAAGAGGGGGGAAGATGATATAACCAGATAAAAACAGAAAAGAAAAAAGCAACACTAAGCAAAACCCCAAAAGGAAAGGGATAAGAAATGAGAACAGGGGAGGGTGAGCAGAAGAGAGTTGGTGAGAATAGGGCCACATCAAATTGTGGTGAAAATAATGGAATATTACTGTACTATAAGGAATGACATTTTTGATAAACAGACAATCATGGAAAGATCTATATGAACTGATATAGAGTGAAGTAAGCAGAACTACAAAAATATAAATACAAAGTATTTACAAAACGTAAATGGAAAGAATATACTGAAAAAAATAGAACAGAATGTAACAAAATTATAAAGGTCCATCAGGACTTGAATGAGGAGACACAAAAGAACACCCCAATTCACTCCTTCATGGAGATAGGAGGTCCATAGATGTTAAATACTGCACATGTTTTTGGACTTTTTCAATGCATCTGTCAATTTTGCTAATTTTTTCTCCTCTCTTAAAAATACTGTTATATGAGATAGGTCTCTGGGAATAGGACAGGAGGGATAATTGGGGTAACTATGGTGATGCAAGAAATAGAAAACAGTAATAAAAACGAATTTTGAAAAGATTCAAAAGGGATGATTAATCATACCTCTGGGACCAGACCTATGTACAGGACTGAAAGGAGTTCTTGCTTTTGCTGTCAGGACATGACTAGATTGCAAGATTGCTGAGGGCAAGGCCAAACCTTATTTATTATTCTTGCACCTCACTTTTCTTCCCAACCCCCAATGACAAGGGCACTTCAGAAATCATACAGTAGGCCCTTACTATTAAATGAATAGAAAAAAAGAATCCATAAGTGAAAAAGAAATAAAAGAAAACATTAGACACTATTTTGCCCAACTACATGTCTGAAAAACTGAAAACTTAAATGAAATGAATATTTGCAAAAATAAAAAATGTCCAGATGAACAGAAAAAGAGACAGAGAATTTAAATAACTTAATCTCTGAAAAAAAACTGAACAAAATATAAATGAACTCCCAAAGAAAAAACAGGATAATATGAATTTACAAGTGAATTCTTGTCGATTAAGAACAACCAATTCTGATGTTACATAAACTCTAAAAACAGCAAAAGAAGGGATCCTACCAAGTCCCTTCACTGATACAAATTTGGTCTTGATACATAAGATGGGGAGAATCAAACTAGAAAGAAAACCATAGATGACTATCCCTAATGAATAATTATGTAAATAAATGTAAAGAAAATATTAACAAAGAGGCTATAGCAACATATTACAAAGATTATATACACTATGACGACACTGGATTTGTACCACAAATGCAGGGTTAATTCAAAATCAGGGAAAATATCAAACATATCCACTTCTGCTAAAAACACTTGAAAACATAGAAATAAATGAAGGATGCCTTAATATGATAAATATCTAAAAACCAAGAGCCAAAATTGATGGGGATAATAAATGCATGCCTTTATAACAAAATTAAGGTAAAGTCTTTATAATAAGATAAGGGGTAAAGCAAGGATCCTCCTTATATTACTACTATTTTATAACAGTGCTAGAAATGCTAGTTGTAACAATGATGAAAACAAAAGAAACTGAGGGCATAACTTTGAAAAGATAAATATCTACCATGGTTTTCCTGCTCTGATTGCAATATTGGTTAGGAAAAGATGACGAAATGAGAACCTGAACGGCCTAGGGTTGATGCCAGGCTCAAGCTATGCCTCCCTAGTGGCCTCCGACTGTGTTAATATGGTTTCATGCTCTTCTAAGGGCATAAAAGTTCTCACCCATGTGGAGTTGGGGTAGCTATTTGGCTTATATCTGAAGACCATGAAAATCACCATATCTGGCTCATATGGATACTACAAAGACTATATCTATGTAAACTACTATATCTTCTTTTGCATATACTTGCTTTATTATTTTTTTTTATTTTTACTACTTGGCAATGATTATTTTGTTCCAATATTGAACTTGAACTAACAAGTTACAAGGATCAGGTCTGTTAGCATTTGGTGTAATCAGTATTTTGGATGAGATGAAATGCCCTCATGGCAGAAATCATAGTAGGGTTTGGAGAAGTACATTGTGGATCTTGATGGTGGAGTGATCAAAGGATATCCAGACATAACTGGGTGGTAGCCAGGAGCATTGGCCCTTCTGGTCATGTATAGGCAGTCTCATCAGTGGAATGGGAAGCAGACGCTAACTCATGTGAAATGACTAATTCAGAAAGTGCTAAAGGTATCTGCCAGGAATGGTAAAGAAAGTGCCAAGTCTAACATTCCCTGGCTGTTGTTGACCATCCTGAATAAGTTAAGATTTTCAGAAAATGAATTAGCCCATTTAATCAGGATTAAATTAAACCAAAATTTAATCTAATTAATCCCAATTAGAAGTTGAGCTCTTGGCTTTTAAGCACGATCCAACAAAGGTTGATGGACAACCAAAGGCTAACAGTCGTAAAGAAATCTCTCTTGATGGGTGTGGGTACTGACAAGCCACAGTCAGGAACCCACTAACTATATGATCCCTGACCCAGTGGTTCCAGTTCTGCTGAAGCCATGAGAGAAGAGAATAGGAAGGGAAATGAGAAAGAAAGTTGAGAACTCCCACAAGTGTGAAAGGAAAAGAAAAGATCTTATTACTATACATCTTATTATTACTCCTAGGAGGAGGTGGGAGGAGAGTCAGAGAGTCTTCATAATCAAGGAACTCGGCAGGGTGTATGTGAACTTCAAAGAAAAAGCTGATGAGTCACAGGTTTAATGGATCCCACCGGCATAATCTAGGAAGTTGAGTTAGTCAGTTCATTTCCAGATAGGGATGCCCTTTGTCCCTTTTTAAACAGATGAGATGAAGTGTTATTTGGAACTAGCTACATAAAAGTGAATAGAATAGGCTTCTCTATCTGGAAGAGAAAATGAGTTTGACAGAATGGATTTATATTCCCTCCCATGTCAGTGGTCTGCCATACCCTATGAATAGCTTGGCTCAGGAAATAATCAGATCTGACCTTTTGGATGGATCTCAAAAGAAAAAAATAGCTTGAGACTTTAATTATGGGTCTCCCTACCTCAAAACTATACAGGTGTGGGTTGATCAACTAGTGAAATTTAAGTATGACTTCAAGAGGGTTGTATCTGGGGCAAAGGTCAGGGAGAATAAGCATTCTGAGAATGGGGAGAGGTGAAGGGGGAGTCACACAGCCTACTTCCCAGCGAGGTGGGCATAGGGTAATAACAGCCTCGTCTCTTCTCTTTTTTCTCTTCTCTCTTCCTCTGTGGTAACAGAGGAATCTGGAGTATGTTGTTACACAAGCTCCCCTTAAAATAATCTGCTGCAGCCCATGAGTAAGGCAGATGGTAGCAGGAAGATTATGGTGAAGTATGAGAGCAAAGCCATTATACCCATCACTGTAAGTGTTTCTGACTTTTTCAGTGTTCTATATCAGATAGAACCAGGTCTAGGGGGAGTTTTACATAGTTACTGACCACTTCATTCCAATGCCATTTTTTCTATTCCTGTGGCTGAGTCTTGTCAAGAGTAGTGTGTTTTCAATTGAGGACTCACTGTACCTGAATTAGCCCTCATAGATCAGAAAGAGGTATCTTTTCCTGAGAGTATCAATGAACACTACCACCATGATGATATAATGTTGAATGGGCCAGGTGAGATCATGGTGGTAGAGGTCCTACATAGGATGGTGACTCATGTGGTGGATAAGGGGAAGGAAGTCAACACTACACAGATCTGTAGTCCAGAGTGCTCAGTCACATTTCGATTAATACAATAGATAGAGAAAAGTCAAAGGATTCTGGTCACAGTCAAAATAAGCTACTGATACTTGCTTCCCAGGATATAAGAAGGAAGCCCAGAGACTTTTGGACTAATCATTTGGGAGTTCTGATGGACCCTATGTATAGTCCGTTACCCACAAATCTGGGGTAGCTAGATGGTGCAATGGATAGAGCAGCAGGCCTGGAGGCAGGAAGATCTCAGTTCAAATCTGGCCTCAGATACTTATAAGCTGTACGACCTTGGGCAAGTCACTTAACTTGGTTTGCCTCAGTTTCCTCATCTATAAAATGAGATGGAGAAGAAAATGGCAAACGACTCTAAAATCTTTGCCAAGAAAACCCCAAATGGATTCAAGAAGACTTGGATACAACAGAAAATGACTGAACAACAGTCCATAAATCTTCCTCCTCTTAGGGGGCTCGGTACAGGCTACAGCCCTAAAAGACACAAAGCAGCAGGTCTAGCAATCTTTCTTCTTGGGCCCTTATGATCCAGAAGGGCCATGTTTCTGGAGGTCTCTGTTCCTGAAAACCAGGCTGCGTGGAAGACAGCAAAGGGATGAATAGATTAAGTGACTTTTAGGTTTCTGTAATCAGAAGTCCTTTAAAGTTATTACTCATTATCCTACTTTTGAAAACAGTTGCTCAGATGTTTCTGGGCCCTCATTGCTATTGACTAGATGATACAGAGTCATAAAATTACCCTTTGTTCAGAGTTGCCTATGATGATATGGGTTGGATGATACAAGACAGTCCCTCTAACAAGATGAGTATGGCAAAGGAGGCTTCTATTACTAAATGGCAATGGCGCATTCAGAATCACATTTGCCTGAGTTCCTCTGATATTGCTATTCTTTATATATGGGATGAAATTCTCCCAAAGATTTAGACCTCCAGTCCAGACCCGGGCACCCTGACTTCTAGGGATCCCCACATATAAGTCCTGGATCCTATAGAGAGAAGTATGGAAGAAAAATCTGATTTACAATAATATTTCATGCTATATATCATGATTAGCTCTAAATGGATATACTTACATATACACATGTACACATTTAAAATAATATATTTTAATATACATCAAAATATACTTAATATTACAAAACAGACATTTAAAGCTAATCTTGGTATATGGCATGAAATATTATTTCATACACACACACACACAGTTATCCCTTTCATATCACAACTTTCCCCATCATTGTTTCTATATATTGCTGGTCAGTATAAGAAATTAAATGGAAATTTTTCGGGAGTTTTGCAGAAGCTGTAAACATATGAAGGCCAACAGATGACACTGAAGAATACATACTTCTAATTTTGCAGTAAGATATTGTAAACACCTCAAAAAAGAGAAAAATCAGATTGTGGGCATGAAGAGAGGTAAAAAAAGAGGGTACAAAGAGGCCAAAAAATTTTATTTTTAATTCCAGATCACGGTGCGGGGGTGGAGAATAGTGTTCAATGTGCTAACCCCCATGATGTGGAAGAGATAACTGTAGTCACATCATTAATAAGTTAGAAGAGCTTGGAAAAAATATATTTCAGATCTATTGATAGGGATGAAAAATCCCATTTCAAATATGGGATAGAGAGAAATATGGAAAATAAAATCAAGTTTTTAATCACATAAAATTTAAAAATTTTTCACAATGTAGTTATAATTAGAAGGCAACAAGTTAATGTGTGGAAAAAATCTCATAGCAAGTTTCTCTGACAAAGACCTTACTTTTCATCTATTTAAAGAATAAGAGCCATTTTCTAATTGATAAATGATCCAAAGATATAAATAGGCACTTTTCACTAACCAAATTAAAAAAAAAAACACCCAATCACTCATAAGACAAATGTAATTAAAACAACTCTGAGATTTTATTTATACACACTGGATTGCCAAAGATGACAAAAGTGGGAAATGTTTATTGTAAGAGGGGCCATGGAAAGACAGTCACATAATGAATTGTTAATAAAATCATGAATTAGTCTAGCTATTCTGGAATGCAACTGCCCCCCAAATCACCAAATGCTGTGACCCAGGGATAATATTATTAGACCCACACCCCAGAGAGATCAAAGAAAAAGAAAAGGGCTCCTACGTATAAAATGTTAAAAAGTGTTTTTTTCAGTCTACAAGAACTTATTAAGAACCTATTACATACCAGGCACTGTGCTAAATGCTGGGGTTACAAAGAAAAGCAAAAGATAGTCCTTGTTCTTGAGTGGCAAAGAGCTGGAAACTTAAGGGGTACCCATAAGTTGGGGAATGGTTGAACACATATATGAATGTAATGGAAATGGTTGTTGTGGCTTCAAGAACTGATATAAGAGATAGTTTCATTGAATCCCAAGAAGACATATAAACTGATTGAGAGTGGAATGAACAAAACTTGCACAATTTATATGATAATAATAATATTTTAAAGCCAAATAACTCTGAAAGACTTAAGAATTCTGATCAATATCATGTCCAGCCATGACAGGAGAAGATCAGACACCACAGTTAGTCAAAAGAAAGCAAATGCACAAACAGCCAAAACATCACAGTTCACCCATCAATCTGGCTGATGACCCTCCCACCACTGAATGCAATATCCATGGAGGAGAATGGGAACACACTTAAAGAAATCTTATCAGGGAGGTATGATTTGGGAAACCCACATGTTGCACCTCACTACTCTGGGCAGTTCCTTGCCTCTTGACTATAAATCCAGCACTATGCCTTGTCACTTTTTTCTCCACTCACTATTTTTCTAAAAACCAATTAATTGCATCATGTAAGGTACGGTTATATTTCTTTAAAAACAAATATATGACAAGGAGGCCTTGACCTCCTTGGTTATTTCAGGATCATTTTGTACCATATGGAATCACTACTCTCCTGTACATGCCCTGTCTGGTCCTCTATGTGATCACGCTGGGCAAAGCAGTCCTCCTCTTGAACCAATGGAGTCTCTCACCCTCAACAGCATGGGCCTTGGGCTGTGCAGATGTGCAAATTGTTGCTATGTCCATTCAACTCCAAGTCTCTCCTCACAGCAAGACACAGCTTAGAGGAAAAAAAGGTATAAAACCTAGTCTCCCCTCTGTTTGTCTTAAACCATCAAGGGAAGTATTGGGCAAATGGACCGCTGAGAGGTTCCCTTATCTCACACACTGGCAGGATTTAAATCTCAGCCAATAAGTTTCCAACCGCTGCTGCCTTTCTCCAACCAATCAGTAAAGCAACCTTCATTCTTCTAACTAGTGCCTTCTCAGCAATCTGTTGCAGTGTCAGTTTTCTCAGACAGAAACTTTTTTCTGTCTATCTCTTCACAAAGCTTCTGTAAAGCCTGTAAAGTAGCTTATGTTGAATTTTTCTGAGGGGGCAGGATGGGTACAGCATTACCATTAAATTTTTACAAAACTGGCTTCTTGGCTATTTTCCTGCTGACCCCTTAACTGCCTTTACTGCTTCAAAGTAAAGCTTCCTGGTAATTCCTTATGAAATGAAACTAAAAAACAATCCTTTCGGTCATGTATGAACTTGACGCTCCTTATATAATCTTCTTATAGCCATCAAATAGCTACTTGATTTGTATAATTATGATCTTATAATTGTGTCAATTATGAACTTCAAAACTCTAAAATTAGTCACATAAAAATAAGCTGACAGATCACAATACCCTGCAACCATTGTTACCTCACTTATTGCTCTCTGTAAATAGATCCCTTCAGCACATTCATCTCAAGAGCAGCTTCTCTGTTTCTCAGAACAGTCCATGTCCTTCCTTAACATTTTATCCGACAGACTGTGCTTCTTTGAAAATGGATCTCTGTCCATTTTCCTTCCACAAATACGTGGTCTACAGGATACCAGACTGACTGGGTGGTCTACAGAGAAACTAATGTATGGATTAATTCCCAATTTCTATTTGAGTTTGACCCCACTGGTTTATATTTTAAAAATTTGTTTAAAAAATCAGGGTAATGAATCTTTTCTGTGTTTCAAACATTATTTTGTGATTGAGGAAATAAATAGCTGCTCTATACTCATTCCTATTCTGTATGTTTCCAGAATGGACCATGTCATTCCCGTCTGGGGAGATTCTAGATAAGGGCAGTATTTAAAAATTTATCTATAAAATTTTTCTTAGAGGTGTGTGTGTGTGTGTGTGTGTGTGTGTGTGTGTGTGTGTGTGTAAGTTATAAGGCAGAAAAGCCTGATCCTCTCATTTTGAGGTCAGCCTTTCTTTGGACACAAATCTGTTTCAGGTGAGTCCATAGTTGGGGGGTGGTGGAGGTTGAAGGGACTGGGAACAAGACAGCCAGAGGCAGAGCTCATGATAAGCCTCACATAGGAGGGTGTCCCTGAGGTGAGTTTTAAAGGGAGCCATGGCTTCTAAGAGGAGGGCTTTCCAGAAATGGAGGAGAGCCTATGCAAAGGCCAAGATCAAGAGAATTTATGATCTGCACTATTTGAACAAGTACAAACACACACACAGAAACACACACACAGACACAGACACAGACACACACAGGTAAGAATATCACTATGTTAAAAGTACTGGAGTACTGAAATAGTTAAAGTTTACAAAGTTCTTTCCTAGTTCTGTCATAAGTAATATATAATAATTATATCCTGTAACAAGTAACATTAAGTAATAACTAATATTATCTCATACTACATTCATTTTACAGATGAGAAAATTAGGGTTTGAAGGTATTAAGTAATTTTACCACACATGCATAGATACATGCCTCCTGACTACAACTCCAGTACTGTGTCTTGTAATTTTTTCCTACTCGTTTTTTTTAAAACCGATTAACTGCATCATATAGAGTATGATTATATTTCCTAATAATATACATATAACAATAGTAATAAAGTTACTGAAATTCTTGGGCAGCTAAGTGAGGCAGAGAAGAATAAAGGACTTGGAGTCAGAAAGCCCTAATGTGACTTCGTAAACAAAGATAAGGTTTGACACAAAAATGAAAATGGAATTGTACTTTGGTTTTTCCACAGAATAACATTCTTTGCATATTTGTTTAAGAACATTTACACATCTGTATTTTCACAGGAAGAAAGTAAGGAAGAAAAGAAGGAAGGAATATATAATGTTTCAAGAAAGCAGTGACGATAGAACTGAAATAATACCAATTAAACATATATTCATAAACAACTATAAATAGTAATATTCCATCCAAACTACAAATCTTTCAATTCTCTGAAACACATAAAAAAGAATTTTATATTTTAGCTAGAAAACTAAGAATTGAAAGTGACTCAATTTTCATACCTTTCAATAAGCAGTACAAGAGAAAGGTTCTAATTTGAGATTGCTTCTGCTACATAATGATAATGTAGCATAGCATAGATAAATCATCTTTTCCATTTCAGATGTCAAATGAGTTTATATTTTTAGTTTCCTCAATAAAAATCTTGAAGTTGATTTGAACAAAAATGCTCTAACATTTATAGCATTTAATAGTTACCTATGAATTGGTCTGTAGTCATACAGACTTTTATATGGAAAGAGAAAATTACTAGACTATGTTATTTATATCACATGCCAGACCCTTTTACCCTCTTTGTGTCACACCAATATTTTTCTAAGGTTTGGCATTTTAACCACCCTAGAGGCATATGAGCTTTCCAAAATCTACCAAGACATATCTTGTGAACTTGCAATATTTTAGCCCAGCATGTCAAGGTTCTAGAAATTATTTACACATATAATAAAAAATAAAGTTTACACAATAAAGCTTACACAGTATGCATGTAAGAGCTGTTAAGATTTCCTATGCCCTTTTAGAAATATTAAAAAATAAACATATCTTTAGTCTGAAATTCTTTCCAGACTTACCATAATGGAGAAAACCTTATGTGTACTCAAACGTCTATGAAGTCCCTTTCTTCCTTTTATTGAAGGCATAACCATTTTGTGTGTGGAAACTGTTTAAAAGTCCAGACATGAGAGGAGGAGGGAAACTATTCCCTCTGAAGACAGAATTAAAACAGTGACCAGAAAAGACGAGGGATGGGGTGTAAGCCATGAATGAATTAGGATACTGATCATATTAAGAGAAGGAAGATGTTTTTGGCTAATTCGGTTAACCATCTCTTGCATTCACCTTTGGTCAGGTAGAAAGGAGAATCCTTGAAAGAAGTTGGTGAATGCAGCACTGAGTGGCTTAGGAAAATTATCCTTTAGGGATAAATATAAAATATTATAAAGCTGGTGAACGCAGCACTGAGTGGCTTAGGAAAATTATCCTTTAGGGATAAAATAAAATATTTTATTTTAAGTGACTTTTTTTTGATGAACGAATCAAACTACTATTTGAATTTTGCTATTATTGTAAAATTTTATCTGTTCTTTGGGAATATTATAAATTGTAACACAAAAAATAGCTTGGTGAGAGAGATGTACAAAAGCAGACTGGATTTATGATCCTTTGGATTCTTTCTCTAAGTAGAGAAGATAAAGAATTAGAATAGTTTAATTAATAAGTTGTATCTGGCAGGCTTGTGTTTCAAACATAGAGTAGTTTTTTCTTCCACATACTTCACCACTTTGAAAGTGATTTACTTGCACTACCCTATCGGATCGCCACAAAAACTCTATGAGGTGGGTAATGCAAGTATTATTATCTACATTCTACAAATGAAGAAAGAAAAGTTCATGAGAGTGTCCAAAATCTCACACCTGATAAGTGACAGAGCTTAGGCTTAACCCCAGGTCTTCTGAGTTCAAATATAGTGCTAATTCTTTAAAATATAATTGCTATTTGTGTCAGACTGAGTATATATTAATTTTACCTAAGATTAATTATATATTTGAATGGCAAAATATTTTCGGAGTGAAGCAGGAAAACAGTAAATGCCTTTTAATCATATTATAATTATAAGTTAAAACTTAGCAAGCTACCAAGATACTAACTGTTGGAATGAGTAGCAACTTCCTCGTTATGGTACAGCCAGCTAACAATGGGTGCAGGTGAGCTAGTAACCTGGCAAACCACTTCTGCATCCTCTCCTTGTTTAAATTCTTGAGGAGACACCACTTCTTTGAAAGTGAGTTTTTCTGTAATAATAGAAAAAAACCCAAAAAGTTAAAATGTAGTATCTCTTATTTGTCCACCCAAGTCCATGTAAATTAATGCAATAGTAGATTTGTTATTTAAACTAGTTCTGCAAAATGGCATGTT
Source organism: Bettongia penicillata ogilbyi (assembly GCA_023548195.1). NCBI lineage: Eukaryota > Metazoa > Chordata > Mammalia > Diprotodontia > Potoroidae > Bettongia > Bettongia penicillata. Next base: position 1,023,289 of record JAJHZJ010000525.1, on the reverse strand, counting down.
TTCATGGCATCACAGGATTTAGAGCTATATGGAATATTAGATCACTTGGTCCCAGGCCCTCAGGTGGTCATAGATATGAAGTAAGTTATCCAGGGTAAAAAGCCAAGGTATTATTTGAATTTTCTGACTCCAAATCCAGTGTTTCTCCCACATATAATTACCACATGTCCACTTTAGAACATATGGGGCTTTTTTAAAAGCAAAAATTTCATAAAGGATCAGATGTAATACATTATTTTGTATAAAATGCATTTTCTTTCTTCATATAAATTTATTTTCCTCCCAAAATGAAGATTATCACCTGTCTTGTGACAGGTTTAGTAGAATGTCAACCTGTCTAAATTTCCCCGTAAGCCACTTACAAGCCTATGAGCTTGAGCTGTTCTAAATAAAAGATTTCATTGCCACCACCCACTATAAAATTACTTCTCTAGTGATCTTTCTCTAAAAGATCTTATTCCCTCTATAAGATTTTCCCTGCTAAGAGTATACACTAAAAAATTCCCATGTCAATATTCAAATATTGCACAGTGGTCTGAAAAAATTAAAGCATTTTCAATTCATTCCATTTCACCAAGAGAATCAAAACCAAAAGATTTATGTTTTCTTTGATACTATGGAACTATTGTTTTAAGAACTGTATTCTAAACATCTTTACTGAAATGATTTTTAACGTATCACATTAAAAATAAATTAAAATTTATTTTAAAATGACTTACGGTAAATCACCAAAACAACTGTAGCTTCTTGAGTCTGTCCCTTGGTATCTGTTCCTTGACACCGGTATATTCCAGCATCCTCTATATTTGCATTATAAATAGTTAGTCGGGACCTAGCACCTTCTTTTTGTACCACTACTCTCTGTGTAGAAACTATCTTCTCTCCTTGAGGATTGTACCAGTCTATTTCTTCCAGTTCTCCAATTGCTGCAAAGAATATCCACAGAAAAGTTTAAATTGCATTTAAAAGTGAATTAATTGAAAATAACATTTATTTCTATTCAACCAACACTTTGAATAACTCAGAAAAAAGTTAAAAGAAAGCATATCTGTCTTAAGGTCTAACAAATCAAAAAAATAAGCACTCAGTCAAGTCAGTCAATTAGCAAGCCTTTATTATATACTTACATTGCTATGAAAAAACAAAGCAAAAGTCAGGTCCTGTTCTCAAGCATCAGACATTCTGATGGAGAAGACAACATGTAAATAGACAGTATTTACAGAGTATACATTCAGAGTATTATGTGGGTCATCTGAAAATGAAAAGGTAGCAGCGAGAGGGTACCAGGAAAATCTTCCTGCAGAGGCATACGGTACTTGAGAGGAGAAACTAAAAGTCAGAGATGAAGGGGCAGAGCGAGGGGAAGAGAGAGATTCTTTTAATCATGGGAAGGCAGAGATTGGCATTTCTTGGTTTGTCAGCTCAAAGAAAACAAAAGAGAAATATTGATTCAAAATTTTTATATTTCCAGAGCAGTGGAAAAAATGTAGATCTGGGTTCCCTTGGGCAAAGTTAACAGTTTTGATTGGGGTGAGTTTGGGATGAACAGGAGCTAATATTCAAATGATTACTTTTTCTTTTTTTGCTGTTTCTATCCTGTGATTAGCTAAGAGAATTGAGGTTAGAGACAAAGTCACACTGGAGGGATGAGGTTAGGAAAGAATGGCGCTGTCCATTAAGGGTAGGGATCAGAAAGAAGGAGTAATGAGCCCTCTCTTCAAACAGCACCTATCACACAACTGCTGGATTTAAGACATTTAAGACTCAGAAGTGTGCATTATCTTAAAATATGAAACAGTAACCCATAACTCCTTCTATGTTTTGCTAGGTGGCAAATGCTGAAAGCCTCAAAAGACAAACATGTTGTGGGACTGAACAGTCATTTCACTTTTGCCTTCATGCTGTACTATCCAGACAGCTCCTCTTCCTCTCCTCAAAGAAAGTGCCAGAGAAGGACTTCCAGACCATACTTTTGGGAGAAGGAAGCAAGAGAAGTTATTTCTCCTTTTGAAATCTACTGAGTGATCAGCAGTAGCCAATTCTCTTTAAAACAATTTTTTTTCAATCAATGAAAATCTGTCTTTTCTCCTTCCACATCTACTTCACTCAATGAGAAAGGAAGAAAATCAAAATTTGTGTTACAAACATGCACAGTCAAGTATCACAAATTCCACCATTGGTTATGTTTAAAAAAAATCTTCCTCTGAATTCTTGAGTCCATCAAGGAGGTTGGGAACATATTTCATTAGGATTCCTTTGGAATTGTGGTTGGTTATTGTGTTTGTGGATTAGTGTTCTAAGATATTTTAAAATGTTTGCTTGTATAATAATGTTATTATATAAATCATTCTCCTTGTGCCATTCAATTCATTGACATAAGTCTGCCAGCATTCACTGAAACTGTCATCTTTTCATCATTTCTTATAACATACTAGAATTCCATCACATTCACCAATTGATGGTTATTGCCTCCATTTCTATTTTTTTCCAATCAGAAGAAGAGATTCTATAAATACTATTGTACATATTTGACTTTTTCTACTTTCTTTCATCTCTTTGATATATAGACCTGTAACCAGGGACTTAATTCTATTATCTAAGACATTTCTCATTGGTGGAAAGTGATAATTTGAGGCCCTGTACCTTTGAGAGGATTATAGTTGTCAAGAGCTTAGGAGAAGTGAGGGCCTGTTCTTTTGGCTTCTTTTTTTGAGAGGGGGATAGAGTCTAGATGGCAGAATGAGAGGAAGCATTTTTGCCCAATTTACTCAGCACAATTCTTCCACAACAACCTGGAACATGCCCCAGACCAAATTCTGCTTTGTAAAATCAAGAAAAAGTCAAAATGATTCATTTTTCTAGCCCAAGGCATCTAAGGAAGACAGGGAGGTCTGCAGACACAGAGTTGGGGGCTGGTCAGGAGTGCAACACGGAAGCAGCAGCAGTGATAGTGGAAATTCTAGTGCCCAAATATAGAAAAAGAATTAAGATAGAGCGCCAGGGCAGGAAGCACTGGGACAGAAAGACATCTCAGGACTGGCTGTAGGAACTGGTTCCATCCAGTATCTCTGTCACAGATCCAGGGCAGAGAGGAGCAATAGCTCCGAGTCTAGCTGAGTACTGAAAAAGGAATAAATTCCAGAAACTGAGCTATGTGGCTCTGAGCCTAGATGTAGAAAAGTGACTCATTTCTAATCTTGAATTCAACCCATAAGTCTACAGTGGAATAATCATGCCAAGAAACCAAGGGAGAGAAGTTCAGTCACTATGAAACTGGAGAAGTTTCCAGCAAGCTTATTATAGTCACTGAGTTCAGAAGCAATCTACTAAGACTCAACTATAAATAACAGATCCAACAGATCCAACCTAGAGAGCTCAGAACAGGAAGGTAGTAAGCAGACCTTTTTCACAAATCACATCACTTTTAAAGCACTCAAAATTTAGAGGCCCACAGATTGAACTGTGAAAGCAGCAAGACGTAAAAAGATAGACTTGGGCCAGACATTCTGCCATACCATATCCTTCCCCACTCCACCCCTGAAGTGATCAAGGACCACTAAGAAAGTAAAAAAGTCAGGAAGTAGGCTGGAAGAACAAGAACAAGAAAAACCCCCCAAACATAAAGCCTTGCTATGGTGATAGAGAAGCTCAAGATTCAAACACAGAAGACAACAATGTCTTAAAAAAAATCTAGAAGCAAAGACTCAAAGAAAAGTACAGATTGGAATAAGTCCAATGAGAATTCCTAGAAGAGTTAAAGAAAGAGTTGGAGGAGCTAAAATGATTTTAAAGAATAAAATTAGAACTATGAAAGAAAGATATAAAAGAAGATAACTTGGTAAAAAGGAACAAATTTTACTGAAAATAAGAACTGGTCAATGGCAATGTCTCTATGAGACATCAATAAATGATAAAACAAAGTCAGATGATTAAAAATTGACAAAAATGTGAAATATATCATAAGAAAAACAACTATGTTGGCAAGAAGATCAAAGAGAAATAATTTAAGAATCATTGTACTGCCTAAAATTCATGAACAAAAAAAGCCCAGACATCATATTTCAAAAAATTATTAAGAAAATCTGTCCAGCTATCTTAGAATGACAAAAGAGAGTAGAAATGTGACAATCCACCAGTGATTTCCTGAAAGAAACTCCCAAACTAAAACTCCCAGGAATATTATAGCCAATATCTAGAAATAAAGGAGAAAATTATGAAAGAAACCAGAAAAAAAAGAATTCAGGAATCACTGTTAGGATCACATAAGACTCAGCAACCTTCAAGCCTGTAATGTGATTTTCCAGAACATAAAGGAGTTAGGATTAGAACCAACTGAGCAAAGCTGAGAATAATCCTACAAGGGAAAAACTGACATTTAATTACATAGAAGACTTTTAAGGATTCCTGATGAAAAGGGGGGGAAAGAAAGGGGGAAAGAGAGGAGAGGGAATAAGTGGGAAGGAAAATTTAGAGGGAATGTCAGAAGTAAAATACATTCTTAAAGAGGGAACAAGTGAAAAAGGAAAGGATAATTATGAATGAAAGGATGGAGAGAAATACAGTTAGCAAGTATAACTGTGAATATGAATGGGATGAACACAGTATAAATCAGAATAGAATAGCAGAATGTATTAGAAATCAGAATCCAACAATAACTTGTTTGCAAAAAAACACACTTGAGACAGAAAGATATCCAGACAGTTAAAATAAGAGACTGGAGTAGAATCTGTTATGTTTCAGTAAAAGCAAAAATAAACCTAATTAAAAGAGATAAACAGGAAGCTACATTTTGCTGAAAGGGAAAATAGAAAATTAATTAATATCAATACTGAGCAAACATATGCCAAATGACAAAGCATCTAAATTCTGAAAGGACAAGTTAAATGGAAGAAATAGACAGCAAAACTATACGCTAGGCAGAACCTCAATTTACCCCTTAGTCCTAGATGACTCTAACCACAAAATAAACAAGAAAGACATTAATAAAATTTAGAATTTTATAAAAGTTACCTCTGGAGATTAATGATTAAGAATTGAAAAAGCATATCAATTTTTTAGCTATGCAAAGCATCTTCAGAAAAATGAACAATGTTAGTGCAGAAGAGTAGAATTATAAATATATATTTTTCTTAGTATAATGCAATGAAATTATGTTCAGTATATAAGGGCTTTTGAAGAATAGATTAAAATTTATTACTTAACCTAAAGAATAGGTTGGTTAGGACAACACATAGAAACAATAATTTCATTAAAGAAAATGATAATAAAATAATATCCCCAAATTGTTGGAATACAGTCAAAGCATTGATTAGGGAATTTTTTTTGTCTCTAAGTTCTTTCATAAATAAGAAAGAGAAAGAGCAGATCAATGAACTGGGAATGCAAATAAGTAAAAACAAATTAAATAGCAAAGCAGAAATCCTTAAAAATCAAAGGAGAGATTAACAAAATTAAAAGTTACAAAATTACATTAATAAAATTAAGAACTAGTTTAAAAACTGCAATAAAACAGAGAAACTATGAGCTAATTTAATATTATAAAAGAAAGAAAACCAAATTGCCAGTGTCAAAAATGAAAAAGATGAATGCAGAACCAATGAAGATGAAATGAAAGCAATAATTAGGATCTATTTCTCCCAAATATATGCCAATAAAAATGACAATCTAAATGAAATGAGTATTTAAAAATATAAATTGTCCAGATTAATAGAAAATGAAATAAAATAATTAATTCTATCTTAGAAAAAGAAATTCAACAAACAATAAACTCCCTAAGGGAGGAAGGAGGGGAAACCCTCCAAGACTAGATGGATTTATAAGTAAATTCCATCAAACATTAAAAAATGATTAATATTACATAAACTGAAAAATAGACAAAGAAGGAATTCTACCAAATTCCTTCCATGACACAAATATCATCTTGAAAGGGTCAAAATAGAGGAAGAAAACTATAGATCCATTTCCCTAAAGAATGCTGATACAAAAAATTTTACATAAAACACTAGCAAGAAGACTACAGAACTATATCACAAAGATCCTACACTATGACCAGGCTGGATGAATGCTAGGAATGGAGTTAGTTCAATATTAGGAAAACCATAAGTATAATTAATCACATTAACAACAAAAACATGATTATTTCAATAGTTGCAGAAAAAACTTTTGACAAAATACAAAACACATTCCTATTCAGAACACTAGAAAGCATAGGAATAAATGGAGCTTCCAGATAAGGAGTATCGTAAAAGAAAAGCAAACATCATTTATAATGAAGATAAGCTAGAAGCCTTTCCAATAACATCAGGGTCGAAGCCAGGATTTTCACCATTACTATTCAACATTGTACTAGAAATACACGTTATAACAATAAGACAAGAAAAAGAAGTGGAAAGAATAAGTATAGGCAATAAAAAGAGGAAAGAAAGCTATCATCTTTTTGCAGATGATATACTGGTTTACTTAGAGACCCTAGAGAATCAATCAAAAACCCAACAAAATAATTAATGACTTCAGTAAAGTTGCAAGATACAAAACAAAACCACATAAATCATCACTATTCCTGTACATTACTTACAAAACCCAGCAGGAAGAGATAGAAAGAGAAATTCCAAGTATTTCAGACTCTCTGTAGTTTACATGCAGAACTTTGAAGGGGAACACCTAGTCACCCATAAAGACTGTGGGGAAGACAAATCAAGCTTATACCTAAAATAGCTCTCCCAACCATCTGTAATATTAAGCAGACTTACTCTCATTGCCTTCTGATTTTCAGTGGGAGAAAGGAAGAAAATTTTGAGTTTTTTTCTCTCTGCCTTCATAACCCTGGCCAAATTATAGATTACAGAGACAAAGATAGGGAAGAAAAGGAAAGAAATATTTTTTCTTGGTTTTTATAAATTTATGACATTATAAACCAGAGACTAAATTTGTAAGTCAAATGTAGTATCTTTACTATAAATTTCTAAATTATGGTTTAAAGGTTTTTGTAACTGCTCAAACTTTTAGTGGGTTTTGTAGAGGTTTGTAACTAGGATAAGATTAGCTACAAACAGGACATGCCTCTCTCCCCTTCCTAGAGGGCAAAAAATGTTTTGTCTTAGTAGAAGGAGCTTTCAGAACCAAAAAATAAGCAGAATTGAAGCTAGTTTGAAATGAATGAACAGAAGTTAACTAGTTACATAAATTTTCAGCTAAGTCACTTAAATCAAAATTGACTATGCAGCTTATGAAATAAATGTTTAGCAATGAATTGGTATTGTATAAGAAACTGTACAGGAGAGATTCAATGAAGTGCTAGACTAGAGGATGACGAAATAAAATGAGATACACAAGCAATGAAGGTAAATTGAAGCGTGGAATCAGAGTGAAAAATGAAAAAAACAATTTTGAAGTTTGTAAGCTTTTTTATTACCACCCACTAGAAGGAAAAAAAACCTGATAGGTTTAAGCAAGTACAGGTGAGAGGAGAATGGGGGTGACTTTAGAAAAAAGTGGAATTTCTTTGCACAGACAGCGTGAATGAAGGGCTAACTTGAAGAAAGGGTCTGAAGTTTTGAAAAAAAGTTTGAGAAGGTTTTTTATTTCACCCAAATGAAAAAGATGTGAGAAACTTTTTGGAAAGGTACCAATTTCTGATAGATGGTATACTATCAAGATATGGTGTTTGCCAAATGGAAACTACAGAAATGAACTTTTGAGTACAGCATACTAAATTCTGTCCTTGAAGGTCCATTATAAGGGCATGTCCCACTCCTTAGAATCTGATAGGCTTCATAAGAGTGGAACACGAAGGTGAGACATGAACCTTTGAAAGTGAGCTAACTGAAAGCACTGGGCTCTACAATTCGAGGTTCTAGCAGCTAATGGCCTTTGGGAAAATTGAGGTCTTGAATATTTCCATTTGTGATTATAAATCCACTGTTGATTTGGTTGACGTTTGTCCCGAAACTAAATCATAATGTGGTCTCATTTAAAGTGAGATGTGTTCTCCTATTTACATAACTGTCATAAATCAGATTTCATGAGAAATACATTTGATATCTGGCATTAAGACGATATGCTAGGAAACTGCATGGATCAGGAAAACTCATGTTCAAATCTGGTCTCAGAAACTTACTAGCTATATGAACCTGAGCAAGTCATTTCACCTCTGTTTGCTTCAGTCTCCTCTTTTGCAAAATGGGTTAACAATAGTACCTACCTCCTAGAGTTGTGAGGATCAAATGAGTTAATAATTGCAAAGTGCTTTGCATTTTAACTGGCACATGGTAAGCACTATATAAATGTTAGTTATGATTTTTACAAAGTATAATTATTCTTTTTTTAATTTTTCAATTTTAATTTTTTAATGCAATTGGTATAAAATGACAAATTGATATATGATTTTCTACATAACAAGGATTTTTAAATGCATTCAACTGAATTGATGCTATTTGACTAGCAAAAAGTTACGTTTTTAAAAATCCATAATACTGTTTGTTATTGTTAAGCTTCTACATTTTCTTGTATTGTGATTTTGGGGAAATTATTGTATAAGAAATGCTGTTAATCTGAAAAATAATACCCAGAGGGGGACACAACTGTATTATTTAGAAAAGTAACTTTTTTCAAAATCTGGATGCTTTTAGATTATAAATTGAGCACTTAAGAAATTCAGTCACAATGTATGAAAACTGTCAAGTATTTGAGTATATTTTGCTTTAAAATGGATAATGATAATAACTTTGTTGGCAGAAAAAAAGCACCACAGACCTTTTTAGATGTCCTTATCTGTAAGGTTCTTTGGGACTTTCTATTTGGGCAGGATTATAAAACATCATTAACTCTTGAGAGAAGCTGCTAACAACAGATTGTAAAGTTTTGTAAAGAAGTTACAAATTTGCTTAAAGTTAAGAGTGAACTTTGTCTGACTGTCTTGCCATCACTTATGAGAATTATGAAATTGTACCGACTAATAAATAGTATGTATTAAAGCTACACCTTTGAGTTAGTAACAATAGACCTTAGATTCAAAGGTTTTATTTTGTTTTAGGGGTTAATTGGCAATATAGATAGATGGCTGTTGGTCTGGAGGCTTACAATTAGCCAGAATTTTTTTAGGGGTTTTGAATCAATTATCAAGCATTAACTGTATTTGTGAAATGGCAGAATGTAATTATTCTTAAGTTTTAGCAATTAATTTTGGCTTTAGGATGGATTTAAACTAGAAAGGATGAATAGGATAAACCTTTATATGTGCTTATATGTCTTTTTATGTACTGTAAACTATTACTGCAACAACATGATAAAAATACTAATAACCTAGCCCTAAGCTGTGATTAGTGACATTTTCCTATTTGAGGCAAAATTTGTTGGCATGGTGTTTTGATATTGTTTTGAATTTTGGTTTCAGGTACAATTATCTGAAACATCATTAAACCAACAGTTTAACATTCAAGGGAAACGCCATGTGCTGCCCCAAAAGAGTATGGCCTAAGAATTTTTACGGATGGATATTTATGTCTGGGAAAGTTTAGGGGATGACTTTGTATAGGCAAAGGTGGGATACCCTTGACTTGGTTTCTTCATTATGCTATTTCCTTTCTGAACAGGAAATTTTTCCCACTTGAATTATTCTGATCCTGTCTATGATACCCTGTGAATAATGTGTAACTTAGCTGTATAACTGGTTGTTAACTAGGACTCTTCCTTGGAATTACAGAGCAAAGGAGTTTACTTCCCTGTTAAGTTTATATTAGATCAGTCCATGCCCTTTAAATGACAGTCTTGATATTGTTATAACCATGTTCCTCCTTTTTCCTTTCACAGAAAATTTCTATAATCAGTGCAGGTATAGAAGTTTTTGTCATTTTAATGTTAAATCTATTAATAAAGCAATCATAAACATCTCTGAATTACTCTAAGATGCAAAAATGAAAGATCTTACTATTTTAATCTGAATTTGTGGTCAACTTTCTATCCTAAGCAAATAGATAAATGTATTCTCAGAATTTCTATCCTTCAGTATCTTATTCTTTCAGGATGGTATGAAAATTACCTATATCCTCAAAAGGAGAAGATAAATAAAGATATAAAATTTTAATGGAGGAGTAAACTTCACTTTGAGAAAGCAACAATATTAGACACTTTTAAGAAGTAGGACATTATACATGCACACATATCACACACACACACATACACACACAAATACACACACACAATTCACTTCCAAATGTTTCTAATTGTATATAAAGGTTTTGATTTTGTTTTAATAATAATTTCTCAAATGTGGACTAAAGATTTTTACACATAAAACTGCATTAATAATAGTAAAGAAAATTTTAAATCATGTCTTTTTCTGTTTTGAAGTCTCTGACAACATTAAAAGACCGAAGGACTCTCTTTTCAAGCCATGAATCTTTTTAAGAACCTTCTGCCTATAGATGGCATTGTTCATTATCAGGTACAGGGTTCAAGTAAAGACAGAGCAAGGAGTATATAAAATTGAAATTCTTTGAACTTTAGATGAATTACGAGTTCCTAATTTAATATTCTTCTCAGAGCTCTGCTGTTAATAGGATTAGCTTCATAAGGTTTAAACTAGTTTTTTACCATATGGACTAGTTACTGGAAAACCAAATTTAGAAGGCTGTATTAAATTGTGATAAACCCTTGTTACTGGCAGATTTTAGCAACATTAAACAGAGAAGCTCTGCAAGTGACTTGAAACCAGAGAAGTGGATCTGACAGGAGGAGCCCCCTCCAGAGCAGTGTTGGGAACAAGCTTTATTCCAAAACATCCAAGGGAAGATATTTCCAGGGAAAATATGTTTACATGGGAAGTCTGGGACTCAAGATGAAATGTGCTGATTACATGAAAATTGGGAGTTGGTCACAAGGAGACAATGTTATTTAATATTGTTGATCATTATTGTATTAATTTGGCTTTGATGTTTCATGGTGTTTATGTTTGTTTGGAAGAGAAATATGCCCTAATTCCTTTTATTTATTGTTTGGGGATAGGGGCCATTCCTCCTACAACTTTTGGACAACTGAAAGCCTGTCTTCTGTTTTTATTAATCTCACTTGACCAAAATTTGACTTACAGAATCATTATGTTAAGTATTTGACATTTCTCAGGTAGAAGTCAAATAGAAGTTTGAGTTTCCTAAATTAGGAGACAATTTGGAACAGAGAAAAAAACCCAATTTTTTAAAAAAAGTCAAAAAGAGATAAGAGATAAGAGAGAAGGGAGGAGAGAGAAAGCAGAGAGAGAGAGAGAGAGAGAGAGAGAGAGAGAGAGAGAGAGAGAGAGAGAGAGAAACACAGTTGTAGATTCTCTCTTAATGGAGAGCTCCCCGAAGGGAACGAAAGACTCCGTTAAGAAGGTGACATATGGAAGAGTCAGTACCTCCAGTCCCAACGTATCACCCTAGAAACTTCAAGGAATTCCCCTTGGATGAAATCTGGCACTCTCTCTTTTGGTTCAGCTGAGATATTTCACCGTCAGTGGTTACTCCATGGATTGTCTGGTATATCCTCATTTGCATAATTTATCAGATATATTTTTTACTTTCAGTTTGGACAAATGGGCTTATTTGCTTTGCAGCATGTATGACTTTTGTATAATTGGCATTTGATAGGGAGGAAGTCAAGTCTTTAAAATACAGCTTGGGGAATTCCTTTCCCATTATGGAATAGTCATAATGAACACAACTTGAACTTAAAAATCATTTCCCCTAGATTAACAAAATTTTGAAGACAAATACAATTCTATTTCTCATTTATACTAATGCTTATGTAATACTTTTCTTAATATTAGTAATTTTATAATCAAAATGTTGACATTTTTTGTGAAGTAGATTTTTTAACATGATTTAAAAAGTTTTGATGCTCTGTTTTATTTACACAAGTCATAGCCTATTCTGACTTCTCATTTCATTCTCCCCATCCACATATATAAATACTGAATCCACCTTATATCAAAGAAATTGAGACAGGAAAAATTTATGTTCAAAATGAGTACATGAAACAGCATATACAACATTTCTCTGCCATAGTTTTCTACTGAAAAAAGAGAAATATGTTTCATCATCTTTCTCTGGGTCCAAGAGTAATCACTGTAGGAAATCTGAGTTTGTTTTTTAGTGTTGTTTCATTTACATTAAAATAGTCAGTACTGTTCTTTTTTGTTCTGATTACTTCTACAACAATTCACATGAGTATTCTCTACATTCTTCGTACTGGTCAATTCTTATGGCACAATAGTATTGTTTTATTCATGTTCCAAATTTTGTTTATAGACAGAATATCTGTAGATATCCACATTGTTTCCAGCCTTCAGTGGTTTCTATCGCAATTAGGGAAACATGGAAATTAGAGTGCTGTGGGTGACAGAAAGCTAGTCTTGCAATCTGTAAAAACTGGGTTCAAGTCCTGCCTCTGATAATTACTTGATTTCTCAGCAATTCTGTCAGGATGGAAACTGCATAGCAGGTACTTTTCTGCATTGATGGAAATAGTTGACTCACCTGGAGTTATTTAAACCAATGAAACTATAGGTTCAACTTTTTAAAAAATCTTGAATTTATATTATAAGTGATCATGTTACATCCCTGTAGCCTGTTACTGATGATGATGATATGCTCTTTGAGGGGATGGGCAGTTTCATTTGTGTATTTGTATCACCAGGACATGGGATAACACCTGGTACATCATAGATAATAAAGGTTGTTAACTGACTCATTATGGGATATTTTGTAAGATGATGGCTTGAAACATTTTCCTGCCAAAATACTTTCTAATTATTCCAGAAGATCGTTTGGGTTTTACAATTTTATTTGTATTTGTCACATTAATTTCCAAATAAATCTCTCCCCCGTCCTCCGCCCAGAGAAATTTCTTTTACATTAAAGAAAAAATGAGGGGGAAAATGTAGTTTAGGAAAACTAAATAACATATCACCTAAATCTGACAAAATATATGCATTTACATATATATGTGTATAAGTGTATATCTATCTATCTATCTATATATATACATGTATCTATGTGTGTATACATAAATGTATGTATGTGTGCATATACACACAAATGTATTTCTACATCCAAAGTCCTCTCCACCTCTGCAAAGAATGGAGAGAAGTCCTTTTTTTATGTTTTCTTCAGTACCATTTTTTCCTTTCCATTTACACTATTGCAGTCACTATATGTATATATATATAATATATATATAGTGTTTTATATATATGTAATATATAAAAAACTTTTCTAATTCTGCTCACTTGACTTCATATGAAGTCATATGAACCTGTCCATGCTTCTCTGAATCCTTCAAATTCATTGCTGTTAAGAGCAAAATAATATTCCATTATATTCACAACCACCAGTTGCTCAGACATTTCCATATCAATGGGAATCTGCTATATTTATACTTCTTTACTACTATAGGGCTTTGATGAATATTTTGGCATATGTTGGGTGTTTCTTTGACCTTTTGAGGTATGTATACTGAGCTTTCTGAGTTAAAGGGAATGAATATTTTTGTCACCTTATTAATATTATTCCAAATCAGTTTCCAGAAAAATTGAAGCAATTCACAACATCACCAAGATTACAGTACCAGGGCTGTCTTTCTGTAGCCCTTCCAAGATTAATTATTTAACTTCTTTTATGTTTTTTTGCCAGTTTGCTGAATGAGAATATGTATATAACTCCTATGAGAAAACTTTTTTATCAGAGAAAAGATTTTCCACATCAAATGGAAAACTGATTTTTAACTCATTCCTATAACATTAAATGTACCTTGCAGTTCATGTGTTTCTTGAGAAACTAGTTTCTTGAAAAAACTTATGCTAATAACCATTAAATCATTGTGAATCTCTTGTGTAGAGCAAATTAGTCAGGTAATGTGATCTTGTGGTTATAATGACAACTGAGAGAAGAAAAAGGCTGAACCCAGTTTTTGTTTGTTTTGAGGTATGCCTCAATTATTGCCACATGGAAAAGGGAGACAGAAGGTTATAAGCATTTATATGGTACCTATGTATGTCAGTTACAGTGCTAAGTGCTTTGATACTCACATAACAACCCTATCTGCTAAGAGCTATTATTAGCCCAATTTTAGAATTAAGAAAATTGAATCAAACAAACAGTTAAGTGCCTTGCCCAGGGACACACAGCTGGTGTCTGAAGCTAGGATCTGAACTCAGGTTCTCCTGATTCAAATTCCAGCACTGTGTTCATTCTGTATCACCTAGCTGGGGCAGGAAGTAAGTCATCTCTGTCATTTACTATTTTAACCAAATAGTATTACTATCTATATGATAAACTAAATGATTTCAGCTTATGCAAATATTCTCAGTACACTCCACATTTCAAAGCCCTAACTGATGTCCTGTTTATAACTCTACTGAGACAACTGAAATTATTTAAATGAATCCATTAGCATGCATACATTATATAATGGAGTTATTTTCAAAATGAATAACCTGGTCAGTTTAGCATTTAAAAATAAGAAGGTATATATCCAAATACATACAGCATATTAAAGAATATATTGTTAGAAAAAAAACTTACATATAATACCAATATTTTTATAAAGTTAAATTTATGAATATTTAATAATTTTTCAAGGATATTATTAAGGTTAAATGTACCAAGTATAATCTTAAAAGCATATTCAAATACATACCTGTACATGTGAAGAATTTGGACTCACCAACACTAATTTCTACTTTGCTAAGTGAAATTGTCACTTGTAGAAGAGCTGAAAAACATAATTATTAAGCCTTGGTTAAAATGATGATTTAAATTACATTATATGAGCAAAATGTATTCCACTATTTGGAAATTCTTCTACAAGATAAACTATAACTTGACTTACCTTCCATGTTGAATTACCCCCAAATCTTTTAAAGTGACTTTTAAAAGTTCGTATTTTAACACTCATCTTAACATTTATTAATAATTTATTATTTGGTTAAGCTGATTTGTGTTAGAGAATGTGGTTTTGAATCCTACCTTGGCTGTTTATTACAGTTATTACCTTGGACAAGCAGCCTCACTAGGGTTAGCAGCTTTCTCCTTCAGAAAATGGAGGATTCTGACTAGATGACTTCTAGGCTAAGGCTAGCCTCTATCTGATCCCAAGAGAGGGAGAAAGTGAAGTCTATTGAGAAGAATAAGAATTAAAAGAGGACCAGAATGAGGATGATAGAGGAATGCAAGAATAACTCTACTGCTCAGAACTGAAAACAATACTCCTGATGAGGTCTGACAAGTACAGAGTTCAAAAGGACTATCATTTTCCTAAGGTGTTCTCTTTTTATTTTTCTAATTTTTTTTTTAGATGTTCCCTTCTTAATGCAGCCCAGGATTAGCATTAACTTAAGGCTGATACATCACATTGCTAAATCAAATCAAGTTTGCAGTTCACCAAACTCCATAGATCTTTTTCAAACAATCGCTTTTTAATAATGCCTCCTCCATAGTATACTTGTAAAGCTGGCTTTTTTTTTTTAGAAGGGAGGGATGGTATTCACTTATTAGATTCAGCCCAATGTTCTAGATCAGAGGTATCAAATTCACAGCCAGACAAAACTCCTAAGTCTGGGAATCATATTAAAATGAAACTGGGTGATGTTTAACAAAATAAATAAAAATACAGTACAACATAGAAAATGTTAATTTGTGGTTTTCTAAGTTAATATGCAGCCCACAGGATGCTTTCTACATACTGACACCACTGCTCTCTTCATTCTTTTATGTTAGCTGTCCCTTCCAGTATGTGATTTTCAAATTTGATGAGCATATCATTAATGCCTTTATCCAAATCAATGTTAAAAAGATGTCAAGTTGAGATTTCTGGGGTAACAAACTGCAGAATTTATGCCAAAATGACAATAAACTGGACAACTACTTTTTGAGCATGTCCATCCAATCAGTTGTGAATCTGACTATATTATCATCTAATTCATATCTCTTCATTTTTCTCTGCAAGAATAATTGGTGACAAATTATGAAAAGCTTTGCTAAAATCCATAACATTCCTTTCATCTACCAGTCTAATAATCTTCTCAAAAAAAGGCAATGGGTTAGGCTGATATAACTTATTCTTGATGACAGACTTTGCAACCACTGCTTTCCTTTCTATATATTCAAAAACTATGTCTAATAATCCTTTCAAATATCTTTCCAGAAATTGAAGACAAGTTCACTGACTTATAAGCTTTTATACTCTGCAGAAAAAAAGGAAAAAAATATCGACCAGTCCCGTTTCTCTTTCTGCTTTCAGTTATAATCTCTCCATTCTTCTCAAGCATAAATTCTATCTCTTCTTTGATACTTTTTTTTCTTTCAACATAGCTCAACAATAGTCACCCTTTTTTTATCCTTATCTTCTGTCACCAGCCTCAAGTCATTCTCAGCTTAGCATTCCTGATACTAATTTTTACACAATTCTACTGCACTGTTATAGTTATCTTATATTCATTGGTTTTGCTTTCATCTTATGTACAATTTCAGTTTGTTGGCATGATCGCTGTGCAATCAGATTGGTTTCCTGAAACAAATTACACATTACAATTATCTCCCTTTGTGTCTTCAGAATTTCATTTTAAAAAAAAGCAATTTTTCAATGAACAAAAATCTACCTTTCCTTCTCTTTTCTCCTTTTCCTTGAAAAAGAAAGAAAAACATTTTTTTTTGCAACAACTAATAATTATAATAAAAACAGCTGAGATTTATAAAGCACTTACTATGTGCTAGGTACTCTAGAAAGTGCTTTACAACTATTATCTCATTTGGTCCTCACAACAACCCTGGGAGGTAGATGCTATATGCATAATCAAGCAAAAAAATTTCCATAGTGACCCCCCCCCCAAAATATATCAATCTATATAGATTGAGTCAAACATATTTTTATAAAGAATTGGATAACATGTTTCATCTTGAGTTCTCTTGAATCGTGGCTGTATACTGCCTTGATCAGAACTCTTAAATCTTTCAAAAAGGTTTGTCTTTGGAAGGCTGATGTTATTCTATTATTTATTGTCTCGGTTATGTTCACTGTATATTACTTCATTTGTCTTCTCAGGTTTTTCTGAAACCAATCTCTCCATTATTTCTTACTTTATAAGCATATTCTATCATCTTCATATATGATAACTTGTTCATCCATTTCCTCAGCTGATGCTAGGTAAGTACTCTCTCCCTTTTTTTCCTGTTCTTTGCCACTACAAAGAACTCCTACAAATATTTTTATAAAATAAATCCTTTTCCTCCTTCTTTGATCTCTTTTGATATAAACATAGAGTGTTATCACTAAGTGAAAAAGAACAATTTAATGACATGTGGAACATAACTACAAATTACTTTCCAGAATGGTTAGACCAGTACCTGTTTTCCCACAGCCCTTCCAATATTTGTCATCTTTTTTGCGGGGGACAACTTAGGCATCTTTTTTGAGACTGTGTCTCACTATCTCCCTAAGCTAGGACTGCAATAGAAAAGCTTTGACCTGCTTTGTTTTAACCTAGGCAGATTTGATTGCCCTTAGATACTTAATGGTCCCCTACAGCAAATGAGTGCTGGACTTAGTGTGAAATTCTATTGGCTTTAGCTCTACTGCAGCTCGTAATTCCAGAGCTCAAGTGATCCATCAGTTTCAGTCCCCCCAGAAAGAAGAAATTAAAGGTGTGTGAAACCAGAGCCTGTGTCATTTCTGCAAATCTGATGAGTATGAGGGAAAACTTCAATATTACTTTAATCTGAATTTCTCTATTGGTGGTTTGGAGAATTTTTTAAATGGCTACTGATAACTTGTATATCTTCCTCTGAAAATCGTTGGTTTATATCCTTTTGCCATTTACAATGGTACAGGAATGTCTCTCATTCCTATAAATTTGAATTAATTCCCTGTGCATCACAGAAATAAAAATTTGATCATAGAAATTTGCTAGAAATATTTTCCTATTACCTACTTCTTTTGGCACATAAAGTAGGTGCTTAATAAATTCTTGCTGATCTGTTGATTTTTAGCTTCATCGGTTTGTTGTACAGGGTAAGATAGTATTTCTGCTTCTTAAAAAATTTAATTAATTTCAGTTCCCTAAATCTTAAATCTTCTCCCCTTTTCTCTGCCCTCCCTCCCCGAGATGGCTTGTAATCATATATAAGTTCTACATATATCTTACTAAACACATTTTCATCTTAGTCATGTTGCACAGACAAATTAAACAAATGGGAGAAACCATGAGAGAAATCAAAACAAAACATAACACAAGAGAAAATAGACTGCTTCATTCTGCATTCTGATTCCATCTGGATGTGGATGGCATTTTGCCTCAAGTCCTTTGGGAATGTTTTAGGTCCCTGAATTGCTGTGAAGGGCTTAGTCTATCAGAAACAGTCCTCGCACACTATTTCTGCTTTTTTACATTTGTTTATGTGGGTTTTATGCCCTCAAATACTGTTAATTGTAAATTAAGTAGTTACATTTTGCAAAGATATCATAAACAGTTAAAACTATGTTTACTCCTTTCTATTCCCATTCAGTAACTCCCACAGGTATAACATCTCAACTTTTTAGGGAGAAGGAGAGAATAGGTAATTGTATAGCATATACTATGTGCCAAGCACTTTACAAATACTATCTCATTTGATCCTCACAAAAACCATGCAAGGTAAGTGCAGTTTTTATCCCCATTTTACAATTTTGGAAAATGAAGCAAACAGAAGATAAGTAACTTGCCCACAGTCATATAGCTAGTAAGTATCTGAAACTGGATTTGAAATCGGGTCTTTCTGATTCCAGGCTCCGGAATTCCTATTTACTACACTACCTAGCTTCCTCTATGACTTTATTCCAGTCCATAGCTTTATTTTATTTAGTAGATTTATTTAGGGTTAAAAGAAATAAAGTGAAGAACCCCACCCCTACCCCCATTGTAGCTTTTTTGACTCTTTCTCCCTGTAAATAATATAATATTTAAATGTTATGCTATTCTGTGCATATATGTCTACTACTAAGGCTAATTTATTCTCTATTGTACCTTTTAGCTAAATGTAGTTTTGCTATTCATATTTTTTAATTAAGTTCATTTTTGCTCTTATTTGTCTGAGCTATGATTTCTACCTCAGCCTTTTATACTTAAGCTGAAGCAGCCTGGGTTTTACTACAGGCCATCATTTTAACTGGGTTAATCTGAATGTTTCAAGTGTGTTTCTTATAAAGAACTAAACTTCTGGCTCATGTGACCAAGAAATGGAAAACTAGATATCGTCTATGACCTTTATAATGCCTCAAAATTCTTTCAAAACAGAATTTATATAGCAAAAATAAAGCAAATTCAGTCTTCTCTGTCAGATGTATTAAACTTGCAAAACTCCCCAGCGCAACTTGAACCAGATTAAAATGTAATTGGGAGATGTTTAACAAAAGAAATAAAAATCTAATAATACAGAGATAATATTGATTTGTGGTTTTCCAAGTGAATATGTAGCCTGCAGGGATCCCTTCCATTTAAATTTGACACCACTCTGTCTAGGATATCAGGAAACCAAAAGACAATAAAAACTCCATAACATAAACTAATGCCTACCTCACGCTCATTCGGTACACTATAATCTACTGATTGCCACACTTTTGGCAGCAGGGCTGCAGTAACCACCCAACCCATGAGCTTGCAACAAAACATAATCTTACACTATGGTCCCATCTCTTTTCCAATGCCAGGTAGTCTAAGAGCCAAACTGCATTAATTTGGTATAGATTTGATAACTGGCACCAAGGCAACATTATGTACTGCAAAGGATCTCTGCATGAAAGACAAGAAGAGGGAAAGGGGCAGGACATGTGCCTGCTCCTGAAAAAGAGATCAATTCCACATTCTCACCCTCTTTCCGGGCTAGGGCATCCAAACTCTATACAGCAGAAATCAGCCTAGATGACAATAAGATCAACGTGATAGTGTTGTGTTCTGTCAGGACAGAAAACTGAGTGAAAAAGGGATCAAAACAAGATACTATGCACCTCTATGTGGCAAACCACTAAGGCTGAGAGAAAGAGCCCAGCATCCAGTATCCAGCAAAGGCTAGTTCTGTTCCTTCAGTAGTCACTTGGGGCAAAGATCCAGGCTAGACAACCATGAATTAATCAGCGTGGGAGGAGGCTGAAACACTTTGAGATAAAGACTCCAGGGAAACCAACATCAGAGGGGAGAGCATCAGAAAGTGAGCAATAAGAGGAAATAAGTGGGGAAAGACTGAAGTCACCAAACATCTCAAAAAGAAGAAAATCTAAGGACCTTGAGCATAAGCAGGTAAACCAGGAGGAAAACATTAACAAAAGATCTAAGAAATGAGTTCACTAATTTATGAATAAATACTGTACAATGAAGGAAAATGTTTCAGAACTTGATGACATAGAGGTCTGAGTGGAATATGGAATCACAGTTACATAGTTCTTGAATGGTTTAAAAGATAAATGAGAATTATAAGGGAAAAATTTATGGTCTGCAAAGCAGAAATAATTGGCAGAATGGAAAAACTTGAGTTTTCAGTGGCAAGTCTCACCACAGAAATAAAAGAGAAGATAACTAATTCAGAATGTAAATCCAGAGAGACAAAAGACAATCTAGAGAGAGAAGCCAAAAGCAATAACGTTAAAAGAAAATATGACCTCTATTCAAGCAAAACATATTGATCTCAAAGACAGTATATGTAAAACAGCCTCTGGATTATAGGTCTCCCAGAAAAGTACAAGTCAAAAAACTTGAACACCACAATAAGGGAAATTATATAAGAAAACTGCCCAGAACTTCAAAGAATCGATAGTTCCCCTCTATAAAATAAACCCAAGATTGCAAAACTATAAGAAACATAAAGGTAAAATTCCATGGATGAAAAATAAAATGTTCAAGCCACCAAGAGAAAGACCTTCAAACACAAAGGAAAAGAAAATTGGATGACAGGACTCTTCTGCATTTAATAGAAAATATAAGATGGAATGGAACAATGAGTTCCAAAGACCAATGGAGTTCAGGATGTAGTCCAGGGTGACCTATCCTACAAATCTGAACTTAATCATAAATGAAAAAAAAATGAATGTTTAGTAATAAAGAGATATTCGAAATACTCTTAAAAAGAAAATGAAGAGATGATTTGCTTCTCAAATACTCTAGAGAAAAGAAATGCAGGCAAGGTTAAAAAAACTAAAACAGTCAAAGAAAGCCATAGCAATAGAATGAAAAAAGAATAAATGGTCAAAGACTTTTCCCAAATGTACACAAGCAGACAAGGTTGAGGGTGGAAGTCATGCAGAAATGATGGTGGAGAGGTGAGCCCCATGACAGCCCACCCAAAGGAAAACCACTGGTTTTTTTATTATGGGGGGGCTTGGAGGGTGGGTCTAAAATACAAAGTGAGAAGGTATATGGAATAGGGAAGAAGAGGAGAAGGACAGAAGGCAGTGTGCGTCTTGGTCAAGTTGAAGGTTAGGAATGAGGGAAAAGTGATTCCTATGGACTTGCAGGAAACAAAAAGCCTGCAAACGACTGGGTAAGGAGATAATGGAGGAATTGAAAAGTGGAAGACAAGAAGGAAAGAGAAGGCGTATTAGGTGGTGGGAAGGGCTTCCAGATGAATACTCCTATGAACAAAGAGAGATGTTCTGTGAAGTAAGATGAGGATATTGTGTTCGATGTGGTATGGAGAATTTGATATTTGAAAAGATTGCTTACCCTGCTTGGGGCAGCTGCACAATGCAGGACATGGGTGGTTGGGGTCTGCTATGGGGCGATAATTCCCAATGATAAGTTTACTCGGGACATGATGAAGTCAAAGAAATCCAAAACAAGTGCAGTTGCATGGGAAATGAGATGTCTTCTGTTTTATGGGTGAGTTTATTCCACTCACATTCATAGTAATTACTGTAAAGTGTGTTTCTAACCCACCCTTACTCTCCTTTCTCACTTAGCATGTTTCTTTTCCTTTCCATTTTTTTCGTAATTTCCCCCCAAATTTTCTTAAGATCTTGAAAATATAATAAGAACACTGGCAGGCCTATCGTCTTCAATTAGACTGCATGACGCCTGAGGATTCTGAGGATACAAACATATCATCTCTACCATTATTCCTTATACTTGATAATGTAGGGTTACTTTTTTATGTTGTTCTTGACTCGTGTTTTGTGTTTCAAAATTTCTTCTCATCTCTTTTCTTTTTTGTTACAAATGCTTAAAAAACTTTTATTTCATTGAAAATCCATTTTCCTACCTTTAGGCATTATGTTAGTTTGGCTGAGTAAGCAGTTCTTGGTGATAAGACTGTATTTTTTGACTTCTGAAATATCATATTTTATCATATTATACTATAATTTATCATGTCTTCTTAGGGAGGCTACTGACTGTGGCTTCTTAAAGGTTTTTTAAAAAAAATTCTGGCTGCTTATTGTATTTTTTCCATTGACCTGTAAACATTTTCACTGTAATTTCCTGGCATTGTAATGTTGAGATTTCTCTCACTCTACCTTCTGATTGTAAGAGATCTTGGAAGATTCCTTTCATAAGTTCTTAAATTATTATGTCTAGGCTCTTATGTTGGTCATTTTTGAAATAGTTCAATGATTCTTATATGATTTCTCCTTGTTTTCCCAGATAATCATTTTTACGATATTTCACTTTTTTCTTTTTATAAATTTTATTTACTTTATTCTGAACTTAAGAAATAAAACAAGCAGTTCCATAACAGAATAGGATAGAAAAAAAGATAACTGAACATGAAACTACAGAGCTATTATATAAAAAAGCTTTTCCTTTTAAATATACCAAAGTTGTCATGTAATTTTCTCTTTATTTTCCTTTTTTCCTTCTACCCTCTTTTCTGTCCTAGAGATGGCTACCATTAGGCACAAATCATCATATATATATATATATATATATATATACACACACTTCCATTCATCAGTTCTCTCTCTGGATACAGATAATGTCTTCCTTCATATGTCCTTCATAGCTAATTTGGGTATTCACAATAGTCAAAATGACTTATTCATTCAAAAAGTCCACAACTTGTTCAGTCATTCCTGAAATGACAGCCATCTCTGCAATTTCCAGTTCTTTACCACCACAAAGAGAGCACCACAAAGAGAGCTGCTATAAATAATTTACAACATATAGATTCTTTTCCTTTTTCCATAGTCATCTTGGATCTGTTTCTGTGGTATTGCTGGGTCAAATAGTATAACCTATTTAATCACTCTTTGGGCATAATTCCAGATTGCTCTCCAAAACACTCAGATAAGTTCACAATTCTACCAACAGTGAATTAGTACCCCAAATTGTCCATAACCCCTCCAACATTTATCGCCTTCCCCTTCAATCATTTTAGCCAATCTGAGAGATGTAAGATGACATCTCAGGGTTGTTTTAATTTGCATTTCTTTGATCAGTAATGACTTTGAGCATTTTTTCATGTGACTATAAATTGTTTTGATTCCTTCATTGGAAAACTGTGTGTTCATATCCTTTGAGCATTTATCAATTATGAAATGATTCATTTTCTTACAGATTTGACAGTTATTTATACAGCTGAAATGGGAGACATTTATCTGAGAATCTTTCTATAAATTCATGCCCTCCCCCACCCCAAATTTTCTGCTTTCCTTCTAATCTTGGCTACATTTGTTCTATTTGTACAAAACCTTTTTAATTTAATGTAACCAAAACTATTCATTTTTACATCTTACTGCGCTCTCGTTTATTCATAAATTGTTCACATTATCCATATTATCCAATTGTTCAAATTATCCATAAGTCTGATGGGTGATATATTCAATGTTCTTCAGATTTTCTTGTAATATCTCATGCATCCATCTTGACCTTAACTTGGTAAATGGTGTAAGACATTGGTCTACACCTAATTTCTCCCAATTTGCTTTCCAGTTTTCCCAAGTTTTTTTTTTTTTTACCAAATAATGTATTATCTCCAAAACTTGTCTTTACACTAGTCAAAATTTACCATATTTATTTGCTGCTTTAGATTGTATGTCTACTCTGTTCCACAGATCTACCTTTCTATTTCATAGTCAATATTAGATAGTCTTGGTAATTACTGACATAATATAGTTTGAGTTGTGGTGCTGCTAAAATCTCCTTCCTTTACATTTTTTTCATTAATTCCCCTAATATTCTTGACTTTTTGTTTGACCAAATGAATTTTGTTATTGCCTTTTCTAATTTTATAAAAAAAATTAGCAATTTAATTGGTATCGTGTTGAATATATAAATTAGCTGAGGTAAAATTCTCACTTTTATTCTATTGGCTCTGCCTACCTAGGAACAATTAATATTTCTCCAATTTTAAAAATCTGATTATTATTCTACTTTCATAAGGTCTTAAATGGTATGTCATTCAACAATCTCAGAGACGGGTCAGAGTTAGGACCTCCAAGCATGCTTTCAGTGTACCAAAGCAGACTGATCCAAGACCAAATCTGATTTCTGATCTTTTGGTCTTAACAAATTCCTGACCTGGATTTGTTTGAGCAACACAACATTGGGCTTGCCCTTGTTTCAGGCTCCAGTAGACTGCAGCTGGACATAACCACTGTCAGTTAACCAGAAAGTTCCTCAAGTTCACAGTTATATAACTCCTGACGCCTCTTTTATCTGGGTTATCTGCCCTAGGTATTCTGCTGAGGGCTTTAGATAAAGCTATGGTGCTGGAACTCCACCAGATTTACTCCCAAGGCCAGAGTCATGCAGCTGGCTCACTTCTGTACTTCTTTCTTACTCAGTACATAGCTTAGTGCCCAGAACTGCTCCTCACCCTGTTAACCAGCTCTGGAATGAAAGTAACAGAACTATCAGATGATAGCTATTCCTGCTTATTTCAAAAAGGTCAGACTACTCTGTGATAAATCTGGGGTTTGTTTTATTTTGTTTTGTTTTTACCCTAGTGGTCACTTACAGGGCAGGCCTCTAGATCAGGTGCTATGCTAGAATACTCTCTGTGATTGACTTCTGGTTTGATTCTTTCTCCAGTGCATGTTAATCTTTCTGTCTGACTCTCTGCACTGACTTGGGTTATAAAAATAATTCACTGCAATTTTTTTCTTGTATGTGCCAATTAGGACTCCATAGAGTGTGTTTTATTTTGTTTTTTGAAAAAATAAATTTTTATTGATGTCTTCTGTTGTAAAAATCACTATCATTATCTCTATTTTTCTTTCCCCATCCTTTTCCGAGGGCCATACTATATAACAAATAGCATTTTTTTAATGAGAAAAAAATAACTCAGCACAAATGATTGATACCAAAGATCTAATAGTGAAGAAAACTGTTAAACACCAAAGCATAAGCTGATAAAGCAAGAGCAAAGATACTAAAATTAGAAGAGGAGATGAATAATAAAACACCTGTGAATGTCTAAATATTTCAAGACATAGGAATTAAATTAGCACCTAATAAAACACAGAGCCCTGCAAGTTCTCAAGAGACTAGGGAATAGCAGGATGATGTCAAAAAATGGTTAAAAAGATAAATCAGAAACTTTAGAATTTTTTTAATTGTTTTTTTCAGTCCTATCCTACCTTTTATGACACCATTCGGGGGTTTCTTGGCAGAGATACCACAGTGGTTAGCTATTTCCTTCTCCAGCTCATTTTACAGGTGAAGAAACTGAGGCAAATGGGGTTAAGTGACTCACCCAGGATCACATAGCTAGGGAAGTGTCTGAGATCAGAGTCTTCCAAATTCTATCCACTGCACCACCTAGCTACCCCAGAAGAATTTAGAATAATAATAAAAATACAACAGAAAATACCAGAATAGAAAAAACTTTAATCCATAGGGAAAGAGTATCTCCAAAGAAATAAGAGATAAGAGGCTGAGAATACAAATTTAGAAATCTACTGGAGTGAAAGAAATAATAGAAAAAAAAAACTGCCCAGAACTTGTGAGTACAGAAAAATAACCCAAATATCACCCCCAGGAAAACAACAGCAGCAATGAAAACCACAATAGAAGTGATATATCAAACTACAAGACATGGGGGTGGGGAAGGAAAGGAAACAAAACATTTATAGCACTTTTACTATGTGTTAGACACTGTGCTAAATGTTTTACAGATATTGTCTCATCCAATATTCATAACAACCCCTATAACATACGTTCTGCTATCTTTATCTTACAGTTGAGGAAACTGAGGCAGAGAGATTAAGTGACTTGCCCAGACTCAAACAGCATGTGTCTGAGGCTATATATGAACCCAGGACTTGCTGAGAGAAGGCTCAGTGCCCTATTATACTACCTTGTTGCCTTGGTTAAACATACCAGTTAAGTTTAATAATTCCAATGGCAAACAAAATTTTCAAGCAATCAGGTAAAAGACCTGCAAAAATAAAATTTAAAACAAGATTCTGCAACCCAGCAGAAACTGCAGAATCAAATGCTCTGATAAACATGGGAGGTCAAGATGTAAATCAATATGGTATACTGTACAAACCTGAGCCTAGTCATTAATGGGAAAAGATGGATGTTCAATAAGAAGAGATACACGAAAGACTTCTTGGGGGGAAAATCAGTTCAACTTACAATCAAAGAAACACATGAAAAAATATATAATTACTAAATCAAGATCAAATTATCCAATAAATTAATTCATCTCCAAAGATAATTAAAAGAAAAATACAATAACTAGAAAAACATTTATTGGGTTAAAAAATAAACAAGAACAGAGTGATCCTTAAGAGATTTCTTTCTGAATGTACACAAGGAGTTAAGATGAAAGCAGAATTTAAAGGAATAGGAGAAATGATGGTGGAGGAGCAGGTCTGAAACACCATGATCTAAACCCCATTACTCCATTTATAGGTAAATCAATGTATTTTGTGGAACTAACTTATAGACTGAAAGGTTGCATAAAGAGCATTAAGGAAAATAGAGAATAGAGGGGAGTAACATATCCTAATTAAGTCCATGGACAAAGGGAAAGTCTATAGAGGAACAGATGAGGTGACAAAGAGAGAAAAGAAAAAGAGAAATTATTAACTCAATGGGGAGGATGATCCCACTAAAAACTATTCCGATAATGGGGGAAGACGGTTGAATATTCTTTTTTCATGTATTTTTTTACTTCTCAACATTCATTTTTAATATAACTTTGTATTTTCAAATTCTTCCTCCCTTTCCCAAAATGACAGGCAATATGACCCAAGGTATACATATGTAATCATACAAAAATGTCTCCACATTAGTCATATTGTGAAAGAAGAAACAGAACAAAAGGGAAAAGCCAAAAAATCCAAAAAACAAGTGAAAATAGTATGTTTTGATCTGCATTCAGACTCCATATTTGTTTCTCTGGATGTGGGTAGCATTTTCTATCATGCATCTTTTGTAACTGTCTTAAATAATTGTATTGCTGAGAAAAGCTAAGTCAAGCATAGTTGATCTGATGATGTCGCTGTTACTGTATACAAAGTTCTGGTTCTTCTCACTTTATATCAGTTCATGTAAGATTTTCCAGATTTTTCTGAAATCCACCTGCTCATCATTTCTTATAGCATAATAGTATTCCATTACATTCATATACCACAACTAGGTCAGGCATTCCCCAGCTGACGGGCATTCCCTCAGTTTCCAATTCTTTGCTACCACAGAAAATGCTACTATATTTTTGTACATGTAGGTCCTTTTTCCTTTTTTACGATATTTTTGCTATACAGACCTAGTAGTGACATTCCTGGATCAAAGAGTATGTACAGTTTGATAGCCCTTTGGGCATAATCCCAAAAAACTCTCCAGAATGGCTGGATCAGTTCACAACTTCACCAACAATGCATCAGTGTCCCAATTTCCCCCATCTCTTCAAACATTTATCATTTTTCTTTTCTGTTATATTAGCCAATCTGATAAGTATGAGGTGGTACCTCAGAGTTCTTTTAATATTGATTTCTCTGAAAAGAATGCATTTAATATTTCTACCTTTATGTATTTGGTTGTGAGGTTTTTATACTCTAATACATGGTCAATTTTTGTGTAATGTACTGCTGAGGAAAAAGTGTATCCCTTTCTATCCCCATTCAGTTTCCTCCAGAGGTCTATCATATCTAACTGTACTAAAATTCTATTCACCTCCTTAACTTCTTTCTTGTTTATTTTGTGTTTAGATTTATATAGTTCTGAGAGGGTCCCCCACTAGTTGAGGTCTCCTGCTAGTATTCTTTTTGCTATTTCCTCCTGTAATTCACTTAACTTCTCCTCTAAGAATTTGGATACCCTTGCTATTTTTTACGTCAGCTGAAACATAACATATACTTCTCTAGCCTTTTACCTTACAGTTCTGGTTTTTATTCCACTCTGCTATCTGTTTCTGTTTTATGGGAGAGTTCATCTCATTCACAGTTATGATTAATAATTAAGTATTTCTCTCCATCCTATTTGCCCCCTTTTTATACTTTTCTCTCTCCTTTCATCCTGTCCCTCCTTACCAGTGTTTGGCTTTTAACTACTGCCTCCTCCAATCTGTCCTTCCTTTTCTTCCCACTTTTCCTTCCTACTTTTTTACAGTGTAAGATAGATTTCTCTAATCAACTGAGTGTATGTCATTCTCTCTTTGAGCCAAATCTGATGAGTGTAAGGGTCAAACAATACTCACCTCCTCCCTTGTTTCCCTTTATTGCAATAGGTCTTTTATGCCTCTTCATGTGATATAATTTACCCCAGTCTGCCTCCCTCATTTTTCTTCTCCCAATACAATCCTTTTTTAACCCCTTAATTTTTATCATCAGATCAAATTCAACTTATACCCATACCCTCTATGTATACTCCTTCTACCTGTCCTAATAGAGATAGAGTTCTTAAGAGTTGCAAGTATCAGCTCTGTAGGGATGTAAACAGTTTAACTGCATTGAATATCATGCTGTTTTTTCTTTCCTATTTACCTTTTTATGATTCTCTTGAGTTCTATTTAAAGACTGAATTTTCTGTTCAGTTTTAGTCTTTTCATCAAGAAAGTATGAAAGTCCCCTATTTCATCGAAAGCCCTTTCCCCCCCCAAAAGATTATGCTCAAAGTTGCTCAGTAATCAATTCTCGGTTGCTCCTCTACCTTCTGGAATATCATATTACAAGCCCTCTAATCCTTTTATATAGAAGCTGCTATGCCCTGTGTAAGGAGAAGCTAGGTGGTGCAGTGGATAGACTGCAGGATAGAGTGCAGGAGTCAGGAGAAACGGAGTTCAAATCTCACCTCAGACACTTGACACTCATTAGCTGTGTGACAATATCCTCTCTGAGTTCTTAGGGGCAACTGGCATAAGAGGAATAAGAGGTCCAAAAACCAAGGAGAATACTATATGGCAAATGGAAAGAAAAATTATCCTGTGGAGTACTGAGACACAGAACTAGATTGCGCAATCTGGGATAGAGGGAAATGTTTACCATGAGGTAAAACCTTCTATCCTCATTACCTCTCTCAAAGACTGATAAAACAAAGGAAGGGGATAAATGATGGGGGGGGGAGGGCAGTGGGGAAGAGAGGAAGAATGAAAATAACTAAATAAAAGTGAAAAGGGGACTCAGTAAATTAAAGAAAACTCCAAGTTAAAGGTTGACAAATTAAGAGTAGAAAGTTTGAGAATAAGAGAAAGAGAGGCCATGGAAACAGTTACCTTAAAGTAGTTTGATAAAAATTTATTCATAGGGATTAAGTACTTACTTAAAAGAGGAAAGAGAACAAGGAAAAAATCCTAATACAGAAAAAAAATACTAGAGAAACAAATAGAAGAAAATGTAAATCCAACTCTCATAACTTTAAATGTAAATTGATTAATCAGTAAAATACAATGAAGAAAAATGACAGATTAGATAAGAAAAGAAAACCTTCAAATTTACTGATTATAAGAAATAGGACTATAAAGTAAAGACATATGCAAAGTAGAAATTAGAGGGAGAAATACAATTTACTATTCATCAAGTAAATTCAAAAAAGCAAGAGCTGCAATCATGTTATGAGACAAATCAAATAGAAATATTCAAAATATAAACAGAAATTAAAAGGGAAATTACATTATTCTAAAAACAGCTAAACCACAAACCAATATCAAAACACAACAAATACATATTCATCAAATGTCACAGTATCTAAATCCATAAAGCAAAAATTAACTGAACTGCAAGGCAGAAGGTTATACAATAACAGGAAACTATGTTACTCTCTCAGAGTTAAAAAAAATCATGGAAGGATATACAAAAAGAAAATACATAATTGACCATATTGATGAACAAATCAGATCTAAATGACTTATGGTTCCTTTTGAATAGGACCATTACAGAATGAAACTTTTACAAAAACTGAACAGGGCAGAGAGATATTTAAATGGTAAATCCATCTTTTGGAGACCATAATACAATGAAAATAATAATTAGTTAAGGAGAGTAGATAGTAAGTAAATAGTAAAGGAGAACAAACAAAAAAAGAGATCTAAATGGAGATTAATAATGAAATCTTCAGTGGTGAGTGAATCAATGAACAAATCACAGAACAATTAATAATTATGTGAATTACAACACTAATTATAATTCAAAACAACACACTAACATTTCTGAGATGCAGCTAAAGCAGTCCTCCAAGGAAAAACAATATCCCTAAAAATATACATTAGCAAAATAGAAAGAGCATTAAAGAAATAAATATACATTTAAAACAATTAGAAACCCAACATTAACCAACAGAAAGCAAGCACAATCTTGAAAATTAGAGGAATATATTGGATATATTGGAGACCAAAGGGGCTATAGAAATGATAAAACTAAAAGTTGGTTCTTTGAAGACTTAAAAATTGATAAACCTGACTAAAAAGTAGAAAGCCCAAAACAAATCCAAATCAACAAGTTAGCAAATGAACAAAGCAAATCCAAATGAAACCAAGAGACAGAATTATCAGAAACTAATTTGCATGGTTATAGCCCCCAAACCATAAGAATATTAAAAAAAAGAAGCTGCTTTAAAAATCTATAAAGCATCTAACAGAACATTAAATAATGATTTTTAAACAATGCAATATTGTAAAAGGAACTAGAACTAGCAATACAGTGACTACCAAAGAAAATCTTCAAGTTTTTATATATACAGGAAAATTCAATAGAATTTTTAAAGAAAATTAATACCAATACTATTATTCTCAAAAACTGAGGAAGAAAAACTATATTAAACAAATATCCTTTATGAGACATATTGAGTCCAATTAGCTAAATCAGGGAAAGATGAAGAAAATATTAAAACTCTAGGCCAGAATCACTAATGTAAATTCATTTTTAAAAAAAATCCTGTCAAATAGACAACAACTTACCCAAGAAAGTACTCTTTAAGACCAAGTTGGACTTGTACTAAGGTTGCAAGGATGCTTCATCATTAGGAAAACAATCAAAACATTTAATCATATTAAAAACAAAGATATCTGAAACCACAGGATCATCTACATACATGAAAGGGAAAAAACTTTTTGACAAAAACTACCAGGGTTACCCTTCCTTCTGCAACATAAATTAGGCTAGTTTTCCCCTGAAAATGTACAAAAGCTATCTCTGAAATTTGATTGGTTCAGGGTCAAATGTTTAAGCTTTACCTCTCTTGATGAATCTTCCTGGACACCTAAAAGCATACAATAGCCCACTGACAAAGAGTCTGAACATCTCAGACTCAGTGGATGCCCCACCTCACTCAAATGACTACACCCTGCCCAGCTAAATAGACACATTTCCATATGGAAACAAGAAGGAAGTGTAGCAACTTTACCCAAGCTAATTACTGTTGACTATCCTTGATAGACTGCAGCTAAATCAGTATAAATGGAAATTAGCATAAGACGGTCCTTTGGCTCATATCATAAGTGAAATGGAGAAAAGGTGCTGTAAATAGGGAGGGTGGCTGATCAGATTTGGAGCTCCATGGAGAATACTCTCAATGGAACAGGGAGCATAGTACAGTTCAAATGGAGCAAATAGCTCATTGAATATTGAAGGGAGTGTTAAGAGAGAGGATAA
This sequence comes from Bettongia penicillata ogilbyi, assembly GCA_023548195.1. NCBI lineage: Eukaryota > Metazoa > Chordata > Mammalia > Diprotodontia > Potoroidae > Bettongia > Bettongia penicillata. Next base: position 991,264 of record JAJHZJ010000525.1, on the reverse strand, counting down.
AGAAAGTGCCAAGTTGAGCAAGTCATTGTTGACTATCTTGCAAAAGTTGAATGGTTAGTACAACAGAGTTTAAAGTGAACTAGCCTAGCACGTTCTGCAACTTGAAACAGCTCTTACCTTTAAGGATCATGCAACAAAAGCTAATGGGGCAATGAAGGGAGTTTGTAATCATACACGAGAAGAGAGTTGTGCTAATGAGGATGTGGACCAAGAGCCAAAGAACCCATAATACTTGGGGATGGAAGAGTGATCTCTAATCCACAGATATCACTTTAGCTTGCTGAGATTAATGTTGTAAGATAGGAAGAGAGAACTGAAGAAGAGATTTAGGGAGATTTCTGGGTCATATGACTAACAAGCAGTGGACTAAACATTTTCTCCGATCTTTACCATTTTTAAACCTCTCCAAAAGAAGAGTTATGTGCAAAAAAATCTCATGTCTCTTCATCATGAATCTCTCTCAAGAACTGGGCAATTAGAGGGGGAGGGAGCATTAGACATGCCAAGTACCAAATAACATCATAAAAATGAAGGTGATTACATTTTTACAGACAGGAAAAGACTAATTATTAATATAGGAGTCATTCATAAGCCAGTTGTCTATGTACAGTAAGATCGCTAACCTGTTAAAGCAAAAGTCAGAATTGATTGAAAGGTAGAATAATGAAGACAAAAGGCTATAGCTAACATGCAACAATTAAATCCTGACTAAACAAAGTGATAAATAATGAAATGGATAATAGAAATTACATCAACATTGACTGTAATCATTATACATATATACATATATATGTATATATATACATATATAAAGTTTAACCAATATAAATCAGTTGCCATAAGAAGGAGGTCAAACAGTCTTTAAAAAAAGCTCCTTAATTGGGAAAGATGTGAGTTTCTTACCTATGGAGAAGGAAAATGGCAACCAAATGCAACAGAGAATATCAATTTTCTTAAGAAGGTTTCATGGATGATGATGAGCAGTATTATCCCATAAAGCAGTACAGAGTAAACAGAAAATTCAACAATAGATCCAACAAAGCAAAGTCATTCCAAGGTCATTTAATGAAGAAAATAGAAAGAAGAAAATAAGCAGAAGAAAAAAAAAGATAAAGGGGGATATAGAAGGGGACTAACCTGCAAACGCTTTTATTTTTTTTTTTAACTTTTCATAATCAAGAACACTAGAACTGCCCCATTTTGCCTCTAACACCAAGGTCATGAGTATGTTTAAAGAGGAAGCAGAACTGTACAAAAGAGAACAAAGACAGGAAAAATAACTAGGTTCAACCAAGCATACATAAAGAAGATCCATGTTGGAAGTGATAAAAATGTGAGACAGATTCACAAAGTATCTCAACAACGAGGAGATAAAGGTGAAGATAAAAATCTTGGACCTTAGTACTTACTACTGGAAAAAAAGGCAACCAAGAGAATATTAACAGCTTATGGCCCTACATTCCTGTTTTAGCATCTATACAAAAACTTTTTGACTCACCTAGACATGCATCAGGAGTTTCCTTGATGAGGGTACTAGTAGGGAACAGGCAGCTTTTTGAATGCAATATTCTACAATGGACCACATCTTTACCATCATGCAGTTCACTGAAAGAAGTAGAGAATACAAGGTGTCACTGTGCTTTCTGTTTCTTGATTACGAAAGCAAAAAAACCCCATCTGACTTGATAGAGTAAAATTTGCCTAAAATATGAGTAAAAAGCTTTCTTCTAACAAGGCATTTGCCAACCATAGGTCAAAGTTATTCACGATAACTTTGAAAAATATAATACTAGATAATCTTCTTCAAGATCCTCTGCTTACTGGATAAGGTAACAAAATATAAAGATTGTTGCTTTTCCAAGGGTCTTTTGCTGTTGTCATTAAGGAGATGCAACTCAAAATCAAAGTTCCTTATGGATACTGAAGTCCTTGGGATATCCCATTTTGTGGAAGGCATGGTAATGGTTACATTAAGCACTAGAATGTAACAGTTTCTCTTGGAACATACTTGTAACTCCTCAAAAGACCTTGTTCTGACTGTCTAACACACTAAAGGACAAAATGGATAAAGAATGCCTATCACCTGGATTATGGACCGCTTGTAGAATTTTGCATAAAAATTTGGTAGGGAGGTGGCAGAGAAACTCAAATTTAAATCATGCCTCAGATACTTAACTGGTTAATTGGATGACCCTAGCCAAGTCATTCAACTTTTCTCAGCCTTAGGACTTGTGGTACAGGGATAGCAAGAGCACCTACCTCACAAGGTTGTTGTGTAGATCAAACAGAATAACATATGAAAATCACTTTGCAAAACTTAAAGCATTATAAAAATATAACTATTATTGAATCTGGAACAATTTGGGCATAGAATTAAATATAAGGAGAGTAAGTTGGATACTGGATTACCTTCAAAAAAATGAAAAACTTCTTTAATAATGCCAAACTTCTCCAGGAAAGAAAGGCCCATCTTTTTAATATTCACATTCTAATTGTGTTGCTATGTGGCTGAGAGACAAAGAATCCCACCACAAGCTCCCAGGAACTGAAAATAAATATCACATGGAGAGCTGTGGGCAGGCTCAGGGTAGGTGTGAGTGGGTTGCATCATAACCAATATAGAATTTCAAGTAGGAACTGGAATAAAAACTGGAATCAGGGTCTGTCAGTATGACAGGAAAAGAAAGACTGGCCAGCTCATGGGTAAAGTGAGGGATGAGAGGGGGGCAGTTTGACCTTCCACCATCAGGAGAAAATAAGTAAAGCATACTAGGTGGACCCCCTCTGTGAACTTATGGAGTACATAAACAAATCTCACAGGATCGTCAGGGATAGATGAGGCTGGATCTGTCCCATGGATCCATTTATGGATGGCTGACAATGCTTGGGTTTTCCTTGCCTCTATCAAAAAATTGAGAAATAAGTGGTCGCCTAGAAACCATTTCCTCATTTTTAGGAAAATCAGATTCAAAACAGAATTCTTCCTTGTTTCTTTTGTACCTTTTAAAAGAATTATCATTAAGGTTAAGTATAAAAAATTATTAGCGTCTCTATATTTGGTAGAGAGACAAAGGGCCAGCAGATGTGCTGGAGATAGACGGAATCTCCTGGCATGATAATACCATGTTTTTACTTTTTATTTTTTTGCCAGATTTGTGATCTATTCAGTAAATTCTGCTTCAGTTTCTTCTTTCTATTCAAGTGGTATATTTTATCTATTCAATGAGGTATATTGCAATGACCAAAATAACTTCTGATAAATGCCCTCCACCAAGTTGTCCTGTCTTGGTTTCTAGATTTACTCATGGATATACCTATATAAGAGGAAGCTACATGGTACAGTGGTGGATAGGCTTGGAATCAGGAAGACCTGAGTTCAAATCCAGCTTCAAACACTTCCAAGCTATCTGACCTTGGCAAGTCATTTAACCTCTGTTTGCCTTAATCCACTGGAGAAAGAAATGGCAAAGCGTTCCATTATCTTTGCAAGAAAATCTAATGGACAGACTGGTGTGCGATGGTCCATAGGGTCACAAAAAATAAGACACAAATGAACAACAACATACCTATATACCAAAGAAAACCTTATTGAAAACATCAACGCACAATGTTGTACCTGATTCCGTCTATGATTTTTAACCTCAACTGGCAATTATCAGTTCAGAGTTTCAGATCATTTTTCCTCTAGCTGAGTCAACATTTTCATCATCCTCTCCTCATATTCTTCTCCAACCTTTCTAGAGATAAGGTAGATTAACACTGTCAGGTAGTTCATGTCGTAATTACTTTCTCCATCAGTCAATGGCAACTGGAAGATGCCCCTAAGATGCCTTGGGGAATATGTTCAGCTGGTAAAAATTCCTCTGGGCAATGAAAGTCATCTTTTTCTTGCCTTTCTCTACCACAGGCATCTAGCCATTGAATACTTCCAATACCGAGAATCACTTTCTCTCCATATTCCTTCCCTTGCTAACCAGTAAACAGTTTAAGACATCTTGATTTTTTGTCATCATGACTTGACCTATTTTTGTTTTTTATTCAAAGTTCAAAACTCTGTACACACTCTTCTTTCATACCATAGTATAAGTGATGCATATAAGCTACTAGAATCATTATATCATTGACAAGTAGATGTTTTAAATGATTTCTGAAGTTTTCCATCAAAGATAAAAACATTTTCCTACATCATTCCTGGAGTCTTTGGAAGTACGTAAATTAAATCATGTGTGTGTTCACCAAGCACTTTCCACGTCCCACTCATGCAATGAGTTTCTGCTTCAACTCAGCCTTCGAGTCTTCTAGTATTGAATCATTACTGAGGTCAATCATCTCAGGATCACTGTCCATGTATTCCTGGCACCTAGCACAGTATCTGACAGGTAGCAGCTACTTAATCAAAGCTTTACGGCTGATTCCAGTTAGTGTTGATGCACTGAAGAAGATGTTCCCTAGGTTTGTGCTCACTTTCCAAACCAACCCAAAGTACTCACTTTTCTATTTATATCAACAATCTCTTTGGCAAAAGCTCCTTTTGATGTGTCCTGGATATGGGTAGTATTTATCACTCACGTCATCAAATTTAAGCCATTCTAAAAGCTGTAATGTATTTAAGAATATCTCTTGTAAGAGGATGGAAAGTGATGGTTATGCATGTACCATGATCCAAAAGAGTTGTGTACTCCACATCATTAATATTCATATCCTGATGTGTAGGGTCCTGTGAGTGTTGATATACTAAAGTCATCAGCAACTGGTGATGAACTCATGCTCACTATTTTTAGTGTCCAGAGAAACCCTCTATCCTGGTACTACCTTCCGTTCCCAATTCTGGTCCTATTGGGAAGGGAAAAGGAAGGGAAGAGGCAAATATATAGTACCTACCATGTATCAGATACTGAGCTAAGGAGTTTTACAAGATTATCTCATTTGGTCCTTACATCCATCCTGCGAGGTAGTTACTATAAGGAAACTGAGGCAAACAACAATCAACTTGCCCAGGGTCATACAACTATTAAATGTCTGAGGCCAGATCTGAACTCAGGTCTTTCTTACTCTCAGTCCAGAATTCTATCGAGTATGCCATCAACTGCCTCTATGGGCCTCACTTCCAAGCGACATTCTGAAGCTGACATTCTTACTCTAGGATGGAATCTTAAGGTCTTCTAGCAGAGAAGTGGAGGCTGTGGTCTGTGGGTGTATATGATGGGAAGTGTGGAACAGGGAAAAGCCTATATCTCCACTTCTACTGTGGATCAGGATCATGGAATCAGCCAATATATCAGGGCTAGGACCTGCAGCTGGGAAACCAGAGCATGAAGCAGAAGCATGGATGGGGAGGCCTTCAGTTCTGTCACTCCCAACTCATAATGCCTTCTAACTATCTTATGAGGGCTAGAGACACCAGCTGTTTGCCAGAGCTCTGACCAGTGGCAAGGGTACACCTATTTGGTCTGACTCAAACCACAGTCAGAAGCCTACAAAGCTCAAAAAGAGAAGGCAGTGATCCAAATGCAGCCTATATGAGACCACTTAGGTCAAAGTGCAAGAGTACAACTTTCTGACCTCATTAATCCATAGCATCTTTGAAAAATGCATCCCTCAATGCCAAGAGAAAAAAGCAGAAAGATCCAATATAACACAGATCATGGCTTTGACATTCCACCTAGAAGTGTACAGTTGGTCCTTGATACTATGTTCCAAATAAGGAAGAAAGACTTTAAGAATAAGTAAACCACAAAAACAAGAAAAATTGAAAATAAAGACTTTTTATAGGGTCAGGGTTGTCCAAGATATAAACCCAGAAGAAGAGAATAACTCTGTAACATCTAAAAGGCAAAGTAACAAAGCAAAACATGGTTTGGCCAAAAGGCTAATGAGAAACTCTGGAAGAAATGAATCATGAGTTAAAAAGTGATATAAATGAAATGAGAACTCTAGAACTGGAAAAGAAAGTAAAACTCTCTCTGAAGGAAAGAATAGAAAGAGAAGTAACAGTTTGGTTCTACAGTATAAAAACCTTGGCTAAACTCCATGAAATTTAAAATGGACCAAACATAAAACAATGACTTTATGCAGAAATAAGAAATAATGAAAAAGAGCCCAAAGATTGAAAAATAGAAGAAAATATAGTTATTTCCTATTCAAAAAGAACTGATGTTAGAAACAGGTCAAGGGAGAAAAAAATCTAAGAATCAATGGACTGCCTGGAAACCATGATCAAAAGAAGAGTGTGTATGCCATATTTAAGAAATAGTTTTGAATGAAAACTTCCTAGTCCCATTAGAACCAGAGGGAAAAGTGAAAAACAGAAGGAATTCACTAATCCTCCTGAAAAAACACCAAAATGAAAACCTGTAGGGAATCCAGACAAAATCTAGAAGAAGCAGTCAGAATTATACAAGATTTGCTAAGTATCACTTTACAAGAGAGTTTGTAATACAATGTTTCAAAAGGTAAAACATACTATTATAACCAAGAATAATTAGCATACCAAAATTGAGTATAATCTTAAAAGCAGTAAAAATGGATCTTTAATGAAAAAGAGAATTTCCAGGAATACCTGCTGAAAAAACTAGAGCTTATTAGAAACTTTGAAATGCAAACAGAAGAGTCAAGCTATATAAAAGGTAATTTGAGCAATTGGAAGAGATAATATACAGATAAAATATTGCCATTCTACTGGAGAAGAAGAAATTCTAATGTTATCAAGGGCCATAGAGACAGAAGGTCTGGGGGAGCTTTTGTTATACTTCAATGCTTTTAAAAGAAGAAAGGAAAGGGAAAGAAAAAGGAATGCACTGGGGGAGGAAGATGATGAGAGGGAGATAATTTAGTATCTTGTATGATTTGGAAGCATAAGAAAAAGACTATACGAACTAGGATGATGGGAGGGGATACTACTTGAACCTCACTTTTATCTGAAACAATCAAAAAAATAGAACACACACATAAATATAGAGCTCGATGTAGAGACACAGGAGGGAAATAGGAGAGGAGAGGGACTTAAGGGGGAGAAGATAACAGAGGATAGATGTATGTTCTTAAACTGGAAAATGGGACCTTCCCTTGTACGTGCCTGGAAGCAGGTTCACCAACCCTCCCTGTAAACTGGAACTCAGTACAGCCAGCATTTGGAGATGCTCCAAAGATAAGGTCTTCACCCAGTATAAAAGGTTCAATTGTCAAAAACAAAAACAAAATTATCAGAACCCACTATGCAGAATTACATGCTAGAAAAATTTGAAGTTTGGTTGTTCAGTTGTTTTCTAAAATACTAAGTCTCCCTATTTCTCTCTGACTGGAAATGCAGGAGCTATTCACAAGTCCAGTCCCAGTATTGATCAGCACAGAAGCTTTCCAAAGTGGGCTGCTGCACTCCTCCTCAGGCAAACTGCTAGTCTCTTACTCCTGAAGGCTTACTACATTGATGCTGAACTTAGTGTAGACAACTCAGACTTAGTTCACTGCAACTTAGAACTTCCAAAATCATTACAGACCATAACCAACTGAGATTTTTTATTAAATAGAAATTTACTAACAAAAATATACAATGCCCAAATTAATGGAACATGAAGAAGAGTCTTTAAACAACACAATCATATGTAGCTTAAAAAAGTTTATTGCATATAGTGAAAAAATGCTTTAAAAAGAAAAAAAAGGGAAAAGACCTAGGAGCAGATGAATTTACAGTTGAATTCTAAATAACATTTAACATTAACAATGTAGTGCTTTTGCTATACAAATTCAATAACTAGGAAAGAAAAAACACTATCCAGATTCCTTTCATGGGATAAGAATAGTGTTAATACTCACACCAAGAGATGATAAAACAAAGGAAGAAAACTATAGACCAATATGATTAATAAATACTGAAGCAAAAAATTTTAAAATAAACCCTAGAAAAAGACTATAACATATAGCAGTGCCACAATTAGAATCATACAAGACCTAGCAGTGGCAACCCTAAAAGACCAAAGATCTTGGAATTCTATATATCAAAGAGCAAAAGAACTGGGCTTCCTACAGAAAGTATCATACCCACCAAAGCTAAGCATAATTCTGAATGAAAAAAATGGACATTTAATGAATTGTCAGACTTTGAGGACTTTAAAAAAAAAGCAACTGAACTTAATAGAAGATTTGAAAAACAAGAGCCATAAGATATATACCAAAGAACAATTACAAGGGACTCAATAAGGACAGACAGTTTAACTTTTATATAAGAAAAATATAAAATATACGTCTTAGATTGTTATTAGCAACTGGGTAGTTCATAAGAAAGATTGGGGTAGATGTTAGCATAGTATGAATTCAAAAAGCAAAACTATTCAGAAGCAGCTAAAAAGAATAATTATCTTACACAGATGACATGCAAGAGGAAGAACCAATACAGAGGAATTAGGATGGGGAAGGAGGGCTGTTAGTTTTGGAAACCTGCTTTAATCTGGAATGCGTTTAAGAGGGGAACAATACATATACCGCTAGAAGAGTATAAAAGTCTTCTAAAATCAGAAAGAAATAAAATACTAAGGGAATAGGGAGGGGAAAAAGGATAAAGGAAGGATCTTTAGAGGGGAGGGTGAAGGAATAGGTCAAAAGGGGGTATAAAAGGGTGTTTAGATATATGGAAATGGAAGGATAAGGGAGGGACTGTTGAGGTGGGGGTAGGTTAGCAAGTAGAAGCAAAGGAGGGGAGTTAGGAGGAATAGGAAATAAGAGATATGCACAAACATGAAAACAAAAGTTAGGAGTAGATTCTGTTAGGGAAAGAATATGTTTCTATATGTATGCATGAATAGCCACACTTAATGGTAGCCCCCCTAGGGAGAGGAAGGAAGAAAAAAGAACAAGGTAAAAAGTATATGGCAGAGAACAAAAGAAAATCTACAAGGATTTGAAAAAGAAAAGATGGACAACTCTCAACACATGTAATGTTTAATGTGTGGACTTTCTTGAAATGGAAATAGATTGCTACATATTTTGAATCCTCTCAACTGTGCACATATGTTTTTTCTTTCTTATTTTATATTTGTTTTAATATTTAAGTGTGCAATGTTTCTTTTTCTTTTTTATTATGTATTTAAGGATTAATAAAAATTTTTAAAAGAAAAAATATTATAATAAAATGTATGCAAACATGTTTACTATGACCAAATTTAATGTATACCAAGGGTACAAGGATGGCTCAAAATTAGGAAAACAATTTTTGTTATTAAACATTAAACACAAAAACAGCCCATGATTATACCAATAGATGGGGAAGAGGAAGGGAACTTTTGACTGAAGATAATAACAAAACACTTTACTTACCTTATTTTACCTTCACAAGCCTGTTACGTATGCCCCATTATTATCCCTCTTTTACAGATTAAGAAGGTATAGCAAAGTTAACTTACACCTAGTAAGTTTCAGAGACAGAATTCAAACTGAGGTCTTTCTGCCTCTACTTCTGGCACTCTATGCCACCTAGCTGCCACAGTATAAAGTGCTCATTTGTGCTAAAAAAAAAAAAAAAGGGGGAAGGAGAACAAAACCAAACTTTGAAACAATAGTAGATAATGACCATTTTTAACATGAAACAAATTTATATATAAATCAAAGAGCTGCCACTTTTTCTGGGAACATTTATATAGATTGTTGGGACTTTTCCAATGAAGTGCTAAAATTAATTTAACATTCACCCTTTTTTAAAATCTATGATGAAGAATCAGACCAAGTAAAAAAGAAATTTATAACACCTGCCCCTCATGGTCTAGACATTCTTCTCTCTTTGTTTATTGATGTATCCACAATCAGATTTTGGCTGAGCCTTCATCTTTTGGCATGTAAATCTCCCTTCTCAATTGGCCCATTGTAAACTCTCCAAATGTAGTCTTAAAGTGACTCTCACAAGCCTAGCTTTGAAATGCAATTCTCTTCAGTTTATCTTTTTATGCCATATTTTTACTCCAGTGTCTATCAGGTGCTTGAGCTTTGGGTGAGAATCTGCCTATTCTTCCTCAACAGGGTAAGAGCAAATGTTATTTCTGTCTGTGATGTAACTGAACATTCTAATCAGGGTTCAGGATTTTGTTCTGTTTTGTTTTAAATTCTGGGGCTGTGCTTAAAGCTGAGGTTTTGCCTCTTGATCTCTGGGTGTTAAGTGCCAAACCTATCAAGAACTCAATGGCTATTTTCCCCATAACACAGGAATAAAACAAGAACTCCCCTATCCACACTGTTATTTAACATGGTTCTAAAAATGCATCAGTAACGACAAGAAAAAAAGATAAAGCCATAAAAATTATCTGTATTTGATGATATCAAGAAATTCTGCACGTTGTTTTCTCTTTCAACTTTTAAGGAAAATCTGTTTAGCTGTTTTACTTAGAAAACTCCAGAAAAATAGTAACTTCAGTAAAGTAGCAGTTAAAAATAAACCCAGAAAAAATCACCAGTATTTACATAAAGCAATAACAAATTTCAGGAGAAAAGAATAGAAAAGGAAATCTGATTCAAAGTAACTACAAAATGCATAAAATACCTGGGAATCATTCTACCAGCACACATATTCAAGAACTATATAAATTATATTATACACACTCTTTAAAGAATAATGAATAAATGCTTAAATGAATGAATGAAAAAGAATATGGAAATCACCTATTAAATGCAAAGCACATACAACAACAAAAGTGAAAAAAATTTCCTGGCAAGGAGTGTGTATTCTAATTGAGAGATTCGATACATATATGGGAGTGAAGCCCGGGAATGGAATTTTGTTATGGGGAGTTCCAGGGATTGTGAATGGAATTATCGGGCAGTCAACTGTCATTTCCTTTATGGCAGCAAAGGTTGCATTTATGTAGTTACTGTTGCAAGAGTAAGATGGCAAAAGCGGTGAGTAAGGCCAGTAAAGTAAAGACAGTAGAAGAAAGAAGATGCTCAAGTTGGGTAGACCCCAGATGCATGGAATGTGATGCATTCAAGCAGAATGAATTCTCCCAGGATGGAGGCTGTTGTCTCTGGAAGTCTGAGTCTGGCTGGCCTCTGTTTATGAAAAGGAGAATGGGGAAAGGGCCAGACTCTAATTTATCTAACTTATGATGGGTTAATTTAAATAAGTGGTAGAATAGTCATTGCCCATAGGTGAGTCATGTCAATATAATAATAATTATACTGCTTAAATTAATTTACAGATTTAGTAATATACCAATGAAGTTTCTAAAAGAATACTTTATAAATCTAGACAAAATTATGATAAAATTCATTTGGAGCAAAAACAATCTTATAATCTCAAAAAAACTCAAGTAGGAATGAAGGAGGAATAGCACTATAAAGTGCTATTCAAATTATGTTATAAAGCAATAATCATTAAAATTATGTTATAATGATTAAAAATATAAAAGTGGAACATAATAAAGGTAGAAAAATTAAAAACAATCATTCAATAACCTAGTAATTGATAAATTAAAAAAATTAAATTACTTAAGGAAGAATTTCCTATTTGACAAGAAGTACTGTGAAAAATGAAAAGTATTTTGGCAGAAATTAGGGTAGGATCAACATACCATATAAAATAATAAACTCAAAAAAGGGAATCTGACTATAAAAGGTAATACCATCCACTTCCCAAATTAGAAAAGAACAAGATTAGCTATCTTTTATAGATATGGCTAAAGGAAGATTCTTAACTAAAAGATCAGAAAAGATAAAAAGGATCATTTCAATAATATTAAGGTCAAAAGCTTTTGCATAAAAATAATCAGTGCATCTAGAATAAGAAGGGACGGGGACACTATTGATTAACAATAAAACATTTGTAACAAAGATCTCCAAAAAAGGTTATAATATTCAAGATGTATATACATATATGGAGTTAATGAAAATACATAATCTGCAGAGTCTCATGAATAAATAGTCAAATAAATGAACAGTTTTCAAAAGGAGAAATCCAAACTATTAATAACAATATGAAAACTTGCTCAAAATCAATGAATTGTAAATCAAAACAACTCTGAAGGTTTTATTTCACATCCTGCAGATTGGAAAACAAAACAAAACATGGAAATAGTTGAAGTTGAAGGATTATGGGAAATCATATACATTAGTACACTGATAATGGAGCTGTGGAATGATCAAACCTTCTGGAAAGCAATTAGAAATTATGTAAAACAAATGTGAGTAAAATGGTCATAAGACCAAAAAAGTCTCAGTCTCTCTCTCTCTCTCTCTCTCTCTCTCTCTCTCTCTCTCTCTCTCTCTCTCTCTCCCTCTCTCTGTCTGTCTCTCTCTGTCTTTCTCTCTCTCTCTCTCTCTCTTTCTCTGTAGATAATATGTTGCCATAAAGTACCTCATTGAATATATACACATAAGTATTATATACAATGCTATATATATATTATATATGGTATACCTATTATATACTATGTTATACTATATGTTATGTCATACTTTATAGCATAATGTATATATTACATAGTAATATATATCATATTATCTAGTATGTGTATCGTATAATGTATTATATGATACAGTATATCTGTATATTAAAGGTAAAATAAAAACAATCAAATCTAATATTATTAATAGTATATGTTATGCAGTATACAGTAATGTTTTATATATAATACATATTTATGTATGTGTAAAATACTATATAGTATTAATAACATAATATACATTATATAATACATGTTACACTGGACATATAACCTACTATATAGATATGCCACATAGTATATAAACAATAAGTTATATAGAAAATATATATATATACATATATATTCACAACAGCACTTTTATGGTTCGTGTGTGTGTGTCTGTGTGTGTGTGTATCATTATAACAAGGTAGCAAAGAATTAAAAACAAAAGACATTCCCATTGATTGGACAATGGCTAAAAAAATGCACATGTGTAATGGATTTTACTGCACAATAAGAAATTATGAACAATACAGAGAAATGAAGAAAGACTTATACGATGGAAAAGTGAGATAAGCAGAACCAGGAAAAGGTTATGCACTATGATTGCAATAACATAAAATGAAAAAAAGTAGAAAAAAGAACACTGTACTCTTTCCCTTTTTTGCAGTTTATAGATTATAGGTTTCTCACAGTTTATATGTTGGTTGTTTTTCCGGATCTGCTTTCTTTCCCTCTCTTAAAAAAAAATTAAACCCAAACAATATGCCAGGCACTCTGCTAAGCTCTAGGGGAAATTAATGGAGGGAAGACTGAAAGAAAGCTGAAAACAGGAAAGGAAGGAGAGGGAAGGTAATAGGCATGGAGGCATAATGAAGAAGTTCACTGCAGTCTAAAAGCAGTGTTGCTGCTGGGAAATGGGGAGAAAACTGTTCTGGGTCCCCTCCTTAAATAGAAGCCTTGGAGCCCATGGTTCTGTCCTGTGATCAGAGGATCCAATCAGAGGGGCAGAGAGTACTGATGAGATGTGAGTACCAAGGCAGATTCAATCTTGCAGGATGTTGGTTACAAGGAATGAATGGGTCTTTGTGTATGGGACAGTAGAGGGATTATACTCAGAAATAGAGGTGATTTAAAAACAAAATATCAATAAAAATACAACAGGAAAGGAAATACATCATATATAGTAATGATTTTATTAGTACTATAGGAGGCAATCTTTCACTAAAGTCCTACTCTGATGCCTACTTACATATGGAAAGTGAGCCTGGCTTCTCAAAACTGTGCAAACATATAAACAGTTATGTCAAACAAGATCACTCAAATTGGGACAGTTCTGTCTATCAAACCAAAAAGGATGTGTAAGTTTGTCATTTAAAAATCCACCTCACTAAATTTGGACAGGATGATCAGCAAGAAGTAATAAATTCTTTCTGTCCCAGCAACTTCTAGAACTCTTTAGTAAGATATGGAAGGGTTGTGAACTCTTAAGGTGGAAAGGATCAGAGATCCCTGAAGACAGAACTCCATAAACATTCTGGTTCAATTGACTGACTTTTTAAAAATCCATCTGACTCAAATGTTCATTACTTTCAAAAACAAAATCATATAATTTGAATTGGGAAAGAACTCAGCAACCACCTCTTCCTCCCATACCCAAAAAGGAATCCCACTAAAGCCAAAAATTGGTCATCCAGCCTCTTCTTGTAGACTCACATTAAGAGGGAGGCCATTCATCCTGCAGGTAGCCCATTTCTCTTTTAAGCCAAAAGTTTTTTTTCTGACATCAATTACTTTCACCAATTTTCCAATCTATTTCCCAACACCTGACTTTAAATGAGTTTCCTGAAACCAAGTCTAAATTTACCTCTTTGCAATTTTCTCTTACTGTACCTGACCCTGCCTTCTGGGACAAAAGAATCCAATGAGTTCAATATCGTTTCCATATTTGCCCTTCAGATATTTGAAACCAGCTATTAAGCTTCTTTTTCTCCTCTGGCTTCTCTTCCCTAAACTAAACATCTCCCAGTTCTTTTAAATGTACTTTATGTGAAATGGCCTGAAAGGTCCTCTCCAATACTGGTTGCCTTCTGTGGCACCCAGAAATAAATGTAAAATAATGTAATGTTAATTATATTAATGAGAGTTAAAGATCTTTCTAGACCATTATGGAAAGCTTGATCAGGGGAAGCTTGTTTTGTAGGAAGGTCCACACCTTTCGTTAATTTCTCATGAGGCACTGGTTCAAAAGGGCTGTGATGCCCTCTGACTCTGAAAAGTGTATATATATTTTTAGGTGAGGTTTTGCTTTGGGGTTTACTCATTGGCAGTGTTCCTTTGGTCAGACAAAACTCTGGGAAGCCGGTAAGAAGCCCCACTGGCTTTGAAAACCCAGACGTTGATGCTTCTCTCTCTGGTAACCATGTATGTATGGAATGATCAGACAGTTGGATCTATTGATCTGTGATGTATATATTACTTATGGTCCAACAGTTAAAGCCCTGTCTACTGGTCTTCATTTCTCTGCTTGTATTCTCTCTGTTGGTATGTGTGATTAGAGAAGATTGTTGACCCCTCAAAAGTTGCTTTCCTTTTAGAAAAACAGACCTAAGAACTTGTGCTAGCAGGCCATCCTGGATGTGTCAAGGTGCTTACTGATACAAACATTTCTCCAGATAATGATCTGACATAGTACAGAGGGACTAACAATTTCCTTATTTCTGGAAGATATGCTTCTCAGTAAAGCCCAAGATCACATCAGTTGTTTGTTTTCTAACTCATGTTGAAATTGTAACCCACGAAAACTCCCAGATTAGGAGTTCTCAACTTGTGGTCCATGGGTCACTTAGGTTAATTGGAGAGATTTCAGGAAGTCTGTGAACTTGAATAGGAAAAAAGGTACATATTTATTTTTCTAACCTCTAACCAAAATTTAGCAATTCTTTAAATTATTTAAAAATACTATTCTAAGAAAGTATCCATAGGTTTTACTAGACTACCTACGGAGTCTATGACGCAAAAAAAGTTTAAGAACCTCTGTCTCAGATCTTTTAAAAACAGTCCTATTTAATCATGCCTTATCTGTCCCATACTTACAATTTATGAACCCAAATATAAGATTTTACATTTATATAATTTTTAGATTCAGTGTACTGAGCCAGCTGCCTTCTGAGACCTTTTCTGATCCATCATTGTATCATCTAGTGTATTAGGTGTCCCTTCAGTTTTCTCCTACCAGTTTTCTACTACCTGCAAAATAAGTGAACATGCCATCTATCCCTTTTTTGAGTCATTGATAAAAATGTTAAACAGCACATGAAACTCCACTTGACCTCCTGCCCAGATGATTGATCAAGCTTAATGCAGTTAACACCTACTCTTTCAGTTCAGTCAATTCAACTAGTTCCAAATTTAACTAATTTTACAATCTAGTCCATATTCCTTTATCCTATCCACAAGAACAGGTCAAGATGCTTTGTCAAGTACCTTATTAAAATTAAGGTAAATTAAATCCATATAATTTCTTTCTCTTTATCATTTCTACATAATCTTGTCAAAAAAGTAAACAAGGCTACCTGTTTTTGATGAATCAGTGCTGACTCTTTCTAACCACCACTTCTATTCCTATATGTTTATTAACTATCTCTTTAACATTCCATGTAAGAATATTCCCAGGAATAAAAATTAACTTCACTGCCCTGCAGTTCACAAATTCTGTTCCTTTTTAGAAAATTCTCTAATATTATGACACTTCTCCCATTCTCAGTGGTCTTCTCAAATATTATGGACAGCCACTCGGCAATCATAATACATTCCAGTTCTTTCAGTACAGAAGGATGTAAATCTGGGCCAAATAACTTTAATACGTAGAGGGAAAGAAGGTGCTTTTTTAAAACTACATCCTTACTTATTTGAGTATCAGCACTCTGTTAAACATTTCTGTTCTTTCATTTCTACTGCAAAATTCATTCCACTTAACAGAGAAAACAAAAGTCCAAGTATTTATTAAAGATAGTTGGTCAATGTTTAGAATGGAAGCAATAATCATGAAGAACCAGTATGGCTTCATCAAGAACAAATCATGACAGCTTTGTTTCCTTTGATGACAGGGTCACTAAATTGGAAGATAGGGAGAATGCTATAAACACATTTAACTCTGACTTAAGAAAATCTCTTGATAAAGTACATACTGCTTACAGAAAAGATGGAGAGAGGTGGGTTAGATGATAATACAATTTGATGAATTCAGAACTGATTGGATTTCTGAACTCAAAGTTGTGAATGGTTCATTGTGAAAAGGGTTCAAAAAGTCTCTGGTGATATCCATGGTATCTATACTTGGCCTTGTGGTATTTAATATTTTTATCAAAGACTTGGATAAAGGCATATATGGCATGTTCATTAGATTTATCGGTTACACAAAGCTGGCTAGCAAAGTCTGGATCCCAAGTGGTCTTCAGAGCATTGGGCTAAATCTAAGAAGAATATGTAATAGCAATAAATGTCAAGTCTTGCACTTAGGTACAAAAAAAATCAACTTCATGTACCATGGGAAGCATGGTTACACATCAGTCCATCTGAAAGAGATCTAAGAGTTGCACTAGATTGAAAGCCCATATTAAATGTGATATGAACAAAACAAGTAATCTTGGGCTGCAGTAGCTTTCAGGAACAAAAAAAAAAATGACCATCCCCTTATTATTATGCGCTATTACATCATTCAGAATGTTGTGTTCTATTGTTGTGCTAGAATGTTGTGTTCAGTTTGGGGCATGACAGTTTAAAACAGAAAATTGAAAAGCTGAAGAACATCTACTGAAGGGCAACCAAGACAGTGAAGAGCCTTGAGGCCATGTGAGTTAATGAGAGGCAGCTGGGCATGCAGTGGATATAGTGCTGGGTCTAGAGTTAGGTGATGCAAGTTCAAATCCAGTCTCTGACACTCGCTAGCTGTATGACCCTGGGTGAGTCACTTAACCTTTATGGAAGAGGCTTTGTTTAGACTTCTCCTTGATTCCAGCAGGCAAAAATCAGAAGAAATAGGTAAAAGTTTCAAAGAGGAAAATTTAGGCTTGATTTCAGGGAAAAATTTCCTAACCAATAGAGCAAATCAAAAATAAAATGGGTTTCCTTGAGAGACGGTGGAGTGCCTTTTCCCTGAGGTCTCAAAGCAAAGGTTAACAACCATTTGTTCATAAAAGTGGAGATGACTTGCAGGTATAAATTGAACTAGATGTCCACTAAAAATCCCTTCCAATTTGTAGATTTTGTCATTCTGAAATGAACCAGTATGACTACTTTCTATTGTCAATTACTATCATTCCATCCACACCAAGCAGCAAACCTATTTGATTTTCTTCTTTCTCTCAACATAGCTCTCTGAATGCTGTAATATATGTTTTATGATGTGGGGAATTATTTTATATTGTTAGATTAAATTAAAAGCTCCAAAGTTTTGGCCATTTTAAACTTTAATATCTCAAAATACTGCCTGCACTAAGCCTTTTAAGATATGCAGCATATGCTGGGATAGGCAAGAACTTTAATAACACTACAGAATAATAGAGAAAGTTTTTTTCTCATAGTCTAATGCACATTCCCTCCCTAAGTTCCTTTACAGTAGAGACTGTTTCATTCTTTGCATCTGAATACCCATCATCCAACACAATCCCTAGTGCATAGTGATTACTTAATAAATCTTTGTTGATCGATAGCAGGAATAGGGAACTGGTTCTTACAACAAGTTAGCCATATCAAGTAGATATTTCCTATTCTCAACTGTAAATATGTAACAAAAAAGGAGCAAATTAATGAAAAATCAAGGAAACTTTGGGAGTATGAACTTAGAAAGTGATTGAAACCTGCTAAGAATTAGTCTCAAGTTACTGCTGCATGTTTTATAGTTCTATCTCAGAGCTTAAATACATGGAAAAACAATAATAGAAACATTATTGAATCACTTTTTCTTGTTAAATTCAGGCCTTACGAGCTTCCATTAATCCTACACTGCAGATAAACATGTTTTTTCTAACTACTATTTAGACAAAACTCCCACTGAAAAAGAACATATACTGTTATTTTAAAAATTAGGTCTTGTTAGCTTATTATGATACTGACATGCTCTTAAGTCAGAGGTAAAAAAAAGGTCTTTACTTCTTTTATTTTCTTCAGCTGTTGTAGTTCAAAACATCCTGACTTCTAAAATTTTCCTTTCTCCTAGTCTAACTGCATCCCACTTCCCAAAGCAATGGTTTCGTAGTATCAACTGCAAGCATATTGTTGGAAACATAAATAAGTTATATATTATTTATATATATATATATATATATATTTAGAGTATATATGTTATATATAAATAAATAAGCTTTTAAGTGTTTCTGAGTGTAAGGATTTGGTACTCTAAACCTTCCTCCTTCCTTCTCTCATCCACCCCTCTTCAGTCAAGTAGTCATAGGATTTAAGCACAAATGATTAGGTATTAATACCCCTTATTCTTCTGTCAAATGTGAATCTCAATTTCTCAATCTTGCTCTCTTCCTCCCCTTTTCCTTTCCCTCTTACTTTTCTATCCCTCTTATTAAGTCAAAAGGGGCATCAGTCATTGACAGTCTGAAATTGACACACCTTTGGAGGTTTTAAATAGTTAAGCTAGAGAATTAAGGCAGATTGGAGCTACTTGGCCAGTAGGAGATGAGTCCATTCAGCAGCAAGAGGCAGTTGAAGACAAGTCAAAGTGCAACCGAGGGATACACACTGTCCAGACAAACACAGATATGGAGGAGAATCAATGGTGGCCCAAAGCAGCTATGGGCTCCATGAAGAAAGAACATCAAGGTCCAACAAACAGTAAGTAGCACAGAAGTGAGTAGCTTTGACTACATGTGTTTCCTATATTTATGCTTCACCACCACTGTATTCTAGGTCTGTGCCCATTCTAAATATGCATGGTGTGAATTTATTTGTGACACAGTGTGCTGCAAGCTTCTGAAAATGTTTGGTAGTTATTTTTCTGAGTAAGCCATCTTAGTAAATGCTTTTGCTATGAATTCATTGTGTCACTTACCAGACGGTAAAGAGGAGACAAATTGGTGGGGCTGTAGTGTAAAAAGTGCATGCTCACAGGGTTCCTTTATAACCTGAGAGGAGCAGCTGTCCCCTGGGGAACCAAACCAGGAGGGTAAGCGCAAGTTAAGGAAGCAGCCTAAAGGGCTAGAGATAAACCCAAGGATCACTGACTGGCAGCTTTTCCTTGCCTCTATTTACAAAAGAATAAGTAAAATTATAGGTTACAGCAGACTCGTTTCCTAAAATAGTTCCCAGTGTTATGACTGATACTTGTCAACATATCCCCCAATTACGAAATAAAACACAAGTATGTAAGATTAGGTAATTCTCCATGACAGTGAATTAGGAATCCTTCAGCTAAGTTATGATGCAGCCCCACATCTTTTCTGTAATTATTTGATGCTTTAACTTATAATGGGCCTCTGTTAAGTAAGTTTAACCACAAGCTTATATCTATATGTGCACATCTGTCCTCACAGATGCAAATTATAGGTATATGTATATACCCATATATTTGCAGAAGTATATAGGTATATGCATACACAGTTATCAATAATATATAAACGTACATGTTTTAAAATGCCTAGCTCCCTCTTGCATTTCCAAATTTCAGCTGCTTTATATCTGCAGTGTTGGATTCCCAAATGTGTCAACTGATTCCAATCAGCCACAAGTATAATCATGTCTAACAAATTTGCTTCCTATAATGTCTCCTTTTGTTATTTACTAGCAAATAAGTACAATTTCTCAATGAGTGATTCTCATATTCAGAAAATTTATACAAATCACAAATTAATATCTGAATACAATAAGCTCTTCAATGCTGCAGCTTTTCTGCAGAACATAACAACATCTACTACTGCACCTTCACTACCATAGAAATGATTGTCATGCAACATCTTTGAATGGACTTATTTGTAATGGTCTCAATAGTAGGATATTACAGATTACATGTTATTAATATTTTTCATTAAAAAAAATGAGCAACCCAAACACTTGATAAACACCACCACAATCTCAGCTTTTCCCTTCCTATGATTATCTAATCTCTATCCAATTGTATTAGCTCAGCTCCTAATTCTACAGATCTGAGGAAGAAAAGGGTATGAAAACCAAAGCTTCACATCAAAAATGTCAAGCTAGATTACATAAAGATGAAATACCGAAATGAGTGAGCATGTATGAGATAGAAATAATTTTTTCTCAACAAACCTGGAACAAACAAATCAAGCCCCCAGAAAGGTATTCTACCACCCCCTGTTGAAAGAAACGAACAGTACAGTAGTGGGTAAGGTGAAAAGATAGCTTAGAATCCAGTATAGTAACATGTTTTAATTCATTTTATATTTTGATTTTTCTTCTGAATAACAAGTTTATGCTACATTAAAATATATCTCAATTTACAAACTATTCAAATAAATGCAATTGTGGCTTCTACAGAAACATGCTTTAGGCTCCTGTGTGCTAAATTAAATGTCCAAACTTGTTTGGACAATTGAGATCATTGCTATTCATTTTTGATAAAAGGTCACCAAGAATATAACTCTACCTCAGCAAAAGCAGAATAAAAGCATATTTAACCTTTATGTAAGATAGATGTAGCTGTCACAAGAATCTCTCAAAGGCCAATTGTTCTGCCGTTGACTATTTTTAAAAATATAGATAAAAGCAAAAAAACCCCACCTTAACCATAATCTATTTTATAAGACATTTTTCTAGATGCTTAGCATGTTAACATTTTAAGAAATCGAAAATGAATGGCTGCAATGCATCCCTAGTTTTACAAACCCTTTGCTTTCCTTTACACGGCATCCAAGACCCTTCTTTTAGTTTCCAACAGAAATAAACTATCCTTATTCACTTCTTATTCAGAAAATGGGATCTTGAAAAAGAATCTTAAACTATTTCCTCTTAAACAACAGGGAGATTTCCTCCCAAAAAAGCAAGTTTAAGGATCATAATATCTATGACTTAAGAAAAAAAACCCCACTAACACCTCTCCCTTTCCGCAGAATATTTTAAAACATTTAACATCAACACACATATAAATAATAACCACGTTCTGGACAAAATTCAGGGAAAGAGGAGATTTCTTTCAAGAGGCAGTTTGTCACATCTTCCTGCTATCCCATCTTTCTCCAGTTCGGTCATTTTCCTTCTCTTATCTATATGAATTAGGAAAGGATTCTAATTTTCAGTGTAAACAAAAAAGGGGGAGGGGGAGGAAGGTACCGCTTTAACTCTTTCATTTAATTTCTTCTGTCCCTCTATTATCTTTTTTTCTGCTTTATCGCTTTCTTGGTTTGAAGGGAGAAGGGGCAGGTAAATAAAAAAAAAAACCAAACACGACTACACAACAGCCCTGCACACACAACAGCCCTGCACACACAACGCGGTCCTACCTTGCCCGTTACTGACATACAATCCCAGCAAGTAGAAAGCAAAGAAAAGGTTCATCTTCTGGAGATGACACTGGTAGGCAGCTCCAAAAACGACTGTGTCCGAGAGAGAGAGGGAAAAAAAAACCCAAAAAACAACCCTTTTCTGCTGCTGCTACTGTTGCTGCTGCTGCTACTGTTGCTGCTGCTGCTACTGTTGCTGCTGCGGCTGCAGCTTGGGCAGAAGCCGCTGTCCACGATCCTTGCAAAGAGATGGCAAGCACCTCTTTCTTGCGGCACTCTAGCCAAGCTGGCGCTGAACTGGATAAGGAGGGAAGGGAAGGAGGAGAAGGTGGAGAGGGGAAAAGAGAACTTGTTTTGCGGCTTGCACGAAGTATCCCTCCGCACGCAACATGATCAGGTGCACAGTGCCTAAAGAGGATTCGTCCGCGCCAGGCTTCAGCCCAGTCGCGAAGCCCCTTCCCCACCCCACCCCCGCCACCCTTACCCCATCCCTAGCTGGAGTAACCCGAAGGCAGGACTTTCCGCGCCCGTGGGCGAGGACACCGCGCTCACCCGCGAGCGTGCCAGCCTGGCCTTTTGGAAGGGCTAGCCTGACCTTCAGGGCAAGGCACTAGTAGTGATCTCAACTAACTGATGTCTGTGCAAGAAGCTCCTGTAGGGTGGACAATGGCTGAACAGGGCTTGTGTGTTTAGTAAGCATGTTTTTACTGCCTTTTCTATTTTCAGTGTAACTTCTCCCCTCTTTTAATTCTCCAAAGGTCTGCCTGAGATGGAAAAAAAATGTCCCTTTTAAAGCTTACATCCTGGGAGAGCAGAAAGGAAAGACGATTCTCCTTTACTCTGGTGGTGCTCGGGGTTCAGGACTTATTCTGGGCTATGAGAAAGAGTTTTCCTAATACTTATTTTCCACCACTCTCTATAGTTGAGGTATTCAAGGATGAAAAGCACTGTGATGTTTTCATCAAGGATGAAAAGTGATACAGGATGAGCCTTCAAAAGGAAGCTACCTGGTAAAATCTCTTAAATCCCTTGCCTCAGATTCCACCATTGTCCCCTAAATCCCACTAACACCATTCCAGATTCTTATCACAAAACTAGGTTTCCCTAGTGTGGAATTATTTATTGGAAAATCTGCATGGGTTGATAGTGGACTGGTACTTACTTTTCCACCATATGGAGGAAGTAAAGATGCTTTTTTTCCCCTTTCCCTCTCCCTCTTTAAAGGAATGTGTGGTTCCCCCCCTCCCCCCAAACAACCCTCCTTAAGTTTAGGACATAAATATTTCTACTGAAAGTAAAATAAAACACTTATCATTTAAGGTATCAAACTTTGGAACAAGAGTAGACATGGGGCAAAATCACTGGTCCCACTTCCACTGCCTGGGTCCCACTCAGAGTTACTGTGTCTGGAGGAGAAAACGGACTTTTTTGTTTACTTGCGTCTATGTTTTCACAACATAAATAGGTTTTAGCTAATGAGCAGATACCCACACTGACAAAATCACCAATACTAGAACAACTGATTCCAGATTTCTGATTGTTAAGGGACAAAGGGAAGAAAGATAAGGTGGTATGGGTATCATTGATGGGGCATGGAGTTCAGCATTCCAAAGAGGATTTGATTTGACATGTAAAGGTGGAATTGGAATGCTTAAATTTGACTCTCATACCTTGATTAGGTATATATGTTTTGTGGTTGAATTGAACAATCCAAACAGAGTATGGGGAGGGGGAGCCATGATGGCAAAGAAAAGGCAGGAACTCACCCTGAGCTCTCCTCAAACTCCTTCAAAAACCTTTTAAGTAATGCCCTAAAACGGGAGGGGCAGAACCCACAAAAGGATGGGATGAAATAATTTTTTAGTGAAATACAACTTAGAAGTTTGGCAGGAAAGGTCTATTGCATTGGGGTGAGAGTGAAGCATAGTTCAATGCAGGTTGTACCCACACAGACCTGACTTCATCACAGACCAGGCCCCAGCAAACTAGAAGCAAGCCTTGAAACCACTGAATCTGCAATGGTGGCAGTGGCTTTTGGAGCTCTCAACCCACAGGTGGTAAGAGGGCTCAAACAACCAGTCAGAAGAAGATTCTAGAGGTCTCTTTGCTGGCACTGGGAGACAGGACCCTGTTGCTTTGCCCATACTCAGCTCTGGGTCACAGTCCTAGGTGGCAGTCCCAAGGTGAGGAGGAACACTAGCACACCAGAACTTGTGGCCACAGGGTAGCAGAGATCCTTATTCCAATTCCAGGGCAGAAAAGAGTGCTTTTAGTCACTCGGAAGCCAGAGCACAGGCCAGGGCAGTAGTAAAGATACCTCTCTGTAGATCATATCACCTTGGAAGGACTGAAAGCTTACAGGTCTCTGGAAGTAGCTCTGCAAACAGCTGCATAAAACCCAGAAGACTGGACAGTACACCTTCTGTTGTCAAAGGAGTCATGAAAATTTACTGAAGAAAATAACACCTTAAAAATAGACTACGCCAAATGTTAAAGGGGTACAAAAAGCCAGTGAGGAGAAGGATACTTTGAAAAGCAGAACTGGCCAAATAGAAAAAGATATACAAAAGTTCCCTGAAGAGAAGAACTCCTTAAAAAGTAGGATTGGCTAAATGGGAAACAAAATGCAAAAACTCACTGAAGAAAATAATTCCTTTAAAATTAGAATTGAGCAAATGGAAACTAATGACTTCATGAAAAATCAAGAAGCAATAAAAAACAAAATAATGAAAAAATAGAAAACATGAAATATCTCGTTGGAAAAACAGCTGACCTGGAAAATACATCCAGGAGAGATAATTTTTAAATTATTAGACTACCTGAAAACAATGATCAGAAAAAGAACCTGACATCATCTTTTAAGAAATTATCAAGGAAAGCTGTCCTCATATTTTGGAACCAGAGGGTAAAATATTAATGAAAAGAATCACCTTCTGAAAGAGATGCCAAAATGAAAACTCCCAGGAATATTTTAGACAAATTTGAGAGCTCTTAGGTCAGGGAGACAATATTTCAAAGCAGCCAGAAAAAAAAAATTCAAGTATTATGGAGCCACAGTCAGAATAGCACAAGATTTAGCACCTTCTACATTAAAAGATTGGAGGGTTTGGAATATGATATCCCAGATGGCAAGGGAGTTAGCATTACAACCAAGAATCACCTACCCATCAAAACTGATTTTAATCTTTCAGGGGAAAAATGGATATTCAACAAAATAGGATTCTTTCAAGTATTCCTGATGAAAAGACCAAAGTCAGATAGAAAAATTGGACAATGCAAGACTCAAGAGAAGGATAAAAATGTAAGCAAGGAAGGGAAATGATAAGAGACTTAATAAGGTTAAACTATTTATATTCTTACATGCGAAGATGATACTTGTAACTCATAAAAACTTTCTCATTATTAGGCCAGTTGGAAGGACTATGTATAGACAGGGGGCACAGGTGTGAGTTGAATACGATGTAATAATATCTAAAAAAATAAAATTAAGAGGTGAGAAAGAGGAAAAGAAAGGGAGAGGTAGAATGGGGTAAACTATCTCCCATAAAAGAGGTAAGAAAAACTTTAACAGTGGAGGGGAAGCTCGGGAAGTTGACAGGGAATGCTTGAGCCTTACTCTCATTAGAATTGGCTCAAAGAGGGAATAATATGCACACTCAATTGGGTATAGAAATCTAACTCTGCAGGAATTTAGGGGGGAAAGGGATATGAAAATTGGGGTGGTAGAAGGGAGGGACGAATGGGGAAAGTAGTAGTCAGAAGCAAAATACTTTTGAGGAAGGATAGGGTGAAAGCAGAGAGAAAATACAATGAACAGGAGAGGATAGGATGGAGAGAAATACAGTTAGCAATCATGACTGAAAAAAATTTTTGAAGTCAGGTTTCCCTGATAAGAGCTTCATTTCTCAAATATGTAGAGAACTGAGTCAAATTCATAATTCCCCAACTGAGAAATCATGAAAAAGATATGAATAATCAGTTTTCAGATGAAGGAATCAAAGCTTTTTATAGCCTTGTGAAAAATGTTCTACGTCAGTATTTATTGGAGAAATGCAAATTAAGAAATTGGCTAATAGGGTACAAAAGAAAAATGACAAATATTGGAGAGGATGTGAGAAAATTGAGACATTAACGCCTTGTTGATGGAGTTGTAGATGAATCAAACCATTATGTAGAGCAATTTGGAACTATGTCCAAAGAGTTATAAAACCATACATACCCTTTGACCTAGCAATACTAATACTAGATCTGTTTCCCAAAAGAGATAAAAAAGGAAAAGGACCTGTATGAACAAAAATATTTATAACAGCTCTTTTCTAGGAGCAAAGAATTTGAACTTGAGGGGATACCCTTCAATTGGAGAATGACTGAACAAATTGTGTTAAATGATTGTGATGGAATACTGTTTGCTACAAAAATGATGAGCAAGATACTCTCAGAAAATCCTGGAAAAAACTTACATTAACAGATGAGTAGTTCAATGAGTAGAACTAGGAGACCATTGTACACAGTAATAAAAATATTGTAAGATGACTGGCTGTGAATTACTTAGCTATTTTCGGCAGTATAATGATACAAGACAACGTTGAAGGACTTAGGATGTAAAATGGTATCCATACCCAGAGAAAGAACTATTGGGGTCAGAATACATATTTTTACTTTGTTTTTCTTGAGGGTTTTTTGGAGGACTATTCCAAAACGGAAATGTTTTACATGACTGCACATATGTAACTTCTATCAAAGTGCTTGCCTTGTCAGTTAGCAGGGTGAGGAGGGAAGAAGGGAGACAATTTGGAACTCAGAATTTTAAAAATGACTGTAAAAAATTATTTTCACATGTTATTGGGGGAAAAGAAAATGCTAAATAAATTTTTTTTTTAAAAAAAAGCAGAGTATGAACAGGATTTGGACAGTCATTTTGCAAGAAATTAGGTCCTGCCATAGAAATAGGTAGGTTGAACAGTGGATAGAGAGTGCTGATCCAGGAATCAAAAAGACTCATCTTCGTGAGTTCAGGTATGACCTCACATTCTTATCAGTTGTGAGACCCTGTCCAAGTCATTTAACCCTATTTACTTCAGTTTCCTCTTCTGTAAAAGGAGCTGGAGAACAAAACACAAAACCACCTCAGTATCTTTGCCAAGAAAACTCCAAATGAGGCCACAAAATATAACACACAACTGAAATGACTTAACAATGACAAATCCTACCATAAGTAGTTTGTATAAGGCAGAGAAGTTTTCTCAGAATGCAGGAGGCAGGGGAGTGGGAGAAATTCTGAGCATGTGAATACTAGAGGTTGGAGCAGAGGGAAGAATTGTAGAAGATATGGGAGACATCAAGGGGAGTCATAAGCTCTATAGAATCTTGGAGTAGAAGACCCAGGTTAAAGGAAGTCTCAAGAAGAAAGGTTAAATTTTCCCTCAATTTTGCTTCCTGATTATCCATATAAGATGGATTATCCAAAGACATTATCCATATAGATTAATTCACAATATTTACAAATTGTTTCCAGAAACCAAAATTTTCCTCAATAGCAAAGAGCCCAGGGGTTGACTAGATGTAGACATAAGTGTAAGCAAGGTATGAAACCCAACCTACGTATAGGTATTAGGAATTTCCTCAACTAGAAACTTGGAGCAATTGTAACAGAACAAAGAGCTTAAATTTTTCTCTTTTTAAAAAGTTTTTGTTGATGTCTTCTCTTTTTACATTGTCATAGTTTTTCCTAGTATCTCTCATTCTTCCCCTCCCAGAGAGCTATTGCATATAACAAAATAGTATTTTTTAAAAGGCAAAAAAGGAAAGAATAAAATACTATAAACAATAAATTGAAAAAGTTGGAGAACATATGACATAAACCATCTGTTGACCTCTCACCTTCACAATAGGGCAGGTTAGGAAAATCTCATCTTTTTGTTTGAGACATATTTGATCTTTATAATTTTAAAAATTAATTTATTTTATTTTTTCTCTATTACATGTAAAAATAATTTTGACGTTTTAAAAAATTTTAACTTCCCGATTCAGTCTTACACTCCCCCCCTTAAGAAAGCAAGCAATTTGATATGAATTATATGCATTTAGTCATGCAAAGTACATTTCCATATTAGCCATGGCAAAACAAAACAAAGCAAAAAACAAGAAAAACAAAGTATAAAGTATACTTTGATCTGCAATCAGACTCCACCAGTTCTTTCTCTGGAGGTAGATAGTATTTTTCATATAAGTCTTTCAGAACTGAGAATAACTAGGTTATTCATAGTTGTTCATTATACAATATTACTATTACTGTATACGATGTTCTCCTTGTTCTGCTCATATCAGTTTGTGTCAGTTCATGTGAGTCTTCCCGAGTCTTTCTGAAAGTATCCTGTTTGTCATCTCTTACAGCCCAATACCACAACTTGTTTAGCCATTTCCTAACTGTTGACCATCCTCTCAATTTCTGGTTCTTTGCCACCAATTCTGTGCTCTTTTTGAGAGCTGAAATAAATATTTTTTTTTGCCCATAGGTCCTTTTCCTTTTTCTTTGATGCCTTTGGGGTACAAATCTAATAATGTGTTGCTGGATCAGATGGTATGCACAACTTTATAACCCTTTGGGCATAGTTCTAAATTGTTCTCAAGCATGATTGGCACAGCTTTACCAACAGTACATTACCATCCCAGTTTTTCCACATTCCCTCTAATAGCTGTCATTTTCTTTTTCTGTCATATTAGCCAATCACATAGGTATGATGCTTTAATTTGCATTTTTCTAACCAATAGTGACTTAGAACATTTTTTCATGTGACTATGGATAGCTTTAATTTCTTTTTTTCTGAAAACTACCAGTTCATGTCCTTTGATCATTTATTAATAGAGAATGACTTGTATTCTTAAAAATTTGACCCAATTTTCTATATATTTGAGAAATGAGGCTTTTATCAGAGAAACTGGCTATAAAAAAATTTCCCCAGTTTTCTGTTTTGATTCTAATCTTAGCTGCAATGATTTTGTTTGTCCAAAAACATTGTAATTTAATGTAATAAAATTATGCATCTCACATTCCATAATGTATTTTCCTCTTATCTTTATGTCTAATAGGTAAATATCCCATGCTCCCCTAATTTGATTATGGTATCCCCCTATATATGTCTAAATCATGTTCTCATTTTGATCTTATTATTTGTATGTGTTGTAAGATGTTGGTCTATACATAATTTCTGCCAAATTGCTTTCCAGTTTTCACAGCAGTTTTTGTCATTTAGTAAGTTCTTGTACCAAATATCTGCATCATTGGATTTATCAAACACTAGATTAGTATGGTCATTTATTACTGTGTATTGTGTACCTAATCTGTTTCACTGATTACCCACCCTATTTCTGTGCCATTACCAGATGGTTATGGTGATGACCATTTTTAATAGAGTTTGAAATCTGAATTGCCAGACTGCTTTCCTTCACATTCTTTATTAATAGACTCCTTTGATATTCTTGATCTTTTGTTCTTTCAGATGAATTTTGCTATTATTTTTTCTAGCTCTATAAAATAAATATTTGGTAATTTGATTGGTATGGCAATGAATAAGTAAATTTAAGTAGAATTTTTATTTTTATATTGATTCAGCTTACCCATGAGCAATTAATATTTTTCCAATTGTTTTGATCTGATTTTATTTATGTGAAAAGTATTTTGTAATTGTGTTTATATAATTCCTGGGTATGTCTTGGTAGATAGACTCCCAAGTACTTTGTTGTCTGCAGTGATTTCAAATGAAATTTCTCTATTTCTTCCTACTGGATGGACTTTGTTGGTAACATACAGAAATGCTGATGATTTATGTGTGTCTATTTTATATCTTGCAACTTAGTTGAAGTTGTTAATTGTTTCACTTAGTTTTTTAATTAATTTCCTAGGGCTCTCTAAATATACCATCACACATGCAAAGAGGGATAGTTTGTTTCCTAATTGCCCCTTCTAATTCCTTCAATGTATAATCAATGAAAAACCCGACAGACAGAGTTTCTGTATAATTAATAACCAAGTTATTAGACTAGCTAATGATCAATAAATTGATTATCAGTGGTTTCTCTCAGTAAACAAAGACCAAGAATAAAGATATTAGAAGTTCTAATATAATTTTAGAGAAGGGATATCCCTGACAGGTGAAAATCAACTCTGATTTTTGAACAATTAATGAGGGTGTAGGCTAAAACTCTTCAGTTACTTCTCAGAATGTGATTTGATCATGAAGACTCAGCCACCTCCAGCAATCTGGATAGAGAAATCTACCTCTATCTAAACTATTCTGGTTAGTTTTCTCCTTCATAAAATGGATTGCCCTAAACTCCATTGGAGAGGTATAAGGACATGGGTTTATTGCTTTGGGACAGAAATTCACCTAGGTTAGATTCTGTACACTCTAAACAGAAGTAAGGTCTCCTGTTTGGAAGGGATCCTTCTCAAGATTGAGGAACATGTACCCCAAACATATAGCAATCTCCTTTAGCAAGTATGCCTTTCAGAGACTGGTAGACCAACTTACAGGGGCTGGTCCCTGTATGAGGAAATGGAGAGAAAAGGCCTTATCCTTAATAATTGGCTATTAATATAAAAGAAAAATAATTTCCCTCAATGTTTTTCCTTTTCTTATTGCTATAGCTAGCATTTCTAGTACAATATTGAATAAAAGTGGTGATAATGGGCAGCCTTGCCTCAACGTTGATCCTTTTTAGGAAGGCTTCTAGTTTAATCCCCATTACAGATATGTTTGTTCATGCTTTTACATGCTTCTTATCATTTTAAGGAAAGCTCCATTTATTCCTATGCTTTTCAGAGTTGTTAAGAGGATTAAGTATTATCTTTTCCCAAAAGCTTTTTTGGCATGTGTTGAGATAACCATAATTTTTGTTGTTTTTGTTATTGATATTGGTCAGGTAAGCTAGTAGTTTTCCTGATTTTGAACTAGCCCTTCTTTCCTGATATAATTCCCACCTGGTCATAGTGACGATACTTTTGTGATATATTACTACAGTCTCTTTGAAAGTATTTAATTTGAAAGATTTGCATTGAGCCCACGAAGTGCGAAACAAATGCAGCACAGCCCAGGAAGCATGGAGTACAGCCTGACGTGACAGGGACAGGACCCTGAACAGACTTCAAGGAGCCACCAGCAGCACCAGTTCATAGACTGCTCAACCCACAAGCTGCTTCAAAAGTCAGTGGGAGGTCTCCTTCACCCAGGAAAAGGGAGCATGGTCTAGAGTGGCAGCCCCTTGGGGAATTGAGCCCCTGATCAGAGTCTCAGCCCTGAGTCTGGAGTGACAGCCCTGGGAGACCTCCACCTAAAGCCCCTAAGGGAATTGAGTCACTGATATGAATGTCAACCCTGAGCTCCTCCTTGACAAAAAACTCAAAAGTCCAGTAACTGGCAGAGAAAATGCCCCTCAAAGGGAAAAAGAATAAGACAACAGAAGGTTAATTTCTTGGTGAGCAGGTATTTTCTTCCATCTTTTCTGATGAAAAGGAACAATTCAGGTCTTCAGAGGAAGACCTAAAAGTCAAGGCTTCTGCATGCAAAACCTCCAAAATAAATATGCAATGGTCTCAGGCCATGGAAGATCTCAAAAAGGATTTTAAAAATCAAGTATGAGAGGTGGAGGGAAAATTGGGAAGAGAAATGAGAGTGATGTGAGAAAACCATGAAAAGCAAGTCAACAGCTTGCTGAAGGAGGCCCAAAAAATGCTAAAGAAATTAACATCTTAAAAAACAGACTAACTCAAAGGGCAAAAGAGTCCCGAAAAGCCAATGAGAAGAATACTTTAAAGAGCAGAATTAGCCAAATTCTGAAAAGGAGGTTTTGGAAAAAGAGGTTCAAAAGCTCACTGAAGAAAATAGTTCTTTAAAAATTAGAATACAACAGTTAAAAGCTAATGACTTTATGAGAAATCAAGAAATTGCAAAACAAAACCAACAGAATAAAACATAGAAGATAATGTGAAACATCTCACTGGAAAAACAACTCACCTGGAAAATAGATCCAGGAGAGACTATTTAAAAATTATGGGACTACCTGAAAGCTATGATGTAAAAAAAAGAGCCCAGACATCATCTTTCATGAAATTATCAAGGAAAACTGCCCTGATATTCTAGAACCAGAGGGCTAAATAAATATTGAAAGAATCCACTGATCACCTCCTGAAAGAGATCCAAAAAGAGAAACTCCTAGGAATATTGTGACCAAATTCGAGAGTTCTCAGTTCAAGGAGAAAATATTGCAAGCAGCTGAAAAGAAACAATTCAAATATTGTGGAAATACAATTAGGATAACACAAGATCTAGCAGCTTTTACATTAAGGGATGAAAGGGCTTGGAATATGATATTCCAGAAGTCAAAGGAACTAGGATTAAAACCAAGAATCACCTACCCAGTTAAACTTCAGGGGAAAAAATGGTCATTCAATGATATAGAATTTTCAAGCATTCTTTATGAAAAAACCAGAGTTGAATAGAAAATGTGACTTTCAAACACGAGAATGAAGAGAAGCATAAAAAGGTTAACAGGAAAGAGAAATCATAAAGGACTCTCTAAAATTGAACTGTTTACATTCTGACATGAAAAGACAATATTTGTAACTCTTGAGACTTTTCTCAATATTTGGGTAGTTGGAGGGATTACACACACACACACATACATACACACACATATATACAGAGCACAAGGTGAGTTGGTTAAGAAGGGATGATATCTAAAAATAATAAAAATTAAGGGGTGAGAGGGGAATATACTGGGAGGAGAAAGGGAGAAATGAAAAATGGAATGGGCAAATTATGAGAGCGTAAAAGAGGCAAGAATAAGCTTATTCAATGGAGGCAAAAAGGGAGGAGGTGAGAGAGAAAAAGTGAAGCTTACTTTCCTCACATTTGGCTTAAGGAGGGAATAATATGCTTATTCAATATGGTATGAAAATCTATATTGCACTCCAGGAAGGTAGGGGAGAAGGGGACAAGTGGGATGAGGGAGATGATAGAAGAGAGGGTTAATGGGAGAAGGGAGTAATTAGAGGTAAAGACTTATGGGAGGGACAAGGTCAAAAGAGAGAATAGCATAAATGGGGGGCAGGATAGGATGGAGGATAATATAGTTATTCTTACATAACATGACTATTATGGAAGTCTTTTGCAAAACTACACATATAGCCTATACTGAATTCCTTGCCTTCTCAGTGGGGATGGGTGAGGAAGGAGGAAGGGGGAGAAGTTGAAGTTCAAAGTATTAGGAACGAATGTTGAGAAATGTTTTTGCATGCAACTGGGAAATAAGAAATACAGGTAATGGGGTATAGAAATCTATCGTCCTACAAAAAAAGAGAGAAGATGGGGATAAGGGAAGGGAGGGTGTGATAGAAGGGAGGGCATGTGGAGGGAAAGGGGTAATCAGAATGCAAGAAATTATGGGGAGAGATGGGAAGAAAATTTTGAAATCAAAATTTTGTGGAAAACAATGCTGAAAATGAAAAATAAATAAATAAACATTTAAAATTAAAAAAAAAACAACCCCCCCATAGAATATGAGGGTTACACATGACTATCCATTATAATATAGCTTTTTTTATTTTATATACAATAAATTTAGCACATTAGTTTCAACTATCTTCATGTTTGTCTTTCCCTCTTAACCTCCTTTTGTTCTTTTGTGCATTTTAAAAAAAATGCTACATTGACATTCTCCTCTGTCATTCTTTTTTTATTTTTGAAACATTATCACTATTTCCCCTATTCATTTCTGCCCAATTTTTAATGAAGCTTCTTATAAAAAAGATTTGTGTCAATATTCATTAAGGAAAATGTTCCATATTTTTCTTTTTCTATGCTCTTCTTCTTTAGGTATCAGCACCATATTTGTGATGTAAAAGGAATTAGGTAGAAATTATTCTTTGCCTATTTTTCCAATTACTTTATATAGTATTAGGATTAATTGTTCTTTAAGTGTTTGGTAGAATTCATTTGTGACCATCAGGTCCTGGTGATTTTTTCTTGGAAAGTGCATTGATGACTTATTTTCCTAAGCTAGCGTTACATAAGTATTCTATTTCCTTCTCTATTAACCCAAGCAATTCTTATTTTTAAAAACATTCATTTTGCTTAGGTTTTTAAATTTATTGACATATAATTGGGCATGACTCTTAATAATTGCTTTAATTTCCTCTTGATTTGGTTTTTCATATTAGAAATTTTGTTTTTTTTCTCTTTTTTAAATAAAATTAAACAATGTTTTATCGTTTTGTTGATTTTTTTCATAAAACAGCTCCTCATTTTCTTTATTAGTTCAATTGCTTTTTTCTAATTTCATTAATCTTTCCTTTAATTTTCAGGATTTCTAATTTTATCTTTAATTGAGGATTTTAAAATTTGTTCTTTTTTCTGCTTTTTTAAATTACGTGCCGATTCGCTGATGAGCTCTTTCTCTGTTTTATTGATGTAAGCATTTAGAAATATAAAATTTTCCCCAATATTGCTTTGACTGTATCTCATGAACTTTGGTATGTTGTCTCATTGTTGTCATTCTCTTTAATGAAATTACTGATTATTTCTTTGATTTGTTCTTTGGCCCACTCATTCTTTAGGATTATTTAGTTTTCAGTTAGCTTTTAGTGTAAGTCTACCTGGCCGTTTATTGAATAATTTTTATTGCATTATAGTCTGAAAAGGATGAGTTGAATATTTCTACTTTTCTGCCTGGTTGTGAGATTTTTTTGCCATAATACATGATCAATTTTTGTTAGGTGCCATGTACTACTGAGAGAAAGGTATATTCATTTCTATTTCCCATTCAGTTTTCTCCTGAGGTCTATCATATCAAACTTTTCTGAAATTCTATTCATCTGATTTAGTTATTCTCAGCAATACAATGATCCAAGACACTCCTAAAGGACTAATGATGAAGCATACTATCTGCCTGCAGAGAAATAACTTACATTGTTCGAATATTTTTCATTTTCTTTCATTCTTTTTCTTTTATTTGGGTCTTCTTATACGAAATGATTAACATGGAAATGTTTTGCATGATTGCACACGTGTATAAGCTATGTCTGTTTTTTTACTGTCTCAGGAAGAGAGGAGGAGAAGGAGGGATAGAATTTGGAACTCAAAACTTTAAAAAAGTGTTGTGTATGTTTATATATACATATATGCACTTATAGATAGATGATAGATGGGAGAAAAAATAAAATTAAACAAATGTGGTTGGTTACCTTTTGCTCAAAAAAATTCTCTATCTCTTTTACTTCTTGTTTATTTTTTGGATTTGATTTATTTATTTCTGAGAGAGGAAATTTGAAGATGCTCACAAATATAGTTTTGCATTGCGTTTCTTTCTGTAACTCATTTAAGTTTTACCTTAAGAATTTGTATGCTAGACCATTTAGTGCATGCATGTTTAGTATTGATTTTACTTTTTTGTCTATGGTACCTTTTAGCAAAATATAATTTCCTTGCTTATCTCTTTCAATTATATTTGGTGGTGTTTTTGCTTTATCTGAGATTATAATTGCAACCCCTGCTTTTTTTTTACTTCTATTGAAGCATAATAGATCCTTCTCCAGTCCCTTAACTTTACTCTGTGTGTGCTTCTCTGCTTCAAGTATGTTTCTTGTAAACAACATATTGTAGGATTCTGTTTTTTATTCCACCTCTGTTTTATAGGTGAATTCATCTCAATCACAGTTATGATTAACTGTCTTTTCCTTCATCTTGCTTTTTCCTCCTGTTTATCCTTCTCTCTCTTTCCTTTCACTCTATTTTTCTTCAAAGATGTGCTGCTTCTTACCTCTGCCTCCTCCAATTTCTCTCCCATCTATCATCTCCTCCTTTTCTTCTCTCACTCCTCTCATACTTCCTTGTAGGGTAAGATAGACTTCTGTACCTGAGTATGTGTGTTCCCTCTCTGAATCAGTTCCAATTAGAGTAAGTTTCAAGAATTTCATGTCACCCCCCACCTTTCCCCCCTTCCATTGTAAGAGCTCTTTTGTACCTCTTTTATGTGAGACAGTTTACCTCATTCTGCCTCTCCATTCCTCCTCCTTTCAGTGCATCCCTCTTTCTCAACCCCTTGATTTTATTTGTTTTGGATAACCCATTATAGTCAACTCTTACCTATACCCTCTATCTATGTGCACTCCTTCTAACTCCCTAATGATGGTAAAATTCTCAGGAGTTATGTGTATCATCTTCCCATGTAGGAATGTAAACAGTTAAACCTTAACAATTTCTCTTTCCTGTTTATCTTTTTACTTTTTTATCTTCTATTTGAATGTCAGATTTTCTATTAAGGTCTGTTCTTTCCATAAGGAATACTTGAAAGTCCTCTATTTTGCCAAATATCCATTTTTTCCTTCTGAGGGAGTATAATTTTTTTTTTCAGGTTGTATTTCAGATTCTTGGTTGTAATCCTAGGTCTTTGGATTATCACATTCTGAGTCTTTTTATCCTCTAGTGTAGTAGCTGCTAAATCTTGTGTTATCCTGATTGTGGCTCCATGATATTTGAATTGTTTCTTTCTGACTGCTTTGAAATGGTTAAATGTGAAGCGCATAAGAATCAGCTCAGACACAGAAAAGCAGGAAATAGAACTGGGATTCTGACGTTGTTATCATATTGATAAGTCAATATTAAAATGGAAATAGGCATGAATGAATTCCTAAGGTTAGACTAGAAATAGCGTAGATTTCCATTAATGTGTCAAAGTAGTATTTCTCCTGGGTCTTTTGCCTTTTTAGCAGAACCTTCCACAGGTCAATAATAGTCAATGTGTGCCAGGTACTGTGTTAAGCACTTACAATACAAATACAGGGGAAAGAAAGACTTCGTACAAGAAGTGCCTATCCTCAAGAAGTTTACAATCTAATCAAAGAAGACAACACACAAAAAGAATCTGGAGAGCTAGAAGAGGGGAGGGAAGGAGATGGGGAGAAGTTTGAAATCTCAAAGTAGTGGAGCCATGTGAGAAATGAGATGATGGGGGTTGGGAATTCATGACCTTAGCCTCCAATCAGAGAATAGTGATGAGGTAGAGTACCAAGGCTGATGAGATCTTTGTCAGGATCTTCATGCCAAGACCACCCCTCTCCTTTTATTATCAGGAGACACCCTGTTTTCCAGAGCTAAGACCTGGCAAACACACAATGTCCTGAACGTGACATAATAACAATCCTTTGTGCTCACTCTCTGGATGAGGATCTGCAGCAAAATACCAGAACTGTTTCACACCAGCCCCAGGTGGTTCCTGAGCTTAGAAAAGTAGCTGTAGGAACAATATTCCAGTCACAAAGTCCTGCTATGAATCAAAATTGCCTCAAAGTTGTTACCCTTCATTGTCATTGCTACAGCTCATTGTGTGGTTTTTGCTACATGTATCAAGGCTTCATCTCACTAAAGAGGCCCCCAACATATGTATCTAGTTTCCCTTTTCTAACAGAATAAAGAAAACTTTTTGCTTATAACCTTTGGCTTTATTTTAGCTCTTTGGCTTTATTTTTCAGAGTTAACAATTGTTATGATTATTTCTGTGAGGTCTCTTTTTTATTTTTAGAGTTAACAGTTGCATAACCTCTATGACTCCTTGGTCATTTATTTTTAGGGTTTGACATCTTACAGGAAGATGAGATTATATCCCACATGTCAGACTTATGGATCATAAGGATGGAAAGGAAATGTAACTAGACTGGTAAATCAGGAGAATACAATAGATTGTTTCCCTAGATTTCAGCAAAGCATCTGACAAACTCTTTTGTGATTTTCATGTGAATATGTTGGAGAGATATAGGTTAGATGAGAATAAAGTGTATTAGGACCTATTCAAATATCCTAATAAATCCCTGTGGCAATTTTGAGTGAATTTAACCTGTTTCCTATACCTTCGGTGTGCTTTAAAGCCTGGAGGTTGACTCAGGGAGAGTTTTTTCCATCAGATATTTAAGCCATAAGCAAACTTAAAAGAACCTTTGTTTTTGTTTTTTTGTTTGTTTTTGGTTTTTGTTATCTGTTCTTTGCCTTGTGCACTTTGAAATTTTTAACAATGATCAAATTATATATGACACAGATCCAAGAGATAGATTAAACAATGGATGGTTGATTATAAATTTAAAAAGCTCTCAGTAGTCTGGGACACTTTACCAAATATAATAAGATAAAATTTCAGAGTGATAAATGTAAATTCTCAAACTTAGATTTGGATTGAAAGTATAGGATTTAGAGTCAGAATGACCCAGACATTTACCTCATATATAGTAAGAAAGATGTACTAGATGGTCTTAACTGTCTCTCCAAGATCTGAATATCTTATACTATGATTCCATGAACTTCAAAATATAGGTGAGAGAAGTGTGGATTAATAGGCCTTCTGAACAAGATCTGAATATTTAGGAGATTTCAAGATACATATGAATCACAGTTAAAATAAGGAAGTTTTAGGTTGCATTAAGACATAGGATCCAGGACTAGAGAGATAATAGTTTGTATTTGTACTGGTTAGACCACATCTTGAATATTGTATTCAATTCTGGATGCCACATTTTGGAAGAACAATGATAACCTGAAGGAATCCAGAAAAGAGGACAGAATAATGAAGAATCTTGAAATTTACTATTCCGTTTCAGTTGAAGAAACTGCGGAAGCTTAATCTGGATGAGACTAAAAACTTAAGAGATATATGATCCCTTTATTCAAACATTGAAAAGGATGTTTTTTAAAAGAGATGTTAGACTTGGCAGAACGAGGACCAATCATTAGAAATTGAAATGAGGCAGATTTAGGTTTGTTATAAAGGGAAACTTCCTGGCAATTCAATCTATCCCCAAGTAGAATGAGCTGTTCTGGAATTTTTAATGGGTTTTCTTCACTATAAGTTTGCAGGCAAAGATTGAATGACTGTAGAGTATGTT
The DNA here is from genome assembly GCA_023548195.1 of Bettongia penicillata ogilbyi. NCBI lineage: Eukaryota > Metazoa > Chordata > Mammalia > Diprotodontia > Potoroidae > Bettongia > Bettongia penicillata. Next base: position 952,469 of record JAJHZJ010000525.1, on the reverse strand, counting down.
GTAAAGAGAATTTTAAAAGCTGTACTTGGGACTGTGTTGCCTCTGATGTCCCTTCCATCACCAATATCCCAATACTGTACTTTAAAAAATTTCTCAAAAAGATTTGGCCTGTGACATTCAGAAACTATTTTTTCTTGCCATATACATGTGTGCACATACTTTATGCATGCAACACAGGTATAAAAGGTCATCCAGGAGCAAGATTTAAATTCTTTTCTTTTGTGTCCTCCTAGTGTTATATTATTTATCCCTTGTGTTGACAGCATTCATATGCATTAAGATTATATTATTAGGAAATAGAAAATTTTATGGGTTCATTTATGACTTAAAATGCCACAAATTTTTCTACATGTTCATTTACTTTTCCAGGTAATTGTTTATTTTGACTATTTTCATTATTACAGAGCAGGGAAAAGGAGGATATATGCTGTGTGAGTGTAGCCTGAAGCCACCATAAAATAAATTATCTTCTGCAGTTTCCTCTTTATTAATGCTACTTGCAACATGGACCTCATTTTAAAGATTTACTCTGTTATTTTTAAACACCAATACCATGGATAGCTTACTGGAATGTTTTTAGCACCTTTTTACCAATTCAACTTGTATTTTGTCATTTTCCCTTGTAAATATTTCTTTTTCTTTTCTGTGTGCTTGATGTTAAGAAACAGAGGAGAGATATTTATGGTACTATGAAGCAACGAATTTACTAGATAGTTTTAATTTCTTCTCAGATAGATGACATCATTTTCTTTCATGGAGCTTTCATGTTCACCCTCCACAAATAAGGCTTGCTTTTCGGGCAGTTATATGTTAAATGTCTGTAATTTGGAGCACAGCATAGGATGTTCTAAATTCTTGAAATAAGAAAGTGTAGCTTTCCATATCAAAGAACCATTAGGAAAACAGGCAAAATAAGATATATCATAATCTTGTAGACATATCAGAGACATTGAAAGACACATCTTTAATAGCAAAATGATAATAACCAACAGTAAACCTTTGAAATAAACTATGCAAATGATTAGCGTTTCTGATGATAACAAAGATTATGGTACTTTAAGATCATAGATTTAGTGATGACTTCTGATCTTCTAGATAACCTAGCAAACCTCCTACATATAAGGAAATTGAGGCCCAGAGAGGTTAAGTTATTAACTCAAGGTCACATATATAGTGTCAAGATTTGAACTCAGGTACTCTGACTCCAAATTCAGCAATCCTTCTACTACCTCATGATAATGATGGTAAATATGTTAGAGTTTAAGAGAGTTAACATCTCTCTTAAAAAACATCCTTTTCAATGTTTGAATAAAGGGATCATATATCTCTTAAGTTTTTAGTGACTCAATTCCGAGGGCCCGAGTTCAAATTCTACCTCTAATACTTGATACTTTTGTGAACTTGAACCATTTTGCCTCCCTGAGCTTGAAATTCTTCATCTACTACATGGAATTCAGATAAATGTGCTTTGAGATTTTTCCAATTCAAATCAGAATTAAATATTAAATTTAATAAATTAAAATATAAAATTAAATTAAAACTAGATTTAAAAATTAAATTAGAAAGTTTTTACTTTCCTAGACCAAAACAATTCACAGTAGAACTATTACAGTATATTAAATAACACTAGGCAAAAAAATCTCATCTAGCTGTTATATGTTATAGAACAAGTTCTTAGTCTAATCAAATATACTCAGATAACCGTAAGTTAGAAAGTGGATGAATGGCAATTTGTTTGATGGAAATAAAATCTCTAATTAAGATTAATGTCAGAATCTGTGGTAGAGAAGTTACAGACTCATGAAATTTGGGTGTTGGAAGCGATCTTAGCATCTATCTAATTCAAATCATGTATAAAATGAATCTCTATTGAAACACAGCCCATGAGTGGTCTTCCAGTCTCTGCTTGAAGACCTCCAAGGAACAGTAATCTGCCACCACTAAGTTAGAGAAAGAAGAACAACCTTCCCCCACAACAAAAACCTTTTAGCAAATACATATAGTCAATCAAAATAAAATAATCTTGTTTGGTGCTAAAATTTTCCTTTATCCATATATCTGACAGGTAAATGATTCCATGCTCCCCTTATTTTTTATGGTATCTGCCTTTATGTGTAAATCATGTACCCATTTTGAACTTATCTTGGTATATGGTGTGAGATGTTGATCTATGGTTTCTGCCATACTAATTTCTAGTTTTCCCAGTATTTTTGTCAAATAATGTATTTTTGTCCTAAAAACTTGGATCTTTGGGTTTATCAAATACTAGATTAATATGGTCATTTACTACTCTGTATTGTGCACCTAATCTATTCCAGTGATCCACCACTCTATTTCTTAGTACCAGATTGTTTCAATGATTTCTGCTTTATAATATAGTTTGAGATCTGGTATGGCTAGACAGCCTTCCTTTACTTTTTTTTCATTGACTGCCTTAATATATATGACCTAGTTTTACTTCCAGATGAATTTTGTTATCTTTTTTTCTGGCTCTATAAAATGCATTTTTATTAGTTTGTTTAGTATGGCACTAGATAAATAGATTAATTTAGGTAGAATTAGTATTTTTCTAGTTGTTTAGATCTGACTTTATTTTTGTGAGAAGTGTTTTGTAATTGTGTTCATATAGTTCCTGGATTTGTCTTGGCAGGTAGACTCCTAAATATTTTATATTGTCTATAGTTATTTTAAATGAAATTTCTCTTTCTTTTTCTTGCTGCTGGACTTTATTGGTAATAGATAGAAATGCTAATGATTTATGTGGGTTTATTTTATATTCTGCAACTTTGCTAAAGTTGTTAATTATTTCAATTTGTTTTTCGTTTGGTTCTCTAAATTCTCTAAGTATAACATGGTGTCATCTGCAGTGAGTGATAGTTTGATGTTCATGTCATTAAAAGAATTTAGTAGGATTCCTTCTTTGCCTATTTTTCCAAATGGCTTATATACTGCTGAGACTGTTGTGTAAACATTTAATAGAAATTACTTGTGAATTCTGGCCTGGTGGATTTTTTCTTAGAAAGTTCATTGATGGCTCATTCAATTTCTTTGTCTAAAATTGAGTTATTTAAATATTCTATTTCCTCTTCTGTTAACCTGGGCATTTTCCATTTTTGTAAAGCTTTATCCATTTCATTTAGACTGTCAGATTTATTGGCATATAGTTGGGCAAAGTTACTCCTGATAATTGTTTTAATTTCACTTTCATTGGTTGTCCTTTTCACTTTGGTTTTCTTATTTCCTTTTTTGAAAAATCAAATTAACCAATATTTATCTATTTTATTATGTCTGTGTTTCTTCATATAAATCTAGCTTCTAGTTTTATTTGTTAATTCAATGGTTTTCTTACTTTCCATTTTATTAATCTCTCCTTTGATTTTCATCATTTCCAATTTGTCTTTAATTGGGGATTTTTAATTTGTTCTTTTTCTAGTTTTCCTTACGTGAATGCCCAATTTATTGATCTATTCTTTCTCTTTCATTGATGTAAACATTTAGAGATGTTTTCTCCTCTAAGATTTGCTTTGACTGCATCCCATCAATTTATGTGTGTTTCATGGTTGTCATTCTTTTTAATGAAATTATTATTTCTTTGATCCATTCATTCTTTAGAATTAAATTTTTCAGTTTTAAATTAAGTTTTTAATCTATGCTTCCATTGCCTTTTATTGAAAGTAATTTTTATTACTTCATGATCTGAAAAAGATGCATTTAATATTTCTGTTTTTTACATTTGTTTGTGAAGTTTTGTGAAGTGACTCTAATGCATGGTCAGTTTTTGTATAGGTGCCATGTACTGATGAGAGAAAAAAAAAAGTATATTGCTTTTTATTCTCATTCAGAGAGCTATGATACCTAACTTTTCTAGAATTACGTTTACTTCCTTAACTTCTTTCTTATTTATTTTGTGGTTAATGTAGTTCTAAGAGGGAAAAGTTTAGATCCCCTATTAGTGTAGTTTTACCATCTATTTCCTTTTATACCTCACTTAACTTCTCCATTAAAAATTTAGATGCTATGAAGTTTGGCATATATGTATGTCTACATATATGTTTATGTATATATAGACATATATATGTTTTGTCTTGATATTACTTCATTGCCTATGGTACTTTTTCACAAGATAATAGTTTCTTTCTTTATCTCTTTTGATTAGATCTATTTTTGCTTTTGCTTTATCTGAGTTCAGGATTGTTGCCCCCACCTTTTTTTTTTTTACTTCAGCTACAAGATAATAAGTTCAGTTCTAGCCCCTTACCTTTACTGTGTGTGTCTCTGTACTTCACATGTGTTTCTTGTAAACAACATATTGTACGATTCTGGTTTTTATTCCACTCTGCTATCTACCTGTGTTTTGTGTGTAAATTCATCCCATTCACAGTTACGATTACTAACTGTATTTTCCCCATGCTATTTCCCCCCTTATTCATCCTTCTTTCTTATGTTACTTTTTTTCATGGCTTTCAGGTAGTTCTAAAATTATTAAATTATCTCTCCTGGATCTGTTTTCTAGGTAAATTTTTTTTCCAATGAGAAATTTCACAATTCCTTTTTTTTGTTCTTTTAATTTTTATTTTATCATTTCTTGATGTCTCATGGAGTCGTTAGCTTCTAGCTGTCCAAATTTTTAAGGAATTATTTTTGACCTCCTTTTCCATTTGTCCAATTTATTTTTCAAAGAGTTATTTTCTTTGGTGAATTTTTGTATATCTTTTTCCATTTTTTTGTGTGTGTTTCTTTTACTAAGTTGTTGACTTTTTTCATGATTTTCTTTACTTACTGTTATTTCTTTTCCATTTTTTTCTTCTTATTTACTTTGTAAAATCTTTTTAAAGCTATTCCATTACTTCTTTTTGGGCCTGAGACCAATTAATATTTTCCTTTGTGGTTTGTAGACATTTTGGCACTGTTGTCCTCTTCTAAGTTTGTGCCTTCATTCTCCCTGTCACTATAATAACTTTATGTAGTCAAATTCTTCTTTTTTTTGTTTTGGGTTTTCTGATTTATTTTTCTATTTTCTCATTTTGTACTTATATGTGACAGGCTCTATTCTTGTACTGTTCCAAGCTATTTCTGTCGAGACTCAGAGCCTTGCTACTGACTTTCACTGGGCCTCAGGGTCTTGATGCTGGCTTGAATAGGATGTTGGGGTTCGGGGAATTTCCTTGCTGGTTTGCACTGGGGGCAGGGCCTCCCTGCTTACCTGCCCTGGGGGTGGAGTGTTGCTGTGCTGGTGGTCTGAGACTGCTAGGTTGCCCCTGGGGCTGCTGGCTTGCACAGAGGGAAGGGTAAGGCCTAGTTGGTGGATTGCCCTGGGGCTCAGAGCTTAGCTGGAGACCTCTTGCTGTGAAGCCTTCTGCTGCTGGTAAGTTGTTTCCTGCTCCTAAATTAGTTCTGAGGTTTTTTTCAATATTTTTTGGAGCGTAATTTGGGGAAAGGGGCTTCAGGGAATTCCTTCCTTGCTCTACCATCTTGGTATCAGAAGTTCAACATAAAAATTCTAAAGGGACACATTTCTTCCCCACCTCTTAGAATGTTAGCACTACATCATCATGCAGCTCCTTTCACTGCTCAAATAAATGTACTTATCTAGATTCTCCTGGACTCTTGCACTTTTATTTTATAATTCCACCTCAGTTCCAGTCTTTCTATCAGATAATGCTTGAAAGTCTTTTTTCCACTAATGGTCTATTTTCTCCCCACAGTAGGATTATGCTCACTTTTGCAGGATACATTATTCTTGTTTGTAGGCCTATATAGTTTGCCTTTTAGCATATATTCCAAAAGCCACTCTCATTTTAAATAGCAGCTTCCAGGTCTTCAGTGATTGGACTGGATTTCTTTGGTACTTGAACTGCTTCCTTCTGGATGCTTGCAATATTTTTTTCTTTGAAATTGACTCTCTGGATTTTGGCTATGATATTCCTAGAACTTTTACTTTTGTGGTTCCTTTCAGGATGTATTCTTTCTATTTTCACATTATTTTCTAGTTCTAATAGTTTTTCATACTTTTTATTTGTGATTTCTTCAAATATAATACCTAGGCCTTTTTCATGTTTTTAAAATTTTTATTTTATTCTAAACTTAAGAAATAAGACAAGTATTTTCATAACATAGTTGAATAGGAAAAAGATGATTGCACGTGAAACTGCAAACCTGTTATGTACAAACTGCTATTCCTTTAAAATATATAATAAAGTTTTGATGCAACTTTCTTTTCCCCTCCTTTTTTCTTCACTCCCCCACTTCTCCTCCTTAGAGATGGCTACCATTAGACACAAATATGTGTACATGTGTGTGTATATACACATACATACATGTGTACATATATACACATACATACATACATGTATACACACATAATTATCCTATACACATTTCTATTTATCAGTTTTTTTCTTTGGATGCACTTAATATCTTCCTTCATATGTCCTTTCCAGTTAATTTGAGTATTTATAATAGTCAAAATGACTTAGTTGCCCAAAGTAGTTCTTAAAACAATATTGCTGTTACTATATACAATGTTCTCTTGTTTCTGCTCATGGAGTTCTTCATTATTCCTTGCAAGTGTATTGATGGTTTTCTAAGATCATTGAGCTCATAATTTCTTATAGCACAGTAGTATTCCATCACAATCATAAGTACAACTTGTTCAGCTATTACACAATTGATGGGCATTTCCACAACTTTGAGTTTTTTGCCACCACAAAGAGAGCTGCTATAAATATTTTAGAACACATATGTTCTTTTCCTTTTTCCCTGATCATCTTTGGAAACAGACTTGTAGCGGTATTTTTAATATGATTTTAAGGGAGTACAATGATTCCTAAGTTATCTCTGTACATGCTTTTCAGGTTAGATATTTTTGATATCATACATTTTTACATTTTCTGCTCTCTAAAAATCTTTTAGTTTTGTTCCAGTATTTCTTACTCTTTCATTGGGTCATTCATTTCTGTTTGGCTTATTCTAGCTTTCAAAGACTCCATTTTTTGGGTAGGTTTACCTTTTCTCTTCTAAGATACTTATACTCTTTCCAGTTCTTTCCTCAAGAACTTTAATTTTAAATCTTATTTACTCTAGGTATTATGTGGTCCTTGGAAAAAATTATTATTTCCTTTGAGGCTCTGCTGACATAAAATTTGCAAAAGTTTTTTGATACTTGATTAGCCATTTCATCTCTCTAGCTTTCGTTCCTAAGTTGTTTCTTTGTGCCAGGAGCACAAAGACTCCACCCTGTGCTGTGCCCGAGGAATGTAGGGGAGGTGGAACTGGTCCTTCCTGTTTGGCCTTGCATGGGTCCCGAGGTTCTTTTGCTGACTTCTACCTCCCAGGGTTTAGACTCCTTTCTTCTTTGACCTTTGAGTTATTAGTGCCCTCTCTGTTGTCTCAGGACAAAGCATTAGGGACTTAAGAGTCTTTGAACTGGGGATGACTACTAGCCTGATTGTTTCAGCAATATACCAGTCAGTTTGACTACTGTCACATTTAGCACCATCATGGTCAGCACTGTATTGGGCTAAAACCTTCCAGGTTCTCAGTCTGGAGTTTTCTAACCATTCTAGAATTTCCCATGGGGTTAAAACTGCCTCTGAATACAAAGTCTTGAAAGCTACAAATATCCTTTCTCAGGGTACGCAAGCTGCATTAGCTGGAAAGGTCCCCTTTTCTTTTGCCTAAGGGTTTCTGGATGAAATTGCTATGCAATTCTGGGTTGTTAGAAATCTCTTAAAACAGGTCCTCATTGGATTTCTTAATAATGATCTATTCTGGTGTGAACTTTGGAGTTATATTGAAATGGATAAATGGGAGTAATGTAGTCTGACTTCTGTTAAGGGAGTCTTGAAATTTAACTTCTATTTTAGTCCAACCAGCAAAACAGTTCTGATAATTATATTTTCACTTATATCTCTCCATCTCCTCCATAAAAATCATGAGTAATATATTATGAAAAGCTGTACTAAAGTTTAAATAAATATACCCACAGCACTTCTTTCATCAATTACTTTAGTTATCCTATCAAAAAAAGGAAATAAGTTTAGTATGGTAGTAGAAGTTCTTTACTGGAATCATGCCGGCTCTTTATAAGTATTGCATCCCTTTCTAGATACTTGACAATTATTTCTTTAATGATCTGTTCTAGAATTCTCTAGCAATCAAAATCAAGCTCACTGCACTATGGTTCTTGGATTCTGTTTTCTTTTTTTATTGAAAAATCGGAAAATTGAGACATTTAGTATTCTCTAATCTTGTGGTACCTCTCATTTTCTGTGATCTTTCAGATACAATTGATAGAGACCCAGCAATCATAGTTCTTTTAGTAATTTGGGCCAGGTGACTTGAATTCATCAAGGAAAAGTAGTTCTCTCATTTATATTGGTTATCAACTTAGTCATTTGTGTTCTTTCATTTCCAGGATAAAGATTAATCTGTTTCATAAAGAAGAAGCAGAATGCATATTCAGCAACTCTGCCTTCTCTCTAATATCAGTTATCACTATCCTCACCCCCCTCAGCGATAGTCTTAGACTATAGACTCTTATTTGATTCTTTTCTCCCAAAATAGTTAAAACAGTAACAATCCAAAACTCAAGCTTTTTTGTTTCCCTTAGCTTCTCATGCCAGCCTCAGCTCATCATGAGGATGCTTAACATATTCCACAAATCCATGTCATCTATGCCATGGTCTTTTATTTTTATCCTCCATTATCTAGCCATGCACCTATCTTCTATACATCTCTTTTAAAAAATCTAAATTGATTGTTGAGTTCTTGGTGCATATACATTTATCTCTTCAAACATCCCATTTTTCTTCTCATTGGAATTGTTTCTCTATGTGTCATCAGATTATTTTCCCTTAAGCATCCTTTCTGGGCTGTTTACTTGTGATATTGTAGTTCTTGGAATCCCCTCTCTCCCCTGTCCCCACTAAAATCTACTTTCCCAAAATTTAGGGTGCATGCCAGACTATAACTGACTTTCCTCTCATCTATCACAAATCCTTGGATGGAGTCATATCTTCCTTCTAGGGTTCTCATCATTTTTATCGTTAACCAATTTGTCACCCTTGATTAAAATCAGATTCAGAATAGAATGTCCCATTGTTGATTTCTTTCCCTCTTAAAGGATGAAATTATCAGAAAGACATGTTGAAGACCTGTTATCCGCTTTGTTGAGACAGATCGACAGACAGAGAAGAGAGAGACAGAGAGAAAACCAGTAGATGTTTGGATAATGGAATTCCTTCATCACTATGTCTCTGTGCCAGAATTATGATGTTTCCTGTACTCCTCATCTATGTCCATTAAATCTAAGTTGACTGCAATACACTCCAGTGACAAAATTATTCCTGTTTCTCCATGTACTGACCTTCATCCAGATACACTCTATCATGTTTCTTACTCTATGGTTCCTGGATTCCTTCACATAATTCTATCTTCTTGACATACAATTCTAGTTTGCCCCTCCTTTTATCCATCTAGTTTCTTTGAATAAGATATAATCATCCTGAACCCTGTTCCAGTCATTGATTTTATCTCATCAATCTCAGTGATTACTGAAATGTCAAATTTGCCTTCTTCAGTTGGGACCTCTGGTTCCTCTTTTTTTGTTGTCTAAATTTTGAGCAGTTGTGCATTGGCATTTGAGACTATGGGTTTTACAACTGATTTCTTTCTTGAAATTGGTGTCCTGTGAATTTCTGATTGTCTCATCTTTAGTTATCTTAATTGTTCTTTCTTCATTGAGGCTGGTTTTCTATGATAATTAGCTTAGAGAGTATGCACAGGCAGTTTTCTCTGTCTGCCATTTTTTTTACTTCTAAGATGAAACCAAATTAGTCACTAGAGAAAGATGCAGATACTTTATCAATTGAAAAAAGAGGGGAAAAAAGACAATAAATTAGGCTATCACTTAAAAAATTAGTGAAGCAACAAATCAAGAAACCTCAACCAAACATAAAAATGGAATTTCTGAAAATTAAGGAAGATGTAAACAAAATTTGAAACAAAGATTGTAGTTGATAAAACTATGAGCCATTTAAAAATATTAAAAATCAATAAATCATTACGTAATCTGAGTAAGGAGAGGAAAACCAAATTGCCACCATAAAAAATTAAAAGGAATTATTCACTACAAATAAAGAAGAAATAAAAAAATTATTAGAAACCATTTTGCCTAATTATATGACAGTGAAACTAATAGTTTAGTGAAATGGAGAAATATTTTTTAAAATACAAAATACTCAGAAACAGAACAAGAAATAGAGAATTTAAATAACCCTATCCTAGACATAGAATTTGAGCAAGATGCAAAAGGAATTCCAAAATAATATCTTAACAAATCATGACATGAATATTATGGAATATCATTGCACCCTAACAAATAATAAAAGGAACAAACATGATTAGTGATGTAAGGAAAACTAGAAGTGAAATTTATATAACTGCAACATTGTAAAGAAAAGCAACTGTGAAAGACTTAAGTATTATGATCAACAAAATGCCCAAAAGAGATCCAAGACGACTGAACATGATTATGTATAAAGCATAATTACTTTCTACCTCTTGGCAGAGAGACGATGAACTAGAGGTGCAGAATACTAATATAACATTCTCAAGCACAGCCAATGTGTGGATTTATTTTGCATGACTATACTTATTTGTTACAAAGGAGAGTTTTTAAATTTTGTGGAAGAGGAAGCAGGAAAGTAGTAGACTGGAAGGTAGTGATAATGATACTAATGAAGAAAAGAAATACAATAGCATCAATGAAACATTAATAGAGGACAAAATAAAATTAAGAAGGGGACACAGGTAATCAGGGCATTGTCAGAATGATCAGGTTAAATTTGAAGTTGCATATAATGAGATAAAGCCAAATGGACATTATGGAGGACCTTGAACAGTCCAATCATCTACCTGCTTCAATGGACTTCACTCCTACCACTGATACTCTTTGTATTCATTCCTCAGTGGTTAGCATTTTCCTGTTCTACTTATATTCTCCTTATTCCAATAATGCCAAATCCCATTCTGCTTTTCAAAACAACCCTGTTTTATTATCTCCATTTTATAGATGAAAAACTTCCTCTAACCAATCCTGACAGAGTCTAATTCCATATTTGTCCTTTCCTTCCTGTGAATACCTGCCCTATAATACACAAACTTCCTTTCATTCTAGTGTAGGTAGGGATCTACTAATTTTCCCACCCAATGAAAAATAATTATGAAAAAAATCGCCTTAATAAATCAGAATCAAGTGAAAAGAGATTCAGTATACCCCTTTGAATCAATCAAAGCCATTACAGAAGTGACTTATTTATGCCTTAAGGAATTTGTACAGGGAGAGGTGAGGGGAGGGAGAGTCTATAAACCAGGTAGCGATTTCAGTGGGTAGAAGTAGAGATGAAGGACTAGGGTCATATAAAGTCAAGCCAAGAACTGGTAGCCTTGACTTAACCAATAAAAGGAGAAAGAGAAGGCAGGACCAAGCTGTGTCAAAGAAGGAATTATGATAGAGAGCTATGATTTCTACAAGCATCTCGGAACTTTAAAAGACCCTGGTTTACACAAACAGTTTACCCATTTACTCAAGAATTGAAATAAGTTCAGAGAAAAGGTCAACTCTTTACCAACTTCTCTCCCAGCACCTGTGTAGCCACAGATACGGTAACATCTGCAGCTTCATTACTTAATTGTTTCCAGCATCCTGAATTTTTACTTGCCCAAGATCCAGGAACATGGGCAAAGTTGATCTGGTCTTGATCTGTGGCTCCAGAACGGAAAGAATTGAAAGGAGACGGAGAGCGAGGGAGAGGTGAAGTAAAGGCAGTGTGATGCTCGATGAAGCCAGAGTCTGGTAAAAAAAGAGGGTTAAAAAGAGGTGGGGTGAAGTGAAGTATCACTGCTAGGATTTTCCTGAAATGGAAGTTTAGGAGACACAGTCAGGAATCAGGACAGAAGTGAATTAGCTACCTCCATGGTGACAAGGACATTGTGGTAACAAGAAGGAAGAGAGTGAGATGAAGCATGTCTAGGGCTTTCATGAAATAAGAGTCTGGGAGATTCAGTCACTCGGGACAGAATTTCCTTCAGGACATGGTTCCTGGCGTGAGCAACAAAGTAGTTAGTAAAGAGGCTGTACAAGTGGGGCACATGCTATAGATTACTTGTGTTCTATGATATGCTTCCAACTATTCTCCTTGCTTCAAGTCTTGCTAAGCAAGGTGACTTTTTTAAAGCATAGGTCTTACTATGTCACTCCCTGACCCTTGGAATTTCAGTGGCATCTTATCTTCAGGATCAAATATACATGGAAGGAACTGTCCCCTACATGTAGCAGGAAAGTACTGTGTGACTTGAAAGAAAGAATAGACATCTCTAACTTTTCCTCACCCTACCTCTCATGGAATTCCTGCCAGAGAAGAAACAAGAGTTTGGAACTGGAGGCTTCTCTATTCTCCTCAGAGGATTACAGAATTGTATCTGTCTATTCCCTTAAATATTGTTAATTTAGGAGACGTGATTTTTCAGTTCCTTCTAACTTCTGATCACTATTCATTATTGGGGAAGCAGAACCCCAAGCCCTCTATCCAATGTTTGATCCCTTTCCCACCAAAGATAAGTTCCATAATGAGTACACATTGCTAATAGCAAAGAGATCTAAATCATTTTATTAGGTTTGATAGCCAAACCCATCCCTTGCCAAAATCAGAGAAAGTATACATTTTCATATATACATATGAGAATGTACACTAGGCAATACAGAGTTAAGGAGCTCTCCCAGTAAAGGGCAAGGTAATTCAGCTTAACCAAGAGAGAGAATGCTAGATGCCACCCAAGGGAAAGTTTCCCAACAGCTCTAGTCTATCAAGTTGGGGATAGGGTTATCATGGAGGCTGCCAGCTCTTCTCATATCTTCCCGAGTTCCTTTCAGTGACCTGAAGTGGGGTTAGTGGCACCTAGCATCAAGAAAGAAGATGGGAACCAGAAGTGCCTGATGCAACCACAAAGGCAGAAGAGTCTGAAGAAATTAGCTTAAAGAGAACTGAAGAGTTCTCATCTCTCCTCCTTTTGCCAACTTCAGCCTTCCCACAGGCATGAGATATTGGTCTCCATCAATAATGAGAGAGTTCCATACCAGTAGACTTTAGGTCAGGGTTACATATGAAATCCTTATTTTGACATTTAAAATTATTGATAAACTGACCTCCCTTTCCTGTCTTCTTGCATGTGACTTATGTCCCACACTTAGAATCAAGATATGCTGGTCAGGTGCAGTTCCTCAAACATAACACTGTGTGCCTTTGTTTTGGCCATCCCCCAATCTGAAGAACTCTGCCCCCTCACCCCTGCCCCTTGACTTCCTCAGCTTATTTCAAAACTGAAATCAAATCCCACCTTCAAAGGATGTCTTCCCCTTTTGTTCTAGCTGGCTTCACCTTCACACATAAAATGTATTATGTAATTTAGGTGTTGTTTCTGCTATTAAATTGAAAGCTCTTTGAGATCAAGTACTATTATTTTCTTTTCGTTTCTTAATATTGTTAATCATTTAACAATGCACTTAACAATGTTTAACTCATAGTAGGAATTTAATAGAAACTAGTTTTCATCTTTCCATCACCCTTTGGGTCACTTACAACTTCAATTTTTGGTGATTTCACAATTTTCTCTGCATTGTCTTACAAACAGTAGCCTTGTAATAAGTGTTTATTGAATTTAATCAATAGTCATATAGCCATGACATATCACTGTTTCATATATTACATGTTTTTGTGCACATCATCTATAAGTCAGTCACTCAAATAAAGATTTCTTAAATACCTCTTATGTACAAAGCATTATGGTAAGTACTAACTATTCAAAGAAAGGTAACAGAGAGTCCCTTCCCTCAAAGGGCTCACGATCTAATGGGGGAAGACAACATATAAAAAGAAATTGAAAAGGGTAGAGGAAGTAGAGGAGGCATCTGGATCAGTTTATAGTGATGGGGCAATAAAGACGCAGCCAGATGTGAAATAATGAGATGACTGCTCTGCTGCCCTCTCTGATGTCCACCCTATGCCCTCTTCTATCAGAGCTAGAGAGGGCCCCATGGGGAATCGGTACTGGGGATGTATGAGTTTCAGAATTAATGTGATCTTAGAGGATGATGAGTTTCTAGAGAGCAGGATGAAGTCCAGAAGACCAACCAGGGTGGAAATGGACATGTATCACATATTTGTGTGTGTGTGTAAACACACATCTTCATATCTATCACTACTCGATGGTTTGTACATTTTAAGGCTTATTAAAAGTCTATGTAGGACTTGTCATTTACAGATGTAAAAAACTGGTTGGGGTTATAAGAAAAGGAGAGGAGCTATTGCCATAGATAACCCAAAGTTAATAGAAACAGCAGGGCTACAGTGAAAACAAACAAACCATGAATTTTACTCAGGTTGAGGCTTAGGTCAGATTCTTGTTAGTCTGTAAGGTCGAAAGTCAGCTTCTGAAGGTCAGTGAGGTTCCAATTAAATTCTTTCTAGTTGGACTTTGAGGGATACCACAAGAAAAGGAACCAAAGTATGTAAGGATAGTAATAGCTTTCCCCTCCAAAAAAGAAGTTAGCACCTTTTATGTAAAACCACAATAGAGAGGAAATCTGTAAATTCTTAGACAAATGGAATTCATGTATTATGGCTAAGATTTCTTTCAAAAGAAGGATACTTTTTAAAGTAGAGGACACCAAATAGACTTTTGGTTGAATGAATAAATGGTTGCTAGCAATGAAATATTTGTTTCTGTCATTCACTTTTGCCTTTGATGAAAGGTGTTCAGTTGAAAAGGGAGTTCAATTCCTGACCAAACTGAAATGAGATTTTATTTTCCTCTCAGAAAAGAAGAGATAAACCACTAAAGCAGTTTCTTCAGTTTCCTAAAGTTCAATTTATCTGGTGTTCAGGACCCCACCCTGCAGTTTTGTCCTTTTAGCTTTTTCTCATATATCTAACCTAGAAAAAGAAACTTTTTCTTAGTCTCTTAGAAAATAGTCTTGAGGAGAAGTATATCTCACAGGAAAAGTATAAATGAAATACTTTCGAGAAAAAGTCAGTATTTTATTTTTTGAAGGAAAATATTGGACTTCTTTGAATGATTGTTGAAATTTAATTGTCTAGTAAATTTAAAAGTAAAGTCCCTAAAAGGAGAAAGGAAATAGGATAGACTGTAATGTTGAAAATTCTTGGGTAAGAAATCAAACTGAAAAATGTTTTATGTGACAAAGAAGGAAATGATGCCTATAAAACTTAGATGTTTCACCTGTGATTGCCCAATAGCAAGGTTTTATAGTGGATTATAGATTTATAAGAAAATAGTTCTAATTAGAGAGATAGTGCAGAAAAAGTGGAGAAAAAGGTAACTAGTTCCCACACATCTAAAATATGATTCTGAAGCAAAGAAGTATAAAGTTATGAAATTGAATTACTCTTAATAAAAATGCAAGTCCATAGTTTGCAACAATTAGTCGGAAATTGGTTAAAAAATTCAAAGAATTTAAAGGTAATTTAAATCAGCAAAGTATAGCTTTGAAGTTCAAGTAAAAGACAATAATAAATGTATAGATATGTTTTTTGGCATTACTAAGCAGAAAAGTTAAAGGGCAATTATACATATGCTTTCAGAAAGACCTGGAAAGACTTACATGAACTGATGCAAAATGAAATGAGCAAAACCAGGAGAACATTACACGTAGTGACAGCAGTATTACGCAATGAAGAACTGTGAATGACTTAGCTATTCTTAGCAATAATAGTTTTAGACATTCCCAGAAGACTCATGATGAAACATGCTATCCACCTCTGGATAAAGAATTGATAAACTATGAATACAGACTGAAATATACTATATTTCACTTTTTTTGTTGTTGTTTAAGCCTTCTCATACAAAATGACTAATATGGAAATGTTTTACATGGTTGCACATGTATAACTTATATTAAATTGCTTACTGTCTCAGGGAAGAGGGAGGGAAGAAAAGACTGAAACTCAAATCTTTAAACAAAAGGTATTAAAATTGTTTTTAACATGTATGTGGGGAAAATAAAATATTTTTTAATTAAAAGTTCCACGGATTGCTATGTTTTCAATTTTTTTAATAGAAATGAGTATTGTATTTTGTCAAAAGCTTTTTCTGCATCTATTGATGTGGGAAAAGACTATGTGATTAAATTTTATTGTCTTTATTGTAGATTTGATCAGTTTAACTGATAGTTTTCCTAATACTGAAACAGTCCTACATTCCTGGTACAAGTCCTAACTGGTCATAGTGTATGATCTTGGTAATATATTGCTGTATATGCTTTGTCAGTATTTTATTTAAAATTTTTCCATGAGTACTCATTAAGAAAATTTGTCTACAGTATTCTTTCTTTGTATTTGCTCTCCTTGATTGGCGTCAAAAACCATATTTGTGTCATAAAAGCAATTTCGTAAGACTCTTTAACCAATTTTTTCAAATGATTTATATCATATTGGGATGAATTGTTCCTTAAATGTTTGGTACAATTCACTTGTAAATAATCTACTCCTGGGAATTTTTTCTTAGGGGAGCTCACTGATGGCTTGCTTGTTCAATTTCTTTTGCTAACATTGGGTTATTTAATATTCTATTTAACCCTTTAGTAACCTGGGAAGTTTATGTTTTTACAAACTTTTATTTTATTTAGATTGTCAGTTTCTCTTGTTATGTTATTGAGCAAAATAAAGTATCTCCTAATAATTGCTTTAATCTAATCTTTATTGGTGGTGAATTCACTCTTCTAATTTTGTTTTATACTGGTGATTGGATTGTTGTTGTTTTTTAAAGTCCGATTAACCAATAGTTTTTCTCTCATTGTTTTTTTCTATAATCAGCTCCTAGTTTCATTTATTAGTTCAATAGTTTTCTTACTTTCAATTTTATTAATCTCTCCTTTGACTTGCAGGATTTTGGTGTTTATTTGGGGGATTTTAATTAGTTTTTCTAATTTTTTTTTAGTTGCACGCCCAAGTCATTAACCTTCTCTTTCTCTCTTTTATTGATGAATACTTTTAGAGATATAAAATTTCCTCTCAGTACTGCTTTGGCTGCATCCCATAAATTTTACCAAAATTATTGGTTGTTTCCATGATTTGTTCTTTGACCCATTCATTTTTTATGATTAGATTATTTAATTTCCAATTAGCTTTTAATCTGTGCTTTTATTAAGCATACATTACTAAATATAATTTTATTGCATTACTATTTAATATGAGTGTTTTTATATTATTTCTGTTTTTCTGCCCTTGATTGTGAGGTTTTATACTCTAATAAATGATAAATGGTAAATTTTTGTGAAGGTGCCAAAGGTGAGAAAAAGGTAAACTCCTTTCTCTTCCCATTCAGTTTTCTTCAGAGTACCATCATACCTAACTTTTCTAAGATTTTATTGATCTCCTTGAATTCTTTCTTATTTATTTTATGGTTAGATTATCTAGGTCTAAGAGATGAAATTTTGAGATCTTCTACTAGTAAATTTTACTGTCTGTTTCCTCCCGTAATTCATTTAACTTCTTTTTTAAGAATTTGGATGCTGTACCTCATGGTACATGTGTACTAAGTATTGAAATTGCTTTGTTGTCTATGCTTCCTTTTAGCAAAATATAGTTTCCCTGCTTATCCCAGTTAATTAGGTCTGTTTTTGCTTTTTCCTGTCTCTAAGATCATGCCCTTTTATTTCAACTGAAGCATGATAGATTCTGCTCCATCTCCTTATTAACTCTGTATGAGTCTGTTTCCATGTGTTTCTTGTAAACAACATCCTCCATTCTGCTATGTGCTTCTGTTTTACGGATGAGTTCATCTGATTCACATTCACAGTAATGATAAATAACTGTACATTTTCCTCCATCTCATTTTCTTCCATTTATCCTTTTCTCTCTTTTTTTATCTTGATCCTACTCTCAAGTCTGTTTTGTTTTTGACCACTATCTTCTTTTATCTTCTCTCCCTTTTATCACTCCCCTTTTCTCTTCACTCCTTTCCCTCCTACTTCCCTATTAGGGAACATAGATTTCTATTAACAATTGAATATATATTTTCTGTTTTTGAATCAATTTAGATGTGAAAGAAGTTCAAATATTGTGCTCCCCATCTTTCCTTTTAAAAGCTCTTCCTTGTATATCTCTCTTATGTGAGACAATTTTTCCCATTCTTTCTTTCCCACTCCCCCTCTTCTAGGACTTGGCTTGGGAACCTCTGCCCTCGAGGTCACGAGTGACCCTGTAGATCCTCTAGTGTGACCCTTTGACTGAATCCAACCTTCACAGAACAGTTCTGTGTTTTTGGAAGTTTTCATTTTGGGATCTCTTTTGGTTGATAATTGGTTGGCTTCTTTTAGAATTAACTTTTTCTTGAGTGTTGTCTTTAATTTTCATCCTTTCTTCAATGTCATTTATGACTATAACAATTTTTAGTTCATTGTCATCTATAAAGGATGTCTTTAATATATCTGCTTT
Organism: Bettongia penicillata ogilbyi; assembly: GCA_023548195.1. Lineage (NCBI taxonomy): Eukaryota > Metazoa > Chordata > Mammalia > Diprotodontia > Potoroidae > Bettongia > Bettongia penicillata. Next base: position 933,954 of record JAJHZJ010000525.1, on the reverse strand, counting down.
TTTGCATTTGTTTATAAAGATGCCACGAAAGTCCTTTCTGTTTCCACTCATTAATCTTAAGAGATATATCATGGTTAATTTTTCTAAAATCATATCCTCCATGAATTAGATCACAATGTAAACATTTTGCTATGTAATGCATCTATGTTAAGTATTTATGTTAATAAATTTATGTTAACTTTACAATCAGTAAACAATACTTTATTAACACTACTTTACTGAGCTTTGAGGATACAAAGAAGGAAAAAAAATGATACATCCTTCAAGGAATTCATGGTTCAATGGGGGAGAAAATATGCAAATAACTAAGAACATATAAAAATATATATTATATGAATGAAATGGAAGGCAATAGAAGTGTAAAGGACTTAGAATAGTCTTCCAGAAAGTGTGGTTTGAGCTGAGTGTTAAAGGAGAAAATCCAGGAAATGGAGATAAGGAGGGACAGCAATGAGGGACAGCTGCTGAAAAGGCAGTTAGGAAGTGGAGTTGTTGTGTGAGTGGAATAGCAAATTATAAAGTGTTGCAGGATTGTAGAGTAGATAGAGGAGTCCAAGATTTAAGAGAACTGGAAAAGCAGGAAGAGACCAGATTGGGAAGGGCTTTAAATGCCACACATAGCTTTTAATCCTGAAAGGTTAATGGGAAGTCACTGCAGTTTATTGTGTATGGCTGAGATGTATGTGACATGGCAAGATCTGAGCTTTAGGTAAATCACTTTTGCAGCCAAATAGCACATAGATTGGAATAGAATTAGACTTAGGGCAGGGATATCAACCAGAAGGTTATTGTAATAGTCTGAACATATGGGTCTGCACCAAGGTGGTGTCTGAGTGAGCAGAAAGAAACGGACAGAGATGAAATCAAAGGGAAAATTGTAAGACTGACAACAAATTGTATACGTATTGTAAGTGCATGAGGAAATGAAGACAACACCAAATTAGCGAGAGAATGATGGTGCCCTCCACAATAAGAGTTCTGTCATTCCCTTTTCATCTTTTGTTATACTCCTGTACTTTTATATCTTCTTTTGTCTTTTTTCTAACAAGCATTTTTATCTCTATTTTAAATCTCCTCGTTTAAAACTAAAAAACAAAACAAAACAAAGCCCTAGTAGCAATTATAGCAGTTAAGTAAAACAAATTAATACATTGTTCATATCCAAGAGTGTATGTTTTATTTGCATCTTGAATCTATCACCTTTCTTGTCAGGTGATGAGTAATAAAGCACAAGATCAGTCCTGTAGAATAGTGTTTGGTTATTGTTTTAATTAGAGTCCAAAGTTGTTTGCTTTTACAATGTGGTTTTTATTGTATCAATTGTTCTTCCAGCTGAGCACACTTCAGTCTGCAACAATTCATGTTACTCTTTTATTTATATTTCAGAGTTTCCACTCAACGTCTTTTCATCAAGAAAGCTTGGGATTACTCCATTTTATCAGTGTTTCATTTTCCCCCCTACAAGATTGCACCCAGTTCTTCTGGGTAAGTTATTTCTGGTTGTAAGTATCCTTTACCTTTTTATATTACAAGTTCTCTTATCCTTATAGTGATAGCTGTCAAATCTTGCATGCTCCTGATTGTGGGACTTGCACTCTCTCTTTCTAGATGCTTGCAGTATTTTTTCTTTTACCTATAAGGCTTGGATTTTGACTCTGATATTCTTGGGAATTTTCATTATGATAGTTCTTTCAAGGAGTGACTGATAGATTCTTTCTATTTTCACTTTACTGTCTAATTCTAATAAATCTGGTCATTTTTCATAATATATTTACATATATGAATTTAGTATTATGCATTTATATTTTCATATTATATTTTATAATCCTTAAAACATAATATCCATGGCCATTTTTAATCCTGAATTTCAGGTATTACAATATTTCTTCAAATAGCTTTTCTTAATGTTTTCCAGGTCAGTTCCTTTTTGAGATAACATCTTTTCTTCTATTTTTTAAATATTTTGAATATTTCTTGTTTTCCCATTAATTTCTCTTTGGTCTATTTTAACTTTCAAGGAATCTATTATTTGAGTAAAGTTTTATAACTTTTACTTTGAACTTATAAATTTTCTCATAACTCTTTCTTCTTGTAAGTTTTTCTTTCAGTACTGTCATTTATTTTCTGGTTTTTAAAGTCTTAAAAAAACACCTCTTGCTTAATTTCTTCCAGAAATTCTAGTTAACTTTGTGTTAAAGTTATTTTTTTCTTTTTAAATATATAATTGATTTTCAGTTTTCAACATTCACTTCTACAAGATTTTGAATTCCAAATTTTTCCCCATCTTCCCCCTTCCTTCCTCCCCAGGACAACATGCACTCCAACCACCCCTCTCCCCAATCTGTCGTCCATCCCTCTCCCCTGTATTTTCCTGTAGGGCAAAATAGGTTCCTAGATTCATTTTTAAAGCATGGAGTTCCACATTCCTTCCTCCCTCCCTCATTGAGACATCAAGCAATTCCATATAAGTCATACATGTGTAGTCATGCAAAACACTTTCATAACAGTCATGCTGCAAAAGACTAACCGCTTTCCTTCTATCTTGTCCTACCCTCCATTTATTCCATTCTCTCCCTTGACCTGTCCCCCCTACAATAGTGTTTGCTTCTGATTACCCCTTTCTTCAATCTGCCATCCCTTCAATTATTCTCCCTCTCATTTACCCCTGCCTCCCCAGGTTAAGAAAGATTTCCATTCTCAATTGAATGTGTGTTGTTCATTCCTTAAGTCAAATCCAATGAGAATAAGGCTCATTTATTCCCTCTCACCTCCTCCCACTTCCCCTCCATTTTAAAAGCTCTTTCTTGCCTCATATATGATATGATTTAGTACATTCTACCTCTCCCTTTTTCTTTCTCCCAGTACATTCCTCTTAGCATTTAATTTTATTTTTTAGGTATCCTCCCTTCATATTCAGCTCACCCTGTGCCCCATACATATACATTCATACATGCAAGTTTTCTTATCCCTATAGTGATAGCTGTCAAATCTTGTATGGTTCTGATTGCATACATACACACATATACATATATATACACATGCCTACACATACATATACATAAACACACCTATACATATAGACATACATACATGTTCTTTACATGTACTCTTTCATCCAGTGTAGGACATTACACCTCTAGGCTCCAGACATTTTCTCTGGCTTTAAGAGAAGACATTTAGAATTAGAGACTCTCTTTAGGGAGAGGTTCCTGAAGGGAAAGGAAAGGAAGCATACCAAGAGGTAGAGGAACCAATACTTTGAACTTGTACCTATTTCTAGCCTGCATCTCTAGAGACTTGGTGAACCCCTTGGATGATATTGACTCACATACTTTCTCTGTCTCTTGTCTCTCTCTCTCTCTCTCTCTCTCTCTCTCTCTCTCTCTCTCTCTCTCTCTCTCTGTTTCTGTCTTTCTGACTGTCTCTATCTCTGTTTCTGTCTCTATCTTTTTGTCTCCCTTTCTGTCTCTGTCTCTGTCTGTCTATCCATCTCTCTGTCCCTTTGTCTCTCAGGCTCTGTCTCTGTCTGTCTGTTTCTGTCTCTCTGTCTCTCTCTGTTTCTCTCTCTGTCTCACTCTCTCTATCAGATAGCTGCCTAGAGGAGAGGGGGAGAAAAAAAGGGAAAGAGACAGAGAGAACTAATTCACTGAGAGCATTGGTACATCTTATCAGTCCCTATGGACCCTTTGGATGGAGGGCACAGCCAAGGACTCTAGGGCTTGTATATAAAGAGTGCTCTCAGCACAGTTTTTTTGCTCATTTCCCACCAATTGTGCTGCTTTTTGGATTTCTTTGGAACTCTTCATCATGCCCCAACTGGTAGTATCTTCTTCCTTCCCCTCATCTTTTCATGTCTTTCCATATGTCTTTCCTTCTTTCAGTGTCTTAGCACATTATATTTTAAGATCCTTGAGGTAAGAGACTCTTTTTGTTTTTATTCAAATCTTCAGCACTTAGTAAGATACTTGACACTAATAGGTGCTTAAATGTTTATTGACCAACTGACTTTGTTATGTTATGCACTTTATGTTCTCATCTATATAACTTTTCTGATTTCTGTTTTCTATTGGCTTGGGTAAATAGATTTATCTGCTGTTCACTACGCGGAATGGTCTTTTTTTTTAACTGACATTTCATGGAAAAGGATTCAAACTCTTGGATATATGGCTTAGGGCACCCTTTCCACATTGAAGGGGTAGTAACCAGGAGAGTATCTTGAGCCTAAAAATTATCACCCTTAAACTAGAAGTATTTAGAAGGGTAAATATTATTTGATTCTAGCCCAGTAAACCCTTTCTGAGGAAAGCAGAATGACCATCCTTGTGCCCCTTCTAGTACCAATCTCCTGTCCCCCTTCTGGCAGGAATAAAAATCTCCCTTGGCAAAAGGTGGGTAGAAGAGACTACAAAGATATCTATTCATCCTTCCCTGTAAGTTATATCTAGACTAGCATACATAAACTGCAAAGGTGCCAAATGGGCACCTGCACATACATATTCACATACACACTACCTATACATCTCCTTCTACCCCCCTCACCTTTCATAGCCCCCATATGTATACTGAGAGTCTATATATGGTGAGGACACTATCCTTTTGTGTGACTTGAAGGGAGACAGTATAGACATCTCTAGTCTCTTCTCCCCAACCATCCTCCAAGGGAAATTTTCATTCCTGCCTGGGGAAGAAGGAAGTTGGGTCTGGAGGCCACCATTCTGCTGTCCTCAGAGAGAGGGGATACCTATCTGCTCCCTTAAATATTATTAATCTGGGAGATAACAAGTTTCAGCTAACTTCTGATCATTTTATCCTTTTGGGGAACTGGGGGTACCTTAAGCTCTATATCCAAAGCTTGATGCCCTTCCCCACCAATAGCAGTTCTGCAGTGAGCACACATAGCAAACTAACAAAGAAACCTATTTATTCAAATCAGTAATAAAACAGAAACCAGAGAAGGTATGTATAGAAAATATCTACCAGACAGTACAGAGTGAAGGAGCTCTTCTACTGGGAGAGAGATAACTCAGCTTAACAAAGAGAGTCCTAGGTCTCACCCACAGGAAAATCCCCAGTCTTTAGCACATCAAGCTGGAAATAAGGACATAATGGAGACTGTCCACTTCTCTCTTATCTTTCCAGAGTCTTTTTCTTTAGTAATCTGAAGTGACATTGGCCTCTTCTATTTTTCTTGATGCTAAAAACCAGCTTGATGTTCAGAAGAAGCTTAAAGGTTGTCGAATACCAAAGGGAGTACTGGTCTTGAAGTTCCAAAGGGGAACTCCCATTGGAAAGTTCCAAAAGAGGGACTTCCTCCAGTGGAGGAATGTCTGAGAACTGAACTCTCACTTCTTACCAACTCCATTTCACCCCTCATGTAGTTCTGGGCATTCACCAGTGAGCAAAGAATCCCATTCCAATGGGCTTTGGGACAGGAGTTATTTATGTATGTATGTATGTATGTATCTGTCTGTCTGTTCATCCATCCATCTGTCTATCTATCCAATCTTTCTATATAAATTTATCTATATAGACATATCCCCTCCTCACTCTCTTTATCTATCCATCTGTCTATCTATCTGTCTATCTATCTATCTGTCTATCTATCTATCTATCTACCTATCATCTATCTATCTGTCTATCTGTCTGTCTGCCTGACTATCATCTTTATCTCTCCAGCTATTCAATATAGCTATATCTCTATCTGTTTCCATGCCTAGGCACCACAAAAAGAACTACTATAAATATTTTGTAAATATGATTCTTTTATCTTTTTCTTTGATCTCTTTGGTGTATAGATGTAATAGTAGTATTAATGGATCAAAGGGTATGTACAGTTGAATAGCCCTGTGGGCATGGTTCCAAATTGCTTTCCAGAATGATTAGCCTAGTTCACGGCTCTACCAGCAGCACATTAGTGTACCTTTTTCTTTCCCACACATGCATTCTAGCATTTGCCATTTTCCTTTTTTGTTACCTTAGCCAATCTGATAGGTATAATGTGGTACCTCAGAATTGTTTTACTAGATTTATTTAATTATTAGTGATGTGGAACATTTTTAATATGACTATTGATGACTTTGATTTCTTCTTCTGAAAACTGCCTATTTATATTCTTTGACCAATTTTCAATTAGAAAATGTCTCATCCTTGTAAATTTGACTATTCTGCTATATGTATGAGAAATAAGATCTTATCAAAGAAAAATGCTGCAAAGATTCACTTTCCCCCCAGTTTCCTGCTTTTCTTTCAATTTTAACCATATTGGTTTTATTTGCACAAATTTTTAAAAAAAATTTATTTATTTTGTTTTCAGCATTCACTTCCATAAAACCCAGAGTTCCAAATTTTCTCCCCATTTCTCCTCTCCCTCTACCCCAAAATGCCTTGCATTCTGATTGACCCTTCCACCAACGTGCCCTTCTTGCTGACCTCTCCCTTCCCTTATCCCCATCTTCTCTCTTGTCTTGTAGGGCAAGATAAATTTCTATATCCCATTACCTATATTTCTTATTTCCAAGTTGTACACAAAAAAAATTCTCAATATTTGTTCCTAAAACTTTGAGTTACAACTTCTCTTCCTTCCTCCATCTCCACCCATCCCCACTGAGAAGGCAAGCAATTCAATATAGGCTATATATATGTAGTTTTGCAAATGACTTTCATAACAGTCATGTTGTGTAGGACTAACTACATTTCCCTCCATTCTCTCCTGCCCCCCATTTCTTCTGTTCTCTCTTTTGACCTTGTCCCTCCCCAAGAGTGTTTACTTCTCATTGCTCCCTTGTCCCATTTGCTCTCACTTCCATCATTCCCCACTCTGCTTATCCCCTTCTCCGCTACTTTCCTGTAGTGTAAGATAGATTTTTCATACCAAATTGAGTGTGCATGTTATTCCTTCCCTGAGTCAAATGTGATGAGAGTAAGCTTCACTTTTTCCCTCTCATCTTCCCCCTTTTCCCTTCTATTGGAAAAGCTTTCTTTTGCCTCTTCTATGAGAGATGATTTGTCCCAGTCCATTTCTCCCTTTCTCCTCCCAATATATTCCCCTCTCGCCCCTTAATTTTATTTTTTTAGATATGATCCCTTCCTTTTCAACTCACCCTATTCTCTCTGTCTCTCTCTCTGTGTATATATATATATATATATATATATATATATATATATATATATATGTATATATATATTATATATACATATATATGTATACATTACATATATATGTATATGTATATGTGTGTGTATGTGTATAGTCCCTTCAACTAACCAGATACTGAGAAAAGTAGCAAGAGTTATAAATACTGCTTTTACATGTAGGAATGTAAACAGTTCAACTTAAGTAAGTCCCTTATGACTTCTCTTTGCTGTTTACCTTTTCATGCTTCTCTTCATTCTTGTGTTTGAAAGTCAAATTTTCTTTTCAGCTCTGGTCTTTTCATCAAGAATGCTTGAGAGTCCTCTATTTCATTGAAAGACCATTTTTTTCCCTTGAGGTATGATGTTCAGTTTTTCTGGGTAGGTGATTCTTGGTTTTAGTCCTAGTTCCTTTGACTTCTGGAATGTTATATTCCATGCCCTTCGATCCCTTAATGTAGAAGCTGCTAGATCTTGTGTTATCCTGATTATTATCTATATAGACATATCCCCTCCTCACTCTCTTTATCTATCCATCTGTCTATCTATCTGTCTATCTATCTATCTGTCTATCTATCTATCTATCTATCTATCTATCTATCTATCTATCTATCTACCTATCATCTATCTATCTGTCTATCTGTCTGTCTGCCTGACTATCATCTTTATCTCTCCAGCTATTCAATATAGCTATATCTCTATCTGTTTCCATGCCTAGGCACCACAAAAAGAACTACTATAAATATTTTGTAAATATGATTCTTTTATCTTTTTCTTTGATCTCTTTGGTGTATAGACGTAATAGTAGTATTAATGGATCAAAGGGTATGTACAGTTGAATAGCCCTGTGGGCATGGTTCCAAATTGCTTTCCAGAATGATTAGCCTAGTTCACGGCTCTACCAGCAGCACTGGAATTGTTTCTTTTCAGATGCTTGCAATATTTTCTCCTTGACCAGGGAACTCTGGAATTTGGCCACAATGTTCCTAGGAGTTTCTCTTTTTGGATCTCTTTCAGGCGGTGATTGATGGATTCCTTCAATACTTATTTTGCCCTCTGGTTCTAGAATCTCAGGGCAGTTTTCCTTGATAATTTCATGAAAGATGATGTCTAGGCTCTTTTTTTGATCATGGCTTTCAGGTAGTCCCATAATTTTTAAATTGTCTCTCCTGGATCTATTTTCCAGGTCAGTTGTTTTTCCAATGAGATATTTCACATTCTCTTCCATTTTTTCATTCTTTTGATTTTGTTTGGTGATTCCTTGGTTTTTCATAAAGTCATTAGCCTCCATCTGTTCCATTCTAATTTTTAAAGAACTATTTTCTTCAGTGAATTTTTGAACCTCCTTTTCCATTTGGCTAATTCTGCTTTTGAAAGCATTCTTCTCCTCTTTGGCTTTTTGAACCTCTGCCAATTGACTGAGCCTATTTTTCAAGGTTATTTTCTTCAGCATTTTTTTTGGGTCTCCTTTAACAAGGTGTTGACCTGCTTGCTTTTCATGCTTTTCTTTCATCTCTCTCATTTCTCTTCCCAGTTTTTCCTCCACCTCTCTAACTTGATTTTCAAAATCCTTTTTGAGATCTTCCATGGCCTGAGTCCATTGAATATTTATTTTGGATGTTTGGGATACAGAAGCCTTGACTTCTATGTCTTTCCCTGCTGGTAAGCATTATTCTTCCTCATCTGAAAGAATGGGAGGAGATATCTGTTCACCAAGAAAGTAACCTTCTATGGTCTTATTTTTTACCCTCTTCTGGGCATTTTTCTAGCTAGTTACTTGACTTCTGAGTTTCCTCTCCACACCCATCTAACCTCCAGTTCCACCCAGCTAGTGCTTGGGATCTGAGATTCAAATGCTGCTTCCCAGCCTCAGGGCTTTCAGCGGGGGCAGGACTGCTATTCAGTGTGAGATTAAATTCAGGTGCTCTGGTAGGGGCAGGGCTGCCACATGGAGCTCAGTTCCGTCAGGGGGTTTACATGGAGATCTTCAACAATGGATCCGAGCTCCTGTCTGCTTTGGGAGCTCCTGTGCACTGCTGCTTCTGCTGCTGCCTCCCGAGGGGGTCTGACTTGAGACATCCTGCTCTCCTCTCAGCAAGTTGAAAAGTCCCTCTCACTGACCTTTGGCACCTGTGGGTGGAGTGACCAGTGGTGCCGCTGGAGATTCTGTCCCAGAAGCCTGCTTGGATCTGCTTCCCTCGGGGCCACGTGGCCAAGGCAGGGCTGGGCTCTGCTCCCGGTTCCAGTGCATGGCAGACCTTTGGTGTCAGTTTTTCAGGGCTCTCTGGAACAGAAATCTCCTCCACTCCGTTGTTGTGTAGCTTCCACTGCTCCAGAATTTGTTGGGAGCTCTTTCCAGGTATTTTATGGGCTGTGGGTTAGGAGCTAGCATATATGTATCTTTCTACTCTGACATCTTGACTCCTCCCCTTATTGGTTGATTTTTTTTCTAGCTCTATAGAAAGTAATTCTTCAGTACTTTGATTGGTATGGTACTGAATAAATCAGTTTAGGAAGTATCATCATTTTTATTATACTGGCTTGGCCTACCTATGGGCAGTTGATATTTTTCCAGTTTTTTAGTTATATTTTTATTTGCATGAAAATATTTTGTAATTGTGTTTACATAATTCCTGTGTACATCTTGGCAGTTAAACTCCTAAATATTTTATGCTGTCTGTAATTATTTTAAAAAATTTTAATAGTACTTTATTTTGTCACTTACATGTCAAGAAAATTTTTAGCATTCATTTTTACAAGATTCTGAGTTTCAAATTTTTATCCCTCCCTCCCTCCCTTCTGAAAATAGTACACAGTTTGGTGTAGTTTATACATGTGCTATCATGTAAAAAATATTTCCATATTAGTCACAATTGTGAGAAAAGAAACAGACCAAAAGAAAAAAAGCAAAAAAAGAATAAAATAAGTGAAAAAATATGCTTCAACCTGCATTCAGATTCCATTAGTTCTTTATCTGGATGTGGATGGCATTTTCCTTTATGAGTCCTTTGTGCTGTTTTAGATCAGTGTATTGCTGAGAAGAGCTGAGTCATTCATGGTTGATCATCACATAATGGTACTGATTACTCTGTACAGAGTTTCCTGGTTCTGCTCATTTCACTTTGTATTACTTTATTCAAGACTTTCCAGGTTTTTCTGAAGTCTGCCTGCTCATTATTTCTTATCACACAATAGTATTCCATTACATACCACAGCTTGGTCAGCCATTCTCCAACTGATGGGTATCCCCTTAATTTCCAATATTTCACTACCACGAAAATTGTCGCTATAAATATTTTTGCACACATAGGCTCTTTTCCATTTTTTGTGATATCTTTGAAATACAGACCTAGTTGTGGTATTGCTTAGATCAAAAAGTATGCACAATTTGGTTGCCCTTTGGGAACAGTTCCAGATTGCTCTCCAGAATGACTGGTTCAGTTCACAATTCCACCAACAGTGTATCAGTGTCCCAATTTTTCCACATTCTTTCCAACATTTATCATTTTCCTTTTATGTAATATTAGCCAATTTGATAGGTTTGATGTGGTACTTGAGAGTTGTTTTAATGTACATTTCTCTACTCAAAAGAGATTTAGAACACTTCTTCATATTCATATAGATAGCTTTGATTACTTCATCTGAAAACTGCCTGTTCATATCTTTTGACCTTATTAGTTGGGGAATGGCTTGAATTCTTATAAATTTGACCTAGTTCTCTATATATTTGAAAAATTAGTTATTTATCAGGGACACTTGTTGTGAAGTTGTTTTCTGGATTTCTGCTTTCCTTCTAATCTTAGTCATATTGGTTTCATTTGCACACAATCTTTTTAATTTAATATAATCAAAATTATGTATTTTACATCTTGTAATGCACTCCATCTCTTGTTTGGCCATGAATTCTTTCCCTCCCCATCAATTTGACAGATAGACTATTCCTTCCTCTTCTAATTTGCTTATAGTATCATGCTTTATGTCAGAATAATGTATCTATTTTAACCTTATTTTGGTATGTGTGTAAAATGTTGGCTTATATTTAGTTTGTGTTTTATTGTTTTCCATGTTTCCCAACATTTTTTGCCAAATAGTGAGTTCTTATCCCAAAATCTGGGGTCTTGGGGTTTATCAAACATTAGGTTAATATGGTCATTGACCACCGTGTCTTATGTACCTGATCTATTCAATGTACCGCTCTATTTTTTAACCAGTACCCAATAGTTTTGATGATTACTGCTTTACAATAAGTTTGAGATCTGGTATTCCTAGATCATCTTTCTTTGAATTCTTTTCATTAATTCCCTTGATATTCTGGACCTTTGGTTCTTCCAGATAAATTTTGTTGTTATTTTTTCTAGCCTGATAGAAAAACTTTTTGGTAGTTTGATTGATATGGCACTGAACATGTACATTAGTTTAAACAAAATTGACATTTTTATTATATTTACCCCACTTATTCATGAGCAATTGATATTTTTTGGTTGTTTAGCTCTGACTTTATTTGTGTGAAAAGCGTATTGTAACTGTATTCATATAGTTCATGGGTTTGTTGTGGCAGGTATATTCCTAAGTATTTTATATAATTTATAGTTATTTTAAATAGAATTTCTCTTTCTGCCTCTTACTGCTGGGCTTTATTGGTTATAAAAAGAAATGCTCATAATTCATGTAGGTTATCTTATATCTGACAACTTTGCTAGAGTAGTTAATAATTTCAAGTAATTATTTAGTTGATGTGCTAGGGTTCTCTAGGTATGCCATCATGTCATAATAGTTTTGTTTTCTCATTGCCTGTTCTAATTTCATTTTTCCTTCTCTTATTGTTATAGGCAACATTTTTACTACTATATTGAATAATAATGGTGATCAAGGGCATCCTTGCATCACCCTTGATCTTATTGCAAACTCGTCTCAATTTTATAAATTGTGGTTATAATTTTCCTAATATTGAACTAGCCTTACATTTCTTGAATAAATCCGGTTTAGTCTTAGTATGTCATCTTTGTATTATATTGCTATAGTCTCTTTGCTAGTATTTTATTTAAATTTTTTTCATTAGTATCTATCAGGGAGTAATCTGTAATTTTCTTTCTCTGTTTTGGCTCTACTTGGTTTTGATTGCAAGATTATATTTGGATCATAAAAGGAATTAGGTAGAGTTTCTTCTTAACCTTTTTTTCCTTTAGTTTCAATAGTATTGGAATAGTTTGGAGCTATTTGGTACAATTTCCTTGTAAATTCATCTGTTCATGGGCATTTTTCCTTGGAGAATTCATTTATGACTTGTTCAAAATTTCATTGTTTTCCCCAAGAGTTAGCTGAGTGTTCTATTTCCTATTCTGTTAATCTGGACAATTTTGTATTTTTGTAGACATTCATCTATTTCATTTAGATTTTTAGTGTTGTTGGCATAAAGGTGGGCTAAGTAATTCCTCATAATTGTTTTTATGTATACTTGTTGCTTTGAATTCATCTTTTTGTTCACTTTTGATACTGATACATTTGTTTTATTCTTTCTCTTTTTAAAAATCAAAATTATCAGTACTTTATTGTTTTCTCAAAAAAATCCCTGGTTTTATTTCTTAATTCAGTAGTTTTTAAACTTTCAATTCTGTTAATTTCTCCTTTAATTTTTCAAGATTTTTATTTTGGTGTTTAATTGGGGTTTTTAAATTTGTTAGTTTCTAATTTTTAAAGTTGCATGCCCACTTCATTGATCTGTTCTTTCTTTACATAAAAACTTTTCCCTAAGAACTGCTTTATCTGTATCCCACAAATTTTGTTGTCTCATTGTTGAAATCATCTTTACTGAAATATTGATTATTTCTATGATTTATTCTTTGTTCCACCCATTCTTTGGGATTAATTTAGTTTCTAAATAATTTTTAATCTATGCTTCAAAGGCTTTCTATTGATTGTAATTTTGCATTGCAGTCAGAAAAAATGCCTTTCATGTTTCTTTTCTGTATTTGTCTGTGAGATATTGTAGGTATATTTTTTCTATTCCCATTCAGTATTTTCTAGAGGTCTGTCATATCTTTTATAAAATTTTATTCAACTCTTTAACTTCTTGTTTATTTTGTGGATAAATTTATTTAGGTCTAAGGAGCTTCAATTGATTTTTTTCAATCTCTTTTCTCTTTACTTTTGTAAAAATAAATATTGTAAAAATAAATGGATTTATCAAATTCTTTCCCATGGGTTTTACTTCTCATTAACGGCATAATTTTCCTATTAATAAGTCGACTAATTTTCAGAGGCTGTAGAAGTAATGAGTCACTCTATACATTCTTCTTCATTCAGTAGCAAATTCTAAGTGGATGATTTGTTTTATGGTAATTTAACTGTCACACCAGGGAAGTGGTGATGACTCAACAAAATATTTATACATCTTAACAAAATTTATTGAAAGATTTTTTTGTGTGTGTAACTGACTGTGTTGCTTCTACCTGGTGCTTTCAGGAAGGGAACATTTTTGTCTAGGATTCCTTTTTCTGTATCAACTTTTACCATCACTGTCATGTTAACTATCAACACCCCAGGATGAGCTCCCTCCAAGTGGCTTTTCTTTTCTTTTTCATGTTCTCTAGATGTTATTTTGATGTTTTTCTTTGATGTAATTATCAGAAAACACAGATATAACTAGGTAGAGACAAGGCCAGTTGTAGGAAAGCAAGGCATCTTTTGCTCTCTAAATCATTGATTTTCTTCTTAATCAGGCAGGGCTCCAGTGAATCTGGATAATTGATTTGGATATGTGGCCTAATCACTCATTCTCTCGAGCCTGTTTTTGACTTGTAAGGAAAGCTATGTAGGTTCAGTAAAGAGGTTAACATTCATTCATGGTTACTGCAGAGTATTTCATTTGTTAAAATATTTTGCATTTGTAAAATAGGCTGAACAAACATGACAGAGAGCCATAGAAGTTAAATTTAACAAATTTAGAAAACAGAAACTTATTCAGCAACACTTCATCACTTTTATTGTTTAGGAATTTAGAAAATACTGATGAAGTTTTTAAAGTAATTGGTATTTTCTAAAAAGTCTTCTTATAAAATATCATTATTTAACAAGATTAATAGTGTTTATGAAATTTGGAGTATATAATACTACATCCCATCCTATACATATTAAAAGACGTACATCCTATGCATTAGAAAAAAAGAATTATTTATGATTTATTTATTATTTATGATGACAGAAAAGCAGTAATAGATATATATGGGGGAAATATATTCATTCAGCCTATAGAAGGTGTCTTTGCTAATCTACTTATTATTAATACGTGATCAGCACAGGATCGTGATAAAGTTCTTACCCTGACATATACTGTGTGTTGTCTTGGTAAAATCATTTAGCCTCTTAGCTCTCTAGGTAATTCTCTAAGACTGTAAATTGCAGAACAATTTCTGATATGCATTTAAGGGGTTAACTCACTATAAGTTGTGTCTTCCACTGAGTATTCCCAAAGAGCATGACCACAAGATGTCAAAAAGCAGGGATATGACTCCATACTACCTCCTTTCAATGGCCAATCAAGGAACTTTCCTCCTTCACAACCACATGTGCTCCTCATTCATTTTTGAAAACTCCCCTAGTCTGTTTCCTACTATAACTGACCTGCTTTAGATGTGCAAGCTCATGGTGGATTATAACCAAGGTACCTCTTGCAGCTGTGTGGATGCTGCTGGGAACATACTCTCCCTGCTAGCTTACCCACAACTTGCCAAGATCATCTTTTGATTGCAATAGACACCACTTTACAGGGAGAATTTTGTGTTCATCAGCTGGTGATTAAGAATTCCACTTCTCCCTTTAAATTTTTTGTGGGACAGAAAGAGTCACAAAAAATTAGTAGACATGATGGATGAATGAAAATATGTAGATCTCACTGCATTATGTTTTCTCCTAAACCCAACTCTCCTCCAAACATCCCTGTTTCTGTTGTGGACACTAGTACTTTCTAGACTCCCAGATTCTCTGTCTCTTTGTGATTTGTGACTCTTTACTTAATGTAAACTGTTTTTTTCTCCATGTAACATTTCCTTAGTCCTCATTCTTTTTGCTTTCTCTGTAGCATTTGACTCCTTCCCTCCTCCATAATACTTGCTCTCTCCTCTCTGGGTTGCTGAAAACAATGTAAGTGAAACACGCAAAATATCTCTTCTATCTATACACTTTAAAAACTTGGAAACATACATTTTGGAGAAAATAAAATTTTAATCTACTTAAAAATCTTCCAAATGAGATTGTTCAGGTTTTGCACCTGTTAAAAAAACCTATAAAATGCAACCTCTTCCAATTGGTTTTCAAGAATGACTGGTTGATATTATGGAAGATAGAATAATTAATAGATAGAATGACTAACTAAAATTCAACAAAAGCATTTGTATTTGGAAGTACAACCAATGATGTACTTCTTTCATTTGGATCTATAAATCTTTGTGTAATATCCTTTTTCAGCTAGAGAACTCCAAATTTGGGAATTAAGGATTCCAAGCCCCTAAAAGATTCTTGGGGAGAGGGGAAAGTGCCTCCCTGACTTCTCCCACTTCCACCCCTGACTGTTACTGAACAGATTGTAGACAACACATCTAGCTGGGAATAGAGAGAGGTGTGCCAAGAGCAAACAGAAACTTTTCTGGAAAGGACAAATAAATATTTGTGGAAATAAATATAGCAGAATTGATCAGGTTATTGCTTTGTGAACTTCAAAAGGTCAGACGACTTAAAGTTGCTTTAATATCATCATCAGTGGAGAGCTGAGGGAGGGGGACAGAGAGGAAGGCAATTTCTTCTCTCAAGAGTGATTCCAGCTCAGAGTCTTGTACTCCTCACTTCATGAATTTGAAATTCTTTCCTATTCAATTGTCTTTGAACTAGTTTGCTGTTTTTATATATCATCCAAGAGGCATGATCAATCTTCTGCAAGCAATATAAGATATTTTTTTTGTATGGCATCAGATGTCTTTATCTAATGTTCCAAAGTCCATATGGTAATTTCACATTGACTACAGACTTGGTCACGTATGGTTTACTTTTGATTAATTAATTCAAATGAGATATCTAGGTCTTCTGTCATTCATTGGGATTGGGGGATCACATTCTTTTATATAAATAAGTAAATATACATCTACTGGGGGTCTGTGCTCAAAAGTTGCTTATAGAAAGGAGTAAATATATATATACACACATATATACATATATGTGTATATAGATGTTTATATACATATATGTGTGTGTGTATAGATAGATAGATAAACTCTTTAGACCCATGAAATCCCAAGACCAATAAATAGCTACTCCCCCCAATAAAATAGTTACCATTAAATGTTAAATATTTCCAAGACAATGTAAGGTAAAAAGAAAACAGTGGGGAAGAAATGCAATTACCTTTTAAGGTTTATTGTGAACATATTAGAAATTACAGTTGACAAGAAAGATGTCTAGTTCATCTCTTTCTTCCTCTGGTGAAAGAGTACTTAAATCTTGTTTACTAAAAAGTTTTCATTTTGCTTAATTAAATCTTTTTGTTATTCAAGTCACCAAGAAAATATATTTTGATTCTTTAAAACAATAACTCATTTTTCCAGCCCAGTCCCCTTCTTATTTCTTTCCCACTTCGCCATCGCCTCATTTACTTCTCTTACATAAGTGAGTACAAAAATAATATCTGGAGGAAGAGTACAAGCGATAAATTTACCTTCAGTTGTGCCTTATACTGTGTGTGAGTATTCTGACTCCTCTACTTCCCATGCACTGACACATGGACTCTCCTTGTAGCAAGCAAAATAGGCAAAAGACAATGAGAGCTTGTATTTGGTTAAAAAGCTTGTTGGCCCTGTTTCAGAACTCCAGAGTTTGGCCTTTGAAAAACAACCAAGTGAGTGATAAAAATAACTTTTGTAACTTCAGAAAGATTTAGTAGTTTACAAAATTGAATGCTCATTTCAAGAAACTATAACCAGTCAATTCAAAAATATTTGTTTTCATTTAAAGTTAAAAGTTTGGATTTCCTTTTCAAAAATGAAATCATGTCTTCAGTACCTAATTACATATAATGTGTTGCCTGTGTGTGACATTTGAATTTATTCCTTTTCCTACCAAAAGGGTCAATCCTAGAGAATACTGTGTCTGCAGTCTTCTTCCGATACTTTTTCTTTACTTTTTTCAGAAATGGGAGAAGTGATGATTTATTACACATATGCTGCACTCAATCACAAAGAAAACAGAATCAGTGTAGAATTTTGAGAGGGTCCATGACATACCACTGTGAGCAAATTGATTATTTACTGCAAACGCCTGATCTTTTAAATGAAAAGATCTATATTCCTAGATCAGGGAGGGTTCAAGTACTGGTAAAAGTTTTATCACAGATGGCAAAGATTTAAAAGTTCTGGAGCAGGTTGAGGACATGCAATGTGAAAACTTTAGCTGGGTGTGGCCAGGGGTCTGGAATTTCATATATCTGATCCTGTGGCCTCTGGGTAAGCATGATCAATCTATTCAAATCCCCTGTCTTATATTGCTCCACATAATATTTTACACTCTGTATTTGTTTCTACTTTCACTTGACTCTCAGAGAAAAGAGCAAATTGATAAAATATCACAGTGACCAAGAATAAACTTTATATTCTCTTTATGTGTGTACACACATACATCTTTATATACATACATATATTTTAAAGCCAAGAAACCAAGCTCTCCCTGGCATACAAGTATTTATTTCGTGATAAATCAGATTGCACACATTAAAATGGAGTTTGAAAGCTTTCAGTAATGCATAGAGGAAGTCATTTTTAAACCTTACCTATATTGCACCAATGTCTTGTTTCACTTGTGAAAAATGGTCCTTCTTCTTTAGTGGTGGTGATTTATAGCTATTTGTAAGAACGATTCTCTATATAATCCATATTATCTTGAATTCTCCTTAAGATAAAACAATTTTCTTCATGTCCAAAGTATTTATTTCTTAATATAATGTTCTTGTGTACCTCTATCATAGAGGTAAAGCCTAAAGTGAATTCTGATCTGGAAACAATCTTACTGAACCAAGTTAATGAGATTATGCTCCACCACCATTTACTATGTGTAAAAGAGAATTTCTTCCATTTCTTTCTTCGTCATCAATTCAATCCAATTCAGTTTAGCAGACATTTATTGAGCATGTTCTATGCTAGGTTATAAACATATAAAATTTAACTAAAATTCAGTCCCTGACCTCAATGACCTCAGAATTTTGTAGTGGACAAAAGATATATCTACACACACACACACAATTACTGTAATGAATAGAAAAATGTTAAATACAAAATGCAGGACAAAACTCTCCCTCAAAGATTTGAGGAGGGAAAGATAACTCTTAACTGGAATATTAGGAAAGCCACTTGAGGTGAGTCTTGAAGGAAATTTTAAGAGGTAGTAATGGCAGAAAAAACCATAACTAAAGTGGGATTCCTAGGGTTTTCCTGGAAGTACTAAATTTACAGGGTGATAACAGCACTTAGAATCCTTTAGCAGCATAGTCAGAACTTATCACCTACTTAGCAAAAATATTTTTTTTTAAAGTAGTACCAGATAGTGTACTGAAATAACCTCTCTCCCCCTCCAACTCAATAAAGATTATACTTCAGCTTCTGGTCACAGGTACAGGTTAAATTATTTGACCTCAGAAGAAAATGTTCTGGTTATATCTCTTATGATTCATGATTTCCATTTACTTATAAGGACAACCTGAACAGAAGCACAGAGGGGAGAGAAGGCAGGATGTTATTGGGGAACAATGAGTTACCAGGTTTCATTAAAACACTGTATTTGTGAAGAAGAAAGATAAGAGTGAAGATAAATCTTATAAGACTGAGAATCTAAGGTTGAAATTATATTGTAGAGAGGCTTGGATGTCAAACTGAGCAACTAATAAATTATTAAGTAAGAAAAGAAAGTTTTTTTTTTAAATAGATGACTGATATCACAGCAGTGCATAAGAATGATCAGAACAGTGTTTTATTTTAATTTAGTATTTTATTTTCCCCCAAGTACACATAAAAACAATTTTTAACATTCATTTTTTTAAACTTTGAGTTTCAAATTCTCTCCCTTCCTTCTTTCCCTCCCTCCCGTTGAGAAGGCAAGCAATTCAATATCGGTTAAGCATGTACAGTCATGGAAAACAGTTCCATAATAGTCATGTTGTGCAAGAAAACATAGACAAAAAAACTCAAGAAAAATTTTGATCATTTATCAGTTGGGCAATGGCTCTCATTTTTATAGATTTGACTCAGTTCTCTTAAGTTTGAGAAATGAGGCTTTTATCAGAGAAACTTGCTTCAAAAATTTTTTTCACGGTATTTCCCTCCATCCTACACCTGCCCCATTTTTTCCATCCTCTTTCTCCTGTCACCCTGTCCCTCCTTAAAAGTTTTTTGCTTCTGATTATCCCCTCTTCCAATCTACACTCCCTTCTATCATCTTCCTTCTCTTATCCCCTTCTTCTCTACTTTTCTGTAGGGTAAGGGAGATTTCTATGCCGAGTTGAATGTATTGTTCCTTCATTGAGCCAATTCTATGTTTCATTTTAGCCAGAAAGAAAATTAGCTGATAGTAATTCTACCAGGGAAGTAAGTGCTCAAAAAGTATAAGGAGAGATCAGTGACAAGGACATTCCAAGTGGACTGATCCAATTATTAATGTTTCTGATTAGGGATCAGCTTCTGTTTGCTTCTTTCTGCATGGATGTTGTAAGAGTGTGAGTTATGACAATCATAGAGATATGAGCAATTTGCATGAAAAAGGTAGGGGGTTTAAATTACACAATTAAGTCTTGCTCAGGAGTCCCTGAAACCAAGCACTTTGAATAGGTATGTAAAAGTGGAAGATCAAGTCACATCAGACAATTGAAACACCCAAGAAAGATTCTGAGAGACAGAAACAGAAGACAGGACTGAGCATCTGACTTAAAGAAAAGTATGGGTATCAGTTCTAACTTTCATGATCCATTCGTATGAAATAATTACACCATTTTACCTTTTCTTACCCAATTATATTTTTTAGAATCACCCCCGATTATACTCAACTCCAGTCTTTCTTTCAAACTACCCTAGTAATGACTTGAATGTCTACTGCTAAGAAATATCTAAATAATAACATTTTCATATATTGACTTTAATGAGTCCCTTAAAATTCACCTTTAACATTTTCCTTATGTTTCTTCTGTCTCTTATATATCAAATTTTCCATTGAGTTCTGGTCTTTTTTTCTCACAAATGCCTGAAAATCTTTCAGTTGATTAAATATCCATTTATTTTTCATTTAGTATTATACTCAGTTTTGCTGGGTAAATTATTTTTGGTTGTAACTCCAGCTCTTCAACTCTTCAAAATATAATGCTCCTTAAAATATTTGGGAAATCTCAGACTCAAAAGTTAGTTGAAAAAATTAATAATTTTAGCAGAGTAGCAGGATATAAATTCATATAAATTATGAACATTCCTATATATCACAAACAAAACCCTGAAAGAATAGACAGCAAAAAATCCCCCACTTAAAGTAACTTTAGACAGTATAAAATAACTGGGAGTACACTCACCAAAACAAACCCAGGAGCTATATAAGCAAAATTATTAAAAAAAAACTTTTTATACAAATAAAATCAGATTAAAATAATTGAAGAAAATAGTTAGCCAGGGTCAATATAATAAAAATATAAATTTTACCTAAACTAATTTATATATTCAATACCATTCTAATTAAATTATCAAACATTATTTTACTGAATTAGCAAAAATAACAACTAACTTCATCTGGAAGAACAAAAAGCCAAGAATATCAAATGAACTAAAGAAAAAATGGAAAAGAAGGAGATTTAGTATCTTAAATTCTTAAATTCTCTGAAATTTAGACAAGGTGAAGGATGCTTATAATAGGGAAACAGTTGTTAGGAGTTAAATTAATTATATACATATACTTTAAACTTTAAAAATTACATTTTAAATTGTTTTATATCCATTTTCCAATATTTCCTCATCCTACACCTCAGCCCCACCAATAGTTGTGATTTTCCTTTTTTGTTATCTTTGTCACTATGATGAGAGTACTATAGAAATTCAAATTAATTTTAATTTATCATATTATTTGTGATTTGATACATTTGATATGGTTCCTTATAGCTTACATTTCTTCTTTGGAAAATAACCAGTTATACTTCCAGTGAAGATAGTGATAGAAAAGATCTTAGAGGAACACAGTTCTCCTACATATATAGCTTATGTCTAAATGTCTAAAATGGCATCAAACAGAACAATGATCTAATGACGAAAGAGAAAAAACAGTAAGGTCCTTTACTCAGTCCAGGAATCCAGGAGATGGCCAGAAGTCAGCAGACATGAGAGAGAGTTTATATCAGGGAATGGAGAACCCAGTATAATGGCTGGTGATACGCTGGTAAATATTTAATGTGACCCTCCAGAAAGAAAAGTGCACACACAACATATTTCTAAGTTTAATCTTAAAATATTAACATTTTCTTTATCATGTTATTAAATCTATAAATCAACAGAACAATAAATCCTGCTTTGCTTTGAGTTATAAATGATTATACTGAAAATCTTTTTTTATATTTATATTTTTCCAATTTCATGTAAAAACAGTGTCCTCCCTCCTCCTTGAGAAAGAAAGGAACTTAACATAGATTATATATGTGCAGTTATGCAAAACATATTTCCAGATTAGCCATGTTGCAAAAGAAAACACAGAACAGCAACAAAAAAAAGAAAAAGAAAGTTAAAAAAATATGCTTTAGTCTGCATTCAAATTCCATCAGTACTTTCTCTGGAGGTGGATAGCATTTTTCATCATAAGTCTTCCAAAATTGTCTTGGGTCATTTTATTACTGAAAATAGTCATGTCATTCACGCATACTGAAGACTTAACAACTGACTTATGGGGACATAGAAGCTGTCTCCAGCGCACTGCTGCTCATAATGCATATGAAGGCTGCATAAGGACACATCAGGGGCCTAAATCTATTCCTGTTTCATAAAGGTAGGCAAATTAGAAGGAAAATTAGCAGATTCTAAGTAACAGATTCTCTAAAGATTAGAATGAACCAGTCAGAACTTAATAACTGCATAAAACAAAGTCAAAAAACTAGAAAAATATAGAAAATATAAGTTTAGTCAAATCATTTTAAATCATCTTGCTTTGATGTGTTCTCCATCTTAGTTCTTTTTAAAGAATTTTTAAAATAAGAATTTTTAAAAACTAAGATGGAGAACACATCAAAGCAAGATAATTTAAAATGACTTGATTACTTGAAAGCCATTATCAAAACAAGAACCTTAATTATTATATTTCAAGAAATCGTGAATGAAAAATGTTCAGATCACTCAGAACCAAAGGTCAAAGTGAAAATACATTCTACTGGTCACCTTGTGAAAGAAGTCCCAAAATGAAAACTCCCAGGAACATTATAGAATGTATAGACTATAATGGAATAAAAGTATCATAAACTCTAGATATTAAGGTCAAAGAAAAAGGACTGCCAACAAATAGAAACAATGTTCAAGTTACCAAGGATACATAACCAGGATTCTGTCACAAAAGAATCTGAGCCATAGTTTGTTAACAAGGTTAGCAATTCCAAATGAAATGAGAGCTCAAGTCCCTCGGTGGCTTGACATACCTTTGAGAGTCAGAGCAGTCTTTTTTATACAGTTGAAAAAGATGAGGTGTTAAAACTGATCTGTGAAAACTAAACTAAGATAGTAATTGACCTATATTCAAAGAAAAGGATGAGTGTACATTTGGTCTAAATCACGAGGGTATCTCCAAGATCCATAGCAATAGAGAAAACAGAGTTGTTCAACATGCTCTGGAAAGGCCTGTGTTTGTACTGGGGATAAGTTAGAAGCTTTCCCAAAAAGATCAGGAGTGGAACAAAGATGCCCATTGTCACCAGTATTATTCAATATTACATTAGAAATACTAGCAATAGCAATAAGAAAAAAAAGAAATTTATGGAATCAGAATCGATAATGAAGTAATAAAATAACTATCTCTTTTTGCAGATGATATGGTGACACACTTGGAAAATCCTAAAGATTAACTAAAAAGTTAGCTGAAACAATAAATGAGCAAGTAAGAGGATTTAAAATAAACCCACATAAATCATCAACATCTATATGTGTCACCAACAAAACCCTATAGGAAGAGGTAGTAAGAGATATCCTACATAAAATAACTAGACAGTAAAAAATACCTAGGGTATATCTACCAAACATAACAGTAACTACACGAACATTATTATAAAACACTTTTTAGACAAATAAAGTCAGATTTAAATTATTGGAGAAATATTATTTGTTCATGGGTAGGCAGAGCCAATATAATAAAAATTGCAATTTTACCTAATCTTTGAATTTAACTCAATCTCAATTAAATTACCAAAAAAAATTTACTCAGCTAGAAAAATAACAAAATTAATTTGGAGGAACAAAAGGTCAAGAATATCAAAGTAATTAGAGGGAAATGTAAAGGTAAGTGGCTTAGTAGTACCAGATCTTAAACTACATTATAAGGCAATAATTATCAAAACCATCTGGTACTGACTAAGAAATAGAAAGGTAGATCAGCAGAACAGAGTAGACATAGCCAGTTTAAAGCAGGAAATTATTTTAGTTTGACAAACATAAAGATTTAAGCTTTGGGGATAAAAATGTATTATTTGGCAAAAAATGTTAGGAAAACTAGAATGCTGTTTGGTAGAAATTGGGTGGATCTTATACCATTTACCCAGATAAGGTGAAAGCAGATACATAACCTATTTATAAAAGGAGATATCACAAGAATATTAGAACAATGTGGAACATATTATTTATCAGATTTATGGATAGGAAAACAATTTATAAATAAAGAAGATATAGAGAGCATTGTGAGGTGTAAAGTGATAATTTTTATTCCATTAAATTAAAAAGGTTTTGTTTAAATAAAACCAATTGGAAAGCAGAATATTAGGAGGAAATTTTATAGATATTTTATATAACTCTATAGATAAAAGTGTAAGATCTCAAATATATAAAGAACTTTGTCAAATTATAAAAATATGAGTGATTCCCCAATTGACAAATGGTCAAAATTTTTTCAATAAAGATATCAAATCTATATATAGTCATATAAAAATACTCAATCATTACTGATTAGAGTTGTACCAATTAAACCAACTTTGAGGTATCTTATGCCTATCAGATTGTCTAAAACGATAAAAAGAGAAAATGATAAATATTGGAGAAGATGAGGAAAAACTGGGACACTAATTCACTGTTAGTGAAAGTGTGAACTGATTCAACCATTTTGGAGAACAATTTGGAATTATGCCTAAAGAGTTATAATACTGTGCATACCCTTTGACCCAGCAGTACTATTATTAGATCTGTTTCCCAAGCTGATTAAAGAAAGGAAAAGAACTTATGTGTTCTAAAATATTTATAGCAATTGTCTTTGTGGTGGCAAAGAACTGGAAATTGTAGGGATGCGTGTTAAATACGGAATGACTAAACGAGTATATGATTGTAATGGAATACTACTGTGTTATAAGAAATGATGAACTGGTGGATTTTAGAAGAACTTGGAAGGATTTGCATGAAATCATAAAGAATGAAATGAGCACAACAAGAGAACATTCTACATAGTAACAGCAACATTGTTCTAGAAGCAACTTTGAAAGACTAAGTCATATTTGTTTTATTTATTTATTATATATTTTATTTTAAATATTCAAATCTACTAAGAAGGACTTATGAAGGAAGATGCAATCCACCTCCAAAGAAAGAACTGATAAATGGAAGTGTGTATAGCAATGGCATACATATGCGTATATATACATACAAACACATATTTTATATATTTTTATGTACACAGACATATATACACATATGCATAGCTTGGCAATACATATATATATATATACATCATACATGTGTGCATGCATGTGCACATATATACTCATATACCTACATATGCATGTGTACATATAGTTGGTTGATTTTTGCTCTTTGTTCTCAGAGAGGACCAAAATGACATCACTATGATAAAGTGAAGTTTCAAGGTGTCTGACTATAGCTGATCAGACCAATAGGACTTCAGATTGCTCTACAACAGATTGGGCACAGATAGTCCGTGTGAACATTTGGGGTAGATACTCTAAATCTGTGCATTCTACATTTTGTTTGAGCTGTTTCAATTCTGCTTTGCTCATAGAGTGCAGTACCTTCTCTGATGTGGGCACTCCATGCTGAACGGTCCAGTGCCAATAGCTCCTATGTCACACAATCAATTCCGAAGTTCTGGAGAGAGACCTTGAGAGTGTCCTTGTATTACCTCTTCTGACCACCACGTGATCACCTGTCCCATGAGAGTTCTCCATAAAATAGGCTTTTTGGCAAGTGAATGTTTTATATTCGAACAACATGACCAGCCCACCGGAGTTGTGCTCTCTGAAGCATAGTTGGAATGCTTGGCAGTTTAGTTCAAGTAAAGACCTAGTGTCAGGGGATCTTCAAAATCTTCCTAAGATAGTTCAAATAGAAGAGATTCAGTTTGCTGGCACAGTGCTGATTGATTGTCCATGTTTCATAGGGATACAACAATGAGGTCAGCACAATGGCTCTGTAGACCTTCAATTTGGTAGTCAGTCTAATACCTCTTCTCTCCCATACTTTCCTTCAGAGCCTCCCAAACACTGAGTTAGCTCTGGTAATGTGTGCATCAACCTCACTATTGAAGTGTACATTCCTGGAAAATACACTACCAATATAGGTGAACTTATCCACAGCATTCAAAACTTATTTATTTGTTGTAACTGATGGTTCCACGTATGGATGGTGTGGTGATGGCTGATGGAACACCTGTGTTTCTTGGTATTGATAATTAGGGCAAAATTAGCATAGGCAGCAGAGAATTGATCCATACTTCGTTGCATCTCAACTTCAGAAGCTATATTGAGTGCACGATCATCTGCAAACAGAAAATCATGCACCAACACTCTCTCTTCTTTGGTCTTGGCTTGTAGTCTTTTCAAACTGAAGAATTTACCATCAGTATGGGAGCTGACTTTGATGCTGTGTTCATCCCCAATGAAAGCATTTGACAACATGACTGAAAACATTATGCTAAAAAACCTGGGAGTAAGCACACAACCCTGTTTCACTCTATTGGTGACCGGGAAGGCACAGGAACATTGTCCACCATCCAGAACCCGGGCAAACATGGGTTCATGAAATTGACATATAATTCTGATGAACTTCTCTGGGCAACCAAATTTTGACATAATTTTTCATAAGTCCTCGTGACTAACAGTATCAAAGGCCAGTTTGGTCTTTCTACAAGTCAGTAGACTTGGTCAGTTCTACAAATGTTGTGTACAGACTCCGTTCTGCTCCTGGCATTTCTCCTAGATTTGTCAGGCAGCAAACACCATCTTTACTGTTCCTTGTCCTTTTCTGAAGCCACACTGGCTCTCAGGAAGATGACCATCCTTCAGGTGAATTAATCTTCAGGCTTAATCTTCAACCTGTTAAGGAGGACTCTAGCAAGAATCTTGCCAGCATTTAATTTCATCACAAGTAAAGTAGAAGCAAAGCTTAGAGAGATGCAGGATTCCTGGCTCAGTAAGAAGGCAGTTGAAATTCAGTTTTATGCTGACAGTAACAATCCAAAGCTTTTTTACGATTCCCTGAAGGCTATTTATGAACCAAAAACCTATGGTGCATCACAACTATTCAGTGCTGATGGAGCCACATTGATGGGTGATAAGGACATGATCCTAGAGAGCTGGACTGAACAATTCCATAGTCTTCTCAACAGAGCACAATCAATCAATGCTGAGGCCATTGATTGTTTACCTCAGGTTGAAGTCAATCCCTTCTTAGCTGAACTTCCAACTGAAGAAGAGGTTTTGAAGGGCATTTGGGCTCCTTTCATGTGGCAAAGCACCTGGTGCTGATTCTATTTAGCTGAGAAGTCCATTGCTCATACAAAAGATGCCTGAAATTTGACAGGTTATATGGCAAGAGGAGGTTATCCCCCCCGAAGTTCAAGGGTGCCTCCTTTGTCCATCTCTATAAATGCAAAGGAAATAAATTGTCCTGCAACAATCACAGCAGAGTCTGTCTCTTATGTGTATGTATACATGCATATATACATATTTGTGTCTAATGGTAGCCTTCTCTAGGGCAGATGGGGAAGGGAGAGAGGGAGAAAAAATTAAAAGTGCACAACAGAGAACAAAAGAAAACTTGGAAGGAAGCACAGAAAAGCAGGTAGTTTTTAAAATGATGTGTAGTATTTATTACAGGGTTTTTTTTTAAAGTAAACAGCATAAAATGGTGGGGAAAGTCCCATGTTAAGCAACTCCCTATGAAAGAATGATCCAGTGTTAGGCTTTTGACCAGGAAGAACATCTTATGACCTCAATGACTCACCATCTCTCCTCCATTCAAAGTTAAAATAGATTGAATCCAGACTGTAGCCCAGAGAAATCAAATTCTTATAAACCTTAATATTAATGTCTATTTAATTAAATCTAACTTTAATCCATAAGTACTGATTCTAGCGATTAAATACAATTCTCAATCAATACTTAATAGATAATACAAAATAAAATGGGGATGAATTTTCAATTTCATGGTCCTATAAGATTTGGTTGCTGCCCATAGGGCTTTAGAATATGGTATTCCAAAATGCTAATAATATCAGCTTATACCCAAAAATAATCATTCAAGAAAACTGAATGTAATCCATGGAGGAGGTAATCCAGGAGGAGGCATGGGAGAGAGGTGAGGTAGAAATGAATATTTAATGAAATATAGAACTTCCAAACATTCCTAAAGAAAATACTAGAGTTGAGAAAAAACTTTGAAATACAAGCAGAAATCAAGAGAATTGTAAAAAGCTAAATACAAGTGAGCAGTAAGAAGGAACTATAAAAACATGAAATGCTTATATTCTAATAAAAAAATATGATGTGTCTTCTTGGTAACCTAATGCCATCCGGGTGTCATAGAATGAATTAAAGGAAAAGATGAGCAAAAGAGGAACTGTCATAAGCACTTAAAAAAATTTCATTTGATCCTCCCAACAGCTCTGTAAGGTAGATGTCATTTCTAACCCATTTCACAGTTGAGGAAATAGACAAATAGAGGTTAAATGACATGCTCAGAGTCACACAGCTATGAAGTGTGTTAGGTCAGATTTCAATTCAAGTCTTCTAGACTCCTGTCTTCTTGATTCCAGAGCCTAGCACTCTATCTACTGTACCACCAGTTGCTGAGTTAAAGTAAAAGGCCTGGGAATGGTTTTCATATGTTTTGATGATAATTTTATTGCTTTTTAAACATGAGGCTTATTTTATTTGCCATCCTTGTGTTTTGAACATCTTTGTTCGTTCATTCATTCGTTCGTTCGTTCGTTCCTTCCTTCTTTCCTTTCTTCCTTCTTTTCTTCCTTCCTCTTTCCCTGTCTCCTTTTCTCCCTCTCTCTTCCTTCTTTTTTTTACATTTAGCATCTGTCCCTCCCATTGCTAACATTAAACAACAAAACAAAAAGAAAGCCTTAATTATAAATAGTCATAATCCAGCAAGAACATCTCCACATTGTCTATGTCCAAAAAAATGTATGTTTCATTCTGCATTTTAAAGCAATCCCTTCACTAGCAGGAGGTGGATGACATGTTTCAATTCATTTCCAGGCCTAGACTCATGTTATCATGTACATGTCATTTTCTTCTATTAGTAAACTCTATTATTTCAGAGTTCTTCCTGGTTTTCTTTGAAAATGTCCATTTCATCATTTCTCATGGTACATTAATATTTCATCATATTTTTTAACCATTCCCAAGTAGCATCTCTATAGTATCTAGTTTTTTCTATTATAAAAGAGAGCTGCTATAAATATTTTTGTACTTATGGGTTTCTTTCGTCTTTTTTGAATCTTTTTGAGATATAGACAAAGCAGGGGTGTAGTTGGGTCAGACGAGATAGATAGCTTAGTAACTTTAGGGTCATGGTTCCAAATTACTTTCAAAAATAGCTCTACCAATTCACAGCTTGACTGAAATGCATCAGTGTGCCTATTTTCTAACAATCTATCTAACATTTGATGTTCTGAATATCCTAAAGGAAAAAAGAAAAGGGAGGAGAAAAGGAATACCATATTAAAGAAAGAAGGAAGAAGAGGAATTGGGTGACCCTAGAACTTCAATTTCTTCTGAACTAGTCAAAGGAACATAGAACACATAAACAGAAAATATTTGTTATACAAATATAATTGACTTTACAGGGAAATAAAAGAAAAAAAACAGGAACTGAGAGGAAGATAGGGAGAACAGAATCAGGGATGGATTAGTTAAAATAAAAGAAACTCAATGAGTTAATTGTAAAGAGAGGAAGAAAAAGGGACAAAAGGGAAGGGAGCAAGACTTTTTTTCTTTGTAAAGAGGGAGTAGGTACCAATAGCCAAAAAAAAAAAAAATAGAACATAAAAATATATAATTAACACTCGAAATTTTAAATGTTAATGGGATGAAACTAAAGAAAATAGTAGAATATATTAAAAGCGAAATCCAAAAATAAAGAGTCATTTGAAACAAAGAATTGAGGAAAAAGGATGCAGTGGGAGAAGGGGAAAGGGAGAAGTAAAATAGAGTACATTTTCTTACATAAAAAAGGTATGAAAGAGCTTTTAGAGTGAAGAGAGAAATGAGGGGATGGGTGACCCTTGAATCCTACTCTCATTTGAATTGACTTATACAATGAATAAGGCACTATAGAGCCAATGCCATATTCATATCACCCACAGTGGCCTTGAATAACCTGGCATAATTCAGAATCGCAAAATACAACAGACTCTCTATATGGAAGAGAGAACCAAAACGTTTATTTGGACACCAGAAATCCATCATAGTAACAAAAATCTATACAAAATAACAATGCAGAGGAAAACATCATCCTCAGTTTTTCCCCCTACTAGGCTTCCCACAAACAAATCACAAGCAGGACCCCTTAAACAAAATCACAAACAAGCTCTTTCACTCATACTAGCCAGCTGCCTGCTTGCCTACATCCTTCCCAGCTCTGACTGCTCTCTGACCAACTTCCCCTCAGCTCTGCTCTAGCTCCACCTCTTCCACAGGCTCCATGTGACTCAGAATTACATGATCCAGGAAAGTCACATGGACCTATTAATGGATGAGAAAGATCTCCCCATTTCAATTATCATTGCAGTCACACACTCAATTGGGTATAGAAATCATCGAAGTAGAAGGGGAGGCAGAAAATGGAAGGGGAAGTTGATAGACGGGAGGGTGAATTGGATGAGTGTAATGCTAATTTAAATGTGAAAATCTTTCCCAATCATTAATAGACTCATGTGAACCACTTAAATCACATGGAATCCTAAGTCTCATGTGGTGGAAAGAGCTTGCTGAACAGGTGGAACAGGAAGGATGGAGCAGAACTGAAGTTCTGAAGTTATTGAGAGCAGTTAGGGTGGAAGGAGAGAGAGGACACAGGAAAGCAGATAGCTAGGTTCATGAGTGTTTGTTTGTAGGAAGACCCCAGCAGTGGGGTTGGGGGGGTGGGGCGACACTTGGAAATGGTTTTATCCCCTGGACTGATAATGTTTATTGACTTCTTGGCTACTATGATGGATTTAGCTTTCTGGTTTTGGGATTTGGCTTTCTGGTGTCTGAATAAATGTTTTTTCTTCTGTGTTCAACATGGAGAGTCTGTTATACTTTACGATTGAGAACTGCACCAGTATATTCATAGTCACTCTTGGTGCTGTGAATATTGCCTTGGCAATACATTTGGTATCACAAACAGGATCACAGGGTATGAAATCTCTGTTTGGAGGCAGAAAGAATTTAGAGGAAGAAATGGATATCCCATGATGGGAGGATTTACTGTATTCCTCCCTATCAAGGAAATTGGCTAAAAGCACTGGTACCTGTGAAAACTGGGAAGTGAGATTGCAGGAAGTGTAACCCAGAGATTTAGAAAGGGGTTTGCAAGGAATACCAGTAAGACTAGGGAAGGAGCTGGCAGGGGTAAGTAGGAGAGGCTGAATTTTACTAACAGGTATTATGTGTGAAAGCAGAGAAGAGCTGCAGAATGAAAAAATTCAGATGGAAAAAGAGTGAGCTAGTTTGCATGGAAATTCTCAGCATTCAGGTTCTCCTTTAAAAGAGCAGGCTGATAGGTCTCAGATGGAACAAAAGGCCGTTCATTTAGCTAAGAAGAAATGAAAGGCTGACAAAAGAAGTGTCTGTACGACCTTTGTTCAGACCCAGCCTAGTTGCCATGACAACGACTGGGAGGACCGTGTGTGGGTAGAAAATGTAACTAAGTCAGAGTTGGAAAATGAAACAATGCTATAAGGGGAGACTTCTAAGGCAGAAACTCACCCCATAAGGTGAAAACAAGAGAACTAAGCAGGAAACACAATGTTTAGGGAGATAATTAAGAATTTTACTCAGTAGAAGGTCACAGATATTCTGAGTCAGTTCACCCAAAGGATGGGAGAATTATTAATACCTTGGATGGTGAGAATCAGTGATGAAGGACCTGGAGGAGTATTGATAGATGACGTGGATTGCTTGTCATTTATAGGTATCAGAATCCTTTTGTACAGCAAGCCTTTAGAGATTACAATATGCAAGGAGGTAGCAATACAACTAATCTGTTAACTTTGACTGCAGAAGGATGAAATAAACAATATTCCACAGAGTCAATGTGACCTAGTGGAGATAGACCCTGTTATTCACTTAGGGACCGTATAAGAAAGTTAAAGGAAGAGGTAATGAAGACTGCCATAATGATCAGAAATGCAGATGCATACAATGATGCTCCCTCAGCAGTTTCCCATAGGAATATAATAGTGAAGATGACTCCTCTATATAAACACCTAGTTTTGACTAATAATTGGGGAAATAGGAAACCCTCTTTCAGAGGTGCTGGACAAGATTTCACAGTTAAGTCATTTAGGAGACTGGGGAAAAGATAAATTTCTTTGAGAGAGAAGAGTAAATAGCCAGTGGATTCAAAGCCAGAATAGACTGACAAAAAAAGAATTGCTTACAGCTGTACTGAAAGCAAGAGTAGATTTTGGAAGCGTAGATGGTATTCCAACTAATGAACTACACAGAATGTACTAAGAAAAGGACTTGATACTAGCTGGAATAGAGAAGTAAGAACTGCCTCTACAATCCTCCTGAAACATTGCATTCAAGTTCATCACATCTTCAGGGAGAAGAAGAAATTCGTTGAGCCCCAGCTCAGATTAAAGAAATACACAGATGGGATTACACACCCCATATCAATTTGACCATATATTGTAAAAATGGAGCAAATACATTAACTAGAGCATTAATAGACACTGGGGCAGAGGCCTTTCATATTTATGAAAATCCTGACAAGTTTAGACATGGAACTCCTATTACCATCACAGGACTGAGAGGGGCTGAGATATCAGCCAGACAAGTCAAACTAATGATGAAAATTGGACAATTTTCTAAGAAAAAATATACCATGGATTGTACCCATTTCTGAATACATTTTTGGAATAGATATACTGAGAGATATGACTAAATTTACCTGAGGGAAGATACCAATCTGTAGTAAGGAAGGTAGAAGTTAATAGTTTTAGTGGGTAAAATAAAAATGGAATCAATCCCTTTACCTGAATCTTCTAAAGTAATTACTTTAAAGCAATGTGCCAGGTGGGCAAGATGAAATTACCAATACTACAGAGGAATATGTTGAGGCAAAAATGTAAGTCTTTACCACTTCTATGGAATAATGCTCTCTAGCCGGCATGAAAGACAAATAGGACATGGAGGATGACAGTGGATTAGAGACAATTAAATAAGATGACTCATCTTTTGTATGTTGCTGTTCCAGATACTGTTATGTTAATAGAAAATATCCAGAAATATGATGGGCTTTTGCATGCAGTTGTTGATTTAGCCAATGCTTTCTTTAGTCTTCCAATAGATTCTAAACAATAGGACCAATGTTCTTTCACTTGGCAGTGATACTTTTACATGCTTGTGAAAAAGATGTCTGCATAGCCCCACTATTTGTCTTAGGATTGTGGCTGAACATTTAGATGAATTACAGCTTACCTGGTGTATAGCTTACCCACTGCATATATGATATTATGTACAGGGAAAAAATGTAAAAGAAGTGGAGAAGAGTTTGATGCTTTTAATTGAGCATGTGAAAAGCAAAAGGTGGGAAATTAACCCTGCAAAGATTCAAGGGTCATCTCAAACCCTAAAATTTGGGGGTATATAGTGGAATAAGGGACTGTGAGAGATTCTCTCACAAGCCCAACAAAAGACTCAGGATTTTCCTATCCCTACCAATAAGAAAAAGACCCCAAAGTTTTTAGGATTATTTGGATATTGGTGACATGACACACTGCATCTAGGACAAATTTTGAAACCCTTATATAAAATTGCTAGGAAAAAATATGAGCTTTTGAAGAAGCAGGGTCTTCTTCAATTGGTCCTAGATTTATGACCTATGAAAAGTGGCCCAGTGGAATTACAAGTGATTGTACAGGATGAATATGCAAACAGGAGTTATGGCAAAAACAATAAAGCTGAAATGTACCCTTAGGATTTTGGTCTAGGAAACTCCCTTCATGTGGAATTCAATACCCCTTTTGAAAAGCAGTTGTAAGTTGCATGTTGGGTTTTGGTAGAGACTGAACAACTGACTTTGGGCCATGAGGTAATATTAATGCCTGGAATCCTGATTATGACCTGGGTCTTGAGTACCCCAGCTTCTCACAGAATTGGACATGCTCAAGAGTCTAGCATAATTAAATGGAAATGGTATATTCAAAATAGATCTAAAGCAGACAAAAGTGGAGTTTCTGCTTTACATGAATCTATAGCAGACATAGATACTGAGGGAAATGATACATTCCCTGAAACAAAGCAACAGTTGGCACAGTCCTTGGTGAAATGGAAGGAGGGATATGATGGATTAACTGAAGAACAAAGGAGACCTACATGGTTTACTGATGGGACTGCAAAATATTTGGGCCACAAAACATGTTTGAAAGCAGTAGCCTATAACTCATGTACTAGGCAGACTTTGGAAAGTACTGGAATAGGTGGAAGTAGTCAACATGCTGAATTTATGGCAGTATATCAAGCTATCAAAACAAAACAAGGAAGACAATATCATATATTCACTGATACATGGGCAGTAGCTAATGGGTTAGCTACATGGATGCCATGTGGAAAAATCAAAATTGGGAAAGTCATGGCAAACAAGTCTGGGGCAAAGAATTATGGGAAGATATGTGGGACGTCTTTGGTTACTAATTTGTCAGTTTCTCATGTAGATGCTCACGTGGCTCTCCCCATGCCAGAACATGAGCACAATGCACATGCTTATCGACTAGCAAAGATTGCTACGCAGCATGTTGTCCCTACTCTGACACCAACTGATGATGCATTAGTAGCAAAATGGGTCCATCAAACAGCCAGTGAATTAGGGGTCCAGGCCATACACCAGTAGGCACAACACTGAGGTGTTAGTATCTCTCATTCATTGTTTTTTTTTTAATATAAATTTATTTATTTAACTTTTTACATTCATTTTCACAAAATTTTGGGTCCCAAATTTTCTCCCCATTTATCCCCTCCACCCACCCCAATACACCAAGCATTCTAATTTCCCCTATTACCAATTTGCCCTCTCTTCTATCATCCCTCCCTTCTCTTGTCCCCATCTTCTCTTTTGTCCTGTAGGGCAAGATGACTTTCTATTCCCCATTAATTGTATTTCTTATTTCCTAGTAGCAAGAACAATACTAAACAGGTGTTCCTAAAACTTTAAGTTGCAAATTCTCCCCATCCCTCCCTCCCCACCCATTCCCTTTGGGAAGGCAGGCAATTCAATATAGGCCATATCTGTGTAGTTTTGCAATGACTTTAATAACAGTCATGTTGTGTAAGACTAACTGTATTTCCCTCCATCCTATCCTGCCCCCCATTGTTTCTATTCTGTCTTTTGATCCTGTTCCTCCCTGAGTGTTGACTTCAAATTGCTCCCTCCTCCCATTGCCTTCCCTTCCATCATCCCCCCCACCCTGCTTATCTCCTCCCCCACTTTGCTGTAAGATAGGTTTTCATACCAAAATGAGTGTGCATTTTATTCCTTCCTTTAGTCGAATGTGATGAGGGTAAACCTCATATTTTTTTCTCAGCTCTCCACTTTTTCCCTCCACTAAAAAGTCTCCTGCTTGCCTCTTGAATGAGAGATAATTTGCCCCATTCCATTTCACCCTCTCTCCCCCCACTACCTTTGACTCTCACCGTTTACCTTAATTTCTTCATCCTATTCAATTCACACTGTGCTCTCTGTCTCTGTATGTCTGTGTGTGCGCACGTGTGTACGTGTGTGTGTGTGTGTGGTCCCACCAACTATCCAGATACTGAAAAGTTTTAAGAGTTACAAATATTGTCTTTCCATGTAGGAATGTAAACAGTTCACTTATGGTAAGTCCCTTATGACTTCTCTTTGCTGTTTACTTTTTCATGCTTCTTCTCATTCTTGTGTTTGAAAGTCAAATTTTCTTTTCAGCTCTGGTCTTTTCATCAAGAATGCTTGAAAGTCCTCTGTTTCTTTGAAAGACCATATTTTCCCCTGAAGTATTATACTCAGTTTTGCTGGGTAAGTGATTCTTGGTTTGAGTCCTAGTTCCTTTGACTTCTGGAATATCCTATTCCACACCCTTCGATCCCTTAATGTAGAAGCTGCTAGATCTTGTGGTATCCTGATTGTATTTCCACAATACTGGAATTGTTTCTTTCTAGCTGCTTGCAATATTTGCTGCTTGACCTGGGAATTCTGGAATTTGGCCACAATGTTCCTAGGAGTTTCTCTTTTTGGATCTCTTTCAGGCGGTGTTGGATCGATTCTTTCAATACTTATTTTGCCCTCTGGTTCTAGAATATCAAGGCAGTTTTCCTTGATAATTTCATGAAAGATGATGTCTAGGCTCTTTTTTTTGATCATGGCTTTCAGGTAGTCCCATAATTTTTAAATTGTCTCTCCTTGATCTATTTTCCAGGTCAGTTGTTTTTCCCATGAGATATTTCACATTCTCTTCCATTTTTTCATTCTTTTGGTTTTGTTTGGTGATTTCTTGGTTTCTCAGAAAGTCATTAGACTCCATCTGTTGCATTCTAATTTTGAGAGAACTATTTTCTTCAGTGAGTTTTTGAACCTCTTTTTCCATTTCACTAATTCTGCTTTCTAAAGCATTCTTCTCCTCATTGGCTTTTTGAGCCTCTTTTGCCAATTGAGTGAGCCTATTTTTCAAGGTGTTATTTTCTTCAGCATTTTTTTTGGGTCTCCTTTAGCAGGGTATTGTCCCGTTTTTCATGCTTTTCTTGCATCTCTCTCATTCTCTTCCCAGTTTTTCCTCCACCTGTCTAACTTGATTTTCAAAATCCTTTTTGAGCCCTTCCATGGCCTGAGCCCATTGGATATCTATTTCGGGTGTTTGGGGTACAGAGGCCTTGACTTCTATGTCTTTCCCTGATGGTAAGCATTGGTCTTCCTCATCACAAATGAAAGGAGGAACATCTGTTCCCCAAGAAAGTAGCCTTCTATAGTCTTATTTTTCTTCCCTTTTCTGGTCATTTTCCCAGCCAGTTACTTGACTTCTGAGATTCCTCTCCACCCCTGCCTAGATCTTCCCAGCTAATGCTTGGGGTCTGAGATTCAAATGCTGCTCCCCAACCTCAGGGCTTTCAGCAGCAGGCAGGGTTGCTATTCAATGTGAGCTTAAGTTCTGGTGCTCAGGTCGGGGCAGGGCCACCTCCCAGGCTCAGTTCCCTCAGGGGGTTTATGCAGAGACCTTCAGTAATGGCCCTGAGCTCCTGCGGCTGCTCTGGGAGTCTCAGGCCACCACTGCCTCTGCCGCTGCCTCTGCTGCTGCCTCCCGAGGGGGCCCGAGTCATGGAGACACCCTGCTCCCCTCTCAGCCAGCCCAGCAGTCTCTCTCACTGACCTGTAGTGCCTGTGGGTGGAGGACCGCCAGAGATTCCGTCCCTGAAGCCTGCTCGGATCTGCTCCTCTGGGGCCGTGTGCCAGGGCAGGGCAGGGGTGGGCTCCACTGTCTGGTGCACCAGGTACCTTTGGCTCCGGTTTTTCAGGGCTCTCTGGAACGGAAATCTCCTCCACTGCGTTGCTTCATGGCTTGCACTGCTCCATAATTTGTGGGGAGTTTTTTTACAGAAAATTTATGGGGTGTGGGTTTGGAGCTAGCATAAGTGGGTCTTTCTACTCTGCCATCTTGGCTCCTCCCCCTCATTCATTGTTGAAACAAGTAGCAGAGGAATGTTATATATGTCAGTTGGAGAAGGAATGAAGTGATCTTTGGGTAGTAACTGGAGAGATAGTAAGGGGAAAAGTACTAGCCCAAATTTGGCAAATCTATTTTATTGGACTCCTAACCCAAGTTAAAGGATACCAATTTCTATGGACTTGTGTTGACACCTATTAAGGTGGCTTCTCCCTATAAGAATGAGATCCAGAAAAACACCTGTAATACTAGATATCATAAGTCAATATTATGGAATCCCATTGCAGATCCAAAGTGACAATGGGTCACATTTTGAAGGTAATGCAATGATGAGATATTGTGTGTTGGATATTATCATGAAATGGATATATCATATTCTATATTATCCACAAATATGTGGGTTAATGGAAAGAATGAATGGATTATTGAAAGAACAGTTAAGGATGTTAAGTTCTAATAATTATGAACATTGGAAAATAATTTGTCCACTTGCTTTATGTAATTTAAATAATAGACCATTAGGAGAAACTACACCTCGAGCCAGAATGATGACCCCAAATTTGCAAATTAGAAAGCAGCAAACACATAAGATCTCAAATATTAAGTATTGGACTATGAGGCCAGATGTTTCCACACTATATCCAGGGACAACTGATTTGGCAGGATGATTTACATTGTTCAGAGGCCTTTAGCTTGGATAGAAAAGAAATAAGAAAAATATCTCCTGGAATATGTATGAGAATCCCCCAAAGTCATTTTGGATGGATATTATCTAAATCTGAATTAGCAACTCGAGGAATACATGTATTGACTGAAATGATAGATTCTTATTATTAAGGAGAACTAATAGAGATACTCCAAAATTTAGGTAAAGAACCCATACAGTTTTGTAAAAATGATAACATTGTTTGAGTGATTATTATTCCTTTTGAAATAATACCCCTTATGGAAACTGACCCTCCTGAAATAACTAGCAGAGGAATTAAAGGATTGGGTTTTACTAATAGAATAAAATTAGGAGCTAAAGTATGAGTAAAATGGGAGATAGATGATGTTCCAAAAGCTGTGGAAATTAGAGCGCATGGGAAAGATAATACCGTAACTGTTGTTTATTCAGGAGAAGATTATTACCACATTGCACCCTTAACTCATATATTCTAATATGAATGAGGTTATGATAGTGGGTTCATGGACTCCAGAAGCACAGGTGACCCTCTATCTGCCCTGCTTCTGACTATTGTCTCCTTGTTTCTTTTTGGCTTTTTGTCTGTTAAACTTGTTTGCTAGATTTGTCTTGTGCAGGCTTAGTACCCTCTACCTGCATCAACCAAGCTCCAGATGCCAACTAAAGGACTGACCTCTCAAATGGGACCTCTTGGGGCAGAGAAAGCTGTGTGTTCAGTCTCAGCAGGAAATAGCTATGGA
Source organism: Bettongia penicillata ogilbyi (assembly GCA_023548195.1). Lineage (NCBI taxonomy): Eukaryota > Metazoa > Chordata > Mammalia > Diprotodontia > Potoroidae > Bettongia > Bettongia penicillata. The sequence continues at coordinate 895,017 of JAJHZJ010000525.1, read as the reverse complement.
GGAAGAGATTGCCCCTTACCTCAAGATTTTAGGCCCCATTTGTTCGAGGGGGGATTGATGGGGTGCTTGTGCTCAAGCCCCACCCTAAGATATTGTTTTGTGTGCTTATTTTATGTGATCTCTGTTATATTGTTGTAAAGTTCTGTTGACATCAGTTGCCTAAGATATTGTTTTATATGCTTATTTTCTGTTATCCTTATGACGATTCAGTTGCCCCATCAACCTATGTAGTAAATACAATAGATCTTGGGGGCTAATGTAATAGTAATTCAAATAGGAAAACTCTTTCCCATGCATTAACAGGCCCATGTAATCTGCTTAAATCACATGGAAGCCTAAGATACATGTGGTGGGAAGAGCTTGTTGAATGGGTGGAACAGGAAAGGTGGAACAGAACTGAGAGGAACTGAGTGAGACAGGGCAGAGGGAGAGAGAGGACACAGGCAAGCAGCCTCTGAGTGTTTGTTTGAAGGAAGAATCCAGCAGTGGGGGGAGGCTTGGGAATGACGTCATCCCCTGCAGTGATGTGTACTGACTTATTGGGATGATAGATTTGACTTTCTGGTTTGGGGATTTTGCTTTCTGGTGTTTGAATAAATGTTTTTCTTCTGCCTTCTATATGGAGTCTGTTATACTTTGCAATTCCATACTACATCAGTGTATTCATAATTGCCCTTGGTGCTGTGAATATTGCCTGGGCAATATGGTGAGGTGGTAGTCAGAAGCAAAACATTTTGAGTAGAGACAGGATGAAATGAGAGAGACAGACAGAGAGAGAGAGAGAGAGAGAGAGAGAGAGAGAGAGAGAGAGAGAGAGAGAGAGAGAGAGAGAGAAGGATAAATGGAGAGGGGAAAGAGGATGGAGGGACATACAGTAATCATAACTGTGAATGTGAATTGGATGAACCTACCCATAAAGTGTAAGCAAGAGGGGATTAAAAAACAGAATTCAACATTATATTTTTTACAAGAATCACACTGGAAAAAGAAACACCCAGGGGTAATGGAAAAGGGATGGAGCAGAATCTACAATGCTTCATCTGGAGTAAAGAAAAAAAAGCAGGTATAGCAATCTTGACCTCAGACAAAGCAAAAGCAATAATAGATATAATTTTTTGATATTTAAATTTATTTTTAGTTTTCAACATTCATTTCCACAAGATTTTGAGTTGCAAATTTTCTCCTCATCATTTCCCTCCCCCTTACTCCAAGAATGGCAGGCACTCTGATTACCCCTTTCTCCAGTCTGCCCTCCCTTTTATCATCACCCCTTTTTATCCCCTTCCCCTGTACTTTCTTGAAAGGCAAAATAGATTTCTATACCCCATTGTCTGTCTATCTTATTTCCCAGTTGCATGTAAAAACAAATTTTTAACATTTGTTTTTAAAACTTTGAGTTCCAAATTCTCTCCCTTCTTCCCTCCCCGCTGTATCACCAAGGCAATATTCACAGCACTGAGGGTTACTATGAGTATGCTGGTGTAGTTCGCATTCGCAAAGTATAACAAACTCCCCATATAGAAGGCAGAAGAAAAACATATTCAGACACCAGAAAGCAAAATCCCCAAACCAGAAAACCAAATCCATCCTAAATAGCCAAGAAGTCAATACACATTAGTATTGCAGGAGACAAAGCCATTCCCAAGCCTTCCCCCACACTGGCTGGGGCTTTCCCACAAACAAACACTCAAGAGTCTAACTGTGCTTGCCTGTATCCTGTCTTCCTCTGCCCTAACTCTCTCACTCACTTTCTGTTGGTTAGGCTCCACCCTTCCGGTTCCAGACCCTACCATACCACACCTTCCTCTTTCACCCAGCTCCCACAGAGTTTTCTCACTGACCTTTTTGGTGTTTGTTGGTTGAGAAGTCTGGAAACTGCCACAACTTCTAATGACTCAGTCACCTGAGGCCTGCTCTGACCCATCTGTGCCAGTACAACCCATGCCAGACTGCACTCCATTCCCTGCCCAGCAGGAAAGACCCTTCCTGTGAATTTCCAGGTTGTCTTGGACTGGGGATTTGTTTCACTGTCATTTTGTGGGTTCTTTTGCTTTAGAATTTGTTTAGTCATTTTTTACAGGTTTTTGGAGGGCTTTAGGGGAGAGCTCAGTGAAATTCTTGCTGTTACTCAGTCATCTTGACTGCACCCCCCAATAATAGATATAATTAAGAAATAAATGGGCAAATACATTTTGATAAAGTTATAACAGATAATGAAGCAACATTAGGACTAAACATATATTACCAAATGTTATAGCATCCAAATTCTTAAAGAAAAAGTTAAATGAATTATAGGAGGAAATAGAGTACAAACCATACTAATGAGGGACCTCAACTTTCCCGTCTCAGAAATAGATAAATGCAACCAAGAAATAAGTGAGAAAGAAGTTAAGGAGATGAATACAATTTTAGAAAAGTTTGATATAATAGACCTCTGGAGAAAACTGAATGGGAATATAAAGGAATATGCATTTCTCTCAGTGTTACATGGCATGTAACAAAAATTGATTATACGGACATTAAAAACCTCACAATAAATGCAGAAAAGCAGAAGTATTTTTTTGTATGATTATTTATTTTAGTCTAAAACATTCATTTCCACAAGATTTTGAGTTCCAAATTTTCTCCCCATCTCTCCCTTCCTCCCCACCCTGATATGGCATGCATTCTGATTACCCCTTCCCCTGTCTACCTTCCCCTCTATCACCCCACAACTCCTCTTATTCCCCGTCCCCTTCACCTTCTTGTAGGGCAAGATAGGTTTCTATATCCCATCTTATTTCCCAGTTGAATGTAAAAACATAGCATTGGAAATCTTGAAAACCAAATTACGCATTAGTAAAATTGAAAGTAAGAAAGTTATTGAACTAATAAAAGCAGAAGCTAGTTTTATGGTGATGGTAGTGGTGGTAGGGAACAATAAAGATAAACCATTTCTTAATTTGATTTAAAAAAAGAAAGAAGAAAGCCAAATGACCAGTATCAAAAATGAAATGGGTAAACACCACTAATGAAGATGAAATTAAAGCAATGCTTAGGAGTTATTTTGTCCAATTATTTGTCAATAAATCTAATCAATCTAAGTGAAATGGATGAAAACTTACAAAAATATAAATTAACTATATTAACAGAAGAGGAAATAAACCTATCTTAAAAAAAAGAAATTGAATAAACCATCAATTAGCTCCTTAAGAAAAAAAATCCCCAGGATTCATATTCTACCTAATATTTAAAGAAGAATTAATTCCAGTACTCTATAAGCTACTTAGGAAAGTGGGCAAAGAAGGGGCCCTACTAAATTCCTTTTATGTTATAAATGTGGTTCTGATGCCTAAAGTAGGAAGAGTAAAAACAGGGAAATAAAACTATAGACCAATTTCACTAATCAATATTGATGCAAAAATTTTAAATAAAGCACTAGCAAAGAGATTACAGCAATATATCAAAAAGATCATACAATATGACCAGGTGGGATTTATATAGTGTATGTAGAGCTGGTTCAAAATCAGGAAAACTATCATCATAAATAATAGAAACAACAAAAATCATGTGATTATGTCACATGCCGAAAAAAACTTATGAGAAAATATGACATTAATTCCTACTGAAAACAACAGAGGTCACGGGAATAAATATAGCTTTCCTAAAATGATAAGTAGTATCAGTCTAAAACTATCAACAAGCATTATCTATAATGGGAAGAACTTAGTGGCCTTTCCAGTACTGATAGGGGTGAAGCAAGGAAGCCATTACCACCACTATTATTAAGTTTTGTAATAGAAATATTAACTCTACCAACAAAAGAAGAAAAAGAAATGAAAGGATTTAGAATAGGCAATAAGAAAAACAAAACTATCATTCTGCAGATGATATGTTGGTATGCTTAGAGAAGCAGTTAAAAAAATTATTTGAAATAATTAACAAGTTCAACCTAGTTGCAGGATATAAAATAAACTGATAGAAACCATCAGCATGTCTATATATTACAAACAAAGTCCAGCAAGAAGGGATAGAAAAACTTCATTTCTGCGGAGAAGAAATTCCATTTGAAATAACTATAGACAATATAAAACACTTGGGCAAAACAAGCTCAGGAGCTATATGGATACAATTACAAAATACTTTTCACATAAGTAAAGTCAGATGGAAACCATTTGAAAAAATATTAATTGCTCATGGGTATATTGAGCCAACGAAATAAAAATGATAGTTCTACTGAAATTAATTTATTCAGTGCTATACCAAACTACCAAAAATTATTTAATAGAGCTAGAAAAAATAACTAAATTCATCGGGAAGAACAAAAAATTCAGGAAAATCAAATAAATAAATGGGGTAAAAATGTGAAGGAAAGTGATTTAGCCATACTAAATCTCAAACTGTATTACAAACCAGTAATCATCAAAACAATCTGGTACCGGCTAAAAATATAGAGTGGTGAATCAGTGGAATAGATTAGGTGCAAGATCTAGAGCAGTAAATGACTATAGTAATCTATTGTTTGATAAATTCAAATTTTTAGAAGAATTCATTATTTGTCAAAAACTAGTGTGAAAGCTGGAATGCAGTTAGTCAGACACTATGTATAAACCAATATATTTCATCTTAGTATATTTCATATGATAAAATAAGGTCAAAGTTTTTGCAGAGAAAAATCCAATGTAGCCAAGATTAGAGATGGAAATTTTTTTTTACAGAATTTTTACAGAAGACTTAAATAACCATTGGAATAACAGTTACTCTAGTTTAATAAAAATGACAATACTACTTAAATTAATTTCAGTCTCGTACAAAAAGGTCAATTTTTCAACTAGAATATAATTTAGTAACAAAACCTGATGAACTTAAAGGTCAAAAATATCTAGGAAATAATTTAGAAAAGTTGTTTAAAAAAAAAGTGGACCAACAAGCACCAGATCTCAAATTATACTCCAAAGCAGTAACCATAAAAAATGATTTGACACAATTTAAAAAGAGGCTAATGATTGGAACAAATTAGATGCACAACATGCGGAAGCGAAGCAAAACAAAACATAACAGCAGTGTTTGATAAATCCAAAGGCCCTAATGATTCATTCTTCAGCAAAAATTAATGAGCAAACTAGAAAGAATTCTGGCAGAAATTAGGTTTAGAGCAGTACCTCATGCCATATACCAAAATGTATTCCAAATGGCTACATAATTTAAATACAAAAGACCATGTAACAAACAAATTGGAGTAACAAGGAAGAAACTTCCTTTCAGATCTATGGATATATGACAGTTTGTGACCAGACAACAGAGAATCACAGAAGATAAAATGGACAGTTGTGATAAAGCAAAATTTCAAAGTTTTTTTCATGAACTCAAGTGTGTACTATTTGGTGCAGTGAATAAAGTACTGGTCTTGGAATCAGAAAGAGTCATTTTCATGAGTTCAAATCTGGTCTTACACACTTAGTAGCTGTGTGACCCTGGGCAAGTCACTTAACCCTGTTTTTCTCAGTTCCTCATCTAAAATGAGCTGGAGATGGACATGGTAAACTACTCTAATATCTTAGCCAAGAAAACCTCAAACAGGATCATGACAAGTGAGACGGCAGTAACAGCAACAACTGAACTCAAACAATATAGATAAAATTAGAAGGTAAACAATTATTAGGGGAGAATCATAGCAAGTTTCTCCAATAAAGATATCATTTCCTAGACATACAAGGAACTGATACAATTCTATATGAATAAGAGCCATTCCTCAGTTGATAAATGTTCAAGCTATATGATTATTTGCCACAAGGTGTGATTTCTAAGGAAGAAATTCAAGTTATGAGATCATTAGAGAAATTTAAATTAAAACAGCTCTGAGATTCTACCCTCCTACATTCATATTGGGAAAGACCACAAAAAATGAAAATAACAAAAGTAGGTTTTGGGAATACAGGCACATTGATACACAGTTGTTGGAGCTGTAAATTGTCACAGTCTTTCAGAAAAGCAATTTCGAACCATGAACCCCCAAATCATTAGATTTTAATTTCCTCTCTTTCCCAAAGTCTGAGAAACACTCTCTGCAAGTATTTTTAGAATAAAAGGGAAAATGGACTCGAGTTTAGAGAGCCCATGATGCAAAGGGGCAGCTCATAACTCCTCATTGCTAACAGTCTTTTTCTTCCAATAAGAAGCTTCCCTTAAATGTAGTGAATCTTCTTCCAGACTGTCACTGGCTGACACTGTTGCAAGGTAAACCAATGAAGCAACTTGAGACGTTAATAGAAAGTTGTGAAATCTTATCTTCTAGACCTTTCAAAACTGGAAGATTCTCCTCTGGTGACAGGATGTGGGAGAGAAGGTATTGGAAGGGAAGGAGAATCATTCGTTTTAGCCTGAGTAGATCCTTTTCACAAATGTGCTTCAATGCCACCCATTCTAATTTCTGAAATTCTTTCCATGTAAGCTAATTTGTTCCCTTTATGCAGGACCCAGAGAATATAACAATATCCCCTAGTCATTCGGAACAGACATATTATGCGGAATCATTTCACATCATCCAAGGTTTTCAAATACAGCTCATGATTGAAATTGAGTCGTGTTCTCACCTTAGGAGTTAAGATGTTGGAACCAAAATGGTGTGGGGTGGTTTCAGCCCTGCCATTTCATGTAAAAATATTTATAGCAGTTCTTTTTGTAGTGCCAAAGAACTTGAAAGCACAGAGGCCAAGGTTCAAATCTTGTTTCTTACCAGTTATGTGACGATAGGCAAATCACAATTTCTCAAAATCCCAGCCTTCCTTATTCCAAGTCCAGCACATATCAACTATGCCATATTGACTCTCAATATGCTATAACTTATTTAGATATTATCTAGTCAATGGGCACCTTTGTTTCCAGTTTTTTGCTATCATAAAAAACATACTAAAATATTTTGGTAAACACGAGTCCATTCTGTCATTAAACACCTTGGGGTGTAAGCATAATATTGGGATCATTGGGTCAGAAAATATAAACAAGTGAAGAACTTTTCTCACAAAAATTCCAAATAGACATCCAGAATGGGAAACGCTGCTCATTGCTCCAGCAGGGTCCTAGTGTGCCTATTTTTCCCATGGTCTTCTAACATTGACTAATTTAATCTTTTGTCATCGCTGCCATTTCATAGGTATGAAGTGATACCCTAGAGCCATTTTCATTTTCATCTCTCTTTAGTGAAATGAAACAGGTTGCTTTTTTCACATTTGTTTGGTGTGATATTGTTTTTTTTATTTTTAGTCAATTCATTTTTTTTCTCTATTCAGGAGAATAGAAACTTTTTGGAATTGCTCTCTCAGATCTCCCTGATGGGTTGAGAGAACTTTATAGCTCCTCCATTATTTTTATGCAATTTCAGAGTCTAGGATTGATATAATTTGGTAATATAGTTCCATCTTCTTATTGTAATTCTTATTATTTCAAATAATTCTGTTATCATTGCTTGAGTCATTTCAGTGTTTGTAGCGAGCTAGCAGTTTTTCTTGATAAACCATAGTCTCAACCTATATTGGATACATATGTTTGTTATTGAACCAACAATTTTTTGCTATTGTCCTTGTGCCTTCCTTTCTCTTTCTCATGGAAATTGTGGAAGGTTCAGTTTTACAATTGCCCAGTAGGGCAGTGCCTAAAATATTCTGATCCTCAACTGGCATAATAGATAATAATCATGTAGTTTACAAAATGCTTTGCCTGGTTCTCGTCTCTATAGAAATACATTACTAGTGACCAGAGTCAAGGTTTGGACTTTATATTGGGTATCCCTTTAAGCAATATGAAGTCAGCCTCAGAAACATTAAACTTTGGGGGTTAGGTATGTATGTGAACAATGTTCACAGATAAAATGATGAATTCTGGAAAGAATCACAAAATTATCTTGAACTTCTTGCTCTCCCTCACCCATATATCTTTTCAGTTGCTTAATCTTACAGTCTCTCTCTTCACAACACATCTGGGCCTTTCTCTCAACTCACAGCCCCCATATTAATTCAGGCCTACATCACTTGTGATCTAGATTATTTTAACAGCTTTCTCATTTTTTCCTACCTCTAGTCTCTTACCACTCCGATACATTCTACACACTGCTCCCAAAGTAATTTTTAGGTACAGATCTGACTATATAATGCCCCTATTCAATCAACTCCAGTGACTTTCCATTGCTTTTAGGATGAACTATAAATTACCTGTGTTTTATAGACCTTTATAGTCCCAACCTGTCTTTCCAGTTTCATTAGATATGACTTCCCATCTTGCATGCTGCAGTCTAGCAATCTAGTGTTTCTCTTCCTTTGTCATAGACATCCTCCTTGCCTAAAGTTCATTCCCTTCCTTCCCTCTGCCTCTAAGAGCTCCTCTTTAAAGACAACTATTCAAAGAGTCTACTTTTAATTACATTGGTATGTGTTTGAATCTCCTTTAAAAAACAGTTTAAACAATGTGTTCTAGAAGAAGCCTTTCTTGACCCCACAGCTACAAGTGCCTGCTCTCCCAAAATACCTTTTATTGAATTTTTGTACATTATTTATGCAAGGATGCTATATTTTATTACACAAGGATATTATTTATACAATTTATATATAAAAGACATATTCATTCCTTTTATGCTATAGATATGTGTGTGTACTTGTCTGTTCCAGTGGAATATAAGATCCTTGCGAATACAGATTGTTTAATTTTTTGTGCTTGTATTCCCAGCACATAGTAGGTGTTTTGATAATTACTGAATTGGTTGACTGAAAAAACAAAATCATCGGTCTGTAGCCAAAATACTCTAAACATGACTTTTGATCAGCAGCTGTATAATTTCTCATTTGATCTAAACTCATAACTTTAGGACCTACCAGAACATATATTCTACATGAAGCGTGGGTTTCATACGGAACATGTGTTCTAAATCACCTCTATGCCACAATGAGATATGTGATTTCTACTTTAGTGGAGTTGTGTTGTTTACATAGGGGGAAAAACTGGTCAAAGAAAAACCAGGAAACATACCAATAAGATTCAATGTAGATTCACTGAATAACTGAAATCCATAGAAAATCAACTTCCTTTAACAATTAAGGAAATATAGTCTAGAAAGTTCACTATAAGGAACCCTTCAAACTTTTAATTTTCTATTTCATTTCTGAAAGCTTTAAAAACTTTATTATCACAAATTTTGAATCTAAATTTGGAAGATTGTTCTTTTAATAAAAACAATTTCAGCAAATATTATCTGAAATTAATCCTAATTGTACTCTTGAAGTTGTAATAAATATAACTGAACTTTTAAGGATAATAAAAAGATACATGAAATCTAGAAAGACTTTTTACTTTTCATCTGATATTTTGTGATATAGAAATATGACAAATTGTAATAAAATATATATGATATGGCTTTACTTTCATATTTGGTGGGAAAAATGAATGTCTAAAGTTGAACAAATGTACGTTTTAGATCTTTTTCATTTTAGAATGTTATAAACCCAAAGGTTAGCTTCAGAGAATAATTGCATCTTTTCTGCAATTGCAGAAAAAGATTAACTGGAATTTCCTATAGTTTTTTAAAAAACCTGTATTAATGTCAGCTAAAGCCCCAGAGAGCCAATAATACTAATTGAATTATAGTGCTAAAGTAATTAGAATTTGGAGGTAAACAGCATTATCCCATTAGGAAAAAAATGTTCATGGAGATGAAGATGGTCAACTGTGTTTCATTAATTAATAAGGAGTCCATATGTTCTGATTTTTGCAGTGCTGGAGGCTGAAGCATTTTGTTACTTAATGAATAAATCTTGTATAATAGCTTATTTCTGTGAAATAGGCAAGGGAAATAGATCACTTCTGTTCCTTTTGCTCCTGTTGCAATATTTTATACTTAGTTAATATCAACATTGCTCTTTAATGTTTCATAAGAAACAGAATGAGAAAACCAATTAGGAAAACAAGGATATTAAATATTAGGAAGTTGTGACCATCATATCAAAGCACAAGCAAGTTTATATCAAGCTGTCAATAATTTTTCTCAAAATGTCATGCCATCTAAGAAAATACGTTTTACAATTCCAAAATTTTTTTTCAGATAGAGTAGCAATAACTTTTGTCTCACTGAAAGCATGTTTTTGATCATTAACTTTTATTCTATGGCACCCCATAAAAGATGAAAAATATAAATGACTTCAAGTTCTCTTCCCATTCTGCAGTTACTGTTGTGGAATAACAAAAAGGAGAAAGAAAGTGCTACTAATAAATTTTGAAATAGTTTGTAAACATTAACTTTGAATGCAATAATCTGTTCAATTCAGTACATATTTTATTAAGCACCATCTCTATCCTAGGCAAAGGAAATATTTTTAAAATTCCTACTCTTAAAGAACTTACATCATAAGGAGGTAAAATAAAAAGGGAATAAATACCAAAATTGTATAAAATAAATGGAAATTAGTATTTTTGTTTATGGAACATAATTGCTGTGGGTTGGTGGAGGAATAACGGAGAATCAAGAAAGATCTCCTGTAGGAGACAGTGCTTTAGTTGAGCCTTGAGGAGACCTGGAAATTCTAACCTTGAAGTGAGTAAGGGTGAGCATTTCAGGCATGGGAGGAAAAAAAACAGTGCAATGACACCAAGGTAGGAGTTGGAATGTCATGTACAGAAGACAGAGGCTCAGCTGGAATACAGAGTGTGGGGGAGGGGATGTGGAGAAAGGCAGATTCATGATCACCTTGCAGAGATGCTGTGCTCCCCCCATGCTCCCCGAAAAAGTTTGCATTTTTCCTAGATTTTGAGCCCTTGAACTTTTTCAGTAGAGGAATGACATGGTAAGACCTGTTCTTAGGAATATCAATTTTGCAGTTTTTTGTAGAATGGATTGAAGAAGTAGCACTGCAGAAAAACCAATTAGAAGGTTATTGCAATAGTGCAGGAGAGAAGTGATGTAAGATAGAATCAGGATGGGGAGAGTGTGAATGGGAAAAAAAGGGTCAGATCAAAGTTAAGAGAGGTAGACTTAACAAGACGTAGAAGTGTTAGATTTGCAAGGTAGTCATGAGTAATAATAATTAAAAGAGGTTAGGTATACATGGAAAACACCCATGATAGAAGTTAAAGAATGTTCAGGGATTTGAGGGACTGATTGTAAAGATACCAGCTAAGTGTATAGAAAAGTCAGCTAGTGACCTTGGTTAGGATTAAGTTTCTTTGTTCAACTATCTTTGTCCGGTGGCACTTGAAAGTCTGTTGTCTAAGATGCCTCTTTTTTTTTTTTTTTAAATTAACTTAATTAATTTATTTGTTTTCCTTTTTCCACGGCCACTTCCATAAGTTTTAAACTTTCTCCGCCTCCCACTCCTCTCCTTCCCTGAGACAGAATGCAGTCTGAGATGGGTTCTACACATACATTCTTATTAAACACATTTTCACATTAGTCATGTAATATAGAAGAATTAAAATGAATGGGAGAAACCATTAGAAAAACCAAACCAAAACGTAACACAAGAGAAAATAGTCTGCTTCATTGTGCATTCTGATTTCATAGATCTTTCTCTGGATGTGGATGGCATTTTGCCTCAAGAGTCTGTTGGGAATGTTTTAGGTCCTTGCATTGCTGTGACGTACTAAGTCTATCAGAAACAGTTTTCACACACTGTGGCTATTACTGTGTTTAATGTTCTCCTGGTTCTGTTCATTTGACTCAGCATCAGTTCACATAAGTTATTTCAGGTTTTTCTGAAGTCCACCTGTTAGTCATTTCTTCTAGCACAATAGTATTCCATTACATTAATATACCACAACTTGTTCAACCATTCCCCAACTGATGGGCATTCCCTTGATTTCCAGTTCTTGACCACCACAAACAAAAAGAGCTGCTATAAATATTCTAATACATGTGGGACCTTTTCCCATTTTTATGATCTCTTTGGGATACAGCTCTAGAAGAACATTGCTGGGTCAAAGGGTATGCACATCTTTTTAGCCCTTTGGTAAGATACCTCTTTCTTAAAGTAATTAATTCTTGGAAACTTTCATTTAAGCTCCTGTGGGGATCCTATCCCCCCAAAAAATTTTTGTGAGTCTCTTCTCAACCACATAACTAGTGTAATGAAGCTAACTTCACTCTCAAAATCCTTTTCGGACTGACATTCAGACGAATCTGAGCAAGAACAAAAGCCAAGCAAGGAATTAATTATTATTCACGTCCACATTCCTGCCTTTTAATACATTTCAGTCAGAAAGAACAATAACCACAGTATCCTAGCTATATTTGTGCTACTTTTCCCCAATCTAAAACAGTATTGATTCCCTACAGGTGTTTCTTTCAAACCCATTTATGCTCTGAGACTGAGAACTTTCGCAAGTTCACATAAGTAGTGAGTAGAAGAGCCATAATTTGAACTCAGGTCCTCTGACTCCAAAAGCAGTAGCCCTTCCATTAAAAACCAGAATTTGCTATATGCTACATTATTTCTATTTTTTATTAGAAATTCTTTTCCCAGTTATGTGAAGTGATACTCACGTGTGATAAATTTCACTCCTAATATTTCACAGAGTTAGTAATTATGATTTCAGATAAAGCAATGGCTAAGTTAGACCTGATTAAAAAAATAAACAGTAAAACAATATTTTACTGACTGATACCATAGACAATGAATTAGTATCAATACTAACATATATTCCCCACATGGCATAACATCCAAATTCTTAAGAGAAAAGGTAAATAAGTTATAGGAAAAATAAACAGTAAAACTCTGTTATGAGAGAATATCAGTTCATCCTTTTCAGACCTAGATAAATCTAACTAAAAAAGAAAGAATTACATAGAATTTTAGAAAAGTTAGCTGGAGAATATTCAATGGGATTGGGAAGCAGTATGCTTATTCCCAGCTTTGTATGGGAATGCAAAGTTTGTATGGGAATACAGTTTCACAAAAACTGATCATATATTAAGGCATAAAATCCTTGCAAACAAGTGCGAGAAAACTAGAATATTAAATGCACTTTATGTATTGTAATGAAACAAAAATCTAAATCAATAAAGGGCCTTTAAAGTAAAGATTAAAATTAATTTTAGATAAAGATCCTATAAATGATTGGGTCAAAAAGGACTAGAGGTAATGACAGTAATAAGAAAACATAACCAAAGTCTCTGAAATGCAGGTAAGGCAGTCTCTAGGGGAAATTCTTAAATCTAAGCACTTTTCATCAGTAAATGAGAAAAAGCAAGATCAACATATTGGGCATACAACTAAAAAAATCCCTCAGAATGTTAAAACTAATAAATTGCCAACTTGCAATTAAATATCAAAATACAAATCCTGAAACAAAGAAAAGAATAAAATTGAAAGAAAAAATCTCACTGAATTAGTAAATAAAATTTGTAGCTATTTATACAAAAAATACAGAATAAAATAGACAAATCATTAGCTAACTTGATTTAAAAAGAAAGACTAAAGCTCAATTAACACTATAAAATTGAAAAGGGTAAATTTATAACCCAGGAAGAAAAAAAAGAACATATTAGGGTCTTTATTCTCCTAAGTATATGTCAATTTATATTTCTTCTTGCTGAATTTTGCTTATAATACAGAAAAAAGCTGATGATGCATGTGAATTTATTTTATATTCTACAATTCAGCTAAAGTTGTTCATTGTTTCACTTACTTTTTCAGTTGACTTTCTAGAATTTTTTAATTAAATCACTAATATCACATCCATAAAGTGATAATTTTGTTTCCTCTTTGTCTAATTTATTCCCCAGTTTTTTGGGGGGGAGGTGTCTTATTCTGAAGCTACCAAATCTAGCATTCTATTGAACAGTAATGATAATGGATATTTTTGCTTTACCCCTGATCAAGAGCATCTATTTTATTTCTATTACATAAAACACCAGCTCCTGGTTGTAGATGGATAATACACATCACATTAAAGATACTACGATTATTACATTATTATAACTTTTATTACCATATTATTCTTATGATTTCTAGTGTTTTTTAAAATAGGAGCAGGTTTTGTATCTTGTCAAGTTTCTTCTGCATCTATTGATATAATCATATGATTTTTGTTGTTTTCTTTATAAACATGGTCAATTGTAGTTAGTTTTGCAAATATTTGGAATAACTGCTTTCTTGGTAAAAATAGTTCTAGTCATAATGTATGACATTTGTGATTTGGTGCTGTTGTCTCCAAGCAAATATTTCATTTTACAATTTTACCTCAATCTTCACTGAAGATATTGAGCTATCGTTTTCTTTCTGTATTTTGACTCTCCCTGGTTTAAGTATCGAGATATTATTTTTGTCGTAGAAAGAACTTATCAGTTCTTTCTGTCTTTGTTTTTTGTCTATTTTTTTTAAAAAAAACTGTATAATACAATGAACAACTTTAGCTGAATTGTAGAATATAAAATAAATTCACATGCATCATCAGCTTTTTTCTGTATTATAAGCAAAATTCAGCAAGAAGAAATATAAATTGCTTTTAAAATAACTACAAATCATTTAAAATATTTAGGAATCTCCCTTCCAAGACATGCACAATAAATATATGAACACAATTACAAAAAACTTTACATAACAATAAATCTAAATAATAGGAGAAATATTAACTATTTGTGAGTAGGCTGAAGCAATACTAACAAAAATGACAGTGCTGCCTAAATCAATTTCATTCAGTGTCATACCAATCCAACCAAAGGATTATTTTATAGAGCTAGATAAACATAACAGAATTCATCTGGAAGAACAAAAATATTAAAGGAATAAGTGAGATGAACAATGGGAATGAAGGGGGTCTACCAGTGCCAGCTTTCAAACTATACAACAAAGTAGGTGAGAAATAGGAAGGGTGATCAGTGGAATAGATTGCGTACATACTACATGGAAACATGAGCGCAGTAGCCTGTTTTAGGGGCAACATAAGACAATGGGGGTTAAGTGACTTGTCCAGGGTCACATGGCTAGTAAGTGTCAAGTGTCAGAGCCCAGATCTAAACTCAGGTCCTCCTGACACCAGGGGCAGTTCTCTATCTGCAATAGCCTATTTTTTAAAACAAACTTTAAAATCTCATCTGTTGGTACAAGGACTTGTCATTTGATATAAAGGATGATATCATAAACAAATAAGAGGAGCAAGGAAGAAATTAACTGTTTGATCTATGGATGGAGAGTTCATAATCAAAGAAAGAAAGAGGTTCATAGAAGTAAAAGTGACCATTTTGACTGTGTAAAATTAAAAGTTTTTTGCACAAATAAAATCAATGCATCTCAAATTAGAAGAATAGGTGGATGAAAATCTTTGTCATGCTTTTCTTTGATTAGAGTTTCATTTTAGAGATATATTTGGAACTGATTAAAATTAATAAAAGTAAGAGCCATTCCCCAATTGATAAGTGGTCCAAGGATATGAATAGAGAGTTCCCAGAAGAAGAAATTTAAGCTATATAAGCCATAGGAAAAACTGTTTTAAATTACCAATAAAGAGAGAAATGAAAATTATAATAACTCTACCATTTTACCTCATACCATCAGAATTGGCAAAGTTGACAAAAAAGGAAAATGATGAATGGTGGAAGGACTGCAGTGGGGGAAGAGGAGTGGGTCCATTAATATATTAATGCAACTATTAATTAATTAATATCATTATTTAATTATTTTTAATATTAATATTAATTATATTAATAATAATATTAATTATTAATATTATTAATTAATATATTAGTGCAACTATTCTAGAAAAGAATTTGGAACCATGCCCCCCAAATTATTAACCTATACATACACTTTGACCCAGTAATACCACTAACTGCTAATTGTTATTTTTATAGTACCTTAAATATTGCAAAGTGCTTTACCCAGATCATTACCTCACACCAATTCTGTGAGATTGATACTATTTTTATTTCCATTTTACAATTGAGGAAACCAAGGCAAGAATCTAAGTGAGTGTCTGATTCTGGATTTGAACTCAAGTCTTCCTGTCTAGCACAGCAAAGACACTGAAGAAAGAGGGAAAGGATCAAAATGTACAAATTGTTTTTGGCAACTCTTTTTGTGATGGCAAAGAATTTGAAATGGAGAAGCCACCCATTGATTGGGATATAGCTGCACAAGTTACGTTGCATGAATTCATGCTATAAGAAGTGATGAAGGTGATGGTTTCAGAGAGACCTGGAAAGAATGACAAGGAAATGATATAGAGTAAGGTGCTCAGAACCAGGTCAACTTATACAGTAGCAATAATGTAAAAAGAAATAACTTTGAAAGTTAATGGAGCTTTGATGAACACACTCACTGACCTCAATTCCAGAAGATTTTTGAGGAAACATATTACTCTGCTCCTGATTAGAGATGTGCTAGACTTGGATTGGAGATTGAGAATTTTTTTTTTCATAACTGATAAGGGAATCTGTTTTACTTGACTAAACCTGTTTCTAATGGGTTTTGTTCTTCCTTTCTCAAAGGGTGTCAGGGAAGAGTTGGTGGGAAAGGAAGATAGGAGGGAGAGAATGCAGACTTGAAAATAAAATAAAATTGAATTTTTAAAAAAAGTACAAGATAGACCAATAGATTTCAATGTTAAATGGTACAAATAGTTTGTTGATATGGTTCCACATTCTACATTTTAGCTAATCTTTAAGAAACTACTAATTATTGATGTTTGTTGTGGTATAAAGGAATAATATCTACATTTATATGAAAAGGCTATTAAAATAATTCTCTCTTTTCCAACTGCATATCTATGTGAAGACAGATTTTCTGTGTATACTTTGGCCAAAACAGCATATCACAACAGATTGAATGCAGAAGTAGATATGAAAATTCAGTTGTCCTCTCGTAAGCCAAATTAAAGAGATTTATAAAATATAAAAAATAACACTCTTCTCATCAATTTTTTTCTGTTTTGTAAACTAGGTTTTTTTATTAAAATATGTTTATTTATGTTAAAGCAATGGATTTATTTATTTTTGATGAATTAAAAAATGAAAGATTTTAAATTCATCAGTTTTAATTTCCAATATGCTAATATTGATAGGGTGAGAGATAGTAAAGAATTCAGAATGACTCCTGGGTTGTGAACCTGAGGACTAGGAGAATGGTGTCCTCTAAAGTAAAAGTGAAAGTAGGTGATGGGTGGGGCTTAGGGGAAAGATAATGAGTTCTGTTTTGGACACATTTAGTTTGAGATGTCTACTGGAAACCCAGTTTAGATATCTGAAAGGCATTGGAGATGTATGATTGGAGGTCAGCTGAGAGTTTGGGGCAGGATAGATGGAAATGAAATTCTCTGTAAAATATGAGGCAAGGTGTAAGGACACAAATCTGTTCTACTTAAATAATGCCAATTGTAAGGTTGCAAACTATCCAAAGGAACAGTTCCACCAAAACAGGAAGGTACTGAGATATGGAAGAAAAAAGCAGACCACATCAGCATACTGGTGTGTGTGTGTGTGTGTGTGTGTGTGTGTGTGTGTATTATTAGGGTTAATTGGGGGAGTTTATTTATGAGACTGGTTCTTGGCGGTAGGAGAACAGTGATAGATCTCCACACTGCTATTAGGTCAGGTCATATATTATATAGAAACAGAACAACGAAGGCTTATTGCCAGGAATGGCCCAGGGGTATGTGCAAGTTTTCCAGTGGGATAGCTGGAAGTTTACATTAAAGGTAATTTGTATTACCTATAGAGTCACATTCTAACACTCTGACTGCCACCATGCACAAGGATCTCGGTGGAGAGGGTGGCAAAAGGGGAAATCATGAAAGGCTTAAGGAAGGATGAAAAGATTTGGAAGAGCCACTGTGGAGAGTGAGAGAGTGAACTAAGGGAAGTATGATTGTCTAACAGCAGCAGGGGTCCAATTGAGGTTGTGTAACATAAATAGATAACGGACCCAATCAAAGGGTTGTGTAATTTTTCTCGACCTTGATTCCACATTTAACTAATAAACCTTTGGATACATGGAGAGGTGCCAAGCTACAAGTGTACATTATTTAAAGCTAGCAAACAGGGAGAAAGAAGAGAATATTCCTAATTTTAGAAAGAGGAAGAACTTGATCAGAAATATCCGATCTAGTATCATGAACAGTTAGGGCAAGGAGAGAAATGTATTAGACTTTACAAGATTAGTGAATTCAGAGTTTAGATATTGTTCCTAGAAACAAATCATGGGTAAATGAAGGTGGCAAAGTATGAGAGGTGAGACATGTATAAGTAATCTTTCTTGGTGAGATAAGAATGAGAAGAAATCCCATCCCTTCAGGAAGAAGGAAAAGACCTGAAAGAAAACCACACCTCTCCCTCTGCTTTCCCTAGTACTCTGGCTACTCAGATTGCCTTGTTTCCTCCTGCCTCCTGCTGACTATATCTTGTGTGTAATGATATAGTCTCTTTATGCTTCTCATATATCTCTCTATTGATTCTTCAGACATTCTAGTGTTTTGTGATTTGCAGCTATATAGCACTACAGAGAGAATATTGGCATCATTGATAAGAATTTTCATTTCATGGAGTAGCTTGGAATCATTAAATGTGCTGTGCTTTTCCCAAAAGTAATCCAGTCCCTTTTTTCCTCTTGTTTGATTCTGGAACGAGGTCATTGTTCAATTGCAATGTATTTTCAAAATAGATTTATGTGTGTTGACTAACTCAGTGCCTTACCATGGAACTATGCATCACAGACTTGACGACAGCTTTCTTGATTTCTGTAGTTTTACCTTTGAGATTCTTAAATCTCTCCCTTTATAGTTATTGCGAGTTTAATTTAGAAGAGAATGAAACCTAAATTTTGGTATATTTCTAATTAATTCCCTCTCTAAAAAATTTTTGTGGAGTTTTTCTTTTCGTATCATTTTAATTACCCAATCCCTCTCCCAGAAAGCTATCCCTTCTTACAAAGAATCAAAAACAGTAGGGGAAAATGTTCAGCAGAACTAGCAAACAGATAGACTAAGAGCAACATGATATACAATGTTTCATCCCATGGTCCCCTACCTCTGTAAAGTATGAAAGGTAATTCTTTTGAACCTCGCTTAGTAATTGTCATTTCACAAAACTCAGAATTCAATGAATTTCCTCATTGTGAATGCTTACGTGTTCCACAAATATTAGCTCTTTTCATTCTATCTTGTATATACTTGCCCCCAGATGCTATGAAATTCAATTTTCCTTCTAAGAATAGAAATTCTTTAATAATGAAAATACATAGACTATTGTCATTTTTCCTCATAAGGTTCTAAATATTGCTCTGTACTCTATGCAATATTTCATTCAGTGCTTCTAACTTTTCTCATCAAAGTATATAATGGTTGATTTTCAGTCAATCTATGAGTTAATCAGCAAGCATTTATTAAGTTCCTTCTACGTGATATTAATCAAGGGATACAAATGTAAAGAATAAGACAGTTCCCTACTGTAAAGTGCTTACATTCTAATGAGAGATAATAAGCATTTATGAAAGCATATGAAAAATATGTTATATACATATATCGTCATGTTCATCCTTCATTGCCAAAGAAGACCATGCCATCAGAGAAATGATAACATGACTTGCACTTGACTTTGATTTGAGTGAGGAAGGGCTGTGCAAGTCACCAGCCTCACTTCTCTTCCAGAGCCATCTGAATCCAGTGACCAGATATTCCTCAGGATGACTGGTCTTGAAGTGAGAGAGTGATTCTACAAAGTGGAAGAAAGGAAGAAGCACATTCCAGACATGATGGCACAGCTTGGGCAAAGGCATAGAGATAGGAAATGGAGTTTCATGTGTAGGGAACAGAGATAAAGTCAGTTTGCTTGAATTATAAAGTAAGTTGGGGGACTAGGGTATAATGAGTATCAAAAGCTAGATTTGGGCTTACATACACAGTCTAAAAATGGTTGTCTGATTCTTTTTTTACTTGACTTTCTGTTTAATCAAATTTAAAGCAAATCTATACAAAGGATAATTGGAACAACATTTTCTAACACATATAGCACTGGAGAATATGATTTTTTACAACATATATCCAAGAAAAGAAATCTATACACAAGTTGAAAAGCTAATGCCTGAATCTGTCTTCTTGACTTAGTTATTAAGATTACAAAGCAACTATTCATTTTGAAGTGGTCCAAGCAAAGTACAAACCAAACTAAGCACAGTGGTGCGCAGAGGATGTCAGTCCATTCTAAAGGCCAATTATAGGTGAGCCTGTCCAGCTTAAAAAGTTGGTACATAAGGATGCATTTTAAAGCAACACCTAAGATTTACAATCTTGAGAATCCCTTCAAAATTAATGGCAGAAAATACAATCCAAAGGATATTTAATCAAGCCCCTAGTTTTAAAATAAAATTGGTGAACTGTCACAAAAGGATTTAGAGAACATAAGAGTTATACTAAATGTGTATTAAAGCTTGTCTGATTCTATGGACAATCTTCATTGTATTTGTTTATATTTTTTCCGCATATACTTATAGATGCACTTCTCCCTCCTGTTTGGAATATGGGCATTTTGCCATATGATTAGTGCTCAATGAAATAGAACAATCTCATAGTGGAGGTTGAATCTGCTGGTGCAACCTCACTCTGATTTCAAATAGGATGAATCATAGACATAGTGAGGGGATAAAGATCTGAGAACCTTATATATCTTTTTGTATTTCCTCTATATTTCTGCCTAGTCAAATAGATTCATGTAATGTAAGACTCAACTTCTCTACCCTATTTGCTAAACAAGATAATGATAATGTCTAACAGTACTACTTGGTGGATGATGACTTGGTGGAGTTTATATTTTCATCATGGAGACAATAGGGAACCACTGGAGTTGATTGAGTAGGGGAATGCCTTGGGCAGAATTGTGCACAAGGAAAATCATTTTGGTAGTGGTAAACAGGACGGACATGGATCAAAAGAGACTTGGTGCAGGGAAATTAGTTAAGTGGTTGTCATTATTTGGTGGTCATGGCCTGAGCTGTGACCATGTGTCTAGAGAGGATGAATGGAATGTGAGAGATTTTATGAAGCAAGATTTTGTAGCTAATTGAATATGTGGGGTAAGGGAGAGTTAGAAATTGAGGATAACAAGCTATAAACCTACAAAAATAGTGGAACCTTTGACAGAAAAAGGAAAGTCTATGAAAGGAGAGCATTTGAGGAGAATGGTAATGAGTTCTCTTTTGTATATGTGGAGTTTGAGATGTTGGGGAAACACAATTTGAAATGTCTAATAAACGGTGATATGGGACTGGACCTCAAGGGTTGAGACTGGGGCTATAAGTCATCACCCTAGAGATAAAAAGCGAGACCATATTTTGTAATGCAGTATTATTTTTCATTTAAATCTTTAAATGAAAAACAATCCCTCCATTAGTATTTTTGTTTTTTTAAATGTTTTTATTTAAATTTTCTCTTTTTTACATTATCATAGTGATCCCCAGTATTTTTTCTCCTTCCTATCACAGAGAGCAATCCCATATTACAAAATAGTATCTTTTAAAGAGGGAAAAAAATGGCTCATTGGATCAATATATTGAAAAAGTCTGAAAAAAAACGTGCAATGGCCTGTGAACTTCCTGTCTCTACAAAGAAGTAGATTTTTATATATCTTCATTTGAATCATGCTTGATCTGTATAATTTTTTAAAATTCCCTTTAGATTTGCGTGTATGTGTGTGTGTGTGTGTGTACTACTTTCCAGTTTTCCGAGCAGTTGTTTATCAAATAAGGAGTTTTTCCCTAGATAATTTATGTTTTCAAAGCTTTGTTAAACACTGGGTTATTGAGATCCATTGTTTCTGATTTTCTCTTGTCTGGTGTGTTCTATTGATCTATTTTTTAACCAATACTAGATGGTTTTGATGACCACAGCTTTATATGCCTCTGCATTTGTAACTGAGACAGTAAACACTCTGAAAGATGTGTTGACTTTCGTGGAGATGGAGATTTTTGCCAAACCTAAGGAACACTGACTTTTCATAGACTGAATCTGAAGTTATCAGGAAACTATATGAATAGTTTGAGCCACAGTCTTTCAGATCAATCAAGTCCAGCAAATGATCTTGCATCCCTTTAAGGAATAATTAGCCCATCCTAGATGAAACAAATGTTATTCATATTATATCCCAGCCCTTGGTGGCAAGGTATAAACTTCCAAGGAATTTTCCCTTACTTAAATTGCCTAAAGACAATTACTGGATAACTCCTAAACCTCAGGAAATATATAATTCTGACCCAGAGAGCACTGGAGGGGAAGTGTAATCTAAATAAAAAAATAAATACAACAACAAGCAATTTAAAGGTCTCTTCAATAAATGCAGTCCATGTAGTATAGATGACATCAAGGGCAATTCACATTGGATCTCCAAATGCAAAGTGGCAACAGTGATTAGGAATGGCTCCCTGAACATCAAGGCTACAGTAATGACATGTCTGGCATAGCTCCCAGCCCCCATCATGTGCCAGTCATTTGTGGCAAGGTAGTTTTTCAACTCTGAAAGACAGCTATGAGGTCATAAGCCTTTTGCATGTAACTTGTCCTGAGGGGCCTGAATTCATACACACATATTCACACTCAATATTACCCAGCCTAGTCAGAACCTGCCCTCCCTCTGGGACAGCCATCAAGGAGGTAATAATATCTTTGCACCTTTAGATGCCCTTACTTAGGGACTTCTTCCCCTCTCCTTTTCACCCAGGGATTTAGTTTAGATATCAAGTTAGCTAAGAAATCTTCAGCATTTCTCCCAGGAAAATTCACATTCACTAGTTATATATTTTTACTTGAGCTATATTTTAAAAATCAAAGCATCTGCCAACAATTTCATCCTCTTGGTATCCCAAATTCTTTTTGATAAAGAATTTTCCTTTGGAGACTGCTAAGTCATTGTTTTTTAAACATTTTTTAAACATTTTTTATGAGTCATTTCCTTAGGGTATATGGAGCCATCCAAGGGAACAGGAACCTTGAGACCTGACACAATCTACCTGAGGGAATATGTAAGGAGGTCAACAAAGACTTTGTCTAAAAACAAACAGTCATTATTGGGGTGGTCTTCCTGGCATCCCGATCTAAGAATTCGAAAGACAGGGAGGACCTCTCCCTTCTTAGCATGGTATCATCATGGACATGGCTTTCGGGTAATGGGACACCCAAACTTGAAAATCAGAGGCATAATAAAGGACTTATTGTTTCAAGTGTTTATGCTAGCGCTCAAAAATGTCAGTCATCTGATGATGCTATATAATGGTGGTAAGTCTATCATTTTGCTTTTTTTCAGAGAAGTTGGGTGTCCTCATCAGAAACAAGGGTATGAGGTAAGGAAACATAAGGAGGGAAGGTATGCTTTGATCATGAATGTCCTAATGAAGGATTGATGAGAATTTAATTCCATTCTATTTCAATGGATGGGACTGAAATTTTCCCTGATGCTAATCTGCTACCTAATGAGATTCCTGAAAACTCACCAAATATAACAGTAATATCTTTATAGATATTCTTGTCTCCATAAGGAGTAAATTCTTGGAGATACATAAATGGATTGAAACCCTTCTACTTCACTCTCATTTGGCAAACATCTATGGGCAAACTTCTTGTCCTTAAAGGGGAAAAGGTGACCAATAAAATAAATTTTCCAGTTGTAAGCTTTTCAAGAACACAAGTAATGTCATAGTGAGCTAACAGAAGTGGGTGCTCTGATTATCACAGAAGGAGCACCATTCAACAGAAATAACTATCTCTTCCCAAACCCATCACAACATGGCATCATCAGGAAAATGCCCAGTTCCCAATTTCTGCTGTTTTCATAAAAGTATAAGTCTTATCATTCAACTCAGCAGAAAGCTATGTCACTGATGGGCCACTAACAACTATTTGTATGTGGTTTGAGGCACTGGTAAAGTTCCTCCATTGATCCTAATACCAAAGGGGAGAGTTTTTTATTATGTCGACCTGTTCTGTCTTGGCTCTGGAGCACTCAGTCATACCTATTCCAAGAGGAATCTCTCAAGCCTTTCTCACAAATCAGTAATTTGGCTCACAACTCAGCTCACTGGGAGGTCTTGCAAGGACCCCCATCTTTTAGGGTTTCTCCCATTTACTAGATCAACGATCACCAGTTTTTAGTAGTGTGGGTCTTTATACTCCCACTGACCCTTAATCTCTCATCTCCAACTGTCTTTCAGAGATCTTGAGCTAGGTATCTGGCAGATACCTTGAACTCAATATGTCCAAAATGAAACTCATTATCTTTACCCCTAAAACCCATCCACTTCCCACCTTTCTTATTACTGTAAAGGTCAACATCATTCTCTCAGTCCCTCAAGCTTGCTACCTACAACTCATCCTGCACTCATCATTTTCTTTCACTCCCTCCCACACCCCCATATTGAATCTGTTGCCAAGTCCTTTTGGTTTCACCTTTGCAACATCTCTTGAACACATCCCCTATCTCCCCTAAAATTACCCATGTCCTAATGCAGGTTTTCATAACCTCATGTCTAGATTTTTGTAGTATCTAGTGTGTCTGTCTGCCTCAAGGCTTTCCTCACTCCAATCTGTCCTCCATCTACCAAAGTGATTTTCCTATCATGTCATATCCCTGCTCAATAAACTCTAATGGCTCCTTGTTGCCTCCAAGATTAAATACAAAATGCTCTGTTTAGCATTCAAAACCCTTCATACCTTTCCGGTTTTCTTATACCTTACTTGCTGACATATACTATTTAATTCAGTGACACTGGCCTTGTAGCTATACTACGAACAAGATACTTCATCTCTTTGCTCCAAAGATTTTCTCTGACCATCTCCCGTACTTGGAATGATCTCCCTTTGCCAATTTGATTAGTGATTTTCCAGGCTTTCTTTAAGTTCCAACTAAAATACCATCTTTTACTGAAAGCTTTCCATGATGCTCCTTAATTCCAGTACCTTCCTTCAGTTAATTATCTCCTATTTATCCTGCGTATACCTAGCCTTGTGTATATTTGCGTATTTTCTTCCTCATTATAGCCTGTTAACTCTTTGAGGATAGGGACTTTCTTTTGCCTCTTTTTGTATCCTTAACACTTAACACAGTGTCTGGCACATAGCAGACCACAAATAAACACAAATAAGTGTTTATTGATTGAGGTAGGAGGTAGGAGCTGTTGAGGAACCAGGCAAAATGAAGTTTGTCAGAACCTAGGCTCTCATAGGTAAGACCCTTAGTGTTAATGGTGGTAATGCCTTGTTGTTTGGTGAATGAATGACGATGAATGGAATGTTGTGTGTAAGGACCACAGCAAAGGCCAATTTGGCTGGATTGCAGAATTCAGGTGAGAGATTAATACTCAGTGATGATGGAAAAATAGGATGAGGCTAGGCTATGGAGGGCTCTAAAAGCTAAATAGAGGAATTGATATTTTGTTTAGAGGCAATAGTGAGCTACTAGAGTTTTACTGAGTGGGGAAGTGATATGTTCATGGAGTTAGGAAGGCTTGAATTCAAATCTGGTCTCAGACACTTAGAGACTGTGTAACCTGGACTTACCACCTGTTTATTATGGTTTCCTCATCTGTGAAATGGGGATAATAATAGTACTTAGTTGTGAGGGATATTGGGAGGACCAGATGAGATAATAAATTCAAAGTGATTATCAGAATGCCTGGCACAAAGTAAGGGCTATGTGGTAGTAAGGGAAGAATGGCCCTTACCACTCCAGTCCTAGGTATTTCAACATAGTTTTTTTAAAATTTAATTTGATTTTCAGCTCTGAAGTCTCTGTAACTCTCACCACTGCCCCAATCCTGTCTAAGGAAGCAAAAAAAACCCTGTTATAAATATGTATAGTTAAGTAAAACATTGCCACCATGAAAAAATGCCACTAAAATATTTTTGTATATATGGGTACTTTTTATCTATATATTTATTCATCCATCCCCCATCCATCCATCCATCCATCCATTCATCCATCTGTTTATTTGTCTCTTTAGAGTAAAGCCCTAGCAGAGTTACCACTAGGCCAAAAGACATACACAATTTATCAGAGATTTTTGGACATTTTTCCACATTGGTTTCCAGAATGTTTGGACCTCTTCATGCTCCAACAACAGGACATTTTGTCATTTTCCCTTTTTGTCTGCTTTGCAGATCCTGCAAATATGGGGTGGTACCTCATAGTTCTTTTAATTTGTATTTCTCTAATTATTAGTGATGGAAAGCATATTTTCACATGACTATTCATAGCTCTGATTTTTCCTTTAAAAACTACATGTTCATATCCCTTGACCATTGATCATTTGGGAAAAGGTTCTTATTCTTATAAATTTGACTCTCTTCCATCTATATTTAAGAAATAAGACCTTTATCAGAGAAAATTATTGCAAAGATTTTCTCCATTTTCATGCTTCTCTCTTCTAATTTTAGCTGAATTTGTTTTATTTATGGAATGTTTTAAATTTGTTTAATAAAAACATTGATTTTTACCTTGTGTGAATCTTTCTTTGGTCTTGTCCACTTCTCCTATCCACAGATCTGACAGGGAATGCCTGTAATTTGTTTGTGATGTCACCCTTTATGTTTCAATCAGCCTTTGTAGCTTGTTTTGGTGTATGTTATAAGGCATTGGTTCATACCTAACTACTGTGATACTGTAACATTTTCCAAAATGTTTTGTCCAACAGTAAGTTCTTCTTCCAAAAACTGAGATCTTTGAGTTTATCAAGCATTAGGCTATTTACATTTATGTATTAAATACTTAAAATATTCCATTGATCAATTTTTTTTGCCTAGTACTAAAGTGTTTTGATGTTTACAGTTTTGTAGTATAGTTTGAGATTTGATATTAATAGGCCTCCTTCCATCCCAATTTTTTTCATTCCTTTGCTACTCTTGACCTTTTGTCCTATTATGATTATTTTCTAGCTCTTTGAACTAATCCTTTGGTAGCTTATTTGGTATGGCAATAAATAAGTAGGTAATTTAGGTAGTATTTTCACTTTTATGGCATTGACTTATTGTATTGACTTGACCTCCATAAGAGCTATCAATATTTTTTCAATTATGTAGATCTGTCTTTGTCTTAAGTGTTTAATAATTGTGTTCATATGGTTCCAGTGTGTGTGTGTCTTGGCAGGTGAGAATTCCAAGTATTTTATACTCCCTATACTTATTTTGGGGGCAGCTAAGGGGCATAGTGGATAAATCACCAGGACTGAGGTCAGGAAGACCTGAGTTCAAATCTGACCTTAGGCACTTACTATCTGTGTGACCCTCAGCAGGTCACTCAACCCTTTTTTGCCACAGTTTTCTCATCTGTAAAATGAGATAGAGAAGGAAATGGGAAACCATTCCAGTATCTTTGTTATGAAAACCTCAAAAAGGGTTCAAGAAGAGTCAGAAACAAATGAAATGATTAAATAATGATACTTATTTTAAATGGAATGTATCTTTCTATCTCTTCATGCTAGATTGTGTGGCTTTCTTTTATATCCAGCAATCTTGCTAATGTTGAGTTCATTGTAATGTAATATAATATAATATAATATAATATAATGTTGAGTTACATTTCAGTTTGATTCTCAAGAGTTTCCTAAATCATAATTATATATTTTTTGAAATTTATTTTTCATTTTTTCCAGTTACTTGTGAAAACAATTTTTATTTTATTTTTTTTTTAAATTGAGTTCCAAATTCTCTCCCCCCAACTCTTTCCCTACCCACTAAGAAGGCAAGCAATTTTATGTAGGTTATACATGTGCAATCATGCAAACCATATTACCATATTTCATAATATAGTCATGTTGTGAAAGAAAACACAGAAAAATAAAGTAAAAAAAAAGTATGCTTCAATCTGCATTCAGACTCCATTGGTTATTTCTCTGGAGATGGATTGTCTTTTTCATCATGGAATTGTCTTAGGTCATTATATTGCTGAAAACAGTTGTTACTGTATAGAATGTTCTCCTGGGTCTGTTCACTTCACTTTCTATCAGTTCATGTAAGTCTTTACAGGTTTTTCTGAAAGCATCCTGCCCATCATTTCTTATAGCACAATAGTATTCCATCACAGTCATATATCACAATTTGTTTAGCCATTCCCCAGTCAATGGGCACCCTTTTAATTTCCAATTCTTGGTGCTACAAAAAGAGCTGAAATAAATATTTTTGTATAAATAAATCTTTTGTTTTTTTCTTTGATTTCTTTAGGATAAAGACTTAGTAATGGTATTTCTGGGTCAAAGGGTATGCACAGTTTTCTAGCCCTTTGGGCATAATTCCAAATGCAGAATAGCTGGAGGAGTTCACAACTCCACCAACAGTGCATTTAGTGTCTCAGTTTTCCTTCATCCTTTTCAGTATTTATCATTTTCCTATTCTATCATATTAGCCAGTGTGATAGGTGTGAGATAGAATATCAGAGTTGTTTTAAGTCACATTTCTCTAATTAATAGTGGAATGTAGAACATTTTTTTCATATGACTATGCCTTGATTTCTTCATCTGAAAATTGCCCATTCATATCCCTTGACCATTTATCAATTGGGGCATGACTTATATTCTAAATTTGATTCCATTGTCTATATGTTTGAGAAATGAGATCTTTATCAGAGACACTTGCATAAAAAATTTGCCTAGTTTTCTGTTTTCCTTTTAATCTTGATTGCTTTGGTTTTATTTGTGCAAAACTTTTTTTAATTTAATGTAATCAAAATTATCCATTTGACATCCTGTAATGCTCTGTATCTCTTGTTTGGTCATAAATCATTGCTTTATCCATAGATCTTGAAGTAAAGTATTCTATGCTCCCTTACTTTCTTATCACCTTTTATGTCTAAATAATGTAATCCACTCTCCTATCAACTTCCTTTTTATGGGTGAGTTCATCTCATTCACATTCATAGCTATGGTTACTAACTGTACTTTTCCCTCCACCCTACTGCCCTCCTTCCTTTTACCCTGACTTTCCTCAAAAGTATTTTTTTTTTTACCACCTCCTCCCCAACTTGCCTTCCCATTTATCAGCCATCTTCTCAAATCCCTCTCCTTTCCTACTTCCCTGTAAGGTAAAATAGATTTCTATACTCAGCTGGGTGTGTCTATTATTTCCTCTTCAAGGCAATTCCAATGAGAGTACAGTTCAAGTGTTTCCTGCCACAACTCCCATCTTCCCTTCCTCTGTAAAAATTCTTTCAAACCTCTTTTATGTGAAATAATTTATCACTTTATTGGATTGTTAATCCACCCACATTTAAAGGAATAAATTACATATATTTTCCATTGTCTAATTTTTTTTTTGTGAAACAGCATTATTTTCTTCTTTAAACTCATTACTTCATCTCATAAGTTATTTTTGCTTAATCTACTTTAAGGCAATCCTATTCTGATGGATTTGTATCCTCTTGCCCTCAAGTTCCTGCTGTCTTACATTTGTCATTGATTTTACTAGTTTAGCAGTTTTTCTTAATTTAAGTAAATAAGTAAAATCCACTTTTATTTCCCCTTCAACTTTATTTTGTTTCTTAGGTTTTTAAAAAAATTTTCCTATTAGTTTTTCATAAAAAGGTTTTTTTTTCATTCTCTTCAACAAATCCCTTCTTTCCCTGCCTCTTCTGAACATTTACTCTTTTTTCCCTCTATATTTATTTTGTTTGTCAATGAAGCATTTATTTTCTCTCCTCACTTCCCCCCACCTATTGAAAAAAAAGATAAAAGAAAAATAAAGTCCCCATAAAAATACACAGTTAAGTAAAACAAATTCTCACATTGGACTAATAAAAATGCATGTTTCATCGTACATCTTAAGTCAAAGAACACACAAATAAATGTCAGAATAATGTGGGAAATTGCCTGAACTCTCCCAAGCAAGTATAAAATAATGCCTCAAAATGAATCCTGGAATGGCAGAAATAAAAAAACAGAAGGAGCGAAAAACTTTTCCAGCTCAAAATAATTAGAAGATCATCAGGAAAGAGCTATCTCACTTGGGTAGAAGGGGAGCACAGGCCAGGTCAGGCAATGTCCAAGTAAACCAATAGGAGGCTCTAAGCTCTAGTCAAGGTCAGTGAACGAGGCACTTTGACCCTAGTACAACTGTTGGCAAGCAGCCAGAGTCCACACCCCTTGTGGCCCTGGCACAGTACCAGGCCCACTGCACACAATACCAAGCAAGCAGCCAGGTCCTCCCTTCCTCTGCAGCCCTGGTGCAACACCAGGCCCAGCACGTGTCACAGCATAACAACAGACAAGTGGTCAAGATCTTGCAGCCTTGACACAACAACATACTCCGTGTGGGCCCCAGCACAGCACCAACTGACTGGCCAGGTCTCTTGTACCCTTGCTATAGCACAAAGCAAGCAGCCAAGACCTGAAGCTCCCAGCACAAGAAGCTTGGGACAGTATCCCCTCTCCCCAAGGCCATAGTTCCACTTTAAAAGTACCACAATGGGCTGGAAAAATTGAGGAAATAAAAGAAAAACAAACAAACAAAAAGAACCTGACCATAGAAAGTTATTATGGTGACAATAGAGATCAAATCACAAATCTAGAAGAGGACAACAATGTCAGAACACCTCCACACAAAGCCTCAAAAAAATATGAATTGTTTTCGGACCCAGAAAGAACTCCTGGAAGAGTTCAAAAATGACTTTAAAAATCAAATAAGACAGAAAAAAATTGGGAAAAGAAATGAAAGCAATGCAAGAGAATCATGGGAAAAAAAGTCAACAGCTTGATAAGCAAAGCACAAAAAATGGAAAAAGATATACAAAATTTTACTAAAGAAAACAACTCCTTAAAAAGTAGAATGGGTGAAATGAAAAAGGAAAAAAAAATCTAACTGAAGAAAATAACTCCATAAAAATTAGAAATGGACAAGTGGAGGCTGATGACTCCACGAGACAAGAAGAATCAATCAGACAAAATCAAAAGAATGAAGAAGTTCAAGAAACTGTGAAATATCACATTGGGAAAAAAAAAAGACAACTGACCTAGAAAATAGATCCAGGAGAGACAATTTAAAAATTATTGGATTACCTGATCAAAAAAAGACCTGGATATCATAATTCAAATATTTACATGGAAAAGGATGCCCTGATATCCTAGAACCAGAGGATAAAAAGATATTGAACGAATCAACTGATCACTTTCTGAAATAAATACTCAAATGAAAACTCCCAGGAACATTATAGCCAAATTCCAGAGCTCTCTCATCAAGGAGAAAATATTGCAAGGAGTTGAAAAGAAACAATTCAAATATCTTGGAACCACAGGCAGGATAGCACAAGATTTAGTAGTTTCTACATCAAAGGTTTGGAGAATATGGAATATGATATTCCAGAGACCCAAGAGCTAAGACTACAACCAGGAACCACCCAGCAAAACTGATTATAATCCTTCAGGGGGAAAAATAGATACTCAGTGAAACTGATGACTTTCAATCATTCCAAATGAAAAGATGAGAGTTGAGTAAAAAATTTTACTTTCAAATACAAAACTCAAGAGTGCCAGTCCTAGAGTCAGAAGGATCTGAGTTCAAATCTGACCTCAGACATTTAACACACTTGCAAGCTGTGTGACCTTGGACAAATCACAACCCCAATTGCCTTGCCTTACCCCTCCAAAAACAAAACAAAACAAATACAAGACTCAAGAAAAGCATAAAATGGTAAACAGGAAAGATAAATAATGAGAGATTCAATAAGGATAAACTGTTTACATTCCTACATGGAAAAATGAATTTGCAACTCCTAAAAATTTTCTCATTATTAGGGCATTTATAAGGAATATACATAGAGAACATAGGTATAAAATGAATAAGATGTCATAATTATCTAAAAAAATAAAATTAAGAGGTGAACAAGAATGCACTGGGAGAAGGGGAAAGGAGGAGCTAGAATGGGGTAAATTATCTGATGTGAGAGAGGCACAAAAGAGATTTTATAGCAGACGGGAAGATGAAGGACGCAGAGGTGTGCGAGTGAATCTTCGTCTCTTGGAACTGGCTCATATACACTCAGTTGGGTATACAAATCTATCTTACCATTCAGGAAAGTAGGAGATAAGAGAAAGGAGGGCATATGGGGGCGGGGGGAAGTCAAAAGTAAAACACTCTTAAGAATGGACAGAGTGAAAGACAGTAGGATAAATGGGGAAAGTAGGATAGAGGAAATACATAGTTAATAACAATTATTGTGAAAAAAATTTATAGTCTTTCTTTGACAAAGACTCATATCTCAAATATGTAGAAAATGGAGTCAAATTTACAGAAATAAACACCATTTCTCAACTGATAAAATGAGAACAGGTCATTCTCAGATGAAGCAATCAATCTATTGATAGTGATGAAAAAAATGCTCTAAATCACTATTGATTAGAGAAATGCAAATTAAAACAACTCTGGGGCACCATTCCATACCTATCAGATTAGCTACTATGACAGAAAAGGAAAATGACAAATGTTGGAGGGGATATGGGAAAATTAAGACACTAATACACTGTTGGTGAAGTTACATACTTATTCAAAGAATCTGGAGAACAATGTGGAACTACGTCCCAAGGGCTAAAAATCATACATACCCTTTAACCAAGCAATACCTACTACTAGGTGTGTATCCCAAAGAGATAAAAAACAAAAAGGAAAAGGACCATATGTACAAAAATATTTATAGTAGCTCTTTCAGTGGTGGCAAAAAATTGGAAACTGAGGAGTCATCCATCAACTGGAGAATGACTGAAGAAGTTGTTGAATATAATTGTGATGGAATACTGTTATGCTATAAGGAATGATGAGCAGGATTCTCTCAGAAAAACCTGAAAAGACTTATACGAACTGATGTAAAGTGAAATGAGCAGAACCAGGTGAACAGTGTATATAATAACAGAAATATTATATGAAAATCAACTGTGAATAATTTAGTTGTTCTCAGCAATACAATGACCCAAGACAATTCTGAAGGACTTATGATGAAAGGTCTTGTCCATTTCAGAGAAAAATTAGTGAAATCTGAATGCAAATTGAAGCAGACCTTTTCTTTACTTTATCTTTTGGTTTTTTTAATCTATATTTCTTCCACAATATGACTTATGTGGAAATGTGGTTTGGTGGATACATAAGTATAATCTGTGTTAAATTCTTTGCATTCTCAGAAAGATGAGGAAGAGAAGGAGATTAGAGAGGAAATTTGAAACTCAAAATTTGAAAAAATATGTTGAAATCATTTTTAGATGTAATTGGGGGAAAATAACATTGGATTGAGAAAAAATAATTGTATCGATATTAGGGCAGTTAGAATGAGTATACATTGATAGAGGGTATGAGTATACGTTGACTTTGATGGGATATTATCCAAATTTTAAAAAAATTAAGGAGTGAGAAAGAAGATTGCACTGGAAGCAGAAGGAATAGAGAATTAGAATGTGGCCAATTATCTCACATGAAGAGGCATGAAAGACCCATTACAGTGAAGGGAAAAATGTAGGACCAGGGGCAGTGGGCATCACTTGAACCTTACTCTCACTGGAAGTGGCTCAAAAAAGGAATAACATATACAATCAGTTGAACATGGAAGTGTATCTTATCCTATCGGGAAGTAGGGGGAGATGAATAAAGAGGGGTGGCACTGACAGAAGGGATATAAAATTGAGGGAGGCAATGGTAGGAGGTAAAAAACTGGTGAGGAGGGACAAAGTGAAAGGAGAGAAGGATAAATAGGATAATGAGAAACATAGAGATAGTAATCATAACTGAATGTGAATGTAATGAACTCACCCATGAATGGAAACAGATAGAGTGGATTAAAAAAAACAATCTTACAATATGATTTTTCATGAAATATACTTGAATTAGAGAGGCACGCATTAAGTCTGGGCTGGAACAGAATCTGTTATGGTTCAGCTAAAGTTAAAAAGAAAAAAGCAGGAGTAGCAATCATGATCTCAAATAAAGCAAAAATAAAATTAGATCTAGTTAAAAGAGAGAAGCAAGTTAACTACATCTTGTTAAAAGGTACCATTGATGATGAAGTAATCTCAATACTAAACATATGTGGACCGAGTGGTATAGTATACAAATTCTTAAAATTAAAGTAAAAAAAAGATACTGGAGGATATAGTAAAACTGTACTAAGAGGATCACAAGTTTTCTGTCTCAGAGCTAGATAAATCTAACCAGAAAACAAACAAGAAAGTTAAGGTTATGAATAGAATTTTTTAAAAGTTAGATATGACAGATTTTAGGAGAAAATTGAAAGGATATACAAGCGAATATATAACTTTTTCATAGCGATACATATCTCCACAAAAATAAAAAAAACTCAGTCAAATGTAGAAAGGGAGAAATATTAAATGCATCCCTTTCAAATCATAATGCCATAAAATTATATTCAATAAAGGGCAGTGGAAAGATGGATTAAAATTAATTGGAAACTAATCCTAAAGAATGAGTGGGTCAAAGAACAAATCAATAGAAACAATTTCATTAAAGAGAATGACAACAATGAGACAATATAATAAAATTTATGGAATACAGCCAAAGAGTACTTAGGGGAAAATTTATATTCCTAAATTCTTTCATCAATAAACTAGAAAAAGAGTAGACCAATGAATCAAGTGTACAAGTAAAACAACTAGAATAACAAATTTAAAATCCCCAATTGAACATAAAATTGGAAATTCTGAAAACCAAAGATGAGATTAATAAAATTAAAAGAAAGAAAACTATTGAGATGATAAACAAAACTAGGAGCTGATTTTATTTTAAAAAGAAATAAGATAGATCAGCCAATGATTAATTTGATTTTAAAAAAAGAAAGATGAAAACCAAATGACCAGTATCACAAATGAAAAGGATGAATTCGACACCAATAAAGAGGAAATTAAGCTATTATTACAAAATATTTTGCCCAATTATATGCCAATAAAGATGAAAATCTAAGCAAAATTGGTGCATATTTACAAAATTTCTCCAGATTAATAGAAGAAGGAATAGAATATATAAGTAACCCCATCTTAGAAAAAGAAATTGAACAAGTCATCATTCACTTCCCTAAGAAGAAATCCCAAGTACAAATGGGTTCACAAGTGAATTCTACCCAACATTTAAATAATTATTTCTAATACTTTATAAACTATTTGGAAAAATAGGTGCAGAAAGAGTCTTACAAAATTCATTTTATCACACAAATATGGATCTGATACCTAAACCAGAGAAAGAAAACTATAGACTAATGTCTCTAATGAATATTGATACAAATTTTTTTTGAAAAATACTAACAAGGAGATAGCAGTATATCACAAGGATGATACAGTATGAACAGATAGAATTTATACCAGGAGTGGAGCACTGATTTAATATTCGGAAAACTATCAGTTGGCCATATCAATAACAAAATGAGCAGAAATTATATGATTATCTTAATAGATGGGGGGAAAACTTTGACAAAATACAGCACCCATTCCCATTAAAAAGAGTCTAGAAGACAGAAACAAATGGAGCTTTCCAAAAATGATAAGTAGTATCATTCCATAAACATCTGCAATGGGGATAAGCTAGAAGTCTTCCCAGTAAGAAGCAAGGATGTGCATTATCACCACTACTATTCAATATTGTGCTAAGAATGTTAGCTCTAGCAATAAGAGAATAAAAAGAAATTGAAGGAATTGGAATAGGCAGTGAGGAAACAAAACAATCATTTTTTTGCACATCATATGATGGTCTCCTTAGAGAATCTTAGAGAGTCAACTAAAAAAGCTAGTTGGAATAATTAGCGACTTTAGCAAAGTTGAAGGACGTAAAATAAATCTACACAAATCATGAGCGTTTCTATATTTTACCAACAAATCTCAACAAGGAGAGATAGAAAAATTCCATTTTGAATAACTTAAGCAATATAAAATATTTGGGAATCTACCTGAGAAGACAAACCCAGGAACTATATCTGCATAATTATAAAGCACTTCATGCATATAAAGTTAGAACTAAACAATTGGAAAAAATATTAATTGTTCATGGGTAGTTTGAGTCAATATAATAAAAAATGATAATTTTACATAAATTAATTTTCTTATTCAGTGCCATACTAATTAAACTACCAAAAATATTTTATAGATCTGGAAAAAATAACAAGATTTTTCTGGAATTACAAAATGTCAAGAGTATCAGGAAAATTGATGAAAACAAATAATAGCCTTACCAGATCTCAAACTATACTATAAAGCAGTGATCATCATTTTTTTATTTAGGTGTGACAAGAGCGACCTGTTTACATTGAGTACTGGAATGACATGACATTGCTCCCTCCAGTTCCCTTCCCTCTAGACTTAACCCTTTCTCTCTATAAGACTTGCCTTGTCGTTGTTGACCAGCTCACCCAGAAATTACAGGCTTTTCCTGGCTAAGATAGTCCTGAAGGAGATTGTCCCTTGCTTTGACCCACCAGCATGCCTCAACTCTGACAAGTGCACCCCCTCCCCACCACCACTACCAGCACTTCCTTCATTCTTTCTTTTCCCAAATTTATTCCTGTCCAAGGGTGACTTCAAAATTCCATGTGCCCTACCATCCATAAAGCTCAAGCCAAATTAAATGTATGATTAAGGAACTTAAAATCGTGATTGGCTGATTAGATACTGAGACGCATTTGAGACAGCCTGATGTTCTGTCCTGGACATTGTTCTATCTGTGTAGCAGATTCATTGTTCCTGTGTAAAACTGGTACCACTCTCAGATACATGATGTTCTTGTCTTTTAATTCTAGTTATTCAACATCATTTATACCTATCGGAGACTCAAAGACACTTAACATTGCTTTCTGATCTGAGCGTATGATACATCATTTAATCTCATAGTCCTCTCTATTTTATTGATGTGAGTGTTTAGAGATATAGATTTCATCCCATCAGTTTTGATGTATTGTCTCATTGTCATCATTCTCTTTAATGAAATTAGTTGTGTCTATGATTTGTTTTTTGACCCACTCATTCCTTAGGATTAGATTATTTAGTTTTTTGTGTCTCTGTTTAGTCTTATTTCTCACGGAGTATGACAAAGATGAGAGGTCTGAATTTTCTCAACAGAAACCAAGCTTGAGGCAACTGAAATGTTATAAAAGACTATGAATCATGTTACAAGTATCTTTCTTCTCAGCAATCTGAGATTATATGTTTCCACAGAGAGCAAGGTTGTAGTAACCAGAATGTTCTCAGAATGTTTGTCTCCAACCACAAATATCTTATTCTCTGAGGGTTATATAATTATCCTAATATTTTTTCTTTCCTTTCCCTTCCTGGAAGTGAGAGGTATACAGGCCTTATACATTACATGTTTTCCAAATGCATCAATCAGATGAGCTGACTTTTTTTTTTCCTTCCTCACACTCTCCTATGCATGAACATGCAGGATTCTTGGGGCTAGTCAAGGTAGAGGAGAGGGATAAGGAATGGGAGAGGAGGGAATAATAATGGGGAGGGATGGATTGATGGAGGAGGCAAAAGAGGCAGGAGGTGGGGCTTGTGAAGGGAAAAGAAGGGGAAGGGGTCAGGAACCAGTGAACTTGGAGCTTCCTGTGGACTTCTCTCCTGGCTGGGGAACAGGGAATGCCTTAATTAACATTTAATCTATGTCCCTATGGCCCTTTAATGAATGTAATTTTATTGCATTATAAATTGAAATAACTTTTCTGTTTTTCTGCATTTGGTTATTAGGTTTTTATATGCTAATATATGGCCAATTTTTGTGTGTGCCATGTACAGCTGAGAAAAGGTTATACTCCTTTCTATTCCCATTTAACTTTCTCAAGTGGTCTCTCATATGTAACTTTTTTAACATTCTGTTAATCTCTTTAACTATTTTTGTTTACTTTTTTGTTAGATTTATCCAGTTATTGGAGGGGAAAGTAGATGCCCTCTGCTGTATAGTTTTTACTGCCTATTTCCTCCTGTAACTCTTTTAGCATTTCCTTTAAGAATTTGGATGTTATACAAATTGGTGCATATATATTTAGTGTCAATAATACTACACTGTGTATAGTACCTTTTAGTAAAATGTAGTTTCCCTGCCTGTTTCTTTTAATTAGATTTATTTTTTGTTTTTGTTTTATCTAAGATCAAGATCACTACAGCTGCTTTTTTTTTTTTTTACTTCAGCTGAAGCATAATTCTTTGCCACCCCCTTATTTTTACTCTGTGGGTGGCTTTCTGTTTCAGGTGTGTTTCTTGTAAACACCATATTGTTATAGCCTGTTTTTTAATTAACTCTCCTATCTGCTTCTTTATTTGTGTGGAGTGTTTTATAATTGTGTTCATAAAGTTCCTATGTGTGCTATAAATGATCAGCATTTCTATATTTGACCAACAAAACCCATCAGGAGGAGAAATTCCATTTAATATAAGTCCAGACAATATAATATACTTGGGAGTCTACTTGTCTTTAGTTATTTAAACTTTATTATTGGTCAAAAAGTATTTAAACTTTATTGGTCAAATATAGAAATACTGATTATGTGCATAGCTTTATTTCATCTTAGAAATTTGCAAAATTGTTTTGACTGGTTTTAAATTGGCTCTCTAAAATGAACTAAGTATACCACTGAGAAGAATAATTTGTTGTACTCCTGTTTTATCTGAATTTGTATTAATCAGTTCAGTGTGATGCCATAGAGATAGTGATTATTGGCAATTATTAGTATTATACTTGTCTATCAATATACATTTAGTCAGTCTAGTCTTTCTTATAAAAGGTCCCCAAACCTTAAACTACAAGATTTTAAGTTCACTTGCTTGTTATGAAATTGACTTGATTCATCATAGGAAGCTAGCTAGAGGACTTCCACTCCTTCTTTCCATTAAGTAGGTAAGCAAGCCCAATGCAACAAAGAATACCCAATGATACAGAAAATCTCACAGCTATTTTTGTTGCCCCTCTGTCCTTCATTGTCCCCATATTGTCCAACATGGAGAGAGGGCCATTAGCACTTGGCCAACAAATGATTCAGTTTGCTGGCCTGTGGCTTGCTTATCTACTGGTTCATCAGCCCATGTGGATGCTTTGACATCTGTTTATCAGCCCAGCTCATTGGCTCTGTAGGATGTCCTAAAAGTTCAAGGTTAAGTCTATCAAAGGTTACTCATTGGCCCAATAGGACCTCCTGGAATGCCAGATATGGGATTCTGTATTTTATGTAGGCCTTCCTGGAGGGTCAAGTAAAGGTCTATCAGTCAATGAGACTCTATTTTACTTTGCCATATCTGTATTGTCCTGGTATCAAGAACTATAAAATTAAGGCCCTGGAGATAGGGGCATCCCAGATCATAAAGAAATTCTGAGATCTGTTCATTGGAGGAATCTGATCTTTTTAATGAATGGTTATTGGCTCAGAGCTCTACTTCAGTGTCTTTTTTTGCAGGTTAGATAATTTTGGACCCCACCCTACCATATCTACATACTTTCTATTTCTTTTTTTTTTGTGTTATTGCTATAGTTAGCATTTCTAGTGTGATATTGTGTCACTCTAGATAATGTGTCATTCTAGGTGATAAAGGACATCTATGCTCAAACCCTGATTATATTAGAAAGGCTGTTGGTATATCCCCATTACAAATAATGCTTGCTCTTAGTTTTAGATGGATACTATTTATCATTTTAAGAAAATCTCCATTTATTCTTGTACTTTCTAATGTTGTTTGTTTTTTAAAAAAAACAGGAATGGATGTTATATTTTGTCAAAAGCTTTTTCTCCACCTATTGTGAAATGATTATATGATTTTTTTTGTTATGGTTACGCTCAATAATGTATATAGTTTTCCTAATATTGAACCAGTCCTTCATTCCTAGTACAAATCCAGCCTGTTCATGCTGTATAATCTTTGTGATATATTGTTGCAATCTCCTTGCTAGTATTTTATCCAAAATTTTTTGCATCAGTAGTCATTAGGGAAATTGGGCTATTGTTTTCTTTCTCTGTTTGGATTCTCTCTGGATAATTCAATTAGATTTAATAAACATTTATTAAGCACTTACTTTGTGCTAGGTACTATACTAAGCCTTGACAAAGCAAAAAGAGGCAAAAGACAATCCTTGTTCTCAAGGAGCTCACAGTCTAATAGGGGAGACAATATGCAAGCAAATATACATATAAAAGCAGCTATGTGCAGGATAAATAGGAAATAATTATGACAGGAAAGGCACTCCAATGAAGAGAAGTCTGGTGAAGGTTTCCAATAAAACACTGGATTTTAGTTGGGACTTAAAGAAAGTCAGGGAATTCAGTAGGTAGAATTGAGGAGGGAGTGATTTCCAGACATAGAGAGCAGCCAGAAAGAAATGCTTGGAGGCGAGAGATAAAGTATCTTGTTTGCGAAACAGCCAGGAGGCTAGTGTCCCTGGATTGAAGAATACATGAAAGCAAGCAAAATATAAGAAGACAGGAAAAGTAGAAGGGGGTAAGGCTTTGAATCTCATGCAAAGCATTTTGCATTTGATCCCGGAGGCAAGGAACCACTGGAGATTATTAAATAAGGAGGTGACACGGTCAGTCTTGCACTGGAAAATCTCTTTGGTGGCTGACCAGAGAATGGATTGGAGTGGAGAAGACTCTTGAGGCTGACCAACCCACCAGCAGGCCATTTCAAGAGTTCAGGCAAGAGGCAATGGGGGCCTGCACTAGAGTGGTGGTAGGTCTCAAAAGAGAGAAAACAGTATATCTAAAAGATACTGCAAAGATAAAATCAATAAGCCTTGGC